>OU015624.1:20000000-22400000 GCA_907165235.1 Zeuzera pyrina | reverse complement strand
TTAGCAGTAAACATATTGTGCAATTCATTGTGAAATAAATAAATATATATATTTATTGGGTAGGTTAATGTCTTTTATTGGGATGATTTTTGATATGAAACATCTCGTGGGTCAGACTGGCTGTTGGTGTGGCGACGTGGCGATGCGTCGCCACGCGCTTGTACTGAGCCCGTATATCTATAACGTATGCAGTGTTGTTATTCACTTCGAAACCCGTTGCCTGTGTTTTTTAAATAAAGAATTATTTTGTTCTTAAAAAAATCTGAATATTTTGTTCTTGATTATGCCATATTTATTTCCTTTAATAAACCATCCTTTCATGCATAATTTCTGTACAAAATAGTGTCGATGTTTAATATCTGTCAGGCGACCCGCGACGGCTCATTTTTTTTCATGACGATACATTTAATATTCACTAATTAAGCCACTTAAAACTCTTCAGTGTCGTTTCTCTTAAAAATTGGTAAATGTAATGAATATAAAGTAAATTTAATTAGCATTCGTCTGAGATGATTAAATTTTTAATATTCTCCTTAAAGTAATGCGTTTTCACGATATTAAGGTCAAAGCGACGAAATTAATGATTACATCTTACATTTCTGATAAGCGACAGCGTTGAACGTTCCAAGAATTTGTGATGGTGTGTAGACTTCATGAGTCATTGAGTTGACGCTGAGGACGGCATCACTCTGGAATACATTCTGCATTGCGATCACGAACTGATCCATCATACGCCATTCTGATAGCACCTGAAATCAAATCAGTATATCAGTATATTGATAATTTATAACGAAAGTACTGATTGTATAGGAAACCTAGCTATTGCCCACGACTTTTAGGTATTTATTAATTAAATAATACGCTAAACAAATAACAAATGAAATAAAACAACTCACCAAAATTCATCACATTTGGATGAGTGATTTAGGAACGCATAGAGGAGAAACATATGAACAAATACAAATTTTTAACCAACTTCAAAAAAAGGAGGTTCTATGTTCGTCTGTATGTTTTTATTATGTATGGTCACCGATAACTTCGTCAATTGTGGACCTATTTCGAGAATTCTTTTATTGTTTGAAAGGTGAAAGTCGGTGCCAAGTCAATGTGCAACAACAGAAAGTTTATTAGTTTGTTATACTTGGCACCGACTTCAGCAACTGTCAAATTTATTTATATAGGTATGTGTTCGTATTTATAAAGTTATTTTTATGGTACTTGAGTTTTCATAATTAAAGGATAGTTTGTTTTGTACTTTTTTGTGTTTTTTTTTTGAAGGCGGTTTAATTTTTTTCTAAAAATTGTTTATTTATAAGAATTCTGCGTACGTTAGATGCTTTAATTGATAGTTGCAAAGAAAAATGACTACTTACTTGTTTATTAACTATACATATTTTTTCATTTTATGATAGAGTGCGGACTAGTATTGCAAACTGGGTGAATTTTAATAACTTCTCTCTCATATTACTTCGTCTCGCACTTGAGTTATTCAAGTATTGTAAACTATGTCATAGAAAATCTCTAGGATGTATGGACAATAGAAAGATTCGAAGATAGAGATCATTAAACATCCCGTGGTCTACTTCAGTTTAAAACCGGCTATGACTGTTTTGGACGCTCATTATACATTATCTTAGTGTTACATAATTTTTGATTTCAATTGATAAAACAGAACAATTGAAAAGAAATAACTAAAAATTAATTCCAAAACCTTTTCTCAATTTTTGTTTTCCATTTCCAGGTTTGCGTTAAATGAAATTTTACGTTAAAGCTGATGAAAACCAAGTTGACTTATAAAGATCAAATAGCCAGTGTTACGTTATGGAAGTTACAGGACTTTTCAGAGATTTAGGTTGCTTTTTATCTCGAAAAAATACCAAATTTAAAACAAATGAAAACCAATACTCAGCTAGTTTACTATAATCATAAAAAGCACGAAAATTATAATCGGATATAGAAAAAAATACTTACAAAGTCAGTGGCGAAATTTTCAAAAAAGTTAGCAAAGCCCTCATTTAACCAAGTATAAGTCCATGAGAGCGGTCCCACTTCATTACCAAACCACATGTGAGTGTTTTCGTGGCAAATAATCCTTCCAATGTTTTGTTTGGTAGCTGTGGTTGTGACACCTTCTTGGACCAACAGCGCAACTTCTCTGTCAATAAAATAACACCACGTCAACAATATATATTCATTGTTTGTTGGTTTTCCATCGATATTGCTGTTTTTTTCTTAATTATGTAATACACACACACAGACACAGACACGCACATACACACACATACAAATGTACATATACTATTCATTAGTCATTAGTTTCTGCTACGACTCACTTTCACTGTAAAGCTCTCCATCAATTGTTCATAACAAATTTTTTCTACATTCCCGAAATATCTATATTTTCCTTGCTTCATTTCTATAATATAATAATATTTTTGTCCAAACCTATAGAAAAAAAATACTAAAGACAATCCTAGACAATATTTTATATTTTTTTATATACCACGATGAAGATAAATGACCAGTTCATCTGATGGTAAGCAGACTGAAGTCTAGGGATATTTATAATATCAAGGCCGAGGGTTCACTTTAAATTGCAAACGGTTTACAAAACCCTGAGAACTAAGATTAAGTGTTTTCAATGGCCGCCACTCTTATACTCCAGGGCGGATTGCATTAGTGCAAGCATTGCTGTTTGTGGCAGGATTAGCATGTAACACTCCAAAATCAAGTACAGTTTAGAAATGTTTATTTACTTCAATCGAAGGGGATCAAACTCGAGACGTTCGGCTCGGAAGTCAGATACAATTCAACCGCACTAAAAAGCTCAGTGGTTCTCTTTGTATGTATGGACGTACGTACATATATATAGATTACAGATCTACGATTTCATATATTTTACGATTTTGGGAGTTCTATGGTACAGAAGTGATAGCATATTGTTCTCTTCTCTTTTCTATAAAGTGTTAAGAATAGGAAAGTTTAAATATCATATTATATGCAACTGAGGTTTTCGCGTCTATCCGAAAAGTCTTTTTAACTCCAGTGAACTGCTACTATATCACATTATTGAAGAGTTTTAAGGACTTAGTACTAAGACATACATTGTAATTAGAGAGACACCCATTTTGTATATGACAATGGCAAAAATGTTACTAATAAGTATGAAAAAAGTTGCCAGTGTATAAAAGAGACGAAGAAGAAAAACAGGCAATAAATTATTAAAAATAAAATTAATGCAATTAATATTCAATACGTATAAATCATCTTACATTTAAAAGGGCTGTCAAAAATATCTCAAAATTAGGTTATAATTGTGACTACTTAATAAAATGTATTATTCGGTAAACGTAACTTAGAGTTTTTGTTATAATTTTCCTGTTTCCAGGTGAGGTGTTACATTCCCTAACATTTTTGAAACTCTTGGGCCCTGATGCTTTTTAAACTCTTCGAAATATGGAAAGAGTGGTTCACTCAAGTTAAAATGCCTTTATTTTGTGTCTTCTTTAATTCTTAGGGTTCCGTACCTCAAAGTAAAAACGGAACTATTACGCGCCGAAACTCGATTGGGTTTTTGAAAAAAGATTTAATTGATTACAAAAATTATAATTTGTGGAACTGTAAATATAATGGAAATAGAAAATTAACAGACTTAGACTTAGAAATAGAAATAGTAAGTTTTAGAGAGTTCCGACTCGTGCTGAGGTTTATCCCGGACTGACTATCCAGTCTGTAGACTCGCCTATCCTTTCTGATATGCTGGCAAACCAGACTAATGCATGAATGCATTATTAGCTTTTTTGCATACATCAGTGGGGTATAACAGAACGCTAATAGGATCACTTCGTTGTCTATGTGTTCGCGTGTCCGTGTCCATTTGCCAACTAGTCAAGACCCTTTATCTCAAGAACAAGTAAAGATATCAATTTGAAATTTATATGAAACACAAGAGGTCAATGGCCCCTAGGAGTAGTAAAAACTTCTAGCTTCTATGTCAGTCCAATCAAAAGATGCAACCATTTATGTACTCAAACAAAAAGCTATGGGGTAGTTCCCGTTGACCTAGAATCATGAAATTTGGCAAGAAGCGAAGTCTCATAGCACAATAGAAAGAAAAAAATGAAAAAGTTGCGAATTTTCAATTATACCACCCAATTTTTGTCATTGTGTTTCTCAACAGCAAACTTGAGTTTGTTTTTGGGATTTATAACTTATTTTATTGAGAAATACATAACAAAAATACATCGTTTAGTGGTACGGAACATTCAGTCCGCCTCACACTTGACTGGTTTCATAATACTATTATTTTAGTGTTGACTAGCGTACAACAAATGGATTTAGTTTCTATGTCACGCGGTTCCTAAGAAAATCGACCATGCCAGAGGGATGAACGCGAGAGTAATTTTTCGAGACACGGAATCTTAATAAGTGGAGAGTGACGCTTGGAATACAGTGTATGGTATATACTGCATATGTATGAGACGTTTCGTTTGGCGTTTGATGAGTCGTTTCCCTGTTGTAATTAAAAACATATAAACTGTCTTTATTACTTTAATGAAATTAATATCCCATGATGGCCCGTTTGCAGTACTCTGAAAACTAGAATTTTTCATTACGGCGCGACGTCTGCCATCCTTTACTGGGCTAATTTAGAGAGTGCTCATTATTTTCTATTGCTTTCGCTTTATGAGAACCCAGACGTGTTGTTATCACTCGTAATGTGGCTTCATGAATTTTAATGAAACTCCTACGATGTAGTTCAAAAGGCTTTTTTTGCATACTAATATTATAAGACATAAATATTTCATTACAGCTAGGTTCTTTGTTTTTTAATGTCGACATTCATTATTGTAATATAAACACGGAGATGAAATTGGCCAGGAGCGTATCAGACACGCGTTAACTTACGCATTAAGAAATGAAGAAATAATTTAAAAAATTGGATGAGAATCTGATCTATTTGGATTACTTGTTTCCATCTCTATGCCAAGTTTCAGTTCTATAGGTATAAAGAGGTATATAAAGAAATTGGTGTGTAGGTAGTTAAAGAAATATAAATCACCTGAGTTACCGACATACGGACAGATGTAATGAGACTATAACGGTTCTGTCTTTGCTATTTTGGTTTCGCAATTTTTTAAGTAGATTTAATTTTAAATGATTCTCCAATCCTTTGTAGGCGAAGGGAACTATGCTCATACAGCCACATATGCCTTAATCGTGTTTCAGATTCCAATAACACTTGCCCAAAGCAAGAATTCTTCATCTTTTTTCATTTTCTCTTTTTTTGTAATTAAATCGCCAGCACTCCTCCAGTATAGTATTATTATGCTTTTATGGAATTAAATAGGACTTTTTGGAAGAAAGCGAAAACATTAGTTGGATACGTTCATTCGGGTCTTCCGATTCTTTTCTCTCTCACCGAACTTTGGGGAAAAATTTAATATCAATTTCGTACTTTAAATTTCCTAAAAGTTTAAAAATTGACTAAATCACATCCTGACGCTATTTTAACGATGAGTGTTTGGATTTAGAGATGTTAAAGTAGAGCTAGGTAGCAAAAAATTGATAGCTCATTGCTTAAACAAGTTTCTTAGGCTTAGATCCTACTCCATAACCGTCTTTTAACGGTTTTCGTAGAAAGATAAGCAGCTGGAGCAATTATCTTCTTCTTCTAGAGCTGTATAGAATCAGCAAGTAAAGATATTATTTACATCTATAAATTCTTTGTAATAATGTCCAAACTTTGTCAAATGCCTAACCTTGGCAGATTTTTACGATCTTTGCGGGAAAATAGCAACTGACGCATTATATACTTTTTGCTTTTAGGCCAGTATGGAAGTATTAAGAAAAGATGTTATGTATTCATACCTATATATAACCAGACCCCAATTCTCCATGGCACCAGCAGCAAAATCGGGTACGGCAGCCTTATCCAGTTTAGGGAAGGAATACGGAAATTCTGTGTATCTCTCTAAAGCCAACATGTTCTCCTGTCCGAATTGCAAAGCAAACTCAGCAGTATCTTGAGTTCCCGGTCGGGAATAAACGCGGAATGGAATTTCGTATATTGGATTCTGGTCTTCTTCGTTAGTAATGTGATCAAAGTTGGACACAAGATATGCGAGGAGATATGTGGACATGACTAACGTATCTTCAAACTCATATTTTAAGTATCCATCCACGTTAGGCCTGGAAAATAGAATGTATTTTTTTTAATAATCCAGTAGTTAAGATAAAATTTACAGTTGTACACATTATCTTACCGTTAATATTTACAAACTTAACATTAAGTATTGTCTTAAATAATAGACTTCCTTAAAGTTGCCGTTTAAAAAGCTTTGTTTTTTTTTACTAAAATGGACGTACGTTTGGTCCCTGTCTTGCCTGATGAAAAGCAATGACAAGACCTAACGTTAATCACGCTTGACCAGAAGATGTCTATTCACTCAGTTTTATTATTAAATATTGGTAAAAAATCATCATAATTCATTGAGTAAATCTACGTCACCTCGATGTCATCTGACGTCACCTCGGTACCGCCTGCAATCGGTAAAGTAAACAATCCTTACTTACTTTAATTGGTCGGTTCTCTCAGGCATATTGCTTCTGACTACAGGATACCCAGGTGGAGCGTATATCGTAGTTCGGAATCTAGCCTTCTGCGCCGGTTCGTCATAACAGGGGAACGCCCGACGGGCAAATGTAGGCTGAAGTTGAGATGTTACTAGATTACTGAAAAATTTAGATCAAAATTAATATTCTTCTTACTGAAAGTATATTTAAGAAGAACTGTTGAAAAACATAATTGATTAGATTCTAGGGTAAACCCAGAGACATTCGTGACGTAGTCGCGTTTCGATATTTATATTCAAACACCTTACAATATAATTACTAAATTTTTCATGCGCTTGGCTATTGAATAGGGGATCTAAATACACGATATCGAACATCTTTACTTTGGAAGCCACTATTAACCCAGTTCAGAGGCTTTGTTCATAATTTTTAGAATATATTAGTCATTAGTTTTCACGCCACTGGAGCGCGACTCTCTGTTCCGCTTCAATCAGTCTGTGGATCTACTCGGTCTACACGGTAGCCAAAGGGATTGGCGAGGCTTGAAGATGAGGTTTTATTTGGATGAACACGAATTGTCACAAATAGCATTAATGGAAAGAAAATGGATTGGTTCCGTTTTATATGTATTCAGCCTAATACAACTAAACAAAAGCCTTCTTGTTATCAATCGGTGATTCGGAAACTGATGGTATCATGGCCACTGACCTATCCGACTCCTCTTCGTTTTTGACCTGACCACGGAACTTATGTAGGCTTTGACTAAAACAATAATCAATTGTACTTACATGGTACCGAGCCCTGGATATTCATAAGAAGATACATATACGCCGAACATATTTGCAGCATAATGGCCAGTGTAATCAATATTAATAATATACGGCTGGAAGGCAATCAAAACTTGGTTCGCATATATTCTTAGAAAGTGAGTGTCATCTGATGCTAGAGTATGACGCTCATATAAATTGTTCTCCTCAGCGCCCACATCAACAACAATTTGTACAGCATCTATCGTCATCTCCATTGCATGGAGAACAATTTCTGACGTGTTCTGCACTGGGATAATTCTGATGGAAACGCTCCCTCTGAAGTTTTCCACATTTCCAGGGTCCAAAAACAATCTGACGTCATAGAAAGTGGGGTAGGATTCCCCGGGCAATACATATTGCTGTCTCAAGATTGCATTCCGCGTTTCAACTTGAGTAGTTAACGGGACACCACATGCTGTGCTCAGTATAGTCAAAAACGCTAGTAAATACATGACTGAAACAAACGACAATTAATGTAGAAAAGATCTAAATATCTTTATTTGAGTCTACTCTGCCTAAGTTACAATACAATTTTATACCTTGTTTTTTTGAACATCATATTTAGGATACTACAATAAATACGCGTATTATACGCATATATATACATTTTGCGAATTCAATATTTTGTATAGATTCAGGTGTTACTTTGCGGAAATCCAACACATGTGATAAATTCCTAAAATCTATAGCTATCTTCCGCTCAAACCCTAAAAATCACCAATCGACACGTGTTTCGCCTCTCAACGAAGCATCCTGAGGATATATCAGAGATCAAACTCGGTCAGCTAAAAGATTTTAGGAATTCATCACATTAGTTTTTAAAATTTAATATAATGATAAAGTTATGACTCATGATAATATATTTCAGGTCTTGGTAACCACAGATTTAAACTATTTGTTTTATCTACGTAGTTAGTATATTTGAGACGAAAAATGAACATAAAAATTAATAGAAAAGTAGGCTAGAATTATAAACTTAGGTCAAGAGCGCGTTACTGAAATAAAACAGCGCAATGGCTATTTCAATTTGTTGGCATCGGCTGTTTATAAATTCGGCCACCTAACCAGCACCGAATCAAATTCAATTCAATATTTCGTTTACTCTTTTCTTTTCCTTTCCTTTCTTCCACATATTTATTACTTATAATATTCAATCTCCAGTGCATACGTAGTGGCTGAACTTTGGAAAAAATGTAAACTATAATTTTCCAGTATAACGCGAGCAAAGCTGCGAGTAAAATCTAGTTTTGTATATATTTTATTAAATTAGGGGAACGAAAATTAAATTTTCATTAAAAGGAATTTTTATACGGTAATATTTCTTGAAATAGACATAACACTGTCACTAAAAGTATAAATATGTATAAATAATGTGTAAGTAAATCTAATAAAAAAACAGATGAATTATGTAATAAAGGTTTTCAGACCGTGGTCCCATTACCAAAATATAATAAAAAACCCGATTTAAAAAATACATTATTTTGTGTATGTAAAAGTAACTCGTAGGATGTTTTTATTTTTTTTATTTAAGTGTTCTTCTTCTTCTAACATGAATGCCAGAGACATTTTTTTGTCTTTTTGCCTTTTTCATTTCTTTTTCTTTTAACCATACTTTATTCCTTTCTTTCCACTCATCATTCCCTATATTCTTTGCCAAACTTATATGATATTTTACTTTCCGGTAGGATTGTTGTTGCATTTGTTTTATTCGTATAGTCGATTGTATCGATACTTCATGGATAAAAAACGAAAATTAAAAAAATATTAGAAAATCAAAGACTATGGTTTTTGATTGATTGTTTTATATTACTAGCTTCTCTTGTTGTAGTTGGATTTTTTACCGTAATCAGATTTCTCATTTTTGTAATATTTTCATATTCGCATGTATCAATAAAATATAGTCTCTTATTACACATAGCAAAATAAACTTAGCATAATATCAAGTTATCATTATTAGTTTATTATGATAGAAATTAATACAGGAATTTAGTTACCATAATCAATAAAGGCCATAAAATATTATTATACAGCATGAGATTATATGTCATGAAGAAGTTTTGTTCCTTATCGAAATAAGTACATAAGTCTGTTGACGTACATAATCAAATTTTATACAGATAATAACGACAAGCATTCCTCTAGTTATCCGATAAACGCGAGATAATGTTTTAAGTGTAAATCCACTTGAAATTGCGTAAAATGCTTTGCGCAATATCAATAACGTAATGAAACTAAATTCAAACTTCTAAGAAATGACTATTTTAATTGATATACTCGTATGTATGCATAAATATAGTCAGAAGTGCAAAGGCAGTATTACATGAAAAATATTATTATGGTAAAAATAAACTTAAGGTTATTCATTACGTTTTTTGGAACGAAGTTCCTTAACGCGGCTTGCGGGAGGTGTGAATTGGTAGAAATCGTCACGTAACGAAAAAGCGTTATGCCTCCTCCACACACGATAGATAATTGATAGGAACTCGCGCGCCGCGCGGCACTAGATTCTTAGATTCACTATACTTAGATTCTAGGCACTTAGATTCTCTATACATAGATTCACAGTGATATTTTTTTCTATTATATACGAATGTCCGAGTACGTAGAGCAGACAAGCAACGTGTGCGGCCATTACTTCACACGAGGAAATTTTGTTGCGACTCTTTTGTTTTTGTTTTAAATCATACGTGAGCTTTATTGTCTCATTAGTGTTATTAAGTTTTCAGGAATGGAAACTACAGCTAAGGAACTTCGTTCCTGACGGGGATCGCACTAGCATACACTTTTTTTTTTGTTATTATTTTTTATGTCTTACTGTATATAACATATTAAATATATAACTTCTGTGGTCCAAAAATGAATATCTAAAAGACGTTTTATAGTTTTTTTAATTTTTTTTTGAATTGGCGTGGCCATTTTATACTTGCTGAAAAATATCGATATATTTTTAAAATAGGAACGGCGAAATGAATGAACTATTAAATTACTTCCATTTCCAGTCAATGGAATGCGCGCAATTAGACCCCTGCCAAATTAGAAAACAAAATATATTAAAATTGCTTGTAAACTATTTGTAATGAAATGTACCGCTAGTTTGTAGTGCAGCACTAAATAGAAGGGCATGAAAGCATCACACTCGTAAGTTGTGTGTGGCTCCTAGATGACTTTATATTAAATTATATCAGAGTGTAGTATGTGACCTCGATACTAAGCGGTAAATCTGTAGGTAGTTTGGGAATGTGACAATTATCTAGTAACATCCAGTTTTTAATGTTTATAAGCTTTCACGACTTGTACACATCTCACAATTCTAACTAACCCAGTGTATGTTATCCTCATCAGTCTTCCTGTGACAACGTTCGGTGCAATCCGGCCGAAACGTCGAGATAAAAAAAAGTATCAAAACGGTATTAGCCCTAAAAGTTTTAACACGACGTAGATCCAATTAATAGAATCGTACGAACTTAGACTTTAATTACAAAAAGCACGTTTTCTATATTAAATTATCTAGATTCACATTCACACTTGACGTACGCATTGAACTAAGAAGCCAATTACGTAAATGTAAACAGAGCGAATCATACAACGTTAAGCTCACACCCGTATAAAGAGACAACGTACAGAATTATTAACATAATTAATTAATCTAAGAAAAAGGAAAATAATAATATTTAAATGACAATATGATAATTTTGTTTTCATAATGTTTTAGGATCAATAACACACTCCTATATTTAAATGTCACTTTACCTAACACAAGTTTGTAAAAAAATTAAAGAAAAATAGTTGAGAACTTACTTATGTATTTACTAGAACACGTTTGTAATTAAAATAAAAGTACATAAATTAAAAGTGTGTAAAATATATTGATGTTATACACGATAATTGGAATCTCTTTATCATATGATAAATGATAATTATGATGATCGATAAAATAGTTTTCACCGCTAATAACGATGACTATAATTTAATACATTCTAATATTTCAAGGACTCAGTAGTGCTTCATAATACCGTGGCTATCTCAACAGAAAGAAGGTCTTCGTACTAATGGCGCTATTTCCTTTGACTGGAAATGTAACTGTTAAAAATTTTACGTTATTCCGTTGATGTTCATATACGAGCTAAAATATCAAATTGATATTCGTTTTAAGTCATAGAAGTTATGCGATTACACTCCAGGTGGCCATATTTTTGCTGCGGTAAAGATATTGGTTTTACTTTATCTGCGATCACTCTAAGACAATTTTGGGGATCTTACTTTTATTTCATTTAAAAACTAAAAGCATGTCACGTCCAAATTCTGTAAGAATAAGAGAGAGTTCAATATGAATAGTAACGAATAAGTATAAATAAAACAGCACAGAAAACAATTTTTAAAATGTCAAACTACCAACCAGTAAAGTTTACGTTATCAGTTAGGTCAATAAGGTTAAAGTAGAAGTCAAAGTCAAATTAATTTATTCTCTAGTAAACTCAATTACAAGGTTTTTGAACATTAAGTCTACTTTAGTATTTACCTAAGTTAGGTCACTTATCTAAGCCACAACTTTTAATTTCACACTACTTTTAGTACAAAATTTAAATCTTAGTTGAATAGAGTCAAAGTGAAAGTCAAAGTCAAATCAATCTATTCAAGTAAACCCAATTGCAAGGTATTTTTGAACGTCAATTCTACTTTGGTTCTTTGGTTTGGTTCGATTGGAAAACCTGAACACTGAGAAGAACCGACAAGAAACTCAGTCAGGTATCATTTTTTAAAAGTCAGGTATCATTTTATCTTGAGAAAGTTACGATATAACATAACTACTATTGATACCAACTTTGTTTCACTGACACAAAAAAATTTAGGATTTCCCCGCTTATCTCTCCGCACTGGTTGTAAAAGTCGAACAAAAAAACTAACTAATTACAGGGATCTATACGCTTTGGGCTTATCATGTGTCATAATTTGGTTCACCTATAGGCCTATACCATTTGTAATTCCCAATATTTATTGCTAGAAATATCATCAAGCTGTGATTACGTTTATTTTAATGTCTTGTCCATTGCGAATGGGAAATAGCGCAAATTTATATGCAATGTTTTTCAAAATATATGTCACTCCGCTCTACTTGCGTAGTAGATGAATAGTGGCGCGGGAAATTTCTATCTGCCACTAGTATTGGTTGATTGATTTCGCGTTAAAATCGCGGCCACCTGTCCAAAGTGCTCCGTGTTATGGTGGCACTTCACATGGCTATTTGTGTTCGCTATTGGGTGTTTGTTGTATTTGGAAAAATATATGACGTACTTGCAAACATGCAAATACAGGCAAACACGACCATCCATACATGGTAGCCAAATAACAAACACACAAACATTTGGCAGCAGAAGGAAATATGTTCACCAAAACTATGGATGTGTTTCAACTTGCAGCGGGATTTTATTATTTAAATGCATGTAACTATTACATGCAGTGCGTGAAAAAATACAAAGTAGTGATACCATGGAGAGCAAGGCGCTGGTCGATGCTGACTATGCCTAAAAATTTGCATTTTTAATAATTGTTGTTCGCGCTCACAACACAGACACAAAATACTGCACGTCCATACAGATCCACGGCGCGTGCGCTTTTGAATATGGCCATTGTGTAGACGGTTTATTTGCGTATTTGCCTATTTGACCCCTTTGATGTGCGTCGAGAAACCGACAAGCGCACGGTAACGCGTATTTGGTATTGGCCATATTTGTCAAATAGGCAAATAAGGCCAATACTTTGTCAAATATACTGTCCACACGTGGTAATGGTTTGCCAAATATGCCAAATACGCAAATACAAATAGCCATGTGAAGTGCCACCTTTATACAATCATTCAGACTTCGCAAATAAAATTCGACGTAACTTGTTATCGTTTTGGTAAGTGCGGCTACTAGTGCAGTAGAATTAGATTATCAATATATATTAATTGTGGTACTACTGATATTTAGCATATTGATGGAGTTACGTCTGTGTATGATTACCTTAAATTCACAACCGATTTGGAAGTACGAAAATGGTGAAAATTGAGAGAATTTTCGATTTTTGAATAATTCCAAAACAAAAATTGTGGTACTAGTTGCGAGAATACCACGTGTTTGGAAAACCAATAACCACCTACTCAAACAATTTGGAGTGGTTGCGAAACACGGAACGTACCTAAACTTAAAAAAAGTGATGTTTAGTTTTTTGAAGTAGCGTGAAGATATGTATGATTAGTTTGCCCAATGTTTTATATGGCAAGTTTACAATGTGACTTAAGGCCCGTGTGTGTCTGTGTAGTACGATTAGAGGATTGAATCCCGAGATCCCGACCGCTTGTCGGTCCCGAAATTTTCGGGATTGGTTTTTCCTGATCTCGGGATTTACGGGAATTTAAAATAGTTGTAAAATAGACTGTATGAAGCGAAATCAATGAGCTCGCATGCCTACAATTTCAATGTAACAAAGCATACTAGGTTAATTTGTGATGATTGCTTGAAATAAATTTTATTATATATTGAACTGAAATAAAAGGCAAGCAATTCTCACTGGGGTACTTGGAGATGCTTTATTGCGATTAAAATACTTGTAGTTTTGATTTAAACATTCAAATGATAGGTAACCAAGTTAAAGGGTTATTCGGTGGTGCTTGTTTGCGATAAAAATTCTTGTATTTTATATTAGAGTCATAGCCAAGCAAGCGCACTGGTAATGCTTGCTCGTTATTAAATTGTTTTTATTTCTAATGAAATGGCAGGCAAGTCAGGGCGAAGTTAGCTAGGTGTTTACTGTTAAATACGTTCACATTTACTGCTAAATACGTTGACTTCGGTCTAAATTTTGATTTGTTGATTATTTTCTGATTTCTATAAGATTTTTGTCGTTCATTTGTAACCCTCAATTCAATTCAAATTAATTCAATTTTATTCACTAGAACATTTGGTTTACAGAGTATTTCCAAAGCACCATATGTCTTAATATAAATTAAACATTACATTAATTAATCATTTACAATTTTAGGATAATAAAATGTCAAATACAATATGAATCGAAAAATGTCAAATTCAATTTAAAATGTCAAAATAATCATATTAAGTCAATAATCGAAATTAAAATAAGCATAGGCTTTCCTAATAAATATATTAAAACTGCCAGCGAATATGTCAATGTTTGGGTTGTGAACGAGCATATCGTTAAGTATATTGCGTGCACGAGTGGTGGGTGCGTTACGTGCATGACGGGTACGCGTAGGTGGTTGTATGAATATCCGCGGTTTGCGGCGCGGCGCCACTAAGCCATGTTCACTTCCAGCCACTCTGGGCACTCTTAAACCTATTCGTTCTAATACGGCCCTGTTTTCTATTTTGTTGCGCAGTATCAAGTGGTAGTGTACAACTAGTTGAACTTTACGGCGCAGTGCCAAGGTGTTCAAGCCTAACATAGCCGACATGAAGAGGGAGGGATATAGGTATGGATAATATCCATAAAGCCTTTTGTATAACCACCTAGCGAATCTCCGCTGGACCCTCTCAATTATGGAAGCGTATTTTTTTTCGTAAGGATCCCATACAATAGTGGCAAATTCTAAAGTACTGCGAACATATGCATTGAATAACACTTGTGCCACCCTTATGTCGTTAAATTCGTCGTCATTAGTCGTCGTCGGATCCCGGGATTAACTAAGTATAATCCCGAAATCCCGGGATTAAAAATAAGGGTCGGGATCGAATTCCCTAAGTACGATACGATCGAGCCCTACAGATGAGAACAGATGTCGCAGGGGACTTCTTCGTTTCCACCGGTGGGTGCGGTGCGGTTGTAGTATATATGTGGCATTTTCGAGTTCGAACGTGTAGTGCTAGAGTACTCACCGGCAAGGGGCCATTGCCCCGGTACGGTTTTCCCGTCCCCGTGGGGGGGCGAGATGACTACCTCGTAAAGTGAAAGAGGCACCGTATCACGTGCGGCCACCAGATGGCGCCCCAGGATTCGGCAGGCTTCTGCCGCGAGACCTGTTGAAGGACGCAGCAGAACGTGTAGTGTCGTCGTCGATGTCGCCTTATACATCTCTAGGTATATTATTATTGTATTGTATTATATACATACGTACATACATATCTTCACGCTGTATCCTTAACGGGGTAGTCAGAGAGGATGGAGCGCCAAGCGTCGCGGTTCTTACATACTTCTTTCGCTTCCTCAAATCTCATCATTTTCCTCACACGTTTTCGCCTAGGTCTGCCAGTACTATTGACATTTCCATCTGCTAACACTCTGTATTATGTGGTATTATATAACAGTGTTTGCGAACGTGGCGTACGTACGAGAGCTGTCTTTTCCCGTTTTATATACAGAATACCGTGGCATTAATAGCCAATAGAAATAGATTTGATAACTGTATCCCATTGCGCATGCGCGTATACTAATATACAACTGTTTTTAATCAGAGAAGCCTGTCTAATAATTTTTGATAATTTTTATTACATTTTTTAATAGAGAAATCAGGAACGAATTGCTATAATTACTTATATTAATCAAGAAACCACAATTAGGATTATGGGAACTCCACCGATTTGTTGTGTGGTACACATAGTACAAGCCTGGGGCTTAAAGGGTTGTTTGGCATCACGGAGCTGGTGTAATTGTCAGGGTAAAAAGAAATAATACTATCGTCATAATATCGCCATCAGAACAGATGTTTTTCCAGCGCTGACCATAGGTTTCTTCGAAAACGTGCCACCGAGCTCGATTTCGGCATTTACGTATTCACCTTTTTAACACAGACATTATAATATTTCCTGGTAATATTGTTACGTTTTCTATAAATAGGAAAAACCACGACATCTTAGTCCTCCCTAGAAGTGTTTTGGCACAGTGCGAGAAGGGTTCTGTTGCGGTGCGGTGCCGGAATCCCTTGATAACGAGACCACCGCTGCAGGAGCTTTTTTGAGTAAATCCCCACATAACCTAGTGCCCAGTCTCTTCCTCAAGCGGCGCGGTATTTGTGCAGATTTCTACTGCGTAACAAAAAAAAAATTCTGCACATAAATTCAAATCGCAGTACCTAATATATCAGTCGTCTGCATTTAATCTCACTTAATTGTGTTTTTATCGATATTTGATCTTATATTACATTTACTTAATCAGTCTGGTTCTACAGATAAAAGGATTAAGAAAATAAAGACTGACATTACATTTTTTGATATTATAAGACATAATAAAGGTGGATTTTTAGAAATGAACGAGTATAAACCAAAAATTATTACGGTTTTCTTGATTTTTTTCAGTGTATTTATTTCTAAACTTTGAACTAGTATTTTTAACAAACACATTTTTATTTTGTCTGAAATGAACTAGACTTGGAAAAAATTTTGTTTTTATGCTTCTAATTAAAATGTAAAACAAAAAACTACACACGGAATCAGCATTTATAATTCTAGTATTTATAATTGTCTTATTATTAATTAGTGCTTGATTGTTAGACCACTTGCATTTCTTTTTTCTACAGAAACAAGACTGACTGGGACCTAAAAAAACTTCTTTTTCACTCTCGAAGGAACAATCTTGAGCATAGAACATAGTGTCAACGACATTTTGAAATCCGTATGATTCTATATATACCTCTACATAAGTTCACGCGATTTTTTTTGTTTTGAACGCCTAGATCTTTAGTAACAAATATAAATTTTGATGCCAATTTCAGCAATAAATCACCGGACCAGATCATGGCAAGTTGTTTCCAGAACATATACCGGCACCTTAATTTGTGCCTCCTGTGACAAGTGATACAAGTAAAAAATCAACACTTTACAGAAATACAAAAACAAAATTAAAAAAATTCTATTTCGCGATCTAAGTGGGTTAGGTTAAACGAGAGTACTTTTTTTTGTAGATAAAAACATTCACTTTCATTATGCGATTACATTTTTGTGGTAAATATTATAGTTTTAAAGTAATTCTTGAAAAACCCGTGAGTTGTACCTTTTTTTATTTCTAGTACATGCTAAAATTACGTGATAAATGATATAAGTACAGTTAAATTATGTTACACCTATAAGTTGTCTTCGTGTAAATTGATATACATAAAGTAAAAATATCTAATAAATCTTTAGAATATGTTCCTAGCGCAATGTTGCTCAAACAAATGATAATAATACTACCCCAAGAATGAGATTTTTTTACTTATCAGGGGATTCAAAATAGGTGATTTTCATATTTTAGCTGAATTGTATCAGTTTGTTAAAATTTTGGTCTTTTGAAATATGTATTAAATAATACAACTCAAGTTATACCCCTCACTAAAATGTATATTTATTGTGTAATTAAATACAAGTTTTAGAAAAATAATCAACGTTTATTAAACTACTTCAAAATCAATGATTCACGTACAAATAAGGCACAGTTTTATCAAAATTCTTAAGAGAGGTCAATTGAGATCTTATCATTATAATTTTAGAATACGAATGTAACTTAACTATTCTCAATAGGAACTAATATAGTTTCACAAAAGTTAGATAAATAGGCTAGTAGTTTTTAACTTAAATACGAAGAAATGGCACAGATCAATCTTACGCGGGTATCACAATAAGCAATGTAAACTTAGTACAAAACATTGTATTACAACCATTATCTGAATCTTAAAAAATCTATAAAAATAACAAACAATAAAATTACTAACATGTTAAAACT
This sequence comes from Zeuzera pyrina, assembly GCA_907165235.1. Classification (NCBI taxonomy): domain Eukaryota; kingdom Metazoa; phylum Arthropoda; class Insecta; order Lepidoptera; family Cossidae; genus Zeuzera; species Zeuzera pyrina. The sequence goes on along the minus strand of OU015624.1, from coordinate 22,381,926 downwards.
TACATAGGACAGCTGTTAACCTATCCTATAGGCAGTAATTCCACTCTATGAGATGGTCAGTTCGTCATAAATGAATAAAGAGAAGAAAATAAGTATGTTGGTACTTAAATCAATATAAAATCTTTAAAAAATAAACCGACCAGTAGGAATACTAACGTGATAACAAAGAAATAAAAATAACAAAATCCTAAAATGTCTTAAAACTTATTATTCATCATCAGAATCATCATCATTATATGGAGGAGTGTCTTTGACATCATTCTTGCAGCTCTAACTTCTGTAAAACTCATGAGCGCTCTCATGAATAAAGCACAGCAAATTTAACAGATCTTTCTTCTTTTCGGTAGAAATAGCAATCTTGGAGTGGTAGGCTTTCGGTACCGTATTTATTGTAACCATATCGTAAGCTTTACCTCGTTTCGAACAATCCATTGTCATATATTCAACATCCTTGAAATCGTTTTTGTAAGAAAAACGGGGAATATTTTCTTTGGTATAAAAAACAGATCGAACGTCACACCACATAAACTTTTCATTGCCTGTATTGGTTTTTCTAAGAGTAAGAAATTGTTTTGAAAAAATATTGGAATCATAAAACATGTCACAAGTCATCTCGATAACAGTAAACTTTGCACGCACTAGTTAGTACCAATCTCTTGGCAAGTGAATATCCATACTCGTGTGCTTCTTCTTACGCTCAATTAACGCATGGTCGGTGTTAGCCTCCATATGTGTATGACCGGGTACGAGAAATTTGTGTTCAATAGATTGTAATTGTGGGGACAGTTTAGCACCCAGCATCAACATTGTTGTAACAATCGAATTTTTGTTTTGAACCGGACAACTATCAGAGTACATGATCAGCTTCTTGGTTTTTGGGTTTAAATGCGGAAGTTGATTTATGATAAAATTGTATAGACATGAAGCTATATCGTTCGCTCCTCTGTTCCCTTCACACTCCGGCCACATGTAACAGAAGGCTTTGTTTGTTTTTAAATCATGTATGGTCAAATTGTAGGTCCATAGCTGTCTCTTGTAAAATGCTACATTCGTTTGCAAGTGGGAGGTGGGTAAACATTGTTGCAAATCAAATGTTATGACCACTACATCTTCGCATGATTGAGCCAATTGTTTGTCTTTTTTTTCTTCGTAAGCAGCCTTAAATGCTTCTTGGTGCTCCTTGAGTGTCTTTGTCAAATTTGCAGCCTGTTCTTCGGATGTGTACTTAAGTTTCATATTTATGCTGTCACATTTTGAACAAGTGTCTACTGATGGCTTTTTGAAGGACAAATTCATGGTATAAAATACTTTTTTGAAAATACTTTTGCTAATCGGAGTATTAGCCTTCAGTTTGTACAAATTATAAATAACTTGAACGTTGAGCTCAGAATTCAAAAACTTCTTAGTGGTTTTGTTGCAGCCGTAGTGGCTTTCTGTGCAAGGAAAACAAGCAATATGAGCTTTTACTTCTTCTAGTTTGAAATCAGGAATTGTCTTACCAACTCGACGTTTATGTGGTGGAAGATGACCGCCATTGTTCCGTAGTTTTTCGCATACCGTTTGAAGATATTTGTGACTTTCATCGAAAATCCTCAAAATACATCCTTTGCAAATTAGAAGTTTTGTATGATTAGAACTATAAACGAAGTAACTAAAGCTGACGTTGCGTTTTTTCTTTTGGGGAAGACTTTGAAGTTTTCTTTCGGCAAACTTCAATACATTTTGAAATATATTCGGTCCTACTTTCATAACTTCCCAGACTCCAATATGTATCGAAAAGATATTTCCTTAAATCCAATGGCAGCCTCTCTTTGCACTTCTTGCGACAGTTGTCCAGATCACGTAATTCACGACTTTTCTTCGTTTTTCGTGATGTTGTTGTGTATTCCAAGCCAGTGTTGCGAAAAAAATTCCTCTTTACTCTATCTTGTCTTCTTTCTTTCTCACTTTTTCTTGTTTTTTTCTTTTTCCTGTCACTATTCATAACGTTACTTTTGCAGAAAGAGTAACCAGGGAGAGCATTCTCTGACGTCCTCACATTAATTGGTGACGGTGTTTCAGGAACAATATTAATATTATTATTCCTCGCTGATGTAGCTGTTCTTCTCTTTTTAGCCAAAATTCTATCATTATCAGTGGATGAGGAAGATTCATCAGTAGCGGCAATATAATCATCACTGCTAGATGATTTAAAATCACCATCGTTGGATGAATCTGTAAGGTTAAAATCATCTAATAGGTTTTTGGAAGCATTTTCATTTGTTTCTTTCGTCTTATTATTGTCGATAACCATTTCTGTTAAATTCTCTGAAGATTCTTCTGAATTCTGGTATTCATGGATAGTAGGGTCTGGACTTTCTATAGGTTTTTCTGGGAGCGATCCTACAATAGGTTTTCTTACATAATATCCGTAGCCGTCTTTATTGGTATAGGATTTTGTTCTGTTCGTTCAATTTCAGCTTCAATATGGTCTTGTAAACTCATATTCGCCATCCGACTAGTGGCTAAATCCAGAATTTTAGCAATTCGAGATTTCGGAAACGATAACTGAAATAAAAATAAACGTCTGTAAGAAGGCACACCTACCTGTTTCAATTCGACTACAGTAGAGACTTGATTAACCAGACTAATGATTGTTGTCGCAAGACATTCGGATAATCGAAAGTCCGTATGATTGAATGCATCCGTAAAACTGAAATTCGGATAATCGAGTCTTTACTGTAGTAAAAAGGCGTACGACTTAAGTTTTTAATTGTCTTATATACATACATACATATCCTCATGCTGTATCCCTAACGGGGTAGTCCGAGAGGACGGAGCGCTATGCGTCGCGGTTATTACATACTTCTTTCGCTTCCTCAAATATAAAATAAATAATCAAGTATTTATATAAAAACTACACGTAGTCTTATACTATAAATTATGTTCAATAACACTTGTTACAAGCTTTTTTTTATCAAATAATCAATAATTAATTAGCAATAAGTGTAAATAACTATTAACTTACGCGTCGATCCATGGCGAATTCGGACGTGACTACATTCCTTCAAGGCCGCAGGGATACTAAGGAGGGAGGCGGAGGACTCCCGCGCATACCAGCCCCGCGTACCCCCGCCACCCTCATCATGTGCGCACTTCTATCATGTAGCACGTCTTTTCTTCATACATTTTTTATTCAGATTTGGTTTGAGTTTTAGATACAATTAGATTTATATTCTTTTACACATAAAAGTTGATTTGTACAGAATGATGTAAGTTAAGACGTATCACTGATCACAAAATAGGCATAAACTTAGATTAGGATTAGTAGGTACATGTTAAATTGTACCCTTCAGGATCAGTATTGAGAAAAATCGGTCCAAAGTGATATAACTCTAATTATATCAATATTCACAATAAATATACGGAAAAATAAAATGTGAAAATGAATATAATCGCACTTATACCACGAAGCACGAAATATAATGTGTGCAGCAATTACTTAGAGAGGTTACAACTTGAAATATCTCTATATTCACGATATTTTTACAAAAATCCTGCCAGTTATATCACTTTGCACAAAATTATCTCCGAAACTATAGTAGATAAAAGAACGTGAGTTAGACCAAAAAAATCTATTTTTTTTTTCTGATAATTTCCATGTAAAAATCACAAAAAGGGTACAACTCGAATTAAATCACTCATCACAGGAGGCACAGTTATAATCCCGTCCCTTGGCTAACTGTTACGACCCAAGAGGAGAGTAAAGCAACTAACACATTATAAGTACCTATTATTTTTTCTTTTTCTCTCACATCAGCATGGATGTACCTAAGCAAAGGGACCTGTAGTGTTTTATAATATAATGACGATTATAATGGAACAAATTTGGCCACAGTAATATAAGCTTTTTTTTAGCTTGCATTAAAAATACAGTTAAATAAAAATTAAACATTTGTACGTAGCATAGTAATACTTTCTGTGCAAAAACCAAAGACCGTGGCTAAGGTCAGTTAGCTCATTGATCAAGTCAATAACATATATTTTTCCGATATTGTGTGATTATTTTTTGCATTTCATCGTACATTTACAGTTGTTGGATTTTCACAGAATTCGCACGTGATGTACTTTTAATTTTTGTATATTATTCGTATATCTATATACATAAAAGGCGATGTATGTATGTATGTATGTTCCTCATGGACTCCGAAACGGCTGGACAGATTTCGATGAAATTTTCAGGGAATCTTCAGATTGCCCTATGTTATATCGCGAGTGACAAATTATGTTTAAAAAAATATACTTTATTTCAAAACTTAAAACTAATACAAATTACTTCTAATAGATGTTAAGAGTTCGAGATCTGGGATACAACTGAACTAGAACATGTTTGATAATGTTATTTAAGGGTGTCGTTTTTGGAAGGGGAATTACAATACATATTTACTTACATATCTAAATGTTACTTATTTATCTAAATGAGCTTACATTTTGTGGTGAGAACGAAATTAATGAGAGTTGATTATTTGTGTCGACAAATATTATCTATAACTAAATGGTCGAGAACAATAAATTATCATTATGACTAAGTAATATATTAGGGCTTAATATTAATATGTGAAGTTGATTGTAAAACAAATAATGTAATTATTATGAGAACTAATTATAATGTATAATTATAGGCAACGTGGTGAGCCTGGACACGTGGTGAGTCTGGTGACATAACACCTAGCGGGTGTTCCTGTAAAGTTTGATAGCAATCAGATCTGTAGAATTTTTTTTTTGTTTTCTTTTTGCAGTATCAAAGTAATTATAAAAACTGTTTAATTTATTTTAACTTCTAACGCCCAATGAAACGGGCCGGTTTTGCTAGTAGTCAAATAAAAGCGTGATCCATAAAAATGATTGAATAACTAGAACTCCATTTTAATTATTAAGAAATTACTGATGAATAATCGCAGATAAGGAACCACAGGAGGGCGATCGGTAACTCCACCCCAATGTAGAAATAATTTAGGCTATTCCGGATATAACATATCTGGAGAGTAATTGCATGGCTCTCATAGTCTTCAATGAATAGGATTGCAGTTTAATTAAGATCTTTTAGAAAAGAGATCGTAGATAAATACTTTCAGCAGGGTGAGTAGGAGTTATATATATATATACAATTATATATATATAATTAGATATATATACATATATATATATATATATAATAAGAGAGCATAAATACCTAAATTTCATTTGCGGATGGATATAGAGTAGCTAAAACGGGACTCTAAACCGCATTTACGGGGGTCCAATTTAATTTCTAGATATTGTAAATGTGATGTTGCCAATAAATTCTCTTAAATATACAAACAGAAACTGTCTTCATACATTTTGCGATTAAATTTGAGATTTCGATGACATTTGACGGAAAACGTTAAAAGTGGTAAACAAATATTTTGGCAATAATTATCAAATATATTGGTCTCTAAATGTACATATTAGGTTTTTATGTTATTTTTTAACATTTCATACAATAAGTAGCCAAGGCCCAAGGGGCCCCTTGTATTTATATATTATATTTCTTAGTTTCGATTTTAAAAGTTTTTGAAACGGTTTGTAAATGCATTAAAATTATTCTTTTAAATTTATGCGATTGAATTTCTGTTTTCGCAATGTACCTATTTCAATTTACGGATAACAAAATCGTAAAAATAATTTGATTCACAAATATTTTAAGCTTTTGTTATGTAAGAACTTTTAACAGTTATCCATAAAATAATTAGGACCAAGGCTTTTTGTTTTAAATTTCATATTTCTTTGAAAATAAAAGTAGGTATTCTGATTATGTAATGTATTCTCTTAAATGATGGAGTTATTCAAGAGTTAAGAGTTCAAGAGTTCTATTAAATTTAAGTTTCGCAAGGCATCAAAAACAATTAAACGTATTAAATTTGGATAAGGACTGCAATAAATAATTATTTTATGTAGTAATGTCACAAGGTACAGAAAACCCTAAACGAAAATTCTAAGTCTTAAAGATTTAAAGAATTTTATTTTTTGATTGCAATCTTGCCTTATTCATAAAATAAACGCACGCAATATCAGCAATATTTATAGACCCGTTTTAGCAACTCTATATCATTCCGCAAATAAAGTTCCCTAATTTCCGATCTCTGGTAATTACGTAACGTAATCGACTGAAAATAAATATCAATATGTTATTTATGAACGTCGCCACATACATTTTTACAATAGGAGCGCCGGGAATAATGAACTGTTGTGTCCATATTCAATCAATAGAAAATGCGCAATCAAGACGAAATCACACCAATATCCCGATGAAATCAACACCTGGAGCTAGGTACAATATCTAAACAATAACAATGTAATGTAAATATTTTTAAAATATTATATTATAGATATGTACGTTGGTGCCGTCACGAAGGCAGCCGAGCAAGATAAAGTACCGAGACCCCCTCCGGTACCTTGATCTCCGAAAAAGCAACTAATGGGCGATCGGGGGCTGTCATTTTGGAAAATTTCCCTTATTGCATGGAAACTTGTCTAATGTAATATAAAACGGTCGAAGTAAATTTTAATGTAAAACAGAGAATTTGAATATTTAATTAAGTATGAATATCCCCAGATTAAAACCACCACAAATTTTTGAATTACTAACAAGAAGCACTTAGAAAAATCAGATGGCCTATAAGAAATTAGCGGTAAAACCGTAAAGAATAAAAGGATGCACTAACAATAAGATACAAAATCTGGACTGTAAGCGTCTGGAAAAGAAATAACCGGTGACTAATTGTAATAAAAAATTAGTATCATATATGACGATTGTGTATCTATTACTCTATGACCATGAAATGCACTTTTCGCGTTTGATTTAGCGCCACTATACAAATTACATTACACAAATTCTTGTTAAGACAGCAGATATTGCGCGATATTGGCTGTCGCATGCTGTCTGCAAAAAAAAGAAATCATACGGTGCGTTCAAAAATTTTTTTTTAAAAGAATAAATATGTAACGTGAAGAAACTTAAAATATACTTCACTGACGTGAGTAATATTGAGAAAATTGCAGAGTTGAAAATTGTGTCCATTTTTTCGAGTACCGTAAAATAAGTTTATACTAAAGATATACGGCAAAAATAACATTCCTTATCAATATTGGGAAACTGATGACAAGAGCTGACGTGTGAATCAGCTTTTGTAATACCGTAGTGAGATAAGAACATGATGTCTGAATTATCTAAAAATTGATGTGTTGTGTGATTAGGTCTGGAGATGGTATAACTCACATATTTTGTACAAGTTAACAATTTACGGTACTCATAGGAAGAAAGAATAAAATTGGGTATTCCAACTCGAAGTGTCCATTGCCCCGCCTTATTTCTAAAACCTAAATAATTAAACTAAAATTTAAAAAAATTAATGTGTATCAAGCCTTATTTAAAATTTACCCAAAAACATAACTACGAGTATAGCCCCACGTATTATATTAAATTTTATATTATAAACTAACTGTGCCTCGCTATATTACTAGCGTCTTTGGTATATAAAAGGTAACCCAGATTACGTTCTGAAAAGTCGTCTACCTGCCAATAATTCTTTCGTTAAAATCGGATCAGCCGTATCGGAGATTAGTCCAGGCAAAAAAAATAATAGATAAAAAAATTTAAAATGCGTGTTTGGGTTTTGATTACACGTAAATAACTATATAAACTTAAGAATAAACATCATAATTTCGAAATCACAAGAAAATACTTCAATTTTATTTATATTAGGTTTCGATTTGAAATCGCAATTGACTGAGTGTTGTTTTTATATCAGTCGAGAAAAACATGGAATATCTGTCGAGTGTCGACCGACGTTGTGTGATATTTGATTTCGTTTTTCACTTTGTAACCAAGATATGATGATATTAAACACATACACTACAACTGTACATAATGTATGTACATATATAAGTACGTATTGTATGTGTCATTTTTCATGCTCTTATAATTGTTGATATCTATATATCTATGCACATGTTATCTGTGTTCTCTGTTCACCGTTTTCTGATCAAAACCGACTGAAGTACTGGAGGGTACTCCAATCCCTTTATAAAAAAAGTCTTAACCCTTTGTAGTTAGAAATTTATTTGAAGCGTGTAAACCCATCTCGGGCAGGTACGCAGAAAATAAAGTAGGACGTAAAAACACGTAGTCAAGAAACGTGTAGCTGGCTGCTACGTGATATTCGGAAAATACCTAAGGTTTTTATTTAAGCAGTCTAGAACAAAATGTCACAATTATGTACACAACGTTTCCGAGAATTCACATGTCCACTGATCTGTTGGCAATTTCGCATAAAGATCATTCTCTGAATTGGCACAGATTGTAGGTGCAACGGAGCAATTCCCCTGTTTACTGTTATAAGTAGCACCCATAACATAATAAGCTTAATTCATAATTTGGTTCCAATTTACGTTAGATCGGAGATTGCATAGACTTTATAACTTCAGGATTGCTATCCCGTGCCACGAAGTGAGGCAAATAAAATTAATTGGACGTAAACGTGTGCTGTTTTCCAACGAAGTGGTGGCTGATCAGCTTATCTGATAATATCATATATGTGTCGTGGCTGCAAATGAGTCAGCTTATCTGATTTGCCGCACCGTTGCTGCTCGGACATAGCATCTGGAGCTGTTTATAAAGTCTATGGGAGATTCTTACATATTATCACAATTATTACAAATAAATATAATAATGTGTCAAATACAAAAAAACAAGGATATTATTGAAAAATAGAACCGAAAAATACCTGAAAAAAGTTTTAGAATGAGAGACTCAGTAATACTTATTTCATTTCATTATATAATTCTAATAGGGAATTGTGTTCAAAATCTGAATATGATCTCATGTAATGAGGTGTTCTTGCAAGATGTCGATGTTACGAAGCATAAATAATTCTAAATAGACGATTGTGTCATCTATACAGGTGTGATGTGATTATTTTGGAGTGATAACGACTGATTACGACCGTCTCAGTAAATTTTGGATTTAACATAATATGTAAACGGAGACAGTTAACTGACGTCATTATTTAAAATATTACATAAAATATTGTATGTAACATCCACAGCTTGCTAAAAACAGTTTACAAGAGACGAAGTCATTTTTTGTGACTAATCTTTGGTACATGTATGCCCCCGAAGTGAAAGGTAATGTTGCTACACCAAAAAATGTAATTTCAAAATTCGATTTTTATATTATTTTCAAAAAGTGTCAAAACGAAACGTGTGTTACTACTATCCAATTTCGCTTAGTCGGTGACTCTATTCACTATATGGAATGTAAGACAGAAAGGTCATACGTTCTAAATTCAATTTACAAAATTCGTTTCAGCCATATCTGTTATTCGAATGACGTAGTACTTTTTACGTCTGAAGTTTTCCGGAAAGGTCTCGTTATCTGCATACAAAACCTATTAGCACAGTTTGTTTTAAAATAGTTTGATATATGTGTGCGTGGACCCACTATTCGTTTTACATCGTGAACGTGCTTCTTTTCAGCCAGAATCTCTAATATAGTATAGGCTAGTATTGACAAATTCAGAATTAAAATCCAAAGAATCATCACTAATAGTTACCGTCTTTCACTCTTCACGAATTGTTGAACTGGAAGAAATACGTGGTGTAAGTCTGACTTCATAAGAAAGCGATGGGAATAAACATAATACGTCTCTACCGGTGCGCTCAATGTTTAAGTCTAAAATTTTAACGGCTGGGATCTCAATTTTATTAATGACTACAAAACATATGAAAGTAATATCACTTTCAAACGTAAATTGATTCTTCATTTCATTAAATTTATTTTGACAGTTGCGATACACGATTTGTTAACTTTTGTAACACTAAAAAAATCAAAAAAACCTCCATTAAAACAGAGTTTTACATTTTTAGTAGCAAAGGGATCGATTTATGTTTCTGAATTTTCTGTATAGTTTAATCTAAACGTATTCTTCAAAATGCCAGTTGGATTTTTTAAAGTTAAAGATAGTTTTTAAAATAAACGAAAATAACTGTTTTTCGTATTTTTCGTAAGCTAGCGCGCGCACGTTTGCATAAAGCAGAAGGTCTATTTTAGAATAAATTATTGTTTATCAATGCGTCGCCTTAAGACTGTTAAGCTGTTGCATTTGACAGACCTATGAACTAAACAAATCTTTGTTCGATAATACCTTCTTAAGTTTTTTTATTATTTTTGAACATCGCATGTGAAAAATGAATATAAAGTTTTTGTAAATATGTGTGAGATAGAGAATCTTTCGGGCGTGATGATAGATGGTATTTTAAGCTGCAAGAGCCTGTTTGACAAACATAGGTAGTTGAAGCGAGAAATATTTTAATGATCACTTTAATGATCAATCAACGCAATATCTATTATATTGTAAAATCAAAATCCAATACACGATGTACTGATAACTCGTTTTCCTTACTCAGTGATTTGGAATCAAATTTTCATTAATCGATTTGGTTTCGAGAATTTATTCAAGTTCTATTTCTATTTCATTTTTAAAACTATATTTACTCAGGGTCTACTACTAGAACTAAAAAAAATGTTGTTAAAGTCTTTATAAACTCGATATTAAAATCTTATAAAATAACGAATAAGTTTACAATACAAAATTCATATATATCGATTAGACATTTTTTTGCTATATTTTGGATAGTAATGTAGGTGTCTTATGAAAACGATACACTTGGGTATTGAACTATTGCCTGAAAAAAAACGCTAGTGATTTAGCTAAACTAGAACCAAATATTTGTACGCGCTGCATACATTCAGAATACAGAACAAATTTTAAAAGTAATACAAATTTTAATAATGGTAATAAATTAACAGCTGATAAAACTAGATTCTCTAACAATGCAATGAATATACATATTTTTATATGTATGTACCCCATTTAACTTTGTAAATATATTACATAATTAATGAAATACTTATAACATAATGTAGTGCAATACGCTTGTGTTAACTAAGATATTGCGCAAGAAATTTAAACTTATTGGGAATACAAGAGCAAAAACTTTATTGATTATGGTAGAAATTAAGAACTTTTCGCTATTCTTATTTTAAATTAAAAAAAAGTACAAATACTCACGTCATTTACCGATACGCATTTGTGAATAAAACTTTTACTTTTATAAATGTTTTTTTTTTTATCTTTTATTGTATATCTAATATCTATACTACTATATCAATCTGTAGCGTCTTTCTGTAATTACAATTTTACTGTCAAATTTTGTAATAGATAGTCATTTTATGACTCACTGACTTCGATTCTACCATTTTTTAAGTTTTTGTCTGTCCGTCTCACTGTCTGTCGGTATGTCTTATTATTACTCAAGAACGGGTTGACCGATCTCGATTTAAATTGATATGAACATGTGATTACGCAAATGTATGTTACTTATTTTTTAGAAAATCTACCTCTATAGGGGTGAAAACGGGGATGAAACTTTGTATGGGAAATGCTAAACTGTCGAACCGATTATGATCAAAATTTGGCATAGAGATAGTTTGACATCAAAAAGTGGATATAGGTTACTTCTTTATCAAAAATTTACCCCTAAAGGGAAGAAAAAGAGGACAAAAGTTTGTATGGGAAATGCTAAACCGCTGAACTGATTATAATGTGGCATGGAGATAGTTTAACACCTGGGAATGGATATAAGCTAGTATTTTATCAGTTTTTTACGCCTTAAGGGTAACTCTTAAGGGGTAAATAGCGGGATGAAACTTTTATTAAGAAATGCTAAACCGATGAATCCATTATGATGAGGTACAGAGATAGTATGTGTCCAGAAGCAGCCGTAGGCCAAACAAGCTTTTAACGAAAAACAATCTTTGTACAGAACATGTACATGTAATCTAACTTAATCCGGGTGAACCACAATAACATGTTTCGCGTAGATAAAGTCGCGGGTCTTTATATATTTTTATTTAGTTTAGTTTTCGTAATCATTAAAAACTGTTAACGGCTACGACGAAAGCCCTGTTACGAATATTAGTATGAAATTAATTTACATACATCATTTAAGATGTAGTAAAGGGCTACAATGCATACGAATTATTTATGAGTTAGATATTTAGAATGCGGATATTGTTAGGTTGTAGGGTGGCAGGGTTGAATTTTTATATACTACGGGAGAGTCAAATGAGCGAATGTCCAACCAACGGACTGAGGCCAGAAAACACTTTAGATAGTAAACGCGTTCGCATCTCTGAGGACTACGACATTATACCTCTTGTGCCAGAAATGTCTTACTCCGGAACACAATAGTGCAAGCATTGCTGTTTGGTGACAGGATTTCTTCTTAGAGGAGGATTCAGACGAGCAAGTGAGTCACCTGATGGAAAGTGATCAGCGCCACCCATGGATATCCGCAACGTCCGGGGAGACACGAGTGCGTTGCTTATTTATTAGTAACAACATTTCTGCCATTTTTATGTGAAAATGTGGTGCATCTCTATGTGAAATGTCACTCTTTTTTCCCTAAGTCCCTAACACTCTCTAGTAAAGTGTTAGTGGGCTTTATTGGATTTAAAAGGACTTCTTGAGAAAACGCGAAAACTTCAGTCATATATATTTATTCAAACTTTCCAATTCTCAGCACTTGCACAGAACTTTAACTCACAATAAACTATCAAATTTTGTACATTAAACTCACATATACGCAAAAAATATAAAATTTTAATAAAATGCCAATTTCACTTCTCCCGTTCCCGCCAAAAAGTATATGTACTACACTTACTTTAAATACACTTATTACGAATAATATGCATACATGTAAATATAACCAACTGAAATGTTCTGAGGAGAATGATGAGATTTGAGGAAGCGAAAGAAGTATGTAAGGGTCGCGATGCTTGGCGCTCCGTCCTCCCTGACTAGCTCTTTAGGGACACGGCGTGAAGATATGTTATAGATATGTTTTTCGATTTACATAAAAACAATATTAATTTGCATAATAATTATAATTTGAAGTAAGAGTGTAAAAGATATGTTTGGTTATACTGTTACAATATTTCCTACGAATTAAATCATAAATAAGACTAAAGTCCGTTGTTATTCAAAATCTCAACAAAGTGCTCTTAAATGCTAGCCAACTGCGTCTGTTTTGTTCCACTCTAATTAACATCACTTCAAAAGCCATTTACAAAAGTACCGCGGTCATATAAAATGAATAAAAAATGATACCCGTAAAAAATACTTTTTCCTCAACAGCGTTTTTTGTTAATTTTATTAATAATAATAAAATGGAAACAATTTAGACTGAATTAGAAGCGAATATACATTTGCTGCCTAACTGCGTAACTTTCATTGCTTGTCAATTGACATTAAAGTCCATTTTTTACTGAAGTCTGAAATTAAATATCAATTTTATTGTCATTTTCAATCAGTGGAAATTACACAATTAGGTCCCGGGTAATACATTTTATTATTTTAGCATCGCCAGGTCGCTACGAATTTTAACCTTAGGGGTCAGTTTTAGAGGCTTACACATTTTTTTTTAAATTAACTTTCGGAGACTGAACGATAATTTTTTTTTATAAAGTAGGGCGCAAAGGAGCATGCCATTCACCTGATGGAAAGTGATCACCGACGCCCATGAACACCCGCAGCGCACAGGGAATTGCGGGTGCGTTGCCGGCCTTTAAGAGAAAGGAGAGTAAGGGGGGAGAAGGGGGGAGATAGGCCACCGGCACTTTCACTCACCGAACGAAATACAACAGCAATAGGTGCTATTATTTCACGCCAATATTCTGTGAAAGGGTGATATTTCACCAGACGAGCCGGCTCAATTCGTGCTTCAATGCAGTATGACTCTATCACACATAAAAAAATAACAAGTTATAATACATTATTTTTAATTTTATAATGTAATACATTATTTTTAACATCTTTATGAAAAAGCGCCTAATAATTGCTGTTTGTATGCCTTATCTCCAAAAAAGTTCAAATGAAAATCTCCAAAAAAAACTATGAACTTTGTGAATGATAGGAAAATTATCAGAATTTCATTGTGTTAGGTATAATTTTTGCAGAAAAAGAAAGTTCTACGAGGTAATCTTTTTTGTACCTTATGATTTCCATTTTTTTTTCGTTTTTTTTTTGCTACACTGACATCATTAGGTCACCTTACCATATATAAATAAGTATCGAACTTCAACTTTTTCCGCTCAGTAGATTCGGAGAAATTAAGCTGTGACGAAACGGTCAGACACGCGAGTGATTGTTTGATGGTTCTATTTTTTTATCGGATATACGGAACCGAAAATTTCGTATTTGTTTAAAAATACCCATTATTTAATTCTCCATGATGGTTTTAGATTACCATTTTACGTCTTTGCACCGAACTGCTCGGTAGATGTAAGGATGACAGAACCAATCGGCTATGACACACGGAGAGACAGACAGACAGATGGGTAGATGGATAAGTGGCGGACAGACCGACATGAAACTCTGAGTTTCATGATCAAAAAATTATTATCATATTCGAAATTAAATTTAACACAAGTTCGATAAAAATTTATTCTGAATAGAATCAAATAACAAACTGTCAAGGAATTAGGTAAAGCTAATTTTTTTTAAGAACAGTGAGTACTGGATATGTTTAGTTAGAGAAACGGATTCTTCCGAATCACGTCGCGGTCGTAGGTATGTAGTCGTTGATAGGTTGGTTACCTGACACGTTGAAGAACTAAAACTGGTATTCACTGATGATCATTGGAGTCGACTCTGTTCACCCCCATTGTAGGAAGGTGCAGAAATTTGAACTTATTCAAATTCAATTTGTAAATGAAATATCACAAATATTTCATGAAGATCTGGACCTCGATGTGAGTTAGTGAAATTTAGATACAGATCTTGATGATTATCGCACAGATATCGTACTAATTGGTAGAACAAGCCTTTTGGCTCTTTAAGAGCTTATGAATAGCTTACATCTAGACACATTAACTGGTTAGTCAATCGATCTTATTTCGGTTCAGGGTTTATTGCAGAATGGATGTACAAATTTGAAAATGTCTCACAAACCCAAAAAAAATCGGATATTTTATGTCTTTTAGTGAAGTAACTCAGCGGAAGTAAACGGAGAAATGAAAAACGGTTTTCGCTGTTCATCAATGTATCGAAGATGTTTATCTGCTTTTTTGCGAAAAATTAGTGTTTATCAAAAAAGTCACTGCCAGAGTTTATCTACTGTTGGTGTTGATTTGCAAACCGCGCTCACATTTAACTAAGCGTCGCGTGTTATATGTTGGCACTCAACTTGACACATTTAAATACAGTAGATATATGTGCTAGATAACATGACTACGTAAAGTAGTATACGTACTACGTATACATAAGAACCCTACAATAAGACACCAGTGGACAGAAACTAATTGTGTCCTTTGATTTGACCGAATCTGACGCAATTTGGTGTGAAGTTAGATTGAACCTTGGGAAAGAACATGGACTATTTTTTTTTATTCCACACGGCCGAAGTCGCGGGAAACAGCTAGTTTTAAATATTTCTCATAATATTTGTTTTTTTTTTAAGTTTTTGAATTTGTACTTATAAATAAATCCATCCACGGACGGCGGCGATTACTTTCCATCAAGTCGTTTGCCCAAATAAAAAGTTTGAATAAAATAAATATTTCTTATAATTATCTTTATAATGCTACTTATATATATATATATATATATTATTAAAATATTATAAATTGTTCTTTTAATTCCTTTTTTATTTTGTTTTCCATAATTATAAAATAACTTACTGTAAACCATTTATGTTATCTATATCGACATGTAAATCTATCACAATGTAAATATTTATCTAACGGAAATATTACCTATACAAGGGCACATATCAGAAATAAGATAAAAGTATATGAAACATATGAAAGATTATTGATCACACAGTTGGCAATAAAATCCATGCATATACTCATCATTCGAAAAATGAGTAATTTAAGATCTGTGCGTTACATGTTTTTATTAATAATATTCGCTTCTGTTACTGCTTTACCCTTAATCCAGAAAGATGTGAGTGTAACGAAACAATCAGTAAAATTTAACCAAACAATAAGAAATAACCTTAGACCTGGAATGTCTGTAACAAGTTACGCTGTAGATATATCCATAAATATATCTGCTAACTTATTTACTGGAAGAGTTATTAGTCATGTGCTTCTAACAGAAATTGAGAATGACATAAAATTTTATGTAAGAGACTTAACAGTTGGTTCTGTTAGTTATTGTGTACCTGGAACGTCTATTTTACAAGAAGTAGATTTTAATGTAGACACTGAAAGTGGAACATTGATAATACAACCTGGGTTTGATGTAAATGTTTACGATTTTATGATCGAATATCGAGGAGAACTGGATCGACAAGGGAAAGGATTTAATTTTGTTAATTATAGCGACAAGTAAGTGTTATTTATTTAAATATGAATTTATGAGCAGTTAAAAACATTTATATGATAATTAACGAGACAATGCAAAACTTGAGGCATGTTGTAGAAATTTTATTTTTTAGAAGTTCCATGTATCGAATGTTCATTTTCTTACTGAACATAATATGTATAAACAAAATGAAATATCTCATATTTTATCGCACTTCAGATAATGTCAATAAAAAATGAAAGTTATTTGAAAAATAAACTATCAATGTTTAAATATGCTAATAGGAGGATTTATTTAAAACAAGTAAAGTTCTGAACACAAAAGAATGAAGTATAAAGTGTAAAAGATCAAATTATATGCCTATGTGCGTTCTATATAAAATTCTAAAATTTGAACATAATGAGATGTTGTGAGACGTCATAAAAATACATCTTTTGTTATATTATAATATCTAAAAACACGGGAGATTAACGCGATTACCTTTTATTTTCTCTTGACGTTTCTCTTGACGTCAAGAGAAAATAAAAGGTAATCGCGTTAGTCTCCCGTGTTTTTAGATATTTTATAATGCAGCGCGAAAGTTTAAAAGTTTATTTTGTTATATTACTTATCTTTTCTGAATTCATATATCTGACGTTATCGACTCTTCGATAATCTTGTTCAAAGATCAGTATCGAAAATTTCTTGTACATTCTTTATCAACCATTTGCTTAAAGGCGGCACTGTGAGTCGCATGGGACGACAAAGTAGGAAGTGAACCAACCGGCCATTTTATACCATTAAAAATGGTCCGGAGGAAGATTAAGTGGAAGTTCGTGTCCATACTCCACTTAATACTCTTAAATGTGGTCACAAAATCTTTGCCTATACCAAAAACCGTACCGTCAATTGCTGTTACGGACAGTCCATTTACTAGTTCCGTAATCCTTGAAGTTATTGAACCATTAAACTCGGAGATTGATAAAGAAGAGCAGTTAAGTGCAGAAAATGGAAAAGTAAATGAAACAGTACGAGTGACAACATCGAACGATACATTAGTGAGAAATTCAACGACATTATTAAGAAATGATATAAGGCCCGGTCAAAATGTGAGGAGTTATGATGTCCATATTTCAGTGAATGGTGGATCATTTAGTGGTCGTGTTTTAATAGATGTATCATTAGATGTTGATAGTAGAGACGATCCAATAGTGTTTAACTGTGTAGATCTCGACATCCATTCCGTACAAGTTGTATTGTCTCCAACCATCAGCAGGGACGTCGACTTCTGGCCAGACGATGGGAGATTAGAGGTTTTTCCAGAAATGGGTTTGAGTGCTTACGTACTCCATATTGAATTCTCAGGAACAATGCGCAATGATGGTCGTGGTCTTACACAGGGAGATTTTATTGACAAGTAATTAGTTTATTTTCTTAGTATAGTAGGTTAAATATTTAAGCAGTTAAGTAATTATTTCAACCATGGTTGTTAAAATTATTTTTGTACGGACACGTTTTGGTTATCATGAGTTTTACTGTGTTTTTAATAAGAATTTTTTAATGATTTAATATTCAAATATCAAAAGAGTTTCACTGTAAATTTTATGCATCATAATAACTGCTTTTTAGAAGTTAATGTAACATAATTAAGCCAGACATCGTCATCGATTTTTGTTAGATTAAAAATATATTCGGTTTACGCTCCAAAATTAGTAAAACAGAAACATTTATGGATTCGCCTTGATGTCCGTTCGTTCGTATGTTTGTCACAAACATTTTTTTCGGCAACTGTTTGCCTTAAAAAGCTGAAATTTGGAACATTTATAACAATTAGTGATTCAATATCAAAAGTCATCTGCAAATGCTGAATTTTTGCCTTTGGAGGCTTAGAAAGATTTTTTTGTGCGAGGTATCAATTGAAATCTTTTTATACAACGAATTTATTACTTTGCTGTTACGTTGTACATCAAGTTATTTCTTTATTACTTTTTCGAAAATACTCATTGAAATATCACTCCGACTTTTTCCAAAAAAAAAACATGTTCATTGAGAGAAAGCTGTACATCGAAGTATAATTATCAATATTGCATTATATGAAAAGTAAACCTCATAAAGAAAGTTAACAGAAAATTACGGTTGGTAGTATTTTTGCATAAAGAGCTCTTCTACAAACTTTGTTTAGCGGTTGGCGTTCGGTAACAATTGAAAATACGGAACGCTAAAGTCGCCAAAATCTAAGAGGCCCGTTTTGACAACTAGTTATGACGATAGAATGTAACTTAGAATGAAATCAACAAAATGATAAAATAATAATGATTAATTTTTGAGCTCAAGAACACTTTTTTCGCGCGTTTTTGTAAGAACACATTTTAAATACTTTCTTTGACGTAAATTCCAGAATAAAACGTAATCTTGAATTGCTATAAAACGTCTCAAAAACTGTTACGTTCTCAGACTTTATCTTTTAAACAATATTGAAGTAGCTAATATGATCGCTGATTTTCACCGCTTATATTCGATTCCATATTAAAATATTAACATGAATGATATAATAAAATAATCTTAATGTTTTATTAAGTCTATAAGTAAGCTTGTATTCCATTGTATCCCATTATCACTTTCAACACACTTCAAACCTAAAAAAATAAACACCCTTTCACTTTAAAACTAAAAATCCAAAAAAAACAAAACGTTCAAAATCTCATATTATAATTTAGAGCGCATTTTTCATGATAATCAACTCAGGATACCGATGTATTTGGTTCGCATTTCTATCTACGTCATAATGATAGTTGTCAAAATGGGTCTCTTAATTTTTGACGATTGTAATTGTGCGAAATGGACTTTTATTTACTTAACTAACTTTATTTAATTAACTTCTTTTGTAATTCTGCCAATAAAAATAAAACTTGTAAGTAGTAAGCGTTGTTCGGTATGGTGTATCTTCGAAGTCCAAGCTCCAATATCAGTGAAATGTCAATGACCGCCTTGTAGCTATAATGAACACAATGGAAAAAGAATAATCGAAATCGATCCATAATCGACGTAGTTATCTGTGGAACATACCTAAAAAAATGCATGCGGAAGAACATAGAAGCTCCTCTTTGAAGACGGTTAAAAAGGTTATTCTTAAAAAGCAATAAATAAAACCATTTTTATCGAAGAAAATTTAACCGACTTCAAAACAAAAGCACTAAAAATTACAAAACAATTATTTTGTTATATATACCAAACCAATAAGTTAAAAAATGTTTTTCGTTGCCGTATATTGGTTTAGCATCGACTTGTATAACTGTCAAAATTATTTATGTACTGATATCGTATTTATTAAATTATTTTTGTACTTATGAAGATCAAAGATCAAATAGCCAGTGTTAGCCAGGCGAAAATGTGTGACGAGAATGATGAGATTTGAGGAAGTGAAAGAAGTATGGAAGTCCTCTTTGACTACCCCCTTAGGGATACAGCCTGAAGATATGTATGTATGTATGTATTTTTATACTTTTGTTTTGATTGGTAAAGGATAATTATTTTATAGTTTTCTGTATTTTTATTGTGAGATCAGTTTAATATTTTTCTTAAAATTCTTAATTTTTCCCTTTCGAGTAGAAATCTCAATTTTTCTACATTATTACAAAACGTATGAAAGTGATATTCGGTAACCTGATTCTTCATTTCCTGGACTTCATTTTGTCAGTTGCGATACACGATTGGCTAAATTTTTTATTAAAAAAAAGTATCACAGAAACCTCTTTTAAAACAGAGATTTACATTTTTTGGACTAACGGGATCGATTTATGCCTTTAAATTTTCTGTGAAGATTAATCTAAACCCAATCTTTAAAATGACAGTTGGACTTTTAAAATTAATTACAGGTTTTAATATAAAAGAAAATAACTGTTATATATAAGCTAGCGTACGCGCGTTTGTATGAAAAATATATGGGCGCAGAAGCTCTAGATTAATTATCGTCTATCACTGCGTTACCTTAAAAACCGCAGTTTGCGAATAAAGGAACGTACGCTCGTTCGAAAGTTACAACGTTAGAGAAACACACAGACAGATAGTGACGTCAAAGTTATAACAATGTCGTTCTTCTACGTTTCAGTAAAATTGATTTACCTACTTTGTTTTCTATTGCTCGGGGAAAGCTGATTACGTGGCAAATAACTTATAATTTTTTTTTCACAGCTCATACTTGGTAATGAATCTGCATCCAACTTACGCTAGATATGTATTCCCTTGTATGGATGAACCTGACTTACTAACATCCGTCTCGTTCACCTTCCATGACATCGAATACAATAACATCGTCTCTAATTCAGCGCGAGAGGAAAATAGCGATTATGAGTGAGTACCTAGTCTAGTCTAAATTGATCTACTTTTTCTAATAGTATTTAATAAGATTTACTTTGAATTTATTTATTTCTTTTTAAGTAATGTTTTTATCTGACTACGACGAAGCAAAAAGAGAGTTGAGATTTTAGCAGCACGCATAATGTATGTTTGAATGTATATTCATTTGTTTACTCACGTAGCATAAACTACTTAACCAGATCAATGTATGAACGGCCAATCCTCGAGGGAGGCTGACGCCTGTCTGTGGCCACAGGTCAGGCGGACACCTCCTCTCGTTGCATTTATATCTACAGTAGTGATGTGACGATTGCTAGGTTTCCCATATCGCGAATGCGAATATAAAAAAACATGCGAATATGTGAATGCAACCACGAATATTGACGTTTTGAATATGATGCCGAAAATCAGTAAAATCAAGGCTGTACAATTATTCAACTTTTTTATTCAAATGTAAACAGTTACTAAAATTCATAGCAACTGTTTTGTCATTTCATAAATATTTATGTTTCTTTTCTAGTGATAAATTACAAATTTTTAAAATTATTTGCATAATTTCTGAGAATCCAAATGCGAATATAAAAAAAAAACATGCAAATATTTGTGACATTACTAATTTACATAATTATTTTAATTAAACCCTTGAAAGATCTCATAAACAGAATTTTACTACAACAGTGACGTCACGCTCGATAAAGCCTGATGATCAGTGTCTCAAACCCCAGTGGTAGAATGTCTTAGGATGTTGTTGTAGTTGAGGAAAATCCCTTTGAATTTGCCTTAATTACAACTTCAAATTATATTGTGATTCGGTTATATGCATGAAACAGGTACTGTATTCATAGAAACCTAGTACACGGTTTGTATGTGTGCGCGCTAATGTACACCCACCGTGGCACATCACAACGGCAATATTTTAGGTGAACACGAGTGAATATAACAAGCTTTATAAAAGTGAGAAATCAGCAGATACTGCATTGTTCTTTGCAACAATTTAAAAAGTTTTTACTATCTTATGTTATTATTGTTCGATGAAGTGGGTGTGTTGAGTTTTATGTAGATTTTAAATTATTATTATTATTATTATAAATAGTAAAGACCTTTACATTTTATTTCTGTAAGTATAATTTACGACAATAATATGTCTGTAGCAACATTTAAAGCATGTAAGATTTGTTTGTTACTGGGTTTACATTTATATCTATTGTTTCTGTATGATTCTGTACTCTATGATTTTTTTTAAATGTGTAAATATGTTGGCAAGTTTACATAAATAAAATAAAAAATAAAAAAAGGATATCGTAGAGCCAGTCGGAGTCACACGCAACGCAAACAGCGACTGTTTCCATTTGTCTTTAATGCGTTCTTCACATCGTGTCAAATGAACTAAATGTCTAATTCTCATAAAAGTTCGTATTATAGTGTTTTTAAATGCCTAAATAGTTTAAGTTATTCGAATCCAGAGTTGTCATTCTTTAATAACATTTAGCTATAAGAAATTCAGTTTAACAAATATGAAAAACTTATCCGTATGCAATGTTTTTTATTATTTCGCATTTCCCACCTAACGCAACAACCCTACGTATCCGGCTGAGAGCAGGCAATTGTGTTACGCATGCGGCGGGAGCGCCGACCTTCTTTTCTGCATATTCTCGGACACAGTACGACATAATCAAGGACTAAGAATAATATTAGATCCTATCTCAATATTGCGAATATCATTGGCAATATATTCTTCATTTAAAAAATAAAAAATATGAAACTAAATCTGACTGTATATTTAATAAACATATGTACTTGCAAACAAAATGAAATAACTGTAATTTTTTGAGTCAGAGTCGGGGGTTTCAAGCAAGAGAAAATTTAAATCGGTGATAGGCATCCGACTTCAGCAACGAACTCAAGAAATTACATAACGAAACTGAAACTCGATTTGACTATATATGTATATTAAATAAAATCTTGCAAAGAAGACGAATTAACATATAGTTTGCAAAATTTTATTAAATATATGTGTCGCGACTCGCGAATCCTCGGGCCAGTTCGGGTCTACCAAGAGGAGCGAAAGACGCGGGGGCCCGAGCAAAGACTTCTAACTTAATTTTCGAGACGATCTCACGCGCGTGGTGTTAATTATATCCTAATTATTTATTGTATTTATTATATATCTTCTGTCCAATATAAACCCTAGAAAATTACAGTCCACTTTCTTTTAAGTTCTTTAGGACCCTACAATATATATTATAGTCTTTTAATTACACAACTTTTTTTTGCCATTTTAAGTTTCCAGTTTATTAAGTTGAATAGATTTATTAGTGCGTATTGAAAATTATATATGCCGTTTGTCATTTACTTTTACGAAGATTTAATATTAGACACAGACAGATATTTATTTAGCATCACTCACGTGTTATAACAATTTATACAAAAACAAAAAAAAAATCGACACAGAATAAAATGACTTACTTATACACTACATACCTAAGACTAAATACAATTTACTTAGCCCATGAGTGATGCCAAAATTGAAGACCGACTCAGCATAAGCT
The DNA here is from genome assembly GCA_907165235.1 of Zeuzera pyrina. Lineage (NCBI taxonomy): Eukaryota > Metazoa > Arthropoda > Insecta > Lepidoptera > Cossidae > Zeuzera > Zeuzera pyrina. The sequence goes on along the minus strand of OU015624.1, from coordinate 22,358,609 downwards.
GACGCAAGCGCAACAGCACTGATTTTCAGCGGTGCCCGCACACAACATAATATATGTAAAATCAGGACATGTTGCTTGCTCTGTATACAAAGTAAATACCTACATAAATTTGCTTGATATACAATATAATAATATATTATATGACACAAATAAATAAATAATAAGATAAGGAAAATAAATATATTTCACGTAGGAAATTATAATAAATATTTATATATTACATATGTATTATATAATAAATATACATAAATAAACATTTAAAATCATTTGTAATAAAAAATACATAAATATTACATAATAAAATATATAAATAAACAAATCGATGAGTTGATTTACCAATGAAAGCGTTTATCACTGGGAAACATGCTGGAGCAATTCGACCACCACAGCTAAAGTAGTCTTCTTTCCTGATACAGCAGATGGTTTGTCATCTTTACTTTGAAAGTACCGACCGCACAAAGATCTCAAATAGGTGGTGGCAAATTATTCCAACAATTGGTGGCCACGTATATGAAACTACCACGAAACGCCGCTGTGTGATGCTGCGGCACCTGCAAACCGCCTCGACTCTGCTCCTCCGTTCATCTACTCCTCCGTTTTATTTTATCACGAAGATACTCAGGCTTTCCGTGCTGTATTATTCCAAAAAGCAATGTCACCAAATGTAGTTTTCTTTGTGAGGACATTCTTAGCATGTTTGAGGTGTTTAAAGAAGGTCGCACTTGGGCGCGTGCTGGAATATTGAATATAAATTGCGCACAAGCATTTTGTATCCTCTGTATTGTACGTTCAGTTCTAGCACGTAGCCTAGGTCCATACACCGTGTCAGCTGAGTTAAACTTTGAGAGGACAAGCGACTTACAATGTTTCTTACGTACATCTTTGCTTACGAAGTCACGAATCCCATACAGCACCTTGAGTCTGTTTTTGCAGTTTCGTGCGACCTCAAGTATATGAGCTTCAAAGCGAAGCTCGCTATCTATCTGCACGCCCAAATTTCGTGCCTCCTGCACATGCTCCACCCGTCTTCCGAGAATATCTACAATGGGATTTTTATCGATTATTCGTTCCACCTGATGTCTCGACCCCAGCATCATAAATTTAGATTTGTCTGGGTTTAAAACTAATGTGTTGGTCTCCGACCAAAGGGCAATACTGTGCAAATCCTCTTTTATTCTTGCAACCGCATAGTCCGTATCACTGGGATCAAAAGACAGGTAGACCTGCAAAATAGATGCATATAGATGATATTTTAAAAGATGATATTTAAAAGCCTTAATTACAAATACGTCTCAAATTTTCTCATTACATTTTTAATTAAGCATTAGTGAAAGAATTTACGATAGCAATACATAATTCAATAATGTTTTCAGGAATCAATTTCGGTCATTAGCGGGACCGCCTCATCGATGGGGTATGGTCGCTCACAATTTCAATCAAGTAGCCCTGCCCACAACCAACGTACGTATGTATGGTCGTCCAGGGCTTAGCGGCCAGGAGCTGCCAGGCACGACAGCTGTGAACTATTACTTCAATGCCCTCAACGAATGGACTGAGAAACCTTATACAGAAATTGACGCAAATCAAGAGGGAAATATGAACATTATAATATTACCAGACACAGATAGAGACTGGTATGCTTTGTCTACTGTATGTATTTGGTAAGTAATTATTATAATAGTATAATAATATTTAGTAACTAATTAATCTGTGATAATATACTCGGATATTTCACACAGCGCCATCTAGTCCCAAAGTAAACAGCACAGCGCTTGTGTTGTAGTACTAGACAACTGATATACCACTTAATTACTTTCCTTTTGTAAATAAATACATATTATACATAAACACCCAGACTCAGGGTGGGAATCGAACCCGTAATCCCCGTTAACTTTCCGACGCGCTTAGCCGTTGCGCCACGGAGATCGTCAAATTACGACGTATTATGTGTATACTAATTACTGAATATTTGTGTATGTTTAGTTAGCTTCTCAATCAAGCATCCTCAGGAAATTGCAGGTTCAATTCGATCAGATACCCAGCACCAAATCGTCCAAATTGATGAACCATTGCCGAATTGATATCGGTGCTGGGTAGCTGACTGAATTTGATCAATGTCCCGACTCCCGAGGATGCTTCGTTGAGAAGCAAAACACGTGTCAAGTTTGAAAATTCGAACAGAAGATAGCTAAAATTCATAAGAATTCCATTACTTGAGATGGATCTCCTCGAAGTTGCACTAGAGTATGTACAATGTAAGATCTTTTCAAAAATATACTGCATTTTACGGGGAAAAATGTAATACATACATACATACGCATCTTACACTCATTGTATCCCTTAACGAGGTAATCAGAGAGGATGGAGTACCAATAAACGCGGTCTTTACATACTTCTTTCGCTTCATCAAATCTCATAATTCTCCTCACGCAATTTCGACAAAGTATGCGAGTGCTTTGAATTACAAAAATGTAGTATAGAGTAACATAACAGTAAAACGTGAATAAAAGTCAAAGTTATAAAACTGAAACCCGAGTACATCTATATATATAAAAGCCGATGTATGTATGTTCCTTATGGACTCCGAAACGGCTGGACCGATTTCGATGAAATTTTCAAGAAATATTCAGATTGGCCTATCGGGTGTTCCTGTATAGTTTGGTAGCGATCGAATCAGTAGAATTTTTTTTTTGTTTTTTTTTTGCAGTATCTATCTATCTTCTATCTATCTATATATATAAAAGGCGATGTATGTTCCTTATGGACTCCGAAACGGCTGGACCAATTTCATGAAATTTTCAGGGAATCTTCAGATTGGCCTAGCGGGTGTTCCTGTAAAGTTTGGTAGCGATCGGATCAGTAGAATTTTTTTTTTGTTTTTTTTTTTTTGCAATATCAAAATCTATATATATAAAAGGCGATGTATGTATGTATGTTCCTTATGGACTCCGAAAGGCTGGACCGATGTTGATGAATTTTTAGGGAATCTTCAGATTGGCCTAGCAGGTGTTCCTTGTTTGGTAGCGATCGGATCAGTAGAATTTTTTTTTTGTTTTTTTTTACAGTATCAAAATAATAATAAAAACTGTTTAATTTATTTGAACTTCAACTAACGCCCAGTGAAACGGGCCGGGTTTGCTAGTATTTAATAGAAACTTGCAAATAAAATGCAATAATTGTAATTCTTTAAATTCATTGCCGCAAATTCAAAAGTCAGACTTCGGCATTGAGTTCAAGAAACTTTTTATTAATGTCTGCATATGTAGCCAACTTTGTTTATTACGCCCGCATCCTAAAGCGGTAACAATAAAGCGAATTTTTGCAGTTATGGTTTGATCACAATTTAGTGCAGAGAAATCGCAATATTTGTGTTTTTGCACATATTTGTAATTTGCAAAAAAACTACGTTACCAATAAAAAAATTTGGTTTTAAAAATTTGATATATTATAATAACCTACCTATTTTACTAAAAATTATTTTGTAGAAAATTCTGTAGAATTTCGGAGATGCAAGTGAATCTTTGAGCAGAACAGGGTTTTTTATGTGTTTTTTCTTATCGAGATCTTCTGCAATCATGTTTCACGTTTAAGGATTTCAAGATAAGAAGAAGAGTTGAAGTTGTACGTTTCCAAATATCTAACTCTAAGTCTTCTTAGATGTCGAAATCAAGTTCATAAAACACGCCAAAGACTGCATAGGGGTACTTTTAAATACGTATTTGAGTTTAGTTTCATAACCTTTATTTTTGTATTTATAGTAGACGAGTATACAATATAGTATAATACTAGATTACATCTAGATACTGTATATCTAGTAGGAAAATCCACAGAGCGGAAGTGAATGGAAGCAGAAGCCAAAAAAACACGGAGGATGGCTCTTCAAGATAAAATAATCAGAGTGTTGGATGATGGAAATGTCAAAAGCATTCGCATACCTAAATGGAAGTGTATGAGATTAATGAGATTTGAGGAGGCGAAAGAAGTATGTAAGGACCGCGATGGACGCTCTATCCTCTCTGACTACCCCATTAGGGATACAGCGTGAAGATGTGTTGTTGTTATTTTTTTTGTATTTACATGTATTTTTAACCTATTAATGCTATCCTAACAAAAAAAATAGTAAATGAACTATGAAGAAGTAGGTAAACATTTTTGAAGACATCCAACAAAGCTTGTGTCTGATGGAATGTAAGTTATTGTCTTTAGACTATTAATCATCATCATGATCGTCATGAAGAATTGTAAAATTTGAAGAGGCGAAAGGAGTATGTAAGGACCGCGATGCTTGGCGCTCCGTCCTCTCTAACAACTCTGTTAGGGATTCAGCGTGAAGATATGTATGTACAATCATAATCATCTCATCACGTTTCCAATCGCCGGAATATGTTTATTTCTAAAATAGGTAGGTCTTTTCCATATGGCACTAAAGCGCGCGGTTCTATACCGTTTTGATCAATTACTGCTCGCAACTTTACCCAATATTGCATGAACGGATTAATTGTGAATTGAGTACAACATTTATTGACTAATGTTACTTTTTTTTAGGGAACCATATGTTTACATGGAAACAACGCTACACTCGGTCAGTCACAGAAAAACTGCTTTTATAAAAATAGCAGAAGCTATGGCGAAACAATGGTTCGGCTACACGATTTATCCAAGGAACTGGAGAGATGAATGGGTGGTCTCTGGACTCGGAATATACGCAGCTTATGAAGTGTTCAAATCGGTAATTACTAAACACTTGTTTAAAAGCAAAAAAGAAAACTTTTTAAGAATTCCATTGTATATTGCATTATAAGAATTGCAAAATAATACTGCCTAATTGTATTCGAGTTATAGATATTGACATCATAGGAAATAACCTTCAGTAGATACATATTTGTCTAAACAAATAGCTAAATTCTATTATATTACGAGGACGCATTAAGATTTAGGAGATATTGCTGCTGAACCAATTAAAATTTTTAGATTTTATACCTGGCTATTTCTATTACAGTTCCAAACAGATCCAAACGGTCTTGATGTATCTTTGTTGGACGGCAATGTGTTATTTGTAACAGATGTAATCCAAGAAAGTATGCTACGAGACGCTTACAGGATATCTTTACCGCTGGAATCAGAAGAAAACATGTTTGATGATAATGTAATAAGACAACATGTTGGTGGGCTTTTAAGATTGAAAGCGCCAGCTATTCTACGAATGTTACGACTAGTAATTGGAGACAGTGAAAATGACTTCATTCAGACTTCTGCTGCAAGACTACTTAATCGTTGGTTCGTATTTAAACTGTTTAATAGTTCTGTTAGCCTACACGCACAAGACCTACTGCTAGGCATAGGCCTCCTCTTAAGAATTAAGTTAATAGGAAGTCGCGGCATTTGCTATAGCCGAATACCATTTTTGGACCTCAATACCCTTTCAGATTCATCAGATTTCTCACATCGCTTATGAAAATTTTCAATCTGGTTTGATGACTTAATTTCTAAAATTTCCGAAAAACTCATCAATACTTCTCTTCCTTCGATTATCTATATAACATCCAATCGATGAAAAAATACAAATGTCCTATAGAAAATATTGTGTGTGAAAATAATTATAATATCGCATACCCCAATCATTGTATTTTTCATGACACTTCAATACTTTGATTTGACTAAATCATAGCTTTTATTTTTTTTCATAAAAAGGGCTTCAGATTGGATAACTTCTGCAAGATTATTCGACGAGCTTGAAGCCATTATAATTACGGATGGCAACGGACGCATATGGAATGTACGTGAATTTTTAGAACCGTGGGTGTTACAGAGGGGATACCCCGTTATACATGTTGGAATGACTCAAAGTGGCGTTATCATTACTCAGGTAAGAAAGAATGTAGATGTGAAGGGACTCTCTTTTAAGCATAAATTTGATGACTGAATTGCTACATTTTTTTTAATTTTTAATTGTCTTAGTATGTAGTAGTAACAGTCCATTTTTATTCCACTGATGGGTAAAAATCTTTTAAGGTTTGATTAAAAACCTTAAATTGTGGGAATACTTCTGTGAAGGCAATTAAAGCTGACATCTATCAGAAATTCCAGGTAATCCCGTGTTACAGTACAAACCTGTTAGCAGTTGTAATTGTCTATGAACTGATTACTGATTGTAGTCGACTTTTTGTATTATATTATTGTAGTCGATCTTTTGTATTATAATATAATACAAAAGGTCGACTATTATTTTGTATTATAAAATGAGATTGACATTTTATTTAGATTTTCTATTTTTTACATTTTTGGGAGTTTTAAAGCACAAAAGTACATTGTGTTTTAAAGTTCTGTATAAGTGAAAAGAATGGAATAGGTCTAAATAAACATGTGTAGCTGAAGTTCTCACACTTTTCCAAGAAGTCCTTTATAACTTCAGTAAAGCCTACCATCACTTTACTGGAGAGGTTTTACGATAAGAATAAGCTGATTTACGTGTGATTCTACTTATTAATACGTGACATTGGCAAATGCGCTAAACTGTGCGCCATGCCATAAAGAAAGAAAAAAAAAACACAGTGGAGCATAATATATTACAATGTCAACGAAGTATACTTTTTTAGTTAATATCGATATAATTAATTACAGGAAAGTTTTAGTTTCACTGATCTATCACAAACCGATTATGTAATACCTGTGACTTACACGACTAGCGACGATCCAGATTTCAGTGACGATAAATTAGATGACATCCATATGGTTGAGGGTATAACCAGGCTGACCTTCGCAATAGAAGAAGAAGGTTGGGTCGTGTTTAACGTCCTAGGTCAAGGTGAGTTTGTGAATTTCTGTAGTAATGTAAAATTTGTAATAAATTCGTAAATTACTTGTGCGTATTTAATTACCAAAAAAAAATGCGAAATTATCATTATTTGCTTTCGCTTTACCAACTGTATGCTTATATTTATTATTAAAAGTAATATATACACATATTGCATATGTGTGCGTATATGTGTTTATATACGTACATATATGCGTCAGTACGTGCGTGCGTATGTGCATATGTGTGTGAGTGTATGTGCAATTGTGCATATATACAAATGTATGATATGATGACGACGGATTTCAGGTTATTATCGTGTCAACTACGATAATAATTTATGGGAGATGATTATAGAGGCACTTGAGGATCCAGAACGAAGGGAAGAAATACATCACCTAAATCGCGCTACAGTACGTACCGAATAATTTTTCAAAGACTTTTACAAGTTGCGATAACCTTTTCGTAAAATTGACCGATTTTATTATAATAATATTTACATTTTTTAAACTAGTTGGTGGACGATGCTCTCAATTTAGCAAGGGGTAATGTATTGGACTACGATATTGCTTTCCGCGTGGTATTGTCTATGGAACATGAAACAGACTATGCGGTGTGGAAAGCCTTCGTGAGGAACATGAATTTTTTGAGGAAACGACTTGTAGCGCTCGTTACCGACGACGATGATGGGGAACTAGATCCCGATATTTACTTAGTAAGCATTCAAAATTTCGTATTACTTTGTTAAGCACTTTTTTCAGAAGAGGAGGGCATTTAAATACTCGATACGCTTAAAATATATAGGTATTAACTTTTAGCCTTTAACGTTTGTTTTATATACTCGTAATTTATGAGGTTTAATAACATGTTGATAATAATAATTCGACGACTCTTCAATACTGTGATTATTTTGTAAATATGTATTTAATAATATAAAGATATTGTAATAATTATAGATTAATATACGGAAACAAGAATCTGTATATAAAACGGGAAATTTAACGCGATTACCTTTTTATCTTGTCTTGACGTTTCGACCGAGTTACAGTTGAAGTTAAATTTTCTGTTTTACATATTTTACAATGCAATGCGAAAGTTTAAAAGTTTATATGGTAAGTATAATCATAAACATTATTTTCCTGAATGATACTCGACTGGATTTTCTTGCCAGTTCTTCCCAGTTTTTCGCGGTTTTATTTTCGAACCGAACTTAAGCAAATTTGGCGTTCAAAAACACGTTGTATTTTTGTTTACTTGAATAAATTGATCTAACTTTGACGTTGACATCAGTAAACAAATGAAATCTATTTGTTGAGTTAAAAACTCAAGTTTTTAATTTGCAGAGAATGGTAAGAAGAACTATAGGCAGAGTTGAGAATGAAATCGGATTTTATCCAGATCCTCTTGTGAATGAACCGGCGATGGTGACACTGACACGGGGTTTGGTAATGGATCACGCGTGCAGAGCAAATTATCAGCCATGTATCGCTGCAGCTGTCGACTGGTTCTATGATCCTAATAGTAATGAACCTGTAGTGTAAGTTTTATTAAATAACCTTTTTATTAAATATGATAAATTATACGTAATAAGCAATCAAGATAATATATGCGATGTGAAGTATTCGATAAAAGTGATTTGATTTTACTTCTACACTGATTTTTTATCATCATTTTTTAATATCTTCCTGAAGTTTAAGGTTATTGAACAATTATAGACCACATTTACTTACCGACAATTTTAATACCATTGGCAAATTAACAACATTTGATTTTCAGAAATCCCAATATTCCTCATGAAATAAGACCAGTCGTATATTGTTCCATGGTAAGAGAGGGAGATGATGAGGTGATAGCTGCTTTATATAGTAGATTAGAAATAGAACCAACTCTTTACGAAAGGCTAGTAATTTTAGAGTCTCTTGCTTGTTCTCAAGACGAAAATTTCATAAGAATGTAAGTATATATTAAGAAATAACTAAAAATTCATAAATCCTGTAATATTCATTGGCAGTCATTTATTTATTTAACATGTGGATCACAGGTATTAATAATGTTATACATATTTGCGTTCATTGTGTTCCGCCCCTAATACATACATAGTACATAGTGTACATAATACATAGCTCATCATTACATTTAAAAATATATTATAAAGAAAAGAAAAGAAGAAAAGAAAGTGTTACATCAAATCATTAAACTCGTTGTCATTTTTTATAAATTACCGTCGTTTAGAAACTATTGTACTAGAACTATTAGAATTAAGTGTATAATATGCCTATTAATATTTTTTCACATTATTTTTAAAAGAATGTATGTTATTATTGTTTTTTTTACCTTTAGTATTTCATTGTATGTTTTTTGTTAATCTAGACATTAAAGTAAGCAACCACTAAAAATATTGCGAAATTTTATACGAATGTTATGTACGTATAGAGATTTATAAAACTATATGAATTTCCTGCAGAACCACAATTGGCAGTCTCAAAAAGAATTAAATTTTATAAAAAAAATTCTTTTGGTGTTTATAGGTTTCTAGAAGAGACTATAGCTAATAATAGCCCTTATGGCGTAGAAGAAAGAAGTAGAATATTTTCAGCTGTTGCAGAAAGCAGTTACCAAAATGCTCGTATTGCTAACAACTTTTTGTCCTTAAGAACCAATGAGATACGAAATATGTAAGTAGCCAATTACTTGATACGATAAATAATGTTAGATCTTAAATTACAATTAAGAATTTCAAATATTTTATTACAAGCTGGTGCCCGCGATATCGTCTGCGTGAATCGGTTTTATTACGCACTCTGTAATAGGCGAGCGGCGAATTTAAAATTATCTTTAAATTACGATAAGACTTTTTGGCGGAAACGGGAGAAGTAAGGTTGTCATTTTACTTAGATTTCCTATTTTTTACATTTTTGGGAGTTTTAAAGTACAACAATGATAGTATATTGTTTTAAATTTCTGTGTAAGTGTAAAGAATGAATTAGGTCTAAATAAACATGTGTAGCTGAAGTTTTCGCGCTCTTCCAAGAAGTCCTGTTAAACTTCAGTAAAGTCTACTATCACTTTACTGGAGAAGTTTTAACGTTTTATGTTACGATTCTATTTATACTATTACAATACATGACATTGGCAAATGCGCTAATCGCCATGCCATGAAGAAAGAAAAAAATAAATAAAATTATGATAACTTTTTTATTGTCATCCGATTTCAATGAAACAAAGCCTCGACATTGCTCCAAGCTGAGCTTAATCTACCTGTGAAATTCGTAAAAAAAATCCATTCAATAGTTTCAGAGATTAGCGTGTACATACACTGTTTCTACTGCTTTATTACATGTGTAGATTTAATTTAAGCATTTCTGCTTTTTATATAATATTAGCGACCCGCCACGACTTCGCACGGGAAGAATTTAAAAAAAAAAGTCACGTACAATATAATAAATGAATAACTTTATAAGTACCGATACACATACCTATATAATTAAATTTGACAGTTACTGAAGTCGGTGCCAAATCAATGTGCAAGATTTAGCATCAACTTCAGTACTGACAAATTTAATTCTATAGATATATTTGTACCGTACTTATAAAGTTATTTTTATTGTAGTTGAGTTTTGATTAGCATAGGTTAGTTATTTTATACTTTTCAGTGTTCTTTTTTGAAGGCGATTTAATTTTTTTTCTTTCATTTTTTTTTCTCTTTTGAGTGATCTTGGCCTAAATAAATATCTAGGCCAGGTTTGCAATTAACTTCTTTCTAATTCTGGAGTGCAACGAAATACGAGAAAATCATCAATATAAATAAAGATATCCCAACCAGGTTTCGTTATTTGGTGTATCTTCGAAGTCCAAGTCCTTTGAAATATGACCTACCAAACAAAAAAGAATCATCGAAGTCATTTCATAATTGGTGGAGTAATCGCATAACAAACATACACCAAAATATGCAGTCGAATTGAAAACCTCTTACTTTTTTTGAAGTCGGTTAATAAAATACAGCGCATATTACTTGCTGATAATAATGTAGCTTTCTACAGGTGAAAGAGTTATTGAAATCGGTTCAGTAGCTTTTAAGTTTATCTTTTAAATACTTTTACATACAACCAACTTTACCTTTTCATAATATTAGTATAGACCAGGGGTGGCCAAACTCCTTGATAGTCCGAGCCATTTTTCAAAATTTGAAAATTTGCGCGAGCCGCAATTAAATACATATTTAAAACTTATTAAAAAAATCACTGTTTATGTTCTTTCGCGCAGTTTTCGATGAGTCATATCATTCTTAACTTGGACGGAAGTGAAATTTGTTACAATGTTGCACTTAGTCTTTCATATTTGTTGTCAGTAATTTAAAAGACATTTAAAAAATTATTATCGTTCCGTATATGTTTCAACACATACGGAACGATAATAATTTTTTTAAATATAATAGCACAAAATGAAAAGGGAACTCGGGTACATTTATTGAGAGCCACAAATAATCCTTCAAAGAGCCGCATATTGGCCCCCTCTGGTATAGACTAGCGACCCACCCCGGCTTCGCACTGGTTGAATTTTTTTTTAAATAAAATACAGCCCATGTTACTCGCTGATAATGTAACTTTTTAGAGGTGAAAGCATTTTTGAAATCGGTTGAGCAGTTTTTGATTTATCCGAGTTATCCCTTAAATTTTTTCTCTTTATAATATTAGTATAGATGAGTATAGATATGACTATGTGAATGTTATTAAAGAAATTTTTATTACTGTCTGTTTAAAAATTTGGCAGGTACGGGGGTGCGGAAAAATTAGAAGAACTATTATTTGTTATGGCTGATAACATACCTAATGATGAATTAGCCGGCGATGTAAGTATTAACATTCAATTCCTTAATTCTCCATAAAACATACTGCTGGCACTAGAGTAATTAACATTTTGGATTATTTTATTTGTGCCCTGGCGTTAAACTTTGATTATTAAAAATCAAACGAAAGATTTGACGTAGAGCCAGTCAGTCAATCACTTTTTGTTTATCAGATGAATAAAGGTAAACAAAGTTTAAAAACGTTTTTTCAACATCAGTAAATAAGCAGACGAGCTTGTATTGGAGAAATATGTGATAATGTTTAATCTAAAGAATAAAATTTTAACTAATAACTCAAGGTCCAGAAAATTGAAGACATTTCTTAAGTATGAATTTATACAAATTGTAATTAAGAAGTAGGTATTAAAGCTGGTAGAGCCATGCTGCATTGCAGCACAAATAGGGCCGGCTCGCTCGGTGAAACACCACCCTCTTACAGAATATCGGCGTGAAATAACAGCATCTGTTGCTGTTGTATTTCGTTCGGTGAGTGAGAGTGCCGGCGGCCCCTCACCCCTCACCTCCTTTCCCTCCTTTCTCTCCTTTCCCTAAAGGCCTGCAACGCGCCCGTGATTCTCCGGATGTCGCTGGTGACCATGAGAGGCGGTAGGTTACTCTCCATCAGGTGACCCGCTTGTCCCATCTTTTATAAAAAAAAAAGTTCACAAATAATTCTCAAGATATACTTAGATACTTTTTTATACATTTTTACATAATTTTTAATACTTTTATGAAAACAAAACGACGCCTGTATGAAACAATATTTTATGTGAACTCAGTTTTGGAGATTTTGAATTACTGACTAGCCACCCTAAAATAGATAATAAAATATCTAAAATAAATACAAACCGATATATATGTATATATATATTATCATATCGATCGTGCATATCGAACTTCAGGTTTTAGAACAAATTAGAACTACTATGTCCTGTTAGCCTAGTCATTAAAATTATTTTGCACTTTTTTAGTTCCGGATATGGGTGAACTCAATGCAGAGTAATCTCGAAGATTCTCACGAGTTTGCTGAACGAGTGCTAGATAAAGTCGATGAAGATCTTGAATGGAACAACATGTTCATGGAACTTGTTTACGAATGGATTGATGAAAATGATGCGCCTACGTTAGCTATATCTCTGGTTTTGCTCTGCTTGTCATTGACGATCACCATGTTAAATTAAGTACTTATTTAATGTATATTGTCATATTAATTTAACATGGTGATCTACATAGCAAATATTACATTCAGTATTAGACCTATTAATAACATTTTGCAGAACTGATACATTTATTAGAGCGGCTGCAACCAACTCTTTAAACTCAATTAAGGACTTGAGATCTCGCTTGCACTAACGAATTAATAGTTGGTGTAAGCGAGATGTCATTTCCTTAATTTTTTTTTAATATTAATGGCAACTACCCGTAGATAATTTTGCCAACGACTTGCTTGGAAAAGACACTGTATGGTATGATCGAGCTTAAATAGTTGGGTGAAAGCCACCCTAAATCTATGCGATGTCCATAATTGTGTAAAAATTTTATTAGTAACATGGACTGAATGTTATGTTCAGTTTAGACTTCGGATCAGTAAACATAAATGGAAGGAGTCATAATAAACTCCCGCTCTTACCATCGTGTGTCAAATGAATTTTCCTGTCTTTTTCTATATAATTGTGCGTAACCACGAGTAAAATAGCCATATTAAATATGGCAACCTCGCAATGTCAGTGTATTTCGTGTCAGCTTATGAGTCGGTCATGATATAATTATTTGTAAAATACTCGTAAATCTTAACTGCTTTGGGTACTAATATTCACAAAAATAAAAATATGTCATGTTCTGATGTGTATCGTTGTAATGTGACCTTCCCTAGTCAGGCACATTAGTAAAAATCTGGAAACTCGGTCAACAAAAAAGGACACTTTAAGGACACGGTTTTAGAGCAAATGCTCCCTCCATCGATACTTGGTCGATGTTTAAACAGTGTATGTTAAAAGTAATGTCAAATTAGACTTTCAATATATTTCTATGCTTTATTTTAAAAATTGGGTTTAATTATTAATTTTGATAACATTTTACTGAAGTTCTAATTTAGACGTAATTTGATAACAGAGCTCAGAAGAAGCTTAAGCATAATGTTAAAACACCTTTTGATTTATGAACTAAAATATTATGTTTAATCTTCTTTTGATTATTTAAAAAATAATGGTAAAATTAAGCTAATTATAAGTACTAAATAAGCTATAGGTATTTAATGATTACTTCCCTGATTTGTATGCGTAGACACTATGTAGTATCTTTAATGATATTATTATGGTGTTTTGATGTATTCCCGTACAATCTCTTCTGGATAAAAATAATCGATATAAAAATATATAGTAATTGATCTAAAACAAACTCACGACCACTTGAGCACTTTTTGACTACTGACTTCAAATCCTACATAATTTTCTTCGACATCAATAGCACAGTTTTTATATTTCTGATTACTAAAAAATAACTAAATGTTTTTCGTGTAATGGCAACGATATAAGAATAGTGAAATACCTGTTTTATAATTTAATAGCTTACTTCAGTTGTCATAGAAGTTATTTCTAAAGGAAGAATACTGTACAGTTTCAGCTCTACTCAAATTGAAATCAAGTCTTGTTATACTTTGTTTTTAACAAGAATTCTTGAATGTAATTGAGGAAAGCTATTTTTTAAAAACATATAGATTACAATTATGTTATTGTAATAATGGTAGTTATGAGTAAATAATCGATTAGTGTTCTGTAGTTATAATATCACGTAGTTTCGTTAGATGTAGATTTAGCTCGTGTGGTTTAATAATTGGTATGTATCTACCTATTTTTAAATATAGATAAGTGAATGTTATTATTTATAGGTAAAAACGTATGAATCAAAATTGCACAAAGTGATGTCTATTATTTTATTTTGAATATAATTTTTTTTTTAATATTAGCGTAGAAACAATAGTACTAGGGTACTATTGTGGGGTACTTAATAAGTATATTTTATATTATGTTATTTTTATTGCATTTTCACTCATAATTTTAATGTTTTATTATTTAACTAAAATTTTATATTTAATTTTAATAATTTATATTATTTAACTAAATTTGAAGCAAACGCGTCCTCTTGTTTCAAATTTAGTTTTTTTTACATTTAGTTTAAAAAAAACTATGTTTATTTATTCTTAAAATTTATTTTAAGGCACATTATTATCAATCTTAATTTTAAGTTATTATTTATATGACTACTATATACTTATTAATATAAACATGTATGTACATAACGTGTAATAGTAATAAAATAAAAAGTAGAAGAACTATTACGTTTTTTTTTGTTCACAAAATTTTTAATGACTTCAATAATATTAAATACTTAAACGCAGAATTATTAGAATCATGACTAGAAATTAAAATTAAAACGAAAACTTAACAATTTCATTAAATATACATATAAAAAATGTGATGGATAGTCAATTTGTACTGGCATTAGACAAAGCGCATTGAAGCGACGCGGGCAGTTTTAGTGTAAAAGGTCCATGCTGATCTGCGATACAAAGAATAAATATAGAAATAAATATAGAGGTGCCAGCTGCTAATCTTCCCGCTCAGGTAGTAATAGTCGGCCAAAGGCTGTCCCTTTTCTGTTTCTTGTAATAAATACTGTGATTTATTACTGTTTCTTGTAATAAATACTGTGATTTATTACTGTTTCTTGTAATAAATCCTATGGTTTATTACTGTTTCTTGTAATAAATCCTATGGTTTATTACAAGAAACTTGTGTAGGCAATGGGCTAATAATATTCCACTATTTAATTTGTCTTTGCTATCTGCAAGCCCAAATAGATATTGCCAAAATATTAAGATATGATTGTACTGTACTCCTATTGCTCTTTCCATCCATTAATTAATACATTAAACTTAATTTCCTAAACAATAGAAACGCATTCTAGACACTTTTTTGGGGCGTTTTTGAGACCTGCCATATTCGCGAGACTTCGCAGAAAACCGTGCAACATTCTTTTTTTATCTGCCACGTGTTCAGTGCGCTTGACCAATGTTACTTGATTCTTACACATTAATATATTTTTTGTAGTTAAATGATAATAAGAAACAAAATGGGAGCTTATTTTGTTTTACCCTAGTACTATATTTGGTAACAAGTACAAGATTAAAATACAGTAAAAAACTAAATATCAAGGAATGTAATTTTAACCCTAGAAAGATAATCTTATTTTATAGTACGGGAAAGATAATCATACGTCGTTTAGACG
Organism: Zeuzera pyrina; assembly: GCA_907165235.1. NCBI lineage: Eukaryota > Metazoa > Arthropoda > Insecta > Lepidoptera > Cossidae > Zeuzera > Zeuzera pyrina. The sequence goes on along the minus strand of OU015624.1, from coordinate 22,342,683 downwards.
TGTGCTCTAGTTATTATTAAATATTTAAGATCATCACGTAAATTTAGTATTTTTGTGAATGGTACTTATTGTCCATGGTCTTTTTATGTAAATTAAAGAAAAACATGGTTTGCATTTTAGAACTTTAATAAAAAAATTGAATTATAAAAATTGTAAACTTTTTTAACCAAACAAAAATGAACTTAAATTGAGATCTTTTCTTTAGACTAATTATTCGAAATTATGGCTCACATAATCAACTTTTTATAACGTCTTTACTTATTTTATATTAACAAAATAAAAGAACTAGTACTTATACTATACTTTATCTTAAATGCACTTAGAACAAACATTATTTTTATGTTCTCCACATATAGGATTTTTGCACTTATCACAGAGAAATTTTGACATCCTTCTAAGTTTCGAAGCACAAAATGCGCAATACTTCCTCTTTTTTGGCATAGGCACATCATCTTCTTGTTCAGAAGACTCAGTTGCCCTCTTTGTTAGAATATTGCTGATTTTGTCTTTAAGATTCGTAAGCAAAGTAGGTATATTCTGCCGTGTCAACATCCAAGGAGCTGTAAGGCTATTGCTGAGGTTTTTCATAAAATTGCGGCGACTCAGTGGCTTTTCTTGCTGGCGCAAAATTTTGTGATAGTAAATAACGTAGGCATTTACATGTAGCTTTTGTAGCTGCCCAAATATATATATTCTTGCCTCTTAGCCTTTGTCTTTGTGGCCTATAAATAGGATCATTCGTAGCTGAAGACGCGAGTCGCTCTGTTGTATTTTCAAGTTCTAAAGGACTGTCATCAGCATGAGGTAGATTCACCTCTTTATCTTCAGTATCACCGTAAACTTCATCTTCTTGCAAATTATTCTCAATCTCACTATCCGATTCTCTCACCTCTTCTTCGCTAAATTCTTGCAATAATCGGCATATTCGCTCGTCATTTAACATATTTTGTGACGTCATAATGTTATGCTAACTTTCACCTAAGACACAAAAAATACATGCAAAAATTAACCATATAAACGTAATAAAAACATGTTCAGAAATGACACAAAAGTAACTTAAAAGATAATCATACGTCGCTTAGACGTACGATAGGTTAATATCTACGAAAATACCGCACTTACCCGAACAACGAGTGTGTGTCCTGCGAGCTGTTGGGGACCACTGAGTTGATCAAAAAGATAGTCGCCGTGTCGCGAGTCGCGTACGAGTAAAACGGATTTAACAAAATGGCACACGTCGATTAGACGTAGATTATCTTTCTAGGGTTAAATAAGAAATAGAAAAAAACAATATCTTGTACAAATCAATTAATTCGGTGATAGGTATTAAAACATTATACTTTTAACACAATAAAATAGTTACTTAAATTAAATAGGGAACAGTGTCGGTTTTATAGATTACGAATGCGTACGAAGAAGAGGCTATTTATTGCTAAGCTAAGCAATTGGTATGATCAATTGCTAAGCCGAGCGAGAACAGACCAGTTAAGAACTTTACTACATTTAAATCGAAGTGTAGAATAGAGCTAGCTGTATTACGATAATCAATTATTATATTTCGGTGCCATTATTTTGTGTAAAAGTACATACATTTTACCTTGGAGCTGAACAATTTTGTACCAATAATTAAAAAAATTATGTTATCAAAATGTAGGCAAGTAGTAACTATATAATATTTGAAAATGGTTTATCTAACTCCAGCAATAACTATCACAGAAATAATCATAGAAAATGTACATCCAGTATTAATTAATGAAGAAGATCGAGGAGTAGTAGATGGTACTTCTGATGTAACCTGCAACAGAGAGGAAATAAAGAAATCAAATATGAAACACAGTAATAATATTAGTTGAATTTACGTAACGAGCGTAATATACTCATACTTCACCGATGTATGTAAGAAAACAGAGTAATAATAGTACATACTTCACCGTGTATGGGAAGTATGTACTATTAATTATTACTCTGTTTGTATTACTTAGTGTGTGTTACAAGTGTATATAATACCGAACAATATATTGAGTCCATGTATGTTTTTAACAAGAGCTCAAACTGTTAGTATGATCATATTCATTACGCTTGTATGGTTGCAAAAGAAATCGTTAACGCGGCTGCACTAATTTTAACACTGAGTTTGTGTCTTCGTCTAACTTAAAGTATAAAAAATAATAATTTAATCTGTACATTTTTATTTATATTTTGAAATTATAGACTAGTCCCACAGTCACAGTTCACGTTTTAGTAATGTATGTCAGGGAAGAACATACAAATTGAAGACTTTTCTCTTCGATTCTCTTCTTTATGGCAGAAAAAGAGAAACGTGATGAAGAAATAGTTACGGAGACCATTTAGAATTACGAATATACCTAAGTAGATATATTAATATTTCCACCGCTCGAGGATGAGTATCCTTCTTTTGACTATCTGATTCCGGCAAGAATGAAACAGATCGCAACAATTTACAGTTATATCTGGTACATTGCTCTGTTATTATGTTAGTTATTCTTTATTCCCGACTATTTCTAATTCTACTTACCAGTATAGGTGGTGAAGCGGTGGACATAATTATAGGCATTGGTTTAGAAATCCCTATTGGTATTCTGTAGAAGAATTTGCTTTCTTCCTGCCTGAAATTTATTTTATTGTTCTTTTAGTTTTCTCTTATTATTTAGTGGAATAATGAGCACTTTCAATGTTACAATTTTTAATGGCTAGTTATATTGATATTTGGATATTTGGATACGAACACTTCAAGTATTTATCTTGAAATCCTTAAAAGTGAAAACATGATTGGAGAAAATATCTCGAAAAAAAATATCCAGAAAAAACTCTGTTTCGTATCATACGAAACAGAGTTTTTTCTGGATATTTTTTTTAGAAAAAACAGTATCCAGTTGTATCTTCGAAATTCTATAGAATTCAAAAATGATTTTTACTAAAATAGATAGGTTATTAATTTCATAATTAAATCACGACTTCTATGGCACAGTGGTTAGGTTAGGTTAGTCTCGGGTTTGGGAGCTGTTGCCAGTGACGTGCAAAGACAATTTCAATAGGATAGACTAAAAATAAAACACCGAATTCGTCATTCAAAGTTTGTGTGTAAATGTTAATATATTTTACGTCATGTTATTTATTTATCGGAACTATCATAAAAAATCTATCAACGGTAACAAAACTGCTTATAATTTTTGTAAAAGACTCATAATATTATAATATTTAATAATATAAGAAATTAAAAAGTAATTACCTATATCAATCTTACCTACTTAATAATTATTAAGCATATTTTCGTTTAAATCTAAATGCTGACGAGCGCCATCTGTTATTTTGTATACCTATTTGTTAAATATTCTTTAAGTAAGGAAGAAAAAGAAATTGTTTAGAGGGCGCTTATAAAAAGATCGCTCGCTCGTGTTATTCATTCAAAGAAGTTTTGAACTCGCTAGCGCAACTCTAGCAACGAAATACGAAAATGTTATACGGCTAAAATAAAATTAAATGTACTTGTTATTAAGAAAATAATAAAAATGAACGCATTTTGAAATCGGGTGCATTGTGTTGTATCTGATATTAACCAATAAGAGATCAGGAAAAGGACGGCACGCAGTTTTAACCAATAAGACTTAAGCGAAATGAAGGCGCATACAAAAATAACTAATAAAATTAAAACTATAGACGATATTTTTTTTTAGATGCTGGTATTGGCTAGAGACTGCGTCTCTTTTTTAACCTGTGTGCGTGTTTTGGGATAAGGAAACATTCAAAACCACTACAGATGCACGCGTGGAATTACATGAAATACAACGTTAGAAAATGTTTACATGTGTGTAAATTCAGCTTTTGATGCAAATTGTCTCTCGGGCGAACGATAAAATAAGGCGAGCGCGGGGATTTTGAAAATGTTTTGGGTTGCGATTTATATATTTTTCTTACATTAATTAATTAGCTAATTGCTAGGGTAGACAGAATCTATTTGTCTCTATGGAGTGGACGCCACTGGTTGTAGGAGACGCCCCCAGTAGTCGTCTGGTTCTCATAGCATAGGCAATACCCTAGTATGAGACCAGATGATAGATATGTATTGTTTGACGTATTTATTATTATTAAAATTATAATTTAATATCTCAAATCCCTAAAACCAGTATTTTATTGGTAATGTTTTCTTGCAAATTACAATTGCAAAAACAAATGTTAAAATTTCTCCGCGCTAAAATATGATCAAACCGCAGCTGCGAAAATCAACTTTACTGTTATTGCCATAGGACGCGAGGGTAGTAAACGAATTCGGTTGCACTAGGCTGCATTGACGGACTCTTGACCAAACAAAGACCTCGATGGCTAAGCACGGAATGTTCCAGATTCGATTTCCGGCTCGGTCAAATTAGGAAACAAGCTATTTTATATTGTCTCAAGTCCGAGTGAAGTGCGGTCGCCCCCAGTAGTCGTCGTCTGGTTGTCATAGCACAGGGAATTCCCTAGTTTGAGACCAGCTGTTCGGTTTATATTGTCTGGCTCATTTATTTATATTTATTTAAGGTGTAAACAGGTAAGCCACTTACATTTTATGTTCAGCAATCAACCAATCTTCTTGTTCAAATCTGCTAAGCGGTTGGCCACCGATATTGTTATTCTCCTCGGTGAGCGCCAAGTAATAACAAGCCTCTCTGGTATCGGGTTCAATTCTAAAAAAATTATGGTTTGAAAAAACCTTGTAAGCACTTTACGCGTAACTTTCGTCGGAAGTGGACTTCCATTATGACGACGCATTGATAAACAATAATTTAATCCAAAATAGACCTTCTGGTCTATGCAAAAATGCGCACGCTAGCTTACGAAAAATATGAAAAAGTGGTTATTTTCGTTCATTTTCAAAACAATAATCAATTTTAAAAAATCGAAGTATCATTTCGACGAGTACGTTTAGATTAAAACTATACAGAAAATTTAGAAACATAAATCGGTCCCGTTACTTCGAGAAATGTAAATCTCTGTTTAAACGAGGTTTCTTTGATTTTTTTTTTGTACAAAAATTAACCAATTGTGTAACGCAACTGGCAAAATAAAGTCAATGAATTGAAGAATCAGGTTACCAAATATCACTTTCATACGTTGTGTAGTCACTTATTTAAACTGAGATCCCTGTCGTCAAAATTTCCAATGCGTCGCCTTAAATGGCGTTCCCGTAGTAAAAAAAACGTGTAAGTGACGTTCATGTGATAAACATTTATTACATTACAAGTTTAATAACATTAAAGTAAAGTTTAATAACACTTATTATTAAACTTTACCCATCTTTAATCTACTTTCAAACCGTAACCACATATTGACAAGTTACTATGTGTGTAATGTGTTTAACATTGCACAAATCAGTCTGTATACTAAGTATTACAATCTATATTTTTCTTTCTTTCTCAGAACAGCATTTTTTATGGAACCTTTTACACAAATAATCTACTAGAAGGCCGTGTTAAAAAAATATAAGACGAAAAAGCAAGAATAATAATGGTAATAGTTTGCTGAGGCTATTCGTCTCCCGTTTTCATTTCTTCGGACAGACCGCATTCTCTCTATTTGATCTTACCTTTTTTCATTAAACATTCTTCTTAATCTGCTGACACAGGGGTGGTATTTTACTGCACATGCAAATTCCACAATGTGACTTCTAAAGAGTCGCGTTTTGGGATTTTGCTCTCTGTCGTTAACCATCCGATTGTATACTCCGGCTACTTTACCTCTCATGAATTCCTGTAAAATAATAAAAAATTCAGTATGAGTTGAAATTGGCGTCTTAGGTTGCAAACTATGAACCTAAACCTAAAAAAAAATTATTTAATTTCGTAGTGATTCATTTTCTAGTTCGCAGTGAAGTCACAGCCTTTAGCGTAGGAAACTGCCATTCAATTCTGTAAAAATTCTAATTGCCCAAGCCAGACTCGCTCGACAATTTACCTCATGCCGCATCCGAACTCACTTGGCCTTCAAATGGAATTCTCCAAACCAAATATACTAGGAGCGAAGTGAAGTGACCTTGGATGCGAGTTTGTTAGGAATTGCTTTTAACTTCTTCTAAGATAATTACGTTCAATTGAACTTGTTTTATTTAGATGAGATTGTTACATTTAGTGAAACGTCAAAAATTCTCAAAACGACTCACGCTGTCGAATTTAGAGTATACCAGTTCAAAGTTCATAATCTCACCGCAGATTCAGAAGTGAATTCGACTAATTTACATTAAAGAATCTCACTGCTGTTTCTAACACTAAAATTCCACACTATCTAATATATTATCTACATACATAAATTCAACTTCCGTATGTTTGTGGTCGCAAAACAGAAAAAGCAGTCGAATAATGACTTTAAATTATGACATGACAAAAAACACAAATCGAAAAAAATGATACCTGATTGAGTTTCTTGCCGGTTCTTCTCAGTGTCCATTTTCTATTTGATCTGAGCCAATGTAGAATGGACGTTCAAAAATACTTTGTAATTGGGTACACTTTAATAAATTGATTTGACTTTGACTTGACTTTGATTTGAATTACGTGCGTGTTTTTATATATGAATGACAATTTAAATGACTTTTTGGCGGGAACGGGAGAAGTGAGGTTAGCATTTTATTTAGATTTTCTATTTTTTATATTTTTAGAAGTACAACAGCGATAGTATATTGTATTTTAAAGTTCGGTGTAAGTGAAAAGAATGGAGTAGATCTAACATGTGTAGCTGAAGTTCTCGCGCTCTACTAACAATTTACTTGAGGAGTTTTACGACAAGAAAAAACTAATTTACTTGTGATTCTACTTATTAATACGTGACATTGGCAAATGTGCTAATCTATGCGCCATGCCATTAAGGAAAAAAGAAGACAATGTAAATATTCGTTCGTTCGTAACGTGTGCTCGTGAACAGCCAGGAACATAGAGCGTGTGAGTTTGTGTGTACGTAGAGGGTAATCTTCAAAATCGCTGTACTTATTCGAAATTTTTTTAAAGATAAATTATTCCAGATATATACAAGAACTAAAAGATAGGTTTATTATTACTCTTGATTATCTACATGTCTAATGATATGAAAATCTAACCGCCGTTTTGGGTTCAATTATTTTTATTCTCTTTAAATCACAGCCCATATTACTAGAGGGTTGTGTAGCTTTTTAACAGTGAAAGAATGTTTAGAATAAGTTCACTAGTTCCAGAAAGTATCTTCTTATGTACAAACAAAAGCAAACTTTAACTTTATAATCATTTTAAGGTAACGAAAACTCAACAAGGTTTTTAAAGATTCCATTCCCTTTTGTGAACTGGAAACTTCTTATTTTTACAAATTGCAGAAAAATGTTCGTAAGTATTATATTAAGCTTTACATGGTCCTAAAAATATTAATATCCTTACGTCTTCGAGTCGAAACAAAAGAATTTCAGAAATAAGCAGATATTTTGCTTAAAATGGGTCATTTTGACCCAAATATCATCAAGGGTAATCTTCTCATTGTTTTTGGTAGAAAAGTTTTATCCGAGGATCTAGGACGAACAGTAAGCAATCACGTATGCATAAAAATTTACTTACCTCCCATTGCTCATGTAGAGCTCTAGTCATTTCGCACCTAGCGCCCTCTGTTTTTAATAACTCGTAACCATCCATCACGGACCGCCATACGATGTCGCTACGTTCTTTATCCAAATAATCAAGAACTTCTAGCGCAAGAGTGTAATTAATGTCACCAGCCACGTATAGAGCCAAAATGTCATTCACTATCTGCAAATACAAAATCATAAAAATCAAGACTAGATAAAAATACTAACAAAATATCTCAAACACAAATAATAATTATTTTCTCTTAGCACTTATATTGTTAAGGTGACGCGTAATCTATAATTTAATCTATAGTAGACCTTCTGCTCTATACAAACGTGTGTTCTCTAGCTTATGAAAAATACGAAAAAACAGTTATTATCGTTTATTTTAAAATTTTAAATTAATGTTAAAAAATCCAACTGGCATTTTAAAGAGTGTGTTTAGCGTAAACTATATAGAAAATTTAGAAACATAAATCGGTCCCGTTGCTCCGGAAAATGTAAATCTCTGTTTTAAGAGATGTTTCTTTAATTTTTTTTTCCTGTTACAAAAGTTAACCAATCGTGTAACGCAACAGGCCAAATGAAGTCAATGAAATGAAGAATAAGGTTACCAAATATCACTTTCATTCATTTCGTAATCACTTAGAAAATTTGAAATCCCTGCCGTAAAAATTTCCAATGTGTTGTATTTAAATTACTTTAAAGTAATTACATTAGCTACATATTTTATCTATCCAAATTACTTACTTGGGCTCTATTTAATTCATTTATTAATAGTCTGTCTTCCTTTAAAGCTTTTGCAATAAGTTTCCAAGTTTGAATGTCGTAATTGATTCTGTAATATCCTGGAAAAAAAAATCTTTACAATGTTATGAAACTATAGGTACGCGCACCAATTTCAAGAGAAATGATACAACAAATTTTTGTCAATTTTTTATATTCTAATGTTAAGATGATGTATGTAACTATGTTTCGTATAATATTCGTATTCGTATATATAAAAGGCAAATACCACTAACTCACTTATTGACTGACTAATTAATCCCAAAATCTTAAAAATTGCTAAAGTTAGGATTACGAAATGGTTTGACGATAGTTTGTGTAATGTAAGATCCCGCTGAGAAGAGATTTAGTAAATTTACATTTTAAGGAGGAAAGGGGGGAGTTGCATTTTGCGTGAAACTTTTACATGGAACAGAATATGGCTGTGAAATTGAATACATACATTGCTTAATTTATTGAATTTCTACATACATAAATACATATCTTCACGCTGTATCCCTAACGGGGTATTCATTTGCTGAATTTATACATACATAAATACATATCTTCACGCTGTATCCCTAACGGGGTAGTCATTTGCTGAATTTAAACATACATAAATACATATCTTCACGCTGTATCCCTAACGGGGTAATCATTTGCTGAATTTATACATACATAAATACATATCTTCACGCTGTAACCCTAACGGGACAGTTATTTGCTGAATTTATACATACATAAATACATATCTTCACGCTGTATCCCTAACGGGGTAGTCATTTGCTGAATTTAAACATACATAAATACATATCTTCACGCTGTATCCCTAACGGGGTAGACATTTGCTGAATTTATACATACATAAATACATATCTTCACACTGTATCCCTAACGGGGTAGTCATTTGCTGAATTTATACATACATAAATACATATCTTCACGCTGTATCCCTAACGGGGTAGTCATTTGCTGACTTTATACATACATAAATACATATCTTCACGCTGTATCCCTAACGGGACAGTCATTTGCTGAATTTATGCATACACAAATACATATCTTCACGGTTTATCCCTAACGGGGTAGTCATTTGCTGAATTTATGCATACATAAATACATATCTTCACGCTGTTTCCCTAACGAGGTAGTCAGAGAGAACGAAGCCCTAAGCATCGCGGTCAATTCAAATCTCATCATTCTCCTCACACATTTTCACCTAGGTATACGAGTTACTGAATTTATTTTTAGTATACAACTGTATATGTATTCTGTTACGTTTTCGCGGCTAAACCGATGAACCGATTTTGATGAAACTTAGAATGGAGATAGATCAAGCCCTTGGGAAGGACTACTTTGTCTAATTCCAAGCAGACAGCGAGCTACAGATAGTATTTAAAAAAATAAAGTTCAAAAGAATGGATCCAATGTTTTTGTATATATTTCAATATTATAATGGTATTTTTTCTATAAAGCGTTAGATATTATAATGAATTTTCTGAAATAGGAAACAAATTTTGACAAATTTTAACAAATACACCTTTGGAGTCAATAAATTTTTTTGAGCTAATAATATTATTTATATTAAATTAATAATCAGAAGGTTCTAACAGTTCATACAACAATATGTATAATTTAACCAAGAGTGTACAATTATGTAAATCTTAGATGGCAGCTGCAAGGAATCATTGAGCGTATCATTATTACGTGCTAAGTAAATTTGTGTGTGGGCTACATAGTACGGAAATAGCCAGTTTTATTGCAAACGCTAACAGTTGCCAAGGTCGATGTTAGTATTAGCAATGTTACGTTATTCTAGAACTAAAACCTGTCTCAAGTTCACTGCCTATTTTGAAATTATTGTAATTACTATAGACCTTACATTGAACCATGAAAGGTGTCTCTATGCAAGGTACGAGCGAAGTGCTTATTAATAAACTATGTTATTACATCACAATAACATTTTGCAACAGCAATGAAACGAAAATACGGAGACACAAAACGAAAGTGTAATGACAAGTAGTTAAGGATGAAGAAATGGAGATTCATTAAATATAGAGAAATCAATATTCGCTTGCATTTTTATTACTTTCTAGCAAACCCGGCCCGTTTCACTGGGCGTTAGTTTCATTGGGCGTAAAAAACAAACAAAAATTCTACTGATCCGATCGCTACCAAACTTTACAGGATCAACCGCTAGGCCAATCTGAAGATTTCCTGAAAATTTCATCGAAATCGGTCAAGCCGTTTCGGAGTCCATAAGGAACATACATCGCCTTTTATATATATAGATTAGCGACCCGCCTTCGCCAGGCGACTTGGCCCGGGTGGTATGTTGCAACATAACAACTTTTTTTATTGAGATATTCATACAAAATTACCATCACAATTCTCGATTTTACGTGGGTTTTCCAAAAAATTTCTTTCACACAAACGTTGTCCTGACAACTACGAAAACAACAAAAAACAAGTCACCCAAATCGGTCCAGCCGTTCCCAAGTGATGCTCCTTCACACATGTGGCAATAAATAAATATTTACATATATCTAATTTTTGATTAGAAAATATTTCAAGTTCGTTAACTACTAAAAAACTTTATCAGGAGCAATAATCATTTGAAAAGATTCCCCGAAAAATATTAGTGTAAAATGGTAACATACCTGATGCATTTTGGTTGAGGATAATCCATCCACCATTTAAATTTTCTTCGAAGGTGTAACTCTGCATACCAATAGTAAATCTTGGTTGATAGCAGTTGAAGCAGTTTTGATTATTTTGTACGACGTATGATATAGGGATTAAATAGTTGGAGTCAACACGGTTCATGCCTGTAAAACTGAATTGTCGCTGCAAAATAATAACCATCATTATGTTAATACTAACGAAACAAAGAAAAATGAAATGTATCACGCTAAGTATTGTCTTCTTGTGGACCATACATTTTTAAGTTTAAAAACGTTTGGGAATAGAAGAACAAATAGATATTATTAACATTCCAGAAACGATAATCGAAGAAGAGAGTGAAGACTGAAGGGATTTTGTATTGACAGGTCAAATTAATACTAGACCTCAAATACGATAGACTTGTTATAGTATACTTCAGACATTTGCCGCTTTCATAATTTACCGTTTAACGATTTTATCGTCATGGTTTTACCATCAACGATGCAATAGGGAAGCAATAAATTTTCTTATATATGTATAAATAGGGAAGATTAGTATACATTGATACAATAAGGAATCAAAATGCTTCCCTATTGAATCGGGAAAAAAGACGCTTTTCCCGTCGACTTTAACGTCATGCCGTGGACGTTATTGTCGACGAAAATTTAAAAGATATTTTAATAACATTAGTTTTACATAACATACATTTTGCTTACCTAATGTATCGTAGAAAAATCGTTCAACGATAATTTATAAAAGCGACCATTCTCTGTAATATGGTCTCAAAAATAAATAAGAATAAATCAATAAATCTCACGAATATTATGCTCTTAATATGACAAGTTGTTCAGCTTTAACTGTAGTGAAACTGTTACATTGATCAATTATTGGAATTTGACTTTACGCAAACAATCAAGTTCATGAAGAATATCCGAAATATACTCACTTGTTTTAATTGTATAGCATTAGGAATTCGATCTCTGAGCACCTGCACGTTAACTACAGGGTACCCTTGTCTATGGAACCAAGAATTGAGAACTTTAGAAGCAGTAGAGCCGTTGAAGAATTGATGTAAGCATTCTACAGTGTCAAGGTCCAACTGCGTCATAAAATCATCCACCGATATATATTGTCCTCTCCTGAAATTTGAGTTTTCGTTGATTTTTTTAAATATTTAGTATTTAGATACTTAAGTCATTAGCAGTTAGTAAGCGTACACGAGTATTATTAGCGCAATTGCTTCAGTTAACAGATTTCAAAATTGAACTATTCCGGATGTTAATTATATAACGCAAGGAATACGAAATGATTTCTATCTGTATACCTAAATAGTTCATTAAAATTTAAATATTACCCAAATAACAACTGCGTAAATAGTAATATTGAATATTTCTCTTTATATAATGTTACCTGTTACCTGATATTAATATATTTCACTAATGCCTGGTGAAATTTGTCAGAGCCCAGCCAATTTTCTACCATCCATAAAATGGAAGCAGTCTTCATAGCGACTAAGTTTTTGTATCTTGATGGTATCTCTACAGCTAACGTTCTATTGAAGTTTATGAGAGCTGGAGTGCTGTGGTGCCAGTCCATTGTCATGGCTTGGTTTTTCATCAGGATTCCATAGTTGTCTAGAAACCATTTTTGCTGCATACTCTGAGCTCCGTGGTTGTACTGTGAGAATTGTAGATATTTTATATACCATCGTTAGACTTCAGTAGTAATTTTTTCGATTTCGTGTACTACCTATGATTAAAGATGAGACAGACGATACGTGACCATAATGACTCAATCAACTCTCCATTTCAACTTCTCTGATAAAAATGAACCACTGAAAAACGCTGTCACCAAAAACACAGGAAACAAAATCAACTAACGAGAAGACTATACGAGTATTGTTTAGGTTAAGACTGACGTTACTGTGAAATCATTGATTGACTTTTTAAAAGCGTTTATAAAAAGTAAAACGTAATTGAACACAAACATTTATTTATTTTATAGTTAAAAAATATGAAAAATATTTGAAGTAAGTTTAAAATTAATTTATTATAAATAGTACCTGAATATTCATTTTCATTAAATAATTCAATAAAGGTATAGTCATTTCTTAATTGCTGTAATTAATCACTCAGCATAGCATTACTTTACTGTGGTACTAGATTATGTTTTATTGACATATGTGGAGTATCACATTCACACATGAAATAATCTGTGAAGAGATATGCAGTATGACAGGGTTGGACGAGAGCGTTATTGAAAAGATGAAGAAAGGAATACTTATGTCATGAATTCCTAACATCTTTAGCTATTTTCAGCTCATACTCCAAAAACCACCAATCGACACGTGTTTCGGCTCTCAACGAAGCATCCTCAGGATATTCTCGAGATCAGACTCGGTCAGAATAGATTCGGTGCTGTTTAGCTTTGAGAGAGAGCGTTGAGAGACGTGTCGGTCGGTGGTTTTTGGAGTTTGAGCGGAAATTAGCTAAAGATTTTAGGAATTCATCACATGATATGGATTTCCGCAAAGTAACACTTGAGTCTATACAATATCTTAAAGAAATACGTAAATGGGTCGGACACATAGAAAGAATGAATGATGCAAGATTGACGAAAAAAAGATACAGCACGAAAGGGAGTGGTAGCAGAAGTAAGGGAAGATCAAGGCTAATTTATGAAGATAAAATAGCCAGAATTTTAGCTGATCGAAATGTGAAAAGCACTCGTATGCCTAAGCGAAAATGTGTGAGATTTTTATGTGAAGACCGCGATACTTGGTGCTCCGTCGTCTCTGACTACTCCGTTAGAGTTACAACGTGAGGAACTTACCTGTGCTAAAAAATAATAAGCCAAATAAGTCGCAATTCCTTCTTTGAACCATTCTTCTTTCCATCTAGTTCTCTCTGATTCTCCTGGATTACCTAACCATATACGGCACAGTTGCTGAGAAAGTTCAAATATCATCATCTCTCTTTGTTTGATACTCGTGTATTCTGGCACATATGCTAATTTGGTGTCTCTGAGGATTGTAATGTTTAAATGCTATTAAATAACAGGAATTTACTCTTAGAAATTCGAATATTTTTATTGAACAGAAAGTTATTTTTATTATAATTTTCAATAAATGCAATACATTCAAAATAATGATTATATAATTCTCAGATTGTCTTGCTTAATTTTCTGTTAAAATCAAGCTTTTAAGAATATGTATTAAAAAATATTTGTGTATGAAAATAATATTAGTCGTTTTTCGTAATAAAAAACCACATATAAAACTTGCTTCTTCTTTAATTGTTATTGATTAAAATATTTAATTATAATTCGAGTGCTCTATTAATATATTAAATTTTCAAGAATCGAATGCGCTTAAAAATTTCTAAATTATGTCTAGTTTTATTGTAAATTTCATAAAAAATTAAGAATACACACGTTATTAACGTGACTTTAACCGAAAATTAAAAAAAAACATTGTGACAACGTCTTAAAAAATATTGTAAAATGAAAAAATTACATCTACTAAAGACAAAAAGAACCAAAAAAATCGATAAGCCATCTTTGAATAGATTTATCTCACTTTCAGCAAAATCGCAAATACGGTTATTTTATTATCAAAACTTATTTGTATAATTGCATAGAATGCCCCCTACGTATTTATTCGTTGGAGAATTTTTCGTGAAGAATACTTTATGTTTTATACATTGACCTTGAGTTTTATAAAAATAACTATTTTGAAAGCCCCAGTTGCAGTCATACGTCACACACTTTACATTGTGATACATATGTATGTACAATATCTAAATATGTTTTGCTTTCGTTACGGTCGAGGTTACACTGAAATGGAGTTATTGGAACAGATGTTAGAGAATTTTAAAATGAATTTTAGTACCTGCTTACACATAATCAATATTTATAATTTTCTAAAATACACGAGTTCAACATGTATGAAATTTTACTCCTATTTCCAAAACTAGTGCTAAATATAGGTTAAATCTACATCAATAATTCATTTCTTAGTTTATGTATTTGGACTACTAAGTAACAACTTATTGGGGGAACGAATCTTTAATCTTCATTATTAGTTATACGAAGAGATTTGGATTCTCGTATTATTCTCAAACAATTACAATCCACTCATATATTTCCACTTCTTGAACTATTTATAAAGTTTGATTATTAAGAAGATCAATTTTGCCCGTATTTTTTCTAATTAAATATTAAAAAATAAAAAGATTTTATTTACCCATTGGTAAGAAGGTTCCAGCTGCCAATTTCATAGCCATGTAGTAACTTCGGAACTGCTACTATATTTATAGGACCATATACCAACGGCCGCTTTACAGAAGAGTAATCATGTATCAGATTTATAATAGTTTCTCCAAACTCCAATATGAATGTGTAATATTTCAATGCAGACGGAACACTCCATATCACAAGTGTATCATTCGTATGTTTGGAAGTGATCCGTCGATTCCCAAACTGTGAGTAATGGAAGCCAACTTGATACAGCGCCACTTGTGGTGAAGGTAGATAGTCGATTATAATGTAGTTATTTTTGATACTGAAATTCGAATGTTTTAAGTTCGTGATTATTAAATAAATACTTATTTTTAGCACAGCACTGAATATAGTATTATAATAAAAATTAACTTACAAACCTAAACGTTTTCTGAAAAAAAAAATTATACATACATACATATCTTCACGCCGTATCCCCAACGAGGTAGTCAGAGAGGACGGAGCGCCAAGCGTCGCGATCCTTACATACTTCTTTTACTTCCTCAAATCTCATCATTTTCCTCACACATTTTTGCCTAGGTCTTAAATATTATAATATTAAATTGTATGTAAGTACAAAATATTAAAAATTTCAAACCAAATTTTATCTTATTAACTAGATCGTCGGTACAAAAGTTAGCTACTAAATTCAAAGTCCTAAATACCGAATCAACTCCTGAAACGAACATTATTAAATTTCCTTTAATAAAGTATGGGTGTTACTTTTTACATTGTGTAATATCCATAGTATTATTACAAGCTTAGTTATTTTGAGGTGATTTAAATGATATGTTTGTAAACCGTCAATTGAAAATGTTAGGTTAGAGAAAGTAATAAAAAAGCTGTAAAACGAATATTCGATATTCTTACAACTGACTCATTTTCAGTCGAGTTTTTATTTTTAATGGAGAGGTACCTAATATCTACTACAATCGGTTTTTCCACAGAAGTTAGTATAATATTTATTTATTTATTTAAATATTTATTGCACACACATAATACACAAACAGAAAGTTACATGTAGAGAAGATAAGCAAAGGGTACAGCTTATTTCTATTAGAAATTTCTTCCAGCAGACCCACGAGAGTGACAGTTTCGTTTAAGAAAGATAGACACTATGTGTACATATTATGTATACTATAATTAAATATATAATACATGTACATGTACGTTCATGTATGTATATACCTATAAATAAATATAAATACATATTATAATATAATGTAGTATATACAATGTAATATATAGACATTCCAATAAAACAAATTATGTAATAATTGCATAAGCATTCATTATTGTTCAGAGTGTTTATACTCGTATCTACGCATACTTTCTTGTACTTGAGTCTTAGTCTTGAGTTTAAGTTTAAGAGATGCAACACAAAAATATAATGGATTTTACTCTTTTTGTTCCACTAATATTAAGTGTATCACGTCATTTCGTTTAAAGCAGTCTCGCTATTACGTGAGCTAAAAGAAAGACCGCGGTCGTACAACTTTCATAGACGGTGAGGACAGAAATAGTTCATAATAGTTCATTCATTCAAGTGTTTCCATTGTGAAAATGCATCTTACTGACTTTCGTGCTTAAAATGTCAACTTTGTGTACACTTTCAGCGAATGGAAGTTACGTAATTAAACTCCTGGTTTTTAAAGTCAAGGTATGTGTGAGTACTTCTCCGGCCAATATTGCTGTCAGTATTTGTAAATCTCTCTTATACTATTACTTTTAGGATAGTACCTTGGTGATTAATATGCCAGAGATTTAGATTAAACTTATCAATGTCACTTGTCAGTGATTTTCAATATGCAGCGTCTATGCATAAATAGTCATTAAAAAATCATTAGCCATTTTTATCTCTACTCGTTGTAAAAGTCAATCATTCAAATCACAGTCATAAGCAGTTTGAAAGCCCTAAATGTAGGCTGTCAAAAAGGATCCATATAATTAAATATGATCCCTATTTTCCTTTAACTTCAATAGTAAAAACATATATTCAGCTGTAACACGTAGACACAACTTACTACAGTACAAATACAGATCAAATGTGTTTTCTTTGGCATCATGTAGCCTGTGTTATAGAGCCACATCACCTCAATCTGTTCTTAAACCGACGCACGGTGGTTTAATGTCGCAAGACACCGTATAAGGTGAGTGATCGGTGTCCGGACAGTGGGAATGGTGTCAATTATTGTGGTTTACTCTGCGGCCGGTTCACATGTGATCGATTGCACGATCAGTGAAATGTAATAGAAATTTTATAATGTCGAAAGCAATGCACCATATTTGTCTTCTTCGTGAACATCAAGTAGGTACTTACAGAGAAAGTTAAACAAGTGTGTCCTCTTTGGTTAACTACTTTGCCCTTACATAGGAAATAATAGGAATTCATTAAAACTATACGTTTTTCTGTAGTTTAGAACGGAAAAAAGACTTATTGGAATTTCTTGATTATTGAGATTAGTATTAGTTGTGTTCATTATTTCATTATGGTGGCCCGAGAGGATGGCATTATGTAGAGACACGAAAATACACCATAATTAGGGACATCTGTTTGCGTATAGACAGATTTTACTGCTCTCTCGGTTTGACTGATTTAAAACCCCCACAAGGAAATTGACATACAAAGTAAGTGTTGTGAATGTGAGTATTCGGGAACGGTAGCCCTCGATCTAGAGTAATAAGATTCATAAATCATGACTCCTGTTTTAGCAATTAATAGATTTGCCAAAGACCCCAGATTTTTATTCTTTGCATGGAAAATGATGTAAATGCAGTTCACCTATTTTACTTACCTCATTCTTGATCTGCTCCCTTTATCCCCTTTTCAATACACATGCATATCGATGTGTGTTAAGCTGGTGTCAAAAGAAAATATTTTAGACTTACTTGTTCCTCTTTTGTTCCTCTGCTATCACCATACTCGTGTTAGTCAACTGTAGCCCGTTCATAGACATCACTTGATAAATTTTTAGTTTATAAAGCGTTTCGAACTGCGGGTTGTCAAAACACGGGAAGAAGTACTTCGCTTTATTCGGCGACAGTCGAGTAGTTACCATGTACCTGAAATGCAGAATTTTTGCGTGAAATTAGAGATATATATGTGCATATATGTGTATGTGTACCTGCTACTTCAACTGCGCGGAAAATTATTTCGCGGCTTTCCCGGTAACCCTAATCTAAATG
This sequence comes from Zeuzera pyrina, assembly GCA_907165235.1. Taxonomy (NCBI): domain Eukaryota; kingdom Metazoa; phylum Arthropoda; class Insecta; order Lepidoptera; family Cossidae; genus Zeuzera; species Zeuzera pyrina. The sequence goes on along the minus strand of OU015624.1, from coordinate 22,324,211 downwards.
TCATGTTGAAAGTACCATTAGCCTTCGAGCAAAATGACTGTGACATACAGACGGACAGACAGAACGAAATTATATGGGTTCCGTTTTTCGTCATTTGGGTACGTAACCCTAAAGAGTAGACTTTGTAGAACTAACGAATGTCAAATCAGCTGCCTACGATGCACTTAAGGTCTTCTATGTGTCATGGAGTGTCAGAAAAAAAAACATAAAAATAAAATGAAATAAAATCTTATAATAAACTTCAAAGATTTTCAGTCGCTACTCACGTTTAAGTAAGTAATATAGAATTATATTTATTTATCTACCTATGACAGGGTTGGAAGCCAGTGTTATTGTAAAAGTGCAGAGAAGAATGTTCAAATGATTCACGCGCGGAAAAAAATGAGTAATGAACGATTGAAGAAGAAAATCAACAGAGCGAAAGTGAGTGGTAGCAGAAGCTAAGACAGACTAAAGCTACGGAAAACGTCAAAATCACTCGCAAATTTACTCGAAACATATTATACAATATATATGTATGTATTGTACCATTTTATGTAAAAGTATGTGAGGAGAACGATGAGATTTTAGGAGGTGAAGGAAATAAGTACCACAATGCTTGGCACCCATACCTCTACATTACCTTCTTAAAAAACTTTTATATAGGCGACGGGCTAGTAACCCGGCAAATACCCAGTATTACTTTACCAACTGTTAGTTCTACTGTATTTCTTATTAGATGTGGCTTCAAGATGTAGTTTTATGCACCTTGATGCTCTGTCTCTCCCAAACGAGCTTGAAGTTAGTTATAGTCCTTAGTAGGCTATAAGAATGAATACGTGAAATAAATAATATTTACGAATACATTTCCAGATATGCTTACTTATTTTTGGTCATTGTACTTACGAAAATGTAACTCTATACAAAAGTCCATGAAAACAAATTTTTTTTCTTCAATAACTTTTTTGCTGACCGTATTATACAATGAATAATGTAATATAGGTATTTACGTGCCTACCCATTCATAACGGCTAACGAACCAGAACGGCTAATTAGTCAACCGAACAATCTTTATGACCTTATTGATTTAATAGTCCATTGGAACAAAAGACATTGCCGTGTTTTTATACTTGGCTACGGCAAAACTAAAAGTATGATTCTATGAAGATTAATTAGGTTAGTAATTCTTTACTTACTGGAACAGTTACATCCGGTAACCATTCTGCAAGACATTGGTGTGCATAATTTACTCGACAATTTTTATGCGTATGATATAAGCTGAATCTAATCCGGTAATCGGACAAATAATTTTACTGAATCTAGGTACATATTTGTAACTGAACGAATAATTTTGATTTTCCAGCAACCGGAGGAATAACATGTTATTTTTTTTATTGTAATACATAATTATTAATTCTCCGCTGTGTATATTAACATCATCCTATTTTATTTTACAAAATTAAGCAATATTAGTATTGTAGTAATAAAATAAAATAAAAATAAAATAATTAGTACCGCTGATAGATCTTATTAAAGAAATTAATATACTCGCCTTGCTGTCCTTATACATCATTGATATTATAATATAAACTAGAAAAAGTATGTACATAGGTTTGATTAATAATAATGGTGTTATAAATGGTACGGAAACCCGAGGGCATAATAAACTAGTTCCCAAAAATTACAAAAATGAAGTGGCTCGTTTTTGGATAACTTGAACGATTTTATGAGAAAATTCCTCATAATATTGACAGTCAATTAACGGAAAATAAATTTAAACTCGATATTAAACGTGCACTGATTGGAAAATGATAGGAATAAACAATTTCGTGAAAGAAAAAACAATAGTCTGGAAACAATATTCTCTGCACATGGATTTACTGGCTTTCTGAATGATGTATTTTAATATACCTATTGTGAACAGATGTTGAACAATTATACCTGACTGAGTTTCTTAGAGGTTCTTCTCAGTGTCCAGGTTTTCTTTTCGATTTTAACAAAGGTAGATTTGACGTTCATAAACACCTTGCTATTAGATTTACTTGAATAATTTAACTTTGATTTTGATTACATTTATTTGGTTCCACAGCAATAAAAAAATTTATCCTCTTAAAGTTTAATTGCATTTTTTCATGCGTAAGTTAAGGAGAACTAGACTACCTACGGTTACATTACTGGAAGTATATTTATAAGCACATGATATATGCAGTAATAAAACAAAAATAATAATTAAAAAAATATGTTATTATGTGTAACAAATAAGTACCAGTAAGCTACGATCATCTTGTCGCAAGAAATGCATTTTTTAGAGATCTTTATAGTTGGATATTGTTATTCTTCCTTTTTTGAAACACAACAGGAAAGAGGTAGGTATGACTATTTTCTGTCATTCAATGTCAAGGGTTCCATTTGTTATTTTACAGAATCCTAAAAACGATTTATCTCGCGGAGTTAAGACAAAACACATAGTTATTGCAAATCCAACTCGTGTATTCCTTTACCGTTTATGTTGTCCAGACGGCGCGTAGGAGAAGGACGCCCGGTCTTTGTATAGACATAAGACATAACATAGTTATTTACGTCTATTATAAAAACGAATGTTTAAATTTTATGACCCACATCCTTCTAGTGGGCAGTATTGTAAACTTATAATAACACCGCTTAGAAGTTTACTGCCAAGCGACAACCAACAAACGAAACAAGAATGACAGATATGTATGTGTTCTAAGCAGCGTTAAATTTTCGATTCGTTAAAGTTCGATTAAATTTTAATAGTAACTTGTAGATATGTGAAGGATTTTTTTCTCTATTTTATACCGTAATTATTAATTATCTATTTTATTTTCGGTAGGTGCCATCGACAAGTGCCTGCTCGGCAATCGGAGCCTTTTGTGGCTCCAAGTAAACTTCACTTCAACTTCAACTTTTCTAAGTTCACTTGTTCATCCGTTACAGTGGATTTTCCCATAAAATATAATAACAATATCTATATATAAATACGTGAAGCGAAAACTTTAGTTCCCTTTTTAAGAAAATTGCGCAGACGGAGGAGTGTGAAATTTGGTACACTTAAGGTTTATATGGTGAAGGACTAGAGGAAGCTAATATTTTTATATAATGTGCATTAGAAATACATTAAATTAAATAAATCACTCATTGTTTACGTTCGTACTGCCAATGTCAAAAAGACTGTCAATTTCAAACTCATAATAATTTGTGATCACATACGTACTCGTAACATCCTTGGATCAAACAGTCGCACAAAATAGAGATTGTCGCCAAAGAGTTTATATTATAAGTTTATATTTACGGTCGAATTTCCACCACAAGGCGACTTTTAGTAATAATAAATGCGTCAATCAATACACCTATCATCTGGTCTTAAACTAGGGCATTCCCTGGTGCTATAAGAACCAGACGACGCGCGACGACTACCAGGGGTGTCTCCCAGTACACCCAGACGCGAGACAATCTAGAAATGTTCGTTTCCTAAATTGACAGGCACTCTTATTACCTAATTTGCAGTCATCATGCGACAACCAAATATCGCGCGATATCTGCTGTCAAAACGAGAATTTGTATAGTGACGCTATGTCTACAGGGAAAAGTGCATTTTACGGTCATGGTGCAATGGATACGAATCGTCATTCACGATACCAATTTTTTATTACAATTAAACCCCGCCGACCACCTCACGGCCTGGCCAGACGACAGCGCTATCGAAGATGTCATATGTATATATGGTTATATTCTACTCTGTCAAGAAAGTACCGGGAAAAGATCAATAATACACGAAATGTTAGTTATTCATCCAAATTTATTTTATCACCTTCAAAGTAGGCTCCTTCAGAGACACAGAAAGTACCTATCTATCTACCTATAGGCTATCTCTCTTAAACTTGAATGAGCATTTTCAGTCACTATTTCCTTCACTTTTGCGATGTTAACTTCAGTTGCAGGCGTTGATGGCCTACCAGAGCGAGGCAAATCTTCCATCACATCTCGACCGCTTTTGAACCCTTTGTACCACTCATGTACGTGTTTTTGATAAAGTCGATTCACGGTAAGCCTTCTGTAACATTTTCAGTGACTCCGAACACGAAATTCCATTGGCGATGCAAAATTTAAGACAAACTCTTTGTTCGATGTTTTTGTCCATTATGAAATTCGCAATTTACACTACAATGATATAACTCAAAACAGCACTGTATTTAATCTAAATAACAGATGCAACTCAAACACCGCACCAAAATGGAAAACAGTTGTGCCAATCTAACAACAACAAAAAAAAACAAAAAATATAATTTGGAACCATAAACAAATCATGCATTCCCGATACTTTATTGACTGAATGTATGTCATATGTTTGTATGTCGAATAGTCGTCATTCAACTTAATAATTTTTTTCACTATGCACTACACATCTTGTTACGACACATAAACACTTTGCATTCGTAAAATTCAGAGAAGGCGAATTCGGTACTCGAACTGAACTTGACCATTCCCCCCCAATCTGATAATACTAGATCTATAATTTTAAAAATTTCAGGGAATGAAAACCGTACAATATAATATGAAATTTTACTTATTGGAAAAACATAACCCGAGTCTCAAAAATCTCCAGAAATGTACAAAACCATTCCATAAGTACCGTACAGAACTCTGCACGTCTACTCTGCACTTTATCAGTTTCTCTGAAGGAGTCGTATACTTTGCAAATAAATTATAAAAAAAATTAAAATAGTTTTGGACTCATGGAATTAACTTCACGTATAATACATGCATATCTTCACGGTATATCCCTAACTGGGTAGGCAGGGGTGACGGAGCGCCTAGCATCGCGGTCTTTACATACTTCATTCGGGTCCACATCATTCTCCTCACACATTTTCAGGTATAATGCTTACTTAAGTAATAAGTATATATTTACATCGTATGTAAAAATTTATCTCATTTTATAGATCAAGCGTCCATTTTTGACTCCAAACGGTGCATAAAAAAACTTCGAGTTTCGGTGTAGATCACGCTTTCCATTTTTCAAAGAATCCACGTAAGACCTTGTATTCATCACATTAATTGCGACTGTATAAGAACTGTAAATATTAGTGCCATATATCTATCTCTTTAAAAGCAAACAATCAGTGCCTCCTCTTACCATATATTTTTTAGTCCAGTTAACAATAGTTATTAGGATCTTTTTTCTACAATCCACGATTTTAAGACAACTATTACGAAAATAATTATTTTTCTAAAATTATGTAGGGTAATGAATGAAAAAAAAATTTTTATTGGAACAATAAAAAAAACTTTCGTCGTTATATCGGTGCCAAGCCCACCAAACTAATAGACTTTATGTTGTTGCACATTGATTTGGCACCGACTTCAATACCTGTCAAATTTAATTATATAGGCATGTGTATCGTATTTATAAAGTTATTTTAATTGTACTTGAGTTTTGATTAGTAAAGGATAGTTATGTTATACTTTTCAGTGTTTTTTTTTGAAGGCGGTTTAATTTTTTTTAATAAAAATTTTTTATTTCACCCTTTTGAGTGATCATGACCTAAATAAATATCTAGGGCAGGTCTGCAATTAACTTCATTCTAATTTCGGAGCGCAACGATATACAAGGGAATCGTCAATATAAATAAAGTTTATAACCAGGTCATGTCACCTAGTGTATCTTCGAAGTCCAAGCTCCAATATCGGTGAAAAAAAACAATCTACAGATGAATTGAGAACCTCCTTCTTTTTTTGAAGTCGGTTAAAATTGAGAACCATTCAATTCATAAACATTTCTGTAAAATTTTGTTTGGAAATAAATTAAACCTTCCCTGCTGCTTGGAAGAAGGCATACATCATACCTCTGCCTACGCGGGCTAATCCTAACTTCTCTCTAAAGTTCTGGAACATATTGTGCATGAACAACTATCTTCCTTTCTGAACTCTAATAATATCCTCAGTCCCTTTCAATCCGGTTTTCGGCCTGGTCATAGTACCGCCACTGCTCTTCTTAAAGTCACTGATGACATACGTTCTGCTTTGGAAAATAAATCACTCACCATCCTTATTCTTCTTGATTTCAGCAGTGCTTCTAATTCTGTTGATTTTGACATTCTTCTTGGTATCCTTCGCTCTGTTAACGTGTCTTATTCGGCTTCCTTGTGGTTCAGCTCTTATCTTCGCGATCGATTATAGTGTGTTCGCTCAAATGTATCCACATCAGACTGGTGCGACATCACAGCCGGCGTTCCTCAGGGCGGGGTACTCTGTCCGCTTCTATTTTCACTATTCATAAACACTATTACTAAACGACTTACTTGTAACTTCCATCTCTATGCAGACGACGTGCAACTGTATCGTCACTTTAACATTAAAGATATTAGTGCGGTTATTGACGATATAAACTATGATCTGGAGAATGTTCGCGGATGGACGGATGCCCATGGATTATTAGTTAACCCCGACAAATCACAGGCAATCATCATTGGCAGTCGCTATATGTGTAGTCAAGTAGATTATGCTACCTTACCTACAGTGAAGTATAACGGTGTTACCATACCATTTGCGGATATTGTTAAGAACTTAGCCATTTTATTGCAGGCATTGAAGGAATCTGCAAAAAAGTATATCACTCATTCCATTCTCTTAAAGGTCTCCAAAAATTCCTTCCCTTAAAAACCAAAATCTATCTAACTCAAACCTTACTTTTACCTATTCTCGATTACGCAGACGTATGTTTCCTTGATGCTACCGAAACCCTAGTCAACAAATTAGAAAGACTACAAAATCTCTGCATACGATTCATATTTGGTCTGCGTAAATATGACCACGTTTCGGAATTCAGGTCTCAACTCAAGTGGATACCCATCCGCTTACGCAGAAATCTACATATTCTCTCCTTGCTTTTTAATATTCTTCATTCTTCTTTGTCACCTTCTTATCTTAAAGAGCGGTTCACAGTTTTCCGACCTTCCGATAAACTCTGTCGCTCTCATATTCAAACTTTACTTCAAATTCCTTCTCACTCCACTGAATTCTTTTCCAAATCTTTTACTGTCCAAGCAGCTAGCTTATGGAATTCTTTTCCCCATCAAATTCGTGAAAGCCAGTCCATTGCTTGTTTCAAACGCGCTGTCAAGGAACACTACTTGAAGAATGTACATCAAAGTTAAGCTTAATATACATAATTTGTTTTATTGAAACGTATATATGTATATATTTTGTATATATTGTATTACATTGTATATTTTACATTATATTATAGTATGTATTTATATTTATTCGTAGTTATATACATATATAAACGTACATGTACATGTATTATATATTTAATTTTAGTATGCATAGTATGTACACACAGTGTCTATCTTTCTTAAACGAAACTGTCACTCTCGTGGGTCTGCTGGAAGAAATTTCTAATAGAAATAAGCTGTACCCTTTGCTTATCTTCTCTACATGTAACTTTCTGTTTGTGTATTATGTGTGTGCAATAAATATTTAATTAAAAAATAAATAAATAAACTTTTTATCGAAATCGTAATAGAAACTGTATTCTATACATAATATGTACCTATATACATGCAAACTTACGTACATTACGCACATGCATACATACATATATATCCTCACGCTGTATCCCTAGCAGGGTAGTCAGGTAGGATGGAGTGCCAAGTAACACAGCACGTGACAGCGTTGTTGTTTGTCGTCTATTGTATGTAATACGTTTCTATGTGTGCTTTTTGTTACAATCTGATAATGTTTTACTGTACTGTCTAAATATTTTTTACTTGATGTATTATGTTGTGTCATGTCATGTACTGTGTTGAGATGTCGAAATAAATAATATCTATCTATCTATCTATCTAACACGGTCCTTGCATACTTCTTTCGCCTCTTCAAATCTCACATGTATTTCTATGCTTTTTAAAAACCTATCCAAAAACACGAATGTTTCAAACACATAATATATAATATATCAAGCATTAGACAGAAATTACGATTTTAACCCTAATTTGACTCGACTTTTTGCTATTTTGCTATTTTTCCTGTAATCTGACCTAGCACTGACAAATGATGTCACGTGAACATAAAACACTCAGCCGTTACTTAATATTTAATTTGTCATCGATTTACTTATGAATTACCTTCTCCTTCTGACTTCAAGATAGCAGCTGCATTATAATCATTATCAACGAAAAACAATCTCATTAAAGCTTGAATTAAAGTAAAAAGTGTGCATATTTACCCATGCAGTAACTGTTTTTGAAAACACATTTACCTACGCATTTTCTTACATGAAAAGTCTTACATGAAATATTACTATTGCCCGCATAGTATTCAATTAAATTTTATTATTGTTATATTTATGGAATACTAGCAAACCCGGCCCGTTTCACTGGGCGTTAGTTGAAGTTAAAATAAATTAAACCGTTTTTATAATTATTTTGATACTGAAAAAAAAAACAAAAAAAAAAATTCTACTGATCCGATGAACAAACTTTACAGGAACACCTGCTAGGCCAATCTGAAGATTCCCTGATAATTTCATCGAAATCGGTCCAGGCGTTTCGGAGTCCATAAGGAACATACATACATACACCGCCTTTTATATATATAGATATCCTACGATCAATGATTTTTCGCCGGTGTTTTTAATTATACAAATTGGATTTTTTTAAATAACCCTCGCCACCTGTATCCTATGATTTATAAGAACAGTATATTTTAACTTTATTTGGAAACAAACTAACATAGAACGCTTAAAAATATTTTCAAGTTAATAGTTTTTCGACAAATGAAAATTTGTCAAAGTCAAATCATTTTTAATAAATTAAGCCACATTACAACGCACTCTTGAATGTCAAATCAACCGCAGGTTCGAAAACAACTTGTACTGTCATGAACCGGTAAGAAACTAAGTTAAGTATCATTTTTTCAACAGACATTATTTCGCAATCAAGTAATTGTCTACAATTTACTAAAAGTTAGAAAAATGTAATAGGCTATAAATATTATGTAAAATTTAAATGTTTTATTACTTATTAATAATATAAAGCAGCAATTTTTGTGTGGTAGAGCCATGCTGCATTGCAGCATGATTTGGGCCGGCTCGCCCGGTGAATACCACCCTCTCACAGAATATCGGCGTGAAATAATGCATGTATTGCTGTTGTATTTCGTTCGGCGATGAGAGTGCCGGTGACCCATCTACTCCGCCCCTCTCCTTTCCTTAAAGGCAATGCACTCGTGATTCCCCGGACGTTGCCGGGTGTCCATGGGCGGTGGTGATCACTTTCCAACAGGTGGCTCGCTTGCTCCTTTGCCCTTTCCGCCATAAAAAAAGCAAGTCAATTATTTGAAGTAGTTTCATGTTCTCGCAAACATAACGGCAACACACAAACCCCGCCCTGAGCAGATTCAGAAAATTATGTAGTCACTCAGTATTACGAGAGCTCGGTATATCAAGATTATCTGATGTGATTTACATAGCTAAATATACTAAATAAAAAAACATTTTAAAATTCTCCCTCCGCAGAAATAAACACTATACTGTATTCATATCTGGCTTTAAAACATTCTTCAAGATCAGGTATAAACAAATGCTGAACATCTTTTAGTACTAAGTGTATTTTCGGAAACTTCTCCAATCTTTCAGCGTAACGTTTATTATATTTTAGCAGAATGGTATGCTAAAATGCGAATAGGTTATCAATAGCTGATAATATCACGTAGACGCAGCTCACGCGTGTATTACTATTTATATCAGCTTGACCTGATTGTGTAAGTAAATAATATTATTTACCTGTTAATAACATTTAATTGAAATGAATAAAAAATCCAAAGTAGGTACTTATAAATGCTAAATGCTGTCATTTTTCTTTCGCGAAGCATTAAAAATTATTGATTACTAGGCAGTTTTTTTTTCGTTTTTGGCGTAGCTATATATTTTATAATTTTCTTATTTTTATTGAGGCTTTACCTAGAGCATTGCCGACTAGAACATCAACCTAAATTACTTATTATTTATTAATTTACAAAGATATTCTATCATACTTAAATTTTTATTTCTTGCTTTATTTTTTAATTTTATTTTTATATACTCAGCATCGAAAGTAATACATCAAATTAAAATCACAAAGAAGTTGACTTAATTAGGGTTCGGAAGTAACTGACAAATAGACATGATATAGACAGTATTGTTGTAAACAAACACTACAATAAATTCACAAAAAGATTAAACTTTTTCTGTTTGTAATTATTACCTGTTATTAAAAATTCTAATAATTTTCAAACTTCATTATCGTAATGTTCTGAAAAATATGTAACGACATTCGCTAGTGAACCATAAAGCATACCACCTTTTTTGAGAGTTAACATTTATAAACACTTTTGGAAGATACCTAACAATACTTTTATAGTTTCTATGTAACGACATTCGCTAGTGAACCATAAAGCATACCACCTTTTTTGAGAGTTAACATTTATAAACACTTTTGGAAGATACCTAACAATACTTTTATAGTTTCACAAGTTAGTAATGAAGCTAAATGATGAATTTCATAACGTCTCCAATAAGAATGAAAAGCGAAAAAAATATGTACATAGGTTACCTCTATGAACGATAATATTTTAATCTACACAATGAAAACATAAAAACATAATGAAGTAGTTCGTAACTGGCTGTAAATGAAAACCTGATTTTTAAAAAAAAAAGAGTGTACTTACTTTGGTCCGCCGTCGTCATATCGTACGATGAAAACACCTGTAGTATCATATTTTACGTGTTTAGTAACAATGAGTTTTATGTGATACTGTGTTTTGTACGTACTGTACTGTAATAAGGGCTCGCTCAAATAAATATACAGCTTCCCTCTTACTTTATCATATTCGAATGGTCTCACTGCGTTTACAATATTTCGATTTCCGTAAAGAACTTGAATTGAGTCGCTTTGTATTATGAAGTCCTTTGCATCCAATTCGATAATGTTTACGTTCGGTGCATTCGCAATTACTGTTATGGTTATTTCACAGTTGTAATAAAACCTCTGGTCTTCAAAAATATAAGGGATTATAGTCAAATCATACTGCACGGGATACACAGTGTAATTAAGGCACTCTTCTTCGTTCAAAACATATCCTTTCGTTAGACCTATTAAAAAACATAACATAACTGCATAGATTATCATTTTAGGCTCGGAATTTTTGAACTGGCCACAATAAAAACTAAAAACGGTAATTAATTTTCGTATTTCGAATTCGTTGGAAACGCGCCAAAGTCAATGTACGGAATGCGTCCGTACACGACGAGAACGAAAACGCTTTTGTGATTTGAAGCGAGTTGACGGACTTGGCGCCAGGCTTACTGACCAGAATAATTAGATCCACCTCTCCTCTCCCACTGTTGATAGTTGTTGAGTAAAATGCAATATGAAATCTTTCGTCGCGGGTCAATTTATAATGGATGCTTAGTTCTATATTTCCTTTACACTGTAAGTTATGTTGATTTATACAAGCGTTTGTTATGATCGAACACCTTTTTTTGACATTTACATTTTACTGTGAGTAATGTTTGCTACTAGTTCTTTGAATTCAATAATTTTGGGAAATATTTTCGTAATTTATTTTTTCGTATTTTTTTTCATTTTTCACTTTTTTTTTTTTTTATTTTTTAGTACGGTTTTCCCTTAGGAGAGAAGGTAAAGGGTTCTTTCTGTGCCCATATAACCGATGTCTTCAGTAGAAAATAGATAAATTCTTCACATTCTTTTATCAAAACGTCAACGTAATACACTTTAATGTCTCTTGGGATTTGTGCGATAAATATATTGAGGCAGTCTTCTAGTAGGTTCCACTGAGGCGGACTAGGCCACTATAAAAGTCTCAACGTCACGTCACTAAATTAGCACTTACTTCAACAATTCCACAATAACGCACAACAGAGTAGACACTGAGACGCAAAACTACGCCAATTTTACACACAATAATACATCACAATATCTGCTAGTAACAATTTGCAAATAATTAAAATGAACGCCCAACCGCTCCCCATAAAATCCCGCCAAAAACTCTATTTTTGGCTTTAATCTTTAAAGTCATTCGTCGCATTGCTATTAAAAAAGTATTCTGTTGTAGGTAATACTGAATATTTACGTAAGAAATTAGCCAGACATTATACATATCACTCTTGATATCATCCAACAAACTGGGATAGCACACAAAAATTCCTAGACAGGCGCTTACATTGTAACACAATTAGAAAGATTTCCCAAATTGAACCGCTGGGATTGAATCTGCGACCCTCGTCTTGGAAAGCAAGTTATAATAGGCTATTCACTGTTCCAGTCGGTCAGTCAAATTGTGTACAGTATATATGTTTTTTTTTCTTTCGCCGGTAAAAGAAAAAGAGGAAAAATGGGCAAACGAACTTATAAAATTTACAAAGCACAACTGAATAAGAACAGCCTAAGACAGGAAAAAGTGGAGTGAACTGGAGGAGGCTTATACTCATTGAGAGATCTGTAATAATTAGAGAAAAACATACTACGTTAATTTTAAAATGAAATGTATAATACTTCGATTCGGTGCTGGTTAGCTGACCGAGTCTGATCTCTGGAATATCTTGAAGATGCTTCGTTGAGAGATGAAATACGTGTCGATTTGTGGTTTTTGGAGTTTGAGCGGAATATAGCTAAATTCCAATTTTGGCATCACATCACTCATGGACTAAGTTAATTGTATTTAGTCTTAGGTATGTAGTGTATAAGTAAGTCATGTTATTCTGTGTCGATGTTTTCTTTTGTTTTGTATAAATTGTTATAATGCGTATTTAATGCCAAATAAATGTCTGTCTATGTCTATGTGTATGTCTAAAGATTTTAGGATTTCCGCAAAAGTAACACCTCGAGTCTATCCAATATACATATGTATAATACTGTTATTAAAGAAATAAAAGGCTTTACTAATAAAATAATGTATATTAGTAAATTATAATGATTGCAAATAACGTTATTGAATTAAATATAGTTTATTTTTATAACAAAAATGTTTTAATCTTAACAAACACACGTAATATTTAGAAGTGTTTGGTACCGATTGTTCAGCCTAAACTGGTACATAGTAATGCTGAGTTTGTGCTATATTTGCCACGTACCTTACTTGAAGAGACTGTCAGAAATTTAAAATGGTTTACCTATTATGGTGATAGAACCCTGTGTGAGGTCTCTTGGGATCGCTACCACCATCTTACATGCAATTCCTGCTGACAAACAGCAGTGTTTGCGCCGTTGTCTTCCGGTATGGAAAGTAAGATAGCCGGTAGTATTTCTTTATGGTATTTCCTCCTCAGGGTTGCCAACGCATTTAAAGTCTGAAATGCTTTTTCAACCTTGATATTGTAAATGTTCTTAGAACTCAGTCCACTTGCCATCAGATAGACTGCTAGTTTCACTCAAAAAAATGTTAGAAAAGTTCGTTTCCTTTGACCAACTCTCGAATCGAACCCCATACACTCTAGTTTAAAGTTGTACACATTAACTGCCGCAGTGACGTCTGATTTATAACAGTTCAATATAATATTATTCCTGAAAGAGTACGAACGTACGTTAAAATACTCTAGACAACTATACTTGTACGAGATTCCAACTGAACTGGCTGAAACTATATTTCGATTTTTGTTTTATGGTATTACAAAATGAACTAAAAGAATAGCCAGTATAATCAGCAATACAAATTAGAAAAAGTTCGTTTTCTAAAATTACCTAGATGCGAAACGTACCAGGATTCCTCGTCTTGGAAAATGTCTTAACCACCGCACTAATACAACTGGCCAATAATTCTAAATAATTTAATTTTCCGTGTTAATAAATTCATCCCCTGTATAACAGATGAACTATTAAACGTACTCAACTCAGCATTATGGAAAGCGCATTTAACACCCACTTACATTGGGCCTCGAATTTTTACAATGCACTTAACTGTAACAAAACAATTTCATCCAAAACATTGCGTAGGAGCATAGCACTTAGCAACGATCGATGTACAATAGTTGATATGATCCCACGCGTAGTTCCGTGTTCTAAAATTAGATTGTGTAATGACGTTAAAAACTGGATCTCATAAAGTTTAGTCGTACGCGATTTTTTGTCGCTTAAAATAATCGCACGATTATATTGCATGTCATATTAAATCATAGTTTACATTACGAGTAAGTATAATAAATTCTTAAAAAAAAACAATATAACGTGTAAATTTGAAAGTGTAAAATAAATAAAAATCTGTAACCCCTCTGCAACGAAATTATGTTATGTTCTCGATCAATGAAGAAACAAATAAAGTACAAAACAGATCAGTCATGGTCTCTTAGTGCTTAAGTGTCCATGCTTTTTAAGGCACTTTTAGTCCCTTGATGTTATTCTTTGCTTATTGCTTTATGACAATTTAAAATTTTGATGTCGTCTATACGACTACGGACCTGAATTAATTGGCGTACAAGCTTCTTGAAAACAGTGATTTATGATCAATTCATATTGCACCCGTGTGATTAAATATGGATTATCTCTTTCTCGTTCAGTACCTTGTATATATGTGTAGTTGTTTTAGTTTAAGAAAAAAAACGCAAGTGTGGCCATATCCTTATATAGAAACATCAGAATGCCTTCGGCTTAATTTTAATATGTTTTCGTGATTATTATCTTGAGAAATCTAAGTATAATCAAGTACATGTGTATAATAACTATTTATGAATGTGGGCTTAAAATAAACTTAGAAAGTATTATTTGAAATTATTTAGAAAAAGACCAATGCTATTATTTTGTACCACAGAGATTGTTTAGAGTAATACTATTAAAGAAGTTAAGAATATTACTGAATGTCAAGACTGGTTGGTCTATGGTATATTATGTAGATAGATAAAGTATTTAATAGTAGCCCATAAAATTTAATAGTGGGCCCATCTAGCCCAGTGCAACTTAATTCGTCCATTCCCTCCGCGCCGCAGTTTGATCATACTTCAGAGCAGAGAAATTCCAACATTTCTTTTTGTACATAATTGTAATTTGGAAGAAAACTACATTACCGGTTAAAAAACTGATTTTAGAGATTTGAGATATTATCATTACTTATGCATTTTAGTAAAAATCATTTTAAAATTTTGTAGAATTTCGGAGATGCAACTGAATCTTTTTGAAAAACAGTTTTTGCTTGAATTTTTTTTTCAATTTTTTTTCTATCATCTTTCCACATTTATGGATTTTAAGGCAGAGTTGAAGTTGTGTGTATCCAAATATCTTACTCTCAGTCTTCTTAAATATCAAAATCTAGGTCACAAAACATATCAAAGTCTATATGGTGAACTCCTAAATCTTTTTTATTGTAAATGCAATACCTACGTACAAAAAGAAATATATTATGAGTATCGAAACATTTTCATAGTCATCTACGTATTTCGTAGACGATGTTTATGAAAAAATTGGTGTATAACAAGTTG
This sequence comes from Zeuzera pyrina, assembly GCA_907165235.1. Taxonomy (NCBI): domain Eukaryota; kingdom Metazoa; phylum Arthropoda; class Insecta; order Lepidoptera; family Cossidae; genus Zeuzera; species Zeuzera pyrina. The sequence continues at coordinate 22,308,745 of OU015624.1, read as the reverse complement.
TATTTCATTTTATTTTTTATTTATTTATTTAAGAAAATAATATAAACATTGACACAAAAAAGGTACCCTGACTCTCACACTAGGATACCCTGTGTTGTGAATAGTCAGTTCCTTACCATAAAGTATATAGGGTTAATTTAAAAATACTAATAACCTCTAAGTATTTTGTACTAAATATTTTTCCCAATACCTTTTGTTTTACTACTTTCAACAATTTATGTCTTTTCTTTCATACAAAAATAAAAATACATTAAATGTTTCTGAAAACGGCACCTACTCTACCCAGTCGCTAAAGCGGCACACGCGCAGCGCGGCGCTGAGGCCCAGTGCACTTGCACTGCACCATTGGAAATACGTATAGAGTAATTACGGATCAGACAGTACAACAAAACAACAAATATGTTTTGAGGAACGTATTGAGTTTTGAAAAAAGTCGTAGAACAAAAGTTGTTAGGTATGTTGACAGGAATTTTGCACTAAGAGGTTTAAAAATATTTTTAAATTAACCCTGTATTTATTACATAAGTATTAATATAAAATTTAATGTGCATGAATGCTAATTTTTAACTTATAATTATACGTATATAATTAATAATAATTACAAAGAAATATAAGTAGATACTTTTATGTTTTTAAAATGTTATAAATGCACGTGTTGAGTATATATATTTACGTATATACACGTGACGTGAATTGTGTATGAAAGTATGTGTGTGTGTTTGCATGTGCATGGGCATGTTTGTGTGTATCAAATAAGTGATTAATTATAGTAATTGCAACTATTTCGCTTATAACTCTATGTTATTGTACTTACATAATTATGCTTACACTTAGTTGATTACAGCAACGCATTTATATTAAAATCTAGCCTATAACTAATTATAATTAGTTGATAATTTTGGCCAGATTAGTGAAAATTCTAGTGACCGTAATTCTAATTACCGTAAATGAACTTAAAATAGTTCAATCATTCCAGCGTTCCCGTTGTCCGAAATATAAAAAAAAATTGTTTTCATTTACGTTCATCAACTAGTCTAATTTTCACGCAATGGAAGCTACGTAATTGGATTCTTATATCTAATGATCTAATGCTCTAAAAGCAGTGGAGTCGAATCTCTTCTTTTAAAAAAATATAGCTATACTTAAGATTAATAACAAATTAAACTAAGAAAAATATATAATATAAAATACAAAAATGTTCAAAGAAACATTAATCTTTTGTCAATCGGAAAGATGGAGATGAATGTACGCGTACATTCAGATTCCAATTTAAGCCACAAAAGTTCGTTTTTTTAATTGATCTGACCTTTTATTGATCTGAGTTTTAATCTGGAATCCTCCGCACAGTAGACATAATTGACATTCATATAAACAGGCTTGGTTGTAAAAAAAATCTTGCAATTTTTTTCTTAAACTTTAGTATTAATGAACATACTTGACAATGACCTCGACATAAAAGTAATAATACAATGGAAACACTTCGTTTTTTCTCACTTATTCACATTATCGTCCCGTCTCGTTCGACATCGAACAAGTCCTGTGATAAAATATTTTACTTGTAATGAACAACAGGAGTATCCATATAATATTTGGTAGGTATTCTTAAAGTACACTACCTGGAAGTGGTACCTACTTAATTTTACATGATTACCTCATTTCGTTACTTTAAAAGAAAAAAAACCATCAGAAGCAGAGTTGCAGACACTAGTCACGTGCATGAAAGAAGATTGTGAAGTAAAAGGATTGAAAATGAATGTGAACAAAACTAACGTTCTGGTGTTTGATAGAGAAGCGGTACAAACGAAATGTGTGATTTGTGTATTGCGATTGTTATAATGGAAAATGTCTAGAACAGGTGAACGAAATTGTGCATCTGGGGAGTGCGTTTTCGAGGGATGGAAGATGTGAGTTGGATGTGGAGAGACGGGTAGCAGCTGGCAATAAAGTGAACGGTGCTCTGTCCGCATTAGTGGGTAGTGTGAATATATCTAACACTGCTAAAATGGCCATCCACAATGCGGTGTTGGTGCCAACTTTGTTGTACGGTAGTGAGGCCTGGATATGCCCGAAATCGAGTGAAAGTATGATAAATGCTGTGGAGATGCGGTCTCTCAGAAATATGTGCGGTGTGACGCTTGCGGACAGGATAAGCAATGATGGGATACGCAGTATGACAGGGTTGCACAACAGTGTTATTGTAGAAATGAAGAAAGGAATGCTTAGATGGTTCGGGCACTTGGAAAGAATGAGTGATGAAAGACTGACGAAGAAAATCTACAGAGCGAAAGTGAGTGGTAAAAGAAGCCAAGGAAGACCAAGAACTTATGAAGATCAAATAGCCAGAGTGTTAGCAGACGGAAATGTCAAAAGCGCTCGCATACCTAGGCGGAAATGTGTGAGGAGAATGATGAGATTTGAGGAAGCGAAAGAGGTGTGTAACGACCGCGACTCCTGGCGCTCCGTCTTCTCTGACTAGTTGAGGATACAGCGTGAAGATATGTTATGTTATGTTAAAAGAAAAAAAATGTACTTTAGTTGAACAATTGGGAGTATTCATACTTTTCAACAATCGAATGTCTTTGAGAACGCAGTGAGAAAGATTTGGTTCTCAATTTCCTGATTCTCAATGCTGCCTGATTTTTGGTAAATTTTAGATCGGTTAAAATGTGAATACAGATACCACTACATACAGAATTAATATATTTTTCCTGTATCAAACTATTTCTAGATTCCAATGATAATAAGGAAAAAATAAAGCGGAGTGAAGATTATAAAAATCAAATCAAAGACGAAACGGACTTTAAAGTTTCCCGAAGACTGCTAACAAACAAATAACGAACAATGTTATAGATGGCGTTGTAATCGTGGCACCGTCGGTCAACGTATTTAATATATCCGATCTATGGTTCTCAGCCCACCGCGTCGCGCTTCTAGAATTAGCCAGTCGAGCCCTTGCGTTGGTTTTCGCATCTGCATCGCATTGTACGCAAGATGACAACCAGTTGTCGAACTGTAACAAAAAAATCCTCAAATATTTGCATACATTTGAATTGCCAAAAATGGATATTTTAATTAATCAATCATCGTAAAGCAATCATCATAGATCGTTGCTTTTAGTGCTACGATAAAAACGTATAGTGCTGCGGTTAATCTAAGACTCTAAGTAGAAATTCTATCGTTCCTTCCAAACGATCCCATTGCAAGGGTGATTAGAAAAACTGTCTTTCCGAGACAGTGCTAAAAGGTCTGCGGTGCGCTAGGAGATTCCGGAACCTCTCAACATGCATCAGGGATAATGATAGCACAGTTTTATTGAAAAAAAATCTCACGGTCTGGTCTCCTCCACAGAGGAGAAAGTACCGTTTGACGTTTTCACCTTCGTTACCAAAGGAAAAGTGCAGATATCTTATGACTAACTTGATCTGATGGTAGATTGGCTTGTACCCGAGTGTCACGAATGCGCATTAAGACCATCACGTAAAGCGCGTAACATGTAACCCGTCTCTTTTTCACCTCATGTGTAAGAACTTATACTGCCTGTATCGGCCGTCACTGCTTCTACCCAGATTGACGTAAATACAGTATTCATTAATTATAATACTTGTGATATAATAAATTGATAAACATTTGCTAAATTAATGTGATATCAACAGAGTAATTAGTGACTGTAATTGAAAAGGTCACTCGTGTTAAATAAAGTGACGTAACGTAATACACAAACATTACATAAACAAAAAAATTATAGCGCGATTATTAATTTGCTGCAATTATCATAAATCCGAGAATTGTTAAGTTAATTTCTCCCTGAGCAAGGAGAAATACGATAAACGATTTACTGATTTGGAATAGCACAGTTCTGATCATAGTTATGAATTAAATCTATACAAATAATCTGCTTTCCTAATAGGGTCGACAGAAAAGCGGAACAACAAGTACTGTGGTCTATATACTATGTCTACTAACGAGGATTGAGGAATATTTACGAAGCATAAGTGAGTGGTGATAGAAGCTAACAAAAACCAAGACTGATTTATAACAATCAACCACAATTTTAGCCGAAGGAAATATTAAAAGCACTTGCATAACCCGACTATGTGTGAGGAGAATTATTAGATTTGAAGGAGGAAGCAGGCTACATATTATGTAAAGACGACTGAGATACTTTTTGATGAGAAACTCAGTTTTAATTAGCACTACGACCATATAGTAAGAAAAATCGAATGTTGGGTTTCTTAGTCAGATGTGCTCTAGTACCTTAGTAGTATCTTTCAAAGAACCTCAAAGCTCCATCCTCCCATGTAACGCTTAGTACGTAGTATTACTGAATACGATTCTATTACACGGTTCCTATATTATAGTCTACAATCAAATAGAATAGATCAATCAAAATGTTTGCATCTTCTGAATTTCAGATATGAACATAATAGAAGTGTAGAATCATATTAAGAAGGCCGATAAAGTTTAATGCGAAGCCACTCCATGCTCATAAATTAAATTATCTGAACATTTTATGGCGAACTAAATAAAGTTCAGCTGAAAAAAAACTTCTGTGACGGATAGGCCCAAATTTCATGAAATGACTAATTTTAATATCGATCAACTACAATCCTTGTCAATCTAAAACGTTTGCAGTTCCACTTTATCGCAACTTTACCCCTTTCCGTCAACCCTTAGCAGAAATGTGTAGATATCATGAAGATTTTGGTAAAAGTCACCGCCAACTCGACTTATGTCATTCAAATTTTGCTACATATAAGTATATAAAAAGTAATGGATGTCCTTGGGATGGTGGATTAAGTAATTTTAATTATTTCATAATTATACAATTATTTAGAACGTGTCTGTAATTATGTTCCCTTCGTATATGTTTGTGCAAGCTACTTTTGCTCGATTTTGGTTGTTCGTATCAAGAAAATGTATTTAGTTTGATCTTGTATTTATATACAAGAAGTACATTTTCGTCTATAACTGTGTTGTCAATATTGATTGTAGCCTAGATTTCCAAATTGAAATAAATTATGCTTTCTATATACCCCGTTAGGATTATAGTGGGTATGTAATGTACGTAATTTGTGATTCACGTGCAGAGCTGTCAATGTTTGTAACAGACAGATGACTTCATCACTGTATTCCCCTGTCCTTAGCGATGCCAAGTGGTTTTCCCGAATTTATAAACAGCCGATGCCAACAAATTGAAATAGCCATTGCGCTGTTTTATTTCAGTAACGCGCTCTTGACCTAAGTTTATAATTCTAGCCTACTTTTCTATTAATTTTTATGTTCATTTTTCGTCTCAAATATACTAACTACGTAGATAAAACAAATAGTTTAAATCTGTGGTTACCAAGACCTGAAATATATTATCATGAGTCATAACTTTATCATTATATTAAATTTTAAAAACTAATGTGATGAATTCCTAAAATCTTTTAGCTGACCGAGTTTGATCTCTGGGGTAGCCTAAGGATGGTCCTTGAGAGGCGATACACGTGTCAATTGGTGGTTTTTGGAGTTGGAGCGGACAATAGCTATAGATTTAAGGAATTTATCACATGAAATGGACTTCCGCAGAGTAACATCTGAGTCTATACAATATTTCAAAAATTAAGTCTTTTTTACTATTCCTTAAAGGTCTGACAGAGAAGGTATAATGTTTATTTATTTATTTATTTATTTATTTATTATTGGTGAGACACAGGTATAGTTAATTATGTGATATAAGTAAATTTTTAGTGCCACTGTGGTCTACCTTAAAAACGGCATACAAATTATAAGTTACATATAAAGTATTTACATAATTCAAATATTAATAATGTCAACTTGAGAACATCGTCAATCAATATCAAACAATCAACAATCAGACAATTAAAGAAACATGATACATTGATTCTTAAATGTCATTTTACAATAATCATTTCATATATTTCCATCCGTTAAAAATTCCTGAACAGTGTAATATGCTTTTGAGATTAAAAATTTATTAAGTTTCCTCTTGAATAATTTGCCATCCTCTAAATTTCTAAGCTGTATAGGTAATTTATTATAAACTCTTGGTATCATTGCTATAAAACCTTTAGAAAATAATGCTGTTCTGTGAGCCTTAATATTAATCCTTTGTTTATGACGAGCGCTGTCAAGAAAAGTGAAGAGATGAGAGTTCATTTTTACGAACAATGTTAATTCTTGTATGTACAATGATGGGAGAGTCAAAACTTTTAAGTCCACGAAGAGCGATTTACAACTGTCGGTCGGCTTCAGATTACATATGGCTCTTACGCATTTCTTTTGGGCTTTAAAAGCTAGTTAGTATTTAATGAAAATGTAAATATCAATACTTTTCCCCCTATGTCGATTATAACCAAGTGAGTGAGCTTATTGTAAAGGCCTCCAACTCGTCACTTATTCGTTCATTGTCAGTAGAAAACAATATCATTAGAGTTCTTATTAAAATTAAGGTAAGGGGATTAGAATCATATTTAGCTTAGCTTAAATGATAGATGTGTACTATCATTATTACCAATTTTTTCAGCTATTTGTTAACTTAAGTTAGTATTATTACCACTTATTACAAAGACTTATAATAGATTAGACTGACATAAAACATTAATGGTAGAATAGGGCTTGCGATATCACTAGCTCTGTCGTCAACAATTGCGACGCTGCGACAACAGCTTGAAGTCAGAGATTTATTACGATATTTAGAAATGAACATCATGGTTTATTCATTTCGGCGTTCCCTTACAAAAATGTATATAAGCGATTTTTATCAAGGAGCCTAAAATGTCAAATTGGTATACCTTTACATTTAATGAAGGTTATGTAATCAATTCTTTGGTGCATGTGAATTCCAAAATTGAATAATGGTTTCAATTACTACTCAAATAAATTCAAAATATGTTATTCTTGGAGCACGAGGTCAGTGTCATATTAATATAGAAATTGGCGTATTGTTGGCATTCTGCCCAATAGCGCAGGATTGGGAGCTTTCACTTTGATCTAATTAATCAATATGAATAACTTATTTTATTTGAGTCAGACTTCCAGATTCGCTTCATGATGTTTTGTTTTTACGTTAGAGATAATAATGGCATTGGAGTTGCATCGAGAGTGGTCACAAGCAAACTGTAACAGCAAACTTCACGCCATGTCCGAGCCGGATTTTTATCGTCTGCCCTCTCTACCCTCGATATATATATTCATCTATACATCTATCTATACATTTATACAACTATATCTATACATATAAATAAAATTGAAAGGTCTGTCTGTAATTTGAAGTAAAGGCTTTTCTTAATCTTATATGATTTTCTACTCGTAACCTAAACCCATACACACGTTTTTAAAATTCGTGTCTGTCTGTCTATTTATTTGTCTGGGCTTAAATAAATTGTCTGTGCACGTCACTGATGTACATTATACATATATAATATATATACATATATAATAAATAAAATTACAGTGTCTATCTGTGATTTCGAAATAAAGGCATTATCTTATATTTATATGATTTGTGGCATATAAGATAGACTCGAACAAGCGTTTTTAAAATTTTGCCTGTCAGTTTGTTTATCCGGGTTTATCTTCGAAGGCAATGAACCTTTTTCGATGAGACTCAATGAAAGGTAGAATATATAGAAAATAATTAAGGTTACTTTTTATCCGAGAAGTATTTAGGTCCCTGCGTGAAGGCTGAATAACTCTAGAAATCAGGGGTAAATAAATCTATAAACGTTCATAGTACAAATATGAAAAGTGGTTTTCACAGTTTCATCTTTTAAAGTCAGACTTACACATTAAAGTATTATATGTTCTATCGTGAACCGCCGTCCAGAAGCTGAGATCTGAAATGAGCTCTCTTAAGCTGAATTGCGCCTGTAGTAGCTTTAATATATAATTTAATAACAAAAACATACACAGCAGAAACATTTATCCCAGTGTTCTACAAATAGCAGCTAAGTAAATTGGATATATTTTTGAAAAAGTGATCGAATTAGATATTTTAATCTATTCCGATTCCAAAATAAATATTTATAGAAATCTATGTGTGTTTGTATGTTTATTTTTTGGAAATTAAAACACTGCTAATAAGTTCATATGCCTTGATTATTTGAAAGACAAGACTCAATTACTTAAAAATGTGTATATCATTATGCTATTTTTATCACACGTAATCTCTATTAATTGTCTTTTATTATTAATAAATATTGTATACAAGAAAAGTGCAGCAAAAAACAGAGACTTTTCGGGAAATAGGGGTGAAGTTCAGTTGCACAATATAGGGCGGCCAGTGAAGAGCAGTAGTACAAATGAATATAAGTATGTCGGAAAAGACACGGAGCAATTCGTGCTTTTGCAACTCAGCCATGAGAAATAGGTACCTAATCTTACAAGAGGCGAACTACTCCATAAAATACAACGTTAAGATAAAGTTAATGTGCAAACTACAGAAAACTCTTTGTAATAATTATTACGTATACGTACGTACGTAGGTAACAATTATAACGTACGCGATGGTGTTACAATACGGTATATTTTGTACATTACACAAATCTGCGTTACAAAAACTGTAGTGAATACGTGTGCATGGGAAATGTTTAAAAAGTTTTGACAGTATAAGCTTCTGAGGCATTTTTAAATAGTATAGTAGTGTAGTAATAATAAATATTTATAAAATTTTTGTTTGTTTTAGCTTCTATTCGAGCCAAATGTTCATGATACATACATAGGTACATACATCTGCGATGTATGTACCTAGACGAAGACTATTATCAGTTATAGGCATTGATGACTATATCACGGATGTACAAAGAACAGTTTACTAACAGTTCCCGACATTTTTGTTTTAAAAAATGAGACGAGCTTTTGCTCTCCAGCTCCAGCTTTTGTGTATTTTATGAACACTATGTATTCTAACCAAGTTTGTCAGTTAGACAATCGGTTTTAGATTGTATGTTAGTTGCAGATACGGATTGAATACGAGTAAATAATTTTTAAATACGCAACGGAAAAGTAACTAAACGAAAAAGCAAAATTACATTATTCTTTAAATGTCGCCATATCGAAATAATATTTGTTTTGATGTTAGAAATACATAAGTATATTTATTGGAAAAATTGCAAATATTTGTACATGTAATAAGAATGAGTTTTTAACTAAAAGTCACAAAGAATCTTAGAAAGTTTTTGATCGACATTCCTTTAGCAACAAACCACAGAAGTGGTACCACCAAACACAGTATTTTTTTTACAGTCATTTGCACGATATTATGGCCGATGATGACTGCAGACTGGACTAGTGTATACTAACTTTACCCCAAATCAATATATTATTCTATCGTATCTGAATTTTTACTGGTGGATTCGGAACCTGTTTATTTTTCGAACGAATTTTTAATATTTAAATCGAAGACAATTTTTTGTCTGCCCTATCGCTAATAGCTTCGTCACGTTGACCCAAATGACTCTAACGACTCGAGGGTAGTCAAACACTCTGTGCATACATTCATTACTGATACACCTACAAACAAGATTGTTTGAAGGGTTTCAGCAAATTTGCTAATGGACAGCAATAAGTGGTTTTGGCTGTTGAGACTATAGAGCGAATAATATAAGTATAGAGTATAGAGCGACATAGAGAGCGACTTAAAGACATATAGAGCGACATAGAGAGACATCTATATATATAAAAGGCGATGTATGTATATATGTTCCTTATGGACTCCGAAACGGCTGGACCGATTTCGTTGAAATTTTCGGGGAATCTTCAGATTAGCCTAGCGGGTGTTCCTGTAAAGTTTGGTAGCGATCTGATCAGTAGATTTTTTTTTTTTGCAGTATCAAAATAATTATAAAAACTGTTTAATTTATTTTAACTTCAACTAACGCCCAGTGAAACGGGCCGAGTTTGCTAGTATAATAGTATAGTATAGAGTGTATATAGAGTATAGAGTGAATTTTGTACGCTTAGTTTAGCGAATTTCAGCTGGAAATAATTGAGATATCTAATGAAATTCAATGTAGAATTTAATTCAGCTTTTAGAACAGCACATGTTTTTACTTTGAAAAAAGTTTTCAGACTGCTCCCATGAGAGAGAGAGAGAAATAAAAATATATAATAGGTTGGGTGCATAACAGCTTCTATAATTTTGATTGGAATTAACAGCTTCAATTGGAAAAGAAAACTACTAATATATGATACTTACATTCACAATTTCATCCTCAGTGTGCAATGAAGCGGCAATGGTTGTTAGTACATTATCTAAAGAAGGATGTCTGTGGAAAAAAAAAGTCAATGGTATAAATCTTATATTATCAATCTATAATCTTGCCAAAAATATTGTTACATCAAACATCGTTTTTTTTCTATTACACAAAACGTTCATTGCCGCAGAGTGCCTTAGTTTATTTATACATCCATATAATAGCATTTTAAAAATGTGAAGCTTATTCAAAATAATCTCCATTGGCCTTAATACAGTCCTTTAGTCTTTGTGACCAGGTATTTTCATCATCTACTAATTTTTGAATTATCGGTTAAGTAATAACCAGTGCGTCTCTTATAAGCTGCAAATCCTAAGTCAACTTTTAAAACACGCGACTTGGTTCTGGGTACTATATTCATTTCCCTTGATAAAATCGTTTGCTTTCGGACAGGACTTCTTCGGATTCTTTTTTTTTGTTTCTTTCTTTATGGCATGGCGCACAGTTTAGCGCATTTGCCAATGTCAAGTATTAATAACTAGAATCACAAGTAAATTAGTTTTTTCTTATAGTAAAACTCCTCCAGTAAAGTGATAGTAGGCTTTACTGAAGTTATAAAGGACTTCTTGGAAGAGCGCGAGAATTTCAGCTACACATGTTTATTTAGACCTACTCCATTCTTTTCACTTACACAGAATTTTAAAACGCAATATACTATCACTTTTGTACTTTAAATCTCCCAAAAATGTAAAAAATAGAAAATCTAAATCAAATGACAACCTCACTTCTCCTGTTCCCGCCAAAAAGTCCTTCGGATTCTTTTCTTCCTAGAAAAGGGTCACGGTACAACAATACACGAGTATCTTGCAAATAATTATTTCGATAATGCAATATTTTGTACGTCGAGTTGGTTATAAGCTGACACGAATTACACTTGCAGTGCGAGATTATCAAACTTACTATAACTAACTACTTTACTCGCAGTTACACTCAATGAGCTAGACAAAGAGACGAGAATTCGTTTGACACACACACACACACACGTCCATTTTGATTTTTGATCCGAGATCTGTAATCAGCCATTTTTGTAATACTCACATGGACTTCCAAAGAGTGAAGTTCTGTTGTAGACTCTCCAGCACGACGTGTACATGGCTGTAGTTAGCGAGAACGCTAAGGAGAGGCACCGTCAAGTCCTGATACCTCACCGGACTGTTCTCTTCTAACGGTGACAATAAGTAACTAGAACAATTTTTAATATACGTATGTATTCATCCAAATGATAAGTGAACCACAGGATGGGCTTCTAGAGTTAGAATAATTTGCGCTCATTCTCCTTAAACCAAATCTTTCTCAATGTAGCTTTCGATAGTAGAAAATGTGTGGGCGTCCAAGCAAAAAGGGTCCAGTGGTCGGCATTTAGTTTCCGAGATATACGCAGTTTGGTAAAGTTGGGTAATAAAATGGCATTTCGCGATTTTAATTGATTATTAATTAATGCTCAATTATCTACAAGTTCATATAGTAAATGATTTTATGTGATGTTTCTAAGTAGAAACAAACAAGTAGAAGTGTGTTTTTTTTTCAATCAAACTTCAAAAATGCTTTTTCTCAAAACAAGCTTTTTCAGAGTTTAAACTTAAAAAAAAATATGGCAGTTTTTGAATATTTTTTAATTCTTATTATCAATTTATTATTCTAAATTCCGAATCTAATCTTATCTCAATACCCCACTACTGGACCCTTTTTGCTTGGACACCCACATATATTTGAATGTTTAAATAGTATTTGACATCAAATGTCCAAAGTTAAAACACGATTTGTCATCAGATTACACCGTTTACGTACATTAAATTTTACATACATATTATAATAATATATAATACTCAGACATCTCACACAGCGCCATCTAGTCCCAAAGTAAGCTGCATGGCGCTTGTGTTATGGGTACTAGACAACTGATATACTACTTATATACTTTTCTTTTGTAAATATATACATATTATACATAAACACCCAGACTCGGGACGGGAATCGAACCCGCAACCCCCGTTTTACTTTTCGACGCGCTAAACCGTTGCGCCACGGAGGTCGTCAAACTACATTATTATTATTATTATATTATTTATTATATTATAACTATTATTACATTTTAATAATATTTTTCTAGGATTATGAGCACGAAAATGAGCTTACTGTTTGACCATGATCGTTGTAAAGCGAAAGAAACACATTATACTTCATAATTAATAATATAATTGTCTTTGTTCTCTCATTTTTATTATGACTGACAGACAGACAGATTACCATACGTTGGGTAAAAAAACAAATACCATGTCACAGAGTTCCAATAGACTGTTGTACCAAAGGTTTTACGTTTTGTTATAAAAAAATTTATTTATAAATTATTGTCGCCCCTTCAGAGATGAATTGCGTTTTGACTTTCACAACAAATAATAAGACTTTCATACCTTGAATGGGAACTAGTGCCTTCAAATCCCTAGCTTGATTTTAGGGCCGACGAAAATGAGTCGTTTATTAGTGTTATTATACTGACGCTTCATGAAGCGTCAGGGTGATGCATCAGCTCGTGAAGCGTCATGGCATGACACTGTCCTCTAATTTTGCTCTATATAACTTGTACTGTTTTGCACTTATGTATGTGTACTGCGCACTTACATTACTTTGTTACTTTTTACTTTTTGAAGAAATAAAACCAATCTGTTCTCTCGATCGGTACTAAACTCATTATCTTATTATAAACAATTTTAATAAATAAAAACAGTTTGAATGTAAAAGTTTTATCTTACCATGTAAATTTAAATTAGATAACAATAATCTTGAATAGTGTTCTCTTTACAAAAAAAGGTAGGATGGCTTCGATTCTAAATTTGAATTCTATTTGAAACTAAAGAATTATCTTTTGAATATGACAAATCTTTTTCGAATATTAGGACGTTTTTAGATTATTTCAAAAAGAAAAATTAAACCAATGTAACATGCAGTCTGTCCGTCCGTCATTGTCTATTTTTTTTAAATACTGTGTTGTACAAACGGCTTATACTGTGTCATAAATTTTGCATTTGATAACATTGTACGGTATAATTAAATTAAGGAACAGGCAAACTCCATATTCGAACTTGTATATTTCAGTCCTCCTTTTGTCGCGGAAACTTTTATTGAATACTAGAATTTATAAAACTAAAGAAATATATATTGTATCTTTCTCGAAATGTATGAAATAACGTACGAGTAAGTTTTAGACGTAATCGATCTTCAGAAATTAAGTATAGATTTATTACAATTTTATAAATATAATACTGAATTTCCTTTGTGCGAGATGAACTTACGTTTGACTAATTTTCTTGTTAATGAGCACTGATCTTATACAATTTCCATTTAGTCTCAAAATGTATAGGTATTTTTAAGGTTTGAGTAAGAGTAAATCTAGCTACCTCTTTAACTTGTCCTCATCAGTGGTGCATCCCAGAACGTCGCTAATCATCCGAGCTTCGTTCGCTACATTGGTGGTCGCCAAACGTTTCCACAATAAGTCGTAGTCTTCGCCATTACCGAAACGCAAACCGCTACAATAAGCCACTGGCTGAAGGCTTGGATTAATGCTAAAAATATAAATAAGCACTTAACATAGAAATAGGTACTTAAAATATTTAAAGACTGAAAATAGTTATCAACTATTAAATCTATTTAGTAGTTTATGGATACTTAATACTCATTCCAGTGATAACTTTTTAATTACAATATCATCGCTCATAAGTAACACATAAAACTGATGTAGAAGATGAATTACTGAATTCTCTCTAAATAAATATGGTCTGTTTCCCAATTTATCGTACTCTCAATTGGTACATTTAAATAAATTCCAGCTTTAAAGAAAATACACATTTGTGTCCATACGAGTACGAGCAATTGCTGATTGTTACTAAAATTGTAGTAACTTCTGGGCTGTCTCATTTATAATAACGTTACAATGAAACTTTACCTAGATCGGTTTCTGTTTGTTCAAAATAACCTCAAGAATGAATTAACCAATTTCTTTATATCTACACTAGTCAACTCTATATACTCCCAATAAAATACTAGTTTCTAACATAAAAGAAACATAATTTCATTAAAAATATAAGAAAATATATAATAATAATGCACCAGATTGCAATACCAACACAATGCAATAAAACTGTTAAAACTTTTCATTGTTTCTTTTCGTCCAGTTTTATAGTCACGAGGAGAGGAAGTCAGTAAAATAAAACATTTACGAGCTTCGCGTTTACTTCAGTGATTGTTTTGCTTAAAGTTCAAAGATGTACCGCCTAAAATTTTATTCTTACTCAAAGTTATGATGACGTAAATAAAACTAAGCCGACCGCGAAGTAAAATTGGTGTTATACAATGAATAATGGTTTGAAACATCATCTCTGACCGTAGTACTCGCAAGATTGAGTAAAATATTACAATAGCGAAAATTTAGATTTTCTTAGAAGTTGATTCTAAATATGGTTGATTCTAAATTCAAAATATGTGGATCGGTGTGCGTATAATACGACTAATACCAGTATATCTTACAGAAACTCTATGGTGTTAATGATTAATAAAATATGTATGTCGGTGGAAATAATAAAAGACACTCATTTGACTATACTATGGCAAAGCGCGACTTCCGGTTTGGAAGGGATACCGCGCTAACGGAACGTCGGGGCCGGTGCTGAGAGGCTTTTAGACTACGACGGCCACAGAACACATAGACTCCAAACGAAGGCCGGCGCGATAGCATTTTTCCAAAGGATCGTTTGCCATTATTAAATTTCCAATTACCTACGTAATAATAATACAAAGAGTTTTCTGTCGTTTGCACATTAACTTTGTCTTAACGTGGTATTTTATAGAGTAGTTCGCCTCTTGAAAGATTAGGTACCTATTTCTCATGGCTGAGTCGCGAGAGCACGAATTGCCTCGTGTTTTTTCCGACATGTATATTACAGACATAGAACGGTGATACTTACGCGACATCTTCTTCTTTTAAATCTTCGAAAAGTTTTACAAAGTTTTCAAGACAACGTTCATGGCCTAGTTTGCAGGCAAATTCCAGAACTTGCATACGATTTCGAAGAGTTATATAGTCATCGTCGGACTTAACCTCATAAGTTAATTTATTGATTACATTCTCTATCAGCTCTAAAGCATAACTCTGTAATTATTGGAAAAAGAAATATAGGTAGTCTTTTAAAAAATTTGAAAGTAATAGTAAACAGTAATTTATATCTTGTTGATTATAAATCTATAATGTAATTTACGATTTTGATAAGAATTTAAGCAAATATTTTACAAAAATAAAAGAAAAATAATTAAAAAAAATGTTCGTACCTTACGATGATTTTAATTTTAAAAATAAATAATGAATATTTAGTTTTAAAAATAATGAAGTACTTACATCGATATGAGTTAAGACATTAGTACCAAAATATGTATTTCTTAATGTATTGAATCCCCGTATTGCAGCATACCATACAGAATAATTCGTTTCTTCCTCTAAGAACTCCAAAACATCAAAAAGCAGTTCGAATTTTATTTCGTCAGCGAATAAGAATGCAAACAAATCATTGACGATCTGCAGAAAAAGACGTATGTAAGTGAAATTTATTTTACCGAAAATTAATTGGTAATAAAGAATACTTCATTTAATACAGACATCGTACTGACCTTAGCTCTGTTCAGATAATGTATTTTTTCACGCTCTTCTCCTTTTAAAGCGCTGGCTAGAATTTGCCATGCATGATTATCGTAGTTGACTCTATAAAAACCTGGAAAGAAATAAATAATAATTTTACTTTTCAAATCCATTAATTTTTTTGAAGTCTGCAAAATACCTTTAAATGAAGTAATTGACGATTTTAGTAAAATAACATCTACTGAATTATTTTTTGGTGGCCTACAATATTAACTTTTATGTTACACGATAGACTCTTAAACCAAATCTTATTAAATTCTGTCGTAGATTAAGAAGACAGTAGTACATAGAAATTGAAATCATTTTTTAAAGTAATTCTTTATGTAAAAGAGTAATCCTTGAGCTACGAAACAAAATATACAAAAAGTAACTCTGGTCTCATCATCATCGTAGCTAGCATAACTCCTACTAAAAAAAGGGCCAAAAGAGTGACAGATACTCATTAACTTAGGATTCTAAATATATAGATGGAAATTAAAATAATGTTTTTCGTTTCTGGTTATAAGTTACTATTACCAATTTACGTATTTACGTCAAACAGCTAAATAGGTGCCAAGTTAGTTTTTTTTTCAAAGTATTTTTGTTAACAAAAAATTACATAATATTATTATTACATAAATTATACTTCTCTTCAAAATCGTATGCAAGTATATATATATTTTTTTTTTTTTTATTATATTTTATTATATTATATACAGGGTGTATATGAAAACGGGACAGTTACTTTAATGGATGAAAGGGCATAACTTTAGTATGTAGTCACAAAAAGAATTATCGAATGAAATGAATGAAATACATCCTGAAAACCATTTTCGAAAATAATGCGTATACCCCAATGGGGGTTTTCAGGCTGTATTTCAGTAACGAATGAAATTATTACAAAATTAAAAAAAACTTAAGATTTAAAATCTGTAACTGTACACGATCAACCCAATTTTACGAGAAATGGTGGGGATAACACTTGAAAATTAAAGCGGTCATAACTGTTAAACGGATACGTTTTTTTCGATAACTCTTTTTGTAACTACATACTAAAGTTATGCCCTTTCATCCATTAAAGTAACTGTCCCGTTTTCATATACACCCTGTATATATATATAATATAGATAAAGAATAATTTAAACATTTTAGATGATTAATTCCTAAAATCTTTAGCTATTTTCTGCTCAAACTCCAAAAACCACCAATCTACACGTGTTTCGCCTCTCAACGAAGCATCCTCAGGATACTCCAGAGAATAAACTCGGTTAGCTAACCAGCACCGAATCCATTTTATTAAAGCACATTAAAGAACAATTTGAACATTTATTCAAACTTTTCTTTAATATGTTTAATCGCTTAATATGCTTTAGGCTTTATGAGTTGTTTTCATTTCTTCACTACACAAGCTGCACTGTAAAGAGAAGCTATAAGAAATACGAGTAAGTATCGTAGAACTAAAGCTACCATCAGCCTCTATACATTCTTAAACATCATGATCTTGTTCAATACTTACATGGATTCATTAGCTATGAAAGATTAATGATTATAAATATAATTTTACCAGTTTCTTGTACATTAAGTACGACCCAGCTGTGATTCTGTCCAATACCGGAGATGTTAAATGTATGTGTTTTTCCATCCATTAAGAAGACGGGTTTCGTATCAGAGAAGTCTGGGGCCACTCCGGTGGTAAACGTAATTGGTATTATGTAGACTTCATCAGATCTATTCGACGAGTTTATGTAAAAACGTTTCTAAAAACATAAAACTATTTGAGAATTGGGAAATAATTTTTTTAAACAATTGCTGTACTGCTTATAAAATATTTACGGTCTATAGTATATACATATGTACACTATATGTATATACAGTATAGTACATGAGTGTATATACAATATATATGCCCTACTGATGGACACACTTCAAAAATACAGTAAGAAGCATGAGGAAGACAGGTCGGATTAGTAGAGAAAGAATTGTTACTGTTACTGAAGGTTACTGTTAGAATGTTCAAACCTCCTATAAAATGTTTGCCGCGATTTAATGGCTACCACTAGACAACTTCATCGACCGTGTCCAAACATCGAGAGTATATAATCAAAGCAAATAACTAAGTACCACATGTTGTGGCGCGTTGTGTTTAAAAATAACTAATATTTTTCAAATCACGTATCCACTACTAAAATAATTGAAACTAAGTACAAGCATACCTTTAAACTTTAAACCTATAAACTTCCAAAAAACCTATTATGAACCTTCTCAGTTTGCCTTACGACCGTTCGGAGAGTCGTATAAATATAAATATGAATGTGATACTCACTTGAGTCAAAGTAACTTGTTCTGTATCGTAATCAATATCGACTTGTACAATAGGATGTCCAGCCTGTGTTATCCAGGAGTTCATTATAGCTGATATATTGAATGTAGGATAAGAAGATAGTGCGTTATTAATAGTAACTCCTTCGTGAAGTGCTGCATACAAGTTCTCTGGATAACCGGCTTCAAATTTGCTACAAAGTCATCGAGATTCGTTTAAAAATATTATTAAAAGTACTTGTAATATTGCAAAAACGACAGCTAAAATTGGTCTGTCGACTTTGATGTATCTCTACCAAATCAAGACTGTCTGTGTCTGTGACCTTTCAAATGTAATTTCCAGCAAGAATCAATTTAAGAAACGATATTTTAAAATTACCTTGTAAACTGTGATTGATCAAACTAAATAATAACCTTATACTTATGGGTACGGTACCACTGGGTACGGATATGAGATGCATCTAATGAGTCATGACTTCAAGATATTTTAGATCAATCCTGTTATAAATTGATGTGACACAGAATAAAATCAGGGGACTATCCATTGGTAAAAATGGATATCAACGAATAAAAGAGAATCCCAAATGGACAGTCCACAGATTAGACAGATGCATCAACATATTAACAGACCGGACCTTAATTTCGTTGTCTGAAAATGAATACCAATTCGATATTTTAGACTTAGAGATGAACGTCAATGGAATATTTTTTTTCATAATAGGAACAGTCGGTACAATTGAGATACTCGTATATGATGTCGATTTTGAGTTGCACAATTAGGTTCCAGTTACTTGCTGCATAATTATTTTTGTAAGTATTATAGCCTCGGCCCAAGTATGGAAGGACACAATGGATGGAGCATTCGCTCCAAAAACGTGTCCGACTTTCTAGATTTTTACTGCGCGTGACTAGAGAAGGTAACAGTTTAACGATACACAACTGAACATGACATATTTTTATTTTTGTGAATACCAGTACCCAAAACACATTAGATTTACGAGTATTTTGCAAATAATTATTTCGAGACCGATTCATAAGCTGATACGAAATACACTGACAGGTTGCCATATTTACTGCAGCTAACTGTTTAGCTCGTGGTTACCCTAAATGGCATAAAAAGAGACAGAAAAATTCGTCTGACACATGGTGGTAAGAGCGATAACTTATTATGACTACGTACATTATATTTCTTGGTCCGAGAGTATAACTAAATTTAAAGAATATTATTTAAACAAGGATGTAGTTGTACTCACTTATCATTTAAATAGAGATTGAGTCCATGTTTGAATGCAGCATCACCGATTAAATGGTGAATCATTCTTATCACAGACCCAGCTTTCTGGTAAGTGATAGTACCAAAATGGCCACTGATTTCTGCTGGCGAATTGACGTCGTTATTTGTAATAGCAGGCGCTGTCGGTACTTCATCAGCTGTGTATGCTTCATAGACAGATCCAGTTACAAGCATGTCGTTAGATCCTATTTCAGGTTCAACCTATAATTAATATAAATTATAGACTGTTCTTCATATTCTCCATAGAACCACCCTTTAAATCTGGTAACGCAATATGATCCAAACTGAAATTACTATCTGTAGAATAATAGTCGATTCCAAAGAAATCTCTCAAAGCAGCGACACTCTTCAAACCTTTATCAAATCCATATGAACTTTAATTTTAAGCCTCTGGTCCAGTATAGACCACAAATTCGTGGGTTGTAATATACAATAATAAATAATCGACAGACAAACACACCTACTGCATTGTTACAAACAGTTCTCTATGTACGATAAGATGTAAAAAAATTATAGACAAGGAATTAGACGAGTGACTAGTGACACTCAGATTCTGAACTAATTTAGAAAACTTCATGTCCCTAAAATACCTGGAGCTTAATTACATAACTTTCATTGTCAGAAAATGAATACTAACTTTACATTTAAAGCATATTGGTGAAAATTGATTCAATACATTTTTACAAATGGAAACGCCGGAATTGTTCCTTTTCAGACTATTTAAGTTGCGTAATTAGGCCTCCTGGTCAGCGATCATATTCGACATCCTTGGGTTGGAAAGAAGATGTATCACAAATACTTCGAAAAAAATAGTACCAATGTTTCATGAGCGACAATAATACGTAAATAAATATGTATACATATATATATATAGTTGGCATATTGTATCTATTTTTAATATGGAGAGAGTAAAATATAAAAAATAGAACTAATTGAAACATTCCTTAATATCGACTGCGTTTATTACCTGTGCAAGTATATAATCTTGGAAGTAATTAGCAAATCCTTCGTTTAGCCATGTATTGCTCCACCAATGACAAGTGACGAGATTTCCGAACCACATGTGAGTAGTCTCATGAGCCACTATTTGAGCTATCCTGTATTTGTAATATGGCGTAGATTCTTCTGGCACGTATAATAGAAAAGCTTCCCTGTTTGTTCACAAGTAAAAAAAGTTGTAGTTCTTCATTGTTGTGAAATACTTCATGTACTTTGTTCATATCTACAATAGCTTGAAGTTTCACGGTAATAAGCTGTTGGTTCTGCCTATTGCTATATAGCTGTCGTAAAGCCCGACAAGCCAGCCAACTTAAGGGCAGCTTAAAAACCCTGTCTATTTCTATCCGCACTGGGACCACGCGTTTACAAAATATGTCGTCCTTTTCTCATCTTATTTGTGAGAATAGGATTTCATCCAGTAGTAGAATCTTTGTCAACTTTGGCTGCTAATCTATATCTATATATATAATGAACATATGTTTTCTTTGTGCGTCAATCACGTTAAAACTACTGAACGGATCGACATGGGACCACGGCCATTCGATGCGGAATCGTTTAGATGGTTTTGGGCTACTTATTTTTTAAATTTTTTTATTTCTTTTGCCCAGTGAAGCGGGCGGGAAACGGCTTGTATATTATCTTCTATCTATTCTACGAGTATATATATAATAAGTTATGTTTACTGAATTACTGAACGGATCGACATGGGACCACGACCATTCGATGCGGATTCGTTTGTAGTGGTTGGGCTACCTATTTTTTTTACTTTTTTTTTTTTGCCCAGCGAAGCGGGCGGCAAACGGCTTGTTACTAATATATTAAATTAGATTCTAAATAAATTAGGCGTTTCCTATGAAGACACAATGCTATCTCAGTGAGGGATGCGTTACTCTTATTCTTTCGAAAAACCAAGGTCATATAATAGACGACCTCCGTGGCGCAACGACTTAGCGCGTCGGAAAGTAAACGGGGATTGCGGATTCGATTCCCGCCCCGAGTCTGGATGTTTATGTATAGTATGTATTTATTTACAAAAGAAAAGAATAAAAGTAGTATATCAGTTGTCTAGTATCCATAATACAAGCGCTGTGCTGCTTACTTTGGGACTAGATAGCTCTGTGTGAAATGTAATAATAATTGAACATCACTATTTGATTTAATAGTTATTTATACGTCGCTGGTTCTTCTGTAAGATTATTTTTACTTATAGTTGTCGCCTTGCGACAGATGTTTAAAGCTATTTAAAAATTGAAACCTAAATCTGGCAATACTGATCCCATTACGAGGCACACATTGCATCTGTTTCGCGATAATTACAACAGTCTTTTTGTTTCACTTACCTATATTTAATTAAACCCCAATTCTCCATAGCGCCAGCCCTAAAATCTGGTAACGCAATATGATCCAATTTTAAATTGCTATCTGTAGAGTAATAGTCGATGCCAAAGAAATCTCCCAAAGCAGTGACAGTCTTCAGACCTATATCAAACGCATATAAACTTTGGTTCTTAGCCTCTGGTCTAGTATAAACTCCAAATTCGTGAGTTCCAATTGTAATATTTTGCGCTGGTTCGAATTCTGATACGAGGAACGCAAGAAGATAAGTGGACATTTTAGGAGTGGGGTAAAATAATTCTCTAACATAGCCATTGCCTCTGAAAAATGAATGTTCAATTATTTTCAATATATTAATAAAAATGATATCGTTTAAAAGCCGTAAAAGAAGAATTAATACAAAAAAAGCGACAGGTATTTAGAACACTTAAATAAGCAACCTCGTCATAATTAATGTATATCACAGATTGTGGTTCGTAGCGAGACAAAAATTTGGTCAAATAGTCTCTCACCATTAAAAGGTTAAGAACCACTGATCTGATGACAACAAATGTAGTTTACTTTCTCGGTAATCCAAATGGATCATAATGTCGCAAAGCTGTGGTGATATGAGACATACAAAAGCCTACTCATAAAAAACTTGCTTACAATTGAAGCGTATTTCTCAGTTTGGTATTAGCTAACGATGGTTGATAATGCGATGGCCTATCTATCATTAATGTGAAAGTTGCTTTTAGATCGGGCTCGTCGAAACAAGGGTACACCTTCCTTGCGTGAGTGGGTTCCATTTGAGTTGCTCCAAGCCATCTGAAATTAAGTAAATTGTGTACATTATATACAATGCACTCCACGTAATGCCTATAATATCTGTTTTTAGGATTCTGTACCTTAACAAGAAAAAACCCGCCAAGTACGAGTTTGACTCGCGCACCGAGTGTTCCGTACTACCACATAATGTATTTATGTATATATTTACTAAAAAGTATGTCGTATTCAAAAACAAACTTAACTTCGCAGTGGAAACACACGTTCTCCCATACTCTCCAACTGCAAATGTAAGTTTGGAACGGCAAAAAGTATGATATTCCTTGTTATTGTGCTGTGAGACCTCGTTTATTGCCAAATTTAATGATTTTAGGTCAATGGTAAGTACCCTATGTTTCGATATAGGTATCTTCTGATTTATTTGCGAGTGTCATAATATAAAACATAAATGGCCGTACTATTTGATCGCATTGATTAAGAAGCTTCAATTTTTTACAGCTCCAAGGGATCACAGACGACCTTCACGCGTTCTTGAGAAGAAGGGTCTTGACAGAACTGACGGACAACGAGGTGATCCTATAAGGGTTCCTATTTCTTTTCGAGGTACGAAACCCTAAAAATGGAACATTTTAAGGTCACTTATACATCTGTCAATATGTCCATCTGTTACATTCTGTTATTTCTGAAATTACGTGATGCCCAAACTTCAAATTTAATTTAGTAATATATTTCGTTAATCCTACATTTTTCATTAGTTAACATTTTTAAATTTATAGGAGAATTACGGAATAAGTAAATTGGTTACTTGCACTCAACGTGACAATTCCCCTTGTCCCTTACGTATCTCTAAATCTGTTACACCTAGATTTTTTTAGATTGGGAAGAATATACGCCATCTAAAGTTTACAGGAAAATAATATTGAGAAAGTCCTAGGTCTCATTGATTTTCAAAAATCAGATTTAGAATTTTATTGTTTTCTTTAAATCGTACGGAACCCTTCGTGCGAGAGTCAAACTCAAAATTAAGCAATTGTTTGTTTGTATATTTGTCTGAGAGAGAAAGAAAAACTTAGAATAAAGCGAGCAGCTTATCTTCTACCATATGTCGTAAAAGTCAAAGTCAAAGTCAAATCAATTTATTCAAGTAAACCCAATCACAAGGTACTTTTGAACGTCAAATTTACTTTAGTTCGGTTCAAAGAGAAGAGAAAAGAAAACCTGGACACTGAGAAGAACCGACAAGAAACTCAGTCAGGTATAATCAGTCAGGTAAAATATAAAGTCGACCAAGGGATTAGGATTAGGGCTTAAATTAGGCCTTAAGGCGTACAGGTGATGAGCTAGCAACCTGCCTATTTGGTTCTGCTTTGTCAACTATATGCCCACATTGACTAAAATTGCCATCAAGGTGTAGTATTGCTGTTTATATATGCTTTAACTACCCTGAATGAACAATCCATACATAAGATTGCTACATGTGCTTGATATTTCTTTGTTTGTAAATTACAAAGTCAAATATGACGAGGCAAGCTTTTGGCAATATTGCAGCAATCTTATTATTTTTAGTAATATCATGTTTTCATTAATATTTTGGTACCTACGTTTGTGTATGGTGATACACAATTGCCTTCAGGTAGTACGAATGGAACGTTTTATCTGAATAACTCCGGCGCCAAACACTGTTTGTTATATTGACATTGTACGAGTATATGTCCCTATTTGTTGCGTGGTAACTAGGAAGTGTAATTTAAACTTTCCTCAATACAGTTGCATGGCAAACTTAGTGCACGCCTGATTCATTTTAAATTGCTATCTGGTATATGTTTAAATATTTTAATTTACTTATGACAATTATTCAGCAAAACGTTACCATTTTATTTATTTATTCCAGAATATTTCTTTACTTGAGATTAAAAAAAATAAACTGATCGTAAAAACGTGATCGTCATAGATAAGAGTGACCATGATCATGTACTTACATCTCAAGAAAGATATTGAAATCTTCACATAGATAAAATGATAAACGTATACTTACTTCTTAATGCCGTTTTCGATGTAATAATTCCTGTAAAAGCCAGTTAAATCTGTTCTTATAGGTCCTCTGTATAGTATATTCAAAGTATATTCATAACCAACTTGCAATTCTGTTTCTAAATATATGTACACAAATGTATATTTATTGTCAAATTCTGTTGGTGTAGAAGAATTTAAAGGTAACACAGTAGCTCCTCTCAATACAGTTATGTTAGATGCAGTGAAATTTAGGCCTTCAGAATGTAATTTTATTTCTCGAGTGTTTGATTCAGTTGTGAATTTTATGTCGACTTCGCCGTTAAAAGTGAACGCAGAGTCGTCATTTGTATCAAAATATGGAGTGATAGTTAAAGAGTAGGATGACGGTTTTATCGGAGTATTCAGTCTGTAGTTCGTGTCGCTGAGACTTGTACTCACTAAGAGACATATTGCAATTGGTAGTATTAAGTGCCTCAGCATGGCTGTAAAAAACAGATTAATGTAAATCAATACTTTCGTAAAACGGAAGTATTCGTACAATTGATAGTTAACGATAATGATTATATAATAGTAATAGTCTTAGGAGCCAACTATTGTCGTAATTATACTCTATAATAATAAACCTGACAATTCTACGAATGTTTATTGGTATCCAAATAGTTTCTAAATTATTTCTGAATAGCTTCCGAATAAATTTCGAGAAGTTTCCTAATAGTTTCCGTTTAATACTTAGTTTCCGAATAATTTCGAAACATCTTTCAAATGGTTTCCTAATTACTTATAAGCAATTATTTCTAGTTTTTTTTCAATACATGATGTTTAGTATTTTAATGAGTGTTTTGTACCTGCGATTATATTTGTAAAATATAGAGATAAGAAGAGTATTATCTCAACTTAATTATCACACCGTTTGCAAATTAAACAAAGCCATTCCTATTTGTAAAAAGTAGGAAATAGATTATTGTACTAGTAGTTTTAAAACGTTTACATAACAATTTGAGAATAGTTTCATTAAACAGAAACTAATGTAAGTTTTTTCAGATGGAAGATTATAAAAAAGTAAAAGGCATATACATAGTACAGACAATGACACCAATTGTGCTTTATTTTTTTGTAAGAATTAATAAAAAAAAGGAATACGGAATTTTTATCACTGCAGTAATTCTTATAGGTTGTAATCCTATTTACAAAGTCAGTGTTATTTTCATATTCATTCATTCATTCATATAAAAAAAAATATTTAAAAATGGAATCTGTTGTTCTATTCTTTTCACATTTATACACACATACATACACACACTCTCTAAAGTTTAGAGCGTGTACGTACAAAAAAAATGTCCAAAATGTCACGCAATATAAAAATTAATACGTATTCATGTAATTACATATTACTGCGTAGCTTAAGATATAGCAATTAGATTTTTTTTAATTTCATGTAACATTCGTTTTAAAATCATAGGAACTGCTTAAAAAGAATAAATTTTATTTACGCATTATTCATCATTAGCATAAAAAAATGTACAGCGTTCAATTGTTAAGTATTAATGAGAGTAATTAATGCAGTTCAAATATTTATGAGATAGTTAAACCTTTTGATGAATACGTAATCTATTTTTTGTCCGTAAAGCATAAAAGTTGCTTCGAATAAAACCTAAGTAACCTTATGTTGAATAACAGACTCCTAAAACTTAACATATAACTATTATATATGTAACAAGGCAAGATAAATGAAGGTAAAATATGTATTGTTAATTAATATTTGAATACACTTGTGCGAAAAACCACACTATAATTTGGCGCATATACAATATACATACATAATGCAAATTTTTTCTAAATCCTGAGATGATTCATCCTTGTACATGTGTCTTAAAGTTAAAAAAATATTTCCTTTTTTAAATGCAGATTAACATAATTTTGTCATATAAATTATAAAAACATTGTACATTTAAGATATAAATATTGTTAATAATAGTCATAAGAAGGATTGATTTTTTAAACGCGAGTATATTAAGTTGCATACTAAAATTATAACAACAGAAAACAACTGACCTGATGCGTTCACTTTGACAATTTGTTAATGTAAACTGTAACTGAAACGCCTGTTCTAAACATCTCAATAATTTGATAAGACCCATCTCGAGTATTAACTTATCAGCTTCGATAAACATTATATGTCAAGATTTTCATCTATAGTCATAGAATCTGTTTAGATAACAATGTAACAGAAAGAGATAGATAAAATGAGCTTGATAATTTATATTTTAAAATAAGAATACATCGTATTAACATCGACCTGCAAGACTGGTAATATAGAACTAAAAATTTGCCCATCTAAAGAGTAGTCAATTGGTTACAACTCATTTAGTCGATCACATGCTGGTATCTTAACAGGTTGTCCGATTTGTGATCTAAATATTTGAACACTTCCTCAAAAACTAGTTTATTATTAAATTGCTTATTTAAGTTATATCGTGTAATATTTGTGTGCTTTATTTCAAGTAATTAACTTGTAATGTCTTCTATGGTGATGTCTTGAGGTCAATATATTTAAGCATTAAAATTAAACGTTACAAGTAATTAACTCAAATCTAATCTAAACCAATATATAAAAGCAATGTTATTTTGTGTGTAACTAATAGATGCGAATATCACATTCGACTCATGGCACTTTTGGCCCCCTGTAACTTCGTTGCGGATAACGCTAGAAGTCTGAATTTTCAGTGACTAAGAGGTCATAATACAATTAGATATATTTCCAAATTACATCCAATTTTAATCTGCAGTTTAAAAATTATTGCAAGTAAAATTTTCTTAATTACGTCACTGACACACTCACCGTTCATCAAAATTCTAAGATACTTCTAGCAGTCTCACAAACTTCAAATTTTAAATTTTAATTAGTGTTTAGCCTATAAAAGAAGGAAAAAATCAAAAATTCCGAAATTTAGATATTCATTAAATGAAACGTAATGATTTAATTAAACTAAAAATTTCACTGACACACTCACTGATCATCAAATCTCTAAGGTACTTCTAGCCGTCACGCAAACTTCAAATATTAAATTTTATTTAGCGTTTAGCCTATAAAGGAAGGAAAAAATGCATAATCCCGAAATTTTTCAAATTTCCTTAATTTTGTCACTGACACACTCACCGATCATCAAAATTCTAAGGTACTTCTAGCAGTCTCACAAACTTCAAACATTGAATTTTAGTTAGCGTTTAACCTATAAAATAAAGGAAGGAAAAAATAAAAAATCCCGAATTCATTATCGATTAAATGCTGCGAGTGCGCACATGCTGTTCTAGAGTAAGATCCCAGAGAGAGATAAGACACAACTTATTTTCTAAAGCATAGAACTTTCGGTTCTAAGTAGTCTTTCGTAACTTTCAATACCTGCATGCTTGTGGAGTTCGCTCGGTGACACTTGGGCAGCTATTAGGTAAGAAAGGTAACTAAGTATCAGAAGCACTTAACTTACATTTGTATGACTGATTTTTATATATATTTTGTAGAATATTACTCTGAAGTAATCTCAAAAGTTTCAGACGCTTTCCATGGGCCAGAACTTTTGTCAGACGCTTTAAAGTTCTATAGAAAATAAATGAACTTTACTTATTTTTATATGTCTGATTTTTAAATACGTTATTAAGATAACTATTACAAAGTTATATTTAATCAGTCAGACAAATTGTAATGACCAAACGTCCCCTAAACACAAAAATTATTCAACCACGAGTATGAACGCGAGAGCACTATACATACGTTTCAGAGTGAGTGAGACATCCATAGTAACTCTTAAACTCACAATCTGTTTCAGTCTCCTGTATTTGTATGTGTATATACCATGTGCGCACTCCGTATAGTATACTCGTACATATACAGTATAGTTCGGGTTTATGAGACCACATGTTTTTGTTAGTTATATCGTGTAATTTGTGAGTGATATTATATTTTCAATAGAGAATATCATGGAAGAATCATGAATATGTCCATTTTGTAAAAAATCTCATGATAAATTAATATTATTTTCAAAAGAGACATTTAAAAAGTGCCAAAATATTTTAAAACAAAGAATAATACATAGCCTAAAATTCAGAGACATAGTTTTACCGGATGATTTGTACGACAGTGGTTACCATCATGAATGTTACAAATGTTTTACCGCTTTGCCGAAAAAATATTACTCTCCAATCTAAGAAAAACATAAAAATGCTCAAAAAAAAAATTCATCGGGTACTATTGAAAATAAATCTGTATCATCGACGTCAAGCTAACCAATTATTTATATCACTCATAATGATGTATGTACAGTATCTACCTCAAGTCAACAAACTGATTTTCTAGCTCCGGATTCTGCTATAGCATCAAAATTAAGTCAAGCTAGTAGTAGTAATTCATTTTTCTCTATATATATGCAGTATATTAAATTATTTTAAAAATGATTAATTATTATCTTAATTAAAAATTTCATCTTATTTAAACTCTGAAACGTATGTATAGTGCTCTCGCGCTCATACTCGTGGTTGAATAATTTTTGTGTTTAGGGGACGTTTGGTCATTACAATTTGTCTGACTGATTAAATATAACTTTGTAATAGTTATCTTAATAACGTATTTAAAAATCAGACATATAAAAATAAGTAAAGTTCATTTATCTTCTATAGAACTTTAAAGCGTCTGACAAAAGTTCTGGCCCATGGAAAGCGTCTGAAACTTTTGAGATTACTTCAGAGTAATATTCTACAAAATATATATAAAAATCAGTCATACAAATGTAAGTTAAGTGCTTCTGATACTTAGTTACCTTTCTTACCTAATAGCTGCCCAAGTGTCACCGAGCGAACTCCACAAGCATGCAGGTATTGAAAGTTACGAAAGACTACTTAGAACCGAAAGTTCTATGCTTTAGAAAATAAGTTGTGTCTTATCGCTCTGGGATCTTGGACTATTCGGGTCTACCCCGAAAAGCTACTTATACGTTTACGATTTTCGTTTTATAATTTCGATTGCTTTTATTGGTTTGATAATTGAAAGGCTTACTTATTTATTTACTGATATTATTTTCATTTTAATATAAAATTGATATTATTTGAATACCATTTGGATAATTTTTCGGTACTTATCTACGCTTTTAGGTACAGCTGACAAGATACATTACCCGAGAAAAAAAAGAAGGATACCTACAAAAAGAAATGAGATCCCATCAAAAACAAAAAATGTAAAAAAATGCCAAGTCTCGCAACGCAGTTCTTCCACTACAAAAAGTTGTGAGATCTCATGTAAAACCAAGCTAGTTATTTTAGTTAGTGTCTACAGAAGCACCTATTCAACAACTTTGTTATAAATTGTTATCTAATCAATTACTTATCAAACTTTATAATGACCGTATCAATATTAAACATCTTTATTTCTATAATAAGTCTAATGACTTGGCAATCGCACGCACTTTATTTCTATAATAAGTATAATGACTTGGCAATCACAACTTTTTGTAGTGGAAGAACTGCGTTGCGAGACTTGGTATTTTTTTACATTTTTTTTTTGATGAGATAATCTATTCTCAACGAAGAACATATTACTATAAGGGTTTCCAACTCAATGCAGCAACTTAACGTTATCAAGAATAACCTAGCAGCAAATTTTATGATTAACTCTGAATGAATGTAGTAAAACATATTAGACAAGTCCATGTGTCCATCTTACATAAAGTATTGCGATAGGGGGCTGTAATTCAGTGTGGTACCCTGACATTGTTATGAACATTAACCTGACAGCAAATTTTTTTAATAACTCTCATGTGCATAAATATTAAACGTATAAAGGTCATTGTACAATAATGTCTTACGTTACGTATTACGACAAGGGTTTGTAATTTTTTTTAAGCCACAAATATTGCCACGGAAGTTAAGCGGTTACCGTAGTCTATGCAGGCCTGCAACACCGAGAGTATAACTTGCACATTACCGACACTGTAATAATAGTAAATTGTATAACAAGGGAATAAAATCATATTTTTACGGCGAGGTGCCATTTTGAGTCCAGAGCGGAGCGAAGGGTTCTAGAGTAAAATTCGGAGCGCGCGAAGGATTCAACGTACGGCGTTCGAGGTAAACATTTTTTTTTTCTACTGAGCGATACACTACTTTTCGTTCCCATCTATGTGAAAAATAAATCAGAGATGTTATTCGATATTATGTAAAAATATAATGAAATTTTATAATAAAAATAAAGAAATTGTATACATATTTTTAATTTATAATTTCTTGTTTTATTTTTCTGGCGTGCGGCTACCATCGCACAGGTAAATATCAGCCAGTAACATTTCTCATACAACACTTTTATTTGACCTCTCGTGTTCCTTATTCAGATTTATTTCTGCCCTCTGTGATAGTCTTTATCAGAAAAACCTATTTTCGTCTCACTTGTCGAGGAACCAATCATCGTTTTTCGAATAGATGGAATGAAAAAATCTTTTCAATCTGGCTCCCTGAGAAGGCTATGAACATTAACCTATGAATAAATCTGAATGAGTACATTATTTAATCATATTATGAAAGTCATTGTACAATAATGTTTGTAATATACATTTTGTTTGGGGAATTACTGGTTGAGATTTCAATAACTAATCTATTCTCTCAACTCGTATTAAGTGTTCTCTTTGTTATGATTATGACTAAGTATCTAAATTATTTCACGATAATGATTATCAAAAGTGTACAAGTAAGTGTTTACAATATTAATTTAAGTGTATTAGGTATTGAATGTCTGTAACGAGATCTCAAGAAATTCTTGATACAAATGTCCTTCTATTGAAAATTATCAGAAAACGATAACTTATAGGTGATAACAGTTTAGAGATATTAATTATTACAGATATTGGTTTATTACAGAATTGGTTAAAAATGTAAAAATCTATATTTACACCCGCGCACAGTAGGTTTCATACGGGATTTAGAAAATGCATAAGGACACACACACATACCTAGGACACATACCTAGGAGGACGGAGCGCGAAGTATCGCGGTCCTAAAATACTTCTATCGCTTCCTCAAATCTCATCAATCTTCACACACTTTCGCCTAGATATGCGAGTGTTTTTTACTTTTCCGTCAGCTAACACTCTTGCCATTTGATCTTCATAATTAAGTCAGCATTGATCATTCTCGGCCTTTGCTACCACTCACTTTCGCGCTGTAGATTTTCTTCATTGGTCTTTCATCAATCATTCTTTCTATGTGCCCCAACAATAGAAGAATTCCTTTCTTAATTTTTACAATAATATTATCATCCAACCTTTTTATACTGCGTGATCAAAAGAGCCTTTGGGACCGCATGGATGGACGACCAGACCCTCCACTCCAATTGGCCGCAACGCCGAAGGCCTGAGGCAGTCGATCGGAATGGAAGTTCCTGTCGTCTATTCATGCGACTCCGAGGAGTTCTTTTCGGAAGTAAGTAATAATTAAAGAATTATCAATTGGTAGGTGTCTGTCATTATTGACAAATGAAACAAGGCAATAATTAATGGCAATTATTTATTGTATACTGTTATTACATTTGATAGAATAAGGCAACATAAATTGGCTTCCTATTCAGTCCTTGCATTGGTTTACGAGTACCACGAGCCCTAAACATTGCTTCATAAACTATTTTATAGTACAAATGTGTCTTTTAACTTTGCTATTTTGTTTAGTAATAATAATTCCAAAAGCAAATACAATTATTTACAATTTTTATATTGTTGTTGAACACTTAAATCATCTTTTGGAGCCTTTGACTGAATAAAAGTAGATTTTCTAAAGGTCACTCGTCCATTATATCTACATACTTATCATACGTAAAGTGATCGCATACTTGAATTTCATGTCATATTATAAAATAAACGATATCGTTCAAGAAAATACAATAGTCTGGAAATAATCTTTTCTGCACATGCATTTACTGGCTTTCTGAACATTGTATTTTAGTAAACCTTTTGTAAAATGATACCCGACTGAGTTTCCTGTCTGTTTTTCTCAGTGTCCTGGTTTGCTCTTTGAACAGAACTAAAGTAGATTTTAAAAATTCCTTGTAATTGGGTTTACTTGGATAAATTGATTTGACATGTAAAATGGCATTTAAAATAAACAATATTCAAAATTATATTTGTTTAATAATTTTCATAATTCTATATAAAATACACAGAGTATATCATATTATATTTTCTATAATACATACAATACATTATATCACAGGATATAAGACTTAAATATTATTTATAGATTTGACTCCGTGTGTGTTCTGCGACATTTAGTGGTTCCAAAACTGTTTAAATTTTTGTGAAGTACTCATAAAAATCACATGTATAGTCTCGAATATTATTTTCAAATGACTGTCTTTGTAAACTCTACTATATAAATATAATACTACATAAACGAGCTATATATAATTCTTTATAAATTCTACAACAGTAAATCGATTCAAATTGACTACACGACCATATTACTACAAAAGGAGGCATTTCAGCATCAAGAGGAATTGCTTGTTTTTTTTCATTATTATTTTTGTATTTATTTTAACGCTTTAATAGTAGAGAAGAACGAATATGAGTAAAGAGACACACAATTTTTAATTCAATTGACAATGAGAGCAATAATTGTTGTGAACAAGAGCAACATTGTAGGCATTATAATAACAGCCGATCCTCTAAGTGCAGCCAATATTCTTTGGGCCCAATTCGTGCCCCATTCCATGTTGTTCCTAGCAGATGTGATTGCGCTTATACCTACAGAGAACTCAGGTAATGACGGTTGCTCCGATTGAAGCCATTCTTCCATCTGTAATATAAAAGAATATCGATTACGTACATATCATCCTGAAACGATTTGTCAATATATAAACATACATGCAGCTATACCATACATACATACTACATACTACCACACAATAAAGTCGTCATCAACATCGCACTATGGATGGCTATTTTGGCGAAAGTAGATATATTCACACTGTTAAATAATGCAGACAGACCACCGTCAACTTTATTGCCATCTGCTACCAGTCTCTCCACCCTTCATCTTCCATCCCTAGAAAACTTGCACACCACAAATACAAAGTTTCATTCACTTTCTCCAGAGATTTTTTTTTACCCATATATGCGTTGTCTATTATACATCTTCAGTAACAGTGACTACCGCTAGGGGAACACATGGCTGAGCGCTTGCGCAGTGTGTTTTCCATGAAAATTGCTTAATTATGTCGAAAGCTCATAATTATTGTGTAGTAGATGAATGGAAAAGCCAAAAGATAAAAAACGAAAATTATCTTTTTTCGTTGGTAAAAGATGAAACACAGATAAGTGATAAATCGTTTTTTATGTTAGTATAACAGGTCAAAAAGAAAGTCCTTTCTTGTTTTCTTATAAATTAAATAGATTGAGTTTCATCTTTTGTAACAAAATTCTCAAGCTGAAAAGTGCTAGATAAACTTTTCGACTTATGTACTCTTCATTATAGTCAACGATATTTAGTGGCCTACGTTTCTTTAAAAGTTTATATTTTGGTGTTTCTATACAGATACATGTATTTATATTTACAAAGGAAATTATTACTCACTTCAATAAGTCCTTCTTCATCCATATAAGAAGCCAGATTAGAAATAACATTCTGGAACCATGTTTGTAGAACGACCCTGAAGAAATGGAAAATATGTTGCTTTTACAATTTTTGTAGTAGTCCATATCAAACTAACATTACTACGCTTTTTATGTAACGCGGAGAAACTTGCACACAGATACTCAGTCCTTTGGGAATGGGACTGAGTAACACCCACCAAAACTGCTAATGTGGTCGTCCTCAGCGAGTTGTCGAGGAGCTCCGGGATCTACGGAACGCATCAGTGCCCCTCTTGCTCTGTGCCGAAGCACTTCTTGGGGAGGCCATGACTGAGCTTCCCTGTACCTTTACAGTACCACAACAACGTGTACCACATGCGCTGTTGTCCTCTTCCTCGGGATCGAATAGATGGATGATCAGAGCCCCTGCTCAGATCGGCCGGATCCCCCAAGACCCCTTTGGTTACCTCTTACGGTAGCCGAGAAACACCGTACCCTTTTATTTTCGAGCCCGGGTTACAGAACTGAATATTACTAACCTAACCTACATATTTTATTATAATTTTAAGCATAATTTTTGAAACCTTACTTAACAATAGTAACTCCGGTGTGGATGTATCATTTTAATAAGGATAAAGTTCAATCAAATAACGGCTGAAATCGAGTTTGTTTTAAGAAAAAAACAGAAACAAAAAAAAATTAAATTACATACCTACCTACCTTACAACAAACAAAAAGTTCCAAGTAAAAATGAAACAAAATTATGTAATTCGGACTAGATAGTTGTAGAAAAAAGAAGAGGTGGTTAAAAATTTTTTGGAAAAAATATCAAATTTCTTTAATCATTGATGAGTCAAGTCATGAATGATCGCTTGATCAACTTACTTGTTCCTTATACCCTCTATGTTCTCCTTCACAAATTGCAACGCCAGTTTAGTATTACTTCTATCTCCCATATACAGGAATGTGAATGCGTTGACACTGTCTTGAGCCTTCACGTCATCGCTTAGAATCATTTCTAGGTGTCTAATGAAATGAAAAATAAGTAAAAAGTATTAGACACGAGTAATTTTGCATTATCCTTGGTAAACACTCCTTTTGTTAATGTATTAGATACATTTTTACACGGTAACAATATCAAGTTGTGAAATTTATCTCCGTTACTATGTGTTGTGCTTTGTTAGATGTTTGTTTGCCTAAATGTAACTACGTCTTGTAATCGTCAGTGTGTATGTCGCGTACCCTATACATAATTCCTTAAGTTTTAGGTTTATACCATATACACAATTCCTTAAATTTTACATTTATCTAAAAAACAGCAAACCTAAATTTCAATTATTTTTAACAATCTCTACTATAGTCTTCTGCAATACGTGACATTGGCAGAATTAATGTAATTGACACAATAGAAGCAATTAATTTGAAGTTGAAGTTAGACATGAGATACAAAAATAAAACATTTGTTACTGTCTAATGTCTAATATTCTGTTTTAACTCCATACTTTTAACGTTAGGTACCAATTACCTATTTTTACTATAAAGATAGCGTTATGATATTTTCTCAATATTTCATTTGTATCTTACTTTTTTCGAACAATGAAAAGTGAAAAAATTATTTCTTTTGAATTTACGGTAACCTCGATATTTACTTTAATACTATCTTAACTGTATTGATGCAGCTCTGCTACAGTTGTAAAATCATATAGAAGAATGGCTATATTAATCACTCACTCTTGTACAGCCTGTTCGTTAGTAGAACATCCCATAGCTCTCAGCATTGCCACTTGATCGGCCTGATTGTTAGACTGGAGGCGACGATCGTATAAGAATTTCCAGTCCTCATAATCACCTTGTTTCAGACCAATGCACAACACATGTCGTCGTAGGTTAGGATTCAAACTGTAAAAAATTAAGACTATATTCACCTAAATTCCATATACTTTTAATCCTTTTACCTAACGTTGCCTGGAAAAAATTGCTTTAGCGATAAGGCCGATTAAATCGTACTTTTTCATTGTATTTTTTCGATTGTATATTCTTTACTGGTGCAATTTTATTTATGTAAAATTTTAATACAAAAAAAAAAACTTGCAACGATCTACAAATTAAAACATGAAGTAGCAAAATTTAATTTAACATTTATAATGTAATCGATTGAAAAATTCTTGACATTTTCAAGGTGACATTAAATCAGCTGTTTCGTATTTTAGAAAATATTTCATTCAATGTTATATTTCCACCATAATTCTTTGATCAATAAATGTATCAAATGTAAGGATGAATTGCCTTGGCTTGCCTTAATTGCCTTGCTAAATACTTTCTAAAAATTTCCTGCCTGTTTTTCTTAAAAAATGTAAACAACGGTATGAACGTTGCAAACAATCAATATAAAAAAAACAATTGAGCTCCCAAGTCATTAAAGTGAACAGATTTTTTTTCTTTATTTGTCTTTATTTTTCTTTAAAAAAGTGCCGTTTTAGTGTTATGTAATTTTAATTTTATTTAATATTCGAACGTTTAAGTTAAACGCAAAGTTAACTATAGGAAAAAAGCGTGATCTTATAATCATTTTATTGCAATTGTCAGTTCACAAATTGCCAAAAGTATCATCCTTACAACACAACGCAATGTATTACAGTGTATTCTTTGTGTGATTCTTTTTTTATTTTTAAGAACTGATGAAAAAACAAAGCATATGAAATTACAATGTTCATAAAATAATAAATAGCGAAGCTTTTTTTTTAGGATTACATTTCTTTTTAATTTCATTCCACTGAATATCTGCACGCCAATCCTTCCTCGAGCTATTATAGAAATTACATGACCTATAGATCAAAGTCATAATTCATTAATATTGATATATCGTATCTAGTTCGTCAATTTCCGTTCAGACTTGGTTCAGACCGTTACTTTGTTTGATTAGAGTTTACCGTCATTATCATGTGTAAATTGCTTCTGGTCACGCGATCAACTA
Source organism: Zeuzera pyrina (assembly GCA_907165235.1). NCBI lineage: Eukaryota > Metazoa > Arthropoda > Insecta > Lepidoptera > Cossidae > Zeuzera > Zeuzera pyrina. The sequence goes on along the minus strand of OU015624.1, from coordinate 22,271,523 downwards.
TGTATAAAACGTATGAAAGTTAAATAAAACATAATCACTATAACTGCTACATAGTTTACGAATAAAGAACATCAGTAAATATAATCGTTTGAAAATTTTTAAAAATAAAGTTTGTATTCTTTTTTTTCCGACCCGTAACGGTTTGCAATATAAATTTTTAAACTTTCGCATTTTTATTCTGGCTTGACGGTTCGACCGAGTTGCATCGGCCGTAATCGCCATAATGGAAAAACCAGAAACCTTATTTTTCGTTATGTGTTAGCCCACATAGCAAAGCGGAGTTATTCTACTATCTTAACATATACTGAGATGTGGCACAAAAACGGAAATTGGTACCGAAAACAAAAAAAAACCTATTTTTTATTTATTAAATTAGACATACTTTATTCGAAATTGCTTCAGAACCCCAAGTTAATGCGATAACGGTCTTGGCCGATTTGTCCAATAGGCCAAGTCGTTTTTAATTTACATAAGTCGATATTATATGACTTTGTCCTCTCTGACTACCCCGTGATGGATACAGCGCGAGGATGTGTACATATGTAATGTATATGTCATGGCCGGATCTTAGAATTAAACACTTCGTGATGTGCCCGACCATTTCATAAAATGGTTGTATTTCATGATATGGAAAATATCCGCTGCCCACATTACGATATGGCCTGGCCAGATCAATGTATCCATATCATGATGTAGGCGACGGGTATTTTCCATATCATGAAATACAACCATTTCGTGAGATGGTCGCCACGTCATGAAGGGATCAATCCTAAGATCCAGCCACAACATATACATAACAAAAAAAATGATTTTCTAGAAAGTACTTTTTTAATAACTAAATTAACATTGGTACTGGTTAAAAGACTCGTTATTCCTTATTTTGCTAATATTATGTGTACTACGAAATTAATATCAAGTGTTCGACCGTGACAGCTCGCGCTTAAATTTTAAACTCACGAGTGCGTTCGAAACATCTCATCGTGTTAACATATTGATATGTTGAATATGTAAAAGGGCAGTTTTTGAAGGCACATACAGATTTTTGTTCAAGTATGAAAAGTGTGGGGATTGCAAAATGAAAACTATAAATATATTTAAAGCCCATTATGGAACATATTTATACCAAGACATGTAAACCGTAACTTATCGAAAAAATATGTTACCTACTTTTTGAATGCCGATTCAAGATGAAGAAGCAACCCATAGACAATAAGCAATTCAGCGAACTGTTTAAGCAGGCAGATTCTTTGGCAGTTCATAATACGAATTTAAACAAGACAGGTTGGCTTATAATGAATAGCCTGGAATTTGCTTTCCACTTTATTCTTCTAATAGTTAATATCATTAGATAATTTGATGATAATTATAAACATATCTCGAATTTAGATAGAGCTATTACATACAAATACTTCAATTTGTGTACACGAGACTAATCAACACACAAATGGAATAAAATAATCTCTTACCTAGCATCACCATTTTTGAATGCTTCAAATCTTTCTACTGCATCTTCGACGCACTTTTGATGGCCTATATTGCACGCGAAGGAGAGTATGAAGAATCTGTTCAATGTTTTTGTCAATTCTTCCTCTTCGACGACTTCGAAACCCACATCAGCGATAACAGCGTCCAAGTATTCAAAGAGAAATTCCTGACAAATATAAAATGTAATTTATGATACACTAATATTATAAAGAGAGAGAGAGAGTATTTTTAAATTGATTTGCATGTGGAAGGTAATCTCTGGAACTGCTGCACTTATATTTGAATAATTATTTCACCATTCGAAAGGTATATTATTTCAGGTAGACATAGGCTTCTAGTCCACGGTAAGAATTTTAGCCAGATCCGCGTAAGAAATCTATCTGACATCTTTGTTCACGATAAGATTTTGCTGGAAGTAGCTACGGCAGAGGCAAAATCAAGCGCGGCCTTAGTAGAACCATTTCGATTATCTCAAAAGGACGTGTACTGTGAAGAATTTGAAGACGAAAAAACTTGTAATTGCATACCACTATTATTACATTAACAAAAATTATTTAAAACTCGATATACAATTGAAATAATTATTGCTACTAAAGATAATTCTGTGAAATCTTCTTTTAAAATATATTACATAATATATTCCCCTCCATACCTCGAAAGTAAGGCATTTATCTTAATATTCCTCAATGGTTTTATATCATAGTACGAGCCCTGATTCCATTAAATACATTAGTAGTTCCTCGTCTACCTCCATATTGTCGTAGGATTTCGACGTAGCGAGTCTGACACTATTCAGACGCACGTCGAGACTTATAAACTAGGACACCATCGTCTTACGTAGGCTCGGTGAATTAAATACGTCGCCGTGGACAAGAAGCTTTAGGTTACATATTATGTATTTGAACCGGGTGAAGTTGGGCGAGCCGTTAGCAAGACAAACTGACACCAATTGCGTGTTCTCGAATTGATCATTAAATAGGGTTATACTTTGATCAGATACTACACAATAAATTGGAGGAGCTCCCAGTAACTCACAGACTTTATACTATTTAGAAAAGCTCGTTTTCTAAATTGACCTGACAGAAAATTGAACCAGGAAATTCGTCTGAAAGGCAGGTGAGCTACCGGAGTGCCTTCGAGCCAATCATGAAACTAGAGGTTTCTTTAACCCATTTTGCTAGGCTATGCTTTACAATAATTACTGCTTCCTATTTTGACACTTAACAACAGATATCATTAATTAGTTCTTGGGAGCCAAAATTATGCCTTTATAGATAGTGTTTTCGATATTAATCAAATTTAAAAAAAGTTTCGCTTTACGAAATATTTTCTACCCAAAAACGACTTCTGGCGGTTAGGTTAGAAGTTTATGGCGATCGCTAAGCGTCTTAGCGTCTTAAGCGCTTTAGACTTCGTCGATGTTTAGTTTTTTTTTATAATATTCGCAAGTCTTCTATCAAAAAACAAATTCTATCACTGACACCTCAATAATACATATAGTTAAGTATAAAAACACGTAAGTAGTAGTTATCGTAGCGTGCTTCCCTATTCTAGAAAACATTACACGTAATTACTTACGTCAAACTCGGCCAACTGATCAGGCAAGTGTAGAAGCCTATTCCTTAACCAGCTAAAACCAGTAACAGCTGGATACCAAACGAAGTAGTTAGTGTCCTTTTTGAGGAATTCCAAGATTTTGAAACCAAATTCGTAGCGCATTCGTTCAGAACGCATAAGAGCAAATACGTCATCCACTATCTGAAATCGATAATTTTCTGTGAAAACTTTGAATATCTTTATTTTAATTATAATCTCAAATATTTTAATATTTTTATCAATTATCCTATCAAAAAAAATCATTTATAGAGCCCGAAAAAAATTCCAGTCTCCGACTCCGGAAGCGTTGGGATAAAAAAGATATTAGTCTTAGAGTATCAACACGACAGAACGGCGGGGTTATTACCTAAAAATTTGCAGACAGCGACAGCCACGCGATCACAGCGTGACCGGTGATTAATTGTAATAAAAAATTAATATCATGTATGACGACTGCGTATCTATTATTCTATGAGCGTAAAATGCACTTTTCGCGGTAGATTTAGCGCCACTATACAAAATACATTACATAAATTCTCGTTTTGACAGCAGATATCGCGCGATATTGGCTGTCGCATGCTGTCTGCACGTTACGTAATAAGCGTGCCGGTTAGTTAGGTTCGTAAGATAAGTACATGTCGTGAAAGTTTAAAAACATTAAGTTCTTAGTAGTACCATAATCCGAGATATATTCGGGTGGCTAAATAATAGAGAAAGAGAAATAAAAAATTTAAATAAAGAAGCAATTTACATATGATGGTAATTCACATTTCAACGCTTTATAATCATACTTGTCATTAATTCTTTTACAATATAGTGGTGATTATTATTACCTGTGCTCTATTCAAGTGATGTATATTTTCAGGATTTTCATAGAGTGCTTCTGCAATCATCTCCCAGTTATGTTCATCGTAATTTACCCTATAAATACCTGAAACGTTACAAAAAGTCTTGAGTATTAAGAACTATAGTTTTTCGAGATTCACTTCAAAAAGAAAAAACAAAACCCTTATGGGATCATTTCGTTGTCTGTGTGTCCACGTATTTATCTCTCCAACCAGTCAATACCATTTCTCTTCAAAGTGGGTAAAGGTACCGCGTTCAAATTTATAACACTAACGTTTATGGTCCCTCGGAAGTGTAGTGAGTAGAAGCTTCTAAGTCAAAGCAATTAAAGATACGACCATTTATGGACTCAAGCAATAACCTTTGGCATTTGGCAAGAAGCATAGTCTCACAGCACAATAAAAGAAAAAATCCAAAAAGTGCGAATTTGTAATATAACACTTTCAGCCATTACAAACTTACATTTACAGTTAGAAAGTTTGAGCGAACGTGTGATTCAATTGCAAAGTTAAATTTGTTTTTAAATACGTTATCTTTGGCAAAATAAATAACATAAGTAAATTGCATGGTGGTACAGAGCCTTCGGTGGCAGAATCCGACTTTCAATTACGCCTAATTTCGAGTCGGACTCTGCTACCTTTATATACTGAAGTATACTGAAGAACGTTTGCTTGTATGCTGAAGAACGGCGGATCTTCAGTATACAAACAATAGAACAATATAATGAGAATAGCTGTAGTGGTATTACAATGAAATGGCTTTCAACAAATATATATTTGACTAGCGACCCACCCCGACTATGCACGGGTAGAATTTTTTTGCAAATCGAATACAGCCCATGTTACTCGCTGATAATGTAGCTTTCTACAGGTGAAAAAAACATTTAAACTCGGGTGAGGAGTTTGTGAGTTTATCCATTACATACAAACAAACAAAGTTTACCTCTTTGTAATATTAGTACTCGTATAAGATGAACTTTTATAATAATTATCATTGTTTTTGATGTGTGCTGATGTGATTGTAAATCACTATTGAATAAGTACATTGAAATGTACACTCAGGTATATTCAGATGTGGGTTAAGCGGGTGTGAATGTGTGTACGATTATGTAATTAATGTAATTTAGATGCATAATTTGGTTTTAAACTTTAAAAGTAATTCAAAGACAAAACAAACCTTTTTGCTGTACATTAAAGATCACCCAATTATGTCCCAGTTCTTCTTCCTGGATGCTATCTGTTTCACTTGTCATGACCTTTTTAGTTGTAAGATCATTCCAATTTGGATTCCTGCCAGTAGTATATGTAAGTGGTAATGGCCAGGCTTGAGTAGTTTGAGCAGCCGATGAGCTAATAAAGAAGCGCTCCTAAAAATGTACAAGTGTGTTGATGAGTTCGAATATTAAAATGATCAAAGATCTTTGCTTGCGATCCAGTATTTTTCTTTTCCCATTGTAACGTTATAATAAGTCGTGCTATTAGCCTAATTACGTAACTTCCATTAACTAGAAAAAAAATGGTCCATCGCGGGACGCCTGGCAGATGTGAAATTATTTTACACACATACATATCTTCACGCTGTATCTCTAACGGGGTAGTCAGAGAGGACGGAGTGCCAAGCTTTGCGGTCCTTACATAGTCCTTTCGCTTGCTGAAATCTCATCATTCTCTTCACTCATTTTTGCCTGGATATGCGAGTGCTTTTCTCACTTCCGTCAGCTAACAGTCTGGCTATAATCTTCGTAAGTCAGCCTTGATCTTCCTTGGCTCCTTTTACCACTCGCTTTCACTCTGTAATTTTCTTCGTCAGACTTTCATCACTCATACTTCTATGTGCCCGAACCATCTAAGCATTCCTTTCTTCATTTTTACAATAAAACTGTCGTGCAACTCTGTCATACTGCGTATCTCTTCCTTGCTTATTTTGTCCGCAAGGGTGACACCGCACATATCTCTAAGAGATCGCATTTCTATTGCATTTATTATATTTTCACTTGATTTCAAGCATAATCGAGCTACTGTACAATAAAGTTGGCACTAACAACGCATTGTGGATGGCCATTTTGGCTGTGTTAGATATATTTACACTGCCATTCATATTCCATTCTTTCACTTCACATTCTTCTTTCATGCAGGTGACTCTTGTCTGCAACTCTGCTTCTGATGATGCTATAATCACAGCAGCGTCTGCGTACAATAGGCAATTTGCCTTTGTATGATGACATATCGTATCACTCATACTACTCGTACTACCTTTCAATGTCTGAAGGCAACTGTCCAAATATAGAACTAATAGCCAGGCAGACATCACGCAGCCGTGTCTGACGCCTGAACAGACTTCGAACCAGGGCGATAAGTCACCATCTATCCTTACACAGGCTCTGTGGCCTCGATATAATGACCTCACAGCTTGAAGTAAGGGGCCTCTACGCCATATTCAGAAACTATTTTGTATAGAAATTATGCATGAAAGGATGATTTATTAAAGCAAATAGTTTTGGCATATTCAAAAATTTTTTTCGTTTTGTTTGTAAAAGATTTCTATTCAGGGTTGCGACACAAATAAGCTAGCAAAAAAATATACCTGATGAAGATTTATTTCACCAGTTGTCATGTCCACATCGACTTCTAGAACTGGATATCCTTGTTCGTCGACCCAATATTTAATAAACTCATATATGTCAACATTTTCGTCAATGGTTTTATCTTCTTCTACAGCTTCAGCGAAGGCGCGATATATGTCTTCAGGGAAAGCGTGCTCGAAACGTCTATAAGTAAGTAAGGACTTGAACTATTATTGATTGGGTTTTTAATTGCAATGAGTATTTTTCTGTTATGGAAAAAAGAGAACATCCATTTTTATTACCTACTAATAATTTCAGCAACAATTTTGTGATTATTAGTAATATTAAATTATGTATACACTATAAAATACATATACAAATATTATTAATTTCTTGCGATAAATTAATTTAGAAACATAAGACTAAAAACAATGAACTTGAATTAAATAAGTTTCATGAAGTTTAATCAAAATTTAAAAATTGCACATAATATTTAGTATATTAGAGCCACGTTTCACAAAATTAATTAGTTAAGATCGGAATGTGAAAGTAGCTGGCTATCACTTGAATATAAACTACTCAGTGATATGTGTACCTTTAAAAGATGTGTTAAGTATTACACATGATATCCACAAGAGAATAAAGAGAATTTCTATTTGAAATAAAGAATTGCACTGTTATAGGGATTGGGACACAATCGCATCAATGATATGTTCGCAATAAAGTTCTAAGGTCTCGTCATGTGGCATTGGTGACACTACATATGTACGTATAGTGTAGGTTTCGGTTCTGCTGGAGAAATTCTTTATAGCACAAGTACAACACAAAACACTTAATATACTGTATTGGGTTCGAGTCCCAGTACGGTATAATTTTGCACAGGGACACTTCCACGTAATAGATGCGCACACGTCCGTACGTTATCGTTTTTTACTAACAGACTAACCAAAGGGGGAGAGCGGGCGAGGGCACGGGGGACAGTTAATAATTTACTAAACACTTACCTGTCAACCAAAAATTTATTTAGGGCTTTCTTGAACGTATCTTCAGTGACGAAATGTTTTAACATGAGCAGCAAAGAAGCTCCTTTAGAGTAGCTGATACCACTGAAATGTCCTGTCACTTCAGCTGGACTGTTCACAGTGTGCTGTAGCGCTCGGGTATTCGCTGATGAATCCGCAGATAGAGCACTTTGAAGGTACATGATGTTGAACTGGTCTTCTAGCTCTAATTCTGGGTAGACCTGCAATTATATTAAATTATTGACTAATTTTCATATTGTTAACTAGGTGCCTAGCAACAAATAATTGGTGTAACCAGACAGGGGTAATTTGGAACTGGCTAAGCGTTACATTAACTACTGCTTCCCATTTTAACACTTGATAATAGATATTGTTAACTAGTTCCTGGGAGACATAACTATGCCTATATAACTGACGGTTTCGGTATAAATCAAACTCCAAAAATATAATTTTACTTTACCAAATCGTTTCTACTTAAAACGACTTTTGACATTTAGGGTGGAAGTTTAAGGAGATCGCGAAGTGTAACGATGCGATCGCCCTAGACTTTGGTGTAAGGTTTTTCTTAACTATCCGAAAGTCTTCCATCAGAAAACAAATTCTATAACCGACACCTCAATAGTAACATGTAATAACATGCTTCAGAACTTGCCGTCAATACCAAACTTCGGCAGGCTACGAACATTACTTTTTCTTGTTCGCAGCCTGCCAAAGTTTTATAATAGCATTCCAAATCAGATGCAAATTTCGCTTTAGTAAATGTAGAAACAAATTATAATGATGATGACTAATTAGAAAGGACAAATATAGTTGGAATAAAATGAAATAAACGCCAATTATAAGGCTTGTAATTGGCTTGTTATAAGGAACTTGCATGTACGATGGACTAACTACCAATTCATTATTAGGCGTAAGTGTTTAATTTCTATTGCATTTAATAATTCAGATTCTAGGTGACTGAGCTTTGATCGTTGATGGAATATCAGAAATAAGTCTGACCACATCGCAAGATTTGAACCCACGCACTTCGGCGTGACAGATCTATGCTCTACCCACTGTGCTATTGAGAAGATAAAACCTGTTGCGAAATTACCAATCGCATTTTGCTTCTCAATCATATTTCGCAGATAAATTTTAATATGTGAAAACACGGAGAAAACGAATTTTCACAGAACTGACACTTAACCAGATTGATTTTTCGCCCCCATAAACCCCTATATTGAATATGTCATCGAAATCATTAGACTTGTTTTCGAAAACGCGATTACAAACATATTAATATTGCTCGTATTGTATAGAATACATAGGGTTAATTCCGGCGTTCCTATTTTAAAATGAGTTTGATTAATATTCATTGAAGAGTCTAAAATGTCAAATCGATGTTCTTTTGCAGTCAATATGAGTTACTAAAATAGTTGAAATTATTGTATTTTAGTAGAACAAAAGATTATACAATTTTATAGGAAAACCTATAACTAGCACATAAATAAAAATCAAATCACTAGAAATACTTAAATATAAGTGTAACAATAATTAAATTATTATCTGTTACGTCTCTTAAGTTTGGTTCCTAAATTTACTTGGTCAGGTTCATTACTGATCCGAGGACTCTCCGATTGGAAGCATTTACTTCCATTTCCACGAATCAGCCGAATCTAATTTATAACATTTGGGTATTTGACTATGACGGCAAAATTAAGTGTGATATTTTTTCAGCTGATGATTGCTACAAAAACCACTGCGACAAAGAACTAAACGATCTGTTACATTTGTTCAGAATAATCCCACAAAATATTTATGTAACTTACACCATGCATGGCGAAATATTCAAAGTAACTAGCAAATCCTTCATTGATCCAAACATTGTCCCACCATCTGCACGTGATTAAGTTACCGAACCACTTGTGCGCAAGTTCATGAGCTGTGATTGTTCCTATGTTCAGTTTGTCCAACGCATTCGTTTCACCTTCTTCGTAAAGGAGACGTAGTTCTCTGAAAAATGTACGATGAATTTTAAGAATTTAAAAGTACATTCTGCGACTTTGTCTATGTAAATTAAGGGAGGTACGTAGCTGATCTTACTCTAGATTTTTTTGTATTTTTTTCGTTATTCGTCCCAAATAATATCCTATTAAGAACTTTTCAACTATCAGAATTTAATTGCTTTTCCTCTGGAGATAGGGTACAAAAATATATACGTATATTAAATAGCTAAGATTATAGTCTTTCAACCAGCTCAATGCGCACTAAAACTTTTTCAGTAGGTTTTGAATGATATTTCAACAAACAAGTAGGCAAATAGACAAAAATTCTAAGACATAAATGTATTCGTTCTGGATTCACAGAAAGTTAAAAGTTTGTGATAAATTCCTAAAATCTTTAAAACCCGAATCAGGGCTGGTTCGGTGCTGGTTAGGTGGCCGAATTCTATCTCTGGTATATCCTGAGGATGCTTCGTTGAGAGGCGAAACACGTGTCGATTTGTGATTTTTTGAGTTTGAGCGGAAGATAGCTAAAGATTTTAGGAATTTATCACATGCGATGGATTTCCGCAAAGTAACACCTAAATCTATACAATAGTTAAAAGTTTCATTCGAATTATTTCTTCAAAATATCTACAATGAACAACTATACGACTCCATGAGAAGCTGCACATCAGCTATAACCATAATTATGTGAATTGTAACATATATTTAGATATATTGTAACGTAACTATGAGTCAGTAATAAGCTAGCTTTGCAACGGACAGTACGCAAAATAACAAAAAAATAAATATCTAGTATAAACATAACATAACATATCTTCACGCTGTATCCCCAACGGGGTATATTATCTAGTATAGTATGATTAAATTTGATAGTTACGGAGGTCGATGCCAAGTCTACCAAACAAGTAGACTTTCTGTTGTTGCACATTGATTTATTTAAACTGTATAGGTATTTGTGTCGTATTAATAAAGTTATTTTTGTATTTGAGTTTTGATTAGTAAAGGATTAATGAAGTCAGATTATTTTTTTTTTTCTCCATTTTTAGTGATATTGGTATGAATAGATATCTAGGTTCGGTCTACAATTAACTTCTTTTCTAATTCTGGTATGGAATGATACACAGTAAGAATCATTAACATAAATGCACAGAAAAAACATGCGCAGACGAACGCAACTCCCTTTTTGAAGTCGGTTAAAAAGCACTTGACGTTGCTTATAATAATAATAATAATAATAATAAAGCCTTTTTGTTTCCTATAACCATTTTTACAAGGTATGAAATACATATTATATATTATTGAAAGTGTTAGTTATTAACTTAAATGACTCTAAAGCTAATATTAGTTGCAATTTTTATATATTAATATTTAAATATTTCTATTATGTTTATGGAATCTCTGATAGGGTATAGGTTTCCTCCATTCTTGCTTTTATGGCTTATTAAATTTATTCCTCATTATTTTTATCTTTAATTACTTCATTACTCATACCATGGTCTACGTTTTTTCGCTACAGTAATAATAGGGTGTAAGGTTTGTGTATTGTCAATGACATATTTAATGGTTACCAACTAAAATAATTAGTTTTAAAAATATTTATCATCGCTTTCTTTGTATGATAACATAATAATAAAATTCAGTACATAAACACTTACCTATAAGAGACCAAACCCCAGTTTTCCGTAGCACCTGAAGCCCAATCGGGAACGGCAATCTGATCATTCTTCATGTCATCCACCATATCATAATAGTCTATATCCAAATATTTTCCGAGCCAATCGGTGAGGGGTGGACCAACTTTTAAAGCATATTCGCCTTGACCTTCAGCATTCGGTCTAGCTAAAATACGATATGATTTCTGAGAGTCTTCATTGTCGGCAATAGATTTGAATTCTTCACTGATATGGAAACTAATCAAGTACGCCGACATTCTTGGTGTAGTATGGAAGATTTCCTTGACGCGGTTACCGATACTGAAAATAAAATGCATTTTATTTTAATGAATCTTGTTTCCCTGTAATATTGTCATATTTTAAAAGAAAGACAAAGACAACTTACGGAATGCTTTGTGCTATTTTCATATTAGAATATGTTTCAGTAAAATGAGCCGGTCTATTGATGACAATGTTAAAAGTGGACTTGAAACCTGGCTCATCAAAGCTAGGGAATGCTTGTCTAGAATTAACTGGCTGTAAATGTGTGGCAGCATACCAACTGAAAAAGTAATGATTTTTTTATACCTGCCAGAATGTTTTATTAACTTATATAGCTGTAGTATTTGACTTACTGTAAATTTCCTTCATCGTCTTTATAACTTCCTCTGAACACTCCTCTAGATAGAGGAGTTTCATTAATATTGCCAATATAAGTTATCCTTATTATGTAGTTATGACCATTTTCTAATGTTATTCCACTTCTTAGATTTATTTTAAAAAAATGAAATTCGCGAATACGTTCAAAAGGAAGTAATTCGTTAAGTAAAATAGGAAGGCCAGTAGCTGCATCTAATACAGAAACTGATAATATTTCCCTTACGTTTTCTTGAATAATCAATGAGCTAATATCTTCTTTGGTAGCCTGAAAAACGCTATTTAAATTAAGGCTACCCAAATTCGTTATGGTAAATTTTATATCTATTTTTTTTCGGTGACGAAAAAAATTATAAAATGTTCTTATTATTGCTTTTTCATATTAAACAATTAATTAACATTTACTTACTTTGACCGTAACAGACACGAAGCCGTCAAAACTAAAAGCCTGTTTATTGCCCTCGTCTTCAAAGTAAGGAGTGATTTCTACATCGAAATGAATGGGGTCTAAGTCTTCAGGAAGACGATAAGATAGTGAGCCTGCTTCGTTTCTGACGACAGGTTCTTCAAAATTCAAAGGGAGTTCTGTACTAACCAACCCCAGTAAAGCTGGGAGAAAAACCAGCTTCACGAAGAAGGACATGGTGCTGAAAGAATTACATCAATGTTGGCTATATTTTGAAATCCATAATAAAAAAATTTTAGTTACAAATACAATCTTTAGATATGTTTTACAAAATTTTGTAGTTGTCCAAATTTCAATATTTTAGATAATATAATTTCTTATAAAGAGCTAAAATCCTAGTTTTCAAGTAAACATTTTATTGGAAAATTAAAATATGTAATTAATATTTTACTTACCTACTTGTCTTTCTTACAATCTCCAACTAAATAACCATATACTAATATTTATAATCATTTTAATACTGTTGATTAGATTAATAAGTAATCGTCATTTATCAGGATAAGTCAAAATTGTATAAAATTGAGATACTGATAAGATAACCATACATATTTGTTGATAAATTAGCTATTTTATGACAGCAATGAATAACAATTTGCTGAATATTTACCTGATTAAAAATACAAGGAAATCGCCTTCTACGTTATGATACTCATAATATCTTATAAAAAATAACTACATATGAAGAAACATCATCAATGAAATATAATCAATTAAAATTAATTTTAAGAGCTTTTTTTATTGTTACCATCATAATATAGAGGTATACTCGTTATGATAAAGAGAGGAGACTTTTTATTTACAGAGATATTCTCAGATTATATTGAAATGGTTATCACTCATTTTAACTTTTCGTGAGCTTACTTAATAAATACTTGTAAAGTAACAGTAGCTTGTATTTAGATTAAATGCTTTTGGTGCTGAGCATGATAAAGTTCATCCCTTAGAACAGCCAAGCCCATCTTTTTTTACGAGCCACGTATTCATAATAGCTATTTCAAATATCCCATAACATTACGATTAAAATATTGAAAAGCTTGAATTGGTTTATGCAGGTTGTAAGTATTTAATTGAATAAACTTTCATTGTTTAAATAAAAAGCTATAAAATATTAAAAAAGGTTATTGACATTGTGAACACTTTTTAACAACCTTTTCTAGATCAAGCTAGTGATTACTGCATGCTATTAGTAAAATGTCGTCCAGATAGGAATCAGTAAGCCGGTGTCTTCTATAAAGTATTTTTTGGAGATGGATCGAGGGACGAAAAATGTGAGTTGGATGTGGAGAGACTGGTAGCAGTTGACAATAATGTGAACGGTGCTCCGGCCCCATTGGTAGACAGTGTATAAGTAAAACCGCCAAAATGGCAATGCACTATACCATGGCCATGCGGCCATATGGTGTTGGTGCCTACTTTATTGTACGGCAGTGAGACCTGGATAAGCTAAAAATCGAGTGAAAGTTAGATAAAAGCAGTATAAAGACGATCTCTAGAAATAGAGTGGTTTCGCAGACAAGATAAGTTACGAAGAGATACACAATACAACAATGTTATTGTAACAATCAAGAGAGGAATAATTAAATGGTTTATCACATAGTAAGAATAGATGATGAAAGATTGACAAAGAAAATCTAAAGAATGAATGTGAGTGGAAGCAGAAGCCAAGGAAGACCAAGGCTAACTTATGAAGATCAAATAGCCAGAGTTTTAGCTAACGGAAATGTCAAAAGCACTCGCACACCTAAGTGAGTGTGTGAAAAGAGTAATGCGATTTGAGGAGGCGAAAGAAGTAAATAAGAATCACTCCTTTCGTAAAGACTATTATCCCAACAGAGATACAGCGTGAGAATGTGTTTGTATGTAATATTTTTTGTGTACTTCATTTTTGAGTAAAATTTACGCGATAGTTTCATCGCTTCGTAATAAAAGTTGGACTCGTTTTACCCACTCATACCGGCCCATAATTAGATATCTTTACCACGAATTTCTGAATATCGAAAGGCTATGGCTCAACTTTTTTTGTTACCGCAGTACTTAGCGAGATTCGGTGGGCTACATACGATCCTTGAGTCAGAATTTTAGTATACGTTTGGGTAGCGTATCACTAGTTCTATCCATTAAATGTCAAATCCAATGACGTCTCTTTCGTTTCCTGAAATATCATCATTCTCAATTTTAAATAAAAATGCCGATTAGGAACATATTTCATTGACTTGTTTATAACAATTTATTAAATATAACATAAGATTACTTAAAACAAATTTCACTGCACATTATTTGTTAACATAGAAATAATTGCTAGAATTAGAACCGTGAAGGTTGATATAACAGCTTTGGTAGCATCATCTCTTGCTGCGTTTAATAGGTTGTCAGCATTCTCAGTACCCCATGCCATATTATTCCTTGCTGAATTAATGGCCGATATTGCGGTATTAAACTGAGCTGAACCGCTCTGAGTGCCACGGAGCCATTGCTCATACTGTAACAAAAGCCGCACATGATTGGTCATTTAGATATCAATTAAGAGCTTTATGAGGATAAGGGACAAGATGGATTCGTAAGGAGAGTGGGACTCGATGTACTTCTGAATCTCACTGTATGTTACTGACTTTATAACGGTTAAAGAACTATTTGTAATATTACATATTGTATTATTGTCTTTTTTTTAATGTGAAAAAATTGAATTAGATCCCGTTGAAAAGTTTTATTTAGGGCAAAGATTCTGTAGGACCTACGTGTTTCTCTTAAACATTTCTCTTAACTTCTTCTTAAATTAACTGCATGTTTCATGAAAATGAGTTTTGCATGCATAATAAATAATTATGATATAATTATTTACTTGATAATATTATCACATGTAATCAAGTTAATAAAAAACAACGGATTCAGAATAAAAAATATACGCAATACCTACCTCTACAAGACCAGCTTCGTCGAGATAGGTTGCCAAGTTGGACAGTGCTGTATGGACAGGATTTGGAGGAGCGTCTTCTACATACCTGAATAAATACAAAGTAGATATAAAAAATAATTACCTATATATTAGTCATATGTTTAATATAAAAAAAGTAATCCTTTTAAGTTTGAAACATATAATTAACTATAAGAATAAACATACAAATAAACAAAGGATATTCATTTTATCTTGAAAACTTATCAACTAAGTTGAAAATTTCCAAATTATCGTCTAATGAAAATGATAATCTCGTGAAGATGACGTCATTAAAATAAATGGTATATTAGTAACTTGATACAATAGAGCAGTGCGCAAAAAAATGTACGAAAGTGAAGCTTCTAATAATCTTTCATTATTGCGTCAATCATATAATGAAAGGAGCCATTGGCTTTTATGTGACTACATTTTTTAAGTTTTCATTGTTTTCATTAGTCAACTAACAAATTCTATACTTTAGATTTCAAAGTCCATCAATAGTTTAAAACAAATCAATTTTTCAATAACATCTACTTCGGACTTGTCGCTAGTAACAGAACTAAAATCCGTTTCAAAAATGTTTTCCAAAAAAACAAATAATATTTATTAACATTTATTTGAGATTTAAACCAACATTTATTTGGATAAAACATGATAAAAACTATGAGAGGGTTTTAATACAAAATTAGGGTGAGGTTGCGATCAGTGGACAGTGCTTCGATTGGTACTCTTGGAAAATCATTTGTTGAGCTGAAACGCTACCTATATAAATGCTCACCGACCCTTGTAACTATCGTACACTTCGTTGAGTAAAGATGTGTATCGACGTGTTTTACGCATGCCCTTTATAAAATGTAAGGTACGACATACTTTACCGCAAGTCCAGTTTAATAAAGTTTTGAAATGTAATGTTTTTTATAAGCACGTTTTATTTATTCGTTCATGACATGCTTGACATGCTTTAAAAAAACTGACTTTTAATAATGTCTTACGCTACCTGGTCATTATCAGACATTTGGCTGCAAACAGAGATAAAACTGGAAGATATCAGTAGCAATAGTGTCTAATATCCATTTGGATATAGATTTTAATGTTGTATATCCTGAGAATGACTGTACTGATTTCCCCCAAACATTCAGATAAGAACATTCATAGAAACTGCAGTTTTCAAACGCAAATAACTTATCCAAGTCAAAAAGTCTGACTTTTAATAATGTCTTACGCTGTCTGGCCATTATCAGACATTTGGATGCAAACACCCCGTTGGGGATACAGCGTGAAGTTATGTTATGTTTTATGTTATGGATGCAAACAGAGATAAAACTGGAGGATATCAGTAGCAATAGTGCCTAAAATGCATTCAGATATAGATTTTAGAGTTGTATATCCTGAGAATGACTGGACGGATTTCCTCTAAACATACAGATAAGAACATTAAAAAAAACTGCAGTTTTTAACCGTAAAAATACTTTTCCAATTCAAAAATACTGACTTTTAATAACGTCTTACGCTGTCTGCTCAATATCAAACATTTGGCTAAACAGAGATAAAACTCGAAGATATCAGTAGCAATAGTGCCTAAAATGCATTCAAATATAGATTTAGAGTTGTATATCCTGAGAATGACTGGACGGATTTCCTCCAAACATACAGATAAGAACATTAAAAAAAACTGCAGTTTTTAACCGCAAAAAACTTTTCCAAGTCAAAAAAACTGACTTTTGATATTGTCTTACGCTGTCTGCTCGTTATAAAACATTTGGCTAAACAGAAATAAAACTCGAAGATATCAGTAACAATAGTGCCAAAAATCTATTCAGATATTATTTAGTGTTGTATATCCTGAGAATGACTGGACGGATTTCCCCCAAACATACAGATAAGAAAAAGTAAAAAACTTGTCCAAGTTAATAATCCAATTGAAAGCTACGATGCTACAGATAAACACACAGACATACAGACGGACAGGCATCAAACTCATAAGATAACAATAGAATTTTTCAGATCTTCGCTATTAGTTTAGTTACATAAACTGATGTAAGATTTATCATGTATATATGTACATTTACTTCATTGCAAATACTTACGCTACTCTAATGTCATCGATTCTATTCTTCACAAATTGCATAACTGTGTGAGCATTATCCTGGTTGCCCAAAAGTGCATAGTTGAATGAGTTCACTTTATCATGCGATCTCACTTCCTTTGTCAACGTTAATTCTAAATACCTGAAGTTGAAAATGATAAGAATTATTTTGATGAGAATCTAAGAATATGTCCCTTATAGGTTTACATAATATTATGTAGTCGTGCCACTATATAATTCGGCGGGTTACCTGGGCATTCCATGAAACGTCCCCATTCATGAAATAACCTACTGTCTAACCGTCATAATGGTGCCCAAAGTCGAACGGATTAATGATAATAATGTGTTACCTAATCGACATTTCATGGTAAACTCTTCGCTACTTCAAAATCTGACTGGACATGTAATAAAACAATGCATTTCACGCCCCTAGAACTGCTGTACCCGTATTTTCTAATTGGTTTAGTATTCATACTTATTATAAGTAAGTATCACTACTTAGTATGTACTAAAAGTTACACCATAATTAACATTTGGACCTGATAAAACATTTGAACCTAATAAAACTTACTGAGTTAGTAGCCTTGAGTCTCTGGTAGCGGCTAAGGCTCTCAACAGTTCCAGTTGATCGTTAGCATAATTTGATTCACGATATTTCCCCAAAAGAAACTGGAAGTCTTGCGCTCCGCCTTCTCTAATTCCTACTACATATACATTTCTACGAATCCGAGAATCAACCCTGAAATATAATGTGACCAATTTAACAAAGTTTTGAAGACATTGGCCTAGCCTTAAAAGCTATTAAGATGGGAAAATGTCACATGTACCTGTGAAGTAACTCATCCTTTTAGTTTCGTAGTTGGTTAAAAATAAACATGTGCATACATTAATAAATATTATAGAAGACAATAATTTTTGCTTAAAGCACATAGTTTCTGAGTTATCATGCTTTTTAATTGCAACCCATTAATTTTAATCTATAATGATTTAAAGATATGGAGATTTTAAACAAAATTATTTAATCTCCTTTTCCGTAGTCTAAAGTGGTGCTTAGACTACATACACCGTGAAATTTTCATGATTTCCGAGCTGAAAGACCGTGATTCTACTCTTGAAAGTAAACAACTTCACGTGTAAAAATAATATAGTGCCCGATAATTTTTTTCAACTTTTCGTACTAAGCAACCGTCTAGCAAACTTTGTTTTATGTGAAACTTAGAAAAAAATATGCATTTAATTTTATTTTCAGCATAAAATTGTTCATGTTTCAGGTTACATGGGTGGAATCACCTCTTTCGGCTCTGAAACTAACTTTAAACCAAGTGTATAATCAAACCAGCTTAAATCACAACATCGAGTAAAAAAATGTATCTTGGTCTGACAATGTGTTACAATTTGTATAACAATATCACAGATTAATTAGTTACATACTATTTTACCTTAATGCACATAGATATATAGAAAGAACGCGTTCAAATTTAATTGGTTTAATTACATATAAACAGTGAAGTTAAACAACATTATGGAAACAAATGACATATTTAATGAATGGAAGATATTACTCGAAATATTGTAAATACATACGTACCAAGAGTTTTGGTCTCTAAAGGTCAAAAATCTGCTTAGCGACTCTTGTACACATTTTTCATGCCCGATAGTGCACGCGAAGTGGAGAACCTCTTGTCGTGTCAAACTTATGGTAGAACTCTCATTAAAATATGTATCAAAACCCACTGTATCGATAACTTTCTCCATATTACTTAGAATGAAGGACTAAAACACAAAAATGATAAATTCATAAATTGTACAAATATTAGATATGTACTCCACTTTTGCGACCTAAATTAAACTCTAGGTTTGTCTCTGCCCGAAATTCCAAGCCTACTAATGACACGTGTTTCACTTTTTAACGAAGCATCCTAAAGATATTCCAGAGATCAGATTCGGTTAGCTAATAACAAGCACCAATCCTAATTGTTTACGAGTACTACAAAGGTAACTGGGGAAGCATCCATAACACACAGACTTCATGACAAGTTGAAAAAGTTAATTTTATGAATCGATCCAAAATCTAATTACGTGCTTCCACTGCCTGTACGTGAACATAATATTTGGTCCACTCATTCCAGTATTCCCATTGTAAAAATGTATTTGACAGACATTATCAATGAATGTAAGTTATTAATTTGATATGCATATTCAGTTAATGGGAGTTACCCAACCGACCCAAATCAGGAAACGAACACGGCACCCTCAACTTCGAATGAAGATGTACTTGCTCAACTGTGAGGTACTGTTGCCCGCGTACTGTATGGTAGAACCATGGTATATTGCAGCACGAATTAGGCCGGCTCGCCCGGTGAAATACGACCCTCATAAATTATCGACGTGAATACCAGTTTCGTTCGGCGAGTGAAAGTGCCGATGTCCCATCTCCCCCTACCCTCTTTTCCCACTTTCTCTGAAGGCCGGCAACGCACCCGTGATTCTCGGATGTTGCGGGTGTTCATGGGCGATGGTGATGAATTTTATAAAAAAAAATACTGGTCAGTATTAAATGAACTTTTGTCAAAATATCTAATTTTTAACATAACAAAAAAATGACAAAATAATGTAATAATAGCTTTCTAAGCGGCAACTTTGAGGAAGTTTATTATTTAAGATAATGTGTAGTTTTAAGTTTGTAAATATTAACATATGTATGTACTTTTTATTAATAAAGTTTCATAATTCATGTAATAAATAATATGTAATAATGAATATCGAAATAGCTTTTAACTTAAGACCTACATTAAGAAATACTTACGTCAAACTCTTCTTGTTTCTCAGGAATATGCCTGAGTCTATTCCTAAGCCAGGTGAATCCTGATATGGCGGGGTTCCAAACATGGTAATTTACCTCGTTACGTAAAAACCTCAATATCCTAAAACCAAAATCGTAACTCATTCTGCTTGATCGCATGAGTGCGAATACGTCGTCAACAACCTGAAAAGTTTTAAAAAATACATTCATTGATTTTCCATAATAATTATACCAGTGGACAGTGGTGGAAACGATGGTTGAGTAATATTTTATTTTTTCGTGTTTAGACAAGCAAATAAGTGTAAAAGTGTTTAATGTGTGTATTATTTTACATACATGAAGAAGAACCTCAATTTATTGATTTCCGCGTTTTTTTTTATTTTTCAGTTTTTTTTTTGATCCCGATTTTAGAAGCTTTTCATCCAAAGTTTAGATATTTTAGAAATTTTACACGCCGTCGTACAACGCAAATTAAGAAACTTTGATAAAAATAAATTAAACATGTTTTACGCAATCAAAATTTCCCAATATTAAAAAATATTGTTTTTAAGTGCTATTGCCGTCTCGTGAGTTTCTTTTCACTTCAGATTTATTTATAAAGGAATGCATACAGTCAATTTCGAAACTTTATCGTAATTAAACTTTGCAGAGATATCTTCTCTTACCTGTGCTCTATTCAAGTAGTGTATAGACTCTGGCGCGTACATCAAGGCTTCAGAAATGAGTTCCCAACTTTTATCATCATAATTTACTCTGTAATGTCCTAAAATATAAAAATGGCAGCACTAAAATCTTTTCGTTGATGATTATACATTGTATAATCTTTAAATATAACTTGGAAAATCAGGTTTGTACGAGTAGATTCCGAGATTGTTTCTTTGAAAACATAAATAAATGTTAAATAATGACAGTTAGAAATGGGTAGGTCCGGATGAATATGTGTCCACGGATGTAGGCCGTTGTGGTACCTACGAGGCATGCCTTTTAAGTTCTGTCGTTTCCATATTTCCCGGCAATTTTGAATTTGGAACTGTTCTATATTCGAATGTGTTTAAATTTTGAATCTCAAAACAGTTGAAAGTATTAGCATTAATGCTATTGTTTAGTCACAGCGTCGATTGGAATCTGTCAGGTTACGTACGAAAATGAATCTTTCTATGGAAAATGTTCGTGCAATAATTTTCCACAACTTTAGAAGAGGCCTGACACGGCTTCAGTGTTTTGAAGAGCTAACATCTGTGTTCAGTGATGAAGCCCCATGTCTGCGGACTGTCGAACGCTGGTATTTAAAATTCCAGCGTGGACATACTAGTGTTAGTGACAAATCTCGCGAAGGACGCCCAAAATCCGCCTTCACTGAAGATAACATCATTGCTGTGCGACAACTAATTCTCGAAGATCGTCATGTGACGTATCGAGAGATAGAGGCTCTATTAGGCATCTCAGGGACAACCATTCAGAAGATCTTGCATGAAGCGCTTGGTGTGAGAAAGCTAATTTGCCGTTGGATACCGCATCTGCTTTCCGACGATCACAAGGCGGCCCGCGTCAGATGGTGTAAGAAAACTCTGCAAAGGTTCAACCGAGGAGAGTCAAATCACGTCTACGACATCATCAGTGGTGACGAATCTTGGATCTATGCCTACGATCCTGATTCCAAACAACAATCTACAATCTGGGTCTTTCAAGACGAGCTAAAGCCGACTAAAGTTGTTCGTTCTCGAAGCACTTCAAAGAAGATGGTGGCCACGTTCGTTGGAAAAACCGACCTTGTAGCGACTATTGCACTTGAAGATCGTAGAACGGTTAACGCAGAGTGGTATACCACAGTTTGTTTACCACAAGTCATCGCCGAACTTCGAAAATCTAATTCAAAGCGACGCATCATCCTGCACCACGACAACGCAAGCTCACACAGCGCTCGTCAAACGATTGAGTATTTGAAGCAGGAAAAAGTAGAAATTCTTGACCATCCTCCATACAGTCCTGACCTAAGCCCTAACGATTTCTTTACATTTCCTAAAATTAAGAAAAGTCTTCGTGGTCAAAGGTTCCAGTCCGGTGAAGAACCCCCACTTTAGAGTGGAATAAATGTTATAATAACTGGTTTGAGCGAATGGAAAAGTGTATTAAGCTACGTGGTGAATACTTTGAAAAATAATAAAAAGTACTATAAGGTTCTAGTTGTGTTTTTTTCTTCAAACGACAAAACTTAAAAGGCATGCCTCGTACACGTTTGTAACAAGCCGCTCGTTCCAAACACTTGGCAAGTACAGACAAGCCAAATGTCGACGTCCACACGCTTGTTAATGTGTTAGTATGTTCTGAGTCGTCCAAGCATGGTGAACATCAAATTTATCACGACACGGATATTATGTGCAAGCTGACTTATTTTTTATTATCATATGAAGGCAAATGAAAAAAAAGGCAACACAGACTTATTTTTAAAAAAAGGTACCGGATTATTAAAATTTATAAAAATCGTATAAAACGGTGTCGATTCGTCGAAACTTTGGAAGCTTGTGCACAAGCGTTTGCCACAATCTTCCTTATGCCCGAAAAGTGACATGGACCCGATTTGGGGCAGGTGCTCGCAAGTCTAACGCAGACCAAGCCAAACACCCAATCCACATGTCGAATTTGTGAACGCTTGTCGAGACTTTAGACGTTGGATACGTGTCGCTTGTCGCATGATCGCGTGTGGAAAGCCATAAAAGTCATAGATAGATCCATGCAGATAGATATACGTCAAGATTCGACTCTTTTAAGATATCTGACCTTTTATTTGCAAGAGAAATCTGCATACAGATATCCAGCCCCTTGGGGGAGAGTGGGTTATGCAAGGCTTAACTTGTGTAATGGTCGTCTTCGGCGCATTATAGAGGGAGTCTGGGATTTCCTAGGGAACGCAACCAGAGCCCCTCTCATGCTGTGCTGAAGCACTTCTTGGGAGGAGAGGGCGGGGTCAAAGCCCCCGGTATTAAGGACACTCGGCCGCGATCCGAAGGCACCTTTAGTGGCCTCTTACGATGGGCAAGAAGCCCGTCTGTGCCTTATTCTCAGGCACAAGCTACAGGACTAACAATATCTAACTTACTCCAACCAATGATAATATTCAAAATCCCCAGAATAAAATTGAAAGACAGTTGAACTTTATAACACTATCATATAATTTTGGATATCGACTTCTGTTCTATTTATTTTCATGACTTTATTTGCGAATAAGCTTACGACAAAATCCGATCCGAGACACCTTAAGAATTATTTTTGTTGTTTTTTAAAACCTGTTTTAAAAAAAATATCGTGATGTTTTTTAAAAGTCATTTAACGTGATGGCTATTATAATAATTACAATCACCAGTACCAGGACCACAGCTGTTTAATGTGTATACAATTACCATGTTGCAAATTGTTGAATATAATCCATTCTTCTTTTGCTTCTTCAATCAATATTCCTCTGTCTCCAGTCAAGACATAAACAGGCTTCACGTCTTCGAAATTAGGATTGCTTTTCGTGGAGTAAGTTATTGGTAGAGGGTAGATTTGACTGGTAGGCGTCGCTGTTGCGCTTAAGAAAAACCTTTCCTAAAACGAAAGGTTTAATTAAATGTGGCCACTCACCTCTCATTAAAAACCGAAAATATTGCAAATTAAAGTGTAAAGAATATTTTAAAAAACACAGCTTTTATTAAAATTTAATATTAAGATGCAAAACTAACGAACGGTGCTATAGAGTAGTGTATACTTTTTTTACTTTTCGTAATGAAATTCATGTGGCTACTTTTTTATTAGGAATTTGTCTTAACCTACTACCGTCTCATTATCGTCTTATTCTCACCTTGTTATCACCTTATTGTCGTAATATTATCGTATTACAATCGCTTTGTTGTCGTTTTATAAGAAACGGTGATTATAATAATAATTTTAAAACTAGAAACCAAAATACATTTATCTATGGCTAAAAACAATGGCGATCATTTTATCTATTGAATACTTCTAAATAGATTTCTATTAGATTTATTATTCCACTAAATGTCACTATCTCGGAATTAGATTCTGGCAGTGATTTTATTTGTTTTGTTTTTGTTTTTGTTTATTCAGGTAATCAACAGTCATTTCATTAATAATAATATACAGAAGCAAGTAATACACAAAAGGCCAATAACAGATTACCCTAACATAGTTAATTTGTGGAAATTACAGTATTCTTTTTATTATCATTACTTTTTTCTTCCCTTCTTATTATTCATCCATCCATTTTCCATCGTAATCAACTTAATGGATGGCGGTCCACAACTGTTAACATTGACTACCCCTATTTTCCATTAAAATACGCCTAACCTGCCATCGAAAGCAACGCCTTGTGGATTGAAATGGATCTGCTTCAACAAATGATTCATTATAGGTGTGTGCAATGCGAGTCAAGGTTTCATTCTTTGTGTAGTTTGTACCTCTTAGAGGGACATACAGCAGCTTCGTATGACGTGTACGCCTCCGCGGAGCACAAACTGCTAGTTCGGCCACCAAGTCAGGACAGTCAATCTCAGCGCGCACTATGTCATACAAAAACGACATATCGAGAAATGTTCTTCTATTTTTGAGGGTCATTAAGTTTTGATCTAGACACCCATTCTCGTATGACAAGTGGGAATGCGATAAGCGATAGTTTAAGTATCTGATAAATTTTCTTTGAATTTGTTCAACACGCTGAATCTGACCGCCATAACACGGAGACCAAACACAAGAACCATATTCCAATACACTTCGTACGAACGCTACGTACACATTCTTTATGCAATTGGCATTTGTGAATACGGAACATGTACGCATGACGAACCCGAGGTTTTTCAATGACCTAGAAACAATTAAGTCAATATGTGGACTAAAAGAAAATTTGCTATCGTAATGGATACCCAAATCTCGTATCATTTCAGTACGTGTTATAATATTGTTTCCGATAACATAATTACATGCAATGGGATGACGCCGTCTTGTAAGGGAAATTAACTGACATTTATCAATATTTACGGAGATTCTATTACGATTGTAGTATTCAGTGAGACGATTTAGGTCAAGCTGAAGTAATCTAACATCGTCTACGTTTCGGATCTCTTTAAATATTTTTGTGTCATCAGCATACATCAAAAACTCGGAATGCCGAAAACACGTATATACATCATACAAATAAACACTGTAAAATAACGGACCCAGATGAGATACCTGCGGTACACCGGAACTAATGTCTATAAAACTAGATCTGCATCCACCTATAACTACAGCTTGACAACGGTTAGTGAGGTTTATAATAGATTATTGTTAATTACTATCTCCTTTGCTAAGCTATACTTACTTGGCTTATCGCAATTTCACCTGTTGAGTGATTAATGTCGACATTTAATATAGGATAACCGGGTTCATTTACCCAAACTCTATAGTAATCAGTAAAATTGAAATGAAGATAATTTTCTAAAGGTGTGTCCTCTTCGACAGCTCTTGCGAAGGCATCATAAAGATCGTACTGATCGGTCGCTTCTAGTTTACTGTAATAAAAATTATGTGTTATGTAACATAATGTAATAGTATAATGTTATATTAACCCTTTGCATGCCTGGTAGAGTCTGACAGACTCACCTTATATCTAGATATATATATATCTAGGTTTCTGATTTACGTGATAGTGAGTACTGTTCGATCTGTTAATTTTCCAAAATTTATAGCGCATGATTTTGTTATGAATGTCAGTACTTTATAGTGTATTGATATCTTTATTTCTTTTCTACTGTTAATGCATCTATTGTAACTATTCTATTAGAGGTCGCCCGGTGGTCGAAATTCGACCATAAATGTAAATATTTTAATATAAACTCTTTGACGACAATATCTACTCTGTGCGACTGTTTGATCCAAGGTTATTTTAAAAATACTAATAACCTCTAAGTATTTTGTAATTAACATTGTCCCCAATAAATTTTGTTTTACGACTTTTAAAAATTTACAAGTTTTTTCTTTCATACAAAAATAAAATTACATTAAATGTTTCTGAAAATGACACCTACTCTACCCGGTCGCTAAAGTGGCACACGTAAAGCTGGGCCCGGAGGGCCGTGGCCATTGGAATAAGTACACAGAATACGTACGCAGAATACGTACACAGAATAATTACGTTTCAGACAGTACAACAAAATTTAACAAATATTTTTTGACGAACGTGTTAAGTTTTGAAAAAAGTAGTAGAACGAAAGTCGTTGGGTTAAGAATGATGACAAGAATTTTGCACTAAGAGGTTATTCTTATTTTTCAATTAACCCTGTATATGTATATGTTCACAAACTATAATGAGTTTGACACTGACAGTATTTTTGACAATGACAGCATAGAGAAAATTGAATGACAGTATGAACGTAAAACAATGCTAAATCTCAAAATCCTTCGTGCGTGCAATATTCTTACAGAGATATCTCGTCTTAACATAACTGTTTCCAAATTTTTTTATTAATAACACTAAGGCTTCTGAATGGCTACTGAACAAGGTACTGAAATGTTTTATCTTTACCTATATATGTATAGATTTTACATTATAGCCTACAGTTAATTGATAATTAAGTTTTTTTATGTATATCAGTCAGGAGTCAGGGTGCAGAAAAACTGCGAGTCTATATGTGATAACATTAAGAATTTCAATAACTTTATTACAACCTAATTTTTAAATAAAAAACATTATGTAATTTCTTATACTATTCTAATATTGAAATGAAAAGTGCTTTGCCAATTATGTCATTTTCCTAACTTCATTTACACTCTGAACTGTGAGGAACTTCATCTAATCGGTATTTTACACTGTCAATGTTCATTTACTTTTAAAATAACGAAAAAGAAAATGTAAAAATTCAAACGCACTTGCCCTCCAAGAAATATTGGCAAGCTTTTCTAAAAGTTTCTGCTGTTATTAAGTCAGCAGTCATCCTAAGAAAAGCTGCACCTTTCGAATAGCTGATGGTGCCGAAATGGCCAGTTACTTGAGCTGGAGTATTAACATCATGGTTTAATGGAACGGTTCCAATGCCTGAATCAAATGATAGTGAAGTTTGAAGGTAACGAGAGTTAAAGTGTTCATGATGATCATATTCCGGAAACACCTGGAAATGAAAATAGGTATAAAAGGGGATTTGCTTTTGTATTCTTTACAGTAGTTTTATTACAGGTTAGATTCATTAGAATCTTCTTAATGAAACAATTATTACTCATCTATATTTTTAAATCCATCATATTTGTTATGTATACATTACTTAGAATCTACGATTACATGTTGAAAATGGCATTGGTTTATATTTACTTATCGGTCGCACAAAACCTCTAGTACGCTCATAAGTTGATCCGTGCAATTGTAAGTCTTAAATAAAACATTTAAGTCAATTTAATATTTTCTTTAATTAGTCTCTAGAAGGATGCCTAATCATATTATAATATATTGAATATTATAATATATTTAAAACATATGTATGTAATGGTATAATATTTCGCTTCTGCGCCCTTAAACGCCTCGTATTCAGAGCGTACTAGTAGTTTCACGCGGTCTATAATTGCTCTAATTGTCACAACATGTATACCTACAAAACAAAATTTTATTTGAAGTCAACTTAATATGTACATACATACATATCTTCTCGCCGTATCCCTGACGGGGTAGTCAGAGAAGACGGAGCGCCAAGCGTCGCGGTCCTTACATACATCTTTCGCTTCGTCAAATCTCATCATTCTCCTCACACACAATAAGTACAATTTTAAATTTAAAACTTACCTCATGAGTAGCAATATAACCAAAATAGCTAGCGAAGCCTTCATTAATCCAGGTGTTGCTCCACCAGTAGCAGGTAACCAAATTGCCAAACCATTTGTGAGCTAGTTCGTGGGAAACAAGGGTTGCTGCGTAATGCTCAATAGACATTATTGTTTCACTCTTGTTGACAGTCAAATAAAGTTCTCTGGAATAGAAAACATTTACAATGTATACTGAAGGAAGTATATTAGATAAGATTCTCGTCATTTTATGAGTTTCGAGATCAATTTAAAAAAATTTTGGATTATAGAAGATATTAATTACAGATAGTTTATTTATCTAATTTTTAAATAGAAATTATGTCGACGTATTTAATGTTTTAATAGTGTTACTGCGAGCAAGCCTGTAGCTTACTTTTGGGTCACACAAAATATCTATATTATCTAAAATATTATTATTATTATATTACTATCAATTCAATTGGCGGGTAGTTTTTGAAGCAAGACGTTACTTTGTCTATTTCTACAGTTTTTATTTAAAAAAATAGTTTAAAATATATTAATTATAGTGTTACATATATCAATAGATGTGATAAAAGTAGTGCGAAAAAATAGCAGCAGATTACACTGGAAGAATTTAAGTGTTTGTGTAAAAACAAAAGTTGAGTCAAAAGGTGTGCGTTATTGTAAAATTTTAGAAAAATTATATATTCAATAGCTTTGTGCACAAAATAAACCGATAGTTTGAAAAGTTTGGATGTGAGTGGCAGATTTTTTTGTTTTTGTACTCTTTTATAATCCAAATGTGAGTTGACATCTCGAGACTGTTTTATATTTGTTTTAATAAGTGCCTTGAAGTTTTAACGAGCAATTGCGTATCTCTCTTGGAAAAGTATTATTTACATTTTTTATTGAGCAGCAAGCATTATGGCAGACCAAGTTTGGGGATGTTGTAACCAGGAGTCAGAAAACGATAATGAATACATAGAGTGTTTTCAATGTAAAAAGCCATATCACCATGATTGTCTTCTGTTGAATAACCTTGACATAGGAGATAAAAAAGCAACTTGGAGATGCCCTGTATGTAAAAACAATAAGCCTAAAGGAGGCAATAATGATAACACTCCGGTGCGCGGATCCTCCTCTGAAACTAATATCACTAAAAGGTCAAAAAAAAAACCGGCACCGTCTTCACCCTCTGAACAACGCCTTGAAGATCGTATAACGCAACAAGATATCCGGAATATTATTAACGATGTGGTAAAAGCGGAAATGAAGCAACTTTTGTCTAATCTGAATCAAACATTATCGAATACTTTAAGTAGTGAATTGAAAAATATTAAGGATGAAATAAGAGATGTCAAGGAATCCATTGGCTTTCTTAGTGATCAGTATGACGAGGTAAAAAGAGAATGTAAAGCAAGTTCAGTCATAATAAACGAGTTAAAAGTTCAGAATAACACCTTGAAATCTGGTATGGATTCCTTAAATGTAAGAATTAATCAAATAGAGCAAGAGGCCAGACGTAATAATGTGGAGATACAGTGTTTTCCTGAGAACAAAAACGAAAATTTAGTCTCAGTTATATCACAAATTAGCAGAATAGTGGGACACGAATTATCAGAAGAAAATATTGTTCACTGCACTAGAATTGCTAAAATAAATAACTCCTCTGAACGACCTAGGTCAATAGTAGTTAGATTAAATTCTCCAAGAGTTCGAGACATGTTTTTAGCTGCTACTATAAAATTCAATAAGCAAAATCCTCAGAATAAACTCAATACATCGCATATTGGTATTGCTGGTGACAGGGTACCAATTTACGTTGTAGAACATCTTTCTTCAAATAACAAGTTTCTTCATGCTGCAGCCAGATTGAAAGCTAAAGAGTTACACTATAAATATGTCTGGACTAGAAATGGTTATATTTTTATGAGGAAATCTGATACATCAAAATATATTTTAATAAAAGACAAGGACTCGCTTGATAATTTAAAATAGTTATTTGTAATTATTTAGGTATTTTATATTTTTTTTTTCTAGTTGTTTATTATTCTAAGCATGTTGTATTTCAAACTAATATTTTATATAAAATTCTCAGCATTAAATGTTTACTACCAAAATATACGTGGCCTGAGAACTAAATCTCATGCTTTTTATCGTAACTTAAGTTGTTGTAGCTATGATGTTGTTATACTCACGGAAACGTGGCTGAATAGTACTGTTTTAACTAGCGAGTTATTTACTTCTGATTATATTGTTTATAGAAGAGATAGAGAAACGTCAAGGTTTAGTACTAAAAAAGATGGTGGAGGCGTGTTGATAGCTGTATCCAAAGCTTTAAATTCTAAGCGAGTAAAGAGGTGGGAAAGCGATTGTGAAGATCTTTGGATCCTACTGGAATTAAACAATGCTAATCATGTAAAACATTTAGCATTATGTACCGTATATTTACCCCCACCCATAAACAAAGTATTAGTGGAAGACTTTATTTCCGGTTGTAATAAAGTTTTGGGAGAGTCAGACATGTATACGTGTATAGTAGGTGACTTTAATCTCAGTCGTATTGATTGGGATTCCCAATATACTGAAACTACACAATGCTGCTCGTCCTCTCTGGAACAACTAATTATTGATTTTTCTTATGTAAATAATTTTCGCCAGTATAATAATGTTGTTAATAATATGGGAAGAGTGCTTGATTTAGTATTTTGCGACATCCCAACATGTCAAGTAAATGAATGTCAGTGTCCGTTAAGTAAAGTCGACATATTACACCCACCTATAGAAATTTCTATTTCAATCCATTTATCTAGGCAGTTATATTGTAATAATGAACTTAAAAGATATAATTTTTATAAAGGCGACTATATTGCAATTAATGATTGCATAAACAAAGTTGATTGGAGTGAACAATTTAAATTATGTAAAAATGTGAATGAAATGGTGAGTTTACTTTATGAGATACTTTGGAATGTTATTGAGATACACGTACCGTTGGTTCAAAGAAAACATAAAAAGTTTCCACCTTGGTTTGATAATGGACTAATCAGGCTCTTAAAGGAAAAGCAAAAACTGAGGAATAGGTACAAATTATATAAAAATCCATTGGATAAATTATCTTTGGACACCATTAGCAAAAGATGCAATAAATTATCAACTGAATATTATAACAAGTACATAAGATGTGCAGAATTAAATATTTCAAAGAATCCTAAGAATTTTTGGAGTTTTGTTAAAACAAAAAGAAAGGATTCCAATGTATATCCTTCCACTATGTTGGATGTGAGTGGGCGGATTTCTAGCGGACCAGAAATCTGTAACACATTTGCGTCTTATTTTGCATCGGTATATGCCGAGGACAATCACCAAGTTTATGGCTCGACCTCAGGTAGTGACTTTTCCTTACCCATTGAAAATAGTGATTACTTTTCGAGTATTGTGATTGATTTTAAGACCATGTTATCAAAAATTAAACAATTGGATAGCACCAAGGGCCCCGGTCCAGATAAAATTCATCCTTATTTTGTTGTCTCATGTGCGTCGAGTTTAGCCATTCCATTGCATATATTATTTAATAAATCATTGCAAACTGGTATATTTCCAAGTCAATGGAAATTGGCCAAGGTAGTTCCTATATTTAAAGATGGTGATAATACTATTGTAAGCAACTATAGGCCAATTTCTATTTTGTCTGTGTTTGGTAAATTATTGGAATCGTTAGTGTGTCCGCACATCCTGAATTATTTTGCACATTTTTTATCCGAGCACCAACATGGTTTCGTTAAGATGAGGTCTACTGTTACCAATTTAGTAATGTTTACAGATATTTTATTCGAAGCTATGGATCGTCAAGGCCAAGTCGATGTGATCTATACAGACTTTAGTAAAGCCTTCGACAAAGTGTCACATACGATTTTATTAAGAAAACTTTCGTTATACGGCTTTGGGGGTTATGTGTTATAGTGGCTTGAGTCATACTTGAGAGAGCGCACTTTTAGCGTCGTAGTCAATGGATTCGAATCTGGTTACCATAACATTACTTCAGGAGTCCCTCAAGGATCACATCTAGGGCCGGTGCTTTTTAATATTTTCATTAATGATATTTCTAAGATTTTTCTTCATTGCAGTCCGTTCTTGTTCGCTGATGATTTGAAGTTTTTGAGAGTGATTGAATCTGCTTCAGATGTGGATAAGGTTCAAGTTGATCTTAATAACTTGATTAAATGGTGTAAACTTAATCATATGCAGCTAAACCCCAATAAGTGTTCATACATGAAATATACACGCAAACTTAACAGTATCTCATCTATTTATCGTTTAGGACCTCATGCGCTAACAGAGGTTAAAGTCGTTAAAGATCTAGGCATCATGTTGGACTCTAAACTTACATTCATTGCTCAAATTGAATTATGCATAAAGAAGGCATCTAAAATGTTAGGTTTTATTATACGTAATGGTAGAGAATTTCGTCAACCTAGCACAAAAATAGTCCTTTATAATGCATTGGTTCGTAGTATTTTGGAGTATTGCAGTGTGATCTGGAGACCTCATTATGCGACACACTCACTAAGAATCGAACGCATCCAAAAAAGATTTTTGTGGAGCCTGATGGGATCTAGTGGTGCTGCAATTAAATTTAACTCATACACAGATAGACTTAACTATTTTAAAATGATTCCCCTTTCAAAACGTAGAGATGTGTTGGATTTAATGTTTCTTTACAAAGTGTTTAGGTTTAAGATAGACTGTCCGGGCCTCTTAAGCAAATTCAGAATTAGAATACCGACTAGACAACCACGTGGCGAAATTAAATTATTGGTACCACCTTTTCGTAAAACAGTATTTTGTTCCAAATCAGCAATACCTAGACTATGTGACCTATTCAACAAAGTAAGTCACAGAGTTGACATATTTTTTGACTCTGACGTGACATTTAAGTATGTCATAGTGAAATATTATAAACAGGACATGACGTAAAATACCTGGCACTCTAGCTCAATTAAGTTAAGCTCATGTAAGTTAAGATCTTCAAAAGTTTTATTTTTTTTAAAAGTTTTTATTCAATTATTATTTTCACTGAATATGTAAGTCTTGTTTCATTAAAATGAAAAATGCATGCTGTGTTTACCTGTAAGTGATTGTGCACTTAGCATAATACTATTAATGTTAAATCTGTGTTTTACTTGGTGTAACAATTGTTGGTGAACTTAAATAAATAAAAAAAAAAAAAAATTACTATTTTATTACATATAATCGTTGTTATGTCTGATTGTTATCCAGAACTTTAAATAACTAAATCGATTGAAGTCATATTCCTACTACCTAATTGTGTTGTCGAGACGATGATCCATATCTTTATTAGC
This sequence comes from Zeuzera pyrina, assembly GCA_907165235.1. Classification (NCBI taxonomy): domain Eukaryota; kingdom Metazoa; phylum Arthropoda; class Insecta; order Lepidoptera; family Cossidae; genus Zeuzera; species Zeuzera pyrina. The sequence continues at coordinate 22,238,285 of OU015624.1, read as the reverse complement.
ATCCGGTAGATGGCGGTGTAATCGTTACTTTATATTTAACTTCCTGATGCCGGCAACTTCGTTCACGTAGACTTTTATTAACTAAATTAAATATTTCATAAACCTTCGCGGACGTACGCTGAACATCTCACCAAAGTTTCATCACAATCAAATGAATGGTTTAGGAACGCATAGAGGACAAACATACATATAAATATTTCATTTTTCTATAGTAATATTACGAAGAGGTAAACTTGTAATGAATGGATAACTTGTAATGTAATGGATAAACTCAAAAAGTTCTCAACCAATTTCAAAAATTCTTTCATCTGTAGAAAGCTACATCATTAGCGAGTTATATAGGCTGTACTTTATTTCAAAAGCTTGCTAATTATGTATATAATATAAAGATGAAGATAGGCATGAGTAAGCCTCGGAATACATCTATCATACCATAAACTAAATACAACGGACATGAGGTGGAGAAGCGTCAATATACGTGATGTAGACAATAAATCAATAAAAAATTCAATTTTAAATTTTAACATTTCTTTATATTCTTACCTATAACTAACCATACCCCAATTCTCAGTTCCAGCAGAGGCCCAATCCGGAGATGAAACGTGATCATTTAACAAGTAAGGGTGCATTTCGGAGTATGGCATCCCAAAATATTTTTCGAAGTGATCAGTCAATTTAACAGCTAATTCCAGAGCAAAATCGCCAAGTCCAGCAGTGTTAGAGCGACCAATAATTCTGATGGCGGGATTGAAGGAAGTGTCTTCAGCGATCACTTCAAAGGTTTCACTTACAAGAAACGTAACTAGATACGATGACATTTTCGGTGTACTGAAAAAGTTGTATCGCACACGACGATTTTCTTGACTGAAAGATTACGAATGAAACTTTTATTGTTTTACTGTAATTACCAAGTAAATATTTAAACAATCCATCAAACCCAATTATTTAATTACTTACAGATCAACGGACATGTAGTTAGTGTTAGAAAAAATAGCAGAGTACTCTACTGGTACCGATAAATGCAGTGTGAATACGGCCTTGAAAAGAGGTTCATCCCAACAAGGGAAAGCTTGTCTTGCATTATATGGCTGGAAGTGGGTGGTAGCGTAAATCCTAAAAAATAAAACATTTTACTTCTTACTTCATTACTGTATGCAAAATGAGAAAAAAATTGGATTCCATTACAGTAAAAAAACACTAATCACTACGTTGAAAATTAAAAACTAGTATATTCTTTTAAAAAGGTTAATTAGTATATCAGTAGGATTCATTTCCTAATGCATTAGAAAGCAATTTTTTTTCTGGACTCTTGGCCTTTGTCTGAAAGATACTAATTGTCTGACACACAAGTAAGTTTATTTTACTCTATTGTTCGTTAATAACGACACAACATCCGAATGATTTATTGTGTGATTACAAGAATTTACAAGATATCCCTTACACATCTATTAATTTACGGGAAGTTAGTTTCACATTGACCATATAATTTATGATGATTTGAATTTGTATATGACTAACCGTTCGTTACCCTCGTCATCAATATACCATCCTTTCCAAATTCCTCTCTTCATTGGACCATCATTCATAGTATTCGAATAATCAATTACCAAAATATATTTTGTGTCGACTGCCAATGGGTTAAGTACATTGATTTTCAAAAAATGGTACTGTGGCTCTAGAGAGAAAGGTTCCAACAAATTAAGATCCACTAATTGGCCTTGGTCATTAAGGACAGATATTGCATTAATAGAATCTACATTCGCATGTAAAATGATTTCTTTTACGTTTTCCTCTTCAGCCTAAAATCAAATTTCGGAACAATTATTAAATGTATTATAGCAATGAAACGTTTCTATAAAAATTGCATCTACACTTAATTTGTTTGCAATAATTTTGAATAAATATCTTTGATCGTCAACTGTAATTGTTATCAATACTATCTAAATTGTAACCTTGTACACATATATAGTCATACATTATTTCTTAAACTCTCGTAGTTTTATTATGAACCCATCCAAAGATTATTCCAAAATACTATACTAGCGAGCCGATTATATTTTATAGAGACCAAAAAATGAATACAAGCCCACACGAGATTGAATAAATTAATATACTCTGTAAATGTACCCTCCATACCCAAAAATATTTTACCTTTCCATAAGTAAAAGAATATTTAGAATCGGTTCAGTAGTTCCAGGTATTACCATATATATGATGGAAACAAACAAATTACCTCTTTGTAATGTTAGTATAGACATAGATTTGGTAATTACATGTAATTAAAGAGTTTATGTTATGAGTTTACACATTCATTTGTTTTGTTTAGATGTCTACGCAAAGTGGAGATTCGGTGCTCGATATCATCACTAAGCTTAGGAAATAGTGTCTTAATCGCTTGCTAGATGGATAATCTATTGGGATATGAAACATCTCTGTTTTGGAAAACGTGTTAAATATTTGTGATGAAAGTAAGATAAATGCAGTTAGTACACAAATGATACGAATTGATTAGATTTGAGACAAGTGTGCAGGGTTAGATGGATTTTATTTACCAATTGTGGCTATGTGGAATGCTAATTTCTTGAAGGCTTGATCTGCTGTCGGTAAGTATAGTTGCGGTAGAAGCTCTATTGTCAATAATTCATTGACAAGACTACGCTATGGCGAAAAGTTCTGCTTAAAATATTGAACATGAATTATGTAATTTAAACATTTTGATTAATTTCTTTTTAACAGGCTTATGGATAACAGCTGCTGCACCAACTTTGTCATCGTATTTACTGCCGTTTTTATAAATACAAACTTTGTCTCGATCGATTATGTTTAATAAATCTTCGAAAGAAGAGGCTTCTAAATATGCTATTGACTTTCGAGGAGTTCTGGAGGGTTTACTACTGAGTCTAATGTAATATCATACCGAAGGAAGTGAGAAAGTTTTCATATTTCGGTGTGTTTGATGTCAGCCATTTCTGTTATCTTCGCATAGTATATCGAGACCAATTGAGCGAGAAAAATTTCCTTAGCTGTTCATATAGTTCTAAATCCTCTCACAATTTTAAAAACACTCTCTTTGCAGCGGGAGTAGTTTATATTGGACGCACTTGTAACTTAAAAGTGGTTGCCAAATGTTCAACGCGTAGCAAATGATGGGTGCTACAACGTGTTCTTGTTCTTCAACGTATTCTTGAGGTTTCAGAATTTATTCCCCAAGTAGGTTTAACAAATTGAATGAGTTTACTATATATTTTTAGAATTTTGTTTTATTGTTTATAATTACACAGTAATTTTATTTGCTTAAGGAGCTCAATTGCATGACTATCAATTGCAATGGACGCTTTAGCTGCTTTAACAGTAAAATATATTGTCTATGTTTTGAGGGTCCTAAGGTAAGTTTGATTTCCTTTCCCCATTCGAATATGAACTTAAGAGCAATATTGGTATTGTGTTGCAGATCTACAATGTTTTTAAAACAAACTATGAGCAGAATGTCATTGGCAAAAACTTAAATTCGACATCCAGGTGGTAACTTAATATCAAGTAGTTCGTCGACTACTACGTTTCAAAAGAATGACCCACAAGCGGATCCTTGGACCCATTCTTTAATTAGGAATTTAGTGGCTGAACCATCTACAAAATCAATTTCGGCTATTCGATCTTTGAAATAATCAAGAGTAATGTTGTAAATACGCTTAGGACATTCCATCAAATTAAGTCTTTTAAAAATTACTGACCACCACGCAGTATCAAACGCGGATTGTATATCCAAAGATATAGCCAGGACCTGTTCGTTGTTGGATTTAGCTTCTTTGATGTAATTTAACGCATCATGCATTGCGCAGACCATGAATATTTGTTCTTTAAATCCATATTGCCTCGAAGAGAACCTCTTGTATTTATGTATGTGATACGAATGTCTGCTAACGATGAGCTTCTAAAGAGTTTTCCGAAAACATTGATGAGTCCAATGGGACGGAATGCGTTGATATCAGTGTGAGTTTCTTTATTATACTTGGGTATGACTACTATATAGGCTACTTTTCATGACTTGGGGAAATAGCCCAGTTCAAAGTATCTGTTAAAATATAAGGTAATGATCTCGGGATACAGCTTAACGAATTATAAACAAATGTTTGATATGAGATGATTTAAGCCAGGAGCATTTCTAGAGCACATGCATTCAAGATTAGTAGTGACTTCATCCGCAGTAAAGAACTGTTCTGGAGGATTATCAGGGATGGTACTTATTATACAGTGTTTCGATTTTTAGTGGTTGTTGTCTCGGGTGTGTCGTTAGGGTAGAATTTGTCTAAGAACGTTTCGATTGTATCTTGGCTTGTCTTGGTATGTATACTATATTTTCTTGAATAGATATTTTCAAGGTAGACGGAGGCCAATTTACCGATGGGGACTTAATTATCCTGTTGGTAACGGACCACACATCCTTTTTACCTTGTTCGTTACAATATTCCTGGAAGTGATCTGATTATGCGATGCTACATAAATGCTTTGGAATATTCGATTTTTACTCGTTGTTTCTCAACGAGGACGTCCGTCATAGGTTTGTTCTGTCGTTTCAGTTTTTGTAATAGATGGTGCTTTTTTATGACGTCTCTTTACAATTGTTCCAAATGTTCGTTCCAGCATGGACATGACTTGAATAGTAGAGGTAAGAATGGTGACGAAGTTTTTTAAACCAGTGCATTCTAGATTTTTAATCTTAGTGTTAGTGGAAAAACGGTTATCAAATTCAGCTTTGAATTTATCTTTAATTTCTTTTCATTTGATAACAAACTTTTTGATTTCTTATCGTTTTCGCCAAGAATTAGAGAAATTAGTGGTCTGATATGCTGCAGTTACCTTCCATGCGTCAGTTATGTTTAGGGCTTCAATTATGGATGTACGGTATACCTCATGAGTTACTGAACCAAATCTTGTGAGTAGTTCCAGAGTTATATATAGCTCGATTGTTTGCAAATATAAGGTTATCAACATCATTACCCCTCTTATTAGTTTGCACGAATCCCCATAAGGAATGCCACTCATTAAAATCTCCACAAACAACATGAATTGCATCACTGTTAGATTTTAGGAAAAATTTTAATTTATGTAGCGTAATTAGGTTGTCATTAATGTAAGATTTAGGTTCAATATATACCGTTAGTTCCACATTAATTTTAATCACATAAATTACCCACGTGTGATATTATGTAATATTTTAGTAACAAGAGGGTAGAATGGATTTCCTGCGTGTAGGGGGGTTTCATAAAAGCCTGATTTTGGTCTTGTAAGAGTTCAGTTGTTGAGAAGTCGTCGAATAGTCAAGTACATAATAGTCGTGATGAAGAATTGATAGTGTGTTCTTTCTATTACATTTCATATTTAACAATACTCATTAAATGAACAATTTATTAGTTATATTTATCTTAATAATGTTATTATATGAATAAATTGGAGCGGTTGCGGAATTTGGCTATTCGCTTTATTTTCGGACTTCGTAAACATGATCACATTTCAATCTTCCGCTCTCAGCTAAAATGGCTTCCTGTGCGTCTTCGACGAGATATGCAAATACTTTCTTTTCTGTATGAAATTCTAAATAATCCGTCTGCTCTTGTATATCTTCGTTCCCGATTTCACCTCTTACCTACTTCTTCTCGACTTAGACGTTTTTGTGTTACTAAAACCTTGAAGTATCCTCTATCCAGATCTAATTTCTTCTACAATTCCTTCACTGCACGAGCAACTAAATTATGGAATAATTTACCTTTCAAAATTCGTAGTAGTCCATCGGTAACTTCTTTCAATAAACGTTTAAAAGACCACTACTTATCAATTCATTAAATATTTGCGTCATTTATGTATTTATATTTCTGTATATATTTATATTTTTTTTATGTTTGTATTTAATATTATTATTTCGTAATTATGTATAAATGCTTACATAACTGTCATTTACTTATGTATTTTTTTTACATTTATTTATGTATTTTTTTTTTTTCTTTTTTTAAGTTAAAATTCAGTTTTTTACCCTCTATAGTATTTGCACCACTTTGTGGGGTTAGCTGGAAGAAATCTCTTATAGAGATTTGTACGAAATCTCAAAATGTTATTAATGTAACCTTTGTATTGAATAAAGTGTATATATAATGTTTAGATTAGGAGAAGAAAACAGAGTTATACCCAGAGTGGCAAATTTGCTGGCACTTTACAGTCCCGTTGCTGGTGAACTGATAAGTATTGTAATAAAAAGGGATTTTGACGTGCATATTTTTACCGATATAAAGTTCACTGATACATGCGATCTCGAAGTCATTGATTGCAAAGTATTGTAAAAGTTCATCCTGGGATTGATTACATCGTGTAGTTAAACGAATATAAGGTACTATTGTTACTATCATGCCTACTACATTAATTTGTTTACCTGCTGTTTTGTTATAAATTCGTGGTGTAGATAAGAAGTCTTATCAGACTACATTAAGAAATGTGAAAACGTTTGCCACCAGAATGTTTCTTGAATAATCAGTATTGTGATTAATACAACGACTTAAATTATTTAAAATGCGAGACTCATGTGGGAATACCCACCTTATATACGTTCTTAGATAATCACAAATTAATTTGGCGTAATAGTAATTTTTAGTCAAAATTATTGAATCAATATTCGATTATAGCTGGGTAAATACAATAAATCTTGAATTATGAAGATGCATTTATCTCAACCTTGAAAGATATCGGAATAAATGGTAAGTCAGGAATTACAACCGATTAAATATAGCAGAATCTTCATGAATGAAATTAATGACGTCCATGAATTATCTAGAAGTTTGATTAATATGAATGAAATCAATTTATTGGGTCGGATTATCTTTCGACAGGGATCAACAAATAAGTCACAAGTAACGAATAAATATTAGTCAAATATGAAATTCACATGGACAATGTTATAAAAGTGGATGAATTACTTTGAGATTTGAATAGTATGAATGTAACCAATTGGATAATAGTATTTTATCAGGGATCAAGACAAATTAATAAATACCTTGAAGAAGGCCAATGAGAAATGAGACAAAGAAAATAAGAAATTGCATATCAATTGTTTTTTATTATAAAAGAGAAGGCAAACGAGCACGCGAATCACCTAATGAAAAGTGATCACCACCGCCCATGGACATCTGCAACTTCCGCGGAATCACGGGTGCGTTGCCGGACTTTAAGGGAAAGGAGGGGAAGAGTGAGATGAGCCACCGGTACTCTCATTCACCGAACGAAACACAACAGCAATAAATGCTGTTATTTCGCGCCGATATTCTGTGAGAGGGCGATATTCCATCGGGCTAATTTGTGCTGCACTGCAGCATGGCTCTACCACACATATTCTTCCCATATTAATATTCATTTCTCACATTCTCACATTCAGATATTCATTTCTCGTCTCAATATCAAAGAATAGAATATTTTTGTACACATTAATGAACCAAACAAATTATGTGATAACTGGATTCAAAAAAATTAAATCAATGAAATTGGATCTTGATGAATAAATAAGAATTGAAAAATACTAGTAAGGAGTAATTGAATGTTAAGAAATTTCAGTAATATGAAAGAATCAGTTCTTTGATTGGAAAAAATATATTTACACAAAATACGACATATAAATATCTGGTATAAAGCTATTCAAAAATTTCTCTACATCTTCAGCATCTTTCATTTTCGTCTATTGAAATTTCTTTACATTCAATTACTCTTTACTGGCATTCTGATATAATAATTTTAAATTATATGACAATAGTTTTACAACTTACTTGTATGGTTATGTATTCTTTTCCATCGAAACTATACGACCGATCAGTCCTCTCGTTGAAATAAAGGTTTAAATAGATATCATACTCCAATGGTATTACGTTTTGTGGTAGTCTGTATATTTGTTCTGAGTTTCTTGATGAGACATCAGTACTGATCAGTTGAATTTCGCCGAATTCTCTTTGCCATAGCGGCGTATCACTTCTAACGTGAACTATGAGCGCTAAGCTCAAAAGTATAATAAAGAAAGACATTTCTACGGACAAAAATGGTTCAATTAGCTTCCTAATATTTTGCGTAAACTATGGCACCGAAAGATTAATTAATATACACAACTAAGTGCAAAATTTAATGATAATTCAATTTACAAAGCAACTTTTAATGTAATTTTCATGGAATCGATTTTAATGTATTACACCCAAAATATTGTTCAAAAAGTTCTTCAACACAATACTTTTGAAATAGGCTTTTTAAAATCTAAAGCACTAATGGAATATAATGATAAAATACAAACCTGCACTAGAAATGTTCTCTTTGTTAAATGAATTAAATAAAATAAAACATATTGAGATATTGCTTTATGGATATTTAATAATTTGTTGATAACGATAAAAATTATCGTTTCTTATCTTTAACTTTAATTGTTTTATCGCAGAAATAAAAGGGATTATGATACAATAACATATAGATAATATCATTCGTAGATTAGTCGCTAAACTATGGGAATTACTATATAAATAAAATTAGAAATTTCAAAAATATTTGTACTAGTACTTTCAAATAACTGCAGTGACATTTAGGGTGGCTCGCACCAACTAAATAAACTCGATTAGGACTTGACATCTCTCTTGCTCCAACTACTAAATCGTTGGTGCAAGCGAGATGTCAGTTCCTTAAATCGAGTTTAAATACTTGGTGCAAGCCGCCATTAATTAAATTTTAACTCGTTTAATACATTAAAATAAGAATGATTTGCTTTTAAATTATTTGCGTCAACATTATCTCAAATATATTATTTTATTGTTAAAATTATAAAATCCATTAGGACAAGGTTAGACTGATGATGATAGATGATATAGATGATGATAGATGATTAGACGATTCGGGGACATAGAATCAGTGATGAAATTTGCGAGGCGAATCGAACGATCAAATAGCTAGAGAATTAACTGACGGTAATGTCAAAAGCAGTCCCATAATTCGGCGAAAGTGTGTGAGGAGAATTATGTGATTTGAGGAAGCGAAAGAAAGATGGAAAGGCCACGATGCTTGGCACTCCGTCTTCTCTGACTACGCCGTCGGGGATACAGCGTGAGATGTGCTTGTATGCAAAATGTCCATTACTGAACTTCTACCTTCGCGTTAGATGATCAAAATGCATGTATTGCATATGCCATATTACTAGCTTTCGTTCGAAGTGACTTCTTCAAATGAGTTTTTAAAGATATAGCCTGTTCGCCATGGAGCAAGGAACATGGAGCACTCAACTTATAGAGACGAAATATCGGCTAATCTTATTCGCCACTGCTCAGTTTATTTGCCTAACAAATATCAACTCTCGCTCGCATTAGGCAATATATAACCATACTGGACCTGTGTGTATATTTCTGTATATTCCGACAGATATTTAAATATTGATCTAATGGCTTATTGTTCTATTCGGCGGTGTGACAAAAACAGACAAATTCAAACTATAAAACAAAATGCAGTAATCGCAATAGTGTTTAGACGTGAATTGTTTTCATACAAAATAAATGACAATGCCACTCTTTAGCTTGAGCGCTTCGTGTTTAAAAACGAATGAGTAATTTAGACAGCACATTCACTTTCGCATTTGTAATATTAGTTTAGATTTATTGAAGTATACATGTTTAGTACATATCACACTTACATGTGTGTACATTTTTATTGTATTATTTAGTTTCTTTTCTAAGTGTTAATAAACTGTGGATATCTTCCCTTTCTCTTATCTTTCTACAACTTTATCTTTTTCTCTGGTTAAATTTTATCTTTCTAATCATATTATACGCGTATGTTTATTTTTTATCTGGATGCTATGTGTCTATGAAAAAACCAATGAAATTAAATAGAGGATACAAAAATTACAACACACCATATAATGTTATTTACAAAATTTATTTTCATAATGAAACCACTACAGTTACTTGTTGTATATAATAATTAACATACTATTGAACATTTAAGACACTAAGTTGTTATACATAATTAAACTCAACGGAAGTAGTGCGTAGCTAATGCTACGACTAACAATAACAATGGCGTAGCGACCGTGGTAGCAGAGTTTCTTCTGCGCACTTCAGAAAACAATTCTACAACGATGTTGTTCGCCCATCTTATATTGTTCAAGCTGGTATCAACGACTGATCTACCAGTGTTAAAGGCACTGCCGAGTTCCACTTGGTTTTCGTAGACGAATTGTTGGAACTGGAAAAGGAAAAATCCAATTAACACGTCTATTTTATGGTCGAAAATATTTGAACCAATCCTGTAAGTTTAAAGAAAAGAGTTTGAGTCAAGAATGATTCTTTTATTAATTAAACCAATAAATGCTATCTGTATTATAAAAAAAATACTATTTATTATTTTAATAAATATTTAAAATATGATTTCTTTCATCTCTAGAAAAAAATCGCCTTTCCTTTTCCATGATTTATATAAAATTACTGTTTACCTATGTTTTTAATATCAATGTGGTTTTATGATTTTTACAAGTACGAATTAAGCTTCCTGAGTTCGAACAGTTGAAATATATTAAGAAATGTATTGTTTAAATTTTCATTCGTGTAAAATGAGATTTAGGGTGGCTTGCACCAACTATTTAAACTCAATTTAGGGATTTGACATCAATTATTTAATAGTTGGTGCAAGCGAGATGTCAAATCCTTAAATTAAGGTTAAATAGTTGGTGCAAGCCACCCTTAGTATACATTTGTAAATAGTAATAGACTGACTCATCGGCGCGGTGGCAGAATATTTGTCTTTCAAGCCGGGGTCCGAGGTTCGAATCCCGGTCAGATCAATTTAGAAACTCTTCTATATTGGCTTGGTCTGGTTGTTACCGGGTGCTCCCCCAGTTTGTTCTGGGGGTACTCATATCTACAGTATAGGCCTAGTGCTTAATTTGAGATCACACAACTTGTCTAATTGTCTGCAGAAGTATTATAACAATAATAAAAAGATTTGAAACGTATTCAAATAATCATAAACTGCTATTGATAGACTCCATGTCGTGAATAAAACGTTAATCAAAAATGCAAAAACAGGCTCACCTCGACTATGTGTTCGAAATCTGTCAAGAAAGTGGCAAACTGATTAAGGGCCAGTATTAAACGAGCTACTCCGCCATAACTGTAAATAAATGAGAGAATGTTATTATTACAATCAATTAAGGTTTAATGAATCAAAATTCCTTCCAATTACAAGATTTTAGTACATCTATATGTTTTACAAATCAAAGACATTCTATTCATTTCTCTATTCGCTTCTTTCGTCTTTAATTCGATGAAAGCCGCGCTATTGAACCTGAACTTACATTACATATTATGTGCACTTAATGTTTTATCAATATTCAAGCAATCGGTGTAAAAACATTTTATCACAGTTTAATTAGTTACTAATGTAACATTTTAGTATAGTCTACTGTAAGATAACATCCAAAAAATAGGATCTGATGACCAACGAAATTGATGTTCTTGCTGGTTCTTCTTTATACACAATGTATTTTCCGAAATGGTATAGACGTCCAAAAATACTATATTATTTGAGCTTACATAGCTTTGAATTTAAAAATTTCTCAGGATTTTTAAACGCTGAAAATTATACTATTTATAACGACGTTAATAAAAATTTATATTAAACAAATTTCACTTACTTTTCTTCTATGTCACTGTATCTAGTATACACGAAGTTAAGAACTATGTCTAGGTTTTCTCTATTGCCTTGCAAAGCGTAAGCAAATGCGTTTGTGCGGTCATGAAGACGAATTCTTTCGTTGGAAAGAGATTGTTCCAAATAGCTGAAAAAGATATCATTGTTATAATCCACATTATGAAAATGATTAGTATGTATCGACATAGTATAATCAAGAATATTTCTACAATTTACGATAAGTATTATCGTGAATTTTTAGAACAATTATTTTTATTTTCTTAATTTAAAGAAGGTTTGTTCTTAAAAAGAACATCTCACCTCCATTGTAGCTACATATAGTAATGTTTTCTATACATAGGTAATAATTTTTACATTATTTTTTCTTTACGTAGTATTAAACTAATATGGTACGACATCCACGCATTCACTAATAAGGGTGATGCAAGGATACTGTTCCACATACCGACATTAAATGTAGGATCACCAAATAAATGATCTACGTCTTTCCACTTCGTTTCGACACACTCGCCCATGAGATGCAGAGCGTAGAAGAATTCTTGATATTAAGAATACAACATTTCAAGAATACTTTTATAATTCACGATAAATATTATCGTGAATTGTAGAACTATTTTTGGTACATCTTAAAGTACATAATTCAGGTATTGTAGCCAAATATTGCAGAATGCTCTTCTCTCTTTGAAAAATACTGGCCATAAAAGTACCGACGAGTACGATCAAAACCCGTAAAATGTCACCCTTCAATAAGCGCATTACTCCCTTAATACCGTAATCTCGGCAACTAGGTGTCTTTTTAAAAAATACAAAAAATAAGAAATTGTATGTACATGAAGTTACCAGATAATTGAGAATAATTGAAAGCGTATGAAGTAAAATCGTGACTGATCAAGAATTTTTAAACGATAGATAGAATGTTGGCATCGTTTACGAAGTTTCGATTCAGATCGACGGTCTTAGCTCCCGTCATTTTGCGTTTTGGTCTCTCATTCACATATTTCATCTTAATTTAAAGTTTTAAACTTTTACTTTTTAAATATTTTAATAATTTTAAATATTACTTCGATGTTTGCAACTTTTGTAACATAATCAGCTAACAAAATACAATAGAAACAACATCTAAAACGTACTGTGTGAGTGAACCTTCATCCCTAGTGCAGGCCAGAGCACGTAACATAATCACCATGTCAGCTGTGTTCTCGGAGGCTTCGTATCGTTGGAACAAAAATTGATAGTCGGTAGCGTTACCATTGCGTAAACCTACGCAGTACACGTAACGGCGTGCATTTACAGGTACTCTGTAAATCATATCCATAGTCACAAAAACAGTATTTGGAGTCATTAACCCCAAGAATCAAATTACAGTTTTTTGTTGAAAGGAAGCTTTAAAAGACGTTCGGCCTTTGATCAAGAGAGAACGAAACAAAAGGGAGATAAACTAGTATTTTAGACTTAATGTTTCAATTTTTGTATGTATAAATTCTATAAAAATGCATATACCATATTTTATACTTGATGTTTCAATTTTTGTATGTATAAATTCTATAAAAATGCATATACCATATTTTATACTTGGTGTTTCAATTTTTGTATGTATAAATGCTATAAAAATGCATATACCATATTTTATACTTGATGTTTCAATTTTTGTATGTATAAATTCTATAAAAATGCATAGACCATATTTTATACTTGATGTTTCAATTTTTGTATGTATAAATTCTATAAAAATGCATATACCATATTTTATACTTGGTGTTTCAATTTTTGTATGTATAAATGCTATAAAAATGCATATACCATATTTTATACTTTATGTTTCAATTTTTGTATGTATAAATTCTATAAAAATGCATATACCATATTTTATACTTGGTGTTTCAATTTTTGTATGTATAAATGCTATAAAAATGCATATACCATGTTTTATACTTTATGTTTCAATTTTTTTTTGTATGAATGCTATTAAAATACAATTAGGTACATAGTCTTTTTCAATATAACTTCTGATATCATTTTGCCAATAAAACCTGTCTGGGACTTAAATAATTTGTGTTAAAAAGCTTAGTATAAGCACTATTAAATTTAAAGTATAAATAGTAAAAGATTACAAGGAGAAAAATTATAGTTGTTGCTAATTTTAACTTGGATATACCAATTCGTATTTAAAATCAGAAAGAGTTAATTTAAAGTGGAATCTATTAATTTGAAATTGAATAACTTCCCTAGATAGAAATACTTACAAATTATTAGGGTTCGCTCTGAATTCGCTCCATTTCTCTAAACTGTCGCTAACACAGCCCTCGTGTCCTAAGTTGCAAGCGTAATTCAAGAGCTGCATTCTGTTTAAGATCGTTGAAACGGAATCGTCGTCTTGTTCGTCATAACCCAAATGTTCTATGGCATGCTCCAACAAGTTCAATAAGTAAATCTGCGAGAGAGCAAGATAATATTGTAGGGTTGCTATACCGGCAACACTGCCCATAGTTTTAGACATAGAAATACTGAGGTAACTCTGGCATAAGAGACAACTCATCCAAATATATATTTTCATAGAATTATCAATAAAGATTACTTCATATAATCATGAGATAAATTATTAATTTACGTTTATGAATCCTTCAAAGTAGGTAATTGGATGGTAAATGCAATTGCTACTAAAAAGTAATTGCCTAAAGCCATATTTTATTTTATATTAACGGTTCTTTTATTTGACTGAGGTATGGTAGAGTATAAACGCAGGCAGAGAGAGAAACGCGAGGGTAAAATCTTGCCCTAGGGAAAAAATAGTACTTTTGCTATCAAATATCAATATGTCGTGCGTTGACGATACAATCGTAAGGAAATAAGTGCATTCTCTATTATAATTTTACGATTATACATATATTATTATTTAACATTACACATTATCAAAAAACATACGTCAAATTGCTCGTGGGCTTCCGGTACATGTTCAAGCCTCCTTCTAATCCAGTCAAGCTGTGAAAGAGCCCCGTTCCATACGTAATAATCAGTTTCATGTTCAAGGAATGACAGCACATCGAAAGCGCGTTCAATGGTAATGTCGCCAGAACGAATAAAGTGGAGGATATCGTTGACAATCTGTAAAATATCAGTATGTGTAATATATATTATATTATGTGCAGTTAAAAGTATTTCTCGTAAAATAACAATTCATTCGGCTTTAACTGAATGTAAATCTGAAATGAACAAAATAAATTTAAGGCGATTACAACAATATTACTTATTTTATTATTCCTATTCTAAAGGCACTTACAGAATACTGAAACGGTAATTTTTAAATTGTTCACATCAAAACCCAGATGCTAAAATTCTGAGTGTTTTTAAATAAGATTGTTGATGCGGGCACACGTTTAATGAATGTGAAATTTAAATAATTATACTTCTTTATACATTTTTCTATAGACTGCCTAAAACCGTAGCACAATTTATGTATTTTCGTTCGATACTTTTTTTTCTGTAATGTGATGCCTTTTTGATAGATTTTTATGTATTTCTCCTACTTGAGTAATACTACTTACTTGAGTAATACTACTACTTGAATATTACTTGAGTAAGTTACATAAAATTGCAGCTAACAGAAACACAGTTTATTAAATACTGGCTAAATGATATTTTTTTACATAAATTAATATTCCAGTTATAAGGATAAATGTCGCATTTAACATTTATGTGGCGGAGTGTGAGAGCGTAGCCTAGGCAAAAAACTTTATTTGAGCTTACTCTTAACACGAATAATCAAGATTTCTACAAAGATCGCGTTCATTACGCTTCCTTGCTTTCTCAACGCTCATTGTTTTTTTTTAGTGTATGCAAATGCTTTGATCTTGTTCCCTATTTACTATTTATAAGCTTATATATTGATAAGATCAAATGTATTGACTGTAACACTCTCATTTAGTCCTTTTTACAGGCGAAATGAGTGCATAAGAATGCAGGAGAACCCGGAATTCAGATGCCCAGCCCACTGGCAGTGATACTAGGCTATGTGGGGCTCCGTGTAAACGAATGCATCGTAGCCCCTCTCGCACTGTGCACGTCTCTGGCGGGCTAAACTGTCCCCACAGATACTACACTACACGTGTTCTCGTAGTTTTACGACAAATGAAAATCACGATTTGTCAGTAAGCAAAGACAGATTACGAATAAAAATCAACAGAAAGTAAATTAATTAAATTTCCCCAAAATATCCTACTTAATCTCGCAATTTGGTCAATTTCCGACACATCAATTAATTATCTGTAAATTGGGCATGTTTAGTTTTACTTCTTGTCTTTACTATGGGTTAGACAAAACTCGAATAGATAGAGGGTAAACACTGAAATTAATAAATCAAAGGCATATACTATAACTCCTAACAGCCCGTCTCCTATTACAAAGTGAGGCGAACAAAATAAAATAAAATAAACGCATAGGTCCCGTTTTCCAACGAAATGGCAGCCGATCAGGTTAGATAATAAATGTATGTGTATGTACATACGAACAAAGACACAAGAATGAACTGGAATAGGACTAGAAAACCTTTTGGATAACCGTTATTATTATATTAGATCTCGTTATAGCGTTCCACAATAGAAAAATTAAGTTAAACTTTTTTAAGTTAATAAATAAAACTTACCTGGGCTCTGTTCAATTTATGTATTACATTTACATCATTTCGGAGTGCAGACGCAATCATCTCCCAGTTGTGATCATCGTAGTTTACTCGATATAAACCTGAAAGCAATAAAATCGTTAAACATACAAACATACATATCCTCACGCTGTATCCCTAAAGGAGTAGTCATGTCAAAATATTAGTTTAATTGAGTAACTTCTTGGGAAACTTTATTATAAAAACGAATGCAGTTACCCAAAAATGAAACATTTTACTTATGTAATTTAAATTTTGGAATAACCAATTTATCACAACCTCGGGTTTCCATACCACCAATATCGCCTTCTTTGTAAACATAGTTTCTTTCATAACACAGTTATGAAAATTTTCATCTGCTGTGTAAGATTTTTCATCAACTCATCATAATTACAAATCTAGAATATCCTAAGGATCTTTCATTAAGAGGCAAACACATGTCACATCATTTAAGCATTCCTTTTTAAATTTACTCGCATCTAGACTTGCTTTTGTAACGCAGGAGAAACCTGAACGCAAGTGCTAAGTCCGTTGGGGGCGTTTTCAGGTTATGTGGATTGTGTCACGTGGGTTTGAGTGGGCTTTGGTAATAGTTAAGTTTAAAATTAAATTCAACACATATGATAATGGTTCTATTTTTGCTATTTTGAAACGGTGACAAAAACAAAGGTGTATCTTTGATCACAAATGACGTGATTTTTACCTTTACAAATTAGACTACGAGTACATATTGACAGCATCGGAATTACTCAAACTCTTAGCAACAAAGGCTTATGGATCTTCGCCTACAGTCACATATTCTGGACTTTTTATGTCGTATTTTTTATTAATCACATTACACAGGTCTACCACATATACGCAGTATGTAATTTTTTGTCTTTCAAAATTTCGAATATTGATTTCCAGTTTTCGAAATTTAAAAAAGGAGTTTTATAATATTGAGAAACTCACCAGACTGCCTTAAGTTGAAGACAACCCAACGGTGACCAGGTTCATTTAAAATTACTGTGGATGCTTCAGTCAAAACAAGTTTTGGTTTGATGTCGTCGAAATCAGGGCTTCCACTGTCCGTCCACGTGAGAGGAATTTGCCAAACAGATGTTGGGGCAGTGCCCGTTAATTGGTAGCGTGCCTGTTTTATAAACCATGTGACATGAAACACGAATTATAGAAAAATAATAAAAATTGGACAAGCATGAATTCGACCAAGTTTTTTCGAGATCGAGTTTTTTCCCGACGGTATCGTACGACACATTTTGTTAATATTTCTACATTAATTTATTTTATAATTAATAATTAGTTTAAAACCAGATAATCGGTGTGTATTGTCTGGCGCATTATTTAAAAAAAAAAAATAAAACTAATCATAATTATACCGGTTCATTTTTATTATTTAAAATACACAAGGACCTAACACATGTTTGTATTGTTCGTTTTAGGGCTGACTTTTTTATAGGTTACTAACTGACGCTCCTGACTATTCTCTTGCAATAAGTATAAATATTAAATTAATATAAAACAAACCTGAGATACATAAATTCCACCAGCAGACGTATTAACGTAAACATTCAGGACGGGAGAGCCTGGTGTTTGAACCCAGCTTTCAAACACATTAGCTACATCAACACCAGGATACTCAGTCGCAAATGTGGTTCCCACTACAGCGTTAGTGAAAGCAGTGTACATGTCTTCAGGAGTTCCTAAACCGTAAGCGCTGCAAAGATGCCAAACGTCATTAAAATTGAACACAGTTTTATTGTTGCTTAATCAATTACCTAGACTTCCTCTTATATTGAGAGTAATTTAAACAAAGAAAATGCACCATATAACTGGCCGGTTGGTGCAATTTGTAGGGATTCTGCACCAGAAGGGACGCAAAAATTTTAAATTTTAGCAAAATTCTGGTAGTTTAATGTTCTTGTAAATTAATGGGAGAATACCGCAAATATGCAGCAAATTCAATATATTATTACATACGTGTACAATGTACATGTATATTTCAAACAAATGTAAGTTAAATTTTTTATTGAAAATAAAATTATGCAATGATGAGATTCGAGAAAGCGACAGAGGACCGCGACGCTTGGCCCTCCGTTCTCTCTGACTACCCCGTTAGGGATACAACGTGAAGATATGTATGTATGTATATTTCAGAAAAGGCAATGAATTAGATATGTTGTCGTGTACTGATGAAAGATTTAAATGGAAAGACTGACAGTAAGGTTTTCCTAAATAATACGTCCCCAGCTTCAATTAATCAACATTCTTGTTTTTCATGTACTAAGAAAATCAGCGCATTTTGGAGAATGTAATGAAACTGACGGTTCCCATTTTTGTTTTGGATGATATTTATTCGTTTTCATTCAATTTTTTGTTAGTGAATTTCTTGCTTCACGACATGCTATGCCACCCATAGATAGAATTTTAGCCACCCAATATTGTGACAACAACGGCAAATTTGCAAGGTTGGCTGTTATTTAGGTGTTATTTATAAATTGTAATTGCTTCGGTATGCATGAGATCTTTCGGGTCTTAGGTTCTTATAGCCCACCCTGGAGAGAAATACAGTATACATGTAAATAAGGGTGCCTTAAGTGTATTAATTCAAACGATCTCGGTTGTGAAATAAATGAGAGGTTTGACAGTCCCTTCACCAATTTCTCAATTTCAAAATAAAAACTATACTAAGAGTACGATTTGTAATAATACAAACAAGTGAAGTGAAAACTTACTTATCGCTCAAGTACGCTCTCAAAGCGTTTCTGAAGACAACAGGTCCAACGAAATGTTCCATCATTCTCAAAACGGAAGCACCCTTGGCATAACTAGTGGTGCTGAAGTGAGAGCTTATTGAGGGATTGTCAGCGACTTCCGTCCAATTCATAGGAGTAGCGCCAGCGCCGGCATCCCAATTCAGAGCGCTGTGCACGTAATCCACTACAAACTGATCAGCCAGTTCCAAATTTTCATCAGCCTGAATAGAAAACAATTATTCGTTATTTTCCTACAATCTTTCTGTATAAGACGTTTTTCTATATAATTAGTATTAGCACAGTTTTCTTGATAACTATGACTCCGAATTACTTTTATGCAGTAATTGTTTTTGCTCTCGACTTTGATTGCGTCGTGTTTTATTTACTAAATTAAATAAATGGTTTACGAACGCATAAAAGACAAACATACAAAGAAGCATTGATTTTTATATGTATAGATTTATGTAGAGGAATATGATTTGGTTTAAATACTAAGAATCTCCAGCTTTTTCTTAGTTCTTGACTCTAAGTATGTATGTAAGTTTTCAAACACTCAGTTATTACTAGTCTGAACAATAATGTGATTCATATACTTTTATATTCAACTGTTATTTATCACTTTCTTATTGAAAGAAAATGTCCTATTACTTTGTGTATTATTATGTGTCTACACTAGATGTAGACACATAATAATAGTCTATTTATATAATATGTATAATATTTTCATGAAATTATACCCCTTAGGAAAATTTCAAACCAGGCTCACATAACGATAAATTTGTGATATTATTACATACTTTACAAGATAATAAATATTATTTAGATTATAATGTGATTACATAAAAAAAATACCAGCGCGATTAGAGCTCGCACATTTTTTTGTTAATTTTATTATTAATGATGATATATCGTTTGTAAAAAAATAATGAATATGCATGTTATTAAGTACTGATTATTTTGATTAAGCCTTTATCAATGATTCCCTTGCATTTTTTCTAATCAACGATCTAAATTAGTAGAATCTTTCCGAGACATCTTTACAAATTTATAAAGAATTTACGGAAAATTATCTCCAAAGGACATAAATGGATATAAACCACAGTTGTATTAAATTTTTCGGATTTCTGATAAACCACACACCAGAGAATATGTATAAACTGAATTTATACTCCATATTAGTTATAAATTATCGTTTTATCGTTTTTAGGATTGTGCGTTACTAACTGAAAAGTGTTTTAACTGTTCAAGCTTTTTAGTTCTATTTACTTGAACCTTTTATTACATTCTTTATCAAAAATCATGAAACATATATATGTTTAAGAATTGTTTAAAATTTTACTACGACGGAGCTGAAAAGGGGTTCTAAAATTTGCTTAAATTTTCAGACTGCGATAATGTTTTATACGTTCGGTCCAAAGGTACAAAGATCCAAAGTTAAATCCGGACAAAAAACAATATTCTATGAATAGTTATTTCTACAAAAATGCGACAATAAATTTATAATAAATAAATTTTAGGTATACATATAATCTATTTTTAATTGAGTTAGTATCAATTTTTAGAATAAAGAAAAGTATTAAAAAACTGAAATTCGTCCAATACCACATGACTACGTATGAAGGTACTTCCCGTGAGAAACTTGGATGGATAGTTTAGTTGGCTAGTTTATAACGTTCTAGCTCTACTTACCATGTGAGCAGCGAAGTACTCAAAAAAACTAGCAAAAGACTCATTCAGCCACAGATTACTCCACCAGAAACAAGTGACTAAATTACCAAACCATTTGTGAGCAAGCTCGTGCGCCATTATTGTGGCGATGAAGATTTTGTTTATGATGTTCGTGTTCGCTGGATCGTAGAGCAAATAGGCTTCCCTGAAAGGGTAGAGACAATGATTACTTTTTGATAGTTATTTAATTTTTGCTTATTTTGGAGAACATTATTTCTTCAGATAAACGGATCGAATGCTTTATTCTTCAATCTACCAATGACAATATTTCACACTGTGTAGTTTTAAATACATAGGCACTTTTTTTTTCAAGGCATGGCACACAGATTAGTGCATTTGCCAATGTCACGTATTGTATTTAATAGAATCGCTATCGTAAAACTCCTCCAGTAAAGTGATTTACTGAAGTTTTATAGGACTTATTGGAAGAACGCGAGAACTTCAGCCATACATGTTTATTTAGACCTACTCCATTCTTTTCACTTAGACAGAACTTAAATACACAATATACTATCACTTTTGTACTTTAAAACTCCCAAAAATGTAAAAATAGAAAATCTAAATAAAATGACAATCTCACTTCTCCGTTTCCCGCCAAAAAATCCATATAGATACTTAAAATGTTATTAAAATGTTACTTTATTGTGTTACTTAACCGCAACTGAAAATGAATAAAAAAGTTCACTGCGGTTTACAAAATCTTTAACTTTGTGGTATAAAATAGTGGAATAAATTATGTAATTAGTATATTGGAATAATTTATCCATCGAGTATTTGTTTTGAGTTTAACGATATAGTTTATTGACTGGCACCTATGATTTTGGCATATTTTATATTAGGCGCTCAAATGACGATATTGAAACAAGATTTCAATATCGTTATTTCAATTTCAGATGTGTGAGGAGAATAATGAGATTTAAGGAAGCGAAAGAAGTATGTAAGGACCGCGTCGCTTGGTGCTCCGTCCTCTCTGACTACCCCGTTAGGGATACGCTGTGAAGATATGTATGTATATAGGAAACTAGATTTGTCATATACAAAATTATCAAAGTATATTACATATACATATGTACATATAATCATACATATAAATACATAAGTGTATCAAGTTTATAGAAGAACAAAATTAATCCATGAGACATATATATATATATAATGAAAGTTGTTTTTCTTTGACCGCGATAAACTTGAAAACTACTGGACCGATCCGATAGTTGTAGATGGTTTTAGGCTATTTATTTTCAAATTCCGTCAACCCTTTACCATTTATCAAACAAAAATGTACTATGACGTACAAAATTTTCACTTACGCCCAGCGAAGCGGGCGGGAAACGGCTTGTAATCATATAAAGATTGAAGAAATGAATGTGTCAATATCTTTCAATGTTAAAGATTTAAAGATTTCTACCAATTGTTAAAACTGTCATTTCAACTGACATTATAGTTCTATATTTTTTTTTATTGCGTAATAACAAAGTTACACATAATTAAAATTAGTAGCAGTAATCTACAAAAGGCAATGCTTATCTCTTAAAGAATCTCTACCAGCACACCTCCTTAAAAATGAAAATGTATGAGGGTAGTGTGTGCTCATTAAAAAGTAATATCATGTATAATATATATACATACATACACATACAAATTCAATGCCTAATATATCCTTAAAAATATAACGTATATACTGTAAACAATATACAAATATATACATATGTAAACGCGTACAACCTTATATTATTTATATTCTTTTGTTTCTTTTAGTTAGTATATTATTTAGTTTGTCTCATACCTATAATTCACCATTCCCCAATTTTCCATAGCACCCGACGGAAAATCTGGTAGGGCGATATGATCGTTCTTCATCGGCTGACCTTGTCCCATATCATAATAGTTGAAATCTAAATAAGCGTCCAGTTGGTTCGTGATCTCCAAACCAATCTCAGCTGCGTATGCGTGCTGGTCAGTGACACCTGGTCGCGACACAATTTGGAATGGTTTTGCGGCAGTAGATGTCTCCCCAGTTTCCACAAAATCACTTACGTGGAAAGCTACAAGATAGGCAGACACTATGGGTGTTGGCAGGAAGGTCTCACGAACGCGACCTGGAGCAACACTGTAAAACAAAAATGAAATTTAAATTTGCTTATCTTCGATGTATTTATATTTTAAATTTGTAGTCGTAATTTTAAAAGTATTTTAAATTTATATTTTAAAGTTTACAAGTTACCGTCATGTATACATTTTAAAAACATAATATTGCGATATTTCTCTGGGTTTCTTATGTTCTTCGCCGAGTTATAGAACATTTATGAATGGTTAATCATTTATTTTACAGAGAACGCACTTGAACATAATTTCAAGTTATTAAAAACATCAAATAAAACGCCGTATAACCTTTAAATCCGTACTTCACCTTCGGGACAAAATATATCTAGTGTACATTAATAATTTTATGTAGATCGCAAGTTACAATTATACTTACTCCACGGTGGTGCCGATGGCCATATTAGAGTAAGATGGGCTGAGATTGCTGTCTCGAGTTATAGAGATTAAAAATCTTGATTTAAATTGCGGTTCATCGAAGCAGGGGAAGGCTTTTCTTGCATGAAAAGGCTGAAACTGTGTAGTGGCGTATTCACTGAAAAAACAGTTATTATCACAATCTTTTTATTAAGCTGCTAAACATATAAAAAATCTAAGCAACAAGATATTTTAAGATATTTTAATTTCGTTGTAACTTATTCACTATTCTTCACTTAGACGCGACTTAGACTCCTGTACAAAAAATATCACGTTTTCAAAAAAATTACAACAAAAAGGGAAAAAATAGACTTTCATCGATTGTTTATCATACTAAAAAAAGTGATTCACTTGGAACTGCGAGTAAGGATACGCTGTCCAATATGTTCATTTAAAAATGTACCTTAACTTAATTCAATCAAAGTCCATACAGAAGAAATGCTGTTCAACATGTTCATCCAAAAATATATCTTAACACAATTTAATTAAAGTCGACACTTTATCCATCCATTTTCGTTGTCCCAGTTGGACAACTTTTTTTATTTATTTTTGTTACACAGTATAGATCAGGCTTTGAGCCACTAAAATTCCTGCGGTGGTCATTCTCGATACGTTGTCGAGAGGCTCCAGGGGGCCTAGACAAGTGGCTCAATTTTCGTAAACGCTAGTTAAATAGAATGACAAATACTACGTTATCTATTGTAACGAATTTTAAATTTGTAGTCAAACGTTATTAAATTTCTTACATATCAAACGAAATGTAAAGTCGTGTGGAAACCGCCATATAAAACGTAGCCAAGGGCACTTTTGATGAACAATAACGCCAACAAGCATTTTAATTACACGTAGGGTTGACCACTCCTAGTTAGCCGCTCCGGGATCTCCTACGGACCGCACCAGGGCTCCTCTTGTGCTGTGCCGAAGCACTTCTCGAGGGCAGTTACAGAGCCCCCCGGAACCCTCACAGTGCCACGACAGCGATGACCACACGCGTTGTTGTCCTCCTAATGTTGCATGGATAGACTACTTGAACCCCCACTCCGAACAGTCGCAACCCCGAAGGCCCCTGTAGTTGCTACGTACGACAGAAAGGGAACACCGAAGCCATACTCTCGGACACGGGCTACAAGGCTTGGAAAATAAACACTTAGTCTAACCTGCTTAGATATCGTAACAAGTTGGCTTAAATTATTCCAAAAACAGCATTTTTAGTTGTATGTTTTTAATCGGCTATTTGGAAACTGGGATTTCGGGAACAAAATTAAGGGTGACTGCACCAACTATTTAAACTCGATTTAAGGATTTAACATCTCGCTTGCATCAATGATTTAGTAATTTGTGCAAGCGAGATGTCAAATTTAAATAGTTGGTCCAAGCCAACCTAAGTATTAAAAGTCATGAAGCGACAAAAATTTCTACTGATAATTTTCTTTAAAAAAAAAAACAGAAAGCGTGAATAAAAATCGAGCATGAGCACATACCGTCTTTCTGTTCCAGAGAAATAATATCCTTTGTAGAATCCTCTGTCAAATGGATTCTCATTGATTTGTCCCAGATATGAAATCCTGATTATGTAATTTCCAGGTGTAATCGTTTGCGCGAAGTTGATTTTAATAATTTCATAGTAATCATCAGTTTCGAATGGCAACGGATTCTGAAGAGGTACGGGAGCTCCTTGAGCGTCGACAACGTCTACATCTGATATAGATACCACTTTCTGGTGCAGAACTATTTGTGCAAGACTTTCGGTAGTCTGAAATCACAAATATGAAGTAATGCATTAACATATAGTCCCAAGTTCAATATCCGGTCAGGTAAAAATCGAAGCCACATACTCAAATAAACTGAATCATCAGGCACTTTTCAGTGTCAAATCTATGTGCTGAGAAGAACCGACATGAAGCTCTGGTATCATTTTTCAACTTTTCAATTATTTTGAAATAGGATATCCAGGAAGCGAGTAAATATTATGTACTGTGTATATGTCTTATACTATAGTTTTTTTTCCGATGAAATAGATTTTCCAAACAGTGTAAGTAACAAGATTTATCTTTTTCCTTAAGACGACGCTTTAATAAACAATAATTTAATCCAAAATAGACCTTCTGGTCTATGCAAAAGTGCGCGCGTTAGCTTACGAAAAATACGAAATAGTAGTTATTTTCGTTTATTTTTAAAACTATAATTCATTTTAAAAAATTCAACTGGCATTTTGAAGAATATGTTTAGATTAAAACTACACAGAAAATTTAGAATCATAACTCGGTCCCGTTACTCCGAAAAATGTAAGCCTCTGTTTTAAAAGAGGTTTCTTAGATATTTTTTTTAAACCTGGACACACACTGTTTTAGCACAACGTCAGTATTTGTCACAGTCTGCTCATGTGTACAATAAAATTAATAATTTATAAAATATATATCCGTTATCATGGTGTAAATGTTAACTGAATGGTTAAAAACTCTGAACTATGAGGACGTGGAGAAGATACTTAGTAGTACCACATAGCCACATATGGTCACACAAACACATACTCACACGCACACATACACACACATACACACACATGTACACACACACTAAGTTAATGTAAGTTTAAAATTAAAAATAAGTTAATGTAAGTTTTAAAAATTGTATGTACCTATTGTTAGAAATATTTTTATTACCACTGGAGAAGTTGCGAGTCACTCCCAACACAAGTGTTTTAAACTACTTACTGGGAGGTCTCCACAAATATTTAGTAAAGAACATTTTCGGAAAATAAAGAATTATTATTATTATTTTAAGCAAATACGGCCAAAATTTCGATTTGCTATTTGTGTTGTATTGTAACAGTTACAAAAAAAGACTATTCTGTATAACACTAAGGTAATTAATGCCTAAGTTCTAATGGTGGCTTGTACCAACTATTTAAACTCGATTTAAGGATTTGACATCTATCTTGCTTGCACAAACAATTAAATCGTTGGTGCAAGCGAGATGTCAAATCCTTAAATCGAGTTTAATTAGTTGGTGCAAGCCAGCCTTAATCAGTAATCTATTCTATTAAATTAGTTTGGAATCTGGATGTTACCAGATACTTCCTCAATTCGTTACGTTGGATTCACCTAACACTCTCACACATCTTAGATTGGGATTACGAGTATGGTACAAGTACAGCCATGCAATTCTGTAAATACTCGAATCACCCAAAGCGAGACTCGCTCGACAATTCACCCCACTTCGCATTTGAACTCACTTGACCTACAAATGGAATTCTCTAAACCAAACATTCTAGGAGCGAAGTGAAGTGATCTTAGATGCCAGTTTGTCTAGGATTGCTTTAAGAGTAAATATCTTTTATTTCGTCTTAGAGTATTTTAACTTCTTCTGAGATAATTCCGTTAAATAAAACTGGTTTATTTAGATTGGATTGGATTGTGGAAAAT
This sequence comes from Zeuzera pyrina, assembly GCA_907165235.1. Taxonomy (NCBI): domain Eukaryota; kingdom Metazoa; phylum Arthropoda; class Insecta; order Lepidoptera; family Cossidae; genus Zeuzera; species Zeuzera pyrina. Next base: position 22,211,499 of record OU015624.1, on the reverse strand, counting down.
TCATTTACGATAGTACAACTCGCCGCCGCCACTCATCGAGGCGGCGCTAGTATCTCTGTTGACTTTAGAGAATACCAAATCATCACAGTTGACAATTTCACCGCGGATTCAGAAATGAATTTGACTAATTTGCGTTAGAGAATCACACTACAGTTCCGGTATTTGTCTAAAGCGTTAGTGATAAACTCACAGCAAGGGATACGCGAAAACATCTGGCATCTGTTTTGTGTATCGTAATGGAACAAATTTAAAAATGACAGTTTATACTATTACCATACCATCACATAGAAATGTCTAACCTTACATTTAAATATATGATGGTACTCACATCAGCCTGACTGTTAGGCTGCCCTATAAGCCGAGAAACCGTTTTTCATGAAAATGTTATCTGTGCTTAATGACGAACAAAGTAAAAAAATTAAGTCATATCAATAATAGAATAATAATTAGGTTTATTAAATTAATTACTGACACAATGTTCGTCCATAAAATTATCTTTTAAAATTCAATTTACATCATATTACTTACAGACAGTAACGCCTAATTTAACGAAATTAATCATAGATAATTATTATGATTGTGCACCTTATCTAAACATATTACGGCTGAAGTCCTAATTTGTTATCAAAATCGAATATGATTATTCATTTCCATTTTAATTTGATAAACTTGCCGGAGGTTCAGTACATTGTATAAGTATATATAATTTTATATATACAAATCCAGTTTTATAATTATACCATAATAAGTATCTACAAATATCGTATTTAAATATAATTTCCTTATTTTAGCATTTTTTAATCCGGCGATCAATATGTATGAGTATTCTGTTACGATGACATGCGATAACAATTATAAACAGATTTTTCCGTGTGGAATTTTTTATTTACATGGTTAAAGTTTTTTATTTAGTATTTTATTAATAATTATTGTATATATAATAATTTATAATGAAATACTATCTTTACCAATTCCCTTTTCGAAAAAAAAGTTCAAAATGTTAATCAGTGATTTAAAGTTAGTTTCTACCTATAGTATTATTTATATTATACGTCTATGTTGCGTATGCATATATCACGCAAGCTTAAAAAAAACAATAAAATTTAAAGGTTCAAACAAATCTTGCCAATCATTTATTTATACATTATTTATACAATGTACTCGTACAATGTCACCATAAAATTTTAGCAGTGATCTTTTTAATTTCATTTACACGATACAGGTTGTAAGCATTACTCATATTATATAGGACTCATTTCAAGGTTCATTTATCATCAACGTATCGCTAAATATATTACATGACACCACATTATATGACAGGTATTTATAATAGGAAACATTAACTTGTTAAAAGTACTTACCGTAACCTCAATATCAACTAGACCATTGAATCTGGATTCGTTAAGATACACATCTAAATCGACAGTAAGGTATGTTGGTTGCACCGTGTCATGTAATCTGTATGCTGGATTGTCCAAATTAGTGTCGTACTCTAGCCATTCGAAATTTGATCTAAATTCATTCAGTGGATCAGCCCAGACACAGCCAACAAGCAGCGAAACGCCGACATAAAATATCATCGTGGAACCTGGGCGATTGAAGAAAACAATAAAATTAATTATTTTAAATGTACTTACTCCCCATTTTAAAGGAGCGGGTTCAATATAAAAAGTTTGTTCAGGTGAGGTGACATGTCTATCTTCCTGAAATTTATAAACATATACATAACTGTCTATCGCAAACATTATCGCCAAAGACTTTTACCGCGACTCCACACTCTCGCCGAGCGGACACAAGTCTACGCGAGCGTAAGAGTCTCATCGGTGCACTCCTGTGCACTTTTATTCACTCGTCTTACTACGCTGCAGCCGCTCCGCTCCATAACGTTACATGGCGCGAGGATTCAAGGAAGCTAATGGCAAACGCGACTTTAAGTCCCCTTTCGTGATTGCCGATATGTATTTTGACTTCAAGCTGCATGAACATTTCGTATTCAATTAACTATGGATCAGAATTATACAGCTGGGTCCTTAAATGATTGGTCAAATAAAAAACAGTATATTTTAGAGAGTTACCAAGGGAAGACCGGTATGTGGGACCCAAAACACGTAAATCATAGCCAAAACATGGATATTCTTTTATAACATTTGAAAAAAAAAAAACCTCAGTATCCACCATCTTTCCTTATTCCAAAGTTTATATAACTTTATATTTTTATGGTGATGTACACAAACATATTACGACAGTTAAGAGCGTATAAATCTGTCACAGCAGCATTTCCGTCAATCTACATCTCGAAGTCTAGACACTGCTTGAGTAAAAACGTCTGAACGGTGGGCTCTCGTCAGCACATGATTCGTTAACGCTCTTTCGAGAGTTTCGCCAATTAGTAACTCGTATGAGAGTGCGGAGGCATCATTACATATAATGAATTAATGCATTTGGGACAGTTATAGTAAGTAAAGTCCCAAACCAAAATATTCGATTTAGAAGCTGAATTTTGACTTATTAAGGTTAGTTTTGGGAGTTTATACAGAAAGCTAATAAAATTGTTTTGGGATCATAATCTAGTTCAAATTTTTTTGGGATCTTAATGTAGCATATCAAATGAAATTTCAATAAATCATGATTTGAAATATCTGTAAAACGTTACTTTGTTTTATATTGTAACCCTTCCGAAACCTCTCTAATGTAGCTGTCTCCACCTCATTTGCGAAAACATGTCTCATAAAAATTAAAAAGAATTGAGAATTAGGTGTAGATTGAAGGAATGACTCTGTATAATTTTTTTATATAAAAAGAAAGCTTGTTTTAAAAGAAAGCTCGTAACGTTTTGCGATTCATAACAACTGACTCTACGGAATACTCATTCTATAAATATGATTTACATTTGACCAATTTTTTCAATAAGTAATATATCTTAATGTTCTTAAATGTTTAAATTTTTATTGTATTTTTGTAACTTTTATGTGTTAATCATTTTATTTCCTGATAAAATTTCGATAAGCAAAGTGTTTGATAATTCCGTACAAAATTTGATTATTTTAAAATTGTGTCCGCTTTGTACTTGAAAAACTCCGATTTTAATTACCGGCACAATGGGATTTTATTCAGTTTACTTGTAAACATATACATATATGGAAGGTCATCTCCTTTCCCATCTAAGATGAACAGAACAGCCAGGCGTATTAAAATAACACCTTGGCACTACTTTTGCAATAAGTAGTATGTATGTAGTCTTACAGATGTACACAGATTAAGAGAATAAGATCGATTTTTATGACCAGACAGTGACAAACAAGCTTACCCATTATCTACATAAGTTTCCGTTAACCCCACTTAATTGTTTTCCAACCCGTCCCTTGGGCGACTTTGACGATGGTGATGATATTTTGAAGAAAGTACATAACTCATTAATTTACAAAAAAATTAAATGTTTTTTAGATTTTAATCTGATTGTACAAAATTATCAGTGCGAGTAAAACTCGCACGTGTTTTATATATACTCAATTTTATTACGAACCCTCCCCGGAGTCGTCCGAATAGGATGTCGAATGTTGTCAACACACCAAGTGTTTTTTTTTTAAGATTTTCATGCAAAAATGCCATCCAAATATCCGACTTTTATTATAAATTTTCCAAAAACTTACTTTAATGTACTGTTGAAGATATATATTAAATAAATGTGAGTTGTTAAATGTAATGTTTCCTGACAATTATAAACAACAACAAAAATTAGCCAATCGGTCAAGCTGTTCTCATTTAATGCTCCGTCATACACGTCACAATCAATTTTTAGTCAAACGGATTATGACATATCGTTTATAAAAAAGGAATTAGGAATACAGCGGGAAGATAATATGTATGTATGTATTTCGAGTTTCGATTACTGATTACTTCGATCAATTATGATTTTGTCAACGATTTTCTTGTATTTTTTAAATTTAGTACAAACTGATAAAGTAGGATCTTTATGAAGCTATAGCGAACTAGCTGTCACCCGCGGTTCCGCATGCATTAATTTACAAATTTCTCCGAGGCATAAAGTAGCCTATTTCACCCAGAAAAGTAATCTTCTTGCCAATGGAAGTCCTGTTAAAATCGATTAGGCCGATTAAGAAGCGCACAGACAGAGATTTTAAATTTAGTGTGAGGATTTCGATAACGTTCAAATAATTACTACATGAACTTGTGAAAAAGCGTTTATTTCGGAAATACGTGCAGGCACATCAAGAAGTATAGATGTATACGTGTGACGTCAGTGTAATTATATATTTCTTTATGTTCTGTCCATCCCAAAAAGGAAATAGCTTGAAGATATATATTTAATATATATAAGATACAAATAAAAAATAAACGTACCCATTGTGTCCACGATGGTGTAAGGCGGCCGAATAATAAACTTAATTTCAATTTTCATATATACCGTTAATCGTATAGATAATTATGTACATATCAAATGGGTAATCAAGATTAAAACCGTAGGCAATGCATGGTACTTTAATGATAAATTACGATATTTTATACCTACTCTGATAACATATATACCTTGTACTTGAATGATTGCTCATGATGTATATTTGTCATGATATATTTTTGAGTAATGATACATTCATAGAAATATTCTGTCTTTGGCTGCAGAGATCTAATTGCGAATTAATTCTTCCTCTAAGTACTCATAGCATCGTAGCATCATACCCAAATACATGGCCCAAAAAACATCAGTTAAAATTATTCAACTACGAATATAACCTATTACTTTCAAACAAGGGAAACAACCGCAGTTTATTCCATTCATTGCCTCTCATTCAAGCCTACTTTCCCACGTTCATGGCCTCCGATGGCCTCGGAATGCACAAATTTTGATCGGTAACAAAAATAAATTTGTATTTCCATAGCATTTCTCACTTGCACTGTGAATAACAAAGTTATTTCTGCGGATTCTGCGGTTTTTGAGCATGTAACCGAAAATACTTCATGTCGCTAAACTACACTACGTTTATTATTCAAATTAATTTTAATCCAAAGTGCTTTTAAGTTCTCAAATGTGTCAAATACGTTCAGAACTTTCCACTCCATATTTAAACGCGTTGACGCGTTAGGGGCGAGACACACTTTTTACTTAAATATAAAAGTCAGTGAAACTGTATATCATTTTTAAGTATCTATCAAAAAATAACCCAAAAGTTTATGTGCACTGGTTTTTCTATCATATCTGAGTTACATATGGAGTGCCACCCCTAATTCTATGTTTATGAAAATTTTAATCACTTACTCACTTTCGCTCTTAGGCCTACTTTCTAACACTTCTTTCTACTTTTCTCTTACGACGCATATACGAAAATGCTTGTTATACGTCTGCTTGCCACATACATATGTATGTATGTTACTTATGGCCTTATGATCTTATGGCTTATGGCTACTGTGGATGTCAGCGGCGCGTATGAAATCTATCTTTATTTTACAAAACAGGGCAATACGTGCCATCTGCAGTATGAACGCACGAGAGTCGCTGAAAGATCGTTTTAAAGACATTGATGTACTCACCTTACCTTCGTTATACATCTTTGAAAGCATAATGTACACTTAAAAAATATAGATCTATTTCAAAAGAAAGGCGTTATTAATATTGTTTCTAAATTTAAATGACAAGTGGTTCATTTTTGGGGAACTGTGTTCGTTTTTATAATAAAATTCCTCAACAAATTTCTTAATTAATGGAAAAGAGATTTAAACTTGTTATTAAACGCATACCAATTGGGAAAGCATACTACAAAATTAGCGATTTCATTGAAGAAAAAACCATACTCTGGAAGTAATCCTCTCTGCGCATGCGTTTACTGGCTTTATGAATATTGTATTTTAAATAACTATTGTAGAATGATGTTGAATAAGTGATACCTGACTGAGTTTCTTGTCGGTTCTTCTCAGTGTCCAGGTTTTCTTTTCAAACCTGAACTAAAGTAGATTTGACGTTCAAAAATACGTTGCATTTGGATTTACTTGAATAAATTGATTTACCTTTGACTTCGAACTCTCTAGGAATAAAAATTTGAAATTTGGAAAGGGTGTTGATTTATATTGTAGTGTCGTAAACCATACTATAAACAATATTAAGTAGCATAATAATAAGTAAACATATCTAAGATCTTTATAATATACGACCCTAATTTTCATATGTAAAACTACTCACAAGCTACACAAAATACACAGAATATTGCAAAATCATAAAAAAATAGTTTAAATGACTAATGGCTATAAATACGCTGCTTATTGTTGAAGTTCTTATTTTAACGTAAAATATTACAACTCCATCGTGATATACATATACATATATATAATAGTAAATATGTGTATGTATTTTTAGTATATTGTGCAACACGTGTAGTAAGTTGTCGATCGCCCATTCGAATGAAGTTGAGCGCACCAGCGAAGCGAGTGTGTTCATTCGCTCGAGTGGGCAATTGACAACACCGCACGAGTTGCAGGTACTATTTTTTATACTAATGCAGAGATAATTTCGATACAAAAAAATTATATGAAGTAATAACTTTATTGCAAACAATGGACATGTTGTTTAACAAGAGCAATTCATTATTTTTTCATTTAACAGTTATATTTGAACAATTTGAAAACGTAATGTTGATATTTTTTGAGTTTTTTGTAGAAATTTAATTTAACTTCGAAATCAAGATTTTCTTTATCTTTCACACTTATGTCAATGGGTACTAAAATCGATTGTGTTTTTTTTAGATATTTTGTTGTTGTTGGTTGTTGTTGAAATATAATTGAAAGTGCATTGTCAAGACATTAGATGGCAATGAAAATGTTACTCAGTTGATGTTCTTGAAAGTAGCTTTGCAAAGTTTCTTTATAGAATTCGGGGGTAGTCAGCAGTCAATCGTTATTTGAATTTATTACTGTGTAGTGTGAAATAGTTCAATGTTTTAATGGATAAGCTCCCAGTAAACTAGTCATTGTTTTTGTGTTTTTGTCTTTTGTTTTACTTAAAAGAGACTAATTGAAAGAGTGAAAAGGAATGATAAGGAATGATTTGTATAATCAACAATCTTTTTCTAATCAGATTCATTTGTTATATATCGTATTAATGTCCACTGACAATAAATACGTACCTATATTACTTTTTCAAAATTCAATCTGTTAGGAGCTGAAAAGCCATGCAAAAGTTTATATGAAAAAGTTTTTTTTTTCACATTAAAGGGGGGACCGCTTGTACGGATTAGATCGAATTTCTTCTTGTAAAAACATCGTTTAAAAGGTTTAAAATCAATGTCGCGCACTACTAGCCCAGGAAAGTTAAGACATCGTTATATATGGTGAAATGCAAAAATTCTGTATTAGCTATGTTATTGTACTAAATGAAAGATAAGATTATTTGTTTCTAAATATTTACTAAATCCACCTTAAAAAACGAAATAAATAAATAAATAAAATAAATAAATAAATAAATAAATCTTAATTGATTCTTAAAAATTATAAAGAAAATGTTATATGTCTTGAACGTATTATATTGTTTAAAAATATTTTTTCTCTTTAATATACACACTAAATCAATCCATATTTTTCAACGGAATATATTTTTAAAAAGTCGTTGTTATGTTTCATTTAGATGAATTTCAATTTAAAAATGCACACAAACAAAAAATGGTAGTAGCCTAAAATCTTTACCAATTGTCTAATCTTCTTATTTTTGTAAGATTAAACTGTAAATCCACAAAATAAACCGATAGATTTGCATCCTGATCATTTTACTTGCCAATGTGTATAGACAAAAATGCTAATAAATAAGTTAATGGTAGACTTTTCTCTATTGCAATCGTTGTATTGTTGTTGTATAAAAATCCATTTTAAATATGAGATGACAAAATTATGTAATAAGAATGAATGTTTATAGCAACCATATACTAAAATGCAGGAAGTAGCGGTGAGGTATGCGAGGCGCGCGGGACACACGCGCTTACACGTGCCGCAAGGCGCAGGACGGGGGAAAGTGCAACATGCATCGACGTGTATGTTGTCATTATTCGTTAATTCGTTTTTCATGCAGTAATACATAATATATAGCTTTTACAATTAATAATAAAATAGTGAAGTTAATAAGTGTGAAGTTTATTATCGTGCAGTTAACATGGAGAAGTGTCGGATTTATAATTGCAATTTAAATTTTGATGTTGTCCAAGTTAAAACAAAAGGTTTAGAAAAACTGTTTCTGTTTTTAAGCGAATCGAGACAGGATGAATTGTTTTCCAGGTCGGAAAACTTAGTCTGTGAAACTTCATGGAGGGTGCAGAAAAGCATACACGAACACTAAATGTATTGCAGCTGCAGTAAAACGTTTGTGTATTGGTGCACCCACCGCCTCAAATTCCCTCATCATTCGACTTCTCAACGACATGTTTTTTCTGCAATAGCGATGCATCAGAAAATTTTATACAGCAAGAATGAAAGAAATCACTATCAGCAAGGAGTAAAGTATCTTATGTTAAAAATGCAACTACCAAAATGAATATCATACTTAATTGTAGTGTTCGTCTTGAGTCTAATTCATAGAAGTTCAGAGGTAAGTACCTACCTCATACATATGTAATTAGATCTGTTATTATGTACTTATTATTATTCATTTGTTTATACTTATGGTAGGTATAATATCAACCTACATAATAATAAAATTACGTAATAATGAAGAGTGTTAGTCGACGGAAATGTCAAAAGCACTTGCATACCTAGGCGAAAATGTGTGAGGAGAATGATGAGATTTGAGAAAGCGAAAGAAGTATGTAAGGATCGCGACGCTTGGCGCTCCGTCCTCTGTGACTACCTCGTTAGGGATATAGCGTGAAGATATATATGTATGTATGTATATATGTATGTGTAATAATAAAAATATCGTTTATACATACATATAAGTGTTTTGGACACATATTTTTAAGTACTTAGCATTATTTTTTTCTACATTTCCGTGTTTTGACATTGTGCGACATTCATCTGAGGCAAGGATGTTATAGAGATCCATATCCGTAACCGAAACTATCGGATATCCGAAATAAAAATCTCTCCGAAACCGTAACCAAATCCGATATAAATGTTTCGAATAATTTCGGATAGGGGCGGAGTTTAAATGCGACACGTGATGATACGTTATGACAGGTTGGTTTGCGCCGGCCGAGCCGACTCACTAGCCGCGCTTACTCGCTTACATTGTTCAGATTTTTATCATTGCCATTGCAAAGTCAGTCATTCATTTGCATATAATTACAATTATTTAGATAAAACTCTTCTAATTATTTGTATTTTCCTTTTACAATTCTTAAAAATTTAATATCCGTAACTGAAACTATCCGAAATTAACGGATAATCCGAAATAATCTCTGAAACTGAAACAATTATAATATTATTCATATATCTGTATCCATATCCAGATTTGAAATTCCATATGTATAACATATCTGGTGCTAATGTTATATTTTACTAGCAACCTGCCCCGGCTTTGCTCGGGTAACAAACAAACACTCAATAAAATATAGCCCATGCTCCTTGCTGATAATAGAGCTTTCTATTAGTGAAAGAATTTTTAAAATCAGTTCAGTAGTTTTTGAGTTTATCCGGAACAAACAAACAATCAAATCTTTTCTCTTTGTAATATTAGTATAGATAGGAGTACATAATACATACATATATTTCTTTTTATATAATTTATTGACGGTTATTTATAATTGATAATAATAGTCCAGGCAATTACGCCAATTGTGTGCGACCCAAAGTAAGCAGTTCTTGAAATAAACAAAATTAAGAAAAACAAAAACCCAACTGCAACTAAAAATATATAGAAACTGATATAAACAAAGTTCATAGTTATTTACTGCCTATTTTTATACCTCAGAGTGCCTAGTAGAGAGAAAACTTTTTATTTGTGCAAGGAAACGATAGGTAGATAGGCAGGCGGGCAAGTAGGCAGATTGATTTAAGCAGAAACAGATTCAGGTATTTTACTTACGCAACTATAATATTTACAGATCCTTGAAAGAATTCGAAAAGTAGATTTGAAGTCGGAAAATGCAAGGTATCATCAGAGATGCTTTTCTTCTTTTTTTAATCCAAGACAATTAACTGGAAATAAGAGAGGACGGCCCGCTTCTTAAGATTTTGAAGAAAATATGACATTTATGTACGCGTAAGGTAAAAATTCCTTTGTGAAATTTAAGAGATACTATAATTTTGTATCAATTATGACAAATATTGGTGGATTGTAATGCTAACAGTTTAGTTTTGATTTAAAATGCAAAGTCTACCATAAATGACAGCTATTACATTTTGGCTGTGAATGTAATCAAATTAAATAAAATACAAACTACATGTCATTAATAGTTAGATTTTTGAAAAAGTGTATTTAGTGTAGATATACGAAATACTTTAAACAACAAAACGTCATATAACAATTAAAGTGGCCGATTTATTATTAAAATCAAAACTAAAAGTATTTTCTTAAACATTCAATAAATAATTTAAGGTTTATTTTGTTGGATTTCTATTGCGTAGCCGTTTTTACACTAATTACTGTAATTGTACGAAAAAAAATATAGCATTCATGCCGAAAATATAAAGCATTATTTTAACATTTGCATTTTTTTTTAATACGTAGGCCTAAGTCCAGGTGGATTTGTAAATATAGTATCTTAAAATCACATACATACTTCAATTATAGAAAAAAATGTCTTATTACGAATTATTGTTTCTCAAATCGTATTTTTACACGGCTATACAGCCGGTACGGCGTGTAGCGATGTGTATTCATACTGCGTATACCACTTATACTTTCTGACTACGAAATCAATTACAGTAGGCATCGACTTGAAGGATGCTTCGTGCTTCTCACACGGGCGCTATTAGTGCCTGTTTCAGAGTTATTTCCAAAAGTATCCTGATAATTTTGGCACCAGGCAGTACAACTACCAATACTACTATGATCCACCAATCCCTATGAAGACCCTATGACGAAGAATACGCTTAATATCGCGCTATTTTTGAATGTTGGATTTTCAACAGAATCAAGGCTAAGGCGCAGGTAGAAGAGAATGCTGTGATTCAAAAGAATTTAGTATCATGAATGCCCTCGAGCGAAAATAATTGGTGCAGATATGGGGACATACTAAGAGAAATTATGAAGAAATTTCTCTTACTATGTCCCCATGAATTTAGAATGACTGGCTAGCAAAAAACCTTGGCATCCTTGATAATATTAAGCGGCACTTCTTACTGGGGCAGTTTCTTCACTTATGTCAAGCACAAGTCCGATCGTGTGTAGAGTACTGCTGCCAGGTTAATCACTTTTAAATTTACTAACGATGCTTTAAATTGTTTACATTTTTAAAGGAATATGTGTGAATAGATGTGTGTTGTGTGTCTGATGATATCAAATTAGTTCGAGCTATTCTTCTCAATGTAGATTTTTCCGAACTAGTGGTAAATTTTGATTTTAAGAGAAATTTGTTATGACATTTTCTAAATTTTTGTTAAACTGAGGTCTTTACTACGACGAGTAAAGTTGCATATTTGTTATCCAAAATGAACATCAAATAATATTACTTTCAATATAATTTATTTATCATATTACATTACAAAATATAATATTTACAAAACTAACCAAACAAATTAAGGTGCTTATACCAACAAATTAAGAGATACTGTGACTATTAAGGTTAGAATACTCAAAGTTGCAATATTAGCTGCATCGTCGTCATTGTCTTCTTCTTCTTCTCCGTCTTCTTCACTTTCATTTCCACCATCCTCTTCACTCTCTTCTGCACCTTCTTCTTCACTCTCATCTAAGTTATCAACTACATAACCACTTTCGAAATATTGTGCCATCTCTACAATACGTTCATTTGACCATTCTAAATTGTTTCTAGTACTCTGTACACCATTGATACCGGTGTTGTAAGCTGCTCCTAATTGGTCACGATTGTCCTCAAGCCAGCTCAAAAACTGTAAGAAAAGATTATATTGCACTTAAAAATTAATTACAGTCTAAATCTTACCTTTTTACTTGTCATTTTGTTGTTAAAGAAATAACAAAAGTTTATCAGATTCGAGAGCCATTTGTATTATTTAATTCTACATAAATGGACGTATTTATGCAGGATACTACCGATAAAACTATCGATACAAAGAAAGTTGCCTTGATGCGTATATCAAAAAACGCATAAATAATGTAGCAAAAGAAGCACTACTTCTTGCTTAAATATTAACAGAGGTACAAATCACGTAACTAATGTCTCTGCTATAGATACTTAACAATATGATGAATTGCAATATCGAGTAATGAGAACAATATTGAATATTCATTTCGATTTAAAATGTGGCAGACGTATGGAGTTAACGAATTTGTTTTACTAACCACAGCAATTTGATCTTCATTTAGTAAGCGACCAGCGATATTATTTACCGGAGTAGCAGCACTACCCAATCTGAAATTTAAAAATATTAATACATTTCTTACAACAATTATACAGAAATGGATGAGTGAACCTTACATAATGTGATGAAGAGACTGGCTGGTTCTCATAAAAGTGGTGAGACCCATCTCCCAAGACTGGATATCAATATGGAATTCTAGATGTAAGTTAACCTACTGTCAGAATTTTCGAACCACCTACGAAGATTAATGTTTACCATCTTTACTGATAGGCACAACTAACTGTTCAACGTATTTTTAGCAACTGCTGTAGTAGTAATTGTATTAAATACAAAACAACTACGTTATGGAGCATCTAATAACAAACATACATACATATTTTCGTCATTCACTAAAAAGCTTTACAGGTTATTATAAAAAGTGTATAAAAACTTACATGTCAATAACGTTCTGCAAATTGTTCTGCAGCCATTCAAAGACCCTCAAAGTATTTACTTCATTGCGTGAAACAGCGGAATTCAGGGCAGTTGTATAGTCTTGAGGCCGTACTTGTTCGTCACCGGCCATTATAGCATCAAGGAACTTGATCAGACTGGCTTGATTTGTTGTGCATCCAGCCACTTGGAGCATAACAACTTTTTCGCTGGCTAAATCCTCTTCCAGGTAACGATTCCAGAAATAGTCGAAGTCTTCGGCGCTTCCGTCTCGAAGACCAACGCAGTATACCCAAGGTCTCATATTGGCTGGTACACTGTACAAGCATATAAATGTCTATGAGAATGTTGGAAAAATACCAGCACGAGAAAATGCTGGCACCGGTGGAGTAAAGAACTTTTAGTCTATACAATGCACATGAATATCATGCATTTCTTGACAGCGAAAAAAAATTTGAAGTAGTACGTATTAATTAACCTAAGATAAGTAAGTTTCATGAAGCTTTATGAACATGCAACTGTCATCTTACTTGCTGGGATGTTGTGTTGATTAATGCGTCTACCTTCCTAGCCGAGACTCCCGGATAGGGTTCCTGATCACTTAAATTTAAGAAATGAACTTTTATAAATCTTAAATTGGGTGTTCCAAGGTATCACCTCATTTCGCATTATGGTACCCATCTACAAGTTTAGTGCTAATGATGTTACGTAATCATTGGTTTAATTGTCTGGAGTATTTTGCAAATGAAAATCTCTAACCCTTGACAAATAAAGTAAAACTTCATAGCAAATTCCCTGTATACACAAATTAGGAAGGTAGCTAATGTTTTTTTTTGCTTTTTTTTCGTTTGTAGCACACATAAAAAATTGGAAGTATTTTAAGAATCCTCTCCAAATTTCGCAAATTATTTTTAGAAATCACTCAAGAGTTTTCCTAAATTTTATAAATTAAATAAAACTAATTTTATTGAAATATTCTGACTTCAAACCACCCTTATTAATATTTTCACCTCAAATTTTAGCGTGTTCTTATAAGACCTACATGAAAAAAGAACTGAACTAGTGACGAACCAGTTTCGAAAAAAAAAATTAGGTTTAGTTGATTTTTGATATTTAGAAAATTCTTGAGCGACCTCAAAAAATGTTCCTATAAGTCGGGAGAAGATCCTACCCTTCCTCAAAGTTTTATTTTTTCGTATGCACTCCAAGAAAAAATAAATTAAAAAAACTATTGCCGCCCTTAGTACATAAGTATACTATACATATCATACGTACATATAAGTCGCACACACCACACCACCTACCGAACCCGACCGAAGCGTACCGAGATCGCTCGAGTGGCAACCACAGCCCTTTCATTATATCGATTTTACTCCCATTTTGGATCGCTATATAATCGGGTTTAGAAGTTTCACATAAAAAAAACGACCGTGCATGACAATCTGTCTTCAGTTTAAATTCATAATAATTTATATGAATAAACCTTACAACAAAGTTATTTTAGGATCGAAGCCCTTCAAAAGTAGCTGTTTCTTCCTAGGTCTATTTGATATTCACAAGTAACAATCAGCAACCGACACAATATTTGATGCATCGTCTGATGAATCATGTCACGTTTTATCACATTTTATTGGTGGTTTTGATGGAAGCAATTGTAAATAGCAATGATTTTGAATGAGAAAAAACAGCAAGAAACATACTCAGGAAATATGATTTATGACTACAATTTTTGCAAGTACCAACAGGGTCATTAGTAAACTATACTTCTATTATCAGAAAATTCTCGATCCCATAGTGTGCTTTTTGAATCGGTGTACAATATTCAATAACTATTTCAAATCTCTTAATATACCATTATTATTGATTTGATGGTTGTATATGTATGCTTTATGTAGCGTCACTATCGTGTACCCTAAGTTAGGTACCTCTATACATAGCCTGATGAATCTTCATTTTACTTACAATTCCCCTTCCCTCCATCTCTGGAAGTTCTGTCGCCCAGCATTCACACACTGCTCGTGCCCCACATCACAAAGGAATTCCATCACATACATCCGAAGTAAGCCGTCCATATACGGTTCGTTCTCAATTTCGGAATAACCCAATCGAGTGGTTACCGCTGCACTCCATTCAATGATAAGAGTCTGTAAAGAAAAAGTTAGAATTCAATTATTAATTACCAGATTTTTCTCAATTGGTCCCCTGAACGTATATTAAAATTTGTAGCTAAATATTTCTATTTTGTACATGAATTGTCTTGCGTTACAGTTTTCGTTTTGATCAATGCAAAACCAAACTATGAGTAACTTTAAATAATAATACTAATAATAATACCCCAGACAATTACACAAATTGTGTGACCCCAAATTAAGCAGCAAGCTTGTACTATGGGTACCACACAAGGAACTCTGGAGGAGTTGCCACTAACACCCAGACTCCAAGTCAATTTAGAAAAGTTTGTTTCCTAAATTGACCTGACCGAGGATCGAACCCGGGACACTAGCTTGGAAAACAGATGCATGTGCCACTGCGCTAACGGGCCAGTCTATCATATTAGTCCAGTCTATCATATTAGATTTGTTATGTATGTTTATAAATGAGGTATAAAATATCAACAGAAATATAATTTTGATCAATGGCTAAATCAGAAATATAAATGGGTATTTGTTATTGATTGTTTCGAACTGAAGTTCGAACTATAGTAAATCTCCAGTGTCACTTAACTCATTAAATTCTATTGCTTGATATCGAGACACCAAATCTTTTGGAACATAATTTTAACTTATGATGTAACAGATTTCCAAAAAAATATATAATTTTAAATCTTTCATTTAAAGACCAAAAATTAAAATTTTTACCTGTAATTTATCTAAGCTATCGGAGTCATGCGCCAATCTTCTGATTACGAAATTGAGCCCGCTTACAGCAGCAAGCCAAGGACCATACTGATCTTCGAATTCCAAAAATGAGAGTATATTGAAAACTCTATTGTAAGGCAATACGTTAGCTCTAGCGAAGGCGAACAGGTCATCCACAATCTAAAACATTTACATTAATTTTATGATCTTAAACTGTAATTTATACCGCTATATAAATCTGTAGTCTTATTTTTGTCTATCTTTATGTTGATTTATAAGTCAACGGTTTGACTGATCTTGATGAAATTTGAGATACAGTAGAACATTTTATCGATAAATAAATTGATTAAATCGTATCGATAAATCATATAGTCAATAATACGTATATTCAATCCACTCTGACTACTTCGTTAAGAATACAGTGAATACAAGATTTGTTATGTATGTTTGCTCACTGAGTGATTAATCACGGAATATCAAAAACTACTAAAGATCATGAAATTCCTTCTGTTAGTAGTTTGTGTAATGTTAGATTTTTGGAAATTTACATTTTAAGGAGATTAAGGAGGGGGTAGAGGTGGAGTAACTATATATGAAACTTCTGTATGGAACGACAAACTATGATAAAAGTAATGAGATACATTTTTGTTAAAATACCACTCGCAAAGGGGGGACAGAGGTTGACTTTTGTACGAAACTTTTACAATTTTTTTGATATTTTTAAGAAGTCGCGGTTCGGAGAGCAGGGAGTGCACCTTTTGCCAAATTCCACTCGCAAATGGGGAGGGAGGGATTTGAACTTCGTATGAGTTTTTTCAAATTTTTATAACGGGCGCTGATGTGGCGGTTGTGAAATTTATACGCTGACACGTAGACACTAGACCACTAGAGGGCCGATGACATTGACGCACGTATGACATCCATAGTTATATTACAATACTTTCCATTTGTTGTGAATTATTTTTATTTATTCCAGCGACTTAAATTGGTCCTTAGGTCAACGACCATTGTTGCGTATTTACACTGTAACTAGACCTAGTCACTTACCGCTAAAATTTAATATATTACGTAGATTTTATGTGATCAAAACAATTGAAATTGAAAACTAATTGGTGGTTACCCCCTAGTTAATTGGATAACATACTAAACATGGTCTTATAATTTATAACGGCACCATAACCATACTGCATATGGCATTATAATTAACATATAATTATTTATTTTAAGATTAATTTTGTTACCGATCAGTGATCAAAATATTCATAAAATATTTTGAATACAATAACGAGACAACAGTGCGCATAGTTCGCGCTATCGTAATATTGCGAAGGTACTTGAAGACCATTCTGCTCTGGCCTCAGATGTGCTTCGACATAACGCTAGCGGGGCTCCGACACGTTCCATAGGAGAACCTGGAGCCTCTTGATCACGGCCGACGACGGCCACGGCAGAATATTTTGTGAGCAAAAATATTACGCAAATCAATTTCACTCCAGAAGGCACTCTTTGAAGGTGTCCCCGCGTTAAAAAAAAGTAGGACAGATATAATTTTCTTTAAATAAAAATATATCTTAATTAATAATTGTTAAATAAAAATCAATTGCCACATGTATGAAGGAACGTTACTTGATAACGGCTCATCCGAGTTATTCGATTTCTATTTTGTTGTGTTCATAATAGTCAAGGTAAGGGTTCCATGGAAGAAAATTTTTGGAAAGTCCACGGGAAAAGTTGGAAATTTTAATAGCATGCTTGAACGAAAATCTCAATAAAAAAATTTTATCTCAATAAAAAAATTAAAAAAATTTAGTACGTTGCAAACATTCAACATCCCACCGGGGCAAAGGCGGGGCGGGTCGCTGGCGGGTCGTTAGTAATAATAATAATAATAAATAATCATAGTACTAATAATAATAAGCTTACTTGAGCTCGGTTGTGTTCATGTATAACTGTCCTTTCTTCAGACCTCAAAGCTAATGTCAGGAGAATCCAATTAGTGAGATCATAGTTAACTCTGTAGAAACCTGAAATTATGAGATTCATGTACTACATGCTGGTTTATCTAAATCTAAACTAATACTCGTATTATAAAGGGGTAAAGTTAACAAGTTTGGATGTAGAAGGTAATCTCCAAACCTTTCTTTCTCCAAGTTTATAAAAAATACATCATTTTATAACCCTATTGTAAGAATGTGTAGACTGTATGAAGATATTACTTCTAACGGTAATTGTAACCTTGATGTGTTTAACGCCAAATACACTACTTTTAAAAGACAAGTCAGAGATGCACTCAAGTGAACTTTTAGTTTTATTGTAGTAAATATTTTAGTTTTATCATTGTATTATATTAAGTCTTTACCTATGAAATTGCCGTTTAGTATACAAAAAATTAAAGTTTTCTTTTGTATATTTTTTTTATTTCTATTAATCAAAGTATATTTATAAGCACCCATGCTATCGATGCGTCTCTGCCAGCGCAGTGGTAAATTTTCAATGCCCTTCTTGAATAAGTCATGTGTACGGGAGGTAACAAACTCTTCAACGGCATTTTGTACTGCCTCTCGGGTGTAGAACTTTTTTCCTGCCAAGAACTTCTCCAAATTTTGGAAAAAGTAGAAGTATCGTCAGCTACCACTATCGCCTTTAATTCGTCCTTGTTGACTTTAGTTTTCGGGCGGCAAAAAGGCAACTTCATAGGTAAAGATCTATTATTTATTTATTTTTAATCTTCGTATTTACATATTAAATTTGTTCATGTTTATAATGAATAAGTTAGTTAAATGCAGTTATTTTAGTTATGTGGACATCATTAGGATTTCATCCTAGTTTATTGCGTTTTTTTATTTCTGTATTTGTATCATTTTTAGATGTGATCTGTTTTGTGTACCTAAAATAAAATAAAATTAATACTACTCATCCGTTTCAAGAATTATTTTAACGATATGTAGAATGGACCTTGAGGGTAGATATAGGCTATATCTTGTACATGTACGTGCATATAATAATTTGATCCCCTGAGGGTATTTTAAAATCCACGCAGACGAAGTCATAGACAACAGCTAGTTCATTTTATAAGGAGCTCCAGCTATATTTTATCAGCAGCCAGCAGAGATGGTGAATGAGTGAGAGAGAAATAAAATACGCAATTAGCGCATTGAAGAGTAGTAGTTGGTCTTTACCAGCTCAACCTCCACCTGGGCCACATAATACAGGACAGCTGGACAGTCTTAATTTCATTGTTTGTGAAAAACACTCTCAAGTGTCTCAAGTCTCAAGTGTCAAGTAATTCTTTAAAGACTCGATTATGATATATAGGGTTAATTTAAAAATACTAATAATCTCTTAGTATTTTATACTAAACATTATCCGTATAAAGTTTTGTTCTACGACTTTTAAAAATGCATAAGTATAAAAATAAAAATAAAAATACATTAAATGTTTCTGACAGTGGCACCTACTCTCCCCTGTCGCTAAAGCGACACACGCACAGCGCGGCGCTGAGGCCCGGTGCGCTTGCACTGTACAATTGGAATACGTACACAGAGTAATTACGTTTCAAACAGTACAACAAAACTTAACAAATATTTTTTGACGAACGTATGAAGTTTTAAAAAAAGTCGTAGAACAAAAGTGGTTAGGTATGATGACAGGAATTTTGCACTAAGAGGTTATTAGTATTTTAAATTAACCCTGTATAAAACCTTGAGTAAACTCAAATATCTTTTGTGTATGACGACAATCTCGATGACGCAGTGGTTTAGGTATTGCATCCAAGCTGGGAAGGTTTCAGGTTCGATTCCCGATCGAGTCAATTTCGGATCTGAGTGTATTGGAAGACACCTTCAATTAGTCGTCATCTGGTTCACATAGCACAGAGAAATGCCCTAGTTTAAGACCAGATGATTGGTGTTTATTGTATGGCGCATTTATTACTTGTTACTGTTATTGGTGACGTCACACAGTCACCTACTGAATGGATAATCTAATGGCAACATATGAAGTATCTATTGCCCGTTTGCACTAAACTTAGGGGTCGCCTAAAGTAAACGCTTAATGAATTAGGAACTGCCTAGATCGAAAATGTATTTCACTAATCTCTAGGTAACGCCTAAGAGAGTATTTGAACGCAATTGTTTAGGTACAACTTAACATTAAGTATTACTTAGTTAGGAGTCGCCTACAGCTGTGTTAGTGAAAACGGGCGTGAGTGTTTTAAGAGACTATAGCCATTAGACAGGTCTGAAACTGTACAGGTAGTTTGACAAGTCTAATCAAAAGACTGGTCCCTAAACTAACTTAAACAGCACAAGGCATCTGAATTGGAATAGGCAGTTTAAAAACTCTGTCAACTGAGTGGATACCAATCCGCATTGGCTCCGCTTTCGAGTATTGCCCGTCTCTTCCTAAATTCATTCTGAGAAAAAAATTGTGATCTACAGAGCGATCTATATAGACTTCAGAATAATATTAGATAGACACAACAAAGGCTGTCAACTTTACGATTGCTTAAAAAAAATGAGATCAACTCACCAGATTCTCGTTTGTTGAATATAACCCATTCTCTACCAAGGGTGCCTCTATCGATACTAGTTGACTGCTCTGTGATGATCTGTGAAGGCTTCAAGTCATCGAAATCAGGAGCCCCACCTCGTGTCCATGTTATGGGAACATGCCAAAGACCGGAGAATTGCGATACACCTGTATTTCGTTCCCAGCGAGCCTGCAAAACCCCCATAGTACAAACTATTACGAATTTGCTCTTGAAATATTTTTTTGAATATCGCAGTCGCATCTATTTCTCAACGAATCTTATAATCAGCGTCACATATATTTCTCAACGATTATTCGATTTCAATCTATTAATGTAATAGCCAGCTTGAACGAAATTTGTTTTCATCCTAATGTGAATGTCGAAGTTCATAAAGAAAGCGACAAAAATAAGTAGTCTGATAAAATAGTGTTCTTCTAATTCTATCAGTTCATGCCAAGAATGGATATTTGAACATCGTACATCCTTTTCACTCCCAGATGTGAGTGATAACGAAACTAAGGTACATATAAACTATTCAATGTAAAACAAAAACCCATTACCTGTGTAACAGTCATTCGTCCGGTGTTGTGATTGATGACGACCGTCAACAGGGGATGTCCAGCCTTTTCTGACCATGTTCTAAAATATTCATCAATTCGAATGCCATTGTAAGCGCTTAAAGCACCATCTTCGACGGCAGCAACATCTAAAGCTTCGAATAGATGATGAGGCTCAGCTACGTCAAATTCTCTGTTAGAAAAAACATCACAAAATTCTCATTTTAATATTTTTAATTGGGTTTTTTTAATTTGGTTTTTTATTTTGAACGTTGAGACGTTCCTAAGTAGGTCTAGTTGTCTAATATCCAATGATAAAATGAACATAATTCTCACATTAACACATACATCTAATGCAAATGTATTATCAAACACAGTTTGGCAATGGGATCACCGAATTAAATAAACCATTGTGTTAATTTCCAATCAATAAAAGCTATTTAATTAGGGCTCCAGTATATAACGAAGATCTACACTTCATGATAATGGACACACGATAATTAAAAATATCGTATCTAGACAACAAAGTTATACTAGTCAATACGAGGGGCGTTCAATAAAAAATGAGAATGTTAGTGCAAGCTCTTTGGAAGTTTAAAAAGTAAATACTGGCTGGCAAAGCTGAATTATCAGATCTGTTACATACCACTGAAAAAATAAGTAGATTATCATGTTTTTTTAAAAATAGGAGTCGTTTGATTAGTATTTGTTGTAACATGTCAAGCGTGTTGGCGAAAATAGAAAAGTTGAACTATACGCGGTTAAATATCTGTAAATAAAAAATGTTATTTCGCAACATGTCAATCAAGATTTATAGGATACATTTGCGCGGTAAATAAGCCCTCGTATTCCTCAGGCACACGTCGTTGTGCCTAATTTAAACATGAAAGGAATTGTGACTTTCAACAGAATCCGCGAAAAACGGCGAGGAAAACTCGCATAAATTGTCTTGTTAATAATTAGTGCATAAATTGTCTTTTTTCATAACGCCTCGGTTCACAAGTCCGCCGTAGCCAATGGCTGTAATCCCAGATGCTGGCTCTGAAATAGTTAAACATCCTCGACAGCCTTATCTCTGTTAGTGATTTCTGACTATTTCCGAGGTTGAGGAATTATTTATCTAAGAGGACAGTTATTTAAGAGATGAAGCAGTAACCGCTGCAGTACCGGAATTTCCGATGCTAGGGTTGAAGGGTTCTTTGGAAAGGGAACTGACTAGGTTTAAATCTAAGATCAATAGCTTAATAACTTTGTATGTTCAGTATTGCACCATCGACAATACTAGAGGTATTTAATAAAAAGTGAGAATGAGAACGTTACGAATAACTTTTATGAAATGTTATTTTCATTATCAGGTCACCTTTTTGTTTTTAGTGTGTAGTAAGTCTGAGCTTAATAAGCGTAGAAAAAATGTATTCTTACTGTGTTGCACTAAAAGGTGACTATGTTATAATATAAAATAATATTTAATAAAAGTTATACGCAACATTCTCAATCTGACTTTTTCTCACACCTCTAGTATTGTCAATGGTACAATACTCAACATAGAAAGTTATTGAGCTATAGATCTTAAATTTAAGCCTAGTCAGAATAATAAAGGAACGTTTTCTTCGAAATTGGGTGGACCTAGATTAATAATTATTTTAACATGCGTTTGATATCCTGTTAACAATGACAAAACGATAACAATGTGCAATAAATAATATCAAAATAATAACTCCCAAAAAATGCTTTAAATTACATATTAATAACAATAAATTTAACTGGGCTAATGCGAGTTTAACAGATAAACGACAACATGAAAGACCTTGCACGCACTGTTAAGTAAATAATGAAGAAATGTTTTGCAATTTATTTGAATTTACTGTTAGATTAAATTTTTAATCAGCGATAAGCAATGAATAAGAGTGTGATCATAAAAACAAACATTAAATTAGTAATAGTATATATCGGAATGAAAAACTCGCAAAATAATATTCTTAATGAATATTATCTTTCATCGGACACCCGTTTTAACGAAAAATTTACTTTCTGCGATGATTCATTTGCCTTGCTGTGATAATATTGTATTTTTTTTTTACTTTTTTTACTGATATCTCGTTTAATTAAAATTAATATTCTTATTATAAATAGTAATAAAACACATTTGCAAACGCAAGAAATTAATGAACAGATTTATTAAGTAGTTTGTTCTCCTTTTAGGTTCCACCGGCAATTAATTTTTGATTAACTAATATTTATGTAGGTACATACATTACAATATATGCGTAGAAAGTAATATCAAAATTGATAAATAATTAGATTACGAAGTCCATATCTATGTTTTCTTTAGATAACTCGAAATATTTCATTACGATACTTATCGTTGTTTTCACTTGATATATATTCGCTAATAATTTATTTTTTGTATTCCGTTTATTTATTAAATATTATTTCTCGTTTGTTGAGTTTCTAGATATTTCGTATAGGTAGCGAGTTTTAAAATTATGTTTTCGGTATTGCATAATATTATCTGAACAGTAATATATCAGATCACTATCAAAGAATTAATACGCGTCCGATCTAAATGTCTGGTAATGACGTTTTTAGAGAGGTTTATCTCCAATAATAAATATTACCTGATTACGATGATTATTATCAATTTACAATAAATTACATTCAACCGTGATAGGTAATCAACATTTTGTTTGAAATCGACGAGGAAAAGAACGACAAATTTTTTGCGACAAAAGTATGCCCCTACCTTGGCTTTATGACGATTACCTCGTAGTATTCGTCAAAATCCAAATTGCCAATGTTCATAATGAAAATCAAAAGTAATACAAATTATTTTCGTAAACACCTGTTTTTAAGATATTGTCTAAGTCCTTTGACGAACGTGTCTTCTCCAAGCAAATGCTGCGTCATCCTGAGCACTGCAGCACCTCTAGCATAAGTGATGGTAGAGAAATGTGCGCTAACACTGCTCGGGTCACTGACGTCTGGGTTTGTAAGCGCATGAGCAGTGTCTACGGAATCGGAGAACATTGCAGTATGCACCTGCTCCACTATGAAGCGGATATCGTAACCTAAATCTGATCGGACCTGAAATAGTGTCATAATGCGTAAGCCTAAAGTTCGGTAAGTCTAAATGTCAACGCTCATTTTTCATCCGGCAGCTGACGAGAGAACGGCGTGCAGTCAAAATTGAACGGTGCGCAGTCAAAAGTAAACGTTGAGATATCAAGGAATTGTCAAGAATTTATTATCAAACCTTATGTAATCTACTAGCGGATGACACGTGGTCTACTCATAAACAGCGCAAATGCGAGTAATAGTGGGTTGTTAACGAGTAATTCGTTTGCCATTCACATATGGACAGCTTGGTAGCGAGGCGTTCCATTGACGACACGGAGTTGGTAAGTAAACCTACATATATGGAAAGTCTATATAACAACTTCCAATCACAGGAGAAAAAGCGAAATAAGTCTGTTGCCAGTTTGATAAATGAGAGTTGACTTGTTTTAATATATCGTTCCCTGTCGCAAGTTTATTCTTTCCCCAGTCTGCTCTGGCTAAATATTTTTTAGCTGAATACGGGTAGATCCGCATGGATATGTGTCAATGGACTTGTAAACCTGTATCAGTTGCGTAACTCACGTATGTACATTTCCATGGAATATTTTACACGTTTGTATCCAGTGGAGTGGAAAGAACATGTGTGAATGAAAATATGATACGAATCGCGTGCACCGGAAACCATGACAGAGTATTTCATGGTCAATTCCACACTGATCCGCGGACACATAATCTGGATATAAATTCGCTAAGTTGTATGAACATTTGGACCCGATTCTTTTAAAATACCTGATCTACCCGTCACTAACAAAAACACCGAAGCAAGATAAGAGCTAGAATATTCATAATATGAGCCAAATATTACTGAATAACTCTCTCTCCGTTCAAACTCTTGTGAAAATATACTGTCTCACAGCAAATTGATATGAAACTGTTAGTGAAGCAATACATACATTATGTACGTTAGAGATATGAAAATAACTATTAAAACTTACTGAATTAGTCAGATAGTATTGGTAAAATCTTGCAAAACCTTCGTTAAGCCAAAGATTGTCCCACCACGCACACGTCACTAAGTTACCAAACCACATATGAGCGATCTCGTGTGAAACAATATTTGCAACACGCTGCTTGTAGAAGTGATTTGAGTTCTGTGGATCGTAGAGAATGAGCGCTTCCCTGTGAAAATAGGAACATTTAAAGTCCTAATTTGTAAAATTCTTATATTAATTATTTATTGCTTTAATCTATCTAGAAAATTTTGTAGGAAAGTTATTTGTACTTCCCAACAACTAGTAGTAAAGTAAATACTTCTTTAACAAGAATTCATGCTGTATCTCTATTAAAATGGTATTCTTGGGGTCATATTCCAGAACAATATTCAAACACGTATCTGTGATCTGCGCGGCTAAAAAGGGATGCCACTATATGCAGCGAATAGCGGCATTTCATTCAGGAATACGGGCCTGTCTTCGTTTTTCACCACTGCTTTTGAGAGACTTCTCAAAATATATTTTGTGACAACTCCGTAGTTCAAAAGAAAAACAGAAGCCTTATAAAATCACTCATGGGTCCGTTTGTCTATCCGTCTGTCGCAATCAATTATCTTAGAAATTTATTAAGTCCGACTTGAAAAGATGTATTCCTTTAAATATTCGCAGGAGTATTAAAGAAGTATCAAACTGAGTACTTGATTCAATTTAATTATTTCCAACCTTCCTGTTTCCAAAACTGCTAGATATGGAATTGTGTTGATAAACTATTTTCTGTACTGGTCGGTTAAGGTAATATATTATTTTTTATTTATTTATAGTCTTAATACAGTTATGATATCTATAGTAACATTATAAAGAGTATCGGTAGTAACATTATAAAAAACTACTCAACCGATATCAAAAATATAATAATAAACCGATATCATATTATCAGCGAGTAACACGGGCTGTATTTATATTTCATTTCATAATAATTCCTGTTCATAAAAGTACTTTTATGAAAGCAATTATAACGAAGTCAAAAAAATCTCAAACAATAGAAAAATTGTCCCTGGGACAACTGGATGCTTTTGTCTCCAGAACAACTACTAAAGTAGAAAAAAAATATCGAAATATTGTTAAAAGTTATTATTATATTGATGTGATAGTTATTAGATTTGATGATAAATACAATATTTGTGTGAAATGAATGCGTAACTAGGTATATTATCCGAGAACTTTTTATAAGGAATTCAAGGACAGTAGTGTAAAAAAAAAATAGTCGATCGACGCAACCATGAAAATATCACAGAATATGAAGCTTTATTTAAAATTTACAGGAAAAATATAACGAAAATCGTAAGTCCTGTAAATCCCCAGAAATATGCTTAGAAAACTATTTAATAAATATACTACGGAACTATGTGTATATAAGTCGAACTCATAGATGACTTTGATATTATTGAATTAGAAATTATACCTGTATGTCAAAAGACCCCAATTTTCCATAGCACCAGCTGAAAAATCCGGTATAGCAGCTTGTTTCATGGTAATATTTGTGGCCATCTCATAATACGGATAATCTGTATAAGCTTCCATAGCATCTAGAAGCAGCTCTCCTATTTCGAGAGACCATTCTCCGGTACTGCCTGCATTATTTCTAGCATAAATGTCGAATGGTCGTTCTGCATTATTGTTACTTTCTACCCTTTCGTAATGTGAAACTATGAAAGCTAACAGATACGTCGAAGTTTTAGGCGTAGTATAGAATGTTTCAGAGACTTTCCCGTTTTCCAACCTGTAAATAAATCGAAACATTTACTACGTCACATATTGGAATAAAAAATCGCGATGAAGTCAGTCATGGTTAAGTCAGCCATGATTAAATCAATCATCTTGTTTCAGTCATGGTTGAATCAGCCTTAGTTAAGTCAGTTATGATTAAGATATTGTATAGACTCAGGTGTTAATATGCGGAAACTCATTTCATGTGATGAATTCCTAAAATCTTTAGCTATTTTCCGCTCAAACTTCAAAAACCACCAATCGACACGTGTTTGACGTCTCTCAACGAAGCATCCTCAGGATATTTCAGAAATCAGACTGCACCGAATCTGCTGCACAGCTGGAGGATCCTGAGGATGGAATATCCTGAGGATGCTTCGTTGAGAGGTGAAACACGTGTCGATTGGTGGTTTTTGAAGTTTGAGCGGAAAATAACTAAAGTTTTTAGGAATTTATCACAGTCATGATTAAGTCAGCTATGATTAAATCAGTCATGATTATGTCAGTCATAATTATGACAGTCATGATTGAGTTTTCATTTCTAAACTTTCTCATATTTAATGTTCATTTACCACTCTGACTTTCAATCGGCTCTATGTCGCCGCTCGCCTTTCATTCATTGACAACAGGTGGTCAATTGAGCGATCTCGAGTAGACTTTCACGATTAACGAATTTTAAAGAATTTGTTACCAAACCTCATGTGGGCCTCTTGCGGACGGCGCACAAACAGTGTGCGTTACAAGCAAGTGGACAGTGGTTATCATCGGGTGGATTGATTCACTAGTTGTGAAGGATGTTTTGATACTGGTCATACAACAATATTAACTTTTGAGTAAACGAATTAAAGTATCGATACCACATTCGACGATATATTAAAATATCGGTACTTGGGAGTACTCGATCGCCAATGCGTAATATTATTAAAAACAGGCATTCTTTTGAGCTCTTAAACGAGCCTCGTGCTTTTTGCGCTCAAAATATGAATACCGAAAATAAAAATTTGACTAAATCTCTTAACAGTACTTTATTATAATTAATATAAATTATATATTTTATTTGAAAGAATGAGCGATGAAAGACTGACGAATAAAATCTACAGAGCGATAGTGTAGCAGATGCCAATGAACACCAAGGCTTACTTGTAAAGATCAAATGTTAGCTGACGGAAATGTCAAAATCGTTCGCATACCTGAACAAAAATACATGAGTAGAATGATGAGATTTGAAGAGGCGAAAGAATAATAATAATATACTCAGGACAATTCACACAGCGCCATCTAGTCCCAAAGTAAGCAGCACGGCGCTTGTGTTATGGGTACTAGATAACTGACATACTACTTACATACTTTTCTTTTGTAAATAAATACATATTATACATAAACACCCAGACTCGGAGCGGGAATCGAACCCGTGAGCCCCGTTTACTTTCCGACGCGCTTAGCCGTTGCGCCATGGAGGTCGTCAAGAACGAAGTATGTAAGGACCGCGAATCTCGGCGCTCTGGTCCTCTCTGACTACCCTGTTAGGGATATAGCGTAAAGATAGGTATGTGTATATAAATTTTAAGTAAAGAACTCTCCATGAATATCTGCACCAAATAAAACAATATTCCATATAAGTACATAGTAGCATCAATTCATCAGTTTGCAAGTGAGACTTGTCAGTGTTTACACCGTACTAAGCTCTTAAGTGAGCAAATACGTATCGATATTCTATACAACGAATCCCAAACCACTCGAGGAGAGGCGATTATAGCTGGAAAGTTGCATGTAATACTTACGTTTCGGTTGTTCTGATTGGCATGTTAGATATTGTGCTGCTGAAGTCACTGTCTCTGATTATAGTAATATCGAAGGTCGCTTTGAAACCAGGTTCATCATAGCAAGGGAAAGCTTGTCTGGCGTGGCCTGGTTGAAATTGCGTAGTCCCCATCCATCTAAAATGTCAAAATGTATTATGTTGTCGTAAAATTCATTTTACAGAAATTCACTATTATGTTATATTTATTTTTCACATACATATATTCTTAATTATATTTTGAAGATATTGACTTCTAGACAAAGCATCTACATGCAAAAAAATGTAGCCTGAGTCGGTTACCTCGTACCAAACAAATAAAGGCTGTCTTCACTTGATGTTATTTCAGCAACTCGTTTTGAAGAAACTATAAAAAATATTTTCGCAATACCGCAATAACATACCTTCTTCCGGTGCTGTCGTAATACCAACTTCTGTAGAATCCTCGCATGTTATCTTGTAGACGACCTCTGAATGTAATTCTTACTATATACTCTTGACCCACCAATAAATCTGATATCGTGTCTATCCTCAAAAAACTGTAGGGCATTTCGCATTGAGGAGCTTGGCCTGTAACGCCTACATATACTGGGCCATTATCACCTTGATATTCAACAGTAACTGTTTCAATTGTCAAATCATTACAGTGCATTACTATTTCTCTAACATTATCTACAGTTGCGCTAAGGTATATATTTACTTGACCATCAAAAGTGAACGGTGTCACGTCTTCTGATGGCGTTTCAAAATATGGTGTTAAAGACACTTCGTAATGATGTGGTAAAGTTGTCGTGGGCAAGCGATAGTTGGGATCCCTTAACATTCTTGAAAACTCTTCCCATTCTTCATCGGGCACTGGTATGGGGCTGAGGGTCAAAGCTCCGATGAATAGGGCAGAGCCCAGAATAAATGTGAGCCAGCGAATCTAAAATGGTACAAATAATTGTATACAAATTAGTAGAGCATAGTGTTATTCTTGTTGTTCATAGGAATTGTGTTGTTTGTGTACTCAGAGACGAAGAATTCATTAAAATAGATTAAATATCTTTATTATCACTATAAAAATAAAATCACTGCGAATGTTGTGGACTTATAGTAAGTCTCTTATTAATTCTACATAAGCATTAAATATAGTCAATTCTACTTATGACAATATCTACTTTTTCGCGAATTATTTTTATGCCATTGTATATGTAACTAGCTGGTAATGAAGTTTTTATCGTTGATCACAGGTTTCATTAATTAACGTTAGGTTGCGTTGAGCAAAGTATTAAAGGAAAAATTGCATCGTTCTTTCAAATCTCTGTGTTCTGCTTGAAAAAAAGAAACATTACCCAAGTACATACATTAGGTTTCATCTGACAAAAAATCCTAATTATGCGATCTCTTTGCAAAAATCTTTCTAAAGAACAATACATTCAACATCGGAAATGGTATTGTTAAGAATAGGATTTTTTAATATTTTTGACACAAAAGCCACATTTCATAGTACAGTGATAAATAATTCATATACCTATATAGTATAATTATTTATCACTGTATTTTTATGTCATTATGTCACTGTATATATTATACAAAGTAATATCATCAACATCGTTTAAACTTTAACTTAGAGCTGTATATTCCATTCGAATTAGATCTCCACACGCTGCTTAGTGGTTAAAGAGGTCAAGAAAATGAATAAAGTTAATTATACTTCTTTTTTCTTTGCTACATTTAAGCAAAAAGTGATAATGAAATCCCATATTGATAAAATCCAAATAATTCCAATAATAGTTCGTTTAAAAAAAGCACTAACGAATGAATTTTAAATTGCTACCAATACTTCATATCGAATGCTGTATTTTTGATGTTTCTGTTATAATATTATTCAAATATAATTCAAGATTAATGTTTTACACGAGAAAATCTGTTGATCCCAATTAATCAAACAATTCTGAATTTACCCTATACATATTATTAAATGCGCATTGTATTATCGGAATTATTAAAAAAGAACTTACCATTTCTCAGCTGGCTATTTTCTACTGGAATGAATAAGTAACTTTAATTCATCGGCTCTATGAATATCGCTATCAATCGTTTGTATAATCTTATCTAAATTAGCACAATTATTAATAATAATACCAAATGCCGTATTATTCAATAAAGTTGGTGATAGGCGATAATTTAAATCTCTTTATCTAATCAATTAAGTATATTTTTATTTTTTGTTAAAGACTTGAATTAATGATGTCATTAATCATAATTTCCTTTATTGTTATGCCAAGAACACCCATATCTGTCGTACAATTTTAGAATAATAATAATACCAATATGGGTTTCAGAGAAATATTTAATTTTTCTTCACCATTAAAAATTTGGGAGAGAAAGAAAAATAAACATAAGGCCTGTTTCTTATTAACCGACTTCAAAAAAAAAGAAGTCAAAAGAGGTTCTCAATTCGTCTGTATGTTTCTTTTGTGTATGTTTGTTACCTCATGACTCCGTCATTTATGAACCGATTTCGAAAATTCTTTTTACGTTTGGTAGGTAATACTTCAGAGGTGGTCCCATTTAAATTTCACTGATATTGGAGCTTGGACTTCTAAGATACACTAGATAACACAACCTGTTTATAATCTTTATTTATATTGACGATTCTCTTGTATATCGTTGCGCTTCGGAATTAGAATAATGTTAATTGCAGACCTGCCCTAGATATTTATTTAGGTCAAGACCACTCAAAAGGAAGAAATAAAAAAAAAATTATTAAAAAAAATTAAACCGCCTTCAAAAAAAAACATTGAAAAGTATAAAATAACTATCCTTTACTAATCAAAACTCAAGTACAATTAAAACAACTTTATAAATACGATACATATACCTATATAATTAAATTTGACAGTTATTGAAGTCGGTGCCAAATCAATGTGCAACAACAGAAAGTCATTAGTTTGGTAGGTTTGGCACCGACTTCAGTAACTGTCAAATTTAATTTTATATGTATGTGTATTGTATTAATAAAGTTATTATAATTGTACTTGAGTTTTGATTAGTAAAGGATAGTTATTTTATACTTTTCAGTGTTTTTTTGAAGCCGGTTTAATTTTTTTTATTAATTTTTTTTTTCTGTAACGGTTTACTCGTATAACGAGTACATAGTAAAAGAAATCAATACAGCCGAAGGACTAGCTAGCAACATGCTATCTGTCTTGTCATCTGTAAGCTCAGTCAGTATTTATTACTAGATTTGCCCAACGTCACGGACACAGATTTCATGAACAATCCTGTCCGTATATGTTTCACGAATTGAATTAAAATCATGAACACATTTATGAAAACTAATAGAATTTTATTAGAGAGAGATGTAACCCGTGTTGTCATTGCCCAGTGTTAGAAGTGACAGACAGATATCTGGCCCAAAATAAATATTAATAGTTTTAGTTTAATTTCAAATATTATATTCATGATTAATAAACTTAGCTCTCATTTAGTTTCAGAATGTAGTTTATAAATTAATGAAAAGGTGGTTCACTGTTTAACGCTAGGGCTAACAAAAACCCACACAATCATTTGTTTCTGGAATCTCTTTCTTTTGGCTTTGAACTCTCTTTACACTTTCTATTCCTATTTTGTCAAAATCTCAATTTCTACTTACAATTTTATCATCATTTCTTAAACCTTTAAAAATTTCTAAAAATTCTCATTTTAGATAAAAATCCTAGGTGATGTATCCTTTTATACATTACCTAGGAATTTTTACAACGGTAAAAAATACCCTCATTCTGGGGCACTCGGAGAATTACCATAATTTTATTCGTAGTTTATTTGGCACTAACTGAGTAACTGAGTGGGCAGCCATGGTTCTATATGTAACGTATTAAATGAATTAAAAAATTAATTAAAACTGACTGGATTTCTACTTTCAAATAGTGGTACAATGTATCTACAACTATTTTAACATATTTTTGTGACAGCCCTAAATATTTTAGAAAAATTACAATTAAAACGTTAAGTTTAATATCTAGCACACAATTAAATAAATTGAATTCATTTTTATAAAAAATTTATTTACATTCTACGTTTGTACAATAACTTAAGTCTTTTCATACAAAAATATTACATTAACTGTATTTTTTGATAAATCCATTACTAATAACAATTTTTTAACTTCTATATACATATCAATAGAAAAAATGAGATGACACAGATGCGTCTCAGCAACGTTGAGGTATACTTCCTAAAAACCCCGAAACAAGTAATTATTACCTTTACATCTCGCTAATATCTGTTGTTAAAAGTTATTTTAAAATATGTTTATGAAATATTATAATTTTCATGAAAAACGTAGAATTGTGAAAAGCGTAAAAATCAAAAATCAAATCTACGATAATTACGGTATTTATACAAAAAAAAGCTGGGCCCAAGTGAACAATAAATTATTTGAATTGGCAACATCTTATGACTGAACAGATTATGATCGAAGAATTAATACTACAAATGGTTAACAAAAAAGTGTAAAATCATACAATAATGTTAACTACGATAGATATAGCAAGAAGTATTACAGATAAGTAGGTTGTAATAGCAGAGTCAGGCAATTCTGGAGTCTCAGGTTCAGTAAGCTCAGGTAGCGGCTCTAAAACAACCGGCGGGGGTTGGGTCTCTGGGGCAGTTGTGCTGGTTGTAATAGTATCGTCTCCATTGTCAAAATAGTTAGTCAAATCGTCTTCGACAGTTGCGAACCAGTTCAGTGACTCTCTAGTGGCTTCTGCATTGTTTATGACGTCTGAGAGACGGTCGTCCAATAATGTTTCTTGAGTCCGCGCCCAAGTCACGAACTGCGAATATAAAAAAAGTAAATGATTTCCACCAGACGAACAGTTGGAATTTTTTTTTACAAATTTAATCTAATCGTATGAAAATTTGAGATAAATAAATGGGTACTATTTCTACTAATCATTATATGTATGAAAAACAGTATTATTAATATTTATTATACAGCTACAGTAACCATTGTAGTATTAAACATAATCAAACACGACTCGTTCATTAGAATCAAGTCGGTAGTTCAAGTTTGTACTCCCTCATGTTCTCTTTTAATTGATTAGCGAGTAAAATTAGTGGAAATCAAAATCTACTCCAGTTTATAAAAACTGGCTTTTTATATTTCTCTAAAAAACAGATAATTAAACTCCATTAGACATTTTTCTCTCCACTTTTATTTTTCATATAAAAGACTTCAACGGGAGTTCATGTAAGTGTATCAATATAGAATACCTTTACACTACATAATAATTTACGACAGCTGTTAGTAATTGAGTACTGAGAGCCAATATTAAGCTACTGCTAAGCATAAGACTCTCCTAAAACGTACCATGAATAGGATCTTGGCCGCCCTAGCTCCCATAGTCTAGCTCATTTTCTAATACGCTTTGGTTAGTAAAAAATATAAGAATATTTGAGATTGGATGTTACCTATCGAAAATGTATAACGTGACGTCATCAAATTACGTCAATCCCATACATTTTACCATATACATTCAGCCGTATTAAGCAACTATTAACACATCATCTGCCAGGGGATATCCCTGCACTCACATCCGTCATCATTCACAGCACGCTTCAGTCGACGTCTAAGCTAGAGTCTCTCTTTTACATGTCAACTACTTCTACTTTGCGCCGTGCTCATTTAGTTGTTTCACGTCGTATCTATGATATCATTCTTCTATCTGGCTGGTGATCGGCCAACACTCCTATGTTCTGTGTTCAGGCACCACTCCAGCAGCTTACGACTTCATAGTCTCAATTATCCTAAGTTTACCCAAACGTATAAACATATATGTGTATAAATAACAGTTCTTACTCCGTCAATTTGATCCGCAGTCCGCAACCTCGAAGAAATGTAAGATAGTGGTACGCTGGGATTATTAAATCTGTAAAAAAAACCATTTAGAAAAGACGAGACGAAGACGTTATTTTTTTTAAATGTCTGGGTTCTATTTTTATTAAGTCGGAATTATTATTATATATATATGTCGAAAAACTAAAAATAAACTAGACAGAAATAAATACAGAGAGACGATCAAAGCACAATTAATTTAAATTATTTATTGATTTCACTTCTAGCAATATATAGCGAACCTAAGCCATAAGTGATGTTCGTAAGTCATCGCCTATACAAGTTCATAGAAAGATAAGTAACTGGCACATTTAATATATTCTTTCTTCCCAAGACTATCATGAAGAAACTAATAGACGAAACATGTAACAAAGGAAACGGAA
This sequence comes from Zeuzera pyrina, assembly GCA_907165235.1. Lineage (NCBI taxonomy): Eukaryota > Metazoa > Arthropoda > Insecta > Lepidoptera > Cossidae > Zeuzera > Zeuzera pyrina. The sequence goes on along the minus strand of OU015624.1, from coordinate 22,176,805 downwards.
ACATGACAAATGAAAAAATAAAGACATGTACTTACGCGTTAACGAACAGGTTCATGTTTTCTTTAACGAATTCGAGGGCAATTATTGTATTGTCCTCGTTGCCTGTTACGGCAGAATTGAATGCGGTGGTATAATCTTGAGCACGAATGATGTAGTTTTCCTCCACGATAGCTGTCATGAAACTAAAACAAAAGACAAAGTGAAATAATTTCTTATCATTTAAATGAATGGTTATTATTTTTAAGTAACTTCTTTCGTTTTTGTAGTGAAATATTCTCTAAAAATTCACTCAAAGCAAATAAATTTTTCATTTCGCCTACTTGAAAAACAATAGTTCCTCGTTAAGTGCGACCAAAATAGGTCCTTTCTCTTAAAGAATTTCAGAGGACAGAAATGCATTTGAATAAGGAGCACGGAAAAATTTACTGGTCGATGGTTACCTGGGCGGCGGTAGCCGCGCGCTAGAAAAATAGGAAATTAAAAATTTAAAAACATATATTTTTTTCTACTTTTATAAATAGAATAATGTCTCTTATTTGTTTTTCTCATAGATGGGAATGAATAGTACAGTGCATCACTCGGTAGTAATTTTTTTTTTATCTCGCACGCCATACATTGAATCGATTAAATCATCATTGAATCGTTCGCTGCGCTCAGGATTCTACTTTAGAATTCCTCGCTGCGCTCGGAGTTCTACTCCTTTGCTCCACTCTGGACTCAAAATAGCACCTCGCGCGCAATAATATTATTTCATGTCCTTGTTATACAATCTACTATAATATAGTTATTAAACAGTAATTGATATATCTGCTTTCCAAACTGAAGCTTCAGAGTTTTATTTTAAGCTATATCAATTAAAGATAATATTTTCTACGTCGTATTAAAGTCTGGGTGTTAGCGTATAAACTAGAATGTTTTGTGGTACCCATGGTGCAGATTATTGGGATTGCACTATGATCAGTTAGAAATTACACATTTAGAAACTTTGTCCGAAGATGTAATCGTTAATTATTTATCGATTAGAACTTTACTCCAAAATGATTTCATTGGAATAATTTTCTCGCAACTCTTGGATCAGAGGCAAATGACCAAATCGTTCTGTATATTTCTTTACCCACATCGATCTTCGTTTTCTTATTTTATCAGGCTTAGACCAGTGAACATAACTGCTTGTGTAATATTCCATCTAGCTCTTTATCCATTTCTCGAGAACACTAGACTCGTAAAACTATAGTAAACTAAACTGCGTGATTTTAATACACTCCAAGTCGCGAAAGTTTCCCGTACTGAATCACGCGTGATTGGCCTTTAGACGACGTTCTTTCCTCACGGAATCAAAATACAGAAGTAATAGCGCACGAAAGAGTCAACGCACAAAAAATTTGATAAAAACAATCACTCAGATTGCGTGTACATGCTTTCCCGCGTTCAATCGTACACACTCCTCATCGCGAGTGAATGCACGTGTCGTGTAAAGGCGGCTAATGATCCTCTCTGCACGTGCGTTTATTGGATTTGTTATATTTGTTGTGTTGTGATGGAAACGTTGTATCTGTAGATACAACAACTGATTGTAAATTTAATGATTTCAAGAAAATGACAGCGAAATACTTATCGGTTTTCCTCGATACAAATTCTTTCTAAACCGAGGTGTGACTTTCAAAAGAACAACGTAAAATGTAATTCAATAAAAACTATTCAGTTCAATACACTCAATGAAATCCCAAGTTCAAATATAATGATTATTTCAGAAGTAATATGGCTACTCACACTATATTAGATACACTAACTATTTCAAGCTATTAGAAATGTTACACGGTTACGTGCCAGTGAGAATTTTGTAGAAGATGCAATCCATAGCGAGATTGTTGTTGTTTTTAGTAATTATATGTTTCCTTACATGAGTACATTTGTCAGTGTGTATGTCTATACTAATATTATAAAGGCGTAAACTTTGTATGTATGTAATGGATACATTCAAAAACTACTCAACCGAATTTAAAAAATTCTTTCATCTGTAGTAAACTACATTACCAGCGAGTAACATGGGTTTAATTTTACTTCGGGATAAGCTGAGACAAATCGCTAGTAATATATAGAATGAAACAAACCGCTGGTGCCCAGAAACTGAACGTCGGCAACACTAAACCACACTAATACATGACGTCAAGTAACCAGAATTTAGTTCCAACTAAAATAAATAACCTTGTTCTTAAACTTACGTCGTAAGTGAATTCCGGTGAGGAGTACAACCCAAAACTTGGAGTAACAATATTTTTTCAGTATATACATTATGCTGTTGGAATCTATTCCAGAGAAAGTCAAAATCGCTCTCACTGCCTTCTCGAAGTCCATTGCAGTAGACCCAGTTGCGACTATCCACGGGTACTCTGAAAAAAAAATGTTATTACTACAAGTGACCCCAAAAAATGTTGTAGTCAAAAAACTTTGAGCTGTGCTTTTGATATCGATTAAATTTTTGATGGTGATTAGTCAGAGACATTAAAAATGCATAGAGCAATTAGTTACACTCTCTTTGGCTTCAACTACAAATCGGATAAAAAGTACGAGTTATCCCGTAAATGAATTTAATCTAACGTACCACACTAAAAGATGTCTACAGGAATAAATAGAATTGAAATATCTACCGGTAAATTCTGAATAAAGTTTTTCTTTTAAGCTTATGTTTCCTGTTACCAAAACTCAAACGCACGTATTAATTTTAAACTCTCTGTCCATTTGCCTGTCCGTTCGTCTAGGTTAATTTCCGAAACTGCTGAACCGATTTTTATGCGACTTCCACTGGCAGATAGAGGACAATTGGAGAATAATCTATACTACCTTTTGTCTCAGAAAAATATCGAATTATTGAACCACAGGGTACAGATAGTAATAAATAATTATGAAATGATAGTAATAATTGATAGGGGATAAAGTCAACAATTAATTTCTTGCGCGATCAAACAAGATTGTTCTGACAAATCAAGCCCAACAACTTCCAATATCCTCAAAAAATATTCAGAACTATTATTGTGTTAAGTTATTAACAAGTTAACGAAAACTTACTCGATGCCGTTATCAACTAAATTGCGGAACTTGGTGTTAGCAGCATTCCGACATTCCCGAACGTTCAAGGCACACATCACAGGAGCCAGCTGATAGCGGAGGTAGGACCTTATGAACTTTTCTTCATTAGGTTCATCATAGGTGAGATCGGTCATTACTACTTGAGCCCAGTTAATAATAATGTTCTAAAAATAGAAAAATATTTAATCAAATACTAGGTAGGCCCGTACATAGCGCATTCCATACCATATTAATAAACTGTAATTAGCAGTTAGAATGTATTGTCTTAACTGAAGACAACATTATTTATTGTATATTATAGTATTATTTATTCTAGAAGGCAAAGAAGTATGCTTAGACCGTGATGCTTCAAACCACATCCTCTTTGACTACCCCGTTAATGACACAGCTTGAAGAACGTTTTATATCGTATCGTATTATTACGTATTATAAAAACTTAGTCTAAATCTTATTTTTAGAGATTTATAAAGACTTTCATAATAGTGCTCCTGAAATTTTAAGTAAGATGTTACATATATTTTGGGGCGAAGGGGCGAGAGGTGAATCCGTTTTTGTTCAGTTGTCTACAAGTATTTTAATGTGGTAACTAAGTGTGAACCATGCAGTATACATATATCCAAATATGTGTACATATGGGTATACACCAAGTGTGTAGGTTTTATTTTCGAAACAAAGGTAGGTAGAGAACAAAATGTTCTAACCAAAATGTTGTGTATACAGCCTGCATCAAACAAATACCTAATTACCAGTTACAGCAAACAATGACTAATACAATCTCGTACATATATTTTCTTCTTAAAACCATACATACATACATATCTTCACGTTGTGACACTAACAGGGTAGTCAGAAAAAAAATCTTTTAAAACCGTATGGCCCAATATATCTAAAAATCTTTGCGACTCTGTCCACATTGAATAGGTACTGGCGTGAAGACATATTTTAACATAGTTCCTGCTGATACTAACATTAAGTTCATCTATGCCTGCAGTGCCGAAGAGCCTGTTGCGGAGCCATGTGAAGCCGGTCATAGCGGCAACCCAAGGAGCGTAGTCGATCTCGTTCTCAAGGAACGATAGGATGTTGAAGGCTTTCGTATAACTCATTAAACCCGAACGAGCGAATTGGAAAACATCGTTGACGATCTGGAAACATTGAAACGAAATAATCAAACCGCCTTTTATTATACTCGCACCTCGTCCTCGAGATAAGTATCCTAAAATAAATATATATTTACTACACGTAGTAACGCATATTAGTTACCGTTCCTGCACTATGGTTTAGAGAAAAAAAAATGTCTAGATCCGGGTTGTATCCCACCCGTCTGCTATCATGTATCGTCATTCGCATTTTAGTGCTCAACCGTTCTACACGTCTTCGCTTACATTAAAAAGTCGCTGTAATGCCGAAACGTAAACGTACTAATGATTTAGATTACATAAGTGATCAAATAAAAAAGTTAAAAAAGAAATTAAAACGAGCGCGTAAACAAAAAGTGTCGTCTCAAGTGATAGTGATACGGAATCTAAAAATAGCTCACAAGGTATGTACCCACTATTATATTTTTATTAAGACACCAAATAAAGTAATATGCTTAGGTTTGTGGCATAATGCGATCGAGCAGATCATAAGACAGGTCATAAGATCATAAGACAAGATCCAGGGTAGGTATAGATTTTTTGCTTCACTGCAAAAAATCTATACCTACCCTGAAAGTTATTATAATTACAACTTTTAAAGGCTTTTACCGCTTAAGAGGTAAATAGGACACAATGCATTCGAGCTGATCATCGTACTGTCTCAACGCATTTAAACATGTCCTGTCTACCCTCAATAAAGTAAAAATGCGACTCGAGCTGATCTATGAGCTGCCTCATCGCATTTTAAGCATTATATACTTGCAATTGAATGTAATCGGGCTGCTCTTTGGACTGTTCCACTACATTCTGCAATCTTATAATAAAAAATTAAAAAAAATATGCATTATTTTTTTTGACAAACAACTCTGACCACATATCCTGTATTAATCAATTTCAGACAATGGGCTATTAGATGAATCTATCATTGATCTGGAAACAAATGATAACGTTTTACAAGCTGAACAAGTGTCACCGATAGTCACTAACACAGCTCCAACTCAGTCAAACACAGAGATGACCTCTGAATGTGATATGACCAATCTAGAACAAATCTCAAGTGAGATTGTCAATAAAGAGAGTGGAATAACAGAGTTGGACAAAGACATTCTAGAAGTTCTTCGTGATGACCCCTCTAGCACTGTACAGTACGGAGAGGAAATTCACAAAGAATTGGCAACCCGACTGCAACAAATTGCAGCCACTGGCTTGACAAAAGAAACTAGAAAAGAGTTACAACAAAAATACCTGATTCCTTCCAATGCGACCCTTCTAGGTGCCCCAATAATGAATCCGGAAATAAAAGCAGCTTTACCAGAGAAATTGGTCAACCGCGACAAAGCTATAGAATCGAAACAAAAACTACTAGCTTCTGCCATCTCCTGTATAGCATCAGCTAAATCATACCTATTAGAACCTAAAAATAAAAACACAGAGTTATTGAAGAAGCTAATGGACGCAAACAGATTGTTATGCGATATACAACATTCTGATTCGGTCATTAGAAGAATGTTTAGTACGTCAGTACTTAAAAAAGATGTGAAATCCTCCATACTTAACTGTAAGATCGACAAGTCTCTATTCGGCGATAACTTAGCAGATACACTTCAAACTGCTAAAGCCGTATCCAAGAGCAGTACTGAGATAAGGAGTAACAATATACAAGAAAGGACAAGAGACCTCAACCATCGACGTCTAAAACTACTAATTTAAACTCGAAAGTACAGGTGGTGCCAAAGCGGAGACATGAAACATGACACCTGTGATGAAAAAGACCCAACAACCTGTCTCCAACCAGAGTCGGCCCACCGGATCATCCAGGACGTCATTGCAGCCGCAGAAGACAACCAATTATCGACGTTAGAAGAGGTAAATTACGCTGGACGCTTATCCAAATTTTATAACCAATGGTTACGTATCACTAACGATAGAACTATTCTACCCTGGATTATGGGCTACAAAATCGTATTTGACAGCCCGATACAACAATACTCGATTCCTAAGTCACCAGTTCTTTCGCCAAAAGAGCTTACTCAATACGACGAAGCTATATCAGAGCTTCTCAATATTGGAGCTATTTCGACATGCAAACCATGTCATAACCAATTTATCTCCAGTATTTTTTTAAGACCAAAACCAAATGGCAAGGCGCGTTTAATACTAAACTTAAAAAACTTGAGCAAACATATTAAAACCTGTCATTTTAAATTAGAAGACATACGCACAGTAATTAAAATTATTTCAAACGACTCACTAATGGCAACTTTGGATCTAAAAGATGCTTACTTTTTATTAAGAATAGACGAAAAGTCTCAGAAATTCTTGAGATTTGTTTTTAATAACACTCTGTACGAATTTAACGCCTTACCGTTCGGTCTTAACACAGCACCCTCCCTACATCTTTACTAAAGTAATGAAACCTATAGTAAAATTATTACGATCGGCTGATTACTTATCATCTATATACTTAGATGACTTGTGTTTGATATCCGACTCGTATGAAGGCTGCCTGGATAATGTAGAAATAACTAAAAAAACTTCTATCTAGTTTGGGGTTCATAATTAACTCGAACAAGAGCGTGTTGACTCCCTCGACAAGATGTAAATATCTTGGCTATATAATTGATACTAGCGAACTTAGTATTCAGCTACCTCCTGATAAACGAATTCGAATAATCAATGAGACTAAAAAAATTATTAAACTAAAGAAATGCAAAATTAGGCACTTTGCACAATTTGTCGGTCTATTAGTATCTGCCTGTCCCGCCATAGAGTATGATTGGCTTTACACGAAACAATTAGAACGTTTCAAATACCTAAGTCTTCAAGGACACGGTGATTATGACGCAACCATGACAATCCCATCCTCATTACATGAGGATCTTGAATGGTGGCTGCAGGCCGTCCCTCACTCCGTAAAACAAATAAGATACGACAACTACAAACTAGAGATTTTTTCTGACGCCTCATCAACGGGTTGGGGTCTGCCTGTGGCACAGAAACTGCTAGTGGTCCGTGGTCTAATGAAGAACGTGAACACCACATTAACCACTTAGAACTCTTAGCCGCGCTTATTGCACTCAAAATATTTGCCAAAGAATATACCAACTGCGAAATATTAATATAGCGTATTGACAATTCCACGGCGATAAGTTACATGAATCGCATGGGCGGCATACGGTTCCTCCACTTAACAAAAATAACAAAATCCATTTGGCAGTGGTGTGAACAACGTGGGATATTTGTAGTTGCCTCATATATTAAATCCATAAATAATGAAGTTGCGGACAGAGAGTCAAGACGCTCTCATCCTGACATTGAGTGGGAATTAAAAGATTCTGCTTTCAAAACAATAACAGACAAATTCAGTTTTCCCCAAATCGACTTATTTTCTAGTCGCATTAATAAAAAATGCGACTTATATGTGTCGTGGAAAAAAGATCCGGACGCATTCACTATTGACTCTTTCACTATAAATTGGACACCGTTTTTTTCTATGCGTTTCCTCCATTTTCTATCATCCTCAAAACTCTCCGTAAAATAATAACAGACAGAGCCAAGGGTATTGTGATAGTAGCCATGTGGCCCACACAAACCTGGTATCCAATATTTAGACATCTTCTAATATCCGATTTATTAATTTTTAAACCTAACGAAAATGTGATTATTTCCCTGTCCAGCAAAGGCAAGATTCACGAGAATCTTACCCTGGCTGCCGGAATCTTGTGCGGTCAGCGCTGATTAGGCGAAGTGTACCGCCGTCATCCATTGAAATAATGCTGGCATCACTAAGTGACAACTCCATCAAACAGTATAACGTTTGTTTAAAACGATGGCACGGTTTCTGTCTCCGAAACAACCGTGATATTTTTGAGGCCTCAATTCCAACAGTCATATACTTCTTAACACAACTTTTTCACTCTGGAATTCAATACGGTACATTGAACAGTTATAAGGGTGCTCTGTCTCTCATAATGGGTACGCGTATATCCACGGATGACAGAATCAAAAGATTCTATAAGGGAGTTTTCAGACTAAGGCCCTCCGTACCTAAATACGAGGTTACGTGGGACACGTACGGACAGACGGACTTACTAAGAAATGTGTTACTTTACTGGCCCTAACAACGGCACACAGAGTACAAACCCTCAGTAAAATTACCATAAATAATATAGAATCCCATTCATCTCAAATAAATATAAAAATTCCAGCCTTAATTAAAACTTCCAAACCAGGTAACAACCAGTCTATACTTTGCATACCATTCTTTAGTGATAAACCAACAATATGTCCAGCTACAACCCTTCTGTGCTATATTAAAAAGACTGAACTAATTCGTCAGTAAGAAACTCTATTATAGCTTCTAAAAAACCCTATAAAGCAGTCACAACTCAAACTATTAGTAGGTGAGTTAAGAGCACCCTAAAGGCTTGTGGAATTGATTTCTCAATATTCACGGCGCACAGCACCCGGCACGCCTCCACCTCTAGAGCTTACCAAAAGGGTGTCAATATGGACGTCATCCGGAAGACGGCGGGATGGAGGAGATAAGTATCACCCACCCATGTCCCAACCCAAAAAGAGGTTGGGCAATATCACATTAACATAGATAACTCTAAACTAAATGACGATACATGAAGGCGGACGGGTGGGGTACAACCCGGATCTAGACATTTTTTTTTCTCTAAACCATAGTGCAGGAACGGTAACTAATATGCGTTACTACGTGTAGTAAATATGTATTTATTTTAGGATACTTATCTCTTCGGACGAGGTGCTTCGTATAATTATGATAGAACTTCACTTGGTAAGTTCGTTTAATCATCAATTATCCCTTGAAGTTCAATGGAGAGGATAGACTGAAGGGACGGAGTATTTGCTCTAAAAGCGTTTGCTTAAAGTATTCTTCTTTATCATTATTGACGCTGAGTATTATTCACTTGTCATTACTCAGTGTCAATAATGGTAAAGACGGAGCTTATCCCCATTCTATCCTTCTATTCCCTTATATTCTATCAATATATATTTCACATTATATACGTTATTTAAAAAATCTTTCAGTTTATGACTGTATTTCAAGAAACCGTATTTTAAATAGTCCGTAAGTGTACAAGAAATCTACGGATACCACACAGTGTCACTGTCGATAAATGTTATATATCAAAATATATGAGTAGATATGCCTATACATATGTGTGCATGTATATATTATATCTCTGTGTAACATGTGCATGCACACATACGAATGTGAGTCCTTCGTGAATGTAAATGTATTATTACCTGAGCTCTATTGTATTCGTTGATGAGCTCCCTGTTTTCTTTCAGAGCAACAGCAATTAAATCCCACGTGTAGTCATCATAGTTGATTCGATAATAACCTAAAAATAAAATTTATTGTATTAATATATGTCGGTGTCTGATTACGGAACTAGGCAGAACATAATATGGGTATGTCGTGACACTGCTATTTCATGATGTGACCTACCTAGCCGTCATAGCATGATGAAAAATCGGACAGATTAATAAAAGCAACATGTTTTGCGTTAACATAACAAGCTAAATGTTTCGCCCGAGAATCTTAGAATCATACTAGACTTTGAATTAATAACAAATCTTTAAAGCAATAAAATATGACCATGAGGCCCTCACATATGAGTTCCATCTCACTCTACTGGTTGCTGAGAACATACCGTTTTTTGATGATGTTGGTTACAATCTGAGTACATTATCATGGTTACCAGTCAGCAATAGAGCCAGATAAAACCCATAAATGAAGAATTCAAGGTCATATTCTTCAGCTTCAAGGATTTGTTTTCAGAAAGTATGTGAGGACCACGAAGCTTGACGTCTCGTCTTCTCTGACTATCCCGATACTAACGGGGTCGGTTAGAGCGACAGCGTGAAGGTATGTATGTATATATGTATGTGTGTGTGTGTGTGTGTGTGTGTGTATGTAAAATCTAATATGATGCTAAGATTAAAACAGATGTATTTCACACCACTAAAGGTATTTTCGCACTATGAGATACATTTTAAGTGCTTTGATACTTGTAATGTTTTAGCCGCCTAAGAAAAATCTGTATGTATAAAAAATTCAACTTTCGTATGTTTGTGATAGCGAAACTCAAACAGCAGTCGGTCGATTGATTTGAAATTTTGACACATCGTTGCATTCAAATACGCGCGTATTTATATATGCAAATGTTTATGTAAAGTCACACAAAATCCGAGCACTACGAGTTTGTGAAAAAAACTTGAATTCAATCGGATTGAATTCTAAATATCAGTATTTGTTAATAAACAGATACTTTGAATACCCTAAAAATTGATTTGTCCAATGATTGAAGAAATCCTCGCATGATTAGCATTGAACAATTTGACTAATATTAAAATTGAAATCCTTGTTTAATATACAAGTGGTTGGTTCTTGTAATTTAAACTGTAAATGACTACTGACGAGTTATAACTCCGAGTAAATTACCTATAGGTATGTAAATGCAATAACTTTTTAAGAAAAAATTTAACCGACTTTAAAATAAAATCAGCGAAAATTATAAAATAATTATCCTTTTTCCACATAACTAAAATATAATTACAAAAATAACTTCACCAATACCCGTTTTTTAAACGATAATAAAGCCGGTGCCAACCCTACCAATTTAGTAAATTGTTATTGTTTATTGATTTCTATCCAATTTCAATAACTGTCAAATGTCAATACACAGTTAATTTAATTATATAACCTTCTCATAATCTTCCTTACTTTAAGTCAGTCAATAATAAAAAAATGCGTTGCATACTTCAAAAGTAAAGCAATCAAAATGAGCCGATCCGCCTGCAAGTAGACACAGATTTACATCAAATAAGGCGATCGTGTACCGCTTTGCTGGAAAATACTGCTATCGAAGTTATAGCTTGGTGCATTATATTTTAAATGGGGACCAACATTTTAACTAATTCACTTTTAAAGTGTGACGCGGAATCCAGTGTTTCACTCTTTGATAAAAAATGACCTAAAATGGTCGATCGAAGGGTCCGCCCACCTAGGGGTTCGGCTAACTCGGAAAAGTCTTTTATTCCTTGAAGCCAAGACAAAGGTATTTGCAAGAAACCTGATTACTCGTAATACATTATTTCTATCAGCTGCTCCTCACCTGTTTGCTGCTTGTTGAAGATAACCCAATGATCTCCGATTGAGCCTCTGTTGATAATAGTAACTTGATTGCTAAGGATATGAGTTGGTTTAGTATTATCGAAATTAGGGTTAACAGCTGTAGCGAAAGTGATTGGAATAATGTAATTGTTGTTGATTGATGAGTAGCCAGTATTGATGTTAAAACGGCGCTGAAAATAAATGATGGAATTAGTATTACAAAGGCAGTCGCTTAAAAATATAGGAGAGAATAGGAAATATAATAAATCTGCCAAAAGTGAATTTGACTTGCGCTTAGCGACTTCGACATGATATTTGTAAATTTTCAAACTCTAATACTAATTCAGGGTAAATATTTTGTTCCCTGTTAAAATTGTTGCTCCAGTAGTTTTGGAGACAAGACATAAGGGATAATTTACCTTTTCTTCAATACATCAGAATCTAGTTCATTTAAAAATCTAGTGCAGTACCAGATCAGAATCTGCTCTATAAACTTCCGTAACTTACCCCCCTTACTAGAATGTTAATTACTTTTTTTCCCATCTTTCTGCCCTTAATCTTTTCTTACTCAAAAAGTACACTAAAATGCTTCCCGTTGTTACAATTGATTACAATTGATTGCAATAAACTGCGATTTTAGTTCGAAAATATTTTTGTTAAGCATCTTCCATAACCTGCATTCATTTACCTGTTGGATAGTCATATCGCCAGTTTGATGGTTCACATGTACATTAAGGACTGGATGCCCTGGTTGATCTGTCCAGCTTTTGTAGTACTCCACCAAAGAGAAATCAGATCCATATTCATTCAAAGCACCAGCTGCTGTGCCAGCTTCTTCGAGGGCAAGGAACAAATCGATAGGAAGAGCGACGTCGAATGCACTGAAAATATTTATATTTTTGAAAAACAAAAGAAATTCCTGTTTAGAATGTTTTAGTATTTCTATCACCGAATAACTGCAATAAAATTGTACAAAAAATGTACGAAGTTCAATTGGCTTTTACAGCAATGAATTGCTCAGTGATAAGATATAAAAACAACTTAAAAAATCGAATTTTAAACGCACGTTATCAAATTGAAAAAGAAATAATAGTTTTATTGAAAGTCGAAAAAAAATGTTGATAACATCCTCTTACAAACTATACAAGAAATCATGACAAATCTGTCAAAGAAAACTATGACTTGTGATATTAAATAAACTTACTATTTAACCAAGTAATTTCTCAAGCCCTGTCTGTGGACAATATCACCAAGTAAATGTTCAGTCATTCTAATAACAGCGGCGCCTTTGTTGTATGAGATAGTCGAAAACATAGCGCTAACAGCGCTAGGACTGCCGACACCGGGATTGTTGAGAGGTTGTGGATTATTCGCAGAGTCACTGAGTAAAGCTGTATGAATTTGTTCAGTAATGAACCGAGTTTCCAACTCCATGTAGTCTTCAACCTGAAAAAAATTTAAAATTTACACGAATTCATTATTAAATATTCACGAATAAATTAAGTATTCACGAATTATGAATATTCTCCGATATTTTTTTTAATTTCTTATTATTATTTTTCATTAATTCTGCCGTACTATTTATTCCTTTTTCACGTCATTTGGGAAATGTGTTCCCAGCAAGAGGACCTACATAACTATAAATCTAAAATAAATATCTGGGGGCAAGATCAAGAAGAACAGCAAAAATAATACAGAAGAATGTTCTCGATTTTCAAAATTTTCCTGAAGACGACACTTCCAATAGAATAAGTGGAAAGAAATTACCAGGAAGGCAGATCCCCGCTAAAAACCCATTAAATCGGAATACTTATGGGAGATAGGAGAAGTATAAATCTGAAATAAAAAACATATTTACCCAATGAGTAAGGAAATACTGATAGTATCGAGCGAATCCTTCGTTGAGCCACAAAACATCCCACCAGTCACAAGTAACGAGATTACCAAACCACATATGAGCTATCTCGTGCGACAAAATGTAGGCGATGAGTTGCTTGAAATAGCTGTTCGTGTTGCTAGCATCGTACATGAGATATGCTTCCCTGTTGCAAATTAAACAATTGTTACATCTACCCCTATGTTATTTCGGAAAATGATTAAGCAATTAGAAAACTTTCTGATGTACTGTATTTTCAATCTCTCAAGATAACTGATTGATAACAAATTTGAAAACACAGATGAAGAAAGAAACTGACATACAAATTTTGATATGAAAGTAAATCAATCAAAATGGAATAAACTTTCCAAAGAATTGTCTGAATGTTATTGTTATATAACTAAAACTTTAAAATCACGACACCTGTAGGTAAGCAAACCCCAGTTCTCCATAGCTCCAGCAGAGAAGTCAGGAATGGCAGCTTGAGTCATTTTAAGTGATGGGCTCTGTGAGTAAAAGTCATAATCCGTGTGCTCGCTCATATTACTCAAAAGTTTCTGGCCCACGTCAAAAGCATATTCATATTGGTTAGCGTTAATTGCACCTGGACGAGCGATCACTTCATACAAAATTTTACCATTACTATCTACGACGTCACGTGAAATGTATTCAGCAACGATAATAGCCAAAAGGTAAGTAGATGTTATAGGTGTTGTTTCATAAGCGTCAATTTCGTATCCGCTGGAAACAAAAAACAGATCAAATAACATCGATTAAAATAATAACAATAAACAAAAAACAACAATAACAAACGAAAACAAACGGATCAAAACTTTTAGGAACATAGCTATCAGCTTAATTGAAATAATAAGAAAATTAGTGTGTTAAACATGAATTAATTTCGATTTCCGTAACAATTTTGGATGAAGCAAAAGGTTTTTATTGTGTTTAAAATACCCCTATTTTAAACACAATAAAAAATAAAAATACCCCTATTTTAAACACAATAAAAACCTTTTAGTTCATCCAAAATTGTTACGGAAATCGAAATTAATTCATGTTTAACACACTAATTTTCTTATTATTTCAATTAAGCTGATAGCTATGTTCCTAAAAGTTTTGATCCGTTTGTTTTCATTTTTTTATTTCTCATTTCTGTGAAGGGCGACGCATTAGAAATTTCCACGGCAGGGATCTCAATTTTTCTAAGTGAATGCGAAACGTATGAAAGTGATATTTAGTAACTTGACTTTTCATTTCATTGACTTCATTTTAAAAGTTACACGATTGGTTAACCATTGTAATTTAAAAAAAATATGTCAAACTAGCCTCTTTTAAAACAGAGATTTACATTTTTAGGAGTAACGGGAGCGATTTATGTTCATAAATTTTCTGTAAAGTTAAATCTAAACGTATTCTTCAAAATGCCAGTTCAATTTTTGAAAATTAATTGTAGTTTTTAAAATAAACGAAAATAACTGTTGTTCCGTATATTTCGTAAGTTAGCACGCACACATTTGCATAGAGAGGAAGGTCTATTTTAGATGAAATTATTGTTCATCAATGCGTCGCTCTAAGTTCTCAAATTACAGATTTCAGCTTAGTATGTGTATGTATGTGTACAAATTACAAATAAATCGACCGTAACATACAGATTGACGGACAGACAGACACGACGAAACTATACTAGTTCCGTATTAACCATTTTGTCGGAACCGTAAAAATTAAAATTAAATGTGGTACCTGCTATGATCAATTTCACACTAAAAAAATGATTACATTTTTATTGAGATTGGAGTGATACGTCTTTGATATAGTCTGTGTGAGTATATCTTCGTAAATCTTAGAAAATAAAAGATTTATTTATTGTTAATAAACAGAAAAATATTTATTTTTCTCTTTACTTTATTGGTCACGAGGTTATACAGGTACCGATTACATAAAAACGTAATAATTCTTTTTAGTGTGATATCTTAGGGAAATACTCATAGTAGCATTATGTCAAGTCTACCTACGTAATGAACCTTTCATGTATCTACATCAACATTGTTCACTGCTAATTATGAAATGGACAGAGTCCTAGTATAGACTTATAAGTTTAAGTCTAGTTAAACTTGCGTTGAACAAAGATTACATCATTGTGTGTACATACACGTGCGTGTTGTACATGTAATAGTCGCCAATGTGGATAATGCGAGCTAATTTTGTATTCAATTTGGTAAGAATAAACTTTAAGGAATCACTAAAGGA
The DNA here is from genome assembly GCA_907165235.1 of Zeuzera pyrina. Taxonomy (NCBI): domain Eukaryota; kingdom Metazoa; phylum Arthropoda; class Insecta; order Lepidoptera; family Cossidae; genus Zeuzera; species Zeuzera pyrina. The sequence goes on along the minus strand of OU015624.1, from coordinate 22,161,303 downwards.
CCTGAAGCTATAGTAATTATCAAAATTTTATCTCAGTACATTTATAGTACAATATATTGTGAAACAAGTGCGGTAAGTTGTTAATTTCGCTCGTGCGCTTAATAGCTCGAGTGTGCGATCGACAACACCGCACAAGTTGCAGATACTACTTTTTATTACTAATGCGGAGATAATTTCGGTACAAAGAAAAATTATAGAAAGTAGAACTTTATTATTATTTTTTATTATGTTAATGTAAAGATAATGTACAGATCGAAATAAAGATTTTCTTTATCTTACACACTGATGTCAATGGGTACTAAAATCGATTGTGGTTTTTTTTAGATATTCATTTTAAATTCTTTTTTTAAATCGTGATTTTGCGTGAGACGAGTAAACTTGTCGCACTCAAATTGTAAGATGAAAAAATAGCTACTTATCAACCGCAAAAATGTGCGTTTATTTACTGTTTATCCCGCATGAGTAATAAAAACACTACTGCGTCCTATCGGTTCAGTATATAAACGAAACCGAAAACATGTACAATGACTTCATTTTCTCACTGTATACCATAGATTCAAAAGTTCTGAATCGATTTAGACATAACTAATATATCCCAAATACCTTATTTCTATTATGATTGAAAAATGAACCTTAAGCAATTACAGCTTTCTAAATGGCAACTTTGAGGAAGTCTATTATTTAAGATAACAACTAGTTTTAAGCTTGTAAATATTAACGTTAGAATATGTATATTCTTTTTTTTACTAATAAATAAAATCTTTTTAAAAAAATGGATTCCACAACAATGAGCATCAAATAATAGCAAACATTGCAGCACTCACGCTAGGACATCATCGCTAGTGCCTCTAAGTAAGGTGCCCGACCAACTGCTATGAGTGCTGGGTCGCCTGACTGATATGTCAAAGGTAGCCTTGAACTCAGGTTCGTCATAACAAGGGAACGCCTTGCGAGCAGATGTAGCTTGAAACTGGGTTGACGCCATCCAACTTAAAACGGATAAAAATTTTAACATTATAATGTGATCAAGGAAATTAACCAGCAATTGACCTAATCCACAGATTTACCATTAAAAGATATTACCTTTCTCACGTCACGAATCATTAGACTGAAATAAATATGTGGCGTAAGCCTTTAATAGACAAGGATGGGAATAAACTTATTTGGACTGGATAGACTGGAAATGATCCTCTCTGCATATGCATTTACTGGCTTTATAGATATTGTATTTTTAAATAACTATTGTAGAATGATGTTGAAAAAATGATACCTGACTGAGTTTCTTGTCGGTTCTTCTCAGTATTCAGGTTTTCTTTTCGAACCGAACAAAAGCAGATTTGACGTTCAAAAATACCTTGCATTTGGGTTTACTTGAATAAATTGATTTGACTTTGACTTTGACTTTGGACTCTATCGATGTACTCGATGTTTCAAAATGGCTGTTGCATTTAACAGAGATAAGAATCAAACAAAATTTTTGTTTGTTACGTGTTTTGTTCGTTATTTTCAACTTTACAAGTGAAAAAATATTTTTTTTTTGCAAATATATGTGATGTAGAGACTTTTTTGAGCGAATAGCAGAATGCAGTATTTTAAGGATCAAAGACCGGTTTGACAAATATAAGTTGTCAAAGCGAAAAAGACTTCACTGGCCTTTAGAAAAATAAGTAGTAGCCACATCTACGCAATATCAATTAGTAGTAGATCTGTGACTTATTCCTAATAATATTACCTTACGTCGTCGGTGTGAGTATTTCTGAACCAACTTCTGTATATCCCATACATATCAGTGCGAATAACGCCTTCGAATTCTATTTGAAGTTTATACGTAACTGGATTTGCTTCGTTATACTGTAGAACAGCAGCGTTTGGCAAAGTTATACGCAGGAATTGCAACTCAGGTTGTAGTACAAAAGTTGGAACTTCTGGAACGTTAGGCCCATCTAATATAACTCTGAGTATGGTAAGGTCCTCAGAATGAATTACTATTTCGTTTACATTTTCCTGTGTTGCTACTAAATCAATTTCAACAGTGCCATGTAGACCGAAATTCGGTTCAAAGTCAACCCGCCAAATAACTTTGTAGCTTACAGGCTTCGTTGTTTTTGGAAGCCGATAGGCGCTTTGCGCATCATCTCTTACAATTTCGTTTTGCAAACGTTCAATAGCATCGACGTTTTCAAAAATTTGTCCCTCGACTCTCTCATCACCAAATATGGTATTTTTAGTTCTCGCTATTGGTTGTTGCGGGAACGCGTGCGTTGATAGGCACGACAAAAGAAAGATGGCCAGCCCCAGCCTCATGGTCGCCATCTGAAATACAAGAAATGTTTACTTTCCTAAAATTTCATGAAGTACAATTTTGTAACGCCTTAGTAAAAGTTAACTATGTAAGTTAAGAAAGAAAGAAATGAAGAAGAAAGTTGGCTATTTTTCGACTCCACGTCTACTTCTAATATCGTACTGGTAAGTTGTTGTGCTATGCATAACACATTTTATTTTGTTAATAATATTAATTTCTCGTAGGTGAATGAACAAGATATTCTTATGAGAAATAAATATCTTTAGTCTGAACTTATAGGCCTTCTTGTTACATTCATCTTTGAATACGACATAAAATTATAGTTCTGTACATAATCAATTCAAAATCTATCTGTAAAATTTTATAAAGTATATAAAGTCATATAACGTAATGATGTGTCTTTACATATACCGTCATATGAGCCAAGGACAATAGCCGTTTCAACGAAAAAAAGGATAGAAACAAAGTAATCACGTGCGCCTCACGCACAGTGAAGGTTTCCGTAGTCGGGATGCACAATAAGTTTGTATTTTATAGCGTATCTTAACTGCACTGTGAAAAACAAAGTTACTTCTGCGATGGATGAGCTTGTAACCGAAAATACCCCATGTCTTACAATCCTAACTAATCGGCGGGGTTATTACTTAAAAATTTGCAGACAGCGACAACCACGCGATCACTACGCGACCGGTGATTAATTGTAATAAAAAATAGAAATCATGTATGCCGATTGCGTATTTATTATCCTATGACCGAAAAATGCACTTTTTGCGCCACTATACAAATTGCATTACACAAATTCTCGTTTTGACAGCAGATATCGCGCGATATTGGCTGTCGCATGCCGACTGCAAGTTACGTAATAAGCGTGCGGATGTATGTCGTGTTAATATTGTAAAATTATATTAATACTTTTTATCCCGATTTTTCGAGCGGATAGCACAGACGTCGTCATCGTCAACGTCAACGTCATCGACGTTAAGTAACAATAAAAAAAAAATAAAAAACGTGGTGAAAGTGTGGGTAGTTGCCAGGAATCGCACACTACGAAGACGACGCTCATCCTCATCAGTCTGCCCATGACTGTGATTTGAAAGTCTACTATCGTAATTGCTTTTAGGGCATTCCACTCCATAATCGAAAATTTAGAAGAGAGGGAACGACTTTTTACGAATTTAAAAGCGCATACCTCGGAAGAAGGCGCTTCGAAACCACTATATCATTTTTGAACACCTGTCTGAAGATACCTCCCACATTTATGTGCACTGTATTTTTTTATTCCTCAGGTACAGGTAAATGAAGAGACACCCCTAATTTAACTTTGTTAAAGATTTCATTCCACTATTATTTAGAGGTTTATGGAATACAGCGCTTTCCAAATTTGTTCTATATAGTATCAATAGTCTCCGACTATAATGACTGTGACATACAAATAGACGGACAGAGGAATAGGATGAAATTAAAAAGATTCTGTTTTTTGTCATTTGGCTACGGAGCCCAAACATTGATATAATGATAAGCAAATACACGAGCGATTAAAAACACAGATATTGCGATTATTTAGCAGATATAATTGGGTGCAATAAAATGATTCGTACAGTTAATATGTAGGTATGTTAAGTTTTACCCTATTTCTGACATCTACCCCAATATTATGAAAAGAGAACGCAAATTTTGTGAGTTCATGTATATGTGGAGGGTAATCTACAGACCACTGCACATATTTGAAATATTAATTCATAATTTGAAAGGTATCTTATGGCACATGGACATAAGCTATATGTTAATATGTATTCAACCCGGTCGAAGTCGGGACCGACCACTAGCAATAAATAAAATGTGAAAAACAATCCAATATTTTTTTCGTTTTTCTTAGTGGCTTCTAATCTTCGTGGGTAATTTTATCAACGTCGAGTACAGACTTGCCCATAATCGCGAGTTGATCAAAGCACAGTTCGATAAACAGTACGATAAATAATAGAACTTTTGAGAACGTTGAGGTTGAGATATCTACTAGAACAGAAATATTAATATTATAATTCGATATTATTCATTTTAATGAATTTGGATAAAATATCCATAAAGATCATGTTAGTTAATGTTATAACTTAAGAGAGGAAAGATTAATTGAACGGGTCTATTACAAATTTATAACCTTTTTTAACCAAATGAATGAACATAAACGCAATTTGTCATTTTTGACCCACTGAAGAATGTATATTTGTTTATGTAGGTACGTCAATCAAGAATAGTTTATAAATAAGACGCCAGAATTAATGAAATATTGCATCGATCTCGAACTAATCGGGACGTTGCGTTTTTTTAAAAAGACTGGCTGATTAGTAGTTCTAATACAGATATCGTGTTTGAACCCCACCTGGGTCAAATTAGGAAAAATACTTTTCTAAATTAACCTAAAATCTATTGGGTCCTTCCCAGTTATTTGGATCACACATAACAGTCTTTGAGCTTACATAAAGGCTTACAATATTTATCTGAGTTTATTATTGAATTCATAGTACATAATTTCACGCTGAGTTACTAAGGTGATAAGCAGAAAAGAATAAGCGTTGAGCGTCCGTCGTTAGTAACGACGGTAACGACGTAACGACTCGTCACATACTTCTTTTGCCTCCGTCAACGTGACTTCGTCATTCTTCTCAAATAATCTCATTAGGTATTATTTTTAAATTTATTTACAATAACAGTAAAATAACACTTATACGAAGTATACATGTATGTATACATACATATCTTCACGCTGTATCCCTAACGGGGTGGTCATATGCTTGTATGTATACTTCGCATAATAGTGTTATCTTTTGTTATTTCAATGTGTACATACGTTGAAATTTTAAGAATGAAATGATCAGGGTTGGTTATAATCTTCTAATATATAGAATTCTCGTGTCACAGTGTTTGTAACAAAACTCTTCCGAAACGGCTCGACCGATTCTTATGAAATTTTGTATGTATATTCAGTAGATCTGAGAATAGGACGTTAACTATTTTTTTTATCCCTAAGTGATAAGGGTGGTACACCCCAAAAATTTCTTTTTTATTTTTTGGACAAAATTTTTTATTTTAATTTTTTTATGATTTGCCTTTAAAAATACACATAACCCAAAATTTTCACTCTTTTACTATCGATCACTTATTCCCGCCAGGCGTCTACCGGTGTCACTTCTCACCCCGTAAGCAGCACAAAGTTGGGATGAGAACGAAGCCGGTCTCCTGTCTTTCTCACACAATAAGCTTTCTCTCACTCCCTCATCCCCACACACAATAAGTTAGTTGTTTTTTATTTGACTACCAAAATATTTACTAGAAATAATTTATATGGGAAAACAACGTTTGCCAGGTCAGCTAGTAATTTATATAAAATTTAATTTTGCTAAGGAAGTCTAAAAATATTTAGAACTGTATCGTTTGATTTCAGGATAATTACACCTATTTGCGATTAGATAGTTATAATATATCACTATATAATATGCTTATCGAATGATATCGAAATACTGCTGCAAGTGGCCTTGAAAATTTATAATGTAATCTAAACAGTAATAGTTTATATGTTTATTTCTACATACCTACTTTTTCATTTTCCTGTAAATACCTTATGTAATAAAATAATAATGTCCAATTAATCACAACAATTGTATTTTCCCATACAAACGCTATGCTTTTATTACGAGTGCCGTATAATTATTGAACTCTGGTACTCGTAGTATGTAGGTACTCAGATAGCAAATTCAGTATTTCTCAAAGTACAAAGTACATGTCAATTTAAAAAAGTTCGATTGCCAAATTGATCTAATTTATATTCGGAAAGGAAATTATGGCCATTATTAAAAAAAATTTCATTTTCTCATTGGAATTTATACACATAATTTATTTTATTCGTATTTTCTAGATAGAATACCAAGCATAAACATAGTATACTAGCGTAAAGTTAACTACTGTTATAATACTTAGTATCATAAACTTAGCTAACTTTATGATACCAAGTATTCCCAGATAATGAACGACTTGACAAGGTGAAGTGAAGACGTCGACAGGTGAAGAAATAAGGTTGAGATTAGTTCAGCAAAATGTAAGCCTTTAATATTTAGACGACGATTAATTAAAATAATCTTAAAATGTTTTTAAAATTTTAATAATAAACTGATAAATGAGTATATTTCTTTTGCTCATAACATAACATATCTTCACGATGTATCCCCAACGGGGTAGTCAGAGAGGACAGAGCGCCAGGAGTCGCAATCCTTACACACCTCTTTCGCTTCCTCAAAACTCATCATTCTCTTCACACATTTTCGCCTAGGTATGCGAGTGCTTTTAACATTTCCGTCTGCTAACACTCTGGCTATTTGATCTTCATAAGTCAGCCTTGGTCTTCCTTGGCTTCTTTTACCCCTCACTTTCGCTCTGTAGATTTTCTTCGTCAGTCTTTCATCACTCATTCTTTCCAAGTGCCCGAACCATTTAAGCATTCCTTTCTTCACTTTTACAATAACACTGTTGTGCAACCCTGTCATACTGCGTATCTCATCATTGCTTATCCTGTCCGCAAGTGTGACACCGCAAATATTTCTGAGAGACCGCATCTCCACAGCATTTATCATACTTTCACTCGATTTCAGGCATAGCCAGGCCTCACTACCGTACAACAAAGTTGGCACCAACACCGCATTGTGGATGGCCATTTTAGCAGTGTTAGATATATTCACACTACCCACTAATGCGGACAAAGAACCGTTCACTTTATTGCCAGCTGCTACCCTTCTCTCCATATCCAACTCACATCTTCCATCCCTCGAAAACGCACTCCCCAGATACACAATTTCATTCACTTGTTCTAGACATTTTCCATTTACCCAAATCTCACATTTCGTTTGTACCGCTTCCCTTTTAAACACCAGAACATTAGTTTTGTTCACATTCATATTCAATCCTTTCGAGTCATATTCTTCTTTCATGCATGTGACTAGTGTCTGCAACTCTGCTTCTGATGGTGCTATAAGCACAGCATCGTCAGCGTACAATAGGCAGTTTACCACTGTGTCAACACATATCGTACCACTCATACTACCTTTCATTCTCTGGAGGGAACTGTCCAAATACAGCACGAACAGCCAGACAGAGATCACGCAGCCCTGTCTGACGACTGAACAGACTTTGAACCAGGGCGACATGTCACCGTCTATCTTTACACAGGCTCTGTGGCCACGATATTGTGACCTCACAGCCCACAGTAAGGAGCCCCCCACGCCATATTCAGGCAGAAGACTCCACAATTTCATCCGCACTACTCTATCGAATGCTTTTTCTAGATCCACGAAAACGCAGAAAACTTTCTGGCCTATAGCCATAAACCTTTCCACGATAACGCGAAGCGAGAAAATCTGATCCATACAACCCCTACCGTTCCTGAAACCACCTTGCGCCTCCCACAAATATCTTTCTGAAACGCCTTTTTACTCGCTAAGCTGACCAAGCTGATGGCTCTATAGCACGCACAGTCTAGATAGGAACCTTTCCCTTTATATAGAGGTACTATGACTGCCGTGCGCCAGTCCTCTGGAACCTCCCCCTTCTGCCAACAAAGGTCGCAGAGTGCACAGAAGGCATCCTAGACCCTAGGACCACCATACTAGATCATCTCAGCAGTCACCTCATCAATTCCCGTAGCCTTTCCACATTTCAAACTTCTTATCACTCAATCAATCAACAATCAACAATCTCTTCAGACTAATGGCATCCTCCAGTCCCTGGCCCGAGTGTGGCAATTCATTAGAATCGCTCTCAGTATCAGAGACGGAGTCACCACTCTCATACAGTTCTCCATAGTATTCACTCCATCGCTGCAGACCATCTTTTTTATTTGTAAGCAGGTTGTTTTCTTTCAAACGCACTTTATTCATTCTGCAAGGTGCCGGACCACTTCGGTACTTACGTACTTCTTTCCAAAATAATTTGGAATTTTCCTCGAATTTGTCCGACATCTTGTTTTCGTCTAACACCCTACACCTTTCACGCTTCTCTTTCACTAGTGCCTTCGTTTCTGCTTTCTGCAGCTTATATCTGTCATTCATAACATTTTTCATACCACAGTCATTCCTTCAACAGTTTCCTCATATTTCCTAATTTTGTAGCTGCAGTAGAAATGTAAACTTCTTATCGTCGAATTAATATCTCATAGAACATATTAATCTCGTATAATAAACGGTGTTGGATTTATAGTGAAAATTATTACAAATTTCTAAACAATTTTACAATTCAGTACAAATTACGACTACATGTAACTATTATTTACAGTACAATCACTCCATCGTCAACACAGTCCAGTATATTACGAATGTCCTAGACTTAAATATCAACGCTCATTTTCGAACCCCGATTAATTATTTGTTATATGGATTAATAAGATTTCTTATATGGACTCTCCATACATATACGTTGACTTAACAAATGCATATCTGGAATAAAACGTATCACTCACAAGCTGTCTATATAAGAATATTGAGTGAGCTACGCGGTTACGATCTGGCTGTCTACTTGCTTGTTACGCGCCGGTTGTGAGCGGAGTGTGAGGTTCACGTGAGGTTTGGTTACAAATTGACAACAATATATAAGCGGTACAGGTGGGATGCCGCCTTTGCTTGCGCGAGGTTCCCGTGAGGTTTGGTAAGAAATCGACGACAATGCTAGTGCGAGGTTCATGCGAGATTTAGTAACAAATTGTCGACAATACGTGGGTAGTGCTAGTAGAGTGCTATCTATACTAGCATGAGGTTGACGTGAAGTTCGGTAACAAATTGTCGACAATACGTGAGTGGTGCTAGTAGGGTGCTATCTTTACTAGCGAGAGGTTCACGCGAGGTTTGGTAACAAATTGTCGACAGTACGTAAACGGTGCTATCTTTACTAGCGTGATGTTTACGCGAGATTTAATAACAAATTGTCGACAATACGTGGGTGGTGCTAGTAGGGTGCTATCATTACTAGCGTGAAGTTTACGCAAGATTTATTAACAAATTATCGACTATACGTGGGCGATGCTAGTAGGGTGCTACCTTTACTAGCGTGAGGCTCACGTGAGGTTCGGTAACAAATTGTCGACAATACGTGGGTGGTGCTAGTAAACTGCTGTCTTTACTAGCGTGAGTTTCACGTAAGGTCTGGTACAAATTGTCGACAATACGTGCGCAGTGCTAGTATATAGGACATTATCTTTGCTAGCGTGAAGTTCACGTGAGGTTTGGTAACAAATTGTCGACAATACGTAGGCGATGCTAGTAGAGTGCTATTAGCGTGAGGTTTACGCGAGATTTAATAAAAATATGTTGACAATACGTGCGTGGTATTACCAGGGTGCTATCTTTACTAGCGTGAGGTTTTCGCGAGATTTAATAACAGTATGTCGACAATATATGGGCGGTACTAGTAGGGTGCTATCTTTACAAGCGTGAGGTTCACGCGAGGTTTGGTAACAAATCGTCGACAATACGTGAGTGGTGTTACTAGAGTTCTATCTCTACTAGCGTGAGGTTGACGCGAGATTCGGTAACAAATTGTCGACAATACATAGGCGATGCTAGTAGAGTGCTATTAGCGTGAGGTTTACGCAAGATTTAATGACAATATGTTGACAATACGTGCGTGGTATTACTAGGGTGCTATCTTTACTAGCGTGAGGTTTAAGTGAGATTTAATAACAAATTATTGAAATACATGGGTGATGCTAGTAGAGTGCTATTTTTAGTAGCGTGCTGTTCACGCGAGGCTTAGTAACAAATTTCCACAACACGTGGGTGGTGCTAGTAAGGTGCTATCTTTACTAGTGCGAGTTTCTCGTGAGTTTCGGTAACAAATTGTTGCCAATACGTGCGCGGTGCTAGTATACTGGACGCTATCTTTGCTAGCGTGAGGTTCACGTGAGGTTTGGTAACAAATTGTCGACAATATGTGGGCGATGCTAGTGGTGTGCTGCCTTTGTCTTTTCAAAGACCGAGGATATGTGCAGGTCTATAAGTCAATTTGTTTACGAGTACTACAAAATATACTAAAATTGATTGTGCTTAATATATTAACACTTTTTAAAAGATCCATAATATAAAATATTTCATAACAGTCGCTTCTTTTGTATATATACTTATATAGCAATATATACTTATATACCAACCGATATTTTACATTGTGGCGAAAATTAGTTTATCGTCAGAGCGTCAATTTAGAATAAAAGTAGTTATACTTTTATTCTAAATTGTTTTCAGTAGTAATGTAAAAATAACTATTACCCAATATTTCATATTATTACCAAATTTACCCAATATTTATCAGTCTTAGCGTTATAGAAAACCTGGTCTAAATCGTGTTAATATTTATTTTACACCGAATATGTTTTTTGTCCTTGAATCAAAGTCCGGCCGTGACCACGATTAATGCAATCGACTCAAAACATCGGGACAAGTAATGTCATAAAATAAACTTGCGATTATTATATAGTATTATATTTAATAACCATATATTATGTATATAACAATAATTACATAGGCTCGGTTATTTATATTTGTTAAATGTGTACAAATCTTGAAAGTTAGAAACAAATGCAAACCGTTCTCAACATCGAAAAATTATTTATTAATTCTTTTTATTACCCAAGAGATACTACACTAATCACATGGCTATATTTTAAACCCTAAGCTTGCATTATAGGGGTCACACGATGAAGTGTGAGTAACATCTAAAAACATTCAGATAATAAGTCGTTTCAATGGTAAAGCAGTTTAATAGTCTAATTGAAAAGCATTTTCTTTAATGGTTTAAACGAATGAACGAATTATCTAATTTTATAGCACTAGGAATGAATTTCAGTTTCAATATGAGTAACTAGAGATCCACCATCATTACATTGAATAAGTTTCATGTTAATTACGGGTGCAATATAACTTACGTAATGTAATTAGACTGAATTGAAATATTTCTAGCGAGGTTCATGTTAATATTAATTAGGTAAAAATGTAAAATATCACTGTTGAAAAAACACTGTCGGATTGTAAATAATAGAATATTGTTGAATTACATCAACGTGAGTTTACATCTATGCATTTTCGCAATTCTTTAATTCATTTTAATAAGCATTTCATTATAACTGTGACGATTTTAAATGGAATTTAGATATTTTTCTATTTCTTTCCATAACTTCTTTTCACAAAAGTCTACTAAATGTCATTTCGTTTTGATATAAGCAGTATGTTCGCACCTATATTTCATTTCAGTTAATATTTTTACGTATGAAAAATATTTAGACAAATATATTTTTATAAATATTTTTTTTTTATTTAATATACTTCAGTGATCTGCTATCAGAATACCAACAATAAATTTGAATTAATTATTTTCTTCCAAAAACATTTTAAGCACAACCCAAAACACTTACCTTGTCAATCGTTGGAACACGACGACAAGAATTGAAATGAGGGATTACTAGCCCTCGACTTAATACTCTAAATTAGAATAATATATATAATATTTATTATCGATAAAGGGACATTCGTAATGAGGCTTGGCGATAGTGATTCCGTTATCATAATCAGTAATCATAATCGATAATCATTAACATATCCAACGCATACCTAAATATGAACTCAAATATGAATTCACTGTAATATGACTCAATTATTTACCTTTAATTTCTTATACTGAGGACAAAAATTTTTGGGTGTTTTATTTTCAGTAATGCAGTTATCGATAATAATATTATAAAGTACTTACCTTCTTCTCTTACACCAGCATTTTCATATCTCCATATCTTTATTATGCGAAATCGCCAAAACTCGTTATTTCGTTAACCTTATTAAGGTACCTATTTTTCTTAAAAAAGGATGTGATACAATTCAACTTGCCAAAAATGTGAATAATATTATTTTAGATAGAACAGATGTTATAAATAAAGCAATATTTATACGAAACATAATTACAATAAAATATCTTTTTTAGCAAGTTATTTAGGTTAAAAACTATTTTGTGTGTTCACATCTCTCATTAATTTGTTTGTCATTATCAAAATTTTTAATAGTCTTAATATTTCTATCACGGTGGGAGTAGATTTCCTGGTTTCCTTTTCTGCTGCTTTCCTCTGCTGCCTCACATATATGTACATCCTAAATATCCTACATTTTCAACCAGGTCGATATTCTAGAAGAATGAAATGTATATATAAAATTTGAGTTTGGTTACTAGAGTACTTTCTTATGTTCTTTAGCATGACATTCAACTCTGTCGTAGGGGCAATTCTCGCTCAATAGAGATTGTATCGAGTTAGATATATGTGAAAAAAATGGCGGATGTCTATTAGTAAGGGTTGATTGTGTCACCCATAGATATTTCTCTATCGCAAGTGGTCAGTAGCAGTCGACACCGGAATGTTGTATATAAAGTCGAATAACTACACATATATTGTACTCATTTGTAACCTCATATACATTCATTTATGTAACTCGCTATTGTCTATGTTATCTGTGAACTGTGATAATAAAATATAACAGCAAAATGTCAGCTGACGATTTTGAGGCGGCGTTCGTTATTGAAGTTGTCGAGGAAGCCAATATATCGGCGGCAGAATGTAGATGGCCAGCATTATGGCGAAACGACGCCTTTGATTTAAAAAATAAGGCTTCGAAAAAAACTTTCGTCTTTCAAAAAATTTTACTTCGTAATTAATGCATTTCCATGTCGAAATGCACATAAACCTATTTTTATAGTTTTAAACTTTAAAACTTTCTCTATGACTTATAAGCTACATTTGTATCGGTCACGTTTCGTTGTATGCATTTATTTATTCATTATTAGTCAATATTGCATCTCAAGTTTGAGGTAGGTATAATTACGTAATTTCCTCTGTTATAATAATACTTTATAAAACAACCAATAATTTTAAACCATAATACATACTTAATAGTTTTTAAGTTAATGAAAACGCGTTTATTACATTTCTCGAATTAAACAATGTTATTGAGAAAAACGGAACATATAATTTGTAGAGATGAAGTAGGAGTGTAGAGATTACTGTCTATTGTCATCGACAATGGCATTTTTAGAATCATAGACATATTATTCGACGTTTTTGATAGAGATCGGAGTATCGACTTCATGTCGATTTAGACATTATGTCGCAGGAACTGAGAATTGCCCTCCTGTGCTCCGCGATGTGTAATTTAAAAAGAAAACAGAAAAAGAAATGAAAATTTGGTGCAAGGACTAGTTGTTAAGAATTAAAAAAGGATAGTTGTTACGAATTAAAAAGGATGTTAAGGATAAATATGCGGGTAGTCGCGGTGTAAACACGCAAATTTAATGTGTTCCTAAATTTTGCAAGTTATAATTAATTTTGATCATTTTTTTTTCTTTTCTGGATGAATTAATTACGTGTTAAATCCTCCTACACCCACTATATTGTTTTACCATCTGTTCTGCCACTACTTTGGCGTTTCACGGCATTTATTACTACCTGTTAATTTAACTCAAGATGGATATCAAACTCGCAAGTAATCTGGAGGATCTGGAGAAGTTGTTTGGGTCTCGAATGTGCGATTATGAGCAGAGACTGCAAAAGGTAGCTGATGGTGCCGGTTCTGTACACCCGGACTTAGCTATATTGTCGCGTGAGTTTACTGAATTTAAAACTTTTGTTTGGCAAGCCTTATCTCGAATGAAAGCACAATTTGAACTTATTTCCTTGGCCATAGACAGTCATGAAACTATTATGCGGAGAAAGGTTTTATTATTTCATGGCCTCCCAGAGATTCAAGGTGAAAAGTTGCATGAATCAGTTTGCAAATTATTAACTAACCAAATGAAGTTGTCAGATATTAAGGTGGGAAATCTGCAAATTTGTCACCGACTTGGATCTTCCCAGACCAATACCAGACCAGTACTAGTGAGGTTATACGATATGGAGCATCGACACCTTATTTGGGATAATAAGACCGCTTTAAAAGGCACTAATATTACGATCTCAGAATTTCTAACCAAGACTAGACACAATGTTTTTATTACTGCTCGCAAACATTTTGGTATTAAAAATTGTTGGTCTGTGGAGGGAAAAATAGTCGTAAATCTTCCCGATAAATCCCGTCGAAAGATTGAACAATGGCAGAGCTTCAAGCACTAATTTCACTGTTCCCGTCGAGTTCTAGCGAAGCCGTGCAGTCAGAAAGTGCTGATACTACAAAAGCTTCAGAACCGAAATTGAATGTTAAGATTCCAGCAAGGGCACGTCGTCGTAATTAGTCGGTATCTAAGTATAATCATGATGTTATAATTTTGTGTTCGATATTGTTACCACTGCGCTTAACTTTTCTTTATAGTTCGAATATAGGTAGGTAAATAAGTTTTAAAATTAGATATTTGCTATTGCTTGTATATATACTCGTATATAGTTTTGTTGTCATTTAATTTTTGTTTACTATTGTTCGAAACATTGTTTTTATTTTTACAGCTGACTTTTATCAAACATATTTACATTTAAGTGAAAGTAAAAATAAGTATTCTAATATTGTATTATTTCTGTCGTGTGTTGCGTTGCGTTTTGTTATTACTACATACTTACTGTTGTTGTTGTTTTTTTTTTTTATATAAAATTTTTATATACATAACTTCACTTTGTCTCTCTAATGGGATAGTCAGATTGATATATAATAATATAGGAAGTAAGATGCAGTGAGTTCAATCGTCTACGTTTTTTCTGTTTATTTTTGTTCTATCTTTTGTCTATTTGTATCAGTATTATTTTATATAACTTTGTGTAATAGCATAATTATGTAGGTAATAAGACAGTTCTGTTGTTGTGTATCGCACTTTGCGTAACATTGTGAAGTTTCTTCCAAGGTATATACTACTTACATTTTTAATAATGAGTGGTAGGTGGATTTAGCATTTTAAATATTTTTATTACATTTTTAGGTCAAATATTTTATAATCCTTATTTTATAGTTATCAATACGATATTATATTGTTGATGTTTATAACCGTAGTTGTATTTATATATTTAATATTCTATTGTGTTTATAATATTTAATAGTATTTTAATGGATAATTCATTTAATCTCGATGATAGTTTTTATTCATGCTCGTTATCACCGGGTAGTTTTCTTAGTGCGGATAGTGACTCCTCTACTTCTTTTACTTTGCATGACCGGATCTCTTCCTTTTCTTCCAATTATCCTAATAATTTAAATATAGCTCATATTAATATTCAGTGTTCCTGCTCATTATACGGATCTTCAGACATCCATTAGCAGTGCTCATCTTGACGCATTATTAATTTCTGAATCTTTTCTTAAACCTTCTCTTCTTTCCTCACAGTTTGCGCTCCCCGGTTTCTCACTAATTCGTAATGACAGAACAGGTAAAGGCTGCGGTGGTGTGGCAATTTACCTACGTGCAGATTTATCTTACCGAGTGATTACTACATCTCCCTCTCTCTATTCGGAATCAGCAGAATATCTCATTCTTGAAGTCTTAATTCACCACACCAAAATTCTACTGGCTGTCTTTTATAGTCCCAATCTTAATATCAATTATTTTGACACCCTTGATAACATTTTAAACGATTTGTGCCCTGTCTATGATCATGTGATATTAATGGGTGATTTTAATACGTGCTTGATCAAAGGTGATTCTCGCTCGCAGAAACTTCTGTCTCTTCTGTCTTCCTTAAATCTACATACCTTGCCTCTTACTGCTACCCACCATTTTCCTAATTGTATTCCGTCTCTATTAGATTTAATGATTGTGTCATCTTTGGAAAACGTCGCTACACATGGCCAAGTTACTGCTTCTTTCTCTTATCACGACTTAATTTATTTATCATATCGTATTCGTCATCCTAAGCATAAGCCTCAAGTTACATTACTTCGTAGTTACAAGAATATAGTCGTGGAAGCATTGTGGTGTGATGCTGGCGCTATTGATTGGTTATCGTTGATCAATGGCGCCAATGTCGACATAATGGTTAATGAATTTAATGACAAAATCCTTGAACTGTATAATCGACATGCCCCATTGAGACAAGTTAAAATTAAGCACAATCCTGCACCCTGGACTACATCTGATATTAAGGATCTCATGGGCCGTAGAGATAAAGCGAAGAGACGGTACAAACGTCGTCCATCAGAGCGTAACCTGACTAGATTTAAAGTCTTACGTAACCGTTGTAGCCGTATGTGTCGAGATGCGAAAAGACTTTACTTTCATGATTCCTTAGAAAATCGCAACTCGACACAGGTGTGGAAGTTTCTAAAGTCTGTTGGTATTGGTAAATCATCGGTTGCTAGTTGTAAGGAAGTTGATCTGAACACTCTTAATCAGCACTTTTCTCTTTCGCCAGCTTCTTTGCAACCTCACGTTAAAGCTAACACTTTGGTGGAGATTTCCAACCTTCCAGTACCACACTGTTCTCCATTTCACCTTAAGACTGTAACTGAAGAAGACGTTAAAAAATCTATTCTTGCCATTTCTTCCACTGCTGTCGGGAACGACAATTTAAGTTCAAAAATGATTACTCTCATACTGCCCTTGCTACTTCCTATTCTTACCCACATTTTCAACTACTCTTTAACTTCCTTTTCTTTTCCTTCGGTTTGGAAACAAGCACATATTATTCCTTTACCTAAGGTTTCTAATCCCGCTAGGCTGTCTCATTTTCGACCTATTTCTATTTTACCCTTTCTGTCGAAAGTACTTGAGCACATTGTTCATAAACAACTGTCTGCTTTTTTAATCTCCAACAATCTTATTGATTCTTACCAGTCTGGCTTCCGCCCAGGCCATAGTACAGTGACAGCTCTTCTTAAAGTCACTGATGATATTCGTTGGGCTATGGAAAACAAGTCTCTCTCTATACTAATTCTCCTTGACTTTAGTAGTGCATTCAATTCAGTAGATTTCGATATTCTCCTCGGAATACTCCGTTCCATTAATATCTCTTCTTCTTCTATATCATGGTTTGATTCTTATCTAAGGGGCCGCTCACAATGTGTTCGTTGTAATGAATCTTTCTCAGACTGGTGTAATATAAGTACTGGTCTGCCCCAGGGAGGAGTACTATCTCCTTTACTATTTTCTATTTTCATTAATTCTGTCACAAAAGTAATATCTTCTAGCTTTCATCTTTATGCTGACGACTTGCAGCTTTATCGTCACTGTGACGCAACTGAAATTGATTCAGCTGTTGCTGCTGTGAATGACGATCTGGATAGTATTAGTGTATGGGCGGACTCGTATGGCCTTTTAAATAACCCAAATAAATTCCAAGCCATGATAATTGGTAGCAGGTACACACGAGATCGTCTTGACTTTTCATCCCTATCTCCAGTGAGTTTAGACGGCACTCCGATTCCTTTTGCAGATACTGCTAAAAACTTGGGTGTCATATTTGACTCTCATCTTTCATGGAGTGCTCATATTTGTGAAGTCAGCAGAAAAGTTCATTTCTCATTACATTCACTGAATTCAAACTTTTTTACCTTTAAAGACTAAAATTTCCCTAGCACAAACACTTATCCAGCCGATAATAGATTACGCTGATGCCTGCTATCTGGACCTGACTGAAGTGCTTCTAAATAAGCTTGAGCGCTTGCAAAACCTCTGTATACGGTTCATCTTTGGTCTTAGAAAATTCGACCATGTTTCTCATTTGCGCAAAACACTGAAGTGGCTCCCTATTCGCTCTCTCAGGAACACTCGAATACTATGTCTCCTCTTCAACATACTGCATAACCCATCATCTCCTTCCTAGTTAAAAATTTGTTTCTCCTATGCTCGACCGTCAGACACTCCCTGCAGACAACATCTGAGAACCCTTCTTAACATCCCATCCCATAAAACTGATTTCTATTCCTATTCTTTCACTGTTCATGCGGTAAGATTGTGGAATTCACTTCCGCCTCATATTAGAGACAGTAATTCTGTATACGTTTTTAAAAGACGAGTTAAAGAGTATTATCTCTCCTCACCACCATAAACTATATCGTATGTATATGTGTAATGTTTATATAATCATTACTTTAGTACGTGTAGTTGTGTATTTGATATATATTTTAAATATGGTTTGGTGTATGTAGAGTTTATTTATAATATTTTGTATGATCATATTATGTATGCATTATGTATGTATATATATATGTATGTGTGTGTATGTGTGTATGTATATGTGTATGTATGCGTGTGTGTGTGAATATGTATATATATATATATGTGTATGTGTGTGTATATGTGTAATATATACATGTAATATTTCTATGTATATCTATATTTTTTGTAATTCATACACATTAGATTTTGCTTTCGTAACGGCTTTTCTATCACAGGTCTGCTGGAAGAAATTTCATGATGAAATAAGCAGTACCTTTGTATATAAATTTCATTTCATGTATTCCTTAAACATGTGTGTGTATGTACATAAATAATTAAATACATAAATAAAAATAAATAAAAGTGCAACTAGCGTGCCTATCATTGCGCAAGCTTGTAATCCGCATCGTACGTTTCGAATCCTGTATGCGCAAATATGAAAATCCTGTTAATCTTCGTGCTTGCTCCATGGTTAATTAAGTTGCTTATACAAAATCATCATACAGACTCTCAAGTATACCCGCACAAAAAAACATTAAACCGACTTCAAAAAAACACTGAAAAGTAAAAAATAACTCTTTCTTTCCCAATCAAAATTTAAGTACATAAACAATTTTATAAATGCGATATAAATGCCTATATGTATTATTAATTTGACAGTTACTGAAGTTGAAGTCTACCAAACTAGTAGACTTTCTTTTGTTGCACTTTGATTTGGCATCGACTTCAATAGTATTTGTATTGTATTTGATAATTTATGAGATTCGAGGAGGCGAAGAAAGTATATACTTTCTTATATAAAATTCTTATATAAGAACCGCAAAGTTTGGCGCTCCGTTCTGTCTGACTACTCTGTTAGGGATACAGCGTGACGATATGTACGTATGTGTATCGTATTTATAAATTTATTTTTATGCTTGAACTATGATAAGTAAAGGATAGTTATTTTGTAGTAAGATTAGTAAAGGATAGTTATATTGTTAGTGGTATCCGTTCGGATCATAAAGCTTAGTTAATAAAAATGAGGACATGAAACATAAATCAGAGCAAATATTTGAATTTAGGCTATTGGGAGAGAGTAGGCTAAAAAATGTTATTTATGATGTAGCCAAATATGCAGGGCTCAACTACATTACAACTACAACTACAACAACAGGGCTCTCCTGGTTGATGATCCAAACATCATGTATGTATCTGTAGTCAAAAATCTATCCAAAATATTTAATAAGAATTGTCCAAAGAAAAGGAAAGTAAAGTAGTTGATAATAACAAGTTAAGTTTTGCGGATTGAGCGACGAAGGGCATAAGAAAAATTAGGGATTTATGGGTTATATGATGAAACATCTGATGCAATTTTCATAACTATGTTCGCACTTATACAAAAAATTTTAAAAAGTATTAAAACACGCGAAAGCGATCTATATCACGAATAAAATTAGAAAGATAATACGATAAAGGCTACATGGAATTCTGTTAATAACAAAGTTGGTGGTAAACAGAATAGAAATAACTAAAATTTTTCAATACAAATTGGTTATAAAATTGTTACTAATAAAATTGAGATAGCTAATGCTTTTGAAAATTATTTTTCGAATATACCTATAGAAATAGCTAATGGTTTAGGATCGTCTTTGCAAACAGCAGAGACGTTTTTGAGCAAAAATGTTGGAAAATGGTTCCCTAGTTTTCAATTTGGGTACACATTTTTACTTGAGATAAAAAAATGTTCAAACAATTAAATAAAAAGAAAAGTTAAGATTTATGAGGACTATCAGTTTATGTAATGACTGGTGTAATACCTATATAATCGCCAATTTTGGTAGAGTTATTTAATAAATGTGTCGATCAAGGGGTAGTTCCTAATTTAATGAAAAGCAGTAAAATTACTCCATTAAGTCAGGTTGTATGTTAAATCCAACATTATCGCCCGGTGTCAATATTACCAGCGTTGAGTAAAATATTCAAAAAAATAATACTCAATCAAATACTGTCACATTTTAACATTCACGAGGTGTTTTACGGTCAACAGTACGGGTTCACGCGGTCACCAACTCATGCGGAAGCAAGCTTGATCAAGACTGTACTTTAAGCTTGGGAGGGATCCCAGGATGCCATTGGTGTTTTATGTAAACTTTCCAAGGCTTTTGATTATGTTAGTCACGAAATTTTTATTTGCAAGCTTAAAAACTATGGAATTCGTGGTAACGCTCTCGATCTTGTGGTCTCGTATTTGTCTGGCCGGTAGAAAGTAAGTGTAAATGGAGCTTTGTCTGTTGGTTCGAAATTAAAAATGGGCGTTCCCCAAGGATCAATTTTGGGACCTTCCCTGTTTCTAGTGTACATTAATGATCTCCCATTTATGCTCATGGACTTATGCAAAATAGTATTATTTGCCGATGACACGTCATTGTTATTTAAACTGGACAGAAAGGATCTAGATACTACCTGGGTAAACGGGATCCTAGCAGACGTCTTGAGATGGTTTGTTGTTAATAATTTACTACTGAATGCATAAAAGACCAAATGCATTAGATTTTCCCTTTCTAGTGTGCCCAGACCGGAATCCATGATAAAATAGAATTAGGTGGGAAACAATTAGAATTAGTTAAGTCAGCCAGTTATCTTGGTTTAACAGTAGATAGTAAATTGCAGTGGGCGGACCATGTCGAGGCATTGGCTAGAAAGTTCAGTTTCGCAATATATGCCATTATGCATTAGGCAATTGACGGATGCGGATACGGCTAGGTTGGTGTAATTTGCATATTTTCATAGCCTAATGTCTTATGCCTTTTTGCTATGGGGATCAGCAGCGTATGTTAACTCCATTTTTTTTTTTACGAAAAAGAGCAATACGTGCCATCTACAGTATGAATGCACGAGAATCACTAAGAGATCGTTTTAAAGTCATTGATGTACTTACCTAGCCATCCCTATACATCTTTGAAATTATTATGTTTACGAGGAATAATATAGATCTATTTATAAAGAAAGGGGATATTGGTGGTATGGAAACCCGAGGTCGTGTAAAATTGATTATTTCAAAATTTAAATTACATAAGTCGAATGTTTCATTTTTGTGTAACTGCATTCGTTTTTATAATAAAGTTCCTCAAGAAGTCATTTAATTAACAGAAAATAGATTTAGATTAGTTATACGTAAAACGTACATTGATTAGACTATCATTTTACGTTATTAACTAATTAATCTGCGCTATCATACTATAAAATAAACGATTACGTTGAAGATAAAACAATAGTCTGGAAATGATTTTCTTTGCACATACATTTACTCGCTCTCTGAATATTGCATTGAAATAAATCTTTTGTAAAATGATATTGAAAAAATGATACCTGGCTGAGTTTCTTATCGGTTCTTCTCAGTCTTGTCTTTGAACCGAACTAAAGAACCTCGTAATTGGGTTTACTTAAATAAATTGATTCGACTTTGTACTTTTCAGTGTTGTTTTTTTTTTGAAGTAGGTTTAATTTTCTTTTTTTTTGAGTGGCCTTGGTCTAATACCACCCTCTCACAGTATATTGGCGTGAAATAACAGCATCTACTGCTGTTGTGTTTCGTTCGGTGAGTGAGAGTGCCGGTAGCCCATCTTCCCTTCTTTCCCTTTCCCCTTCCCCTCCCATCTCTTAAAGGCCGGCAACGCACCCATGACTCCCTGGACGTTGCGGGTGTCCATGGGCGGCGGTGATCACATTCCAGCCGGTGACTCCATTGCTCGTTTGCCCCCTCTTTTATAAAAAAAAAATGAATATCTAGGGTAGGTCTACAATTAACTTCTTTTCTAATTCTGGAGTGGAATGATACACGAAAGAATCATAAATATAATAAATATTATAAGCAGTTCGTTATTCGGTGTATATTAAAGTCCAAGCTCCATATCAGTGACATTTAAATGAGACTACCTTGAAGCTGTACTAAACCCAACGGAAAAAGAATCATCGATATCGATCCACAATTGACAAAGTTATCGGTGAACATACATTATTAAAACGTACATACAGACAAACATAGATCTTCCTTTTTTTTAATCTGTTCTAAAATGATAGTTTAAATTTAATGATAATTTAATCTAAAATAGATCTGATCTATGCAAACGTGCGCGCGCTAGCTTACAAAAAATACAGTTATTTTCGTTTCTTTTAAAAACTATAATAAATTTAAAAAATCCAACTACCATTTTGAGGAATATGTTTGAAGTAAACTTTACAGAAAATTTAGAAATATAAATCGTTCTCGTTGCTCCGAAAAATGTAAATCTCTGTTTTAAAAGAGGTTTCTTTGAAATATTTTAAAAAATATTTTATGTGTTACAAAAGTTAACCAACCGCGTATTGCAACTGTCATAATAAAGTCAACGAAATTAATAATCAGGATACCAAATATCACTGTCGTACGTTTTGTAGTTACTCTGAAAAATTAAGATCTCTGGCGTTAAAATTTCCAATGCGTCGTCTTAGGCTTGCAATTACGGTGTGTAACAACCATAATTGTACCATCCTGGTACAATTTACTAGCTTTGGTCTTAAAGTATGAGGTCGGCATTAAATGAAAGAAAAATATAGAATTATGGTTTATTTTAAAAATTGCCTACCTATGTGTTATAAATACGAAACCATAAACATCAAGTAATTAAATTATTATTACCTGTATGTACATATTATGATTATAAATACTTATTTAGGTACTAATATAAATAATAAAAGTTGTCTATTACAATAAAATAATGTTCAATATTCATACATGTGAAGTAATATTAATCTAATAATTCAAGTTTATGTAAACAACTCTTTTACGGCAAAATGCATTCGGATTCTGGTAACAACTAAAATAAGCTTATATCTGCTAAATATGGAACCTTGCATTTCTAACAATTCTATTACTGTTAAATAATGATATCCATGATATCCTTATTTTTAACTCAAGGTTAATTTATCTTGACAAATATACCTCACGTGTTTATTTCTCTACGTAAACCTTTTTTAGTAAACCTTAGCAAGTAAATTATTATATGTAAATCTTACTAAGTAAACCTTGGGAAGACTTACTTGTCAAACTCTATCTTTAGTTAGAAAGGTATATCAAGGAGCCTTGCATTTAAAAGCTTTGAATTTCTAAAGTAAATATTCTTGTCAAGGTTTACTAGTCAAGGTTTGCTTTTTACTTACTACGGTTTGCATACCAAAGTTTAATTAACATTTACTAATCAAGGTTTATTTACAGTAGTAAGTAAAACTTGCAACAAAAATGAATAGATTTTGTGAAATAAAATGGACTGTTTTTTCAGATGAAATGTATAAAACAAGTTATTGGCGTCTTATTTTTTAAACATCAACTTAAATCAAAAGGTAGTAAAGAGATTTTTAAATCAATCTCTTCAATACTGTGAAAATAATAGAAGTTCAAACAATACTATTTTACTAGACAGAAATTACTTAGTTATGTTAATATGTACTTTTTCAATAGATTTGTACTAAATACGAGGGAAAAAAATGAACAATTACTTTCTTTACTTTGAGTAAACATTGTCTGTAGTTTACACCGCACGAACAAAATTATTGATTATTTCTCATCTGTGGTTCATTAAAATTAGAAAACTACGGGACTTTTTGGTGGGAACAGAAGAAGTGAGGTTGTCATTTTGTTTAGATTTTCTAATTTTTATATTTTTGGGAATTTTAAAGTACAAAAGTGACAGTGTATTGTGTTTTAAGGTCTGTATAAGTGAAAAGAATGGAGTAGGTCTAAACAAACATGTGTAGCTGAAGTTCTCGCGCTCTTCCAAGAAGTCCTTTATAACTTCAGTAAAGTCTACTATCACTTTACTGGAGGAGTTTTACGATAAGAAGAAACTAATTTGCTTGTGGTCCTACTTATTAATACGTGACATTGGCAAATGCGCTGAACTCTGCGCCATGCCATAAAGAATGACAAAAAAGAAAACTACGAGCTAATTACTTCCATTGCAATAGAAATAAACGTGAAGTTTGTTCAGTTGTAAAAATGCATTAATCGATGTTCGAGAATAAATGCCAACAATGAGAACGATGAGATGTGTAACGACAGTGTTCTGCATTTCAATCGACTTTATTACACCTTGAAATAATCGAAGTACGTACATCCAGAGCGTCTAGATAAGTGGCAAACGCTTCGTAAAATAGAACCGCTCACTGACGTTTTTTTTTCTCTATGTTTTTTCTTCGCAGATCGCATTTAGCCATTGACCAAGTAAATATGAGTCGAAAGTTAGGGAAACGAAGTTTCCCGCCCTTTTTCTTTTCTTCTTCTTCCTTCATGGCATGGCGCACAGTTTAGCGTATTTTCCAATGTCACGTATTAATAAGTAGAATCCATAGTGTGGAATCCCAAGTAAATTAGTTTTTTCTTATCGTAAAACTCCTCCAGTAAAGTGATAGTAGGCTTTACTGAAGTTATAAAGGACTTATTGGAAGAGCGTGAATACTTTAGTTACACATGTTTATTAAGATCTCCTCCATTCTTGTCACTTACACAGAACTTTAAAACATAATATACTATCACTGTTGTACTTTAAAACTCCTAAAAATTTAAAAAATAGAAAATCTAAATGAAATGACAACCTCACTTCTCCCGTTCCCGCCAAAAAGTTCGCTGACGTTATTGTTCGTCAAAAGTGTCATTTGGCTACGTTGTATACGGCGCTTTTCACATGACTTTACTTTTCGTTTGATTTAATAGAAAGTTAATGACGTTTGACAACCAATTTAAAATTCGTTACGTTAAATCACGCGGTATTTATCATTCTATTCTACTAGCGGTTACGACAATTGAGCCACTCGTCTAGGCCCCCAGTAGTCATTGCCATCGTTACTCCTAGCTACTAATTAGTCGCTATTAATAGTACGTAATGGCATGAATTATTTATGACCGGTTGCAAATAAAGGATAAACTCAGAAAGTAAAGGATAATTAAACAGTAATAAGAAAACAGATTAAATAAGTTGCTTTTCGTCGTAGTATCTTAGAAAATATATAATTATTTAAATTTAATTAAACTGTATTTTTAGACAGATCTTAGTAAAGTAGGTACTTAATAACAATACAATACAATTTAAAATTACATTAGAAACATATTTTTAATTAATTATCTATATAATTTGCAATTAATTTATTAAATTAATTGTTTAACTACATCATTAAAAGTTCATAAAAAGCGTTTAATTATTTTAGCTATAAAGGAATAAAGGTTGTGTGTGAGAAATTTTGTTATAATCTTCGTCGGATGCAACACAGTAATAAAAGTAGATTATTTATTCGAGTTTCAATAATCGTTATTAATATTATTTTTGTATTATTAATTTAAATTGGTTCACAAGCAACAGCTTGCGAAATATTAAAAATTTACGTCAAGTGTACAAATATTAAAAAATTAATAATTTTAATTACTAAAAAAATATTTTATCCTTATAGGTATGTAATGTAAAATACATGGGCAATACAAAACGCGTACTGACGATTATTTTATTTTTTATGAAGAACATTTATTTAAGTAAGCCTATTTTTATGAACGCTTCTATTTTAATAGAGATTTATAAAAATAAATTTTAAAATTTTAATTATTTTAAAATGTCTTAATATTATATACCTATCTACTAATATTATATACCTAATCCTTGGTTTTTTACTGAACTAGAGTATCATTAAAAAGTAACATAAGCATTATGTTAATAAATACAGCCAAAATATAAATACCCGAACACATAAGCTATAGGCAGGCACACAGCGAACGGTCCAGAATCCTGAGTTTAAAGTAGCGTTTAGAATTAGTTTAAAATGGTGGTTCCGAGTTCCATGTTGTTTTGCGTTTCTTGTATTCTACAATTATCTATTCAACCAAAAATGATTTTCAAACCTGAAACCGTAATTTATTTTCGGCCAGTAAAACCGAAAGTTATTTATAAGATGATTTGGTTTATTTAAGTCTCAGTATATTTTTCTAATTACAAATGAAACAGTTTTGTTGCTCCATTAAGATATTAACAGCCCCAGCTCACATATAAAATAATATTCAATTTTGGGGCGTATGAAATGACATGATTTCCCGCTAAACTGATCGCCACCGAAGTCGGCACGAAATCTTAACGTAGTTCGATTTCGGCCATTGTTTCGATAGATTTACTGTTGAAATGGAAATTAAGTCGAAACTCAAATAGGTATTTTGTCGAAACTTAATGATATTTTAAGTAATTATGACGTAGACTCCTACTACGTGGCGTTTAGATTTGTTCCGTTATGAGATACAAATACTTACCTCTAAGCATATACTTAGATTACATCCTGTGGTTACAGCAATGAACGCAAAAGATAATACAGAACGAATGATACAGTAAGAGATCTGCCAAGAGTTGCGCTTGAAATATGCATACTGTTCTTTGTACTGCAGTAGCCGACATTATTCATTTTTTTTTTTCATTTAAGAAATAAAACGAAAATATGTCAATTTTTTCAGTAATTATGTACGCTAGGTAACCTTTTTATCATTTTTTATCATTGGTCTGTTGTTGAACGTTGGAACACCGCAAGATCCGCTATTGAAAAATTAACAGACAGGCGTTACACGCTCGAAATCATATTAAATTCAACTATGTTTTCTGTATTATAATACATCTAAGACAGCCCAGTGATGTATCAATCAATCGAAGGCAGAAGAACTTCGAAATCTAGAGCACTCGCTTTGTGTATTAATAATGTACGAAAAACTTAATACTCTGAACTCGTAATTAGAGACCGATCGCTGTGAGTCCAAGGCCTTGAGAAAGCACGAAAAATCAGTGTTTAATTAAAGATTTTAAGTTTTGTAATGATACAACTATTTAGAAGTTACGTTAGCTACAAGAATTAAGATAATTCACGTACAGTCAACAACACAAGTGTTTGGTCGAAGTGTACCTCCAAAAAAGTTACCATTGCGATGGTTTACAAGTTTGTCCTTCTACATTCAGCAAGCAAAAGTAACAACAATAAAGAAAACTACATTAAACATATTTTGTTTCAAATGAATTCTTACAAATGTATGAAAAAAAGGAAAGTTTTACATTAATCATCCGACAATATCTACCTAAATAACGATTTCAGCGTTAAAATAATTTTTTAGTAATCTGAATCTTTGACCCATACATCCATCGTTGGATTCGCAAATAAACACTAGTTACTTTGTTCACAAACTATCAAAACCGATTTTCTATAGATCGAACACATACATACGCCTCCACAATGCGAGAGTGGAGTTAGTGATATTTCACATTGTTTAGATATTTTTTGTATACTTTTTTTGTTAGAGATAGAAGTATGCACTTACACACACATTATTAAACATTAATGACATTAAGTTTTGAATGTAGATCATCATCTGTTCTGGAAAATAGTATATCACCTTTTTTTAAACATTTTTTGGTCAACTATTTTTGTTACTGACTGTACATAATATATGAGTACAAAAGTATGAATAGTATAACAATTAGTAAAAGCATAACAAAAATTAGTCTTAATAATCATTTGTTGATATACTTTTAACTAATACATTTATCTAAAAACCATAATAGTATGGTTATACTAATAAACTTTATATGCATAATTTTCTTCATGTAAACTATGAATAAAATGTATCTATAGAGGCAATATACTAAGGAGTTCTTATTGTAAAGTGAACTTATTAGCAACTGATTTCAAATTCAGTCTCAATAAACACGAGTTAGAATTCTGAAGATTTTGAAACGCTGAGAACAGATAGCAACATAGGTATTACACTAAACTTAAAACTAAAATCGGAGTTGAACAGTAACGGCTATCAAATAAATAACTCGTTTTATAATTTTACTATTTTTGGCGAACATTGTGCATTTGAAAGTGGAATCAGTTTTAATGCATTATAATCTCGACTTTTATTATAAATCTAAGGGATAATCTTCCTAATAAATACTGAATAAAATACATGTTTTCATAGACATGATAAAAGCATGTAGCAATACATCTCGCGTGTAAATATTATGACACACATTTACATAAAAAGAGCCAATCGGCCGCCATTTCACAAACTAAGCAATGATTTAAATACTTGCGAAATACGATATATTTTTTATTATGTCATATGGCTATTATACTTAAATGACTTCATCTTTAACAATTATATTTTGATATTTTGATTAAAAGATCAAAACTTTTAAATAGTGTTTGACCACAAGTATCATATGAACACGTGCCAACCAAATTTCTGCTGCAAAAGTCATTAACGTTACTAATCACGCGGTATTTTTTGGTGCAATTTTATCGGCGGCCTGCAACCAGTCGACTATAGTCTGATAGTTTCGCTCCATCCACTGAACGTTAGCCTCTGTCCTCTCCAACACTTGCTGTACTGGTCTACCAAGTTCACTGCAGGACTCTGTCACAAATCTCTTCAGCTGGAAAACACGACATTATGCTTAGCATTTTCTTAAGGCATCGATTATCTTTGAGTATAGGTATTTTAATTCTTAAAATAAAGACTGCATTAATGAATAGATTGTAGTAATCATGATTTACGGAAATAATCATTTTCAGTCATCCAAATCATGTGTTTGAAATAATCACTTTAGTAATTGAAATAATAACTTCGATTCCTGAAATAATCACTTCAAAAGTTTGTTGATTGTCAAAGTTAGTTCCAAACACGTATATTTTATTACCTCGTCATATTCATGAGCCTGGTTCAGCCTTCTTGTCACCACTTTTACAACAGTGTTCAATGTTGAAACTGAACCCACGCTGCGAACAGTAAATATCGTTATTATTAACTCTAAAACTGGCTGCGAACTACGACATTTTGATATCATTTCTTATTTTCCATATTTATCGCAACATGTGATGAACTTCGACACACATACGTACATAATGCGTACACGTAAGTAGATACATATTATGTATATTCAAAACACAATTTGACCTTCAAAAATACCTTTAAAAGTGTAATAAATAAAAAAAATTTTAATCAAATAATAATATGCAAGGACCAGCGCAGTCCTCTCGAGAATTTTTCCACCAAATTGAATATCGTCCTTATATTTAAAAGAAATTTCTTACAGAGTTGAGAAAAGCATGCCGAGATACATGGCACTGTCCGCTAGAGCATTTAGTATAATATTTTGAACTTAATTACATACATACATACATATCTTCACGCTGTATCCCTAACGGGATAGTCAAAGAAGACGGAGCGCCAAGCGTCGCGGCCCTTACAAACTTCTTTCGCTTCTTCAAATCTCATCATTCTCCTCACATATTTTCGCCTAGGTATGCGAGTGCTTTTGACATTTCCGTCGGGTAATATTCTGGCTATTTGATCTTCATAAGTCAGCCTTGGTCAACTTAACTACAATTTTATAAAAACGATAATGATCAGTAGAAAGATGCTCTGATGTCAGATCTGTGATGACCCTAACACATGCGATAATTTAATGATCAGCAGAAAGACACCAGCGCAGTTCTCAGCTAGATCTGTGCTGAGTCTACAGTATGTAATCAATAAAAACTTGCCGAAGAACTGATCTATTCAGCAGTGTCTGTTGACACAATACTTTTCTTTACAGTAACTTTGACACTCCCTTTTTACCTTCATAAAGGTTGATCTTTCAAATCCCGCTAATTAGTTTATTTGCGATACATATGTAAATGTTACCTGACTGATGCCCGATTGCACCAACGGTATCTAAGTCTCACATAACTATGTACTATCTAGACTAAAAGGACCCCTAAACCGTTTCTTAGATAATATTTGTTTTCACCAATCTAAGGGCTCCCTAGTTATGTCAGACATGACATGTGACGTTTTATTGTTTCCAGAGTGACAATTCACTTCCAAAAGTTTATCGATAAAATAAATATTAGTGTTTTACTTCTACGTTTCTTTACAATATAAACTTATTCTCCATATTGTCAAAAACTAACAAACAAAACTGTCACATAGTGTTATAGGTTCGAAAATCAAGTTTCTTCATTTAGAGGATTTTTTAACTACATAGAGGCTATAACAAAAAGAGATATATGACAAAATCTTTAAAGAATCACTTACAATTCCTTGATTCGTTGCCAGTTAGCTCTGACAAAGTTAAAGGCGATGGGTTGTCCGATCGCTGAGCCAGCTACAGCTGAAAATACTCGTATCATGTCTTGCTTCCTAATTCCACTATCGGATCGAAGTGAAAGTTCCAAATATCTGTAAACGAAATAAAATCAATTGCAATGATGAAAAACTATGAATAACAAGTTATAAAATATTTTTGGACGAAACGAAATTAATAGCAATCATAAAAAAAACAGTGTAAATCGTAGTTATGAATCGAAATCCCCTTATTGCCTTTAATATATTAGTTACGCAAACATATTCATATGCAAAGTAATCTCTAATAGGTAAGGCGACAAATCTTTATGTATATTGTAGGAGCAAAACAATAACATATTTATATAAACAGGTAATTAATTCGGTATTAACAAGCAAGTCTGTCGATTTTTTAGGATTTCATGGCCAAAATTACAAAATTAGCACGCTTATTACGTAACTTGCAGACAGCATGCGACAGCCAATACCGCGCGATATCTGCTGTCAAAACGAGAATTTGTATAGTGGCGCTAAATCAACCGCGAAAAGTGCATTTTATTGTCATAGAATGATAGATACCAATTTTTTATTACAATTAGTCACCGGTCGCGCAGTGATCGCGTAGCTGTCGCTGTCTGCAAATTTTTAAGTTATAACCCCGTCGATCCATTATAGTTTCGTGTCTGTCAGTCTGTTCGTGTGCCGCAGCCGATAATAATTAATCTGTCATCTTTCCCTACTGTAGTCGAAAGATATAGACGTAAACTGATAATACATAACTAGAAATAAAAAAAAATTAAATAAGATTTGGGACTCATTATTATTTTTTATGAATTATCTCTATTTTTTAAATTCAATTTCAATTAGCTTTTTCTACTTTCCATTTTAGCAGATAACTAACGTATTCACTGCCTCCAGAAAGAAAATGTAATCCAATATTTCTGAATTCTTACTTGTAGCTGTTAATTTCCAAATAATAATTCCTTAATAACGTTAGAATAATAAATTCCTTATTTGTAATGTTTAAATTTTAAAAACCACTTAAAAATAAAGAATGGGAGATTATTATTGTTTTTTTTTTATTTATTCGCTGCTTCCTATGATATCAATTCAGGGTCGTTTTCTAACTTACGATTTCTTATATCTAGTTACATTATTGTTCTCCTTTATCTAATTCTTACTTACTTAAAAATATTTCTTACACACTATTCATTTATATATATTTATCTACCATCTTATATACCTATATTTAGCATTTACTTTCTAATTCTTGCATTACAAGACGACTAATTTTAACTTATATAACCTTCTATCGTTTTATTCTACAATTTTCTTTTTTGTGTCGACAACTGTATATCATTATGCAGTTGCGATACAATTTCCTTAACCCACTTATTTTTCTTTGTCACAACATTCACTATTTTCTCACAAAATTTTAACAGTTCGGCTTTACTAGTTTTGTTTGCCAATGCCAATGTAGGAACATTGTTTGCACTCAATGGTACGTCAAGCCTCTGTTCCAAGTTATATCCATCTTTGGCAAAATTAGTGCAATCGAACATGATATGAGACACCGCCTTTAGTACGCCAGGTTCGCATGGGCACGACGAGTCTCCTTTACACCAGAAACGATGCAGGTATTCGGGGAACCCCCCGTCCCTGTCATGATTTGCGTCAGCGTGCTAGTGGGTGTGATCTTTCTGATGATGTCGTTGACCGCATTCGCACTGGGATAAAAAAAAAATTGTTGTGGCGGCCGTCTCACCATCCCTGTACCTCCTGTTCCATTCCTCGAGCGTATTACTACGAATACTACGCCTAACGAACGAGACAGAGCAAGGAGCGTAATCCGGCCTCACTTTTTTCCGCAAAGTGGCCTCTTTGGCGAGTTCATCTGCACGCTCATTGCCCTCGATTCGAACATGAGATTTGATCCAGATCAGGGAGACGCTCTTCCCCTGGTTATCGCAGTTTCGAATCGCCTCCCTGGTCCCAACGGCTAGAGGATGAGTCGTGCTATTGTTAATGACCGCCATTAAGGCCGCCCTGGAGTCGTTAAATATGCCAAAAGTCTTTTCCTTACTTTCATCTGCAATCTTTGCTGCCTTACTCAAAGCCAGGAGCTCTGCCTGGTAAACTACAATAAAACGGCAAAGTAAGTTTGCATGACTTGACACGTCGAGTCTCGGCAGCACCATACCATAGGGATAGTGCCGCTCCAACTTTGCCCTCAATCTTACTGCCGACCGTAAAGATCTTCACATTAAAATTCTCATAATTTTGTTTGATCCCTGTTCTCCAAGCTTTGGATCTCTAAGCCCATTTGCTCGGCAGGATGCGGGGCTTTAATTGCCGAGGCCGTTCGCTCGATTACCCACCCCGCCAGAATTGGCATGGGGCACCAGGTTGTGCCCCTGCCAATTCTGGCGGGGCGTTGGCCTCGTGTAAGGAGGCCACTTCCTTCACACGTAGGTCAATGGGGAGCACCCTAGCCAACACCAGCGCTGAGTTTAAGGAGACCGATCGATAGCCCCGGCACATTCGTAAAACAAAGCCCCTCTGTGTAGACATTAGACGCTTTTTAATATAGTTTTTTCCACAGCAGGTACCCAAACGCTTGCGGCATGCTACATGGTTCTACCGCCACAGTGTAGATCAACCTAATGGCATCTGAATGCAGCCCTCAGCTAGTCCGGGCTGCTTTAATCATATTATTTTAGATATTAATGGCGTTGTCGCAGATTCCTGTTACATGTTTTGAAAACGTCAGTTTATTTAATTTCAATTTTTATTTTACGACGCATTACGACGGCGGTCCCACCATATCCAGTCGTGGAACGTCAAATTTAAACTTGCGATTCAGTACTATAGTGTTTGTTTTATGTGACGCAAACTTCAATCGGTTTTTGACGCCCCACTCCTGGACATACGCGAGAACGCCGTTCACTTGCTGCTCCACCTCCGCGGCGGTTCCCCCGTCGAAAACCAGCACCACGTCGTCAGCGAACGCCTGGCTATACAGGGCCCTTTCCTCAAGATGCCTGAGTAGGGGATTAATGAAAATGTTCCATAATAAGGGTTCACTAATGGACTGGACTGGACACAGCTCTTTGTTGTTTTTTTAACACTACTCTCACTGCCACCATACTTCACTCTATCACTGAGATAGCCGTCGATGACTTGTCTCATGCTCACCGGACACATCTTCTCCGCCAACCGAACCTTTAGTGCCACCAGGCACTGTCGAACGACCCTTTCATGTCTAATGACACTAGAACAACAATCCTCCTCTCGTTCACTTTTCTACGCATATGTTGTAGCAGGACATAGAGGGCGTCCTCAGTGCCTCTTTGTGGCATAAAGCCATATTGGCGGGTGCTAACACTAGGCAGAAGATAGAACCTGAGACGAGCCACCAACAGCTTCTTATATATCTTTCCAAGAACCGATTATTTTTATTGTTTGCACATCGCAAACAATAATATTCTTATGTTATTATTCTGTCTTACAATTACTTCAGGTAGACTCATTACTGTAACACAAAACTTCGAATTCGAAACTGTTATATGAAAACATTGGCCAGATAAATTAGTACTAGTAACATAGTACTATACACATGATGGCTAGTTTATACGCATGTATGTGAATATGAAATAATTCTTGCATGATGCAAAATAAAAACCAATAAATTATCTTCTTACTTATTGTAATTGAGTCATGGTATAGAGAATTTTTAATAGATATAAAGCGATAAATCTGATGACTAATGGAAGAAGATTGGAAAAACAGAACCTACAATTGTCATAGAACGAACAAATAAATTTGTAGACTAACCTGTACAATAAATACGGCGCCCTAGTACACCCAAGCACGGACAAAAGCAGCTCCCTCTCGGAGGGTACACTTGCGACTTGGAACCTTTCCCAAGCAAAATTCCATTCTCTTGCTCCTCCTGCCTGCACTCCCACACAGTACACTGTACTACGAAAGTCTGCATGGATTCTACAAGCATCATAAAAACACATAAAAGTTTTAGTGAAATTTAACTATAATTTAGATTTAATTTAGATTAAAGTACATATGTACTTTAATTTAAATTATAGGGTTAAATTGTCATTCAATCATAGAATTTGAGAGGTTTTAAATTGTCTGGGTATTTCATAAAGCGCTGCCATTTCAGGAAAGGACCTAGTGTAGCCGTGTCGTGATGTGTCTAATACATATCCTCACGACGTATCCTTAACGTTCTTATCAGAGAGGATGGAACACCAATCATCAAGTTATGAAAGAAAAAAGAAATCATCGTTTTGTATGAAAGTGGAAGGAAAATTATGATATTTATATGACTCAAATATCATAATTCTCCTTATACACTTTCACCTAGTTGACACTGGCTATTTGATTTTCATAAGTCAAGTCAAGCTTTTGCGACTTAATTGTACTAAAACTAATGATTTCAAACACGACGCATTTAATTTTCATTTGATTGATACTATCCTGATCGAGAAATCAAGTGCACACAGTGCATGAGAGTAGTATCAGAATATCAGAATCAGGATTAGGATCAAGATAGTATCAATCAAAATCAGCAACTGCTGACAGTGCACTTAGAATGTCAAAAAACGTATTGCTCTTAAAAAGAAGTGCAAAAGAAAAGAATGTTTAAATGACTCGGACACAAAGAAATAATAATGAGTGGCAAGAGATTGACAACAAAATCTACAGAGCGAAAATGAGTGGAGCAGAAACCAAGGAAGACCAAGGCTGACTTACTAAGATCAAAAAGCCAGAGCGATAGCTGACAGAAATGTCAAAAGTACTCGCATACTTAGAGGAAAGTGTGTGAGGAGAATGATGAGATTTGAAGAGGCGAAATAATGTATGTAAGGACCGCGATACTAGACGCTCCATAGTCTCTGACTACACCGTTAGGGATACAACATGAGGATGTCATGTATGTTATGTATGCAATTCGCATTATAGTACTACTACCGCCACCTATTGTTAATTGAAAAACAACCTGCTGTTAATATTAAAGTTGCATGTAATGGTTCATCATAAAACTGATAACAAGATAAGTAATCAAAAATTACTTTGAATTGTAATAATTTTCCATTCTTTTCGTACCTTGGTACCTAGTTCAAGTAATGCACAGTCATAAAATATACATGCATATTTATTAATCTATCATTCATATATTATCACAGATAACTTTATCGGCAACTGCGTTTTCACGCAGTACTTCAAAAATTAGATCAAATATTTAATCAGTCTACAGTTTTTTTAATTAGTATTAAATATCTCATTGATCTAATTGATTGATAAACCTATAAGCGACCGTGGCAACTGGTTTGAACATGCTATTCACACAGCAGCAACTAGAATTCAGATTTTATAACTTAAAATCAACCTCAATTAAATAGTACGAGATTTCATTTTAAATGTTTCATCAATACTGGAAAAATGTCAACACTGGAAAAACGTACACTGAAATTCAACTCACTATCTGTCTGCCTGTCTGTCAGAACCTTTTGAATAATGAAATTAGGAACAGTTAAATAAAAGAGTGACTTGAATACGAAAGTTGACAAGTTTCACTGCTAAAATTTAAAGAAAAAACTTGTATCACATGAGTAGTAAAAAAGTATCACTAACAAAATTTAAAAAGTACTGAGCTTTGAGAATAAAATGTACATCTTATTCTATCCTATTAATCTTATCCTATTAAACTTATAACTTATCCTATTAAAGGAAAATTATAATGATTGCAGATTACGTAATCTAAATTCCACGACGAATTTTGTTTTGCTGTTAGCATTATTTTTCAAACAAAGAGAAAACTAGACACATTGGATTTCGGTTAGGTTAGGTTCGGTCGAAATACGATTGCATAGGTTTTTCAATATTAGTTATGTACAAATACTTTGATAAAAAAATATCTTTATTTTTAGCCAACCCCACAAAACATAAAATGGTCATTGGAACGTATTGATCATTCAATAATATTAAATAATATTAAAAAGTTTTTACGAAATGAACCAATAAGTAACAATTATTTTCCGTGTGATCCGAACAAATAAGTAATTAAGATTTCTAGAACGGTTAGAAAGTAGCTGAAGCTCATAATTTTTTTATAAAGCGATGCATCAAAGTTATTTCTGAATTCGAAATAGTTCAGTCCAGTTTTTTTTTAAATTTATTTATTCTGTTTCCTATCATAATCAGAGACGTTTTTATCTTTATTTCCTTAATCTATCCTATTATATACAAATATCATCATTCCTCATGATCATTAATTCGTAGTCAAGTTTATTGTGGTTTACGAGATCAGCAGCAAAATAATAAATAACCTTAACAATTAAATCAATAAAATAATATCTGATCTGAACTTATTAGGGAAAACTGGAGGAGCGCCTTGCAATACCCAGACTTCAAAACTATTTAGAAAAATTCGTCCCTAATTGACTTGACCGGGAATCGAATTTAGAGTCTTTGACTGTGAACGTATCAACGCTAAGTACCACTGCCAGGCCAGTCTTGATATTGAATCCAAGTCGAAAATTATGATTAATTCGCAATACTTACTCATTATAAGCATCAGGATTTGGCGTTAGCATCCAATTAGTGTACATCCTGACAGCATATTCCAAGCAATCAGCATGCTCCAAGTGGCAGGCTGTCGATAATACATCTACACGATGTTGTGCACGAACTACGCTCTCATTAGCTGACACTTCCCAGCCGAGTTCTTGAACAGCATCATTAAGTAGGCGTAGAACGTAACGCTGTAATTAAAAAAATAATGTGAAACACAAAAATATTAATTCTTAGGAACTTGTATCCTAATGGTTACACTAATATAAAATCCTTTCTGAAAAAGGTTCCTTGAAACGTTTTATTGCACATTTTGCAGAAGACGATTCTTTTATAATTTCTAAGTAATTATTTCCATTACGTCACTTACAATGTTTCTCTTGAAACAGAAGGATACGATTAATAAAGGTTTAGTAGCATTATAGGCTAAGGAAATAACCGTCAATAAGTTTAATATAAAATTCAAATCCATCCAAAAAGATTGAAAAAGTGAACTGGCTGATTGAGTTTCTTATTAAAAAAAAAAAGAACAAGCTACGCAACGCGCAATGTTCCACACAAATACTAATTTAGCGCAAAACGCGCGAAATAAGAATTTGCTTTAATTTCTTATTAATGCTTTAATTTCTTCCAGCGATAGCGACTTTGTAACCCTTGTATTCAAGGGTGTTTTTTTTGAATGTATTAGTTCAAAATTCAGCGAATCAGGTTATTGATAACCTTCTAATCAAACCTCCGTAATCAAAACAAAGGGGAAAATATATTAAGGCTGAAAATTTTAAAATGGACGGAAATGGAAAACATGTAAAAATTTCTTTTGACGTGACTCTCGTTTATAGAATATCCTTTTATCGGTTTTTCGACCGCCATCAAAAATAAATAAACCTGATAATATTATATACTTTTTCTTTCTCTCCTTAATCAGTATACTATTTAAGGAAAATTATTTATGTAATTGTTTTTAAGCCCGTATCCGCATCTATAGATGTAGTTTGATTAGATTTAATTTTCTGATTAGAAATTAAAATCCGCATCATGTAATATAAAAACATCTGTAACATCCTTAATCTCCTTGGTATTAATGAAACCGGAATACTGTGATTTCTTATATTGATAAGTATGTTTCTTTTGCAACGACTAGGATACATCCTTATCAGTCAGACAGCTAATAATCTACTTATTTCTGATTAAGAGTATCATAAATACATTAATTTTAGTCATTCTGACGTAATGACTAAATGATTTTGTTCCTGTTTTATAATTAGGGTTGCCAACCGCTCTTAACATTAAAGTATAATTGTACGTTTTAGCAAACTTAATTTATACTTTCTGGGATAATAATGATAATAAACGTTCCTGAATCTTTATTTTACTTGTATTGAACGTTCTAAGATTTAAAAAACGAATTATTTATTTAAAAAAAATTGGTCAACTGGGATTCGCTTAGCGTAAATTTATATCTATACTTAGACTTTCATTATGTTTTCTTTATAAATTTCGTTATAAATAAAACAAAAAAATAAAGAAAATTTTCATGTGAACTCAACAATAGGTAAAGTTATAATTATATTCTCTGATGTTTTTTTATAAATTAAGGGGAGAAAATTTGAAACAGAGTTCGGGTACTCCCATAGCTCTTTCTTTAATTCCGCTGTAAATATTTTAAGTAGACTAACTGAAAACAACAAAGTTATAATTAAATAATGATAAGTTGCTCGCTCATTACTTAAACTCCTTACATTACCTACTTAACTGATGTCAATGACCTGCAAAATAAAACACAGCCGGCACGTTCTAAATTTTTTTTTCTTCCATACCAGTATGAAAAATAATTTTTAAAAACAAATAATTAGCATTTAGACTTTGTAAACCGATAACTATTACAAAATCATCATTCAAAGTATTTCCTTCAGATAAGATAGAAATTATTGCAAGGCATTTTCTTTACATACTTTTAACATTATCCATATTTAGTTATAGAAACTCGTTTTATGTAAATATTGACATTTATTACTTGCGTTAGTTTATGCTTTGCTGTGGTTTGGTAGAATTAAATGTATGAAAACATACTCGTATTCGAAAACTACATTGTGTCAAAATATAAAAGCAATCGATGAAGAATTTTCGAAGATTTAAGATTTTTAACAAAGGGACATTTAAATTTTCATTTACATAGATAATCCCATACTAGGCAACTTTTCGAATTCGTCATTTTTTATAATATAAGAATTTGCAGAGTGAAAAGATTTAACAATAATTTTTTTGTAAATTTGGAAGAACTCTAATAGAATCCACTTAGATCTTAAATCTTTTATGGACAAAATCGAGAAACCCACTTGCTATTTGTGTAGCCCTTGGCCCTCTGTTTAGATTTGTATTTTTGTTTGAATAAAAGTACCTCCTCGAAATTTAATACACGAGCGACCTCACATCCAACAAAGAATAGAATACTAACTTTGGAGACTGTCATAAAGTTTACTGACCTTGTACTCTAAATAATATGCTCCTTTTGACAACATAGTGTCGATGTAACCTAACGCCACCAAACCAGCCTTCCACGGTACATAACTCCGTTCGTGTGACAAGTAGCTAGTCACATCCAAAGCGGTCGTGTAGTCTAAACGTCCAGATAGTGCCAGGTTCATAGCGTCGTCTACTATCTGAGCTCTATTTATAGGATGTATCTCCTCAAAACGCGATGGATCGTTCAGAATTTTGATCAACATCTTCCAGTTTCTTTGATCGTAATTTATACGATAGAATCCTGAAAAATGGTTTAACTTGATATAATATATTTGATACATTTATAAATTTAATTATAATAATAATAATGCGCCAGACAATATACACCAATCATCTGATCTCAAACTAAGATATTCCCTGTGCAATGGGAACCAGACAACGACTACTGGGAGCGTCTCCCAGTCCGGAGAAAATCCAGAAAAGTTCGTTTCCTAAATTGACCCGACCGGGAAACGAACCAGGAACCTTCCGCGCTTGGGTGCAACGTCTAAACCACTGCATCATCGAGGTCGTTATACATTTGATACTTTGTCTTATACTCTCATGACATTTGTCTTATTTTGTCATACATTTGAAACTTGATACAAATATATTTCTTTAGATGAACGTAAGAAAGAAGAACTCGCTGTGATTTAGTTCAATAGTGAGAGAAGCTATTTTTTTGCCAAGAATGTAAAGAAAGAAGAACTACACGTAGTATAATTCAATAATGATTTTCCAAATTAAGCTGACCCGCCTGTAAATGCACTAGAACCTTACATACA
This sequence comes from Zeuzera pyrina, assembly GCA_907165235.1. Lineage (NCBI taxonomy): Eukaryota > Metazoa > Arthropoda > Insecta > Lepidoptera > Cossidae > Zeuzera > Zeuzera pyrina. The sequence continues at coordinate 22,120,862 of OU015624.1, read as the reverse complement.
TATTTATATACATTACAGATCGGTGGCCGTTTAGTTGTTCGCCAAAAAAGATTAATGAAAGTAACAAGAGGTAACGCACTACACATTTTTCAATTCGTGATGTAAAGAACTCTAGTTTTACATCCTGCGTAATGATAAAAAAAAATTTTTACTTTGTATTAATAATAATAATAATGCGCCAGACAATACACACCAATCATCTGATAACAAGGGTAAAGGTACTAGGGTATTCTCTGTGCTTGAGAACCAGATGACGACTATTGGTGGCGTCTCCCAGTACACCCAGACCCGAGACAATCTAGAAAAGTTCGTTTCCTAAATTGACCCGACCGGGAATCGAACCTGGAACCTTCCGCGCTGGGTGCAATCTAAACCACTGCGCTATCGAGGTCGTCATGTGTTTAAAACTAAATCCTAAAAATCTAAATTTAACTATTGAAGTTCACGTTTTTCTTGAGAGTACCACTTACTGTACGCTCTACCTACTACTGGTTATTTTAGCTGGTATAGTTAATAAGGACTCCGTATGGTTCGGGATGTACAGCATTCGTTTAATCGGCCGTAAACTTTGAAAAAAAAACAAATAAATAAGACAAACAGAAACCGAGGTGATTCTAAAATTGTCTTCTTCCATATTTTAAAGTGTACCTAAATAAATAAATAAATAATGACATGTTATTGACCCCGTATAAGTATCAGATCACATTCTAGTGTTATGGATCGAGTTAAATAACGAAAGCGTGGAGAACATCGGTGTAATATGGACTGAAGCGGAACTAGGAGGATCTAAAGGGTGTTGGTAGGAAAGGAATTTTCAATTAAATGACAGAAAAAATAGGATTGTATTTCATAGCGTTTTTCAATGTTTACCTACTTATGTTATGTTAACAAATGTTTATACCTTTATTTTCTGTCGACTATGCTATTCAAATATTTTAAATAAGTACTTCACAATGCATAGCAATAACACGTACCTGTTTGTTGAATATTACCAATGAACCAATCGTCTTTCTTGATGGAAATGTTACTAGCTACGACGGATCTCTCGCCTCTCAACCACAGTTTAGGTCTTGTCGATTCGAAATCCTTCTCTGACTCGGTGGTGTAAGATACTGGTATCCACCACACCGGCGACTCTTGATTTTCCGAAGTAATGTTGATAAGAACAAAACGTTCCTGAAATTTTATCTTTCTAAAGAGAAGGTATAACTGCAATATCATGAATTAGTTTGGAATCAATAATAGTATAAAATAGCGCCCCTTCCCGACTTCGCTCGGTGTTAGAAACACTAACAGATATTCTATTGTGGCAACATACATAGCCACCGCCATAACATACTCTCTCCCACTTTGCTATTCATACTCTACATACGTGTTCATACAAATGAAATAAAATAATACAAGAATACAGGGTTTTATTCAGTAAGAATTTAGGTGTCAACCCGTAACATTGTGCCGAAACTCAGCAATGAACCGGGGACGTTTAGGTCCCCATCTGTATCACATGTGAGACAGCCATCACAAGGTGTCAACCCATAACATAGTGCCAAAACTCGGGAATGAACCGGGGACGTTTAAATCCCCATCTATATCAGATATATGTTTCATGTATACTAAATAAAACCCTGTATTCTTGTATTATTTTATTTCATTTGTATGAACACTCGGGTTAAATACACATAATATATAACCTATCTGGAATAATGTACTTTTGAAATGGTAAAAAAATGTTTCAAATAGGTACGTGGTTCCGGAAATTACTCACAATATACAAACTCACAAAATTCGCACTCTCTTTTTATAATATTATTGTAGATTATTGATTAGAATTAATCAAATGAGAGTTCAACTTGGGCGCAGAGAAATTCCATGCGAGATGTATAAAGAATGGTGGATTAATTCCTGACACAAATTTATACAATTTCAGCAATTTCTGAAAATCAGTAAGACCTACGACTTTTGTTTATTCCTCATTCATAACTTTTAACAAATTTTTTATATTTTCTGATAACTTTCATTTTCGAATTTAGTATTTTTTTCAAAAATAAAAGGAGTAATGGAATTACGCTAGGCAACTAAGAGTGTTCTGCGCGTCATTCAGCGGACTGGAAGCACCCAGGAAACCTTGGATAGAAGACAATTTAGTTTGCTTATTGGAATCCTAACCAGCTTAAGTTCGTTAGGATTCGAACTTATCGTGGAAGTTAGTTGTCTTAACTAATGTCTCGATGAACTAGTCGCATACATTCATATTATATATAACAACAATATTATTGATTTTATCTTGGTGCATAATTAAAAATATTATTTGCACGCTACTACTAATCTTAGTATAAATCCATTTATTTAATCATCAAAACATAATAATCAATTATACAGATGAAGTGTTAAGCAGTTATCAATCACGAATCATAAGATATTACGATTAATGTCAGTCAAATTCCCTTATGACATCTAATTGTAATAATACTAATAATGTCCAAAAAACATATAAGCAGCATAGCCCAGTGAGACAGGATTGTACTCAGTATACTCAGACTAAACAAAAATCTTTTTTTATATCGATTTAATAGAAAATCGTATCTACCTAGGCCGCAGATACACACAGAGTAATACGTTACTTACACACATATCTTCGCGCTGTATCCCTAACGGGGTAGTCTGAGAAGACAGAGTGCCAATCGCAGCGGTCCTTACCTACTTCTTTCGCTTCCTCGAATCTCATCATTCTCCTCACACATTTTCGCCTAGGTATGTGAATGCGAGTTTTACGTTCATACTTCTTTTGCTTCCTCGAATCTCATCATACACCTCACACATTTTCGCCTAGGTATGTGAATGCGAGTTTTACGTTCATACTTCTTTTGCTTCCTCGAATCTCATCATACACCTCACACATTTTCGCCTAGGTATGCAAGTGCGAGCTTGACATTTCCATCCGCAAACACTCTGGCTATTTGATCTTCGTAAGTCAGCCTTGGTCTTCCTTGGCTTCTTTTTACCACTCGCTTTCGCTCTGTAGATTTTATTCGTCAGTCTTTTATCACTCGTTCTTTCTATGTGTCCGGCCTATCTAAGCATTCTTTTCTTCAAAGTAATTAAGTAACATAATATTATCAAACGTTTTCATAGACAAAACAAAATTCCCTCAAAATTTGTCATTCAATTGTTTACTTTATACATATTTTTTTAAATATCTTCCGGCAAAGACAGCTAAAAGATATAAATATGAATGTATGTCTTAATGCATTATTTTCATTATGTTGCTATGCAATGTTGGACACGGACTTTCAAAATGTTCACTTCTCCAGCTCTTCTCGTTCAACGATTTAAAATTACTTTGCTCAAATCATTGCTCTATCTCGCTTTAGGACTCTCTACCTAAACAGGGATTAAGTTACTTGTCTACCCCAACGGTTATCAGCTTTTTGACAACAAATTATAGAAGCATCCAATCGTTGGGGAGACTATGTAACACGTATCGACGAGTATATTTATTTTGGCAGAATGTAACTAAAATATACATACATAAATATGAATAACATATATAATCCCTGAGCCTTGACGGCACGAAGGGAAGATACTACCCAAATTTTGTTTGTAGTTAAATACAAGACTATCAACTAGATATTAAGTATCACTTAGGACATTTTACCATTATTTTTACTTAACAAGCACCAGCCTTTAATTAACCCATAAATCAAACAAACAACCAAGGGCGGATACAGCTTTCAAGTCAGGGGGGATCATATAGTCGAGGTCAAGGCAGAACAGGCTCCAATTCGATCACAATAATAAATCTAATTACAAAGGAATAGTATTTTAATGATATACGTCAAAATAATTTTGATCAAATAACAAAATCAATTTCTTTCTTTTGTCTTCTCGCGAACCGAGTTATGACTTCCTTCACTTGAATAGGTATAAAAATATACTCAGTAATAATATACTCAGACATTTCACACAGCGACATCTATTCCCAAAGTAAGCAGCACAGCGCTTGTGTTATGGGTACTAGACAACTGATATACTGCTCATGTACTTTTCTTTTTGTAAATAAATACATATTATACATAAACACCCAGACTCGGGGCGGGAATCGAACCCGCAACCCCCGTTTACTTTCCGGTATGCTTTTGTGGAACGAGAAAAAGGGCCAGTCCAGTTTAGGCGTTAGCCATCATTCGCGTATATGTGTTTGCCATCATACTAAGTATTTATTTCATTAAAATCAACAAGATTAGAAACATTATCACTAGTCGACCTAGATCCAGCCCAGGCGGGGGTCCTGACTCCAATGACTCCCCGCCTCCTGGATAGACCCTGGACCATTGCAGATAACGTAGTTTGTAGAACTGAGAAGCTTACTTGTTTAAAAGAGATCTCTCCGCTGTCATAGTTCCTAATAATAGTAAGGACTGGGAAGCCAGTCTGTAACGTCCAAGAGTCCATCACCACTCCGACATCAGCGTCGAATGCATTTTTTTTCTGCGCAGCGTTTGTGAGAGCGTTCCATAGGTCACGTTGTTCAGCGTCACCATACTTTTTCGCGTTTAGATAATCAGTAATACCAGAATTGAATACTTCGTCGGTGAGAAAATGATTCATCATCCGGAGGATCGCTGAACCTGAAATTCGAAAAACCTTATTAATAACTATTCATAGTGCATTGCTTTTAGTCGATTTAACAGTTTATAAATCGATTTTAGTAAAATGTCCTAATAGATATTCTCACATTTTAAATCAACCCTTTTTTTTTAGTTGATCGTGGACTACGCTTCACCTTGCTATCGAGTAATGATGAGATCAAATGTTAATCGCTTTTTCTCTTGATTTCTATTCTATCTTCCTCTAAAATTGTACTTATAAAGGCATGAGAATATGCTAACCTCGGAATTAGCTTCTCCCATGCTGTGGCAGTATATTATATTTTTGAACATCTTTTTTAGATTGTATCTTTTACACCTATTTAATGACTGCGTATTTATCTCGATTGAAACATTTACTTAAATAATTACAATTCCACTCTTCTAGTCTTCAACTTTAATAAATTACTCTTAGGCTTGCTAAATATTTTTTACTTTGCGAATCGAAAGCATTGAAAGAAGCAAAAGTTCACAAAAAAGATTAATGTTTTTATCACTCAAAATCCTTAGTTACATGATATCTTATCTTACATAAAAAATATTCGTCTCACCCTTTCCATAAGAAATTTTGTCGAATATTGCACCAATTTCTTCTGGATTCCCGACTTCAACAGAGATCTGATGGGAGGATGTCAGAGCATCTAGTTTGAACACACTTTGTACCTCATTCAAGACAAACACTTCCATCAACTTCCAGGTTTTTTCCACCTGAACAAGCAAAACAATAGTATTTTACATACACTCAAAATACTTTGCATGAAACATCTTTTTGGAACAAAGTTCCTTTTCACACATTACACTCTAAACACTTGACGAGTGAGAGATAGCCCTAAAAAAGTGTAAGACTTCAACCGCGCCGACACTTTCTTTTTTCATTTTTTTTTATGTAATTACTCTCAAACGTTGTTAATTTATTTCATTGTGCCTTTTACATTACTTTTACATTATATTTTATATGGAACTTAGTTCAACTGGGTGTACCGCGCCACCTCTCATTTTTTTTATTCAACGACTTAATAACTAAACTGACATAAAACTAAGTACTATCTTAAATAAAAAACTACCTCAAAGTTGCCGCTTGAAAAGCTGTTATTGCTAAGGGTTAGAATTAAATTGAAACTAAATTCTTTCACAATATAAATAAAGTAGCTATGCTCTGTGGCTTGACTTGCGTTAAACATAGACAATGTCTGCACCGCCACCCACCGGATAGCGAATAGCATAGTTACGACAAAACGAAATATACTGAACATGAGCTCAATTGATCAAATCCTTCAGAAGTTACACATTAACAAATAAACGCATTTTGTGCTACGTTTAATTTTATTTTTCAATATTTCTGCTTTCTGTTTTTTTTATATCATTGGTTAGGGTATCCGCCATGATAATAACAAAATTAAATTTAGTAAAATATTAAAGAGCATAGAATTAGGAAGATATATATTATAGAACAATAGAAGCAGCATAAGACAAACGTATTATGAGACCGGCGCAATCCCCGTACACGGGGTATGCTAAAACGAAGTGCGAGAGGTGTCGAACACGTGCAGCAGCTAGGGAGAGGTGTAGGACGTTCATGTATCTACATTTTATCGATAAATTACCATAACCATATTTTATTTTACTTATTATTTACACGTACACAGATTATTATTTAATAACAATTATTATTACAATACTGATGGCACTAGTCTAAATTTTTTTAGTGTTTAATTAAAAATGTTACTTTTTTTAATTATTTAAACATAATATAGAGTTTAGTTTTCAAGCGTTAGGATACCGTTCGTTATCTCTTCCTAAAGTGTCAATCAATAGTTGTTTTCTTTTTGGATCAGATGGAAAGCTGAAATAATACACAATTATAAAATGATTGCAATACAAAACAATCCAAAATACAATGTGTACCTAATACATAAATTATTTAATTCATATTAACATCCTACTGCATATATTATGCTTGTGCTAAATAATTTATCGATAACATAAGATGACTAGCGAATCCTCACTAGTTGTTGTCATGGTAATAAACGCGCTCGCAATAAGGGCGATAACAGATCAAATCTTATCAATTTGTGACTAGGAATAACTTAAAGAGAAAAATACTTACATATGAAAAATAACACCACTTTTTACTTTCTTGTTTAAAGAGTGATTTTTCCACACTTTTAGAGCACAAGATGGCATTTTTATACAAAATAATATAAATATGAAATTCTTAATACTGCTATGGACAACGTCAACTAACAATGGATGCGCCATGTACACTTATTTTAGGTGTAGTTGCGGTAAGGCGATATAAATGTAAAGCGTGTTTAATTCTTAGTATATAGTTCCTACTTGTATGTTAAAGTGGCTATTATATGTTTATTATTTCTTTAGAGGCTTATTACGAATAAAAAGGTAGAAAGTTACGACAGATGCACGGACGGAGAAATTACCTGGGCTTTAATAATGAGGTCCCGTTGGCACTATCTGAGCACGTATACGTAACACTTGGTGTGCTCACTTCTGGCCACACTTAACCAATTTTCGTTAACGTTAATTTCGACAATACTTACCGCATCAACAGCCACGTACTCCACATAAGATGCAAAACCTTCATTAAGCCATATGTCAGACCACCAGGCTGGAGTCACTAAGTTGCCGAACCATTGATGAGCGATTTCATGAGCCACTACAGAAGCAACGCGCGCCTTTGCTGTAGTTGGAGAAACGCCGCTCTCATACAACATTGCTATTTCTCTGTAAAAAGGCAAAAAGTAATTTAATTCAACATCACTCGTCCTCAAAATGGAACTGATGAGATTTAAAATTATGATAAGAAATAAATCCACCTATAAAATAATAAAAATTGAATGTTCAAGTAAATACATATCTTTACGCTACATTCTTAAGCATTATCCTACGCATATGTTTATTAGGTTATTAATGAAGTATAATATTCTATATTTTAAGTAGCATTTTAAGTAATATTATATTTTGAGTTCATTAGTATTTTAACTTAAAACGTTTACATTTTAGAATAAATTACTTGTATTATGAGAGCAATAAGGACCGTTTCTATATGAAATAGACTGATTTCTATTTCAGACTTCTACATTACTCTATAATTGTTGTTCTTATTTGCCATAGGATAGTCTTTTAAAGGTTCGTATTTACAATTCAAAATTCTGAAATTTAGAATTAGATCGCTTTCCTACTGAGAGTGTAGTAATCTATGTTCATTTGTAATATCCAATTTCAACTGATTCCTAACTTTTACGAGATATAATATGTCAAAAGCTCTCGCATACCTAGGCGAAAATGTGTGAGGAGAATGATGAGATTTAAGGAAGCGAAAGAAGTATGTAAGAACAGCGACGCTTGGCTCTCCGTTCTTTCTGACTACCCCGTTAGGGATACAGCGTGTATAATATTTCAAATATCTACCTCAATCTATATTATTCTATTTTTTTTACCATTGATACACTTATTTCTGAGTAGCGCACCCCGAGTTCTTTAAGTCATATCAGCAATTTAAAAAATAAACTTTACTACATACTATGTAATCTGGGTGTCACTAGCTCCTCAGTGGGATAGTTTATTGTGTGTTAGAGTCAGATTATTATTAAATCTTTGCTATTGCAATTACTCAATGTTTTGTATGAAATACTATTACCACAGTTAATTATGTCATTTCGAGAGGAATTCATTTCTTTTACCTTTTCATTACGTACTTTCTTAGATTAATCTTTTTTCTTACGAGCTAAAGTTTATCTTCTTGACGTAAATAATAACTTTTTTGTAACTTTTGCCATTTTTTACCGTTTTATTGGCACTTATTTGTTAGAAATTTAAGGCTCTAACCAAGCGAAAAACAATTTTTATGAAAAAGTATGGAATTCACGAAAAAATGGGATTTTTTTGCTTATTCGATCGTGTTATAGGTTCGTTTATTGTGTGGAGTTGATTTAAGTATAAAAGTACGATAATTAGGCGAGTAGTAGTAAAGGCACGTTCGAACATCTTGGACGCCCATAGAGTAGATATTCTATTATGTGGGACGACCATAGTACAAACTCAGTGCTTACTTCGTGCGATTAATATAGTCCCTGGAGATCATATAATACTAACCTACCCTAGATATTTATTTAAGTCAAGGTCATTCAAAAGAGAAAATAAAAAACTTAAAAGAAAATTAAACTGACTTAAAAAAAACACTGCAAAGTACAAAATAATTGTCCTTTACTAATCAAAACTCATGTCCAAAAATAACTCTACAAATATGATCAAATACCTACATAATTAAATTTGACAGTTATTGAAGTCGGTGCCAAATGAATGTGCAAGAAGTTTGGTATGCTTGACACCGACTTCAGTAGGCAAAAATTTTGTGTAGGTATTCGTATCGTATTTATAGTTATTTTTGTACTTGAGTTTTGATTAGTGAAGGACAATTATTTTGTACTTTGCAGTGTGTTTTTTAAGTCAGATTCATATTTTTCTTAAAAACTTTTGGTCGGTTTTTATGTGTATTGTTAGTTTTCATTTGTCAATAATGCAAGGACACGTGGAATGCTGATTCAATATTCTGATTTAGCGTGCTCTGATAGTATGCCCTGCAACATTCAGTTTACATTTTGAGCTGAACATATTTTGCCTTGGATTTGTGGATGGGTACTACTGATGCTATTATGCAATGTTTAATTTTTTTAAAGTTTTATCTTTATTAGTACGTATTGTTGTGGTAAATTTTGCGTTGGTTTTCTTTTCAATACTTTTTCTCGACTTTATAATACTTTTTATCTGTAGATAATGTTGTATGTACCTATTGCTTTAACTAATTTATTTGGGTCTTTGTAATCCATTACTGTTATCCCAAATAAAATAATTAAACGTAATTATGTAGGTACTAGGTACATCAAATGTGAACAGATTTAGACAATATCATTTTCACCAAGCTGGAGCTCACTTTTAATGCTCTGTTATAGATATAGAGCACATTTTGAAACATAGATATAGAGCACATTTGAAATGTGTTATAATGACTGTAATTATAATTTTAACGTTATACATTAAGTCATTACAGCCGATGTGCGCGTATTTGTTAAATGTGTTAACGCGATGAAACATTTATAACGATGTTCGTGTCGAAAATAGAACTTCGTAAATCACAGTTTTAACGAAAGATTTATTGCGCCGAATAGGTATTCGGCGCAATAATCGAGGTATTGATTCGTGATCTCATAACAGTAACAAATAAAAGCGAGGTCACTACTACTAATGTGGGTAGTACACCCAGAGTGAATGCAATATGGGCGCAAATTTTGTTTTCACATTAACTCACAACTTGTGATAGGGTTTCGATGTATGAATCAATAAGTTACGAGATTATAGCGAGAATTTCTTGTATAAATACAGTGAAAAAAATCAGCCAAGAAAGTGTGAGAGCAGATAATTTAGGGTTCAGTAGCAAATTTGCACAGTGAATGTTAGGTTGTCTGGAAGAGATCGCTGTTAGCGATAAGTCCACCTGTTGTATTTTACTTTGTACATATTATATTAACTTTTATTTCTTTTGTTTTGTGTGCAAAAAAGTATATTATTATTATTTCAGAATATTGTTAAATTAGTATGTGTGAGGTGAATGATGAGATTTCTGAACGAGAAGAAAGTTATAAGGACCGCGATACTTGATGCTCCATCGTCTCTGACTACCCCATTTGGGATACAACATGAGGATATATGCGTACGTACGTTAAATTAAAAATGGGTCCAAAATACATTTTTTATTTTATTTTTTCTTCACTGTTAGTTTTATGCTACAAAATTATGTCACTGCGGCAAATTTCAGCTCGGTTGTTGCAAAGATGAAGGAATAAATCAACTATTATCTACACACACAGACCGACAGAAAAACAGAAAAAAATATATGGTTCCTATTATTGCCATTTTCGCTATGGAATCCTATAAATTAATTGTCAGTGTAACTCTTTAAACTCCATAAAGATTGAAGTTTTCTTATGAAGTTATTGTCGAAACTTTGGGACGCTAGGGACCCGAAACCCATCGACTGGTTTTCGATATTTGTAAGCGACTGGTCAAGGCTTCGGTAGACCGTCGGGCTGGCAGCTTCTTCCGCCAACGAATCAGTTTGGCTATAACAAAGAGGTAATGCTGCCAATTATACTGGGCACCCTAAGCAACGACAGCTTTCTAAGCGGCAACTTTGAGGAAGTCTATTATTTAAAATAATGTTAAGTTTTAAGTTTGTAAATATTAACGTTAAGATATGTTACATACACGATTGGTTAACTTTTGTAACTGAAAAAAAATGACAAAACAACCTCTTTTAAAACAGAGATTTACATTTTTCGAACACAGAACACAACGGAACCATTCGTGAACATCGTGCTCCTAATTTTGTGTGTAGATTAATCTAAACAGACTCTTCGAAATGCCAGTTGTATTTTTTAAATTAATTATAGTTTTTAATATAAACGAAAAGAACTAATTTTTCGTATTTTTCGTAAGCTGCGCGCGTATGTTTATGTAGACTGGTCTATTTTAGATTAAACTATTGTTTATCACTGCTTCACCTTAAAAATTGGAAAGTTTGAATGTTTTTTATTTGTGATCGAAGGTTTTAATAAACAAACGCAGCTGAAGTTTTCACGTTTTTCAGAGAAGTCTTTTTTAACTCTAGTAAAGCCTACTATCACTTTACTGGAGAGTATTAGGGGCTTAGTTATAAAAAGACAGACGTTTTACATTAGAGATACAACTTTTTTTTTAACAAGGCAGAAACGTTTCTAATTAATATGAGATAAGTCGCTTGTGTTATACTTACTAGGAATCTTTAATCACATTTGTATGTCGTGTGTATTAAGGTCGACAATGGAGATAATAGCGCGAATATGAAAGAAAGACGTTAAATAGTTTTGTACGATTGTTAGAGTTTACTAGCTTTATGTAAAGTAATGGTTACAAATTCGTACTTGATAGCCAACTGTCTAATAAAAATATAAGCACTTATTGTAATAGCATATCTGTGAAATATGTGTGATATGTTATCTATTATACACCTGTATTTAAACAGGGGTGTTTAATGTTGAGTCTTAAAACCATTTCAATATCTTATTTACAATTTTTAAACATTTATACTACAAGGTATAGTATATTATTATTAATGTTAAGTTAAATCTCCAAAAAGTACAAACATAAAGTTTGTAAAGAAGTATACATTAACATCACTTCTTTCGTTCACACTAAAAGGTCCTTATTTTGTATTTTAGCAAAATAATCAAACAGGGTATGGAATATATTAGGTTTTAGCATATACAAAAAGCGAACTAGCGAGGAAAAACAAAGTGAAAATGAATAATATAATACAATAATACTCCAGACAATTACACAGATTGTGTGACCGCAAACTAAGCAGGAAGCTTGTACTATGGGTACCACACAACGAACTTAGGGGTGTTCCCAGTAACACCCAGACTCCAAGCCAGTTTAGAAAAGTTCGTTTCTTAAATTAACCTGACCGGGTATCGAACTCGGGACCCTAAGCTTGGAGGGCAGCTGCATATGCCACTGCGCCAACGGGACAGTCATTGACAATGGTTGTACAAGGCGGGGAAGATTATAACTAACTTGTAAAGAACCAATAACCCAGTGTTAGCTAATAGTAATTTCGAAGCTCGTATGTATCTCAAAAATATTGAAGAAAAATAATGAGGTTTGAGGTCCCGAAAAGGAAATGTGTTCGAAATACAAAGATATACTTTATTATTGTGGCAACACAGACGCCGCTCCTCCTACCATTTTATAATCTATGCAAGAACATATATAATAAATTAAAAATAATATATTAAAAGAAATTTTAATTAAATAAATAATATAACAAAAGCCTTAATAATGTCAAATTCAAACATAATGTAAGGACCACGGTATTATATCGTGTCAGTCTACTCCGTTAGGAATACAACATACACCTATGTATGTAATAAAATAACAGGTGTAATTTTAAATATTACATAAATTAGATAATTTCTATGAAATATTTTAATTAATTAGATTAATCGCTCACGCTTCCGCTTTACGCCTTTAACTTAAGCTCGCTAGACTCGCCCCCAATTATATAGAGATGATAGATGACCTTCTGAGCGCGACTAATGAAGTGTCGCGCCTCGCACCATCTGATCGATCAGCACCCTCATTCTGGATTTTTCCACAAATTTTGTTAGAGGATTGACCAATTTATATAATTTGGAAACTGCGCAAAATCTGTGAAGTGCTTTGAAACATTTTGTTGCTTAGTAGTGCTTGAAAGCATAGGTTTCTTTTTTGAGTTTTTCCTTAGTTTTTCGAGTTCATTTTTCGAGTTACGTGTAGCAATTTCAAAGTCTATCGTCGCTAAATAATATCACATCTGTTCGCTCGTAACTTATCTTCCATTAAACTGGAACTTCACTTTGACATTTCGTATTTGATTAAGAACGTTAATCCTTAAATTTGATCCATATCAATAATTGAATGAATGGGACGAACTTTAGTTTATTTTCAGCGCATTGTAAGATAACAAACCCGCTACAGCAGTTTTGAGTTTATGAATACACCTGATTATTTATATATCAAGGTAAGCTAATGCACCTTTGCATTGCTCATCACCTCCAACTCTGGCAGTGAGTTAATAAATTGCAATATTTCAACATATTTGCAATTTTCGATGAAACCGCAGGGCTATTACCTAAAAATTTGCAGACATCGACAGCCACGCGAACATTGCGGTGACGGTAGATATAGCACCACTATACAAATAACATTGTACAAATTCTCGTTTTGGTAGCAGATATCGCACGATATTTGGCTGTCGCATGCTGACTGCGAGTTAGGTAATAAGCGCGCCGAAATCTGCAGAGTTATTACCTAAAAATTTACAAACAAAAGCGACAGCCACGCGATCACTGCGCAACCGGTGACCAGTTTCATATTTTCACTCCAGTTGTATGACATCCAACTACGCATAAATCCTACACTACAAGTCCCACGCAACAAAATGGCTGTATACCCATGTTCAGTATTCAAAACAAAATATCGCAAAATGTCGAACTCATCATTAACCATACATTTCCGCTTCCTGCTTCCTTTACTTTCTGTTCTTCTCTCCCTCCCTTTTGCACGAGACGTCGGGGTTCACACACAAGTCTTCGACGGCACTTCTCTCTCGCATCTCGCGCTGTTAACCAGCAGTTAAAAGCATAAGGAAAAATTCGCTGGAGCAGGAGCTCCTGCGCCAAGGCCGGCCCAAAACCCCACAAAACAGACGCAATCTAATATATCAGCCATCACATCCATCGGTGAGTCCATTCCTTTAAAACCTATAATTTTGTGTTCTATCATTGGTGCTATCAGTTCAGCGCCTACCGAATACAGAAACCACAGCTCCACATACAGTCCACTTGAATATTCAACAAATTCATAACAACTCAATTAAACCTAAATTTAGTGTCAATTTAGAAAATTTCCCACTCCTATAGCAAATAGCCATTTTCATTTTTTGTTATTTTTATATGTATGTAAAAGAAATAGATTACCGTTTGTAATTATTGCCTTTTAACACGGAATAGGGGCTTTGTTTGTTTCACGCTGATACTTGACCCTGAACCCGTTCTCTCGTTTTCATTTTATGCAAATAAAATCAACAAGGAAAGACGATTATTCAAGTAGATCGTGCGGAAAAAATCATGTTCATTCTGTAACTGGAAAGTTTTTGTATGAATGACGTGTGTGGCTTCTAAAAACGCGAAAATTATTTCACTAACTGAAAATTTTGTTTCAAAAATCTATCAAATAAACATTGCATTATAAAAATAAATAAACATAATATTTGGCTATGTTTTGGAAAATCGGCTTTGTACCCTACAAAGGTGTATTAAATAATGAAAAAAAAATCAACGCAAACGAAGTTACGTGCAACAGTCACTATTGAATAGGTTGGTTCTTCGGAGAAGTTTTAGGCTACTACGTATGTAATCATACGTGCGAAACCGGATCTGGTCGCTGGTATACAGCCCTGTAGACTAGAATAATAAAGTTACGGTGTTCCTCGCCTGCCGTATAAGAGGCAACTATGAAGGCCTTTGGGTTCGTGGTTGATCGTAATGGGGGTTCCGCTTGTTCATCCATGCGACTCAGAGGAGGATGGCAGCACGTGTTGTCCGTGTTATAATGGCGCTACGAGGGTTATGTTATTACCGTCCCGAGAAATTCTGTAGCACAGCGCGAGAGGGTTTCCGATGCGTTCCGTAGGAGATCTAAGAGCTCCTCGATAACGCGGTAAGGACAACCACCGCAGGAGATTTGGTAGATCAAACCCTCACACAAGCCAGTGTCTCACCCAAAGAGCTGGTTCTGGGTGAAAATTTCTCACGTAACAAAAAAAAACACTAGCATAATTATATAGAAGCATACGTAAGTGTACAGACAAACACTTAAATAGGAAGCAAACTGTGACTGCGTTACATATAAATATGTTTTTGTATTATATTGCGAAATATATTCAACTAACGATTAGAATAAAAAATGTAATACTTAGTATTGACTTCTGTGTACTGTTTGTGAGTCAACCACCTTGCTCTTGTATAAAGTGGATATAGACGTATGTATGGTCTAGCTAGATTTTAGGGTTATCGTATCAAAAGTAAAAACAGAACCGCAAAAAGATCACTCACATGTCCATCCGTCTATAAGTTTATCGAAGACGATTTTATTAAAAACTATGTGACTAACAAATTATTAATTGACATAGTACCAGTAACACACCTTGTATAATAATGGTAACTTTAATCATTCATAGGGAACAGATAGAATACTTGATTTCAACTTCGTCATTCCCTTCTCCTTTGTTAGCGACAATAACAGAGGATTTCTGTTGTGGTAACACAACCGCCACGAACACTCATTCGCACTTTATAACCCTTGTAGTAACTTTATGCTTATTCAAATAAATCGAATGAATTCACTAATAAAACGTTTTATTCAGTGAATTGTGCGATATAGACGCTACCAAGTGCCAACCCTAACACTCTTATCTTCAAAACTACTGGACCAAGAATGTTAAAAAATTCAGAAAGTAGAAAGGCTTATATTATATTGAAAATTGTGTAATAAATACAATGCCAGTGCTAAATCTAACAGATTTCCATAAATACAAAGTAATTACTTTATAAGCATGTTAAGGAATTTTTAAACGTAAGTCGAACTCACACTTTACTTAATTTTTGACACATAGATATCATTAAAAATAGGGGATCAATATTCGAGGGGTGCCAAGATTATTATGAACAGATTTAACGGTAATACGATAAATAAGTACCTACCTACTGGCTATGCCGTTACTGACACCAATGTTTAAGCTATCAAGTTTCTGTTTAATGTTCTTTTATATCCTTGTATACAATGTACATATGTATATGTTTTACATTAACTACGTCTGAATTATATAAGTATATAAACTAGTAATGTAGGTAACGAATGTTGAATTTCCCACACTCATGAATACTAATACAAATTCGAATATTTATCACCGTTTTTCGCGAATACGAATGTGAATAATCGTAACATAAGTTATGTTGAATACTTATGTTGTGAAATGTGAATATTCCTAGCATCTTATGTTATAAAATGTATCTAAAAGGGGAAATTTAACGCGATTACCTTTTCATTTTGGCTTGACGTTTCAACCGAGTTGCATCGGCCGGGGTCTCAAGCAAACAACAAACAAAGCAAGTACTTTGCTTGAGACCACGGCCGATGCAACTCGGTTGAGACGTCAAGCCAAAATAAAAAGGTAATCGCGTTAAATTTCCCGTTTTAGATATATTTTATAATGCAACATGAAAGTTTAAAAGTTTATCATATGTTATACCTGATGTGATGAGACTTATCAATAATTTGAAGTCTATAAAATTAAGGCTGTTCCCTTAAAACTTTCCTATTGATATATATACAAACTACGAAACTGCCCCGGCTTCTCCTGGATGGGATGTTGATTGTTCGAAACACATCAAATTTTTAAGTTGTTGCTAGTGTAAATACATTATGAAAATACATATACAGGAATACTCGCCAAAACGAGCACGAGTATTCACTGCATCACTAATAATAGAGACCAAGTAAAACACGACAGGAACATGTATGTATAATAAAGCTGTATTTTGAACGACATTAATGAAAATTCATTTTACATTTAAAACTAAATTATTTCTAGCATTCCTTAGCCAAAATGGCAAAAAGAGTCCTAGTTTTATAATGCCTGTCTTTCTTTCTACCTTCTAGTCTTCCCAGAAACTTCTACTGGTAATAATCTTGAATTAAAAACATAAATTATGTAACCTGATTATGGACCAATGAATTATTTTTTTAGTACAGAAATTGTTATTAAATTTTAGATTTATGTGAGTTCGATACGCTTTTGGCCGCTGTTTCCAACGTCAAAGTCAATATCTTTATTATTCAGTAGTCAATTATTTTAAGTTATTTTCTAGCGTTAAACATTAATGCGGGAAAAAGCAAAAAAATAAATACTATCGATTCTGTTTCATCAATTCTTTTCCTCTTTAAAACATTAATCTTTTTCCTAAGCTTTTTCCTTACGTTTGAATTCAATTTAAAATTATTGAAATGTAAAAAAGGTGTTTATTATGAGAATAAAAGCGTAAATAAAACTGTATTTTTTAAGTTATGTCGTATCGATTTCTCGAAACTAATATGTACTCTCTGATTGTTTAAGTATTTACTGTTGTTGCTCGCGATTTCGCTGCCTAGTGAATTATAATAAACTAACGACGCTACTAACTAAAAATAAAATAAAAATTAGACAACAAAGATATGTGGCCAAATAAATGTCAGAGGAACGATTATAATAAATAAAAAAAAAAAAAAAAAAACCTTTGAAGAACCAAATTATCCAACAGTGATCGCTACCCGTAACTTTATCCATATAGATTTCTTCCGTAATTACTTCGACACCTCTTATTACATATAAACGTCGATTTTTTAAAATCGGTTAGACATAATTATGTATTGATATTTATTCGATAGATCTTTTAAATAAACTTGTATCTTAATGAAAGCATTTTTATTTTTTTCTAAATTAACTTTGACACCATTTGTCCATTGTTCCAAATATCATTTCTAGTGGCTTACTGCCTAGTTTTTTTAACTATTTATTTCGTCTGAAATTATAACCAAATCCCTAACTTAATGCGTGTTCGATGCGCTCTTGACCAGTTTTTTTATTGTATAGATAATAATATTATTACCTAGAACTTTCACAACCTTTTATTTATCGATCCGAAAAAAATACATAATATGAATAATCAACAATGAAAATACTTAGACATTCGTGCCTGTCAGTATTACATACAATTTTTTTGATAAACAAAATAATTTACATGAAAAAATATTTCATTAATATTACCTGAATGTAAGGAGTCCCCAATTTTCCATAGCACCAGCTTTGAAATCAGGCAAAGCTATCATGTCGATCTTGGGAAGTGGGAATTCAATTTTGTAATAATCCTCCAGAAAACGCAGTATTTTTGGGCCGATATCTAGCGCGTATGCTGCGGACGGCAACGCTTCTTTCCTGGCCCACACGGAGAAATTTTTGTCGCTCATCTTCCCGAAATCCGTAACAGCAAAGGCGACGAGATATGTCGACATGGGAAGCGATTCCGCGTAGTGATCCCAAACGTAATCTGAGATCGTTTCGCTGTAATGAGTAAATATCATATTTATTACGTAATTTCCACGCGTTTTTCAATCTACAGAGAAAATTCATGTGATTTCAATTTCCTTTGCTGTAACAAAATTTTTTTATACTCATTGGATCTAACTACGCCGTTAAGGATACACAGCGTGAGGATAATTATGTATATATTTATAGGATTCCATACCTCAGTAGGTAAAACCCTTACAAGATCAGTCAAATGTTGTTCCAGACGATTTTCTTATGAAGTTATGGCAAGGAACTTGTTTAGAATAGTGATAACTAATAACTCTTAGGGGCTCATTAGTAATACAGGTACTTCCGCAGAACGCTTCGTTCCTTATTTTAATAAATAGTTTCATTATAAAAAGATAGCACTCGCATAACTAGGCGAAAATCTGTGAGGAGAACGATGACTTTGAGAAGTCGAAAGAAGTATGTATGGACTGCGATGCTTGGTGCTCCGTCCTCTCTGACTACCCCGTCAGGGATAAAACGTCTGTATGTCTGTCTTTATAAAAAGATACTCACTGTTGCTGTATTCCAACTGCGTTCATGTTCGACACGGAACTCACGTTGGCAGGTCTGGCGATGCTGATAGTGAAGCGAGCCTTCAACGCTGGTTCGTCCCAACAAGGAAATGCGCGACGAGCGTCTGTTGCTTGAAACTGCGTAACAGCTATCCATCTGCAAATGAAGATTTAATTAGTAAAGTTATACAAGTACAAAACTTGCGCTGAATTGCCTACTCACGATACAGCTTATTGTAAAATCTGCCGCTGACAACAGCAGATTACATCCTAAAAGCGCCTACGATGATACAATTGCATACTTGGCAGTATCAAAAGCAAATTGTTTGAAAAGCTTAGCACGAAGAGAGAGTAAAATGACTGAATGAAATCAAATAAAGAAACAAATGTTTCTTTTTAATTCCTAAATACAAATTTTGCGAAAAATAAAATTCGTCAACGACAGAGAAAAACTAGGTATACGTCACCGTTCATAATCTCGAACATTTCGATACAAAATTACGATTTCGACATGTAATAAAAAGTAACTGAATTGATTACTTTATTAAACCAATTTGCTTTACGTTTGGACTCAACTTGCTTCCTAACAAAGCAATCTGCTGATAGCTAGCAAATCGATATAGCAGATTGTACAGCAAGCTGTAAAGCAAGTAACCACTTTTATAAGAAATCTCTGCCAGCTGCTAATATAAGGCTGTCATTTATTATACTTTTCCCAAGGATTCTCTGAAACTTTATTGGCAATTCAATACCGAAGTGAACGGGGCAAGCGTCCAGTAACCACCAGAGTCCAAGACGAATTAGAAAATTGGGTCCTTAATTAATCTAGTTGGAAATTTAAGGCGTAATGTCAACTTAAAATGCATTATCCACCGCATCAACAATGCCATTCAGTAGCAACATAGAAAATCATCAAAATTTTTTTTTTTAAACTATGGAACCAATTGTAGAAATTGCGTTGACGACCCAGATGGTTCAGACGTTGTACCCAAGCGTGGAAGGTCCTGGCTTCGATTCCGGGCCGGATCAATTTTGGAAATGAACTTTTCTAGATTGTCTCGGGTTTGGGTGTACTGGGACGTGATCCCAGCAGTTGTCGTCGTCTGGTATTACCCTACCACACAGGGAGTACCCTAATTCAAGATCATATGATTGGTGTGTATCGTCTGGCGTACTATGGCGCATTATAATTTCTAAATAGTCAATTCTAAAATTGTATCAATTCTATAACTTTAGACGACCTCCGTGGCGCAACGGCTAAGCGCGTCGGAAAGAAAACGGGGGTCGCGGGTACGATTCCCGCTCCTAGTCTGGGTGTTTATGTATAATATGTATTTATTTACAAAAGAAAAGTATATAAGTAGTATATCAGTTATCAAGTACCCATAACAATAGCGCTATGCTGCTTACTTTGGGACTAGATGGCTCTGTGTGAAATGTCTGAGTACATTTATTTATTTATACCTAAATAATGCACTTGCTCTTTGGATACCACACTAAAGCTTGGAGAATTAACCAGTAACACCCAGGTTCCAAATTAATTTAAAGAATGAAAGGATTATTGGAGTCGAAATCTACACGTTTACGATACTATAACGTCTCAAGTCGAGTGGACAAACAGTGGTAACAACAGCACGTAGCCTGTCTTGGTACACCATTGTTATTAGCGTAATTTCATTTGTATTCAACACACACCCAGTTTCTCGTTTTTGTTTTACTATATTATTACGAGTGCAAAATACAAAAATCAAACGGAACACAAGAAATAACATCACGACTCCTTTGTATGAGAATTACTAAAAGCAAATTCTTACTATAACATATATTTATAATATATACAGACGTAACTTCGCATTATTTACATTTCGGAGTGAATAGAGTACCGAAGTAGACAAAAGAAGAAGCCTACAGAACCAAGAAGAAGAGATCTACAGAACCAAACTTACGCGTAACAAGAATGTACAACAAGAAAATGATGTAGGAACAGTTATTGTTACATAATTATTGAGTTCTTTTTTAACCGGCTTCAAAAAATGGAGGAGATTCTCAATTCGGTTGCATTTTCTTTTTGTTTTTTTTTTTATGTTTATTAACACAGAACTCCGTCATTTGTGAACCGATTTGGAACATTCTTTTTTTATGTGAATGGTCCGATTTAAACCTCACTGGTATTGGAGCTTGGGTTTCGAAGGTACACCAAATTAACACCAAAAAATAAGGCAAACCGGTGATGCTTATTTATTTATATTGATGATTCCCTTATATTTTATTGCGCTCCGGACTTAGAAAAGAATTTAATTGTAGGCCTGCCCTAGATATTTATTTAGGCCAAGGCCACTTAAAAGGAAGAAAAAAATATTATAAAAAAATTAAATCAACTTTTAAAAAAACACTGAAAAGTACGAAATAACTGTCTAATTACTAATCAAAACTTAAATACAAAAATAACTTTATAAATACGGTACAAATAACCATATAATTAAAGACAGTTATTGAAGTCGATGCCAAATTAATGTGCATCAACAGAAAGTTTAGTAGGCTTGGCACCGACTTCAGCAACTGTCAAATTTAATTATATGGGTATTTGTATCGTATTTATGAAGTTATTTTTGTACTTAAGTTTTGATTAGTAAAGGATAGTTGTATCGTACTTTTCAGTGTTCTATTTTTGAAGTCAATTTAATTTTTATATTAAATTTTTATACAACCGAAAGTAATTTGTAGAAAAATGTAAAGATTAATGAAAAATGAAGAAATTCTTAATACATTTAAAAATTATTTTATTAAAAAACAAAATGCAGAGTTGCTTGACAAATTGACAAAGGCTCTTTTGTGTTTTGTTATGAACTTGAGCGATATTTCTATTTTTCTCTTTGTTTTGTTTTGAAAACAAAGATAGAGGTAATGGAAGTAAATTCGAAATATTCTAAATCTATGAATGCTGTTTCTAGCTTTGATGGTTTGAAGTTTGAGGTTATTTCGTGTACCTCTTCGTCGCACTAATTACACGCAGAATTCCAATTGGTAAGGGTGACACACATGTAAAACGCTAAATTCAGGGACATATATTTATTCTGCATATCCAGACAGTTATTTAAAAAAAAGATAGCTGATGAACTCTCCAAGTAGCATTACACGTATGTCATACGACCACATGAAAGCATACACAATCATACATTTCATTTATGTAACGATGGTACTTATGCGCCACACTTATACACGCACACACACACACTCACACATACATACACACATATTTAAATGTACATAAACACGAAGGCACACACACGCTTAGCCACCCCTCTGCAACGTGTATTTAATAATTATGGAAATCTTTAATTGGCCTTACTGAAACCAGATATTCTATTGAACATTTTATTTTTGTTATTTTGTATTCGATGTTGATTTCTCTTAATAAATAAATAAAATAAATAAGTTTTAAGTTATAAGCTATCCATTGTTGACACAACATATTTTGATAGGTATTCGCTTACTGCATAAAAGTATTTTCACTGGGGAGGCAGACCTTCCTATACGAAGCTGACGGTGCTGTTTATTTACTTCAATCTTTTTTTTAAATGCTATCCAATCTTATAAAGTCTAGCTTTTGAACCGTCAAATATATAAAACTATAGTATTCGCAGACCTGAAATATTTGAAAATGACCTCTCTTTTGTCCTTGTTCTATTTAATCCATACTTTTAAGGACGTCCTGTCTATACTCAACTATTTAACCTTCATGAGTTAAATAGCTCTCTATCAATTCTTTTATCACATTTCAGAGCTTTTAATTTTCTTCACTGCTCATTCTTTACCTAACCATTCTTATTCTTCGTAGACGTCATCTAAATATTCTTTACTTAATTTCACTTTCATTTACTTATATATACCCACCCACATATTCTGTACAAAAAGATCATATTCCTTCAAAAATTTATTCGTGAAAATACAATATTATTATTTCTAAATTACATAACTAAATTGAGACTGACATAGCACTATATATTGAAAAGGAATTTATAGTAGGGTAGTACTTCGATGGTTGAATGAATGATCTTGTTCTAGGCAAATGTTTTCAAGAATTCACTTTATTGAACCTGGGGCCCTAGACAGGTGGATCGATTAGCGTAAACGTTAGTAAAATAAAATGACAAAAATCACGTAATCTAACGTCACGAATTTTAAATTGGTAGTCAAACTTTATATTAAATCGAACGAAAAGTAAAGTCGTGTGGAAACAGCAATATAAAATGTAGCCTAATGACACTTTTGACAAGCAGGATTTCCAGCAAGCGTTTCAATATTACTAAACGTTTGTCACTTGTCTATAGCCGCTCTGGTTATCGCGACATGGTAGCAGCCGTTGTTAAAATAGATTAAAAGAGACTTGAGAACTTTTATGGTAGACGAGCTAGTAATCCATCATCAAACTATCACCACCAAACTGCCCTAAGTTTATACGATGGAGTATACGTTAATTTTCTCTTATATATATTATAGATAATTGTAATAGAAAAAATTTATGCCCAATCGAATCAAATTACTTTCATAATCAAACACAATACACAATACTGTGGAATAAAGACAGTTATTAAAATTGAAAACATTATATTCCAAAACTTACTTTTTTACTTTCTTCTCTTCATACGAACTTCTGTAGAAGCCGTGCAGATTATCGTTCAGTATACCCGTGTAGGTTATATTCAAAACGTACTGCTGTCCAGCCTGCAGTATCTCCTCCGACATAAGTATGTGGAACTGTCTCGGTATATCATATACCTTTCCTATAATTTTCACAGTCTTCCCATCAGACTTGTGGTACAATTTTATGCTGTGGAAATTTAAATCTACACCATGAAATGTGACTGTATCTGTCTCGTTTTTCACTGATATAACAATGCTAATTTCACCATCGAAGGTAAAATTACCCTCAAAGATATAAGGAGTTAATTTAAGATAATACTTGTCAGGTCTTATATTAGTAGGTAAACGAACATCGGTCACAGTTGCGGAGTCTTCTTCTGTAGTCCTCGATACATCGTGTACATTTGGTGTAGTTTCTAACGGTATTACACTTTTATTTTCTGCACTTAATGGTATAACTACAAGTTTGGGTTGTTCACAACGACTTATGTCATATTTAGTGACATTCGCTAGATGGTCAGTCCTTGGACACGCTGCGAAATTGTATACTATGAAAGAAGTCGCGATGAGAGCCAACGCGAATATGATTATGATAACAAAAGTTAGACCCTTGGAAAGGTAAATGCCTCGTTTGGTTTTCGTGGAGAAGTCGCAGGTCGGCGGGTTGCCGTCCATAATGCTCAGCGGTTCTCGAGCTTGCGTCATCACATCACTGGATTACTACCTGTAAGGAAAATAATTGCTTTTCATTCATATAATAAATAATATCTTTAATTGTGATCTTTAAAAAATCAAATCCAATTTTATAGAAAATTGGATAGATGTCGAAATCATTAAGATAAAAGCAAAATTGTCTTTCATGTCGTAATCTAAAATAAATATGAGTCCATAAAATTAATTCAATTCTAAAAATTATTATATTAAATAGCTATAAGAAACTTATGCAAATAATAATGATCACGAACTCTACAACAGCCATTTAAACAAAATAACAGATATATAAATGGAGACAAAAATACATAATATAATCGAGCCTCGATCAGTCACACTGGATTTTCTATTTTTTAAATTTTTTGAAGTTTTAAAGTACAAAAGTGATAGTATATTGTTTTAAAGTTCTGTATAAGTGAAAACAATGAAGAGGTCTAAATAAACATGTGTAGCTGAAGTTCTCGCGTTCTTCCAAGAGATCCTTTATAACTTCAGTAAAGCCTACTATCACTTTACTGGAGGAGTTTTACGATAACATAAAACTATTTTACTTGTGATTCTACTTATTAATACATGACATTGGCAAATGCGCTAATCTGTGCGCAATGCATAAATAAAAAGAAAAAAGAACGTACGTCTTGTTTGCTCCTGCTACAGTCTATTAAGTCATTCCATCTCTTTCACTGCTGGCATATGATATACAATGTATCGGTGTGTGAATTATATATTTTATGTTGTACTTGGTCCAATCTAATACACAATGTTCTTACGTAGATACCCTATTTTCTAACTTCGCCCGTATTTTCGAAACGGAGGATTCGAACCCGAGGCCCTCACAGATCTTTCGTTAAGTAGGAAGACATACTTCGCAGCAGCAGACCAATCATAATAAATATGATATAATATGTATACGTAATACGAAGTATAAGCAATATGAAGCTTTCTTCTACATATGAATATTTTAGTAAATCGGATCATATTGTGCCTAGACACGTTCGATTCTCAAACATATCCTGTAGGAGACGTTGGCTTATAAAAGGTTAATATCCTACATGAAGTGTCGTCTGTAAGTCTCTATTTTTTAACAAAAACCATAGCAAGTGATTCTCGAAACAAATAAATCGACAAAAATGTGGCATCCTTCGGCATAATAAATAATCTCTAACGACTTCCATCAAACACAAACACTTTCAAAAACTAGTTGTTCAAGAGGTTTGATATAACAGACGTACAAGCAGACGAAAATCACACAAACACACATACAGATAACGGAGTAAAAATTATAACATCTCTCTTTTTCTTCGGGGGTTATTAATGAACAAAATACCTATTTGTTTCGTTCTCAAAAAAGCTAATTACGCCAATTAAATAACATATTAACACAGTTGTCACAGTTTATACGTGAATATAGATGTCTTTTAAAACCTTTTTAAAAGATATGCTGTTAATAGCAAAAAAACAAAGTTTCCTATAAAATGTTATTCATTCGGAATGATATCATAAATATCGTTATTTCGTTCTAACTTATTGGTTGTGTCATAAATCTATCTCTTTCAACAAACTTACGACTTTTAAGGGCTTATCGAACGATTGATATCGACGATGCCACATAATATTTGATTAAAATCGTGACTCACATCCCACCTTCATCAGATTCCGATTCAATCAAAGTAAACACTCCTAAGCTGGTAAATTTATTTCAATTTAGGTCCATTATCTACCGTTGATAGTCCTGAAGACTAGTCTTTTATACGAAAAATTCCTCTGTAATAATTGTGAATTCGACTCACGTGCTGAAGAAGACACCAAACTATGTTTATAAAAGGATAAACTCTTACAATAAAAAATACATAGAGCAACAGAAGTGAAAAGTGAAGCATTCGTAAGTCAGTGAAATCACTTACTTGTCACGTCATTCTAACAATGGCAGTCACAAATTTCGCATGATTTTCATGCAATTCATGTATGGTATATTTATGACCAATATGTCAGATTCTAGCTTAGAGTTAAAATTAGATTAAAGAACGCAAATGAAACCGACGGAGTAACAAATCACACTTTAAACATAATTTAACATTATTATTTGTCAAAATAAAACTAAATTTAAAACTATCGACAAGAATTTGTTCAGTGATGCTACATTTGAAATTTTTTACCCAGTTTAAATATTATTATGCATTATGACAAGATATTTCCAGATAATGAACGAGTTGAGAATGTGAGACAGAGGTGAAGAAATAGGATAGAGATTCATAAAGCAGAATGAAGGCTATGTGTTTTTAAAATGTTTGAAAATGATAAACTTAATAATCAATGTAATTCATAAATCATTTAATTCAATAGTATTCAGTTCATATTTAAAAAAAAAATATAGGTATAGCTCAAGTAAACGAGAACTTCGAAACGAAACTCTTTTTTCCTAGTAGTGTATATTTCATTTCTAATTGTTTTTTTCCAATTTAAATTTATTCCCTGTTAATAACAAAAAAGTACATACATACGTTATATAATATAAATTTACAAACTTAAAACTACACATTATCTTAAATAATAGACTTCCTCAAAGTTGCCGCTTAGAAAGCTGTCATTGCTTAAGGTATTTCTAATTAAATAATTAAATATACTGTTTGCGTAAATTCTATTCGATAAAGTATTTAATTTAGTAATTTTCCTTTCTATATGTTTTTTCTGAATGTTTTTTTTAGAGTTTATAGCTGTAGTAGAGGAGTCAACTCTTCGTCGTCAAATTGGTATCTCATAAAAATATGATAATATGTCTAATATGATACAGGTCGGAAAATTAAGTGTTTTAAATTAAAAAAAATAGTTATGTGTTTTATTTTATACCAAACAGCGTTTCAAACTTTTACAAACAAATTTTTCCAAAAAATGTTTTCATTTTAACTTTTGATCATACTTATATACTTATGTAATAAAAGTGGTAAAGTAAGTAGGACCTATCTTTCGAAAGATTAAGTTATCGTTATCGTTAGCAAACTTTATTTTAATCTAATGCATAAAATAACGTACTTATTAAAGATTTTATATATTTTTAAGGAAACTGCAAAATTACTCAAAATCCAATTATTTGTGGGTAATAATGTGCAAAATTTTTTATTTTAATTGTAACCCCTTCTCGAGTTGTTGTCTCCACTCGTTTTGTATGCAAGGGTCTATCTATTTTTTTTATCTAAGGATAAACTAAAATATTTTCTGGCGATCTACAGCTATGCTACATCGTTATTGTAAAAATGAAGAAGGGAACGCTTAGATGTTTTTGGCACATAGAAAGATAAGTGATGAACGATAGACGAAAAAAATCTACTAACTGAATAGGGTAAGGATTACATTTATTGAAATTTTTAAAATTATAGGTCTAGTAAATTTGGTCTAGGAAGGAAAATGTCACAATCCTTAAGAACGAGTTCTTAATTTGCTACGCAAATACTAATTTTCAGGAATTTAAAAGACCTCGAGGCTCATAAATTAGAGAGGATGGAATGTCGAGCAACGCGGTCCTTACATACTTCTTTTGCTTTTTCAAATCTCATCATACTCCTCACACACTTTCGCCTAGGTATATGAGTGCTTCTGACCTTCCTGTCATCTAACATTCTCTTCCTCGTTTTCTGCTACCACTCGCTTTCGATGTATACTCATACTCTATTTCAGAGCATATAAAACTTTAGCTAATGTCGAAATAGTAAATATATCGAACAAAAGTCTTATGGATCTCCAGAAGGTTATAAATACTCGTACCATACCATTTTTATGTATACCATATCGTACGTATAATAAGCGAAATGAAATTCATACTTGACTAATTTTGACATTTAATTTTGAAATGATGCAACTCGGTCGAGACGTCAAGCCAAAATAAAAAGGTAATCGCGTTAAGTTTCCCTTTTTAGATATATTTTATAATGCAACGCGAAAGTTTAAATGTTTATAATTTTGAAATTATTAAAATGACATACGTTACTTATTAGAAACGTCATTATGTTGAACAATAAGTCTTATATGTCTACGTAAATTTAACTCAAAAATACCTCCTGCAGGTTAAGTATTTTAAAGTCCAAATCTAAGCCTGTAGAGGTATATTTTTACTGAACACATACATATCTCTAGCTCGGATATAAATTCGCTATCAATTGGCTAGCGAAATATGCAAATGGAATATATAACCGAGACGCTATTGTCGAGTTCAATTCAACACTTGAGGCGTCTTTAGTTACACGTTATGTAAGAGTAAATAATAGTTTTGTACAATGTACTGAGCCACTTAACCTTGAATTTTTAGGAATAATGTATGGAAAAATCATTGAAAATTATTGACTTGGGCGATGGTCAAAGTCGAAGCAATTTATTGAAATAAACCCAGTAACAAGACACTTTATGTTAAATCCTACACCGAGAAGAACCGACAAAAAACTCAAATACTTTGCGGAAGTATATTTTTTATTTTTATAACTAGACGCCTTTCCTAACGGATTTTTTTAAATCGGTCATGCTTGATGAAAAGCACGAGGCCGAGAATCAATCATGCCCAAAAGGTAGCTATTTGATCTTCCTTTGAATGTAAATCCAAGTTTTGTGACTGACAAAACAATGACATTGACCTAGTCTTCCTCTGACTACCCTATTAGGAATACAGCGTGAAGATATGTATGTATAAAGAAAATATTGGCGCTAGAAGGATGTTTCAAAAATTAGCTAACCTATATACATTATTAAAGAACAAACAAATTTTAAAAATACCGTACAATTAAATTGTTAACTTGCTATATCTATACGTATAGTAACATGACCTGCATCTCTATATTGGAAATATTTAAGAAATAATACGTGAGCTATTATACGTGAATGTGTTAACTAGATAGATAAACTTAACTATAGAAGCCAACACAATGGTTTTTGGAATACTGTCTCTCGGTCTATCTATTCACACATTACGTAAAAAAATAACTCAAAAATATAAAAATATAAGAGAGTAAATTTTATTGTAAGGTGCCGTCCATAAATAGAGACATAAGCTGAGCTCTCCTTAATTGAGCGACACTCTTAGAGTTCAACTTATAGTGGTTTATAGTTGACCATGTTATCTTTAAATTCATAAGACTAATAGATGCCGCTAAAAGCAAATCAATGTGGCAAAGTACATAAAACACTTGTTTTTTGTTTGCTCATATATACATATAAAGATCACATATAAAATATATAATTTTGCAGTCACTCACATTATCTGTTCACTTTGACAACCAATATTTTTTTTTTACAAACACATATATTCACGCTGTATCCCTAACGGGGTAGTCAGAGAGGACGGAGCGCCAAGCATCGCGGTACTTACTACTTTCGCTTTCTCAAATCTCATCATTCTGCTCACACATTTTTGCCTAGGTATGCAAATGATTTTGACATATCCGTCTACTAACACTGGCTATTTGATCTTCATAAGCCAGCCTTGATCTTCCTTGACTTCTTTTACCATTCACTTTCGCTGTGTAGATTTTCTTCGTCAGTCAGTCAGATTATTACAAACAATTAAAAAAAAACAGATTTCAAGACATCCCACGAAAAGAATGAACAGTAAATTTTGTCGAATATGATTTACACCCGTTCTCAGGGGACAGGTAATACGAGCGTTCATGAACGGTTGCAATTTTTCTATTTTAAGAAATTAGCTGATTAAATGACGTAACATGTCAGATTACGTATAATTTACTACAGGAAACAGTATATATGTACCTTGAGTCTCTCGCAACCAGGGTTAGTCAGGAGTAATGTGGGTTAATTGAAGCCACGTACACTTGGACGAAATTGACAAAAAAAACACGCAAAGTGGATCTGGTTCACATGGTCAATGCTACGTATAGACATATTTTATCTTAACCATTTTAAGTTGAGACCTCATTTTTTTCATTTTCGTATCCCTGAATTAGTGTACATTTTTTTAAAGGTTTTTAGAAGGACTTTGAAAACCATATGTGGAGTTCAGAGACTGAGATTTGCGGTTAATAATACACTTAATTCTGTTTTACCACGATACTTTTTGTTATTAATTTTTATAAGACTGTGCAGAGAAAGAAAAGGAAAGTGTTACCATTTCTCAAAACTAAATTTATTTTTAATGTCTCAGACATAAATGGAGCCTCAACAAAACAATTTAAACTTGAATAAAACTTGTACAACTTTCGATAGACAAATAGTTATATTTCTGAGTACACTTCATATCTGTCTAGCTGGTTCTTCTCAGTCCAGGATCCAGTGGTAACCTCGGAAGTGGACCGCAGTGAACAATGTTTCCGCTGCGGTAAGGACGGCCATAAGGCCGGAACGTGCATTGCGGCTCCGCACTGCACGCTGTGCGCCGCCGCCAAAAAGGCGGCGAACCACATTTTAGGGGGTAAGGCCTGTACGGAGACGAAACCGGCAGGCAAGAGAAGAATTACAGCAGCCACACCGGCCGCTCCTATAGCCTCAACAATTACTGTCGAAGAAGAAGACATGCTCACGGATGCGTGAAATCTGAGTTGTCGCCTATTGGCGAGGGTATACTCCGCAGTACGACGGAGTGCCCACATAGAGGCTTGGGGTGACTTTCGGGGGAGGGTCACTCCTCAGATAGCCTCGAGATGGCGCGCGCGGTGTTCCCGCGCGCCTCTCACGCACTGAGGGTGGGAGTTCTGCCCTCCCACCCGTAAACGAGACGAGGCCGGCGTTTCAGCGCCGGCCTCGTCTCGTTGCCTGCCGGGGTCGCGGAAGATTACGGAACTGTACCCGTTACCCCGGTACCAAGGCTCTCGAGGAACACCGTCAGGTTTTAGTGGATAGCCCGGCATTGCACCTCACAGCCGTGGAGTCCCACATACCCCCCTGCCATCCCCCATGGCAAGACGGAATGCATAAAACATTTCCTGACGCAAAAAAAAAAGGATCCAGTGGTAAATATAACATTAAACATAAATTGTAATTAGTACTAGACGAAAAAAACTTTGAATATATGTAAGTCGTTCAACATTTAATACAATAACTAAAATGTCTTCTGTACTGTCGAAATAAAATATTTCCTTCTTATGCCTGCTATTTAATCATTGAATGCGCAAAATTTTCCGTTTCTATAGAAAATAGTAGGATTAGAATTTACAAACGTGAATTTTAAATAGCCCGGAGATGTCATAGTTATTCAATTTTAGCAGAACAATAAAATAAACATGCTCTTCCTTAAGACAATAATTTCAGGAACTTATTGTAGGACTACAATTTAATAAGCAATGAGCTTTACTACGGGCATCACACATTGAATTGAGGGGAACGCCAGTTATCACCTGGAATCCAAAACAGTTTAGTAAAGTTCATTCCCTGGTAGCTAAATCGAACTTAGAACCGTTGGCTTGGACGTCAGAGGCACAGAGCATAGCACCATCGGATCAGTCACTTATATACTTTTATAAACTTATAGATATATATGTAAGGACCGCGTCTCTTAGCGCTCCGTCCTTCTGACTACCCCATTAGGGATACAGCGTGAAGATATGTATGTATGTATAAACTCATAGAGTTATGTATGTATAAACTCATAGAGTTATTGGTAATCGAACTATAGAGCTATCTTGTTATAAACTTATAGATATGTATGTAGGGACCGCGACTGTTGGCGCTCCGTCCTCTCTGACTACCCCATTAGGGATACAGCGTGAAGATATGTGTGTATGTATAAACTTATAGAGTTATTGGTAATTGAACTATAGAATTATCTTTTTACTATTAAATGAGAATTACATGGTTTTTAAGGTTCCAGTCAAAAAGTGTCCTTTATTTATTTATGTAGAAATACACCGTATCTCTCTATCTGGCCGCCTTTCTGAAATTTGATACGACGATATAAATTGGTAAGCCAAATCCAGAAATAAAAACAAAAAACGAAATAAAAGTAAATATTTTGAACTTTTTTTTATTTAACGTCTAATTTATCCGAACGGAATCCTTTATTTTTTTCCTTCCTCTAGTTTTCGGATTTTAGTTTGTTTGTACAATAAAGCAGAATATTTTGTTTCATGACATCATGATCAAGAAAGACATCCCCATGAAGTATGGGCGTCAAACAGTACATAGAAAAGTTTGGTGTCAAAAGTTAAGCTGTCCGATTGATGTTACGTACAATCACTATCCTGTCACCACCCAATTAAGAATGATGGCGTCTTTTTATTACAGGATATGGTGCTATCATTGTTACTCTTTAAATAAATATTTAGGAAGCACTATTTAAAATAAAGTAAAATACCTAGGGCTATATCTTGACAGACGACTTACTTGGAAAACCAAACGCAAAGCGCTAAGCCATCAACTTCGCAATTTATAATGGCTTCTCAATAAAGTATTTCCAAAAAAGTTTAATCTTTGTTTAAAAATAAGCTCCTTCTTTACAAATGTATTTTAAAACCAATATGGAGTTATGGTATACAATTACGAGGGACATCCACCAATTCCAACTTAGAAATTTTACAACGATTTCTATCGAAAATGCTGAGAATAATCACAGACGCTCACTGATATGTTACCAGCGAGAGACTTCAAGATACCAACTATAAAGAGATAAATTAAAGCTTACATCAAAAAATAATATAAATAATAGTAATATAAGTTCCGACTTGTTCCGACTTGACAATGTACTTGTTTGTAATCTTATGGACTATTAAATAATTTTCAAAAGATT
Organism: Zeuzera pyrina; assembly: GCA_907165235.1. Taxonomy (NCBI): domain Eukaryota; kingdom Metazoa; phylum Arthropoda; class Insecta; order Lepidoptera; family Cossidae; genus Zeuzera; species Zeuzera pyrina. Next base: position 22,087,862 of record OU015624.1, on the reverse strand, counting down.
TAAAAACAGAGCCCACAGGACATTATAAGACAAATTTATATGGATGCACCAATGTGCATACACATGCAAATCGACTGATTACCTTCACACTTGTTGCTGAATGTTTACTAGATATATTGCAACGAAAAGTGAAAAAAAAAAATGATAAAATATCTAGAATTATTAATATTACAATTATTAGGTAGATAATAATGAAACGTCTACCTCGGACACGGATTGAAACTTTCTGTGATGTTTGCTTCAGACCAAGGCCGATGCAACTCAGTCGAAACATCAAGCCAAAATAAAAGATAATCGCGGTAATTCCCCGGTCAGCTTATTTAATAATAAATGTGTGTTGTATATACGGGTGAGTCAGCTTATCCGATTTGCCTCGCCGTCGCTGCTCGGTTATGGCGTCTAAAGTTATTTATAAATCTATGGTGTAAATCTGAGATGTAACTTCATACTTTAATGAAAGCTAGCGAAAACATGAAACAATTGTAATTCTTTGAATTCGTTGTCCAAGTCAGAGGCCTACTTTCCTTTGCTTACATTATCTGACTGCAGTAATTAATTCAATACATTCGGGTCGGCTAAATGAAATTTTATGATACTGGCCAAAAAAGTGTCAGGCACGACATACGACATCACATTTTACTTTGGTCTTAATCAATAAAATGTAATAACGAACCAGCCAGGAGCTAAGAAAAAAAGCAACGTACATAATAATAATAAACGCGCCAAACATTACACCGATCATCTGATCTCACACTAAGGCATTCCTTGTGCTATGAAAACTTCGGTAACTTCGGTACATCCCGACTCGAAGCAATGTACAAAAGTTCGTTTAATAAATAAACTCGACCAGACTTACCGACCACAGTAATTTCTAACAAAGTAAAAATGTCATATTTAGGGTGGCTTGCGCCAACTATATTTGAACTCGTTTTAAGGATTTGACATCTCGTTTGCACCCCTTGTTTGTACCAATTATTTAATAGTAGGTGCAAGCGAGATGTCGAATCCTTAAATCGAGTTTAAATTGTTAGTGCAAGCCACCCTTAATGTTAGGAATGATTTTGTATTACTAGTTTTAATCACTGTACCAACTAGCTCAATAGATAGATGACGAAATAAATCGGCGGTTTGATTAAGGAACCCAAAAAAAGATAAAACAGATTAAATCAGAGAAGATTTAATCAAAAATGTTCATTCAGTCTTACCAAGCCGTTCTTTCTTCATACATTCACGTCATAAAATTAAGCATCCAGAGCTTATCAGATCACATAATGATTACAAGAAAGAAACTGGAAGTATAATCTCTATTGATTATTTGTCGCAAACACAGACAGACAGCAGCAAAAGAAGTTGATCAAAATAAACTCTCAAAAATGTAACATTATTTATTGCCAAGAGTCACCGCGCATACGAGTATTCTCTCTAATATATAATGACAACAGTAATATTCAGGAAAATATCACTTATTTATCCGTCAACTACGAATATCATAATTATGTCACTCATTTTATAAATTTTGAGGCTAACTGTACAAGTCCACATCAATTTGAATTAATATTGTTCTTACCTATTCTTTTGATTTATTTCACATTACCTAATACCCATATTTATATGTTACAACGCAGATATAGGGGTATTGATTATATAATTTATTTAATCCCATCCTTCGAAGACAAACAAAATACACAAAGAATCGGTAAAGTGCGAGTTGGACTCGCGCACCGAAAGTCCCGTACCACGGTACAATGCATTTGTGTTTTGTATTTGCTTAAAAATATTATGCCTGATTTCACCACAGAACCCCTAGAACCGGAAATGAGTCCGCTAACGAAAAATCATCGTTAGCGGACTCCTATACGGTTTTAGGGGTTTGCTTGATATAAAATATAACCAATTAAAAAATGAAATTATAATGTATGTGAAATAATTATACGTTGGCTCTGCAAAATGTCAATAAGTCAACAGTCAAAGAAATAGTTATAAATTGTGCGCTACTCATAAATGATTGCAATTAAATAAGTCTATCTGGGTAACAGTAGGTCAAGGAAATCTGATGGTATTTATTTTTACTGGATCCATATTTCATAGGTGTTTATTTCTAAAACTTATTATTGCTACTTTATGTCTAATATAGCCTTCATGGATTCACAGTATTATTAATTAATAGCTTTATTTATTACTCTCCAATCGTGGCCGAAATGCGACATCGCCAGTTGGTTAAGTGTCAGTCGTATGTTGTTTCAAATTCTGCTACTAGACTTGTTATTGAGAATATTTTCGTTACAGATATCATCTTCCAGTATCTACAAAACCCTAACTTGAAAATTTATTCACGACTACAATTTCATATAGTATATGTTCTTCTCCGTGCAGATTTTCTTTCTAAACAGACAGCAGATTTGATTTTGAGGTATCTTGAAATATGAGAAAATGAATGGATTTACTTGAAGATAATGATTTAATTTTGGCTATGATTACCTGATTACTGATGGTATGTACCATTATGGAGACATCTAAAACAACAAACCGAACAATATGAACTTGCTTGTTAATACTTTTGTTACCGGTACTTATAACGTAAAATTGATATTGACAAAATATTACAAGCACATATATATACATATGTAAAGTACATAACTACAACGAAGTGTCAATATTAGATACAAGTCGAGAAGGCGTTATGACCCTATTGTAAACTGTATGCGACCAGCCGTATTTGTCGCAGAATCAATTGCACCTCTGGAGACAACCTTTGTGGTACAAATGATTAAAAACCAAGGTGATACTGTGAAGGTCTTTAATTAAATTCTGGATGAGGATTTAGAAAACATTTTTTTACTCTTTTGAACATGGGTTCTAATTTTCTAACTACTATATTGGAAATAAATTTCAAATCGGTATGTTACTTGGAAGAAGAATTAACATGGAAGGAGCAGTTATGATAGTTTCGCGTACACTGCCATAAACAGCAGAAAATTTACGAGTGTTGTGACGATACAGAAAATATCGATATATTAGTCTATTGTCAATAGTTACATACTCACAGATTTATGCTGTATAATCTTGCAAACAGCTTCGAAAAACTGGGTCGTAATAAGATAGACCTTTCTGGATCTTTCAATCATGTACATATTATGTACGTAATCATTACAATCTGTATGGCAAGATGATTACGTACTATGTAAAAAAAAATTGTAATACGACCCACGTCTATTGGGGAAAAATTCCTTTTAGATGGACTAGCGTAATCACGCAAGGTTATACCAATGACCCTATAATGATAATAATTATGAAATAAGGTAAAATAATGCTATTACTTTAATACAATCGTTTATTTTAGAAAGATAATATTTAAATTATGTCAACCGTATTTTGAATTTAAAATAAAAATGAAAGCATAATGTATATATTTATTTATAACAATTATTATGAAAATAACATTTCAGAACATTTTACTCGTGTAGAGAAATAATTTGAACTTTTGTTTAGATCTTACATGTCAGTGACATAAGAAACAAAATACAAACCTTTAAAAAATATATTCAACACGCACTGCCGTATTACACCAACAAAATAGAGGAATGTATTGGTTACCACAGCTATTGTTACCAAGACGACATAATGTGTCTTTCTAATTAGGTGCCTTAAAATGTACACGGATTTCAACGGATATGGTACGTTTAAATACAGTAGAAATGCGATCTATTAGAAATATGTGTGGTGTCATCCTTGCGGATAGGCTAAGTAATGAAGAGATACGCAGTATGACAGGGTTGCACGACAGTGTTATTGTGAAAATGAAGAAAGTAATGCTTAGATGATTCGGGCACTTAGAAAGACTGAGTGATGAAAGACTGACGAAGAAAATCTGCAGAGCGAAAGCGAGTGATAAAAGAAGCTAAGGAAGACCAAGGCCGACTTTTAAAGATCAAATAGTCAGAGCACAGATTAATTAGTTACTAACGTAAAGCCAGAGTGTTAGCCGATGGAAATGTCAAAAGCAGGTACGCAACGATCGCCTAGGTATGCGAATACCTAGGCGAAAATGTGTGATTAGAATGATGAGATTTGAGGAAGCGAAAGAAATATGTAAGGACCGCGACGCTTGGCGCTCCGTCCTCTCTGACTACCCCGTTAGCGATACAACGTGAAGATATGTGTGTATGGATATATGTATAGTACGTTTACCTTTAGAACTTTTTTTGACTTCTTATATCCGTCTCTTTCTGCTAAATTGACGCTCGTATTGAAAAAAAAAGGACGAATATACGAGTGTCAAGCATGCTTAATTTAGACTCTTTTTATGACTTTAGGTTATTATTCTAAGGTATGTTATAATCACCGACTGTCAACCATTTTTTATCCATCACGATTAAATAAAAGCCATATCAGGAACGATCTTCAAATATCTATTGCCCATGATATATCCACAATACGCCTTATGCCTGTTTAACATACAAGCACATCAGAATATATCAGTATGACATAATATTTATCGTGCAAGATGCTTATACACCCGCATAGCTCATTATAAGTAAAAGTACCAAAAGAATCACTGCACCAAAGCTTTCCTTATTATAAAGGCAATAACAAACACTCATTCACACAACATGTATGACGTTTCGTTATTACACTAAACAATCAACACGATTTAACTTTGATTGAAATCTGTGGAACTAATTAGGAACATAACTGCTGGTTCAAATCACTAGCAGAATGAGTCATACGATTCAATTTTGAAAAAATAGGTACTAACAGCAGTACTAACTTTTTATTAATTTTTAATATTTAAATATTGAAAGTCTAGTTATCTCAAACGATTATTAATATGTCTTTTAATAAACGCTAGCACATAAACTGTCTAAAATTTCTAAATTTCCTTGTCTTCATGAACTGTTATGTTTATGTAATATGCAGGTATTTATGGATTATATGTGTAATTGTGTATGTATTAAATGCAGTGTATTGAATATGTAAGTGGATAATACGTATGTATATATTATGTTCAATATATATTAGATATATTCAATCTATGTATCTATATTTTCTTTTCACACACATTAAATTCAGCTCCTTTATCATCTTTCCTATTATACGTCTGCTGGAAGAAATTTCAGTTTGAAATAAGCGATACTTTAGTACATTAATCACATTTCAGATCTCTTACAAGTCTATGTAAATATAATGTATAAATAATTAGATAAATAAATAAATGATTCAGAGCTGATGTTTCCCGTACTAGCGAGTACCACAATTTTGTTCTCAGTTTATTTTCTATGCAACTCTTTATAGTAGTAAGTGGGTAATATTTTTGGGAAAAATAATGAAGTATTAGTCATTATTTTTCCCAAAAACATTACCGACCTTCCGAGACAGTCGGATGAAAATTACTCTTATGGCATTCCCACGACTAAAACGAATCTAATGACACTTTGTTTATAAAATCCATCTATCAGTTTAGGCCACAGAATAAACTAAGGAAATATATATATTATGTATATACGATATACATATGTATATACAGGCAGTCCTTGTTTTACGGCGTATCGTTTTACGTCAGACATTATTTTGACACTATTGCTCGTTTTAACGTCTCTATCATTATTCGCTTTACGTCACAATTGACGGTTGACTAGCATCGAAATTAAACAATTATTTTTAAAAAAATTAATCGAAGCTTTCAATCACATGCAAGTTACAACGCAAATATTTGAAGCAAACGATCCCAACTTTGAAAGAGGGTTTGAAATTAATAATGACATTTCTATCGCCTATCAATGTTATAGAGAAATTTACGAAAATAGAAAGAAAGACGCAAAACAAATGCGTTTAGTAAACTTTTTTGCAAAAAAAAAACATAATTCATTATTCCTGTGTATGTATGTGCATTATATTTCTTAAACGTGTCATTTTCTTAATAAATAAAAGTTATTGATATCTTGTACTTTTTCACTTACAAGAACCTGACTAATTTCTTAACATAAAAATGTATGAAAAAATATGACTCTTTTTACGTATCTAATTACTGGTACCTAACATGACGTAAATACGAGGATAGCCTGTACGCCTGAGAATCATGACCCTCTGGAGAACTTGGGTAAAAATACAAATCGCTGACATATAGATTAAAGCCAAGGCGAAATGATCTTAATCACAACAAAATTCATTCTCAGCATAAGATTTAACAAACACATGAATATGGATCTTCAATATAATTTTTTCGGTAGATAAAAAGTTCAAAACTGTAGCGTAATTCTCAATCAATAATTATAGAACTTAGTAAAGCTAATATTATTTTAAAAGAAATAAAAATTAATATTTTTTTTCACACGCTAATCGCCTATGAGTTACATCGACATTGTGTACGCGCTGCACCGAGCAGCATCATAGATGCAACAAACAGAGCTGGCTACATGTGTTAATAAAAACTGGGTCAAACTTCACAACTTTGTCAAGCTGTCAGTCTTTTGTCTGATATAACAAACTCGCAAATAGAGTTAGTAAAACAATACTCATGAAAATTGGTTTACGTATATTCTACATACATTTTAATGCTTTGTTGGCTGTTAACAGAATGGAATATTTGAATACTACGCTTTTCACAATTCAAATTCAAAAGATTTTTAAAGTGGAATCTGTTAGTATCACCAATTTGGAATTAATCTGCAAAGAAAATAATCCTTATATTTTGAATGGGCACACTACTAAAGAAATTTACTTGGAGCCATAAATGGCTGTACTAGCTGTTCAAATACATTAAAACGCGTTTTAGAATTAGCAAAAATAACGGTCAAAATGTTATTTGTAAATCTAAAAATATATTGTACAATATGTTATCACTTCATTAGATATAATAAATAATTATAGCCTATAAAAAATGTTAAACCATGTTCCATATTATTATAGCTTATTAATTGTATTAAAATACAATTTTGTACTTAATTTTTTTTATTGTCATTTAAATTACAATTAGTTAAAAATCTCGTATAAAACTGTTAATTATAAAGTTCATAAAAATAAATGATTAAAAGTAATAAATCTATATCAAAAACTATGAATTTTAAATAAGGAGATGAAACTATTTATTAACTTTAATTATATTAAGTAGTAGCTTGATTTCGTAATTCTGTTTACCATATTTGTATATTTTCCCTTAATGATTGCATTTCCTGGTAATAAAATAAAAAATGACGGTCTATTCAGTGAAATTGTGACAAAAAGCATCAGAAAATACCTATACTACATTTCAATCGATAGGTTTACAGTAGATGCGCACTTTTTTACTCATTTTTCGTTATCGCTTGTGAGTAAGTACTCTTTCTATTCGTTATTATTCTAAGGTCTTAATCTTCCAAATGTCATAGGGTATATGTTATAATAAGCGATAAAGTCTACAACAGTGGCCATTTTTATCGCAAATATTAATGTTATTGTGGCCCGCTTTACAAAAATCATTCTCCACAAATGAAGATTAGATTAGAAATATACAATTTTAAAAATATCTAATACCTACATACATACATATCTTGACGCTGTATCACTAACGGGGTACTTTGAGAGGATGGAGCGCCAAGCTTAGCGGTTCTTATATACTTCTTTCGCCTCTTCGAATCTCATCATTCACCTCACGCATTTTCGCCTGGGTATGTGGGTGATTTTGACAGTTCTGTCAGCTAACACACTAGCTATTTGATCTTCGTAAGTCAGCCTTGGTCTTCCTTGGCTTCTGTAACCACTCACTTTCGCTCTGTAGATTTTCTTCGTATGATACTTAATACTCCTTACGCAAATCAAATTCGCACTAAATTTTTTATTTAAAATAACGTTTTCATTTCGCCTCCATTTTTAGGTTACTACAAAGGTGTCTATTGTAAACGTGAAACGATAGACAATAGTATCACAACATATTTAATGGTAAATTAATCACTTTAAGGAAGAGGAAGTATTAACATGCGGGCCCTTAGTATTTTTTTATAACTACCATCTGGTTCAAGCCATATATATATACATTATATCATACTCTAAAAAAGTGCCTACGAACAAAGCTGTAACGGGGTCAAATCTGTACATTGAAATAGAGAAAAAATATGTTTATGGAATTATTTGAAAGAAAGAGAAGTCAAAAAACATTTTAGATTCATTTTCGATGTAAAAAAAACATTGGAATCAAAATAACCTGAAAAGTTTGACCTTAGAAGGCGCACATAGTATGTATATTTTGTGTACCTATCTATAAAAGCTACATTGTATCCAGGTCTGGCCGCTAAAATTTCAAATTAAGTCACTTTGGTGCAATATCAGAGTTGTCCACTTCCTACGCGAACACTGCTTCTTTGCGTACCGTACACAAGGTGCTTCGTGGAGAGGCGAAACACGTTTCGATTGGTGGTTTTTGGAGATTTGAGCGGAAAATAGCTAAAGATTTTAGGAATGTCCTCAAGACATTCCAGAGCTCAGACTCGGTTAGCTAACCGGTGATTCGGTACTGGTTAGCTGACTGAGTCTGAGGTCTGGAATATCCTGAGGATGCTTCGTTGAGAGGCGAAACACGTGTCGATTGGTGGTTTTTGGAGATTTGAGCTTAAAATAGCTAAAGATTGTAGGAATGAATCACATCAGTTAATATTTGCTGAGATATGCGCTTCTAAAATTGTGAAAAATGTTCCCCCTCTAATTTTATAACAATGAAATGGAAAATTCTGAAAAAAATTGAAGACGCTTTCAACAAAAATTGGTTTGAATAAGATATGTTGGATAGGGACCGCAGAAATAACTTTGTATTTCTCAGTCTCTCTGAGAAACGCTATGAAATACAAAGTTCTTTTTGCTGCTGAATAAATAAATATTGTGCACACCGACTAAGGAACTCTTCATCGTACATGGTTCGACAAGCACTTGGTCGGTTTTTCAATTTTGGAACACAATATTACAAAAACCTTACGTTGTTTTCGTCATACATTGAGACAAAATACATGCAAATACAAAAAGGTCAATGTATCACACACCAAGAGATTTCATGTGCTTGTGAATAATTCCATTCTAGACACGTGCAGTACGCTAGCTCGTGAAAATATAATGAACCTGTGTACACATCCATCCTACAGTTACCAAGGTTGTATATCGTATAACGGTACTTGTACAGTGATTTTCAGGCTAGTGTAGCCACAAATACGCATATCCCATACATATACGTAATGCCCGTCCAAATACCATATGTAATGTCCGTTTGTATCTCATTTTCCAAAAAAGTAAATAAAATTTAGTGGACAACACAATTTAAAAACAATTTCAACAGAATTATTAAACATAGGGACTTTTTGCAATAAAATATATTTCATATAAACATTGCCTTATTGTATAACACTTGTTTTATCTAAAAAATAAATTTTGAGAAAAAAGCCTGTCGAACTATAGTAAACTGTCTACTATTGTTTGTTAGTTTGACACCGACTTCAATCACTGAATTTAATTTAAATTGATATAGGTACTTGTATGACATTTGTGGCGTTATTTTAAACTTGAGTTTTCATTAGTAAACCATAATTATTTTGTAGATTTCAGTGTCTTTATTTTGAGGCCAATTTAGTATTATTATTAAAACATCAATTTCTCTATTAAAACAATTGTTATTTTTCCCTTCTGAGTGGTATTGTCCTTTATAAATATCTAAGGTTATCTACAACAAATTTTTCTCCACTTCTAAAATGGAACAGTAAATAATCATTAATATAAATACAAACCGTTGAAGAGTTCTTCTGTTTAAGAAATACTGCATCATCAGATTAAATTTCCGTGGAACATTTATATATACCAAATTATAACAACAAAAAAAATCAATAATAAAAAACAATAATAACAAAAAAATCATAAAAATCGGAGTACCAATAGCGGAGAAATCGGTTAACATTAATAAAGGAAAAAAATATTTCTACCATTTACGAATGGTGTTTTTGAAGTCGCTTAGAAAAATCTCCGAAATTTGTTAAGCTTTCTGGCTAAGTGGATTTAAATGAACTAAATAGTAGGTCTGTATTAAGAATCTGCCTTTGCAGCTCAGTGCAACTGAATTTGCTGAATTTGTTCATTACTCCCGCGCTCTATGGTGATAACAATAAAGATGATCTTCGCAGTTGTGGTTTGATCATTTACCACGGCGAAATCGCAATATTTGTTTTTATACATAATTGGAATTTGCAAGAAAACCACATTACCTATTAAAAAAATGGTTTAGAGATTTGAGATATTATAATAACCTATCCATTTTACTAAAAAATATTTTGAAATTCTGTAGAATTTCGGAATCTTTGTGCAAAACAAGGTTTTTTCTGGATTTTTTCTTATCGAGATTTTTTCTCCAATCATGTTTGCATGTCTTCAAGGTAAAGATAATATAGAATATAAAGAATAGAAGATAAAGAGTTGAAATTGTACGTGTCCAAATATCTAACTATCAGTCTTCGTAGATATCGAGATCCATATAGGGAAGCAGTAATAGATACTTTAATGAACACTGATATAATTATGTAATATCGATGTTCCTTTCCAAAATTGGAAAGAAGGAATACTAATGAAATCACCTCAGTGTCTATCTGTCTTCATCTGTCTGTCAAAGCAGTTCTTCTCGAAAACTATTTGACGCAAACAGTTGAAATTTGATACAGTCATTGTAGGTGGTGGCCAAAGACTTTTATATACGTAACTGAGGTAAACACGCTCTAAGCACCAAATTCTGTACCGTTAAATAGGAGTTAATTAACATCAATCCGTGCAAAATGCATGTCACACGGTCATACAAAAGGTGTTGTTTGAAATTAGAAAAAGCTAAAATTGCTCTCTCTTTTACTCTTGTTGTCCTTATATATTGCTTTTCAATTCCACTTACGTAAATGTTGTTAGCGTGTGTGTAACATAGACCTGTGTCAATCGTTAATTTTCAAAGATTCGATCGTTCAAGTATTGATACGAAAAAAGATTCGGCCAAATGCTCCAATCAATCATTGATTGTATATGTTGATCATTGATTATAATCATTTATTTTTAACCGACTTTAAAAAAAGAAGAAGGTTCTATATTTGTCTATATGTATGTTTTTTTTAATAAATAAATATGTAAATAAATATATATTTACTAAATTTGACAGTTATTGAAGTCGGTGCTAAATTAAAGTGCAACAACAGAAAGTTTATTAGGTAGGCTTGGTACCGACTTCAGTAACTGACAAATTTAATTATATAGGTAGGTATGTGTATCATATTTATATTGTTATTATTTATAAAACTTATTTTGTACTTTTCAGTGTGTTTTATTTTTGAAGGCGGTTTAATTTTTTTCTTAAAATTTTTTGATTGAAGTTATCGATCGAACTATTGTATAAGTAATTTGATCAATATCAATTTAGATATTGTTTATATTTTGATTATAATTCTGCCACATTTATAATTTTATTGTTTGTGTTTTAAAAGATAGTGTGCGTTTTTTTAAATTTCACTTTTTATCACATTAAACGGCATAGATAATCAATAAAATATCGACAAGTACCGAGATCGAAAATAATTAAATCAATGAATAATACGTTTGTTCAAACGTAATTGCACAAACGTTTCAATAAACGCAAATAACTTGAAAATACTTGGATATGATTGCAATCAAATGATTGAATCAATCATCACCGACCCTGTGTCGGTCTTGCTGTAATAATGTCGATTTTGTAGTTCGAGGGCCGCGAAAAAATGTTCGTTTTTAGAGTAGGGCAAATCTACCTCAGTTTATATAGAAGCCTTTGGTGCTCGCCCAATAAAAGACATAAACTCAAGAAATTGTATTTTCAGTTCGGGGGGTTATTTTGGGAGCTGAAATAGAAAGTAAATTTTTTTTTTGGTATTTCAAACGAAAGCTCTAATCGAAAACATACACGTAGCACGTAACTTTGAGTTGGTTTTTAATAAATTTCAAAAATATGTGTCAAAATTGCTATCATCAGATCTTATCTCCAAAAGTAACACTCAAAAAATTTAATAAAATGCTAAAAGTGGCGACAATATGTAATCTTGTTACGCTTTGGTCTACCCTTATAAGGAAATTATATGAAGATATGCGTGTTTGTGGCTTTAATAACGATAATAATCGAATTACACAAAATATGTGTGACTCTAAATAAAGCTATAGATACACTTATTCTATAGATCCCACGCAACGAACTGGAGGGAACTCCCAGTAACACCCATATCCAAGCCAATTTAAAAAGTTCGTTTCTTAATTTGACCTGATCAGGGATCACACCTGGATGCCTGGCTTGAAGGCAAATGCTTTGTTACCACGCCAACAGTGGGCCTGTCTGGGTAAATTGTTATAAATTGTCTATAAATAGCTATAGAAAGCTCTGCTTAGATTTCAGCTTTTGAAACGCATTTTACAATAAAACGTATAAGATTTTTCGTTCAAGTTAGACCCCAAGCAATACAACTGTAAAACCCCGTTCAATACTTGCAGACTCTTGTAATGGGTAGAACGGAGTTTTTGAATTTTAATATGTGTGTTATAAAGTAAGACACACACAGAATAAAATTCTCACAGACCAATGTTGTGGTTCCTGGTAATAGATTTAGCCGCTTGTGTATTTTTAAATACTTTAAAGGCACAGATTATAAAAATCATTTTACATATATAGCTTTTCGTCGGCGCAAACAATATTGACCGTAATCGACAAAAATGTAGATCAGATAAATAAATTATTGCAAAAATGGTGGTGCTTCAATTGAATTGTCCAATGTCCTAGTCAGACACATTGACTTACAAAGTTATCTTTGCTGCTGTGAAACTATTTAGCCTTGTTAACTTGCTAATGTGTGCTAAAGTTTAAAAGACAAAGCTTCACTTTTATTGGAAAACTTATGGAACATAAAATACAAAGTTATAATTGTCAGTTTTATTGCATTAAGCCAAATATTTATTTAATTCCCATTTCTTCGTTCAACTACAAAAAACTTAAAAAGAGAAAGACAATTTCAATAAAAAGAATTAATATATCTATTATTTGTATAAGTACTCAGTACGTAAATAATAATTATGTAAATACTGCAATCTCCATTATATAGGTTATGTACATATATACTATATGTATAGAAAGACTATTATTATTTATGTGAAAAATTCTTAAGTTATTACCCGAACATAAATTACGAAAGAGATTCATTAGTCATAAAAAGATACACAAATAAAATAAATGTCTACTTGTTTTCATTGTTTTATTTTTCACAATTAATAAAATTATTTTAATGTGTAGCGCAACATTATAAATTAAATAATTAATAGGTACTATTTAAAAATTCTTATGCCATAAATCTATATAAATAAAAACGAAATGCTATTCGTTTCCTCTTTTATTTTAATTTTTAATTATTTTCAATGTCGCAATCGCATGCATTTTTTCAGAAACAATATTCTTTTTCCTGTCTTAGGAGAGGCCTAAATAAACCTCTTTAGTAACATCTATATACATTGACAAAAATACAAAAATTAAGCCTCCATATGTTTATGCTCACAGAAATCGAAAAGTAGTTGGTCGTTTGAGTTGAAATTTTGACACAACGTTGCTTTCTAATATACATGTGTTTTTATATCCTAATATCTATATAAATAAAAATGTCAATGTTTGTATGTTCACAGACACAGCAACGCGTGGCGCGGAACAGCTAGTTTAGTAATGTCTATTGGATAAAGCAATATTTTCTTACGCTAAGCCGACTTAGCGTCCCAAAATCATCCAAAAAGCAGATAAGATATTGCAGCTAATATATCGCTCCAACGTTTATCAGTTACCAGTGGGGAATAGAGCATCCCCTGTTTCACCCCTCTATTCATTTCGTCCTATTGTGCACGTCACGAGGGCTGAGAGACGTGCAATTTACAAAGGGTTCTACCATAATAAAAGTAATAAAATGAGTGTTGGGATTGTAGCTTAGAATTAGATTGTAACGTTTTTCGTGTGACATTTAATATTAGTTGATAATTAACAACAATTTTATAATTTATAACTGTTACTCGCGACTTCTATTGCGTATCGCGTAGTGTTTTTTTAACCGACTTCCGTCCTCAGTTCGACTGTATGTTGTTTTTTAATTGCAGACCTGCCCTAGATATTTATTTAGGCCGAGATCACTCAAAAGGGAGAAATAAACAATTTTTATAAAAAAAATTAAACCACCTTCACAAAAAAAACTGAAAATTACAAAATAACTATCCTTCACTAATCGAACCCTAAGTACGATTAAAATAACTTTATAAATACCGATACACATACCTATATAATTAAATTTGACAGTTATTGAAGTCGGTGCCAAATCAATGTGCAACAACAGAAAGTCTATTAGTTTGGTAGGCTTGGCACCGACATCAGTAACTGCCTAATTTAATAATGTCGTAATGTGTGTCGTATTTATAAAGTTATTTTAATTGTTTCGATTAGTAAAGGATTAGTAAAGGTTTCGATTAGTAAAGGATAGTTATTTTGTATTTTTCAGTGCTTTTTTTGAAGGCGGTTACATTTTTTTAATAATTTTTTTTTATGTATTTGATCTAACGCCTTTTTACCCCTTAGGGATTGATTGTTCAAAATCGTATAACTGTTTAATTGGATATAAAGTTACTGGTATAAAAATGAAACACAAACTGGTTTAGCATTTTTGTTGTTTCGGCTGTGCGTTAAAATTAATATTGGAACAAAGCGAGATGCTTGTAGCGTGATGTACATTACGCGTGAATAACATTACGTATGATCACCCACTGGATGGGTGATCAAGAGGCATCTGCAACCCATCGAATGCATTTCCTTGCGGCGGAGGGTATGGTAAGCCATTAATTTCGACTATTGCTCTATGGATAAAATATTAATATATGGTTGTCTGGCGAAAAAATTTGATAGTATGCCCCCTTAAAGAGAGTTCTAGCGTTTTACCGTTCTAGTGAGTGTTCTACCGCTTGTATAATCGACTGTGTTCTGAGGAACTCTTTAACATGACGCGCAAGGCCATTTTATACCATCGCACCATTCGCAACCGGCAAGGACTTCATCCTTACACTTTGAAATCGAAATGGCCTTGCACAGTATGGTTTCGAAGGAGCTTTCTCTTTTCGAATTCTGAAGTTGTGGAATGAGCTCGCTGTCGAGGTTCTCCCAAGAGGCTACAGCATACATGAAAAGGTTTTCACAGGGTCGTTAACGTAGAAGTGATAGTCCTGGTGCCGCAGGCGTCCTTAGACTTCGCTAAGACTTAATTTACATCGAAAGTGGCGGCGACCGGCAAACGAAGTGGCAAAACCTTTCAGTGCTAAAATTGGCGCTGCATTTTAAACTTTATTTTCATTAATAAAATGCATAGAATCACTTAATCAGGCTTGAAGGGCAGTGTCGAAGAGTTTTAAGAAGATCGTTCTTTACTATCGGACACTATCAGTGTGATTACAAGTTAATTTGTACAATAACTTAACTTTTCCAACTATCTAACTATCAATTTCCATCAGGTGACTCGCTTGCTCGTTTGCCCCCTCCGCCATAAAAAAAAGAAAATTTCCTTTTGATGTAAAATTACATTCTATACGATTACATTCGTAAATTCTCCTAATAATCGTTCACTGTCGGGTGCTACTTGGCAGTAAGTATCCAGTTGATCTTTTAATAAGTTATAGGTTGGTGTTCTCCAAACCAACTCAGAAAATTTAATTTCCTAGAATAAAACAGTAAACCACAAGGTAAGAAACAATATTCTCTTTAATATTAACGATGGTTACCCAACAGTGAATAATTTCGAAATTTGAATTAATTGTCATGAATATGATTTATGTCTGTGAAAGAACAGATTAACAAACGAACACATCACACACGCGCTGTTAAAAACATAGCCCTTATTTTTGCTTAGCCGTAATCGGATAAAAATAAAAATTGTGTTAACTAGGTTAACTAAAATATAAATTGCGAGATGAACGGATTTTTTTGCTAGCAAATTTCCTATCTTACAACAAAAACTTTTAAACTACTTCATATAGATGCCTTCTGAAGCGAGACATCAAGGTTTAACTTGGTTTTACTTAGAACTAAGACTATAAAACACAACAATAAGATAAAATGATATTTACAAGGTAAACGACAATTTGTTATGTACATATTTACTTTTAACTAGCAAAAGTCCGCAACTTCACCTGAGTTAATTTTTTAAAAATAATAATATTCATAGGCAAAACAAAAATGTAGATTCCGCATCGTGTACTTCAAAAGCAAAGCAATTAAGCCGACATACTTGTACACACACACATTTACATCAAATAAGCCCATTAGACGCCACTTTGCTATAAAACTGAGTAAGAAACAATAATTTAACATTTGTGGAGTAGTTTACTATAGGAAATATTGGCTGATCGGCTTGTTATACCATCTGCTGTCACGTAAATGGGTCAGTCAAAATAAATATTGTCAATTTTTGCAAAATAAGTTTGTGAACATTCGAAGTCGTTAGACTTTCACAGAGCTTGACTAATCCATGACACGAGGAACCAAACTTCTTATACTAACTCGAGCAGCGATAAATTTTCATATGAAAGGAAGAGAAAAACGGATTCTGTTAACTTTATTTTGCAAAGTTATTTGTAATAATTTTATTTCTCGGCAAAACTTTCTTTAGGAGAATCGTTCATTTTCTTTTATTTAGAGCATATATCTCTTTACGCCTCGCTTTCAGGACAGAGGGAGTTTCAAGACAGCAAATTTACACCATGACGTTACTCTCGGCTATCACTGTTTCAGCTTAAAAATTGGTAACGCACGTAGTTTGATTTGTGCAGAAACAGTTCTGTACAATTTCTATAAAATCGTAAATGTACTTAATTTCTAAATAACTAAGACTGTCGTTACTTTCTTCCTATAAACTTTAGATAACGCTTCATATCTCCAAAAATTTTAAATTCTAGGTTTTACGATAAAAAATTACGTTTTCGATTGAAATTGGAAAAAATATTTTTTATATAACCCTTAAAAATTAAAGAATATGGCTCCAGTGTATGTACTGAGAACAACAGATAAGAAACTCAAGTAAAATTTTTCCAAACATCTTACTGCTGAATGTCATTACAATGATCTTAAGTGATTCTTTGTATAGTATACAGTTTTGTACAGTATATATAGTTGTAGACAAACGAACACATAGTCACCTGATGGCAAGTGGCCTGTCATAGACAATAAGAAGGCTGATATAGTACTTCGGATTACAAATAGGTTGACAACCCTGAAGACTCAGATGTTCTGCCTCTTTTGGCGGAAATTGCACCGTCTGTCTTACTCTTCACACCGGAACACGATAGTGCAAGCGTTGCTATTTGGTGGCAAGATTAGTGAGTAAGATAGTGGTAGTGATCCAGACGGACCTTGCACAGGGTCTAACCACCCGCGAGACCCAGTAGTTAAGAAGGGAATAATCAAGTTCGAATATACATTTTGACCCTTTTTTTTAATCCCTCTATAAATATTTGAAAATGTTATAAATGCAAAATATGTACCTAGGTTAAAAACCTTCATCACTGGTGCCTATCAAGTGTGTTTGAAATTAGCGGCCCATCTTGACATCGCCCGAATTGAATATATATTTTGTCTGTGTCCATTTGGAATCATGCACCTTTGAAATGAACAATTCAAATGAATGCACTGATTTCGAAGATTACCCTCCACAAATAAATAAATTTACAAAATCAGCTCTCTCCTCGTATTAGTATAGATTAGTACTGAAATTTCTTACAAAATCGACTGTAATGGTCAAACGAACGCAGGAATGACTTCATATGCTCCAATTTTCCTTTTAAAGTATGTACCCCTAAAAATGGTAAAGCAGTACTAGATAATGATAGAATTTTGTTAGTCCTACAATGGCCTTATAATAAGCATCTCTTGGCCGACTTTTATGACCTTAGTGAAAACTTTTCGTTCTTCTAGAATGTCGACATGAATGGAAACGCAGGATATATTGAGATATAATTAAAAGGTGTGCTTTCGCTAGCTCGTGTAATTCTCAAGTGACTTATTTTTTGACATTGAAAAATACCATATTATTATTAAGTAGCAACACCCTCAAAATAATAGTGTTGCCATTTGTTAACGATTATGATTGTAACAGTTAATCACGAATATTGACAATAGCTAGCATTAAGGAAGGAAAGCAGCTAGTATATTTTGTTCTTCCATTCCTCTTAGACCAGCATAAAATAATATATTATGTAAAATACGTTTTTAATTTTTAGGGTATATTAAGGAAGTCTTTTTCCCCCTAAAATATGTGACATGTTCATTACTCGTAATGAGGTATTTTGAGCAAATTGTTTGAAATGTACTGGTTTATATAACCTCGTTGAGACATAAATCAAAGGTTTAATACATTTTAAAACAAGTTCTCTATAAGAAATTATTCACTAAACCCTACGGGATGGAGTATAATAATGAGAAAAATTACCCCCATTTTGTAAAAAGGATGGTATCTTAAAAATAAAATATGTAACATATTCATGTTCTACTTAAGTTTAACCATAAGTTTTATTTTGTTTTATATTTTTTTACTGCATGTTACTTTATTTATATTGACATTTTGTAATAACTTTGGAGAAGAAGCTAGCTACTGAGATACAGGCCATATGCCTAGTTCAGTAGTTAGAGATTTCATTAATATTGTGAAATTTGTCAAAAAAGAATTATTATTATTATTAAAAAAAAAATATTCTATTTTATATTATAAGGGGTCGATGGGTTTCTGATATTTGTAAGAGACTGGTCGAGGCTTCGGGAGACCGCCGGGCTGGCAGCTTCTTCCGCCAACGAATCAGTGTGGCTATTCAAAGAGGCAATGCTGCCAGTCTGCTAGGTACCTTAAGCAATAACAGCTTCTAAGTGGCAACTTTGAGGAAGTCTATTATTTAAGATAATGTGTAGTTTTAAGTTTATAAATATTAACGTATGTATGTATTAACATGGCTACTTATTTACATATTCATTACTCGCAATAAGGTATTTCGAGCAAATATTTACGTACCTAAGGTAAATCTGTTTGAAGTTGGTTTGAAGTATATTGGTTCATACAACCTCGTTGGGAGATGATATAATAATAATAATAATAATAATAAAGCCTTATTTATTTCTTACTTAATATATGCTTTACATATTTTTTTATATAACAATTTTTAGTATTCTATTTATTACGTAAGTATCACTATTAGTAAATATGTTATAGTCCTTATTCTATTTTGAGCTTATTTGTAAGAACCCCGGTTTGGGTAAAGGCCTCCTCCAATGAGTTCCATTTGTCTCTATCCTGTGCTATTAATTTCCAGTTTGTGCCAGCTGTTCGTTTGATGTCGTCCTCCCAGTGGCTCAGCGGTCTTCCTTTGCTTCTCTTGCCTGACGGTCCATTCCACCAAGTCACTTTCTTTGTCCATCTCTGGTCCGTCAGTCTTGCGATATGTCCTGCCCACTTCCATTTGAGCTTTTGTGCGTAATTCAAGGCGTTAGTTGCTTTAGTTATTTCTCGTATCTTGGAGTGTCTTATTTTGTCTAGTTTCTTTATTTTTAACATGCTTCGCTCTAAACCTCTTTGACAGGTATTAATTTTATTTATGGCTTTGGAGGAGAATTTCCACGTCTGGCACCCGTATGTCAAACTAGGTAAAAGACATGTGTTCATCACTTTTGTTTTAATAGCTATTGGCAAGTTACTTTTAAAAATTTCTTTGAGGCTCCAATATTTATTCCAGGTTTGTTGTATTCTTCTTTCTATTTCTAGCATGTTGCTATTTCTGTCTAAACTTATTCTTTTCCCTAGATAAATGTATTTTTCCACATATTCCAATAGTTCTCCTTCAATTATTATTGGTTTTTGCCATCTATTTGTCATTATTTTAGTCTTTGATAAGTTCATGTCCAGTCCAACCTTAGTACTTTCTTTATGTAAGGATTTAATCATGTGTTGCATCTCGTTGCCTGTTTCTGACAGCAGTACCAGGTCATCTGCAAACCTCAGATGGCTTAGGTAGGCGCCTTGTATATATAGTCCTGATTTACTCCAGTCAATCTTTTTAATAATACTTTCAAGGATGGCTACAAATAGTGTTGGTGAGAGCGGATCTCCTTGTCTTACTCCTTTTCCTATATGGAAGGGTGTGCCTAAAGATTCGAGTTTTATTCTTCCAATATTGTTGTTGTATATACTTTTGATGATCTTTATGTATCTATCTTCTACTTTTTGTTCTTTTAAGCTTTCCCATATACTTAAGTGTGTCACAGAGTCAAAGGCTTTCCGGTAGTCAATGAAGGTGATATATAGCGGTCTCTGTTGCTCTTGGTACTTCTCTATAATTAATTCTAATGTGTGTATGTGGTCGACTGTAGAGAATCCCTTTCTGAAGCCTGCTTGCTCTACCGGTTGTTTTGCTTCTATTACAGTACTTATCCTTTTATTTATGATGGAGGAGAAAAGTTTGTAGATACTCGGTAACAAACTAATGGGTCTGTAATTACCTATATCTTTTGGATCTCCCTTTTTATATATCAATATTATATTAGCCTCCGACCATTGAGTGGGCGTTATCGAGTTTTTAAGTATGAGATTAAATAGTTCTGCTAGCGGCCCTGCCAAAATTAAGGGAGCTGTTTTTATTGTTTCATTTGTAATATTATCGGATCCAGGGCTTTTTTCTAGTTTTAGCTTTTTTATTGAATCTATTATTTCCGTTTCAATTATTGGTTCAATAGAGTTACCGCATTCTGTTTCGTTCATACTGTTTGTAATTTCATTCCTTCGTGAGTTGTCACTATATAGGTTTCTGTAAAATTCAGTTGCAGAATTGATTATTTCGGTTCGTTTACATAGGTTTTTCCCCAGGTCTCTCAGACCTTCTATCCAAGGTCTATAGGTTCTAAGTTCTTTGTAGGCTTTTTTTGAACTTCCATTGGTCAAGAGGTATCTCTCTATGGTGTCTAGTCTATACTTTGCATAATCTTTTTTAATATATTTATTGGCTAATTTGTACAGGGCCGAAAGTTCGTTTTTCATTGAACGTGTATTGTTTTTAGTTTTTTGTAGTTCACTTCTTCTTCTTAATAAGTTTATTGTACGTTCTTGTAGTATTTTATGGCTATTATTGTCTTCTCTCTTTGTTTGGGCAAAGTTCAAGCTTTACGAAATAGCATTTACTATTTTATCGTAGGTTTTCTGTATTAATTTGTTTTCTTCACAGGTAGACGGAACAGATAGCATAGATGTTAGGTTTTCCTTGTATTTTGTTTTTGCTTTTGAACTGATTTGCTTGTTTGACTGTAAATTTGGTTCTACTTATTTTTTGTTTGGAGAATTTAACTGTTGCTCTGATTGGTCGATGGTCTGATGGAAAGTTCAAATTAATTACTTCTATATTTTGGAATAGGCTTGGCTGGTTTGAAAGAATGTAGTCAATCTCGTTTTTATACTGGCCTGTCGGAGATCGCCACGTCCATCTACGGCTTTCTTTTTTCTTGAAACACGTATTTATGATTGTTAACTTATGTTCGAGTGCGAAGTCTACGAGTCTCTGGCCCCTATCGTTCCTATCCCCGTATCCGTATCGTTTCATAATTAAGTATTCTTTCTCTTTAGGACCTCCGATCTTCGCGTTAAAATCTCCCATTATTATTATGTGCTTATGTGCTATTTCTAATGCTTTTTCTATTGTTTTGTAAAATTCGTCTATTTCGTACTCGCTTGCTGCATCTGTGGGTGCATAAACTTGTATTATGGATATCTTGGTATCTCCTATATTCATGTTAAGTGTAGCGACTCGTTCCGTTAATCCAATAAAGCTCTCTATGTTGCTTTTCAGGGACTTATTTATTATGAATCCCACTCCGTGTTTTCCTGGTGTGTGTCCTATGTAGCAGAGTACCAAGCTTTCATATTCTTCTATTTTGTTGCCGAGTCGTCTTACTTCCGAGATTCCAATAATATCATATTTAATTTTATTTAAGTTTTCTTCTAATTCCAATAGACGGTCATATGATGATAAAGTTCTGACATTGTAAGTTAGAATTTTTTATTGATGGCTTTGTTTCGTGTTGTAGTTTCCACTCTTTGGAGGGTTTTGGTCATACTCTTCCACGGTGACCAGCCGGGTTGGAAGATATTTTGTATTTCTTGTATTAGTTTGATTTTTTGTGATATCTACGTGGGAGGAGGGAGCTATTTGCTATGCCTTTTTGTTCTTATTATCTTGGTTATTATTTAATTTTGTTTTTGTTGTGCTTGTATTTGTAAGGAAATTTAACATGCTTGGTTTTATAACTCCTTCTGAGATGCTATTGGATCTCATGATTGTTGAGCCAGATTGTTGTAATTTGTTCTTCTTATTGGTATTTGATTGTGTGAGGCGGCTGTTATCCGGAGATGTTGATAGCATTCTTTTATTGTTGCCTGCTGTATTCTTCTTTCTGTCTAGTATTATAAGTTTATCGTATTTTATTACCGCGTTATTTCCTTTCCCTTTTTCAATATTTAATTGTTTTTGTAGCTCTTTTCTTTTTTGTAAGATGGGAGATGAATTAAAAGTTTAATACATTTTGAAGCAAGTTCTCTAAAATAAATTATTCATTAAATCCTACGCGATAGGGTACAATAATGAGAAAAATGAGAAAAAGCATGGTATCTTAAAAAAAATGTTTTTTTTGTATGTACTCAGTAGTTACTTTACGGTAATCAATCCCAAGTGGTCAATTCGTGTATATTTTTTAGCTATCTTTCTTCCAAAACTGCAAACCTGTTGATCGACACGTGTTTCTTTTCTCAACGTAGCATACTCAGGATATGCCAAAATCAAATTCAGTCTCCAATTGAATGAATTTTTTTTAAATATTTTATTTGTTCAATTTGAAGTATGCACAATAATTTATAAACATATACAATCTTGCCAAATAGTTTATATTCAGGCCATCTCTCATTAACAGACAATCAGGACGCATGAAAATTTACGCCACTTTCACTTAAGCTCAATTTCATTTTATAACACTAGACAAAAATTTGTAAATTTATTATATACTAAATTTATTATTGGGCTGTGACTTACAAGACAGACAGACAGATGTAACGAAACTTTAATGTTTGCTACTTCGACTACAGAACTAAAACCCAAACGGTTTTCGATTCACTTTAGATTTCCAGTTTTATTGAAGAAAAACAGTGCCTAATAAATAAAGCTTTCGTCTCTACTATTATTTGCAACCAAATCACCAATAGTATAAAATAAAACCAAAGTGCGGCACATGAAAATTATAGTGTTATAAACACATAACATGAAAAACAAGGCGTACGTGTGTTCAAACATAAACAAATTTAAACTTTTATATCCGCAGTAACGGATTCACGGTCAGAATGTGAATAATACTCACTGAAAACGTGGCCTCCCGTAATTTCCTATCGCGTAAGCTATTTTATATTCACACTACGTGCAAACTGTCACAGGAAAAAGGATGAGAAGTTAATAAAAAATATCGTTTGCTGATGACGCTCAGTCCATTGTTTGTGTATAATTGCGCGATGTGGCCGCGAGAATAGCGTGGAACTTGCGCTCGGAACTGCTGCGGTTCGGGCCGAGTACCGACTCGGTCGGCGGTTGGGACGCAACTGAACCGCCCAGCATCGCAATGGAAGGGGATCATATTTGCCCTTATAATGAAATCAACCACCAATTTCGTCCACGCCAATTACCCTTGTTTTCATCGCCGTCTTCGGAGAACTGAATTTTTCGAGATATTCGTTTTGCCAGTCTATCACTTTTACTGCGTTTTTGCATCACATTACTGCTTAAGTTTTATGTAAATAAGTAGTTATTTCATACTAGTGCGAGACTCGAATCTAATTTTTTTGATTCCGTGCTTCAAAATAACATTCAAACCCCCATCAATTCATTCACGCCTTTCCATATATCTGTTGTATTCGGCACGAACGATTTTTTTATAATTCGTACTCTGCAACTAGATATTTAGCATAAAATACATCATTGCACATGTTTTGCTTTACTTACATCTATAAAATAATCATATTATAAATATTAAACACTAATATGTACTTGCTCGAACTTGGTTTGATTATTTTCCCATTTCTCAGAATCTACTGACTATAATAGAATCTCAATATAAAGTATAAAAATGTTTATAAAAACATCATTTTATAAATAATGCTACGGAATACATGAAATGAGTTGAATGAACACATGAATCGAACTCGGGCTTGATCAAATATTTTTGTAAAATATGACCTACAATATACATACATACATATCTTCACGCTGTATCCCCAACGAGGTAGTAAGAGAGGACGGAGCGCCAAGCGTCGCGATCCTTACATACCTCTTTCGCTTCCTCAAATCTCATCATTCTCCTCACACATTTTCGTCTAGGTATGCGGGTGCTTTTGACATTTCCGTCGGATAACACTCTAGCTATTTGATCTTCATAAGTCAGCCTTGGTCTTCCTTGGACTCTTTTACTTCTTTGCTTCCTCAAATCTCATCACTCTCCTCACACATTTTCACCTAGGTATGTGAATGCTTTTGACATTTCCGTCAGCTAACACTCTAGCTCTTTGATCTTTGTAAGTCAGCCTTGGTCTTCTTTGGCTTCTTTTACCACTCGCTTTTGCTCTATAGATTTTCTTCGTCAGTATTTCATCACTCATTTTTCCATGTACCCGAACCATCTTAGCATTACTTTCTTCATTTTTTCAATAACACTGTCGTGCAAGCCTGTCGTACTGCGTATCTCTTTATTGCTTATTTTAATATAATAATGATAAAAATATGTACTTAGTGAAAGTATAACGACACAATTACAGAGTTCCAAATTAAGTCTTTGTAATTATGAAGTTAGTTTTTGTCAATGCAAAGTTCCTTGTTTGCAGCAAGGAAGGAAGTAATAATGAAAAGATAGACAGCACCTCAAGTATTGAAATTATTGCGTAGTACGCTGTTTTCTGCACTAATGTTTCCGCATTCGATTTAGGCAAATTGAAAAACGAAATTCTCTGAACTGTCTAGGTCTAAGTCTGGATGTAGTAATAGGTCTCCTAACTTCGTTATGTGGTACTCGTAAGCCTAGTAATCCCATTGGGATCACAATGGATATATTTGTATAACATACATACGAATCTTCACGCTGCATCTCTAACGGGGTAGCCATAGGGGACGGAGCGCCAAGCTTCGCAGTCCTTACATATTTCTTTCGCCTCCACAATTCTCAATTTGTATTAATACGTAGTATATTTTGATTTATTTATTTTTTATTCATTATAGTGCAATTGTAAAAATGAATCAATAAATCCTTTATGCTTAGATTATTTATTTGAGCACGTAGAAATTATGAGTAACGAACTAACGAAGTAGAAATGCGATCTCTTAGAAATATGTGCGGTGTCACCCTCGCGGACAAAATAAGCAATGAAGAGATACGCAGTGTGACAGGGTTGTACGACACTGTTATTGTAAAAATAAAGAAAGGAATGGTAAAATGGTTCGGGCACATGGAAAGAATGAGTGATGAAAGAATGACGAAGAAAATCTATAGAGCAAAAGCGAGTGGTAAAAGAAGCCAAGGAAGACCAAGGCTGACTTACAAAGATCAAACAGCTAGAGTGTTAGCTGACGGAAATGTCAAAATCAGTCGCATACCTAGGCGAAAATGTGTGAGGAGAATGATGAGATTTGAGGAAGCGAAAGAAGTATGTAAGGACCGCGACGCTTGCCGCTCCGTCCTCTCTGACTACCTCGTTGGGGATACGGCGTGAAGATATGAACTAGTTAATGACTAACGACGAAAATCTACAGAGAGAAATTGAGTAATAGTAGAAGCCAAAGCTGGTTTACGAAAATAAAATAATCAGTGTTAGCTAACGGATTTCCGTTAATTTTCATATATTATCAAAATTACTGGCATACCTCGGCGAAGTCTACGGGATGTAACCTTTGAGAAGGTGAAAATCTGCACTAGTATGTGTGTGAAGTAAAAACAGTAAAGCTTGACGCGCCGTCCTTTCTCTTTATCCTGTTAGGTATAACAGCTGTAGATATACCTACGTATTATTTATTTATAAACTGATGAAGCTTACCTTAATAACAGCTTGTATGCGTCCCCGATACACATATGAAGAGTAAGGGAGACGGGTCTAAGGGTGTCAGGTATCTGGATAAAGCTTAACATGGTTAGGCTTTGCAAATGCTTGTCCGACCTTAAACGGTGACGGCATTTCTGGATCTTGTTTGAATTTATCTGTATGCTGTGACTCACATGCATTCTCCTGCGAAGATAATTTTCTTAACTTTTTTATGTTTTCAATTCGAAATGATATTCTTTTTTAATAATTAAGTAATTAAAAAACGTTTTATTTTATTAAATTATGTGTAAAGTAAAGACTGATATAAGTGAAGTTCATAAAAAAGTTTTAATAAGAATAACACTCCAGACAATTACACAGATTGTGTGACCCCAAATTAAGCAGTAAGCTTGTACTATGGGTACCACACAGCGAACTCTGGGGGAGTTCCCAGTAACACCCAGACTCCAAGCCAATTTAGAAAAGTTCGTTTCCTAAATTGACCTTACCGGGGATCGAACCCGGTACCCTAAGCTTGGAAAGCAGATGCATATGCCACTGCGCCAACGGGCCAGTCTGTTTTAGTTTAAGTTAGCTTTAAGTGTCCACCTTTATTGCTCCATTGTCTGACTAAACGAACTGGTAAACGTGGCTCTCTGATTTTTAAACATTTTTAGACACGCTTGTACGCGCCTATCAAACAAAAATAATCCTTACAACCACCGTGAGAGTTTTAATGGGTAGAAGTTCTACAAGCTTTAGTCTCACTTCAGGCTAGATTATCTTCGAAGATTCCTCCCAAGTCATAATAAAATTTAATAGCCTACTGTATATAAATTTTCAAGTCTATTAGACTTTTGACCTCACCTTTTAGCTATCACCATTAAGACTTAACGTGCTTTTTTAATCATGAAAGTGATCGCTATGGATATTAGTAGACCACCCACCCAGTAAACAAACGCAGGTTACATCGATTAACCTCAGCGGTCGTACTATACACCAAGTGGGTTAAAACGTAGAAAACGCAGACTACGATAGCCACGCCACGCTGAAGTCGCGCGACTGTTGCCTGAAATTGCTATCACGTCTACTGTGTCATGGCAATGAAATTACTTTTGATGTAGAAGTAACGCCATTATTTTCAGTTCACTGACTGCTAGACAAAGGCAGCATTAGTGAATTGTAATGTCATTGATGGTTTCCCAGTAGAGGCCGTCAACGTAAATATGGCCAAACCTGTATTTCTTTTTCGTATTATACAGAAATAAAATGACCTATTGATTAGTCTAATTGGTCTAATTGGTCTGAGTCTTTAACATAATATTAAGCTGAAAAATGTAAATTAGGCCAATTTGCGCTGATGGCCTCCAATAAATTTCAGGTTCGTAAACAGGCTGCAGTTAGACAACGGGCTAGCCGATAATAACTATGTTACAAATATATCCATAACTTCTCTATACAGTTATAATAAAATGCGTATAATTGCGTATTACAAGTGCATCTAGCGAAAGACCCTGACCAGACCACACCTAAGTAATGAGCAACTACATTTATAAATATAGTCCTAACATATTACATGAGTAATTAGCATATACAATTATACATGTGTATGTATTTGTACATTAGCTCTTGTCCGAGACTTCATTCATGGAATTTAATTAACTAAGTATTGTCTTAAATAATAAACTTGCTCAAATTCGCCGTTTAAAAGGTTGTCGTAGCTTATAGTGCTTATAGTGGACTGGCAGCATTACCTCTTTGAATAACCAAGCTAAGTCGCTGGCAGATCAAGGTGCCAGACCGACGGTCTTCCGAAACCTCGACCAGTTGTTTAGAAGTTTCAGCAACCGCTCGATGGGCTTCGGGGCCCTAAGATCTCAAAACTTGAACTGAAACGAGCGTAAATTTGAACCTTTCGGAGAGAGTCGCATACTTATGCCACGTCTTGGCTAATACATTAGGAAAAAGCCAGCGGACACATCTGGCACAGTTAATGGAGTTGGCGAAATTGCGCGGCGTAGCGCAGTGTAATCCATATCTAGCTCGATATTTCAACGCTTTTGCGAGCACTCTCATTAAAAATTGACGAGTTTTCTCGCGTTAGGATTCCCATCATTTGTTTTCAATTTCAAAATACAACATAATTTCAAAATATTGTATAGACTTAGTTGTTAATTTGCGGAAACTCATTTCATGTGACGAATTCTTATAATATTTAGCTGTCTTCTGCGGCCACCTGGCCGAGTCTGATCTCTGGAATATTCCTTCTCGGCCAGCTAGCGGAATCTGACCTCTAGAATATTCTTTCTCGGCTAGCTGACCAAGTCTGCTCTCTGGAATATTCCTTCTCGACCAGCTGGTCGAGTCTGATCACTGAAATATTCCTTCTCGGCCAGCTGGCCAAGTCTGATCTCTGCAATATTCCTTCTCGGCCAGCTTCTGAGTCTGACTTCTGGAATATTCCTTCTCGGCCAGGTGGCCGAATCTGCTCTCTGTAATATTCCTTCTCCGCCACCTGGCCGAGTCTGATCTCTGAAATATCCTGAGGATGCTTCGTAGAGAGACGAAACACGTGTCGATTAGTTTTGGAATTTTGGGCGTAAGATAATAATATAAGAAGGTTTTTAATTCAGTCAAGCTATATTCTAAGAATTCATCACATTTTCAGAATTTCATAATTAATATGACCAAAATGGATGTCTTAACATTTCGTCACGACTGTCTGTCCATCTGTCTATATGTCACAGTATATTTATTCTGTCATCTTTACACCTGACCTATTTGACACAGAAACATAAATTAGTACCACAAAAACGGAAATGAGAAACATAAAATTAAATACACTCAACTCATCCCCTACTCAGTTTTTTCTTTAATTTTTTTTAATTCAACTTCCTTTAAATTGTTCCGGAATTCTAAGTTAATGCTTGTTCGACACGCTCTTAGCCAGCTTTTTTTTTGTCATTGACTTTAAAAAACCTCTTTTCAATTCCTCAGAGTTAGATTTCCAAATAATATATCCTTTATCCCGTCATACCGAATGCGTCCACGAAATTAGAAACCTCTGCACAAAATTACAAGTTTGGATTGTGTATAGTTCCCTTAGTCAAGTCACTTTTAGGGGTTAGTTTCGGTGAATAAAAAAAAATTATAAGACTACAATAAGTAGTAGGTAATTTTCTGGCCGGCTTCAAAAAGTACATACATTTATTTTCCAAAATTATTAAAAATCTTGAAATAATGTAAGTGTTGTCTAATATTTAAAGTAAATACTACTTATAGCACTACTTAATCTGTGGCACTACAATCCATTTCGCATTTTGGCCACGAAGTCAAGACTGTTAAAAAGCACGTAATTTCTTGAAAATTAAAAAAAAATTAACTATTTTTAACTATAAACTGGAGAACGACAGTATCAGAGGTATGATATTGTTGCCCGATAGTGTTATTGTTAAAATGAAGAAAGGAATGCTTAGATGGTTCGGGTACATAGAAAGAATGAGTGATGAAAGACTGCCAAAGAAAATCTACAGAGCGAAAGCGAGTGGTAAAAGAAGCCAAGGAAGATCAAGGCTGACTTACGAAGATCAAATAGCCAGAGTGTTAGCTGACGGAAATATGAAAAGCACTCGCATACCTAGGCGAAAATCTGTCTTTCTGTTTGTCATAGCTGATTTATTCTATCGTTTATAGTCTATAACTACTGAGCTGAAATTAAACGCAGAAGCATAATTAAAATGTAAATTAAATGAAAAATGTAAATTAAATACTAATCACATTTTGAACACCCTACTGTTCAAGGAATAGAATAGAATTTATTTTTTTAAAAAACGTCTTAAAATAAAGTGAAGGTTTCTTTTACAATTTACTTTTTATTTCGAGCATCTTCAGCTTTTCATTCTTCAAATGTCGATCTCAGTACATAAATCAGTTTTAACTTCTTGTGACTATGCGTCTCTGAGGAATCGTAGGGGTTGTCTACTGACCGCTCCATCAATTAACACGAAATTCGCACGTCGTTTTGATTGTTTCGTTAGAGCATTCATTTATAACAAAGTTGTCAAAATATGTAATATTAAAGATAACTCTGTGTTGGAAGCGAAAGCTGTAATACATAAATGGCTAACTTGATTAACATATAATGAAACAGAAGACTTCTTGACGGTTAAATGCTGATGCGAAGTATTTCTCAAATATTGTATTATTTATTTTTCTAGTGATATTATATTATTTTACATAGTTCTTTCTTTTGTTCTATATTGTTGCAAGCGACTGTTTAACGATAATGTTGTTGTTAAGGATCGTAGCTGTGAGACTTCTAGTTTTCGGCTCCCTCGATACAGGCTTTGCCTAGTGAGGAAGCTAACAGATATGTATTCATTGTAATAAAGAGTTTTGTATTTTTTTTGAGTCAAAAACGTTATTTTCAAAAGAAATGCGTCAATATATTGATTATAGCGACATCTAGCCATAATTTGTATTATGACAACCCACGAATAAAACCATACTGAGTTTATTTTACACCGGACAAAATTCTTTCTAGTTTAATGTATTCTCAATAGATGACGCTAAAATTACTACGAATTTTTTAATTTAATTTTATTACGTTTTTATTTTGTCTATAGATAATATAAATTATACATAATATTATACAAATATTTGATTGAAAATATTGATGTAAAAATAGTTGTTTGAGATTTGCTAACCCGTTGCCTATACAAATTACTCATAATAAGCCTCATAACAAACCTTGTCCTTTGCTGGAAAAAATAAACTATTATCGGTAGTAAACTAATTAATCTGTGCTATTATTATTGGCACTTTTTATGTTTTTCTCTCAATCCCAGACCAGACTGAAAGATCAAAACTTTAAAATATTTTCCATACTATAAACAAAACCATTTTATAAGTTCCTATACGCTAAAGTAACGCTAAAGTCCAGCGTAGTTATACCGAAATTCTTAACAGTGGTAAGTAGATATCTATTTGATTGTGAATATTCAAACTGAAGTAGATATATTTTAATGAAACGGCAAACTTTTTATTAAAATATGTTAGTTTGCATACTTATCAAATAGTTTCGCAGTAAGTTATAGCTTTGTTAAAACAGAGTCAAAATTGCTGTTTAAAATGATATTCCAATGAGAATTTTACCGGTATACCTTGTTGTCTGTAATAAAATGCATGAAAACTCATACACTACGGCAATTACCATATCAATGACAACGCTGCTAGAATCTTAAACGACCACAAGTGATTCTTTGTGTACGAATTAGCACAACTAGCAGTGTGTGGAACGATACAAGAATTTAGGACAGATATAAAGACCATCGCGTATCCTTGTTATCACTGCTATTACTTTATTAAATACTTACCAGGCGTCGCGGTGACTAGTGAGTAGGATTTTATTCGATCAATGTGAGAACTCAACCCTTCAATTTCACGTCCGTGTGGACTACTAATTATTTATTACTAGTAAACCCGGCCCGTTTCACTGGGCGTTAGTTTCATGGGCGTAAAAAAAAAGTAAACTGATCCGATCACTACCAAACTTTACAGGAACATCCGTTAGGCCAATCCGAAGATTCTCTGAAAATTTCATCGAAACCGGTCCAGCCGTTTCGGAGTCCATAAGGAACATAAATACATACATCGCCTTTTATATAAATTGATAACGCTAACCGTATTAGTTGTTTACGCCAAGTAGTTTCTAAGAAGACAGCAGACATCGAGGATAATTCCATTAATATTCCGTTTTTCTATTCTTCATATTTTGGAATACAAATATCTAAATTAGAATCTCCATATTTCATATACCTAATCTTCGTTTCCCTATAGCCAGGGAGTTGAGAATCGTCGATAATAATCGGAACAAGGGCTCAGAACAGTAGCATGTTTGGAATGCGCTGCAGTAGCACTGCGAGTTTGCGACATTTCCCCATGCGGTACCTCTGGCTTGCAGTATATACCGTAGGAAATCCTAGAGCCCCTCCATAGGCGCCGAGGACGATAATCGCGATTTTGTGGGTAAAAATTCAACAGAACCCAGTTTCTCCCACGGGAATCTAAATACCTTCTAAAAGTTTCACCTAAATATCAAAAAAATGTTATAGGTACTATGGGCTTATGTATGTATGAATATGACCTCACTTCTATTTTATTATAAATAAATCTTTTATGCAACACGCGAACTACCACAGCACAAAACTTCTTTCTTATTTCAATTAATAAGTCAGAGCACCTGAATTATTCATTGTTTTAGAGTTAGCGCTTAAACGTCAATTATAGAGTACATACAAATATCTGTTTCATTAAAAACTTTGACTCTCTGTATTCAAAATAAGGACCCATTCATGAATTCGTGCAATATTATCATATACGTAGCTCTGAACTTGCGTAGAATAATAAAATCTCATTCCATTTGGTGAACTTAATACAATCACACTTATATTTTGTATAATAACGATACTATTCTAAATACTAGTTATACCAGTATTTTGCGAGATCGCTGTTTTTTTTCTTCATTCTTCTGAATAAGGACAGGTTCATTATAAATATTTATAGACATAAGTAATATACTTATCTTCAAGTAAGAATATTAGTCGCAATATAATGTCCTTGATTACTGGTTCCAGCAATTTATAAGTAGGTAAATGCTGTAGACAATTACAACAATTACCTATGAACCTATCCCCAAATAAAAGCACTATGCTTGTACTACAGATATGTAACGTAAAACGAAATGGAGAAGCACTCCTGGATAATTTTTACAATCGTTCGTACTTTTAAATCAGCCTATGTCTAACTAAAATAAACCAAACGCATATGGTTAAGTTCTCCTAACTATACTCCTAACTGCATGTTTCGGAATTAAAATGAGCAGTTAATATACCTGGATATCTAATTTTAGAATATTGTATAAGAACAGGAGAAAACCCGTGGGTGCTTATCGCTCCTCTACCACGATAGATGGGCAATTTACGCATAAAGAATTCGTAAAAAATATGTAAAATGCATGAGACTCTCGCGCGTTACAAATGAAACTATTTAAGTTTTAACAAGATTTTTAGCCTATGTTGACGAATTTATTATTTCAGGATTAGGAAATGACTACTTATGATTTATTTTATTAAATATAGGTATTCCTTTAATTCATATTATAAGAAAGAAATCATGGGTATATGATACTTATCTCTCTCTTTACCTCTTAGGCATGCGCGTAGTTTGTATTATGCATTTAACAGAGTAAAAACGATTCTCCCACTCTTTCCTTTCCTTTCATTCCAGAAGAGGAAGTTTTTCACGTTTTGTCTGATCCAGTCGAATTCGCTCTACCGTGCCTAAATAAGTTTCGTTTCAATAATACGAATAACGATTTCTGCAAGCCAAAACTTTGAAAATAAATGCCTGTCCCAGTAAAACAATGTTTTTAATACGATCAACATATTTACATACTCTTTTCATTTACAGCTTACGCGTGCATATTTTCTATAGAAATGATTTGTAAGACTTCTAATGTTGAAAGTTAGACATTATTCTAATAAAATAACAAAATTTTGTCAATGATTTATATGCAAGGTCTTATGGCCTTAACGATGGTCACAACGTTGTTCCTTTTCGGATTTATATCGCCGATCAATTGTATTCGTATGCCTCAGATCGTGGCTCCTCCGCACGCGTTAATGGTTGTCATAGGTGCTCAAGCCCCTGAGCACCCACGTAGTTGGCGCCCCTGTTTAAGATCACGTATTCCCAGGTAATGGAAGAGTTGAGAGAGTGAGGCAGAGGTGAAGAAATAGGGTCGAAATTATTAAAGCAAAATGTGAGCCTTTAATATTTGGACTACGAAAAATGTGTTTTTTACAAGTTTTTTTTAATTTAAAGAAAATGTTTTTAATAAAAAATGTAATTGATATATTATTTAATTCAACAGTACTTATTCTGTTCATATTTTTCAATAACAGGCTATCGCCCAAATTAATAACAACTTCAAAACGAAACTTTTTTTTAGCAGTTAAATTGTAAAATTTGTCCCTAATTGAATATATTTATATAGTATATTATATATAGTATATTTATATAGTATATTATATATAGCATATTTTATTTACAATAACAAAAAGTACATACGTACGTTAATATTCACAAACTTAAAACTACACATTATCGTAAATAATAGTTCTAATACTTCCTCAAAGTTGCCACTTATAAAGCTGTCATTGCTTAAGGTACCCAGCAGACTGGCAGCATTGCCTCTTTGAATAGCCAAACTGATTCGTTGGCGGAGGAAGCTGCCAGCCCGGCAGACAGCACGGTACTGCGCTCGCCAATCCGACCTTGCCCAGCGTGTGCGAGTATGGGCAAATCTTCCAAAAATGAGCAGCACCACTAAAATAAGGCCCTCAGTACCCGGCGGTCCCGCTAATCCCGGCCATCGTGGTGACGGCTGGAGTCCTGGCGGGACAGAGAGTGCAAAGAATCCCCGGGCGCGGACTGGTCTCCACAAATAACGACTATTTCTGGCGACCTACAATGCTCGTTCGTTGAAGAATGACGTTTATCTTGCTGAACTCGAGTCAGAGCTAGGACACATAAATTAGCATGTTCTGGTAATATCCGAAATCAGAAGACAAGGGGAGGACACCGTAACCCTAGAATCAGGCCACCTACTCTACTATCGAGAGGGCGATAAGACGTCACAGGGCGGGGTTGGCATGATGGTCAACAGAGTTCTCTCTAGAAACGTGATAGAAATTGGTAGTGTGTCTACACGGGTAGCATACCTCATACTCAGACTTACCAAGATATATACTCTGAAGGTAATCCAGGTATATGCTCCCACGTCGACACACTCGAATGAAGAGGTCGAGGCCGTATACGAAGACATAACGAAGGCCATACATGATACCACCAAGACCCACTTCACTGTTGTTATGGGGGACTTCAACGCCAAAGTGGGAGTACAAGAACGCAAAGAATCTGTAGTTGAAGCGCACGGTATCGGCAGTAGAAACCAAAGGTGCCAAATGCTGGTTAACTTCCTCGAATCCCAGAGGCTATTCCTGATGAATTCATTCTTTCAGGAAAAGCCTCATAGGAAGTGGACTTGGCGAAAGCCCGATCAAAAAAAATCAGATTGACTTTATCATGACGAATTGGAGGTTCAAAGATGTCTCAGTGATTAACAGGTTTAACACCGGAAGTGATCGCCGACTTGTCCGAGCTACTTTGAATATAAACTTCCGACTTGAGAGAAATCGCCTGATAAAGTCTACGCTCCGTCCTTCACCGTGCCATATCGCTGCAGCATCCAAAGAATTCCAGCTGGAATTGCGAAACAGATTCAGTCTGCTGGAAATGATTGAGGAACTTGTTGACATACTGATCAACATCAGTATGTCAACAAGTTTACGACTGTTGTCTGAGAGGTGTGAGGGAGTTCCGCCAACGGGGGCGAGGGAGTAAATTGTCCAAGTTCTCGGCAGAAACAGTAGACATGAGACAGAAACGGGAGATGTCCACGGATGCGTCGGACTATCGCCTTCTCTATATGCGTGTAAAGAAGCAAATACGATTCGACATACGACAAAGCAGTACTCGAGCAATTAAAGATGCGATTAGTCGAAATATAGGTTCGAAGGTATTTGCTAAGCAATTGGGAAGGAGTCATCTGACGAAACTTACGACATGTACGACCGGATATGGTGGCACAATATTGGAAAGACTTATGTCCAGCAGTAGACGAACACGGGCTGACGACGATGATGATGATGATGATGATGATGAAGGTTTTTTAAAGGTATTACCTTCAACCAGTGTCCTGACTCCTTCTCAGAAACAGCCAGGAGGCGAGACCGATCTTTTTCGATACTACAAGAATCTAAAAGTTGTAAATGAACATTTTTGCATAGAGGCTCATCCCAGTGTTTCTGAGAAAAGGTCGAGGTAGGCAGGTTAGTACTTGGACAAACACTTAACCAAGCATTTCGGCACCTCAACCGATCCTAAGGAAGGACGAATAACAGATAGGAAAAAGTTTTCCGTGCTGTAGGCTGACGAAAGAAAAGCAGGCAGACACACTCGAGATTTTGCGTATGCTCAGGCCTCCATAACATATAGAAAGTGAGGCTTGATTCCAGACCCTGTCATCAACAAAGGAGCAATTGAATATTTTAGATAATGTAATTTTAAGAATATTTTCTACAGATTTTAAAAGTGTTTGAAATTTAAAAAGCTGAGAACAGCGAATATGTAAATTTTGGAACGACAAGACTAAAGCGGACAATTGAATATAGTAATTTTGTAAGTTCCATTCGCTAAAGTATTTAATTGAATATTTTTCCTTTTCTGCATGTTTTTTTCTGAATTTATAGCTACAGTAGAAGCCTTGACATTTTATTGCCAAAGTGTATCGCACAATACGATATTTTGGATTAAATATAAATAAATGGATGTAGATTGAAAATTTCAAAAACCATGTCGAAGAATTAATAACAATGACAATACACACAGCACTTATAAATCATCTGAAAATAACTTTAATTTACTATTTCGTGTAAAAATCTTACGGAACCTCATGTGCACAAGTGAGCAATTAATTTATGTAATATGATAGAGCTTGGACAGAGCTATTTTCAGATTCAATATGATGAAAGGTTTCTGGAAAACTGTGATCATAGCGGAAACTCATCATAGCGGAATGCATTTAAAAAAATTGGTTTAAAAAATATCTTACACTCCCCTTAACGACATATACTTTGACACCATGTTAGTAATAATAAATGTTATAGGTAGTCAATAGCACTGGTGACCCGACCCATATTTCACTAACCCAATCCACCACTATAAAAAGATCTACCGCTGTCCACCTCCACTTAAAGAAACACTACACTTAGAAGAATAATTTCCTTACAGGGTTGTAGACCTTTTTACAGTGGCTATACTGTATGAGTTTGTTCCTGATAATAACTTTATTAAATTTAAAATGTAACCAAAATATTTTTGAAGTTATGCTTCATTTTCCACGTGAAGTGAAAAAAATCAAGGTTTTTTCAGCAGACAACGGAAGTTAAGTGCGTAAATATGTAAACACACCATGAAGTTAGCAACGGAAGAGGCGTGCGTTGATGTAATACACCATGAACTTAATGTTAAACAAGGGTTAACTTTTTATGTGGCCAGTTTCATTTTTTTTTATCTTCTCATGTGCATACCTACAGAAGTAATCCAACATAGAATTGGGTTTTTGAATAAAAATTTTTTGTGATAAATGGAAAGATCATATCATATATGTTTTATAACAAAACTATTTTTTTTTCGCAATAATTCGAGTTATATCAAAATAAAAATTAATTTTTGAGTCCAGTACCGAAGACCCGCCGACCGCTCCCGAACAAACCCGAGCGCGCGTGACGTCATAATGTTAGTGTTCACTCATTGCAGTTGACAGAGATAATAAGTACAGTGTTTTGATCTATTTAACTCTGTTGTCGTTGTTAAATACTCAAATATATATTGAAAATGTCGAACCTCCAAAGTTATCGTTCACGTTTTGTACCATTATGTACGAATACTACAAAAACAACTCCTGACAAAATGTTTTTAAATGTTCCGCAAGATGAAAAACGTCGAAACAAATGGTTTCAAGCAGTGCACCGAGATAATCCCAAAACAAAATCGAATTTTTTTTTTGTGAAGATCATATCGATGTAAGTATTTCATAACACCATTGTTATTAATTATTATTTATCTAAATAATAGTAACAGAAATGATAAATCTGCATTCCACTGACTCTCCACAACCAAGCACTTCAAAGGATTATCCGGTGCAATCCAAAAACATTGCTGTAACAGCTGAAAAAAATAGACAAATACCGATGTCCCCAACATACACCCGAGAATCCCTGGATACTGCAGAAATTCAAGTTTCCCAGAAAATATCAAATACTCGTATCAACATACCCGGAAAAAGCCTTTCACTAACTATAACTAATTACTCTAATTTTACCATAAACTTTAAATAATTATCTCACCAAAGTCGTTGATTTATGTAAAATAAAATTCACTCATTTTTTCTTTAGCTAATTAATGTTTTTATTTTTACTTTCCTCGTATTCGTAATGAAAAGCACAGTGTTTACCTCGGGTGAAAGACTTATTTAGTCCCTCGAACTATTGGCGCCAAACCCCGTCTCGTGCCTAAATAAGTTACTTTAAGCCCTAGGGTAACAATGTACTATACCATTATGACGTCACAACTATGGTGTCCAATCGTGGCGCGTTCAGCCATGTGATTTTTTTATAAATTTTATCAATTTTTAATTGTTTATAATTAATTGAAAAAAAAATTTTTTTTAAGTTTTTCGCATTAAATATCAACATTATTAATAATAAAGTTTTAAAATACACAAAAAAAATCAATATTTTTTTTTCAAAATCCCAATTGTTTTATTAAATCAATGTGAAATAGGTAAGTAGCTATGCAAACATACAAAAGAAAATTAAATTCTTTCATAATAATCCGGGAGAGTAAGAAAAATAGTACATGAAAAATTAATAATAATGAAAATTGTAATAAATATAAAAATAAGCTAGCTATTTTGGCACAGAAAATAAAAGCTAGAGGAAAAAAACATCCACACATGGTACTGCATACGCTCTCGGTCTTGGCACATATAAATGCTAGGGTTGCTACAATATTTTTTTTAAATTTTACATTTTACAAAATTTTATTAAATATGTAGCCGCCTAATTAATTTCAAAAGTCTAGCATATTCACAAACTTCTCGTACTTGACGCATTGGTATTTTAGATATTTGTCATGGCTTTATATTTTTATCGCACCACGAAGATATATACGATTATTAGGATATTCTGTAAATACTTTGTCCGATTTTTGACGACAAACATCAAGTTTCTCTTTTCTTCTTTTTATTTCGTTTGATTAATATTCCTGCGCAAGTCATGAGAGATAAATAAATAAATAAATGCGCCAGACCAGTGGTTCCCAAAGTTGTCTGGGCTACGACCCATCTAATACAAGTTTACAAACTCGGGACCCACCTCTAGGAAATTTAACCGTTACGAATATGAATAAAGGACTTTTCCAATAACAAACAAAGTTTTAATACAATTTTTTATTACTTAATTAAATAACTACATCAAAAAAGTTATTTCAATGGGAAGGATGAAATTGTTTCCTGTGTTTCGCCATTACAGTTTTGACATCAACTTCAACTCGAGTTACTTTTAATCGCAGTGAATTTGATAAGTCCAATTTATTTCGGTATTTAGTTTTATGTTCACCATATTAGAAAATCCGGCCCCACATAGGTATGAGGTAGTAGGAACACTTTCATAGCTTCATCAAAGAGGCATGGATAGTTACCAGCACCGAGAGCCAGAATTTCGTTGATTGCTTACGATTACAACTATTTTTTAGTGACGAATCTTCTGATAAATCAATTAGTTCTTCACTTGCTTTTGTTGACATACCAGTTGGTATATGGTCTTGAAATGGGTTACAAATCCAATTCAACAAGTCGAGCTTCATCTCCTCACCGAAATAGTCGTCAAAGTTTTTTTAGTTTTTTATAAATGGGTGGAAATTGCAGACACTACGTTCATCTTTGGCTGCACTTGGGTTTCAAGAATAAAATTTCCAAGTGTTTCAAAACAATCATACTTCCCATCCTCAATACAACTCTTCCACAGCAAAAGCTTTTTGCCGGCCGTTGGCTCGGTCGGTTGGCATGTCGTTCTACAGGCAGGGCCCAATCAATATTCGCTCGCGACCCACCAGTGGGTCGCGACCCATGGTTTGAGAAACCCTGCGCCAGACAATACTCACCAATCATCTAGTCTCAAACTCTGTGCTATGAGAACCAGACGACGACTACTAGAGTCGTTCCCAGTACACCCAGACCCGAAACAATCTAGAAAAGTTGGTCTCCTAAATTGATCCGACCGGGATCGAACTCACAACCTTCCGGGCTTTGAAGCAACACCTAAACCACTGTGCCATCGAGGTCGACATGAGGATAGGTAGATGAGGATAGGCAACGATTTAGTAATCTGTCACGTACTATCGCTTTATCAGACAAAACATACATGTGTAAACCTGAGAACGGAAACGCTTGACCTCAAAGCTTTGGACTGCGTGCTCTTTGGTTACTTGTAAGCGCCAGGGTCGCTACAATGTTTTATTTGATAAGTTGTAATGAATATGAAATATTTACCTTATGTCGTCGAAAATAGTATTTGTATACAATAAATTGTTTTAATATTTAGCTGTATATTCACAGAATCAACGAATGAGTTAGCTGACTCATTCGTTGCGGTGCTGGTCAGCTCGCCGAGTCTGGTCTTTGGAATATCCTGCAGATGCTTCGTTGAGAGACAAAACATGTGTCGATTAGTTTTGGGTTTTTGGGCGGAAAATGGCTAAGAATTCATCACGTGAAATGGGTTTCCACATATGACATCTAAATCTGTACCATATAATATTTGTATATCTTTCTGTTGAAATATATTCCGTTAAGGCGACGCATTGATAAACAATAATTTAATCTAAAATAGTCTATATAATCTGTAGTATGTATGTAATAGTAATCTTCTGCTTTATTCAAATGTGCACGCAAATTTTCGTTTATTTTAAAAACTATAATTAATTTTTAAAAATGCCACTCATTTTGGTTGACCTCAAAGCTTTGGACTACGTACTCTTTGGATACTTGGAGCGCCAGGGTTGCTACAATGTTTTATTTGATTTGTTTAGATGAAACTTTACAGAAAATTTAAAAACATATGTCGGTCCCTATACTCCAAAAAATGTAAACATCTGTTTTAAAAGAGGTTTCTATGAATTTTTTTTGTTTTACAAAAATTAACCAATCGTGTATCGCAACTGGCAAAATGAAGTTCACGAAATGAAGAATCAGATTACCAGATATCACTTTCATACTTTTTGTAGTCACAAAGAAAAATTGAGATCCCTGCGGTCAAAACTTTCAATGCGTCGCCTTAAAAGCGCCTATGCAGCCCGATCCAAACGAATTCGTTCATTATCCTCATGCCGTATGACAATAATAATAAAGTTGATTTCCGCAGGTGCGATTTGATCAATTTTTAGCGCGGAGAAATCTCAAAATTTGTTTTTGCACATAGTTGTAATTTGCAAGAAAACTACATTACCAACAAAAAAAAACCGGTTTTAGAGATGTGAGATATTATAATTACCTAGGCGAAAATGTGTGAGTAGAATGATGAGATTTGAGGAAGAGAAAAAATTATGTAAGAACCGCGACGCTTGGCGCTCCGTCCTCTCTGACTACCCCGCTAGGGATACAGCGTGAGGATATGTATGTATGTATAATTACTATACCTATCTATTGTAGTAACAAAAATCGTTTTAAAATTCCATAGAATTACGGAGATGCAAGTGAATTTTTGTGCAAAACAGATTTTTTTCTGGATTTTTTTATAGAGATTTATTTATCCAATCGTGTTTCCACGTTTAAGGATTTCAAGATAAAGAGTTAAGTTTAAGTTGCATATATTTAAATTTCTAACTCTTAGTCTTCTCAGATAGATTCAGGTGGTGAC
Source organism: Zeuzera pyrina (assembly GCA_907165235.1). Taxonomy (NCBI): domain Eukaryota; kingdom Metazoa; phylum Arthropoda; class Insecta; order Lepidoptera; family Cossidae; genus Zeuzera; species Zeuzera pyrina. The sequence goes on along the minus strand of OU015624.1, from coordinate 22,046,125 downwards.
CTGTCACCACACCAAAGTCTGCATAGACGGACTCTTAATCTTAAATGATAGAGCCATACTGCATTGCAACACGAATTGGACCGACTCGTCCGGTGAAATACCACCCTCTCACAGAATATCGACGTGAAATAATAGCATCTGTTGCTGTTGTGTTTCGTTCGGTGAGTGAGCGCCGGAAGCCCATCTCCCCTCTTCTCTTTCACTCTCATTTCATCAGGTGACACACTTGCTCGTTTCTCTTTTATAAAAAAAAATCAATTATGGGTACATTGACAAACACTTATCGGGAATATGCCGAGTTGTACGCATCGCGGGGGGTTAAAAGGTCATCGCGAACGATGACCGCATTGTTAGAATAATATATTAATAAGTAGCTAGTTTGTGCAGTTTGTAAGCCACTGTTTTATATTTTAATAGCCTGCGTTGGAAAGGTTCGGAAATATTAGCAGCTGTCACGTTTTACGATTTTCTCTCTCTCAAATCAACATAGAAACTGAAAAAAAATCGATAACAGTGTTGTTAAGTTTACTATTATATTTATTAGTAAACCCGGGTCGAGCTCCAAAGGTCCAGTACGAGGCATGCCTTTTAAGTTCTGTCGTTTCCATATTTCCCGGCAATTTTGAATTTGGAACTGTTCTATATTCGAATGTGTTTAAATTTTGAATCTCAAAACAGTTGAAAGTATTAGGATTAATGCTATTGTTTAGTCACAGCGTCGATTGGAATCTGTCAGGTTACGTACGAAAATGAATCGTTCTAAGGAAAATGTTCGTGCAATAATTTTCTACAACTTTAAAAGAGGCCTGACACGGCTTCAGTGTTTTGAAGAGCTAACATCTGTGTTCAGTGATGAAGCCCCATGTCTGCGAACTGTCGAACGCTGGTATTTAGAATTCCCAGCGTGGACATACTAGTGTTAGTGACAAATCTCGCAAAGGACGCCCAAAATCAGCCTTCACTGAAGATAACATCATTGCTGTGAGACAACTAATTCTCGAAGATCGTCATGTGACGTATCGAGAGATAAAGGCTCTATTAGGCATCTCAGGGACAACCACTCAGAAGATCTTGCATGAAGTGCTTGGTGTGAGAAAGCTAGTTTGCCGTTGGATACCGCATCTGCTTTCCGACGATCACAAGGCGGCCCGCGTCAGATGGTGTAAGAAAACTCTGCAAAGGTTCAACCGAGGAGAGTCAAATCACGTCTACGACATCATCAGTGGTGACGAATCTTGGATCTATGCCTACGATCCTGATTCCAAACAACAATCTACAATCTGGGTCTTTCAAGACGAGCCAAAGCCGACTAAGTTGTTCGTTCTCGAAGCACTTCAAAGAAGATGGTGGCCACGTTCGTTGGAAAAACCGGCCATGTTGCGACTATTGCACTTGAAGATCGTAGAACGGTTAACGCAGAGTGGTATACCACAGTTTGTTTACCACAAGTCTTCGCCGAACTTCGAAAATATAACTCAAAGCGACACATCATCTTGCACCACGACAACGCAAGCTCACACAGCGCTCGTCAAACGATTGAGTATTTGAAGCAGGAAAAAGTAGAAATTCTTGACCATCCTCCATACAGTCCTGACCTAAGCCCTAACGATTTCTTTACATTTCCTAAAATTAAGAAAAGTCTTCGTGGTCAAAGGTTCCAGTCCGGTGAAGAACCCCCACTTTAGAGTGGAATAAATGTTATAATAACTGGTTTGAGCGAATGGAAAAGTGTATTAAGCTACGTGGTGAATACTTTGAAAAATAATAAAAAGTACTATAAGGTTCTAGTTGTGTTTTTTTCTTCAAACGACAAAACTTAAAAGGCATGCCTCGTATTGAGGCATATAAGGATCATGCTTATAAGCTCATAATATTTTAATTTGCTTGTGTCGACATCATTAAAAGCGTTTCAGTTGTCTTATCGCACCGAAGACCTAGCTTCCGACCTTTGAGTGTATTATCGAAAAGAACTATCATTTCATAAAAACGTTTAAAAATAACAATTTATGTAATTACCTACATTACACAAGAGACATTCATACTGTAGTAGGGATACCTATATTTGTTCGTTAGCTCAATACCTCGTTTGTTTGTCCATAACCCATTCAATCATCCCACAGACCACCTGCCACCTACATAGGCGGTCTGTAGCTCATCTGTTCATGTGCCTTGTCCTCGAGACTGAGTCTGTTCGTTAATAAACACGAATTTCTTAGCGCCGTCGCAAGGCGGTCGGCGCGCGGACGCCGCAAAATTGAGCAAAATACACTATATATATTTACAGTACCTGGGCGACCGAGCTTTACTCGGTGTCTTACAAAAAAAATAACAAAAAAGTCTGACCACATCGCAGGAGTCAAACCCGCGTATTTCAGCTTGGTAGATCTACGCTCTAGTCACTGTACTACTGAGAAGGTAAACTCTATTGTGAAATCAGAAGAGTTTAGAGTTTAGAATTTTTTAATGTATGAAAACATAGAGAAAACAAATTTTCTCAGAATTGGACTCTAGCTAGATCGATTTCTGACCACCGTAAAGCTCTGTATTGTAAATTTCATCGAAATCGTTAGAGCTGTTTTTGAAAACGCGATTATAAATATACAAATATTGCTTGTATGATATTATTTTTTTAAACAACATGGTATCTCAAAATAAAATCCATGAAATTTAACATTAAATTCATTGTTCAGGAAAATAAATAAAAGATTTTTCTCCATGACTCAAAAGTCATCAAAGTCAAGTTCAGGTTCAAAGACATGAACCTGACTCACTTGTACATACGACACACATTTATTATCAGATAAGCTGACCGGTCGGTCATTTCGTTAGAAAACAGCACCCATACATCTATATTTTATCTCATGTTATTTGCCTCACTTTGTAGTACGGGAAAGGCTGTCTGAAGTTATGAAGTCTGTGCTTTTATCATTATTTTTAATTTTACCTGATTCCTGATTAAAGTGATGTGTTTTTAATAGGTACTTGTTGCAAACTGAACTTAGACATATTATTTCAACTTATTAAAAAAAACAAAAAAGATCTGACAACATTGCAGGATTCGAACCCGCGCACTTTGGCGTGGTAGACTTACGTTCTAGCCATTGTGCTATTGAGAAAGTAAACTCTGCTGCAAAATTTAAAATAGTTCAGAAGTTTAGAGTTTAGAAGTTTTAAGTGTGTGTAAGACGAAGATAACAATTTTTTCCAGAATTGAGACCTAACTAGATTAATTTCTCTCCACCGCAACCCCTATATTGTAAATTTCATCGAAATCGCTAGACCCGTTTTCGAGAAAGAGATATCAAATATATGTATAATAATATATAGTACCTATATAATACAAATAATGCTCGTTTAATATAATAGTGGATATCTATGCTCATGTCAAGCGCAAGTAATTTAACTCTGGCTGGAGTGACCAGAGAGGAATGGAATGCGAGGGTGGGATAGTTTTAGAACGCGCGGTGACCGCGAGATACCGCGCGGCGGCTGCAGGGTTGGGTAGTTCCCAGAAATTCGAACGTTGTTGTCTAGTGAATAGAGTTTACATTCGCTTTTAATAAGTACATGAGAATGTCAACCGCGCGGCCGCAAGAAAATTTTCGCGTCATCTGTCTGCGCTGTTAGTTATGCTATCAGCTCAAAACATTGGGACAAATACATAGATACAATACACACATACACACGCGCACGCACACACGCACACACACGCACACGCACGCACGCGCACACTCAAACACACACATACATTCATACTTACATACAACACATACGTACAAACATACATATCACTTGCACTTACAAACTTCTTTCAACTTATCAACTTTTAAACTTTCGCGTTGCATTATAAAATGTATCTAAAACGGGAAATTTAACGCGATTACCTTTTTATTTTGGCTTGACGTCTCGACCGAGTTGCTTCGGCCGTGGTCTCAAGCAAAGAGTTTGCTTTAGACCACTGCCGATGCATCTCGACCTCGCAAAATAAGAAGGTAATCGCGTTAAATTTCCCGTTTTAGAGATATTTTTTCGATTTCTCAAACCTCATCATTTTCCTCACACACTTTCGCCTAGGTTTGCGAACAATTTTTATATTCCTGTCAGTTAACATTGTGATTATTTGATCTTTATAAGATTGCTTCTTTTTTGTTTGTTTGTAAGATTGTTTGTTCGTTTATTTAAGTTATGTTTATTTAAAGGAAGGTAAATGAATCTTCTTACAGTAAACCAAGCGAAACCCTACATATCTGTACGCCGTATCCACGAAATTATAAATTTACGAGTATTTGTAGCAGTAACTGTACATTAACTATTACTCTAAATTCTAAAGCTTTGAATTCGATCGCTTTTTTAACCGACTTCAAAAAACGGAGGAGGTTTTCAAAATTCGACTGTGTGTTTTCTTTTTTGTATGTTCGTTACCCGATTACTCCGCCAATTATGAATTGATTTCGATGATTCTTTTTCTGTTTAGTAGGTCATACTTCAGAGGTGGTCCCATTTAAATTTCACCGGTATTGGAGCTTGAAGATACACCAAATAATGCGACCTGGTTATAGCACCGACTTCAGTAACTGTCAAATTTAAGTATATATGTAGATATGTGTATCGTACTTATAAAGTTATTTTTATTGTACTTGAGTTTTTATTAGTAAAGGATAGTTATTTTGTACTTTTCAGTGCTTTTTTTGTGAAGGCGGTTTAATTTTTTTATTGAAGGCGCAATAATTTCACAACGAAAAAAAAGAATTAAGCATAATTGTTATGCAAATTAATCATAATATTATGTATATATAAATGAAACTGTCGGTAAAAGAAAATGATCGAAAATATACCTATATTTTACGTTAGTAACTACATATGTTAATATTTACAAACTTAAAACTACACATTATCTTAAATAATAAACTTCCTCAAAGTTGCCGCTTATAAAGCTGTCATTGCTTAAGGTGCCCAGCAGACTGGCAGCATTGCCTCTTTGAATAGCCAAACTGATTCGTTGGCGGAAGAAGCTGCCAACCCGGCGGTCTCCCGAAGTACCTAATTAATCTGTGCCTATATATAGGAAATGCTAACGATCATATTTATTTGCAATGCCATTAATCAAGACAATACCTATGTAACACGTGTACGCATAAGACATTATATCAAGGCTATAACACTTAATATAAAACCAATATATTGTTTCATTATTAGTTCAATAACAGTTGACATTCTTTCCTCAAAGGCGATTATTTCAATTACTATGACGTAAAAAAATATTAAAAGTAATCTTTGTTTTAGGAAGTTATACCTACAAATTATTGCATTACATATTCACAAAGTTGTTTTGAACTCCCCTGATTACAAAGAACTCCTCAATAACAGAGTTTTTCTATTCCCAGTTCCAATTGTTAGGACCTCATTTGCAAGACGTTTCCGTAACTTCGTGTCTTCTGTAATTTACAACTGAATGCCAAAAATTTGTAAAATTAAACATAGGTCGCTCAAAGATACCAAAATAGAACTGTTTAAATGTCTTATAAATTTAACATATAGTGAAACTGAAGCAATACTTAGTTATATCCTAGCAATTTTTTCTTAATTTATTTTATTTTTTTATTTTTTTAAATATTGAGCATGCACGAATGATTGTTTTATTAGTTATTTTGATGATACAAACATTTATTAATAACAAAAAAGTACATACATATGTTAATATTTACAAACTTAAAACTACACATTATCTTAAATAATAAACTTTCTCAAAGTTGCCGCTTATAAAGCTGTCATTGCTTAAGGTGCCCAGCAGACTGGCAGCATTGCCTCTTTGAATAGCCAAACTGATTCGTTGGCGGAAGAAGCTGCCAGCCCGGCGGTCTCCCGGGCAATTGATGATTATTTCGATTTCATAAATTATTGACATTTTTATTTAATTATGATATTTGATATGATTATTTAATGATGTTTGGATTTAGTTGGTGTAGAGATTGTTAGTATGTATCACAAATCTGAGTAACGTATACGGATCCTCACGATACAGGCTGAGCCTAGTGTGAGGTCGCTGTAATCTAATCTACATGATCTACTAATTTACATGAATAATCTGTTTTTGGTAATTAAATTATTATTATTTACAACAAAAAATATGATGAAAGAAATGCTTATATGGTTCAGCACATAGAACGAGTGATGAAAGACTGACTAAGAAAATCTAGAAAATAAAAGTGAATGATAGCTGAAGCCAAGAAAGACCAAGGCTGACTTTAATGATCAAATAACCAGTGTTAGCTAGCGAAATGTCAAAAGCACTAGCATACCTCATCGAAAGTGTAGGAGAAGAATGAAGCTTGCCGCTCCCTCTCTGACTATCCCGTTAGAGATACAGCGTGAAGATACATATGTATGCATAATTGATTTTATTGTTACTTACTTTATACCTCTTTTTATTATTACTTCGTATCTATAATATTGACAATGTTTTCTTATTCGTTATACAAAATAACCTATAGAAATGATTTTCTCTGTAATGGCTTATTCAGTTAAAAATCATTGTAGTTTTTACCTGTTCTTCTCAGTGTATATACACATATACAATCGCTAGATTCTTAAGTTTTAAAAATTTTCTTTTTTCTTTTTTTTTCGATTTGAAATTGAAAACTTGAAATTGAATTGAAAAGTTAACTTTTTATCGAGTTAAAAAAGCTTGTTATTCGAACGTTTTCGACTAATGTTATATTTAAAATAGTTATAACCTATGTACCTAGATAAAGAAGACCCAACTCACCCAACACACCACACACGCAGCTTGTATATCTGTCTACGTTATACATAAATATATGTATATATGTTATCTATAAGTGTATTAGGTTTCAATTTTATGTTTTCTTATGTACTTGATAGTTTTGTACTTGAATAAACTAACTTGAATATACTTGAATAACTAAAGTAGATTTGACGTTTAAAAATACCTTGTAATTGGATTTACTTGAATGAATTGATTTGGCTTAGATTTTGACTTTGAATAAAATAACGAAATTGGAAGTAGTCAGAAATAATAATTATTGTACCAAATTATAAACGTTTTTAAGTCTGTCTACTTATATTGCTAAATGATGCAGTCGGTATTCATTAAGAAGTAATAAAACAATTAATAATTGCACTGTAAACAATATTATTTCATATTTACTTTAAATAGTGATTCTAATCACCAAATAAAACCCTACATATTTGAAATATATTTGCAACTTTGCAAGTAATCAACCAATGCGCATGTTATTGAAAATTGAACTACCCACATAATATAATCCATTACTTCATGCAATCGACGATATTTTATGTTTATATCGTCGCAACTATGTCTCCAGTTGCTGCATTATAAAATTCAATTTCGTGTGAATAGTCTTATTAATGCCGATAAACTCTCAATTAGGACATTAAATTCGACAATTATCGGTTTCCATTAAAGGTTATTTTACGATGACACATTTTGTACATCTGTATTTTTTTAATTCAAATATATCTGCCTCGATGGTCGTAATATTTAGTCGCTCGAATATTGTGCTACAAGTGTACTTTACTAAAAGCTGACAGTTGTGAGTTGTGACTGTTTGCCGCAGTCAGTCGCCGCGGCACACGCGGACTCTTCGCATGTGTGTATGTTCCTAATTTAGTGATGTGCTTACACTCGATAAATTCCGAAGAAACTCCATATGTAATTATTACAATTACGCAGTGGACACAATAGTGTTTATTTAAATTAAACGTGTCGCATCCACAGTTTTCTGGCGGAGTGAGTATTTTAATTACATATGGACGAAATGTATTTTGTAAACTTTTTGTATTCGAATGTTAGTTTTATCGTTGACAATTACAATAATAGATAACCGAGAGTGTAAATAGTTCGTTAAAAGTAATAACAAGTTATGTAGCTTTTTATAATGTATAAAAAAATGTACGAAATGTGTTAACAATGACACGCAAAAAATAGCAATAATAGACAATATTAATTGGAGCAGCTCTGAATTACAATTGATGTCGCGGCCAAATATTTACACATAATAAACTGTGAACCAAAAATAAACGTAGCAGAAATAGTAGCAAAGTCAATTGCAACACCTTAGTTAACTGGAATATTAGTATCAATGGAAATTTAGGTAACAACATTTGATAAAACACTGAGAGTACTATTTGGATGGCATCCAGATATAAAAATACAATGCCTAGAGTCCGTCTCGATGCCAGTCTGCCTGGGACGCGCTAATTCGTGTCATCTGGGGGCGTTGATCACAATTTTAAAATAAAATTGTATGTAACGTGTCCGAGTTTTTATTTTCCATTACAATAGTACGTTTTGTTGTAGGGCGCATGCCAACTTACACACTGATTATTTTTCTAAACAGTTTCGCATAGCACAGTTGTATCGGCCTGAAGAAACTTTTTGATTATTACCTACTTTAATAAAAATTTGTACTAGAATCGCTTATTACAAAATTTAATCGTTACGTGAATGATATTGAATTGTCGATATTTGAATTATAATAATTAATACTATTTTACTGTAAATTTATTATTCCAAGGCATCTGGTATTTCCACACTAGACGATGACCTTTTAACTTCTTCAATTTAAGCCAATTAGCATTACTAAAGATTACATTTGTCGTTTTCTCTAAATTGTCATTCCTGCATTGCAGGATTGAAGTGATATGTGGTTGTAGGTATGAAAAGTAAAATGTGCTTACAACATTGGGAAATCTGGAATTTTATACATGATTAGCAAATTATTCAAGAATGCGCTTCCATGACGGACAATTTTAGTAGTCGAAATTCGAATTCGAAACGCTAGATATATTTTTAAGCTCTAATATAAAACAGGGATGTGTAATTTTATGTGCCGTTATCTATTTGTGTGTGTGTGTGTGTTTTTCTGTGGCAACGTAATTCTCACGTGAATGAAGCTATTTACATAAGGTTTTCTTGTTTGAAAGTTGTAATTTTCGAATATGTTTTTAGCTACGTTTGATGAAAATCGGTCTAGCCATCTTCGTGTTGTTCAACTTTGTATCATAATTACGAAGAGGTTTAACTATTGCAACCAAAAATTTTTAAATGTAGCTGCTAACTTTCAAATGTATGTGCTTATTATTTTGTGTGATGGTTTTTTTCTTTTTTCTTCAAATTACTCTACAGAATCTTTTTTCTAAGGCCTATGGAATATTTTGTTTTATGACGTTTTCATACCAGTTCAGTATTGAGTATTGTTTCTTTGTGTATTCATTAAAAAAACACGTGTATACGTGCAAAAATACGTATGTAAAAATACAATGTTCATATTTATCAAAGATACTCTCAACAATGCAAAATATAAAGAAAAGTCAAAATTTGAAATCTTTTTTATATTTATATCCCAAAGAATCTCAAATTTTCAATGTAATGAAGTTTCTGTTGGATTAAAATATTGCTGTAAGTATATTGAGTATATAATGAAACAGTTTAGTTTTAGTTTTAAATCAATGTTAGACAATCTTCAGAATACGTAAGAAACATTAACAATAAAATAGCATTGTTATTCAAAATTTCTGTTTCTATTTGGTTCTCCACATTTTGTATTATATTCATGCGACACGTATGATGTAGCTAGTTATCTAAAAAAGTAATACCATGAAATTGACAACTATTATACAGCATGAAGATATGTATGTATGTGTGATTTTGTTTGTATCTATATTTTTCTCCTTTCATATAATTATTTTCGACCTAATGTTCTATACTAGATTTAAGATTCTTATTTAAGTAAGGAATTGTTATAAAGAAAACAAAAGACATTAAATTAATTTTTATTAATTTGTAATAAAATTAATATCCCGCATATCTAGGTGAAAAAGTGGGATGAGAATGATAAAATGAGAAAGGAAAGGGAGGCGAGAGGTATGTACGAACCGCGAAGCTTGCCGTTCCTTCCTCTCTAACTACCCTGTTAGGGATACAGCGTGAAGATATGTATGTATGTGAAATTAACATCATAACAAGTTAACAACAGAATGATTAGCAGTCGATATCGATAAAAAAATTATTAAGTTTTCCCGTCACTAAAACGAACATTTCTCTTATCTCTATTAATTTGTGTTTGCGAAAAGTACACTTATTTTAATTAACAAATAATCAAGAATGTTCAAAAGTCCAGAAACAATTTACTCATTATTACCTTATTTTTAGCAGTGCCAAGTGATCACCATGGGGTCCATGTTCCGCAGCGAAGCAATGGTGCTATGCCAGCTGTTTGTCCAGCCGGAAGCGGCATACATCTCAATGTATGAGTTAGGAGAAGCGGGCATAGCGCAATTCAGAGATGTAAGTAAACATATTGAACTTTATTTAAAGGCTTTATAGACATTGGCTGTTCTCTCAAATCGGCTATTAATCTGAACCAGACTTTTTAATCAATTATTATTATATCCAAAGTTAGATATTTTTTATTCGTATGTCGAAAACCTACATCGGTCATTTTGGGAGTGGAATAATTTTAAATCGGCCATCCTATCCTTTTCGGTAGCATGGGAAAAACCTTCAAAGGGTACTCTGCCTTCCATTCCAGGGGTGAGACTGGGTTGTGTTACCTCTAAAATCTTCCACGATAATCGTTCGGGGCGGTCGTTGAGGGTCTGAACGCACCGAAGCCCCTTTAGCGCTATTAAACAATACTGGAGGAGGCAGAAGGCCACCGGCACCTTAGACAGCGCGAATCAACGCGCTGTCATCAGTAGACTATCGGAACTTGTGCTCTGATTCCCCCATATGTTGTCCCTTATGGCAGGTCTGAACTACAGAGCTGTAGTTAACCATCCAATGTATGTCAACCATCCTAAATCGGCATTCTAACTGAAATCAGAATAATATAGGGAGACGCGGTGCTGTTTTTATTCTTATGGTGTCCAAACAAAATGTAATTGTCCCTTTGTTACTTTAATTGTGTCACCGGTGTCCTTTACATCCATCAAAACCAATCCATTAAATCCGTTAAACCTTATAAAGCTGCAATAATAATATAGTAATCGATTAAGGATGTCCTATTTAGGAAAGTGTAGAGTCCTGTAGCCATGGTGTTAAAATCAAAATCCTTAGTTTCGTCGTTTGTGAGTTGTCAGTCTATCTGAAATAAAAATAAATAAATAATGGATATTAAATATACAGAGCGAAAGTGAGTGGTAAAAGAAGCCAAGGAAGACCAAGGCTGACTTATGAAGATCAAATAGCCAGAGTGTTAGCAGACGGAAATGTCAAAAGCACTCGCATACCTAGGCGAAAATGTGTGAGGAGAATGATGAGATTTGAGGAAGCGAAAGAGGTGTGTAAGGACCGCGACTCCTGGCCCTCCGTCCTCTCTGACTACCCCGTTGGGGATACAGCGTGAAGTTATGTTATGTTATGTTAAATAATGGATATTCATGACTCATTCACTGTTTTTCTATTCTTACGTCTTCTTTGTTCGTAATTACTAAGGAATCCAAAATTAATATATTTCCAACGCTCTTAACCGGTTTTCTTATAGTGTAATAGTGATGGACAATATCCACAGTTGTAATATTTCCAAAATAAATACTGAAAATATTTGTTTGTTCGAAAAATGTTCATGTTTAATATTTTGGATTTTCTCCCGATCTAACCCATTTAATATTCTTATACTTATGACTATTTAAAGAAAATTTGTGAATTTCGTTCCACACATTACGTATAGGTACTTATATTTTTTAGTATCAATGAAAAAGCTTCAATGGAAAAGTCCCAGAATTTTGTAATATTGTATAAAAGATTAGCTCTATTGATGGCATTAAAAGTATTCTTTTTTTAAATTCTTGTTTCCCTATTTCACACAGCGTACAACGGCGAAATACCGGCCAAAAAACTGAGGTCAACGTTTTGTTTAGATTACTTATTTTTCATGTTTTTCAGACTTTTAGAAATAAAATAGTGATAATACACATGTATATTGCGCGTTGTAATTCTGTGCAAATGTACAAAAAACCGACCTCAGACCACACACAGTGAAGGCACAATATTAGTACATTTAATCGGCAGCAAACATATTTAGTTTGTAATTTTTAGTATTTCTTAGAGATACAAGGTACTGTAAAATACGGTTATTTCTGCAGTTGCTTAACACGCGACCAAAAATATCCGATATGTCTAAAACTGCGCAATATCAAACAAATTTCCGTTGAAGATGTTTTTGAAGTTCTGCTATCTTACATTATTCAAAGTTTTCGACTCCGAAACTCGACTCTCGAATTAAAAGTTAAAGGAACGAACTGGACACGCTTTATACAACTTTAGAAGCGCATATCTCACCAACTATTGACTTAAATAAAAAGTAATTTTGAAACGTCCATGTCATTTTCGAAGACCTATCTAACAATAGTCCACATGCTTTTGTGTACTGAATTTTTTTCATCCCTCAGTTACATGTAGGGAGTACCATCCCTAATTTTATTTTTTCAAAACTTTCCTACATCATTTTATGGTGATTCATAGAATAGACCTATCGTACATTTATATAGCGCTGAAAGTCTCCAAGCAGGGACGCCGACTACGTGGGTGCTCAGGGACTCGAGCACCCACGATAATCATTAGTGTATGCGGAGTACCTACCCACGGAAATCTTACAAACTATTTCTATAGTTATTTTATATATATAAATACGCACACGTAAGCTGTAAAAGAGCATATAATGTTGGTCATTTATTAAAAACGTTGTGGTATTGGGACAGGCATTTATTTTCAAAGTTTTGGATTCCAAAAATTGTTGTTCGTATTATTGAACTGAATTATTTAGGCACGGTGGAGCGAATTAGCCTGGATCAGACGAAAGGAGAAAAACTTCCTCTTCTGAAAAGAGAGGAAAGGAAAGAGTGGTAGAATCGTTTCTACTCTGTCTAATACGAACTCTACACGCATTCCCATAATTTCTTTCCTATAATATGAATTAATTCCTCTTCTTCGACTTCAACCGGCAGTGCAAAAACAGAGTGAGAAAATCGTTTTTACTCTCCCTGTCAAATACGTAATACGGACTCAACACGCATGTGTAAAGAGAGAGAGAACTACAATAAACCCACAATTTCTTTCTTATAATATGAACTAAAGGAATATGTTAAATAAAAGAAATCATAAGTAGCCATTTCTAACGCACGAGTCTCGCGCATTTTTTTTTTCACGAATTCTTTATGCGAGAATTTCACATCTATCGTGAGAGGGGAGCAATGAGCACCAACGGGTTTTCATAAAAGTCCGCGCACCTGACTCAAAGTAAAATGGTGATGACATACAGGTGGACAAGACTGACAGATATGGACAGACGAGCAGGACGAAATTATGACACAGGAGGTAAGGGTGTACAACTTAAGTTTTTGTGTTCTTCCGAAAAATAGCTTCGGTATATGTTATCACTTCACTGGTGGGTAACAAATAGAGGTAGATTGGGATAGGAAATGATAAGAAACATTACTAGGAACAATTCATATTTAAAAAAAATGTAATCATCTTTCTTCTTTTTTTATAATTCGTTTCATATTTAATAGAAACATTCCTGCCATTCTCATGTAATAAAGTGCTGTATCTCTTATGCAACATATGTCTTCTTATTACTAAGCCCCTAACACTCCCCAGTAAAGTGATAATAGGCTTTACTGTAGTTAAATAGGACTTATTGGGAAAACGTGAAATCTTCATTTGCGCATATGCTGTGTATTTATTCAAACTTTCTAATTCGCAGCCCTTGCACAGAACTTTAATATTCTATCACGTTTGTAACTTACAACTCCCAAAAACACAAAAAATTTAAAATTTAAATAAAATCGCACATCCCAAATTTTCGCCAAAAAGTCAAATATGTAATTTATGAGATAATGAAACTACAAAAAATATATTAATCAAAACGCCCAAAATAATTAAGTGACTTGCCGGTAGGCGGCTCTAGCATAACCTTGCTTAATATTAATGTTGGCTTGGCCGTGGTAGCGTGAGTTAGTAAAGATGGCTAATTTATTACCAGTTTTTCCAGATCGCGAAACAACATAATTCTTTTTCATTCTATCTATTCGAAAAACGATGATCAGTTCTTCAATAAGTGCGACCAAAGTTTGACAGAGGTCAAAAATAAATTTGAATAAGGAACACGAATTGATTGCAAGCAAAAAAGTCAAATGAAAATGAATAAAAACTTTCATGTACTTATAAAAAATATTACTGGCCGATGACAACCTAAGAAGCGGTAGCCACACGACAGGAAAAAAAAAATTTAAAATTTTAAAATGGAACATTTCTGTCTATTTTTACAAATTTTATTTTTCTCTAGATAGGAATGAAAATTTGTGTTTTACTCGGCACTAAAATTAACTTTTAACCTCTGGCGCCGTACATTGAATTCCTCGCTGCGTTGAGGATTCTACTTTAGAATCCCTCACTAGGTTCGGGGTTCTACTATAGAACCCTTCGCTACACTCTGGACTCAAAATAGCACATCGCTGTAAAAATATTATTTTACTCCCTTGTTCTGTCTATTCTAATCTCCAGTTTTTAAATTAACCCCACAGGGAGTCGAACCTAGAAATGTTTACTTAGTATTTTAGTACCTATAATACGTTTTACGCTTAAAGATATCCAGCTGCTACATGAAATATAATTATGTATTTAATGATAAAATACTTCTAAATATCTACTTCAGTTGGGTACAGTTTTATTCTCTTAACCCTGAACTTTAGGCCTTCACCTTATCTTGTGATAACTATTTCTCAGTAACCTTTTCAGATATTGGAAAACGTGATATAACAGACATAACACAATGTTAAATAATAACATAGATATAGATACTCATTCATCTTCTTCGCGAACTTCACGAAGGTTCTTCATATTTCCGTCTGTATTAATTGTGTCGGAATCAGGGTCAAACCAAGCATATCTGAAGAATATTCTATGCCAAAGAAACGTGGTAGTGCCCACATAACCTAGTCACCCCAAGGCGCTGTGTACTTTCCGAAGGTTCCTCCACGAAGGTTCTCCCTATCTCCGTCAGTATTTTCTGTATTCCAATCAAGATCAAACCAAGCACATCTGAAGAACATTTTATGCCAAAGACTAAACCGTGATTAATCCCACGGTATTTTTGAAGACGATGTTCTCAAGTTGACATTATTAATATTTGAATTATGTAAAGACTTTATATATAACTTATAATTTGTATGCCGTTTTTAAGGCAGAGCACAGTGGTACTAAAAATTTACTTATATCATATAATTAACTATACCTGTGTCTCACAAATAATAAATAAATGAAATAAAAAAGATTCCTCCCACGCTTCAGCAGCCTACCCTACCAAATTAAGTAAAAATATAAAAACTTTTTAATTTTTGATGAGTTCATTTTCAAATTCAATTATAATAGTTATTTTCCTTATACTAAACTAATAGAATAGACGTGGCCGTGAATTCGACGCTCCAGTGGTTTAAACCAACAGTTAAACATTATTCAATAAACCAACCTTTAAAAAGTTCCAAGTTCCCTTCTTTTAAAAAAAACAATTGATGGTTTCGATACTCCTATATAACGAAATGAAACGTTACCTTCTCCTTCAATAAAATAAAGCAAATTCACATCGTTGATCGAGTTATTGTTTAGTTGGATCTTTAATTAAAAAAAATAACCAGTTTTTGAACTATCCGGCCATTGAAAATAAATTATATTCATACTTAGTAGCCTGTTAACATTAGTTTTTTATCACTACTAAAATATAACGAAAAAATAAATAACACAAAACTTTACAGAATCGCAAATCACAAAATTCAATCGGCACAGGCGAGTCGTTGATATATTTCGCAATAAGCCAAATATCAAATTGAATACCTACTACAAATTATTACAAATCACAAAATGATACTAATGAACAACGCTGCGTCAGCAGTAACGAATGACGAAAGATATTTGTCAATTAGTTGACGAGTGATTTGAACGGTTGTTTTCCTTTAATACAAAATACATCGACGATCCACCTCTGAACCACAAAATCATTCATAAACTGACCTTCGCCGTACTTGCCAAGACAAAATACTGTCAATATTCCTACACAACTGAATGTACTAATATATGTTCATACGTGAAATTTATATGTACAATATGTTACGCTTAGTACAATTAATTGTTAACTAGCGATAATTACCAGTTATTAGTACAGTACTTGCTTACACCCTGTTTTAAGAGCAACTAAAGTATAAAATTACCAGCTCCTTATCATCCCATGTGGGCCGTAAAAGTCAGCATAGAGGTATTGTTTTATTCTAAGGAACTATTAATGCGATGGGCTTTTTGCTATGTAACTGTTACTTTGCCAGCTGTAGGTCTATTCATTTTTAATAAAGTGATGTAAAGGTTTGATTTGGTTTCGCCTTGAAGATCTGTAGTACCGCGAATGAAAAATGGCGTCAAACTATTTATTCATAATCTCATAACTTTGCGAGTGCCTAATTCATGTATGTATGTATGTACATATGTTCCTATTTCTTGGAAACTGATCTAACGATTTGGACGCCACTTTGTATTCACTTCGTTTTTTATTTCCAAGTTCGTCTAGAACAGGTGTTATCCTTGAAAAAACTCGTGTTTATACCATAAATACTTTTTTTAGATTGTTGAGTTTAGCGCCATCTCTTAGAATATGTAATTTTATGTAGGATAAAATGTTAACGCATTAATATTAGCTACTTAACAACAACAGATGACACTATAAAATAACTCTAAAAAACCAAGCAAATCTCTGTCGCCAGGTTAAAATGATAAGAGGATTTGTCAGACCCATGCAAAGTAATGAATTTAAATTCTCAATAAATAGCACCTACTACTGAAGGTCAACGCTTATTTATCACCGTGACAGCCAACCAGCACCGTCTTGCCAAATAGCACTCGTTGTCGTGCTGCAATCCACTCGTTGTCAACTGGTGGTGATGAGTTAACGCTGCAGCAATCAACGAGTGAACGCAGAAAGGCTAACGAATTAGTGAAAATCTGTTACCGGCGGAGTTATTACCTAAAAATTTGCAGACAGCGACAACCACACGATCATTGTGCGACTGGTGACTAATTGTAATAAAAAATTGATCTGTATGACGATTTCGTGTTTATTGCGCCATGACAGTAAAATGCACTTTTCGCGGTAGATAAAGCGCCATTATAAAACATTACACAAATTCTATACTGGTTCCAAGTTAGGTAATAAGCGCGCGGGCAGCGCGTGGCAAGTGAACCGATGGGGGGTTGTCACTGTGTGGTTCATTCGACGTACTGTTCGCAACGCCGACGATTAAAGAAACGAACACTGGCGCCCTCTAGCAAAGTGCGATAGTATTCGTGACGTCATCAAAAAAATAACCGACGCGCGCGACGGCTTGCTTCTCACTACTGCTACATTATAAATCAAAATTCAAGCGCACCACGTCTCCTTATCCTTTTTCCCTTTTCGACTGTAATACGAAGTGTTTATGTAGTAAAATGATTATTTTGAAGTACAGTTCCAAGTATTCTATTTTAATAGATACCTAACACACATATTTAACTCTATCGTACCTATCAGTCCGCAAATGGACAGCTTGCGAGCGAAGTCTTACAGTGACAGTGACAAAAGTTCGTTTAACAAATTCTAACCACTCGGAGAGAGATGGTTCTGTATTGATAACAGAGGTAACAGAGGTTTATTTGGAGCACCCCAAGATAAGTTGGTTAGGGTTAGAAGGGTTTGACAGGGGACTCGTGGGCTCATGAAGTAACTTTAAAGGAACCCCCAGAGCTTACAGATAGTAAAGTGATCCCTGACAGTAACATATTCTATGAAGTTTTTTGTAACCATAAGATCATGAAGAAAAGCAGCAGTTAGCCTCTTATTCGAATGGTTGGAAAATGAAGGGTATTAATGTTTTCATTTTCAATACTAACTAATGGACTATAATATTTGGATAGTCAGAAATCTAACACGAAGAGTAAGTGAAGAATATAAAATGTCCTTTGTTTATCAGTTTTACCAAATATAATATTTAAGTTGCTACTAATATTTACTGGCAGTTATTATCGAATTTACCATAACATAATACGTACCTACTCATTCATTTACTCAACAAATCAAATGAGCAAAGTAGTGAGCAAAGGCTAGTCACTATTTCTGCTTTATTGAAAATTTAAATATAGCTTGCATAACACGATATAATCGTTTATTCCTGGTATAATCACTAAATGGATCAAATAATTACACTACCATTCAAAATAAAGTAAACACGAAATATTTCAATATTAATGTGTACTTGCTACTTACACTATATTTGTAGCATATTTAGTAAATTAGAGCAAATGTAACAAGATAAGACTAATACATGTATGTATTGTTAGTATTCATTTCTTCGATTTTGCGCTAGGGAAAAAAGAAAAACATTAAACATCTGCTTACCTTTCCGCGCACGTCATGAAAAGGATTCCTTGTCTATTTTTAGAAACTTGAACCAGCTGTTATCTTTTCGTGCAGCCCAATCGCTTGTTACTAAAAATGGTGTCAAGGTCGATTTTTTGATGCCTTCATTCTCTGTTCATAAATCAGGAAATGGCGCGAAATTACATAACTACGTACCTACACATATATACACACATCACATCATACATACACACTAATGATAAATAGATATATACATACATACATAATATCTTCACGCTGTATCTCTAACGGAAAAATTAAAGGATACACATATTTTTTGAAATCTATTGTTTTTCCTATTTCTGTTCCTATTAAAAAAAAATTGTTTAAAAGATGTTGAAAACCGTATTGTAATCCACTTCGAAATAAACAAATACGCAGAACTTAAAAAATAAATAAACAAATACACAGTCAGACACGAATTGCAACTTTGTTATACACTGATCTGACACCTACACAATCTTGCAATTGTCGTTTTTTATTTATTCATCATCAATTTTTTCAAAATTAATAAAAACAATTGATACCTTTGAAGTTTTAGTTTATCTCTAAAACAATAAAACAAATTAATGCGAAATTGTGCAAATATATGAAGTTCCTAAACTCAGTACAGTATCTCACATTTCGCCATCAAATGCATAGCTTTTATTGGCTGCACGTGTATTAATTTATATAATGTAACTAAAGCTCACATGGGTAGCTGGTCAGACGAGTTATCAATTTCGAACTCCCCATTCTTTCAATAAAACGTAAGCATAGCTATTAAACAAGACGGAAACGTGTCATAGAAAAGTAAAAAAGCAGTTATTTCTATTTTTAGAGTTCTATACTTAAAAATTAAGAGGTAAACGGTACCGTTATGAGATCACTCACGCGTTTGTACGTCTGTTATACTCGATTTCTTCAATAATCTAAATTCGACTGGACCTTCCGCCTTCTCTAGTCTCCGTTACTACTGGACCTATAATTTTAGGGAATATAAAGACTTACTGAAGAAATATAACGAAATCCTAGATATTATCGATCTCCAGAAGTTAGGTTTAGAATCATTCTGTAAACATCGTCCGAGTCTTTCTACCTCGACAGGAACATGCTATTGAGCACTTCTTTAGTTTTTTATGTCTATGCGACTGTGATTCTGCAGCAATCTGTTCTCATAACAAAACCAGCCTTACAAAAACCTTTTCATAAACTTTGTCCATATCAAACTTAAACAAAGTAGTGAGAACATAACAAAATCACGACATGTAGTTTGTTTGATTTTACATTAACATAGATGAATGGTAAATATATGATGACACAATGAAGAAATGTCACTGTGCCAATGCCAATATGGGTAGAGAAAATTTTAGTCGGTAGACTTGTATTAAGCAATAGTTCGATTATCCGGATAATGGGACTTAGCCCGGTATTGTTTTTGAGTAATTTCCGCTCTCTGAAGAGGGTACTATGTATCAAAGATCCAATGCTTAGACATTTTAGTTTTTTATCCTTAGGGATTTCAAAGACTTTTAAAGCACAAACAGTCCCATACAGGCACATAACCATCTAAGTCCTAGGCACTAAGTCCTCTGAACTTTAAGTTTTATAGCCTACCCGTTTTGGTAAAGTGGAAGAAACTTTCAAAAGGAACCTAGTCCCCCGAGATAGTAAGACTGGATTAATATTTTTGCCCATTAAGACTTTTTTAATCCGCAGTGTATGTCGAAGGGCCTCCACAACCTCTAGGAAATGTGGAAATAATTTACGAAAGAAACTCAACTCACTGGGGCAGTATACCATATATTATTTAGCCACTCTTATACACAAAGCTACCGCAGTGATTACGGAGGGGCTCTGGGATTTGGGATGCATTACGGTGCACCGAATACTGTCATATGTCTAGGAGAGGGCTAAGTGGTATTCTCAGCACCTCAAAGTGTTGCGTTGTCGTCCTTGGAGTCAATGAAAGCGGACTATAGCAGCTTTTGATCAATCGCCTGCAACTCCAAAGGTCTTAATCATCTCGTATATTAAGTGGCCGTATTCCTATAACGTCTTAAAGAACCTTCTAATGCACAAAAATATTCAACGTGGATATTACGATCATTTATGTAGATGCATAAGTAACAATGCTTAACCTCAAGGAAGGTATCAAGCACCAAAACACTGCTAGGTACATTATAAACATTTAAACTCATTTAAAAACAGGTGTTCCATTTCAATGTATTTTAGTACGAAATACCAAAAACTTTCATCGGTGCTCCTTAAACTCGTAATTCTCGCATCAAATATACTCTGTTAAACGTCTTTCGACATCGTAATTATGTTTCCACATTGCTTTTTATAAATATTGTACCTAGGAAACTATAACGGTCTATTTATACCCCAGATAATAAATGATTCAATACACAACTTTATATTAATTAGCTGTCATCACGTAAAGTTCATATAAATAGCTAAATAAATAGGATACTGGCTGATATAATTACAAATTGGAAACAAACATAGATCACTACTGATATTAACAAAAAGGTAGATGTGGCATGAGTGCCAGACTTCTAAAATTAAGAGTAAAGCTCTCCATGCGGTAAATATCGTCACTGATTACAGTCGAAAGAATCCGAAAGTATACGGATAGAATAGCTTACCTTGCTCTAATTACCGTCTATTGCATTATTCCATTTCTTTTGTCGTTGTCTTAATATACTCAACTTACTGGTATGGCACTTTAAGTAGTTTTTTTTTTGTGTTTACCTACATTACTTTACATATCTTCACGCTGTATCCCTAACAGAGTAGTCAGAGAGGACGGACCGCCAAGAGACGCGGTCCTTACACAGTTCTTTCGCTTCCTCAAATTACTTCGTTCTCCTCACACATTATCGCCTTAGTATGCGAGTGCTTTTGACATTTCTATCGGCTAATACTGACTATTTGATCTTCATAATTCAATCTGGGTCTTCCTTGGCTTTTTTACTACTCACTTTCGCTCTGTAGATTTTTTCCGTCAGTCTTTCATCACTCATTCTCTCTATGTGCCCGAACCATCTAAGCATTCCTTTCTTCATTTTTACAATAACACTGTCGTGCAACCCTGTCATACTGCTCATCTCTTCATTGCTTATTTTATCCGCAAGGGTGACACCGCACATATTTCTAAGAGATCGCATTTCTACTGCATTTAAATCTTACTTTCACTCGATTTCGGCCATATCCATAAGTCACTACTGTACAATAAAATTGGAATCAACACCGCATTGTACATGGCCATTTTGGCTAAGTTAGGTATATTCACACTGTCTACTAATGCGGAGAGTGCACCGTTCACTTTATTTCCAGCTGTCTCTTCACTCTTCTTCACTCCCCAGACACACAATTTCATTAACTCGTTCTAGACATTTTCCATTTATCCATATTTCACACTTTGTCTGTACATCTTCTCTTTCAAACACCAAAACCTTAGTTTTGTTCACATTCATATTAAATCCTTTTACTTCAGTCTTTTTTCATGCATGTAACTACTGTCTGCAACTCCGCTTCTGATGGTGCTATAAGAACAGCATCGTCAACGTATAAAAGGCAGTTTACCATTCCACTGTACCATCATATATCATACCACTCATACTACCTTTCAATATCTGTAGGCAACTGTCCAAATACAACACGAATAGCCAGGCAGACATCACGCAGCCCTGTCTGACGCCTGAACAGACTTCGAACCAGGGCGACAAGTACCTGATCTGCATAATTTTCTAGCAAGCCATTATCTAATCGAAGTGATTAATTTGGTGCTAATTAACTGACCGAACGTGACCTCTGGAAATTCCAGAGCATGCTTCGATTAAATAATAGTCGGTTTATCGAAATCAAATGTTCGATGAACCGACCATTATTGAATCGAAGTGATTAATTTGGTACTAGTTAGCTGACCGAACGTGACCTCTAGAAATTCCTGAGCATGCAACGTTGAGAAGCGAAACACGTGTTAATTTTAACATATTGGGAGGAAGGTAACTAAAAGTTATAATCAGAGTGTATCACATGAAATATAATTCCGCAAAGTAACACCTGAATCTATACAATATATTGAATGATCGTTCAAGTCTTTAACTTAATGTAATACAACGGAACACAGCTGTTTATTTTAACTTGTCAACTAATGCCCGATTTCACCAACGCTATCTAAGTCGTCACATAACTATGTAACCCTTAGATTAAAGAAATTCCTAAACTGGTTATTGGATAATATTCGTAGTAATGTCATTACGTGACTTTTATTGTTTCCATAATGACTATTCGTTTTCCAAAGTTTATTGAGAAAACAGATATTATTGTTTTACTTCTAAGTTTCTATATAATATAATAAATTATTTTCGATATTGTCAAGAAGTAACACACAAAACTGTCACATAGTGTTATGGGTTCGCAAATCAAGTTTCTAAATTTAGGGGATCTTTTAACTACATTGGGGCTCCTAACATTTCGTGAAACGCAAAGTCATCGTTAGCGGATTTCTTATCCCTTTTTAGGGGATATGGTCAAATCGGATATAAATATTCAAAAAACAGATTCATTTTTTCAACGAAGTTATCAATGTCAACGAAACAACTCCTTAACTTACGGAACAATGAACAAATTAAGTTATGTATGTTCGCTTCATGTTGTCGAATATATACGAGTATATATATTTTACGTTTTGTTGGAGTTCCATTCCACTGAAAAAAACTGGTTGAATCCGTCAACTAGTTATTTTAAAGAACAAAATAGTAAATTCATTTATCAATGATCAGCCGTTAATTACATATATAGTTCGTTGAACCTACGTTCCACACACCCTCGATCAGTCGCTTATTTAATGATATCTTGTCTATCTTTGGCTACAGTATATTGCATTGATCTATCTCTTTCGTTGCTAGCTTATTGGAGACAACGTATTAGTGCTCGAGTAGCGTCTCTGTGTTGTGTTGTACCTGATCCTGATCCATCAGTACAGTACGCAATATTCTAATGTACCGTATTTTCCTTGTTCATTTGTATAAAAGCTAGAAATTTAATTGTCGTATATGCTTTAACTTTATCCTTTACGGAGAAACATAATATAATGCCACTTCAAATGATTACAAAAATGCTTATAATGGTGTTGCTTATGAGATAAGACAAATGTCATATTTGTTTTTATTAATCGATAATGTACGAACATGCTGAACGTACACGTTCGACATGTTCCATGTATCGACTGCTGAAAGTGCTGAATACATTCAGCAGTCATTGTCAACAAGCAAAACCGCTACAGTCGCTGAATGTCTTTGTCTGAATGGCAGGCAGCTACATGCATCCGCTTTTTCACGACAATAATATTTTCTTTCTCTGATTTTTGTTTTCTCTTCTATAGTTTTTATTTTCTCTACTATGACCAAATAGATAAAACTGATATTCCTGGTAATATCCATACAGATTAATTTCTAATTTCTTGGAGAGAAAGAAAAATGTAGCCTATGCCAGTTACTTATCTACCCTCGCAAGTCGTATAAGTCGGTCAAGGGTCACAGTTGATTTCATATAAAGAACTTGTATAGGCGGTGAGCTAGCAACTGTTATTATCAAGACACAAAATATTCTTTACATATTACATAATAGGTAAGTTACATATGGTGAAAAAAGGGTTAAACCTCAGAAAGAAAGATAAGCTATAAAATTGAATAAATCAATGTTTCGACATTTTATAAATTGCCTCCAAAGTCTTATAGAATGGGATATATATAATAAAGCTATAGAATTAGTAATTTTATTTACAAATCTCAATATTTAAAATTGATGGTTTTCTCTATAAATTTGCTACTTTTGATATAAATCACATCTTCTTTAAAATTAATGGTATTTGCTATAAAAAAATGGTAAATTTCAAAATTAACAGTTTTCACAATAAACTTTTGGTTACAACTTCAATCACTGAAACTTTAATGTGGTGTAATCGTGATCATAAATGCTTGGGAAGAAATCGTGAGGACAAATGCAGGCCAAGGTTTAGATTTTCGAACATGGGTAAAATTTTGCGAAGTTTTTTGTAACTTTATACAAACACGACGATATATTTATAACACTTTTTTTGGTTAGCTTAGGTTAGGTCTTTTTAACACAATGCGCGAGATAAGCGAGCGGAGCGAGCGTGCCGCGGCAGCCGCCAACGAAGCGCCAGATCGGAATCTGCTTTATACATGGAGCAGTATTGAAACAGGAGTCCGTACTCTAAAGAAATAGTTGAAGTCGAGAAATTTTATCTCGAAACATCTTTATAATCCTCCTTCTCTTTTCATCTTTTGCTGTTGGTATATCTATGTATATATTATATATTTGTGTATGTAACATTGCTATACATCGATGTGGTGTATTTCTGACATATCCAAGTGCAGTATTGAAACAGGAGTCCAAAGAGATAGTTAAAGTCGAGAAAAATCTAGAAATAGTTCTACAATACTCCATCTCTTTTAATTTTTTGCTGTTGGTATATCTATACATAGCAATGTTATATATGGTAGTAAGTGTATTTCCGAGTTATTTCCAGGAGTTAGGAAGAGACATTGCGCAATTGCACCAACTCCATCAAGGAATATTCTCCTCTAATACCATTCACTGCGCCGAATGTGCCGACATTGGCAGGATGACACCTCGTCAAGTTTATTTATTTCATTTATGAAAAATGTTATTTTACATACCACAATCTATTATTTTAAATGATTGCTTATTCTTTTTTAACGACAATCATTATTTTATAGCGTCTTAAAATTTTTTAAAGTTAATATCGATTTAATGAAAGAGTAACATTTCAGTGTATGACATTACATTTTTATTAGCAATTCATAGCAATTTTTTCTGTATTTTCACCAACTTTGAAGTGCCGTTAAATGCATCCCTTATAGTATCCCGTGTATGTGTATCAATATATTCAAGTTCTAAGTGGCAAAAACAGCTTTTTTTAATGTCTTATTTCCTTTACTCTAAATGGCATTCGGAATTATTAGAAAAGTCGTAAACCATAAAATTGTCTATAGATCATAAGCAATATCGTACACCTATCGCATACATCTAACCGTTCATGACATAGAGAGCAGAGTCCGATGTGCTAGGTCATATATGGTACACTGTACCGTATACGATATGATCGACCTAGTGTTACTATACAGTAGGTCGATTGTGGAATCCTGTGATGATTTTCTGTACACAGTACGGTTTGTAACGTTAATTATTCACTAAAAATATAATAATTAAGGAAACCTTAATTATTTCCTAATATTATTCATAAATAACATTTATTAATAATTAATAAATTATTTTTATAGACAATATTCGTAAATAAGATATCTATCTGTTTATTTAGTTAATTTATGTTAATAATAAGATATTAAAACGAAATAGTTGAGATACTTTTATTTTATTTATATTTTATTTGTCATCAATTTACTGCGTTCAGGGCTTTTTTTCCATCTGTCTTTCTGTTTGTCATAGCTGATTTATTTACAAAGTTACGTTTATAGTAAAAATTTAAAAAACTTCTAAACAGTAAAAAAAACTGATGATACTTATAACACACAAATACAATAACAAGTACATTAAGCGAAAATTATTTTACCTCATTTGTAAAAGTAAGCATGTACTCAGCAGTGAGACCTATATAATAGGCTGTTACAAACACAAAATTACACTTTGACACTACTTTCAGTAACAGTACTTGAGTTTGCAAATGAGACTATATTCTAGATAGTGATGGACTACAAGTCCTTCCCCTGTACAATCTATATAACATAAGCCTTATTGTTTGGTGGAATTTACGACCTTAGCGAGAAGACAAGCAGCTGGCGCGTTCTGTTTTTTTTTCCCAGATGAGCTTCGAAGTTAGTGTAGTACACTGGTTCCCAAACTTATTTTGTCTACTGAGTCGAGAGCTCATGCAGTCGTTGTCTAAGATGCCTCCTAGCTAAATGAAATTACAAATCACCCCCCAGGCCTCTACACAACGCCCCCATTTTTTTTCTGGGTCTCTTACCGCACCCCTTTAGGCCTGCAGCGCCCACAAGGGGGCCACTTTGGGAATGGCTGGTGTAGTAGATACGTACGTGTTATCTAAAAATGTCGACCTATTTTCAAAGGAAGAGAAATTTTTATAGGTCTGTAGTGGAAATTAAAATATATAATATGGATTGATATATTGTGTCACATTTTTAAAGACTGAATTGAAAACATGCACAGAGAAAAAATATGGTTTCTGTTATTGCTTTCTAAAATATGTACAGCATTCTAAAACTTTACAGAATGTCAAATTTGTTTACTACAAAGACTCTTTTTAAATAAAAAATGGTTTCGTTTATTTTATTATATAAGTTCATTTTCTAAAAACAATACTTTATCGCAGCATTATTTTTATCGCAGTAATGTATGCGTATCTAATATGGGAAATAACGAAATCATTTACAGATATTGTTGATATTTAATTTACATGTTTCGCAATAATTTCAAAATTATTTAGTTACCACATGTTTTGCTTCTTAATGAAGCATCCCTAGAATAGTTTAAAATTCGATGACTTATTATCATTAGAGCACTGATTTTAATAATGTAATTATTATAAACGATTAATAAACGATTATTAATTTAAACTGAATTAATTATTAATATGAGAAAATTGTATCAATGGTGGACGAACAACTTATCATTATCTGGTTCTCAAAGCAAAGCGATTGCCATCTGTACCATCTGTTTTACTCAAGGAGGTTACAATATGTAAACTCGTTTGTTTTACTCATTATAAAGTAGTTTCGTTGCAGTTCGGTGCTAGGCTGTAAGAGAAATGGCGTGAAGATATTCTATATTGTGCATATCCATTTATTATAAACTAGCGACCGGCCCCGGGTACGGATAGAAATTTTTTTGAAAATAAAATACAACCCATGTTACTCGCTGATAATGTAGCTTACTGTAGGTGAAAGAATTTTTGAAATCGGTTGAAAAGTTTTTGAGTTTATCCATTATATACAAACGAGCAAAGTTTATCTCGTTACAATATTAAGTATAAGCTGTATAAGTATAGATATTATAGATTAGCCACCCGCCCCGTCTTTGCCAGGCTGTGATATTATACCTATACGAGAACTTTGTAAAATAAATTCACTTAAATAATGGTAAAAACTGTAATGGCATGAATTAAAATCTATTACGTAGTTTAAAAGAACTAAACGCACAAACAGACAGAAATAGCGACTTCGTTTTATACTGTTTAGACATGCGAGTGTTCTGTTACGGTATCAGTTATACCACTGAACCGATTTTGATAAGAGTTGCTGTAGAGATACCTAGCTTGAACCTTAGGAAAAAACATGGATTACTTTTTTAAATTCACATATAAAAAGTCCCGGCCAACAGTTTATATGTAATAATAATAATAATATACTCCTCCGTGGACGACCTCCATGTTTTGTCTGGGTCGTGTCTGGGTGTTTATGTATAATATGTATTTAATTACAAAAGAAAAAGTATACTCGTATAAGTAGTACGAGTATTCAGTTGTCTAGTGCCATAACACAATCGCTGTGCTGCTTACTTTGGGACTAGATGGCGTTGTGTGAAATGTCTGAGTATATTATTATTATTATATGTAATAATGAATTAACAAATTAGATTACTAGTCCACCTATGCAGCCCAGTGTAACCGAATTTGTTCATTCCCCCGCATCCTATGGCGATAACAATAAAGTTGATTTTCGCAGTTTGGTTTGATCATATTTTAGCGCGATGAAATCTCAACATTTGTTTTTGTACATAATTGTCAAGAAAACTATATTACCAATTAAAATACTGGTGTTAGAGATTGAGATATAATAACCTATCTATTTAATTAAAAATAATTTTAAAGTTCTATAGAATTTCGGATGTGCTGCTGAATCTTTACCCAAAACAAGTCTTTTTCTGGATTTTTGTTATCGAGATTTTTTTATCCCATCATGTTTCTACGTTTAAGGATTTTAAGATAAAAAGTTGAAGTTGTATATATCCAAATATCAACTCTCAGTCTTCTTAGATGTCGAGATCCGGGTCACCAAACACACTAAAGCCTGCACAGTCGGGGCAAATTGTTAATTTGAATTAACAAAGTCGTGTAACTAAGACAGAATTAATAGAAAATCAATCACAATTTCATTCATATTTTCAATTAATAGTATTAGCTATGATCGTTGTTTACCTAAACGATAATTATGCCACTTGAATACATAACAGAACGCATGCACGCATATCTACAGCGACCTTTACTCTTGATAAACATTACATTATTTATGTGGACAAACATTACAAATATTATCTCGTGGCCCAATACTTCAGTTCTTATTAGAGGTGAGTATTGATCTATTGATTGAACGAACTTGATCATTGATCAAGGTTACTACTTCTTAATTTTCATATTTTTATTTATATAGATGTCTTAGCATCTTAAAAATTCAAAAATAACGATATTAACTCAAGAAACAAAATTCAGTCCTTAATGGGCAAAATCGATTAATCGAATCGATTCACGTTTCCGTTTAGGTTCCGTACGATATTTGTAAAATGGTAAATTTATAAACATGATTTCTGAAAATCTAACAAACTTATGGTACTTTGGTAGTATTCTTCCTTTACACTATAAGTATGGGTTTGTATTTTCTGTAACTTTTAGGAATCTAGAGCCAGTTGTTTTGGAGATAAGGAGAGAGTTTGGTCGAATCTATAATAATTCAAGTACACGATTCACTACTTTAGTTTTCTCTTGCGTTAGATTTAGACGACCTCGATGGCGCAGTGGTTTAGATGTTGAACCCAAGAGCGGAAGGTTTCAGGTTCGATTCCTGGTTGGGGCCATTTAGGAAACGAACTTTTCTAGATTGTCTCGGGTCTGAGTGTACTGGGAAACGTCCCCAGTAGTCGTTGTCTGATTCTCATAGCACAGGAATACCCTAGTTTGAGATCAGATGATTGGTGTGTATTGTCGGGCGCATTATTATTATTATTATTTGATATTTTTTGGGATAATAAGTAGTCTAGATTGCTACACTCATTATTTTAGTTTTCACTTAGATTTGATGTTTTTCTGGATAAAAAGTAGCCTAGATCGCTCTCTGAGCATTAGTCAAATCTAATTCAAGTACTGTTACTGTTTTAGTTTTCATTCACATTAGATTTGGTAATTTTTTCGGGATAAAAAGCCTACATTACTCTCTGAAACGTCCTCTACCTACTAATTAAAGTCCCGTCAAAACCAGTTCAGTCATTTCGGACTTCAACCTGAGCAAGACAAGCAGACATGCAAACAGACATTAATTTAAAATAACGCGTTTGGGTTTTCATAACGTCTAAATAGCTACTGAGGTAGTTTTGATATGTGACACTCCAAATATTATAATACGTACTAGAAGTCGTTACGAGGTATACATATGATTTTGTATGTCCGACCCCGAAAATAAAATAGCTTGATATTATTAATGTACATACATATGTAGGTACGTACATATTATATGTAATTATGAGGTAAAGAGAGACAGTTACCAAACACAACAGAACTAACCCACAATTTTTTCCTTCCTTCTACTGTCAGTCAAACAACACGTGATTGACATAATATTATTTACTCCATATTGTTGTACAAAATGAATTTTTGACTAATTCATTTTATAGAAATAGTTTATGGCATTTGAAGCCAAAGATCTTAGGTTCAATTACCGTCCAATTCAATTTATATATGTACTGGCACTTGCTTACGAATACTTTATTTCCCGATTTCTCGTTACGTCTTTAGGATTCCTTAGGCAAAGTGACAAAAATCTTTATATATGTAATTCTGACGTCTATCGGTCCGTTATCTGTACTAAGCTGAAAGCGCAGATAAAAACTGGGTTTGAAAAATGTGATCACTTCTACTGCTACTTCGCTCGAAATTCATAAGGAAGTTAAGGGACATTCTGTACGCCCTTGGCCCGCTTGTCAACTAGTGTTATTAAAATTTCATTCATTCTACATGCAGTTTATGTCTACGCTTATATTTTTACGCATAAATAAGCACTTTAAAAAGCAATGAACAATGTTGCCGAATCAAATTTACATCGAAATGTCATTTGCGTTTCAAAACAATGCTATTTTTAGAACGTTTACAATTGAGCAACTAATGCTCTGTCCCATAAACTTAGTATATACTGGCGTATAGTCAAACAGAGCTCACTGACGCGTAACGATTTTTAAATTGTCAATGTCACCTATGAAATGAATGATTACCTTGATTATTGCGATATATAATATTATAATCACGTACAGAACACGTGATAGTTATTGAAAATTACAGCAATTCTTTGAAATAAAACAGGAATAACACATAATAATAAAATAAGTCAACAGTGTTGTCCACAACGTGACGACTTGTGATAACCTGTTATTCAAAAATGGTTACAATAGCGTCTCGTTTGCTGTCCCTATCCTACTTGTGCCACTATCATAAAAGATTACATTCTCACTCTTTGTACGTCTATACGCCAGTATGTACTAAGTTTATGCTCTGTCCGCATTGTTAGGGCTGTCACTTGTCAGTTGTCACACAATTTATACATATTTTGACTACGATCTATTCTCAAATTACTCGCTAGTTTTCCACCAATTATTGTATTTTGTGTAACAGACAATAAAATCGATATAATTCAAAATAACACAGATTCATTTGTAAGTATTAAATTATTTTTTCATATATTAAAAGAATACTAACATTATTACTATTAAATATATTTAGCAAAATGGTAATGTTTTTAATGCAAAAAGAATTAAGACAAAGAGTTAGGAATTTTTCTCCCTACAACATCACAAATAATATTTTCAATTATTTATTTTTTATTTCTATTCTAAAAGTAAAAAAAAAAAATAATATCATTAACATATAGCGAAACGTGGTGTGAATTTTAACGAAAATGAACTCATATAAATGTCAGTTATTTTAGTCTGTGATTCGTAAACTTTCTACCAGAACCTTCGCATTGGCAAGAATCTAGAGATTTTTTGTCTCTACTCTTAAAGTAAAAGTGAAGACAAAAAATTAGACATGGTAGACCACCGCTATATACTAATAGCTGTCTCTCGCTCAAGCGGCTGGGTATCTGTGTGTAATTTTCTCCTACGGAACAAAAAAAAGACCACCAGTGTAAGAAGCTTTCCGAAAACGGAAATAATTGCTTGCCTTTATCAACCACCGAAGCATCGCTATTGCAATAGGCTATAAGAACTAGGCTTGTATTATGGGTAGCTTAGCTTAGCTCTTAGCTCTTAGCTCCTAGCACCTAGACACACCTAGCTCCTAGCACTTAGACTCAAACTGCAGGAGAATTCAGAAAAATTCATTTTCTATATCTGTTCCGGATTTGATCCTTGACTTGTCAGGAATCAAACAAGCGTGTACGCTAACTACCGCGCCGAGGGGCGAATTAAGTATAGGGAAAAAACTAAGAACGTATCTAATGCGCATTAATAAAGTTTCATAGTTATAGCGGACAAAACAGAGGCTTGCTTTAAAAAAAATTAAAAATAATGTGGCAATAATAAATGAAATGAAGTTAGAAACAAAACATTAAATGTCTTGCCTTGTGTTAATTTAGTACCAACTTAGCTCAAATTTCAGCTCAGTAAGTGCAAAAATGTTGAACTAAATCACCTTTTAAATATAGACAGACTAGAACAGACTGTTAGGATTACTTCGTGCCATTTTGGCTAAAGAAATCTAAAAATAAAATTTTAAAATACCTAGTGGTATTAAACAGCAATATACTTAACTGCACAGACTGATAGACTGATAGACAGACAGGTGGGCTTACAGAAAAACGGATAGATAAACCAAGAAAGGAAATTATAAGGGTTCCTTTTGTAGACTGTCCACGGAATTGGCCCAGAGTTGGCCTGTTGGCGCAGTGGTAAAGTCAAACTCGAATCAATTTATTTAAGTAAACTCTAAATTACAAGATGTTTTTAACGTCAAATCTACTTTAGTTCGGTTCGATAAGAAAATCTGGACACTGAGAGCCGACAAGAAAGTCAGTTAGGTATAATTTTTTAACATCGTTTTACAATAGATTCATTAAAATACAATGTCCAGAAAATCAGTAAATGCATACAAAGCATCAACTTTCCACATCGACTTACAAGACTGGCAATGTAGTACAAAAAATTTGTTACTAGAAGAGTAGTCAATTGGTCACTCATACTTATTTAGTCGATCATTTGCAACTATGGTAACATGTTGTCTGATTTGTGTGATTTGATCACTTCATAAAAAACGCGTTTATTATTAAATTGCTTATTGAAGTTATATCGTGCAATATTTATGATAACTAACTTGTGATGTCTGATGTGTGAGTTTTTATTTGCAATTGCTTGTCTTGTAAGTCAATGGCTTTCCAAGTCGAGGCCCATTCGATCTCCGTTCAGCTTAATTTGAGAAACAGACTTTTCCGAATTGGCTTAAGAGTCTGGGCGTTACTTGGAAGTCGTAGTATAGCCTAGTACTTTTTTGACAATGACCTTATTAATAACAAAAAAGTAAATACATACGTTAACATTTACAAACTTAAAACTATGCATTATCTTAAATAATTGACTTCTTCAAAGTTGCCGCTTCTAGAAAGCCAGTGTATTGCTTAAGTTGCCCAGAACTGGCAGCATTACCTCTTTGAATAGCCAAACGGAGTCGTTGGCGGAAGAAGCTGCTAGCCTAGTACTTAGTTTACAGTCACACAATTTGTGTAATTTATAGATACTATCTATAATAATATTATAAAGAGAGAGAGTAGTATTTGTAAGTCTGTTTATATGTGGAGGGTAATCTCTAGAACCACTGCACCTACTTGAAAAATTCTAATACCATTTGAAAGGTACATTATTTTATGTGGACATAGGCTTCATTATGTATTCAACCCGAGCGAAGTCGAGACGGGCCGCTTGTTTTAATATAAATACAAACACGAGTTACATGTTGGTTACGATTAAATATTCCTGTTTACTACACAGGCTATATTTATTGATGGTCTAAAATTAGGGCGTTTTCCCCTATTTCGCATGTTACTATAATCATTATGCAGTAGGGAGTGTCTTTCGTGACCAAGTTGCCCTATCGATTGGACAGCTAGGCTCTGATTCCGATCATTTTTCCTACGTCAAATTCGTGTGAAGCAACGTAACAATTTATTTGTATAAACATTTTTTCTGATCCATTGAATAAGGCTTGAAACAATAGTTTGATATGGTGATATTTCAAAGTTGCAGTGATACGCATCTGTTTTAAGGTTTAAAACACTTTATTCTCATGAAGAATTAAGTTCACTTACATGGGGACATAATAGCACAGAAACAGAAATACAAAATTGGGTGAACGTACAATGTAATTAATGTTTTTGATGTGAAATATCTTATGCAGACCGGCTGTTGGCGTGGCGACGTGGCGTAGCATCGCCACACGCTTGTACTGAGCTCGTATATAATATTTTTTTCCTTAAAAAAAATCTGAATGTTTTGTTTTTGATTATGCTATTTTTATTTCCTTGAAGAAACATCCTTTAATGCATATTTTATACACGAAATAGTTTCGATGTTTCACGTTTGCAACGGCAAACTTTTTTTTTAAATAGCAATAGCGGGTAGATATAAAAACTTGTACTTTTGTTTTAGTCAACATAATCACTGTAGAACTGGTCAAGATCGTGTTGGAAGTAATTTCTGACAAGTAGAAGTTACATAGAAATAAAATAAGTCCATTATTTGTTCTTTTATTCCTCGTTTCTGGTTTTGGTTACTAATATACAAATATCTATGTGATGAGTATTTTTATTTATATACATATAATTATTTTTAGCTATCTTTGCCCATAATCTCAAAATTACCGAGCGTCAAGTGTTTCGCTTTTTAACAAAACATCCTCAGGATATTCCAGAGTTCTGACTCAAATTTCCGCAAAGTAACACCTAAATCTGTACAACATTTTGTCTGTGTCAGCTTAATAGGTGTAAAAGTAAGGGAATAAATCGACCGATATAGAACAAACAGACGGATAGAGTGACTTGAGGAAGCGGTAAGGCCGTATGCGCACTCGAAATCGTAGCAGCAAATCCACTTGATAGCGAAACAGAAGTGAAACTGCCTGTTCCAACACATGGATTTGTCTGAATCTATCTCTTTCTCACAAGATTTCGGGCATGTACTCAGACGCCGCCATCTACGCGTTGAGTCCGCCGTTTCGATATTTTTTCGCGCCTTTTTCGCAAGTGATTTATAGCTGTCGACGGCTTGTAGTAGCGAATTTCGTATTATTTCGTTAAAATTATTAAAAATTTATTCAACTTAAAATATTTAGTAAAAACAATCTTTATGTGACTTTAGGTCTGTATATAATTGCTTTTCAGCCCTAACCTCACCGTTTCAGTGCCTTTATTTCTACACCTTTTTGAGGTACAATAATATTTGTTCCTCCTCTGACTCAGAAAGCGAACTCAGCAACTTCGAATACTCAGCGGGACTCGCATGACATTCCGCTACTCAAATCGCGACAGTGCTTTTGCTGCTATCATTTCGCGGTAGAGACGTGGTAGCAGCCTATAGATTCCGCTTTTACTCTAAAAATATAAATATGCTGTAGCGCTGAAACAATTGATTTTAAATCTATTATTATAAAGACCGAGCGAATCGTATTCACAAAGGATTCTTCAACGAAAGCAGAAAGAAATTCATTATAATAATTTGAAATGGATTTCCGCGAAGTATCACATTCGAATCTATACAGTATTAAGTATAAGTCGGTCAAGGGCTTACTCACATTCCACGCAGCTATTCTGCCCTCCTCACAAGCTGGTGTACATCGCTTTCGGGGAACACCCTAGCTCTCATATCTACGTTGTCCCGCATGGTGTGCACAGGAGAGGAATTGCAGCTCTGAAAAGGCCTGGCAGGGGTCGCGACGAGCACGCTTCCTCTATTGACCCTATAAGGCTTACTATAAGCTAGTATGGGCGATAGGCTAACAACCTATCACAGTCTAATTACATTTTGCCATCTGCAATCCCAAATACTGCTAAAGTAGTGTCCTTTGTACCTTGATCTAATACCTACTTCGAACGAGAAATGGCGTGATTTGTTATACGTATAAGATGACAATCCGTACAACAATGAATCGAGACCTTGACTTATGTTGATATATACAGTAGTTCTTAATTTTATACAACTAAGAATAGACAAATAAAGGTCACGGTGAATTGTTACGTAGGTTCTGACCTAGTTCTGGGTCACTTGAAAACTGTTCAAGAAATAACCATTCTGTTTGGCACATTGATTTTCGTCGTAATTAATTGCATTGAAGTAACTACGCATAAAGGTATCGAATTCCTTTTTTATATATGTCTGTATGAATGTAAATATAAGTTCATTAATATTAGCTTATGTATAATATTGTAAATTAAATCGGTATAATATTGTAAAAAATGGGTTAAAGGGTCGTGTCGGATGCTATCAACTTAGGATTCCATTGCATTTTTTTTTCATCTATAGTAATATAATAATAAAATTATGAATATAATATTATGAAGAAAGAAAGCGGATTTTGTAAGTTCATTTATATGTAGAGGATAATCTCCGTATTTGAAAAATTCTTCCACCATTGGAAGGCGCATTATTCCAGTTGGAAGTTGGACATATGCTATATGTTATATATTTAACGTGGGCCAAATCGGAACGGACCGCTATTTTTTAATAAAAATAAAAATGCTAAATACGATTTTGAGCAATAACATAAAAAAATATGTATCAGAAAAATTTTTATTAAAAAAAATTAAACCGCCTTCAAAAAAAACACTGAAATGTATAAAATAACTATCCTTTACTAATCAAAACTTAAGTACAATTAAAATAACTTTATAAATACGATACACATACCTATATAATTAAATTTGACAGTTACTGAAGTCGGTGCCAAGCCTACCAAACTAAAGACTTTCTGTTGTTGCACATTGATTTGGCACCGACTTCAATAACTGTCAAATTTAATTATATAGGTATGTGTTTCGTATTTATAAAGTTATTTTAATTGTACTTGAGTTTTGATTAGTAAAGGATAGTTATTTTATACTTTTCAGTGTTTTCTTTGAAGGCGGTTTAATTTTTTTTTTATAAAAAATTTTTATTTCACCCTTTTGAGTGATCTTGACCTAAATAAATATCTAGGGCAGGTCTGCAACTCACTTCATTCTAATTCCGGAGCGCAACGATATATAAGAGAATCGTCAATATAAATAAAGGTTATAACCAGGTCGCGTTATCTAGTGTATCTTCGAAGTCCAGGCTCCAATATCGGTGAAATTTAAATGAGACCGCCTCTGAAGTATTACCTACCAAACGAAAAAACAATTTTTGAAATCGATTCATAAATGACGGAGTTATGAGGTAACAAACATATAAAAAAAGAAAAACAACAACATACAGACGAATAGAAAACCTCCTCCTTTTTTTGAAGTTGGTTAAAAAGAAGTTTTTTTTCTTTCTTTATGGCATGGCGCACAGATTACCGCATTTACCAATGTCACGGTAGAATAATTATCGTGAAACTCCTCCAGTAAAGTGATAGTAGACTTTACTTAAGTTTTATAGGACTTCTTGGAAGAGCGCGAGAACTTCAGCTACACATGTTTATTTACACCTACTCCATTATTTTCATTTACTCAGAACTTTAAAACACAATATACTATTTGTTTTGTACTCTACAATTCCCAAAAATATAAAGAATAGAAAATCTAAATAAAATGACAACCTCACTTCTCCCATTTTCGCCAAAAAGTCCTGAAAAGAAGTTATAACCTTTTGTAACGCGATAACAAAAAAAAAATTTGTGACATTTCCTTAAAATTTTTAAGTGTAATCAGCCAGCTTTATTGCTGTTTGTATTTAAGTCGTTATTTCATTGGACTACAATAGTAATAAGTACAATTACAGAATGAAATATTTTCTTCCGCCGAAACTATTTTCTGGAGTTGCATTTGACGTAATGCTCAGTATCTACAAAATGTACTCGTAATATGAATTATACGAGAATATACGACAGAAGACGAGAAAAGAACCAACTGAAAAGCCCACGCAAATATCTAGCACGCATTCATACATAATGTTATTGCGTAGGTGGCTATGCTATAACACCATAGATATCATTACCACAATATAAACATAACAGTAGGATGTCTTCATAGAAAGCCAGCGTACGCCGTTTGTATCTGTGCTGGTAATACGTATGCGCCGTGGCAAGCACACACCGGCAATATTTTGGGCAAATATGGGTAATTATTGAAGCGCTATTCGGAGTCGCATGCGACGCAAACATACGACCGCTTCCATTTGTCTTTAATTCGCTCAAAATATAAAAATGTCTAAATCGTTTAAACGAACGTATCATGATGTCTTTAAATACCTAATTAATTTTAATTATTCTAATCCAGAGTTATTATTCTTCAACATAACTACAAGAAATTATATTTGACAAACCTGAAAAACTTATCAGTACGTATTGTTTTTTGTTATTATATACAACTAATGTATGAGGAGAATGATGAGATTTGAGAAAGCGAAAGAGGTATGTAAGGACCGCGACGCTTGGCGCTCCGTCCTCTCTGACTACCCCGTTGGGGATACGACGTTAAGATATGTATGTATCTACAACTAAGTGAGAAGCCCTACGTATCCGGCCGAGGGTACGCAATTCTGTTACTCATGAGGCCGGAGTCTGCCTTCTTTTCACATATCCTCTGTCACTACTCTATGACTATGACGTATCTACTGAACTTAATCACCAACAAAATTCCTAAACTAAGACGAGGAATCTGAAAAGTCACATTGAAGATCTGAAAAGAAGATTGAGGTTGTGGAACGAGCTTCCTATCGAGGTTTTCCCAAAAGACTACAGCGTGGGGTTTTTCAGAAAGGGCGCGAAAAGGTTTTTACAGGGTCGGCAATGCGCAAGTGATACTTCTGTTGTAGCAGGCTTCAATAGG
Organism: Zeuzera pyrina; assembly: GCA_907165235.1. NCBI lineage: Eukaryota > Metazoa > Arthropoda > Insecta > Lepidoptera > Cossidae > Zeuzera > Zeuzera pyrina. Next base: position 22,007,595 of record OU015624.1, on the reverse strand, counting down.
CTACGGTAGCCGTTTAGCATCGGGCGGGCCATATGCTTGTTTGCCAGCTTTGTGGTATAAAAAAAGCCCAGATGTACAGCCCCAGATTTACACCACATAACAAACTTGAGACAAACTACCCAGCACTATTCAGGGTTCTGTACATAAAAACGAAAAACGGAACTCGGAAGATTACTCATGCGCCCCTCAGTGAATTCGTCTGTCACAGTCGATTTTATCATAAACTAATTGTTGCCCGCGATTGCGTCCGTGTATAATTAAAAAAAAAGTAAAAAAAATCCTTCTGAAAATCTCTTATCTCCCTTCTAATTTCATAAAAGTTAGTCCATCCGTTTATCCGTGAAAATGTAATAAACAATGTTTCATACAAAGGTCAACCCCTCCCTCTCTCCTTTTACGAGTGAAAATGTAACAAACAATGTTTCATACAAAGGTCAACCCCCCCTCTCTCCTTTTACGAGTGAAAATGTAACAAACAATGTTTCATACAAAGGTCAACCCCCCCCTCTCTCCTTTTACGAGTGAAAATGTAACAAACAATGTGTCATACAAAGGTCAACCCCCCCTCTCCTTTTACGAGTGAAAACAGCATTTCATTTTTATTTATATTATTATGAATTATTGAAGTATTGTGTATCCACGCGACCGCTCATATGGTTAGAATGACTGCTTCTACACGATCCCACAGGCAAACCATTTTATTTTATACTCACCTTTGTTATTGTATGTAAAACATAACAGTGGCTAATTAATATGACTCATCTCATTGTAAAGTTAACACGCACAATAAAATCACTGTGCGTGATTTCAATACATGCAGCACCGTATTCTAAAGAATAGCAGTCGATCGGCTTATTCTATGTAAAAGTGTATCGTATTTACAGACGGGCCGACTGGTTTTGGTTGCTTCACTTCCGAAATACGTAACACGAAGTCTATATCTTTTTAATGTCAAACAGAAATATAATTCCTAGTATTTATTGGGTCTAGTATCACAATAAAAAAAATAATAGATAAACGAGGAAAAAGACTAGTAGAAAAACGACAAATAATAGATAAATAAATCTGTCGAAAGTAAATAATAGGTCGTGATTCAAATTTGCCGCTACATTTCGAAATGTTCCTGTTTGCAGCGTCATGTAAGATGTTATTGGGTCCTTACATATGAAATTGGCGTTTTGTACGGGAGGAATAAAAAGTCAATTTCTTTTTGTAAAATATATTTAATTAATCAAAGTATGCACCGTTGTTTTCTATGCACTTTTGCCATCTCATAGGTAGTTCATTGATCCCTTTACTAAAAAAAACCATGGGAGCGAGAATCAATAAACTCTTTGAAGGCGGTTTGGACTGCCGCATCGGAGTTGAATTTTTTTCCTTGTAAGAAGTTGTCTAAATTCCGGAAAAAATGGTAATCTGTTGGAGCAAGGTCCGGAGAGTACGGTGGATGTCGCAGGCATTCCAATTGTAGCTCATCTAACTTAGTGGTTGTTTGTTGTGCAGTGTGTGGTCTTGCGTTGTCGTGAAGCAGCAATGGCCTAGAGCGTTTGACCAAACTCGGTTGTTTAGCAGCTAGTTGTTCTTTCATGGTTTGCAGTTGCTGACAATAGATATCTGCCGTAATCGTTTGGCCAGATTTTAGAAAGCTATAGTGAACGACACCGGCGCTAGTCCACCAAACACCCACAAGTAACTTTTTCTGAGTCAATTTTCGTTTAGGGCAGGATTTGGCTGGGTCTCCAGAGTTCAGCCATTGCGACGAGCGCTTCCAATTATCGTACAGTATCCACTTTTCATCACAAGTAATGATTCGATTTAAAATCTCTTCATTATTGTGTCGGTTGAGCAAAGTAACACAGCAGTCGACGCGTGTTTGCAAGTTCGATTCACTCAATTCATGAGGTACCCATCGTTCAAGTTTTTTTACTTTCCCAATTTGCTTCAAGTGGATTAATACAGTTTTGTCACTTACCCCGAAGCCTGCAGCTATCTCTGAAGTGCTTTGTAATGGATCCGCTTCCACAATAGCCTTTAATTCTTCATTTTCCACTTCTCCGGTTCTCCGGACGGTCTCCGGCCGTCCACGGGGTTGGTTCTGAAGGTCGAAATTTCCAGAACGAAAACGTTGAAACCAAAAACGTACCGTGCTTTCTTTCGCGACACCAGCGCCGTACACATCATTAATCCTTCGAGCTGTTTCTGCAGCACTGGTGCCACGGTAGAACTCGTACTCGTAAATATACCGATATTTCATGTTTTCCATTGTGCAGTAATAAGCGACGTCAAAGAAAAAAATAATGAGGAAAAAAACAAATGAATGACTGTTTTCAAAACTCAAATGTACCAGCTAAATGAATTTATAAATTTGAATTTGGAATTCTTAACCAAAGAGGAGATATTTCAGATCAAATTGGTCAGTACGACAAAACGCTAATTTCATATGTAAGGACCCAATATTATCGCGCAATTAATTGAGACTAAAGCTTTTATGGCTACAACACTCGCAATCGAAGCGCAGTTTAGACGGTAAGCATTACGAAACACAGGCAGAGTTCATAAAAGCCTTAGAAATCGAAATTAGTAAAAGTTCACAAACTGGTTAATACCAAGGCGTCGAGGCTTCACCACAGCGTTGGAAAGCAGTTGTTGAAAACGCCTGCTTGTAATTTATACTACTATATAAATCGCTTGCGTCTGTCTGTAATTTCAGTTTTTTGACTTGAGATTTTGCTATAGATAGTCGTTTTATGACTCATTGATTTCGATTCTACCGTTTTTTAAATTTTTGTCTGTCTGTCTGTCTGTATGTCATTTTATAACTAAAGAACGGCTTGACTGATCTTGATGAAAATCGGTATTTAGTAATAACACGTGATTGCTCATGATAGGTAACTTATTTTCAAGAAAATTTACTTTTAAAGGGGTGATAAGGGGGGTGAAATTTTGTATGGGAAACGCTAAATCTTGGTAATGACAAAATTTGGTGCGGTGATAAGAATTTTTTCATCAAAAACACATAGGCTACTTTTTTTATCAAAAATCTGTGAAAAGGGGAACGGGAGGGCGGGGGACGAAACTTTGTACCGGAAATGCTAATGCTCTGAACTGATTATGATGTAGCATGGATATAGTTTGACACCTGAGAACGGACATAGGCTACTTTTTTATCAAAAAACTACCCTAAGGGGTTGAAAATAGGGATGAAACTTTGAATGGAAATGATGAACCACCGAACCAATTATGATGTTTGGTAAAAAGATAACGTATGACCGGATACAGACGAAGGCTAGACGTAGAGACGAAGGCTAGACGTAGACTTTTTTCAAAAACAATCTTTAAACATACTATGTACACGTACATATAAACTAACCTAATCCGGGACAGCCACGAAAATTTGTTCCACGCAGACGAAGTCGCGGGTTCACCTAGTTTACAAATAAATAACTAAAATACACATAGACAGTTCTTATTGTTATTTTTTATCTTTTTATATTTATTTATTATTGGTATAATAGTACCGCCAAGTTTAATTCAGACAACCTATTAAAACACATGCATAACGAATAAGTATTTAATTACTATTACATCTATAATATAAATTGTATACGTTTTTATTTTCCTATATCTAATCCCCCGATGAAATTGGAGTGTCGTTACCATTACTTACAAAACTGGCAATGTAGAACTAAAAAGTCCACTTAAAGAGAAGCCAATTGGTTACAACTCATTTAATCAATCACATGCAACTATCGAAACAGGCTGCTGATTTGTGAGCTAAATATTTGAACACTTCATTAGATAATGTTTAGATAAGATAATGTTTATTTTCTGTTACAATTTCTATTACAAAAATTAATGATGCCCTGTAGCCCGTGTTAGTTGTATAAACTGTGTTACGAGCTATAGTGTCTTCCCATTTACAATACAATACCTACATAGTGTTGCTGTTACAATTATCTTACCAAATTGAGTAACTACATATTATTAATAATGATAACAAACAAAATACAATTAAAAATATTTTAAACTTAATTATAGTGAAAGTTTGTGTGTGTGTATATGTGTGAGTGTGTGCATGTGTGTGTGCGTGTACTTGCATGTAAGAATGTGTTAGTGTGTTTATATATTGTTGTATTTGTGCGGTCAATATATTACATATGATGTCTTAAGTAGAAATAAAAATGCAAGTAGACGAAAGGTTGAATAGGCAGGTAGAATTTAATCCTTGTTGTTAAGTTAAGCATATAGCTCCTCTATTTCTTGATAGTCCAATTTATTTATCCAATTAGTTATAGTTTCTTTTACTTCAAAATTGTTTAGATACTTTAATTTTGTCTTAGCGTTGATTTTACTATAGCTCGTAGCTGCATTGTAGTGGAAGTGTCTTTTAGCAAAATTTCTTGTGTTTATTATTAAATTGCTTATTGAAGTTTTATCGTGAAATATTTATGTGCTTTATTTCAAGTAATTATCTTGTTTATGTCTTCTGTGGTGATGTCTTATGTGTGACAAAGTTCTCGTTCGCAATTGCTTGTTTTGGCATCACATCACTCATGGGCTAAGTAAATTGTATTTAGTCTTAGGTATTGTAGTGTATAAGTCATGTTATTCTGTGTCAATGTATTTTTGTTTTTTTACAAATTGTCATAATGCGTGAGTGATGCCAAATAAATGTCTGTCTATGTCTATGTCTTGTAAGTCAGTGGTCGTTACTGGTAATTTTGTGGCCATTGTCTTTATGTCGGCGTGTTTGTGGGTGGCGTCGTAACTTTTTAATGAATGAACAGGTTTACGTGTGATTTTTCCTTTCAAACCTGTAGTTAACGAAAACGTTCTGGGTTATGTTTAATGAAAATCAATCCTTTATATTTTTGTGCCGGAGATTTTTAACCTTTAATCAATGTTGTTATTATGTCTATACTAGAAATCGATAAAAATCCTCTTTCTAAAGTAACCGCAATATGACATTACATTTACTGCACGCAATACTTTATATTTAGACTCGCTGTGTTAGTAACAGAGTGAGAAAAGCCCCCTTCTTCCTCTTTCCCGTTCAAACACTAAGGGAGTGCCAGCCAAGCCTCTACGAGCTAATATTATTTATTTACACAAAATTTGTGTTATAACTTTACACATGCGATTCCTTGAGCTTCGCACATAATATCTATTTTCACTTAGATAGAAATCCCTGAAAGGTATTCTTATTTTTATATAACAACTAAAAACTGTTAATCGAAGTGTAGGATGATTTTAAAAACACTTCAAGATAAATAAAAACACCGATAGAAAAGCTTCTTATCGCTGTATAAATTATACAATGGTTACCGTTGCATTCAAAATATACCATTAAAAATAAATGTAACGATGCATGAAATAGACTATAAAAATTATAACAATATGTAATAATAATTTATACTGTTGAAGTAATATAATTTCGTGTATTATAGTTTTTTCCAATACAATTTCTGATGTCATCTTAATACAATGAAAAATGTATAATTTAAATTAATAACGTATTGAACGAAAGCTATTATCCATATTCATAGAAATTATAAATCGGTTTTATGCTGAAATATATTTTATTTAAATTTTCATATAGATTTTTATTTTAAAATGAAAGGGACAAAATATATTTTAGGTAGTGTAGATTAATCAGACTGTTTATGAGGGATAACTTTATAATAAGTAGTTGTTAAAAAATTTTATGTGGTTTAAATTATAATCATTGAATTTATAGCGTAAATTATTAATTAAAAATTAAAATATAAAAAAGTGTATTTTTAATTAATAATTCTGTTCCTTATTTCTGTAGTACAATATATTCCCCGATGAGCACTTAATTAAGTGCATCATAGAGTACGTACGTTCAAGTAGGATCTTTGCGATAGTATTTAGTAGGAAAATTCGGAAAGGAGACTGGTAAAATCCCAGAGTACTTTGGGGCAAAGATGACTAAGAATGAGAATGGTCTTAAAAAAGAGGTATAATGGAAACAAATAAATATCTGTTAGTTAAAATTTAATTGGCAATGGGAGAAAAAAGATATATGAAGTTTAATTTTGTCATAAAAGTGAGGTTATTTCATATATTAAACGATATATTGATACGATCTCAGTCTATAATAAATATAGAATTTCACTTAGATTTCAGAGGCAAATGTCTAAATTAAATAAATCCACATTAAATGTCAAAATCAGTTTTATTTAATAGGTATAATAGGTATTTATCTTGTTTAAAATATTTAATTGAACATTGAAGTGTGTAAATAAAAATAATACATTTTTTAAATAATAATTCCTTTATTATTCCTCTCCATCATCACTTCATCACATACAATCAAAATGGCATCAAGGAACTGTGCAGGGGGTGCTATATTTTCTTGGTACCTTCCCCAACCGAGGTGCCATATTACCGACATAATATGAGCACAACAACCTACTGTTCGTTTCCCTACAATACAATTACAGTAGTAATGTATTATTGCTGCTCTACCGTTTAGAGAGCTATCCACTAAAATATAAATGTAATATATTTTCCTATTAACATGCCCGGACTTAATTCTGCCTCGCAGAATACATTAGTATTTGATGTAGATAGCTCTCGTAGTAGATTGCTGTCTGCCTCCCTGCACACTTCTATTGTTTAGGTGCCATTTGCCCTTATGTGCTCTCCATAATAAGAACGTGCCTATTTTATTTGATATGTGCCCAGCGATATTAAAATTAATTCATTAAATATTAGCCTTGGAAAATCTGTAACATTATTATTTTCTACAGTGATGCTACAAAAATCAGCTCTCGTCTATTAACATAACGTGTTATTTGTATTCATGTTTTCTGTTATAATCCTCATGATTTCCTCTGCATCAACACGATTCGTTACAGGAGAATGAAACACATTGATAAGAGTGGCTGCTACCTCAAAATCTTGCATTAAGTGCTTTGAAGCAACATTAAACTAATTTTGCCAGAACAATTTGTAAAACCTTTTATATCTACCATTGACAACTTTTACAAGCCATCAACAAATGTGACTGCCCTTGATTTATTACCTTCTAAAGTTGAAAGCTACGTTTCACCTTCCTGTAATGTAGCTGGCACATAATTATGTTCTGTAACCACATTTGTTTAATTAGGGCAAAGCATCTCTAAAGCCCCTATCCAGTAGGTATAAAGGCATCTCCTGCTTGAAAATAAGTTCGTAAAATATTATTTTTATTTTGAAATTCTCTTTTCATAATGTCAGCATCAGATGTTGTTGCTGCATAGGGGCTGAGAACATCAATTATATAACCAGCAGTTGTGACCATAGGAAATGGTTTAACTAGGTTTTGATATTTATGAAGACTATATGTATTTTTTTGATACAGGTAACTTTTTTGAACATAACAATGGGTTCCGACAAAAATTACTACTGGTTTTTACATTCACGATTGTGATTTCCAAATAGACCATTTGGTAACAAAAGATTTCGTTGGACTAACTGTTGTCTATTAATATGGTTCAATCCTAAGTGTTTAGGAACTCAATGTTCAGTCAACATGTATCATGCTCTTGTTATCATTGCCTCCAGTGTTCTCCTCGGCGTTTGGAATAATGTGGATAATCTTTCATTAGAATCGCCAGTTCTATCTCTTCATTTGAGCCAGTTGTGGTACTTCATTTAATATTTGTATAAATTGCTCTTTATGCAAACCAACCCAGTAACATACAATTTGATTCTCTGAAATGTTAATATTTGAAAAGTTAACAGCGGTCATATTTTGATTTTTTAAACTCACCATATCTTGAATATGTTTTGCAGTGAATACATTATTATAGTTTTCTAACACTTCATCTAAAAAATCCCATGTATCACATCTTAAGTGATTACTGCACACACGATTATTTTCTGGCACATAATAACTATTCTCTAAGGCGTTCCAGAGCTGATGATAAAGATTCATCTTGAATTGTAGAGTTAGATGGTCCAGAGACAAAATGATGTGAGGTTCTGTCTGCTCTCTTCCAACAAGAAGCTCATACAAGACTCGTCTTTCCACCTATGATAAAAAAGACAAGTTGATAAGAATGAGGTGTAATTCAAAGAGGTTTCAGATAGATATATATATATATACCAATTGAAACACATTTTAACCACATCACTGTAATAATAATTTAATATATTATATATAATAAATTACTAACGGTTCGACGTATTATCCATTCTCAGATTACATTATGTGTTCCATGTTCACGTTCATTGCTAATGTGGAGCAGATGGGACTGTGAATGTAGTAACGTTCGACCACAATAATTACAAACACGTCGATGACCAATAGTGTTTGTAGTTGTCGATTCTGTATGCCCTGATTGTACTACATTATTGTCCAGCATGCTTGGCACAAATGGTCGTTGCTGGTAACCTATAACAAACATTTATTTTGTTCAAGAAACATAACATTATACACGGCACAAGAAGAATCTGAATATAACATTAAACACACTGTTTTTTTTTACGTAATACAGTATTGGAAATAATATTTTTTACACTTACAGTACGAGGGGCAATCCATCCACGAATAACATTCAGAATAGATTCATCCTCCAAGTAAATCTCATTTTATTACGAGTGGTTGCTATTCCACAATTAATACAAAGACGATGATCCATGTTGCTGTGGCACTCAGTCCAAATTAACGAGTTATGGTCTAACAAGTTAGCAAGGTTCGAGGTTCCTGTAAGAAAGAAGCTTTAGTTGCTTGTAAAAGCGATATAGCAAGCAAAAGTCGTAAAAATCCAGTAAAAACAAAACACACAAAAAATATAACAGCAGAGGCGAAATACGAAACAGAATCAAACCACAGAAACTAAACACTAATCACAGATCACTAATATCTAGGATATCACACAATATATCGATATTTTTTAATCAATGAAACATTTTATTTTTAAATATAATCGATAGACGTCGTGATAACATTTTTAATCTCGATATATCGATTTCCGATATTTATTTCCGCGTAATGGTAGTAATTACTAAAACTAAAGGAATTAAATACTTAAATCGATTTGTCTGTAATCGATATCAACTAAACTTGTAATACCGTTCTATTAACGATTTTCCAAGACGAAGATCAACCTATTAACGTGAAGGCTCTTCCTTGATTAATTCAAATACTCTATTCCAGAAATCACTTAATTTCACCGTACCGTCTCCGAGACTTGCCGAACGAACAATGCAAGCTCGACCCGCATGTCGCTGTCTTTCTCCCCGCCGACTTTCTTTTTAGGGTTGCCAGTTGGCGATTGCTAACAGTTCTTTAAATCTATGGCTAAGTCAGAAGAAGTGCGTTTTCGAATATCGTTATAAACGATCACATTAAAATATATTTTATTCCATTTCTTCAATTTCCCATTGCCAAATAATTCAATATTTCTACATTATAATCACGAAAAAATTACCTTTTTTTTAAGGTATATTTCATTTTTAGGCATCCAAATCATTATAGGCCCAATTTCGCCATACTCCTTTGGATAGTATTTTGTATGAAAATCTCAATAATAATAAGTGGCGAGAATGGCGTCGCGATGTAACGTTCAGTATCCCATCTAGACGAAATTTTAGTTATATTCTGCCAAAAATCCAACATATTATGCAACCATATGAAGCAAAGCTCTCGGCGAAATTCTTTAGAAAAATACCTACATGCTTATTTTGAATCCGCTGTATTTCGTGTAAGCGCAAATGGTTATAGCCATATATATGCCTTCATGGTGCCTAACGCACTGTCCACTTCAAATGGAAAATGGCATGACCTTATAGAAGTATGTAATCAGTCAGCTACTGTGACGTCACAGCTAAAATGCCTAAACGCTACAAGAGAGCTACGCAATGTTTTCCAGCCCGGAAATTCCAATTTAGATATAGAGCTACCATTTAACCGCATTAACCTAATAACTATAAAAATATTTCTGTCACTGTAAGTTAACATTATTATAGCCTTGAACTTTCTACATACTACATAATACATAGATATCCTATTATAAAGGTAGTTGCACATATGTTTTGGTGCATCGTATCGCCAACGCCCTTTGCAATAATTTCGTACAATACAAATTGCATATAAAACGCTTTATATGAGACATACATAAAAAATAGGAATAAATTTAAAACTGGCCGTTTGAAATGTATGAAATAAAAATTAAAACTGGTCTATACTAATATTATAAGGAGGTAAACTATGTTTGTTTGTATGTAATGGATAAACTCAAAACCTACTCAACCGATTTCAAAAATTCTTTCAGCTATAAAAAGTACATTATTAGCGAGTAACATGGGCTATATTTTATTTTCAAAAAAAAATTCTACCCCGTGCGCAGCCGGGGGGTGTCGTTAGTCACATATAAACAAAATTGAAGCTGGCCGCTTGAACTGAGTTAAATAAAACTTAAATTACCTTTTTCATCTAACGCGTCAAAAGTAGTACCTACAATTTCAAAAACAATAAAATATACTAGCTACTTATCTTCACATACGAGTCTCTTCTAGTAGGACTTTTTATTTTATAAGGAACTGGCCTGAGCGATGAGCTAACAACTTTTCACTGTCGAGTTTCGTCATTTGTAGACCTAAATAATGGCATCAAAGCGCGATTTTGCTCCTTTCGTAATAAAAGTGTGTGAAGTTATGTTATATAACCATAGAATAAAGCTATGTAACATCCACGTGTATAGTTCAATAATGCAAAGCAAATAATTAAGTATTTGCTTTATAGCAATAACCATCCTCGGCGTTATCTAAATAATTACAAATGAAAAAGCCACGAATCTAAAGATCTAATTTCGAGTTTGCTGATTTTTATTTTGCAGGAATTTATTATATTCCATGAATTTTAATGGTACATCGCGTATTGAACGATTTTATCAGTAAACGTAAAGCATTCGGTCTGAGAAATTATATCCGACCAAATTTTTCCATATCCAGTACGATATTACGTTGAATATTTGAAGAACAAAGGGTAGCAAAACATTGGTACCTTTGCTGATAACGCGAAACCTTTAAAAAGTACCCAGCTTTGTGGTGTAAATACTAGATTTAGCCATTAAAACCGCCAAGATGAACGAGGAATGTCGAGGGACTCCGAGACCTCCTTCCGGAACACACTCCTTAGCACGTCTCAGGGTAATACTCCTCGCAGTGCTACGATAGTGCAGACCACACTTACTGTCGCGGATATTGTCCTCCACAGTGTCGCCTAAAATTTTTAATAAAAAAATTAAACCGCCTTCAAAAAAAAAATATGCCGAACCTACGAAACTAATAGATTTTCTGTGGACATTGATTTGGCACTGACTTCATTAACTGTCAAATTTAATTATACCATAGATATCTGTATCACATTAATAAAATGATTTTAATTGCACTTGAGTTTTGATTAGTAAAGGATCAAAGTCAAAGTCAAATCAATTTATTCAAGTAAACCCAAATGCAAGGTATTTTTGAACGTCAAATCTACTTTAGTTCAGTTCGAAAAGAAAACCAGGATACTGAGAAGAACCGACAAGAAACTCAGTCAGGTATCATTTTTTCAACATAATTCTACAATAGTTATTTAAAAATACAATATCCATAAAGCCAGTTAATGCATGTGCAGAGAGGATCATTTCCAGTCTATTGTTGTGTCTTTAATGAATCGCTAATTTTGTAGAATGCTTTTCCAATCAGTGTGCGTTTAATGACGTTATAAGCAGATCGCCTTATTTGGTGTATCTGCGAAGTCCAAGCTCCAATACCGGTGAAATTTAAATGGAACCATCTCTGAAGTATGAAACATACAAAAAAACATGCAGTCGAATTGAGAACCTCCTCCTTTTTTTGAAGTCGGTTGAAAATATGCCTAAAGTTGACAATCAGGCCCCATGTTCCAAGCGATCGCAACCCCAAAGGCCTTATATACTCCTTATATATACTCTCTCTCTTCTTACTATAAAAGAGGGATATCGTAACCTCCGATTCCCAGGCCACAGGAATTCGGCGTATATACCTACTGTAGTTATTTTAGTTAAGAAAATGATCTCTTCGCTTATTGTGTTCAACCGTGTTTCGGCTATTGTCGGTCAATAAAGGGAGAAATAACAAGCAAGCTCACGCGATGTGTGTACGACCATTCATTCGTCTTCTTTCAATGAGTATAACAACATAACAATATTTGGTAAGCCTTAACTGGATTCACGCGTAGGGAGTTACATACAGTACAAAATTATACACATCTACATACACATTCTCACGGTTGTATCCCTGATGGAGTAGTCAGGTCTTTACGGTCTTTACATACTTCTTTTACTTCCTCAAATCTCATCATTCTCCTCATACACTTTTGCCGACGCAAATTAGGCTTTTGACGTTTCCATTAGCTAGCGTTCTGGCTATTTGATCTTCATAAGTAAGCCTTGGTCTTCCTGGGCTTCTGCTACCGCTCTCTTTCGCTCTGTAGATTTTCTTCGTCAATCATTCGTCGCTCGTTCTTTCTTTCTGCCCAAACATGGCCCGAGCTAAGCACTCATTTTTTCATTTTTACAAAATAATATTGCAAAATTAATTTCCGGAAATATATGTATCACCTAGGACTTTTTGTCACTTCACTTATATTCTTCAACTTTTTTAAATTTGAATTTCAATAGTATAATAATGGACATAAGGTGAGAATGGGTGAGTCGAATTCAAGTACTGAATTTGACTTCTCTTCGATAATTAGGGGGTACTTTTAGTGCAAATTATGGGTTAATGAGACAAAATACTTTACGTTGTTTAAATTTTACATAGTTTCTAAGAAAATTGGCTGTAAGAGACGGACAGACGGACGCGTAAGTGATCTGACAAGGGTTTCATTTTCTTCTCGAAATATGGAACCCTAAAAACACAATGTGAACTTGCCTTAAGCTGTTTGTACTTGCTCATGCGTTGCCTGAACTGAATTATTGTTTTAATTGAAATGACAATGAGCCACCTCTACTCAGCCTTGTTGTCGGCATCACATGCTATCCGCGTAACGTGAGCCATAAAACTGTAGTTAAATCTGATCATTTTGATGTGTTATACTTTTTATGACTCTAGTGACATGAATAGTAAAAAATTCTCCAAGTATACGAGTACGTGTCGGACCACACACGATAAGAGGTTCCATAATCGGAATGCACAGTATTAATTTAATTTAAAATTAATTTGTATTTCATAGCATTCCTCTTTAGCTAGATTTCTGAATATTGTATTTTAATGAACCTTTTTCAAAATGATGTAGAATAAATGATACGTGACTGAGTTTCTTGTAGTTTCTTCTGTGTCCAAGTTTTCTCTTTGAACCGAACTAAAGTAGATTTGACGTTCAAAAATACCTTGTAAATGGGTTTACTTGAATAAATTGATTTGACTTTTACTATTGACTTGAAATAAAAAGTCACTTTTAAACCTGTATTTTTAAGACCTAGGTAAAGATACCCCACACTGTTATATGCACTGAGATTTTTGTTTTTATCCCTTACTTATATGTATGGAGTGGCACATTTCATTTTCATTTTTCGAAATTTCGCTGTGCCATCATATATCATCATCATATAATTCCTAGAACTTAAAAGAATATACAACTGCCATCTATATTTCGATTTTAAAATACCTGTAGTCTCTGAGTAAAATGGGTGTGACATATGAACAGACAGACGGACAGATGGACAGACGAAGTTATAACGTTATTATATAAGTTATAAGATTTCGAAACGGAACCCTACAAAAGGTGTTTTATGCTCCAAAAATGAAAGTTGAGATTGAAATGGAAATGGATTTCAAAGATAAACATGATAATGAGCTTTTATTTGAAAGATGTAGATATCCTGAACATTTTATGAATTCTTTAAGACATTCTACAAGTCGAATGGAGTTGTCATTGTCGGGTTTTATTTTTATCGACTGTGAAATCTATTTCCATTACATTTTTCCGGTAAATCTATCGCATATTTCTCCTAAAAATATTGAAAATTCGAGGTCCAGTAGTTCCGGAGACAAGTAAAGACATTTTCAAATCGTATTCGAGTACTCGTTTTCGCTCTCTTTAATTATCTTGTGAATATTTAAAAATGTTATTTAGTACTGAATACGCAAGGATTAACTAAAATATTATTATGCAGAATAGTTTGTGAACATTTAGTACTGTAAATGACGAAGAGACAGACGAACTTATGAGTGATAAAGCCTAAAAACGTATTATTTACAATAATAATCTGTACTGTCAGAGAATATTATGAAAAAAAGAAAGGCGACTCCGCACGTAACGGAATTGCCTGCTCTTGGCCAGATACCAGACCAGATACGTACGGTTGTTGCGTTGGGTGTGAGATGCGGAGAGATCTCGTTTTAAACAGACATCAAAAAAAGGAGGAGGTTCTATGTTTCGTCTCTATGTATTTCTTTTTATATATGTTCACCGATAACTTTATCAATTGCGGATCGATTTCAACAATTTTTTTTGTTTGAAAGGGTCCCATTTAAATTTCACCGGTATCGAAACGCGGCCTTCGAAGTTATACAAAATAACACCAAGCAACACGAACTGATTATAACCATTATATTGATGATTCTCTTGTATGTCGTTGCGCTCCAGAATTAAAAATAAGTTAATAGTAGACCTGCCCTAGATATTTATTTAGGCCAAGGTCACTCAAAAGAAAGAAATTAAAAAAATAAAATTAAACCGCCTTCAAAAAAAACACTGAAAAGTACAAAATAACTATCCTTTACTAATCAAAACTCAAGCACAGTAAAAAATAACTTTATAAATACGATACACATATCTCTATATAATTAAATTCAACAGTTATTGAAGTCGGTGCCAAATCAATGTGCAACAACAGAAACTTTTTTAGTTTGGTAGGCTTGGCACCGACTTCAGTAACTGTCAAATTTAATTATATAAGTATGTATATCGTATTTATGAAGATATTTTTATTGTACTTGGGTTTTGATTTGTAAAGGATAGTTATTTTGTACTTTTCAGTGTCTTTTTCTGAAGGCGGTTTAATTTTTTATTTCTCCCTTTTGAGTGATATTGGCCTAAAAAAATTTTAAAGGCGGTTTACATATATAAAGGCGGTTTCATTATTATATACATTTAATATATAATAATGAAAAACAATGTACCTATACAGATAACTTTTTCATGTTTGTTAAATTTAATTTCTTGTAGTTATGTTGAACAATGATAACTCTAGATTAGAATAACTAAAATTATTTAGGTATCTAAAGACGTTATTTTAAGTGAGTTAGACATTTCTTTATTTGTGACTATGTGAAATACGAATTGAACACAAACGGAAGCCGTCGCATCTTTGCGCACTTGCGATCCCGACTGGCGCTACAATAATTGCCCATATTCGCTCAAAATATTGCCGTTGTGTGCGTACTACGACACGTGAGAATTAGCACGCACACAAACAAACCGCGCACGTTGGATTTTTATGAAGTTATCCTATTGTTATGTTTATACTGTGGTACTGTGCTTTATCGCCGCTTATGTCTACAGAGATGCGTACATACTTATTTTTTTCTTTTTATTTTACGAAGGTTTGTTCTAGAAAAGAACATGCCATCTCCATTGTGGATACATAAATATTGTATTTTTTTTCTTCCCATACTTTTTTTCACTAATATGGTACAGTATCCTCGCAATTACCGACAAGGGTGATACGAGGATACTGTTCCCATATATTATAACAATTTATCGAACCATTTAGTAAGGGTCGTTGATTGTAAACATCTTGAAAAGCCGTTTTATAGCAATCGCTAAGTAATCGGAGCCCACTTTAGAATATTGGTTTTCCATGTGTATTGTGACCGAATTGGACGATAACAGTTCCCACTTTAGATAATAGTGTAGAAGCGTAATACAATGATATTTTATTGTAAAATATAACAAGTAAAGCAAATACATGTTTCTCATTTATTTCGGTATCGTGACAGATAGAAAGTTATAAAAAATGCCAAACCCCCATTTGTGACTGGGTTATGCATGACATTTCTTAATAACACCACAGTACAAGTAAGCAAACAGTATTCTATCTCGGCAGTGTCCTAGAGATAATTACCTACGGTCGCTCGGTACGTAAACATGCAAGAGGGCTGCCGACTGGAACTGACTGTTTTTCTTGGGTTACGTATTTGATAATAGGTACTTTATTAAATTGTCCTATCAAATGTCATATCTTTTCATTTTATATTATTGCAAATTTCATAAGTTTTTATTTATATAATTCTACTAGTATTTTATTTCGAGTTGTAACACTTTTTTTTCGTAGATATATATATACTTACGGTTAATTACATACAAATTAGAATCGATCACAAATTTCTGTTCTGGTTCGGGTTCTGTATGTTCATTAATTATTTATATTGTTGATAAGTGAGATAGAAAGTCACTTGAATAAGGTGTTATTAGTAAACTATTGTGTAATTTGATATATAATCAATTGCCAAATCATAAGATTAAAATTTAACTTACTACTATTGAACAATAAGTTAAATTAGTCTTAAATTTATTTTACAAGAATATTGTTTATAACATAATCATGGATTTTATAGCTTCGGGCTGCCCGGTCGAGTATTTGCTTAAAGATGAACTTTTACATGAACTGAGTATTCGACATTTGCCAGCCGAGTCGTCTCAAACAACTGACGAACTTCGCAATCTTCTGCGTCATACAATTAAATTGGCACGTCGAGGTAGTTTGAAGGGGTTGGATAAAATGGAGGATAGTGACCAAATCTCCAAATTAGCTCTATGGACACCTAAGGTATCTGAAATTGAATTGAGTTTAGGTACTGGTACATCCACGGACGCTCGTTTATGGAAGAAGTTTGTGGCAATATGTAATTACTTGTTATGTTGTTTATCTCGAATTTTCAATCCATAGGTAAATACTCTCGAACTAGGGTCTTCGCTCGTCTCTCTTTACATGCGATAGGAGGGTGACTCTGAGGTTTGAAAAGTGTGTGGTTTCAGGTATGTATTCTTCGAATGTATATTCTTTAGAAATCTTTAATTGGTAAAGATCGTTGGCACATAAAAGATATTGTTCGACCCAGTGATCCCAGCCCTACAGATCATATTCAATAAAGCGTTATATAGTTGCTTGTGTATCCATAATTTTATATTTTTAGATCCACTTTTTGGTCTATAGAGGGATCATACACATAATGTTACCTACATCTTATCTAGACTTAGCAGTGTGATTTAGTATACACAGTGATTTCTTATTAGTTGTTGAAAACTTAACTAGTGAACTCAAGTGTCAATACTAAGAAATATTTCAACAATGCAATACTTCCCCATATATTTGTCTGTCAATACAGAATTATTACTTGAGAACTTAGTACTCAACAAAAAAAATTTAGTATGCATTTTAGCACTGGAGTAAAACATGCTCTGGTATTTTTGTGATGAAAAAGAATTTAATAATATCACTTGTATTTTTTGTCACTTATAAAAGGTCTATGGTACATTCCTTATTAGTTATACTTATTGCTTACGGTCTCTTTTTGAAATATAGATATAATTTTAGTAGGACCGAGAGTTGATATTTTTTTTTACGAATTATTTTATTTTGAAATTTTAAAATAAAATAATTCTTTAACCAACTAAAACGGTACTGTAACACTTTTTTTTTCGTAGATATATACTTACGGTTAATTACATACACATTAGAATCGATCACAAATTTCATTTGCATTCCACAGTAATATTTGTTGAGGTTAGTGGGTGACAGATGACAATTGTCTCCGATACAATGATTAATAGGTATCGCGTTCGGAAAGATGTGAGCAATCGAGTATGTAGTACTACTTCATTTCTTCTCAGGTAGAATCAATAAATATTGCACTTTAAGTGTATATTATTTAAACCAGAACATAATATACTAAACTTTTAATTATTTAGTTGTTTCATTATAAAGTTCATTGGTACTTTCGAAAAATTTTACATTTACTTACGTTACGTTCAGTAATAACATTGAATGTTTGGACACATCGATAGTATTAAGTATTGTGGTAATAAAGCGATAATCGATTTTCTTTTGTATAAAAATATAGTTTTGTTATAAACAAAATAAAACAATTGTGGGTGATAATACTTTTATTAGATATTAATATAATTTGTCCAGGTTTGCGTTCCCATTTTGACGATGAGATAAATAAATTGTTGTAAAAATTTAAATACGAGTAATTCCTAATAATCGATTGTATTCGATAAGAGAGAGACGAGTGTTGATATATATCTGTTTCACAAATCAAGTAAAATGGAATGTTCGAGCAAAGGGGCATTGTTTCCGGTTTGTTTTTCAGTGGCTACTTTTATCTAGATCTTTCTAATTCTATTATGGATCTGTCAATCTGACATTTTGATGTTGTCACTTACAAATTTTTCAGACACTTCCTATTGGTCGATGTCTTTTCAGAGACTTGCTGTCTCTTTCTTATATCGGAAACCTCAGACTGAAATCTGAGTAGTTTTCAGTTACATTAAGAATGACGTTAGAGAGGGTACAAATTATGTCGAGGTGTGATTCCAAAATGGAGGGAGCCATTCACTTTTGGTGGTGGTTAAGTGGCAGACAAAAATGCCTATATAAAAGTAAAATATACATGCCTAGATATTTAGGATGTTTCTAGTGTTATTAAGAAGTTGTTTTTCATTTTTTATAAATATTATAAAGTCCCATGATAGACCTCATGGGTTCCAGGCTAAGTGCCATGTTTAAATTCCAGGCTAAGTGCCATGTTTAAATTCCAGGCTAAGTCCCATGTTTAAATTCCCGGCTAAATGCCATATCTTATTTACATAAATACCGTGGTTTAGCGGATTGATGGTATATTTTACTTCCATACTTAATTCCAAGTTTAATTCTATAAACACCAGGTACTAATGGTGTACTCATAGTTCCATAAACCCAGTGGACTAATGTTATCTACTTAATCTCATAAACACCGTGAATGACGGTGTATTCCACATCTAGTTGGATATTTTCTTTAAAGATACCTGATCAGTTACCTTCTCGGATCGTTTGTTTGTGCATTGCAGTATGAGGTTGGATTACCTTAATACATATTTAGTCTCTTTTCTTTGAGATTTATTAGTGAGTTACGAATATAGTGGACTTCATGGACATACTTTGAGACCATTGGAGGGACAACTCGGCTTGCGGAAGACCTAACTTAATTGTGCAGTCACTAAGGGTTTAGTGAACACCGTGGATATTCTTATGGACCATTGGTGGGGCAACTCGACTAGCTATATACATACATGGTTATCTCCTTAGATGGTAATGTACAAGCATATATAAAAATTATTAACATTCAAGAATAAATCTACATAACAAACCTTATATTTTGTTATTGTAGTTCATCTTAATGTTTTAGTTATACCAAATATTAAGAAACAGTTACACTTATTATTGGTTACAGTACTCACTTTTGTAATTTCCAATACAGATGTAATTTGTTTGTTTTGTATGTAAAATCTCATTTAAAATTCTTCTATATAACATTTAAGATTTCATTTAGTGAGCTCATGAGATCTATATTTAGGGATAATTATAATTCTTTAATAAATTGGTAAAGGTTGTATTAAAGTGTGTATTTATTTCACAACTGAAATCGATTGTAGCAATACAGGGAAGGCGCCCTTATAAAAATTTACTCTGTATTCCTCTCCAGGGTGGCCCTAAAGAAACCCAATATCCTGAGTAGTTCATGCCTACCATTATTGGTAGGTATGAACTTAATAACTGATTTCTATATATATATATAATATGTATTTCTTTTTTCTTTTCATAAAGCTAAAAACTGTTTCATTTTCTTAACGCACAATATTCTCCTAAGAAATCAGTTGTTTAAAATACTATTAACATAACATAACATATCTTCACGCTGTATCCCCAACGAGGTAGTCAGAGAGGACGGAGCGCCAGGAGTCGCGGTGCTTACACACCTCTTTCGCTTCCTCAAAACTCATCATTCTCTTCGCACATTTTCGCCTAGGTATGCGAGTGCTTTTGACATTTCCGTCTGCTAACACTCTGGCTATTTGATCTTCATAAGTCAGCCTTGTCATTCTATTAACACTATACTTTATTACATATTAGCTGACTTTTTTATCTTTAAAATAGCCTATGTCCTTTTTTAGGATTCAAACTATCATCGCAATTATATGAACGAACAAACAAACATTGATTTTTATATATTAGATACGAGGTGTGTGTAGAATTATATAAGAAAGAAAATTATGTAAAATATCCACGAATATACATTTTTAACGACTTATGACACATCTTTATTTGTAATATAACACGAGATCAAGTGCCATGTAGATGCGAGAGGAATAAAAATAAGAGACTTCATAAAACAGGAGGAGGCGAATATTGCCATATTATGACCAATTTGTCTGGTTATTTTAGAAAAGGTGCGGTGTCCAATAAATATGAGTAAGACGTCAATATACTGATATCTCTGATAGGTACTTAAGGGTTGACACATGTTGGAAAAAAATATTTTATTTTCTATTGGGAACTTATGATTAAGATTTACATTGGACAAATACATATATATATTCATGTAATTTTGTAATTATTACAATTATATTATAATTCTTAAGAATTTTAAGCACTTATACAAGCTTTTTAAATTGTTGTCACAATTTAAAAAGCTTGTATAAGTGCTTTTTTTTCCTATTCAGTAGTGGCCTAACTTCCATTGCATGAAAATGGACACACACACACATATATTCACGCTTATCCCTAATGGAGTAATCAGAAAAGATGGACCGCCAAGCATCGCCGTCCTTATACTTAATAATCTTAATGAATAAGTTTTGACACAAAATAAAGTGATCTTATTTTAAAGTTGGATTTGGCCATAATCTAATTTCTCAGCTAGATATCCAACTAGTAGAGGCACCACTAATAAAATTGTAGAATGCCTAAAATACCAACACAAAATTCGTCAGCCACTTTAAAGTTATTAGTAGACACATTAGAGACCATCTTGACTGTAAACACATTCCATATTCATTCGTCAAAAACTAATATTGATCAATACTTAAGGCGACGCATTGGAAATTTTGACCGCTGAGATCTCAATTTTTCTAAGTGACTACAAAACGTATGATATATCTGGTAACCTGATTCTTCATTTCATGAACTTCATTTTGCCAGTCGCAATACACGATTGGTTAACTTTTGTAACACAAAAAAATATCAAAGACCTTTCAAAACAGAGATTTACATTTTTCGAAGTAATGGGATCGATATGTGTTTTAAATTTTCTATATAACTATACAGAAAATTTAAAAACGAAACGATGCAGAAAATTTAATCTTAACATATCCTTCAAAATGATAGTTGCATTTTTTAAAATGAATTATAGTTTTTGAAATAAACGAAAATAACTGTTTTTTCGTATTTTTCGTAAGCCAGCGCATGCATGTTTGCATAGAGCAGAAGGTCTATTTTATATTCAATTATTGTTTATCAATGCGTCGCCTTAAATAAAAAAATGTAGTGTTTTTGACACCGGGCCTTTACAATACAAATAGTGTTATGTACATTAAGGCGACGAATTGGAAATTTTGACGGCAGAGATCTCAATTTTTCTAAGTGATTACGAAATGTATGAAAGTGATATTTGGTAACCTTATTCTTCATTTCATTGACTTCCTTTGTAATACACTATTGGTTAACTTTTGTAACAGAAAAGAAAATATCAAAGAAACCTTTCTTAAAATAGAGATTTTCATTTTTAAAACTAACGGAACCTATTTGTGCTTCTAAACATTCTGTGTAGATGAATCTAAACGCGTTTAAAATGACAGTTGGATTTTTTTTAATTAATTGTAGTTTTTAATATAAACGAAAATAACCGTTATGTTTCGTATTTTTCGTAAGCTAAGCGCGCGCACGTTTGTATAGTACAAAAGGTCTATTTTGGATTAAATGTTGTTTATCACTGCGTCACCTTAAACTTATTGATTCAAGCGCCACATTGCGGAAGACATATTTGTGTTGATCAACTACTGGCCGTTTAGACAAATAAAATATTTTTTTTATTTCTTTGTCTTAACAACTAAAAAGAAGATAATAACTTACATATTTATAGATTCGTGCTGAACAATTTACCTTTATGAAAAAAAAATTATTATAAAATCGATAAAAACATCAACGAATAGTAAAATATTGTCCCTTGGACAACTGAAAGTGCTTTGTCTTCTGGACTTGCACTAAAGTTGAGGAAATTATCGAAATATTGTTAAAAGGTAATTTAATAAATTGATGGGATAAATATTATTTTAAGATAAATGTAATATTTATGTATATGACGACCTAGACGGCGCGGTGGTTTAGACGTTAAGCCAAGCGCGGAAGGTTCCAGGTTCGATTCCCGGTCGGGTCAAATTAGAAAATGAACTTATCTTAGATTGTCTCGGGTCTGGATATACTAGGAGACGCCCCTAGTAGTCTTCGTCAGGTTCTCATAGTACACGGAATACCCTAGTTTTGAGATCAGATGATTGGTGTGTATTGTCTGACGTATTATTATTATTATGTTTGAAATGAATACTGTATAAAATAGTGACTGTTTTTCCCCGGTAACTTTTGTCGGAATCCAGGGACAGCAGTTAAATAATAAAAACTAAATAGACAGTCATTGAGGACTGTCAGAAATAAAAACATCAAACTATGAATTAAGGTAAAAAATTATTTGTCGTGTCTATACACACACATCAAAAAAGTCTAAGCAACACGCATCATTTACAGAAACTGCATGTTTTATTAATTGATACTTTATTTTTTCCTTAGAAAAGTAGATTGGTATACAATCTTTTTTGTTCTCGGAAACATATACTGGCTGATTTTAAAAATAGAACCTTTTCGGTTGTGTTTTGTTTTCATTAAAATAAAAGCTAATTATTTTTTCCTTATTTCATGTGTTTTCGTTGCTTGATAAATTTCGTATTTATCGCACTTTTATCATTTCGAGATACACAGTTTTTGAAAAAATTTAGTGGTAAGTCATTTTTTACGATGAATGCAGTTGATGAAATGCAGAGAGCTGTAGGAATGCTACAAGCGGGAAGAAATCAGTCCCAGGTGTCTCGGCATTTTGGTGTCAATTGGGGCGTGATTTGTAGTCTTTGGCAGCGTTACGTTAATACAGGGGATCCTGCTGAGCAGAACCCAGGACGTGGAAGGAGTACAACTGCTCGAGAGGACCGATACATACAACTGACTGCAAGACTA
Source organism: Zeuzera pyrina (assembly GCA_907165235.1). Taxonomy (NCBI): domain Eukaryota; kingdom Metazoa; phylum Arthropoda; class Insecta; order Lepidoptera; family Cossidae; genus Zeuzera; species Zeuzera pyrina. The sequence continues at coordinate 21,984,283 of OU015624.1, read as the reverse complement.
CAATTCTCAAGCAGTGTTGTTGTTAGGCACCAAACCGTGAGATATAGGCTGCATGAATACGGCCTACGAGCACGACGCCCAATTAGGTGCCCACCTATACGGCATGGGAATCGCGGCCGTCGAAACGAATAATGCAGGGAACAGTTGACATGGACCCAGGAGCAACGGGATAAAATTTTATTTTGTGATGAGTACCGGTTTGGATTTAGGCATGATACGAGAAGGGTAAGAGTGTATCGTCGTCCCGGAAATGCTGAACGGCTGAGATTCGTCCAGGAAGTGCACCCTTACAGTGGCTCCACAGTGATGGTATGGGCGGGTATTATGAAGAACAGACGAACTAAGCTCGTTTTTGTAGATGGTAATATGAACGCTGAAAGTTACGTTGAAAATGTCCTCGGGACTTATGTTCACCCATTTGCACAAAGTCTTGGCTCAGATTTCACGCTCATCCATGACAACGCGCGTTCGCACACAGCTCGGTAGACCAGAGAGTACTTGGCAATGGGAAACATCCGGATATTGCCGTGGCCTGCACAATCGCCAGACCTCAATCCCATCGAGCACGCACGGGACATGCTCCAAAGACGTGTTCTAGAGAACCTGGACGGAGTGTCGACAACCCAACAACTGAAAAACTTGTTAAAATTTCATTGGGAGCGATTGCCGCAGGATCAGATAAACAATCTTATAAATTCAATGAAAAATTGCTGCCGACAAGTTTGAAACAACTGAGGCGGTCACACTTTGTATTGAATTACCAAATAATTAAAAAAATGTCGTTATTTAATTTTTAAAACATGAAAAGTTTAATTTCGTTTTAAGTTTATTTTATACTACGTATGTTACGGTACACATATTGTTAATTACTGTGGTTAAATGAACAATCAAATGAAGGATTTTGTTGCTTTAGTCACTAATGCGTCAAAAAATGCTTAGTTATTATTAATAAAAGAAATATAAATGTATTACAATAGTAAAAATCGTTCAAAAGTTCAAAATCGTACATGTTGCTTAGACTTTGTTGATGTGTGTATATATATTTATCAACTTAAAATTTATATAGTATATGTAAATAAATCCTAAATTTGAAATAAAAGTTAATTCACGTGTTTAGGTTCGAATCACATTTAAGGCTTTTTTGCAATTTTTTAATGTACAATTTCGGTAATATAAGCTAATAAACATTAATTATGCATTAATAACCACATTTTCAAAATTCAGCACATTAAATTCAAAATCATTATAAAATTTTATAGAATTTATAATTTGGCCGCGGCAAAAGCATATCAAAATTTGTATTAGCACGCTAGTAAGATAACTCCTAAGCCACTATCACAAATTAGTAAGATTATGTCTAAAAAGCCACAATGAAATACTCATTGCGTGACATAGAACAGAAGTCAAATATCAAAAATAAATAATAGCATGTCGATTTCGATTTATTTCATTTTTTCCGTACTTTAAAAGGAAAAACGAAGTGCATCCATCCGTCATTCGTCGCACTGTCTGTCTGTCACAATTAATTTTCTTAGAAACATGTAACGTAATAAGAAGGCTTAATGATACGTCGTATTAATCCACAAGCTGCATAACATTTTAATTATGATATATCAAAAATTTGTTGACATTAAGTTGGTTACTTGTGTTACGTTAGGAATAAAGAATATTATGTTGAGATAAGGAAAAAGACGTTTTTGTTACAATCGTGTTATATGATGTGAATTAAAATCGAATATTTGTACATGGTTTTCGTGATCAGAGTTCTGAAAGGATCTATACAGGGTTAATTTAAAAATTCTAATTACCTCTTAGTATTTTGTTCTTAACATTATCCCCAATAGCTTTTGTTCTATGACTTTTAAAAATTCATAACTTTTTCTTTCATACAAAAATAAAAATACAATAAATGTTTCTGAAAATGGCACCTACTCTACCCGGTCGCTAAAGCGACATACGCGCAGCGGGCTTGGGGCGCGACGTTGAGGTCCGGTGCATTTGCACTGAACCATTGGAAATACGTACAGAGTAATTACATTTCAGACAGTACAATAAAACTTAACAAATATTTTTTGAAGAACGTATTAAGTTTTGAAAAAAGTCGTAGAATAAAAGTTGTTAGATATGATGACAGGAATTTTGCATTAAGAGGTTATCAGTATTTTTCAATGAACCTGTATATTCTATGTACATAATGGTTAACGTGCGTTGCTGCAAATAAACATATTATTATTGTTATTATTATAATTATTAAAATATTCATAACAAAAGAACTAAAGAAGAGGAAATTTCACGGATATCTAGCTATAAGTGTAGCTTTTTTATGGTTTTTTATTGTCTAACTCGTATTGATTAATTCACCAAGATATCAGTAATATTAATTTTGATTAGGAAAGTAGTGATATATATTTATAGCCAGTGGACCCGACAGACGTCCTGCCAGACATAAAGAAAACATTTCATTGAACCCGATTGCAGAGCCACCTACCGGGTCCCATTGTGAATCTAAACCATCTAGCGACCCACTCAAACACACAAACCCGACAGACGTCCTGCCCGCAATATTAAAAGCTTAGAACCCGATCGCAGTGCCATCTACCAGGTAAAATTGTGAATCTTAACCATACCCAATGAAAATGAAAGGACCCAATCAAACACAAAAATTTCATCAACATCGGCACGTCAATTGATTTTTATATAAGGTGCTACAAAAATACCCCATACTACCGAAAGAGGGTATGTACGTACGTACTCATGAAACTGAACAACTTTCCCCAAGGAAAGTCGTAATATGAAAAAAAATGTTAGACCTCTCATACTAATTTCATCAGCTGAGCATACATTTTGTATGAGAGGACCAAAATTTTTTTCATATTTCGACCCATGTTACTTAGGGAAAGTTGTTCAGTTTCATGGGTACGTCAACCCCCTTTCGGTAGTATAGGAATTTTTGTAACACCTTGTATATCGTCAGCTTATTGCTAGAAGTCACTATAAAGGCAAAAAGTCACTAGAACAACATAACGGCAAAAAGTCACCAGTACAATTGATATTACCCACGGCCCACGGGTAGGCAAAAGCAGATTTATTTCTAGCTTTCAGAATTTCGCCGTTGTGACTTCTTCATAAAGTCTTTAATTTCAATTTTGTCTTTTGTAGAATTTATAAAATTCATTTATTTACAGTAATACCTTTTAGTTAGCAGTTTTAAAAAATCGCTAGGTATTTTTTTCCTAAAACTCATTTAGATAACTTAACAACTTTTTAAAATGTCCTTAGCGTTTAGTTTAACTTCGTTATGTTCTGATCTGACTTCAGCAAATAATTTTCCGAGGCATAAAAAATCATCACGTTACTTCGTTACTTTGATGACTTTTCTCCTAATTAGTCTTGCCCATTACTATTAATTTTAGTGCCGTTAAAACTAACTGTTGAATTATCAATATATGAAATAGCTAACAATAAGATTGCGTTAAAAATATTTTTGATATCTTAGCTATGTATTTTGTAACTATTTTGCTGCAGATAATTCCTTTTTATTGAAGATGTTCTTTGATTTGTGCGTGAAAAAAGTAGAAGTTATGAAATAGCGATTTAATGTTTACCGTCTACGGCCAAAAAGATATAAATATTTTCCGCAACATGCAGAGCTATGCAGGGGTTAAAATCGAAACCAATTTATTTTATAATCAGAGCAATAGTTGGTTTAAAAAATGGTTGATTTATGCAACGCCATGAGATTAGTAAGGTCCAACCGTAAAACAAAAAAGAATACGCACACACACTAACACACGCATACACATCTTCACGCTATAATCCTAACAAGGTAGTCAGACGGGACTGAGCGTCAAGCTTCGCGATCCTTATCCTAAAAAAGAACACTGTTATCAAAAAGCTTTATGAACCAATTGTATAATGGTTACTCAGATAGTTTGGACTTAAAACATTTGAGAGACAATGCAGAATCGGTGTTTTGGTGGTTTTGGTTCTGACGGTGACAAAATGCCTTAAAGTTCAGCGTTTTAGATTCGAAAAAAATCATTACATCTTATCACTTATATATCTCAAATAAAGGGTCAATTGAAGTGGATAACTCGAAGAAATCTCTGCGTAAACCAAAACTCCACGACAAAAGAAAGAAAAGAAAGAAAAGAAAGAAAAAAAGAATTATGACATTTAAACTTTAAAAAACGCGAATAATAAAAAGCTGCCTAATACGACAGTTAAGAAAAACGATTTGCTATAAATGTGTTCAGAAAAAATAATATCTTCTGAACTGCGTCATCAATACCAAACGTTACCAGTTAATAAAGTTCAAGAACTTGTACCTGATGAATACTATTCGGATAAAAAGGAATAAAAGCACGATAACAAATTAAAGTTAAATTTTTAATTAAAATAACTTTTTTATTTTTATATCTTTATAAAGTGTCCTGTTTTGTTTTAAAAAACTTTGTTTAACATTAAAGACTCATTATTTTGATCTTAGTTCCTTCCTCAGGGCACTTTTGTCCTGAGGAAGCCTGAGGAAGGAACTAAGCATATAGCTCCCTATAATATACATGAAGTTAATTTTTAAAAATGACTAATTCAATTTCTATTGAAATATTTAGTGGCTAAAAGTCAGTACCTAACTTCATTTTTTAATTTTTAAAAAGTTTCTAACTATTAAATTTTAAAGTGTCATACTGATTTTGGTAATATATACATATATAACTAATTACTCTTAATATTAGGTTTTTTTTTTGAAGGAGTGTAGTTTTTATGTCATAAGCGTTACAACTGAATCAAAAGTAATTAATTGATTTCTCAACATTTTACTTTTGTCGGTTAGTGACTTCTAGAAATAAGCCGACGATATATTATGTGTATAATTGGAAAATATAGTTATCGAAAGGTATAACTTCTCAAAGTCACAAGTCAACCACGCAAAATTAAGTTTCAGCTAATAAATTAATATTTATTGAACTAGCTTTTTTTAATAAAGAAAAGTAAACAATATTTTACGACAGAACATAAAAAAAATCTAATATGCTAATAGCAACACACATATCTACTATATGTGACCAAAAACTAGGATAGCGCTCATAACACAAGTCGTAAGGATTGGCGACATCCTGATATGTGACGTCACAATGACTCAATAAAGAACGCCAGAAAAGGATGCTGTCACTGTAACAGGCAGATTCCTTTTACAAAATTAAATAAATGGAGTATTTTAGTGAAGATCCATCGTGGGAAGTTCATTTAGTGCTTGATGTTTATTTTAGTTTGCTGGGGACCATAGGAAGAATGATAAAAACTGTATAATTAAAACCCAACTGCGTATTTAAGAAAATGATTAGTCGAAACATACTATTTTTTCTCCCAGATGTTCATCTTCAGGAGACAAAGAGCATGCCTCCGGTACCCTCGTAGGTCACAAAGCACGCCCACGCACTTCCCAGCTGTCATCCCTCTCGGAGTAGAATGGATGGACGAAGTCTCTACTCTGATCGGTCATACGTCATAGCCCCCACTTCAGTCGACTTGTACAATAGACAGGGAATAATATAGTCGTCTTATACTCAGAGCTAACGGTCCGGGACTTACATTTCTCCCTACAGCTAATGCGTAACTACTACTGACTGAAAACTCATATCAATTGGACACTTTAAAACTCGTTTTTATAATAGAAATGAAATCTCTATTCAATGACAGTAACTAAGTCCCATTCTAGCAACGATGCAAATTTTATATGCATACTTAAAGAAAAGAAATTTAATGACCTTAACATGATGACTACAATATTACCATCAAAGATTGTTTCAATGTTTTTTTCCAGTTAAATCCCCACGTAAATGACTTTCAAAGACAATACGTGAGTGAAGTGCGCCGATGCAGTGAGATGGAGCGAAAACTTCGATGGGTGTGGAACGAGCTACCAGAACCTCCGCCGCCTCCAAAACCTGCACCAAAGACACTCAGTCCTAGAGAAATCAACATACTTGAGGTAAATAACATTTTAGTAATATTGTTTCGCCTTGCGTATTATTTCTTTTAAATCAATTTCATATAATAATTCATAATTAATTTACTGCCTGCCAAAATTTTAAACCTTTTTGAGATACAATGACACAATGACCCTGTATCCGTAGCGATATGATCTATGTACAAACATACAATAGCAAAACGAACATGTATACGGCAAGAAATGGGAGGTGGGTCAGGTGGGTGAACCATAACGACACGGACTGTTCCAAGAGTACTTCGAAATTACTTCGAAATAGGTCCGCGATGCTGCAAAGTACATCCGGAGTACTATAAAATATTGGCTAACTGTAATGAAAACCACTTCTCAACGAAGCATATACTAGTTTAGGCTCGATCAGTAACTAATATTACGCGCATTCTTGGTTATTTGTACAATCGATACAAGGTAACTTATCTAAGTCTTAACTCTCCTGAGGATGCTTCGTTAACAATGCGATACATGTGTCGATTAATAGGTCTGTTATGGCGGAATATATCTAAAGAACATATAAATTAATTATAAATAATGCTTACGATAATAAAATATTACAGCACCTTTAATTTTTATAATATGACCTACAAAATTAATTCGAAGTATACAGTTAATTTACGTTAGTAACTAATCCGTCAGAATATCCTTTTAATTTTCTGTAGTGTATGAAGTGACATAGACATTTCAAGTATTAATCATCTAAGGTTATATACCTAGTAATACATACATAGCATTAGTATATCGGTTGTCTAGTACTCATAACACAAGCGCTGTACTGCTTACTTTGCGAGTAGATGGCGCTGTGTGAAATATCTGAGTATATTATATTATATATTATTACTTTACTTGCATACAACACTACAGAAATATTTTGAAGTACAGTTGAGAATAAGACTAATATAGGATCGCCTTACACTAAATTTACTTAAAACCAATTCCAGAACTTATTTTTGATTCGCTAATACAAGACCGTTAATTGTTTTTAATTGTATTTTATACACTAATAATCTTTCATACTCGTCTCCAAGGTCAAAACACTTAGTAACACTTGCGATATAGAGCGATATACCAACTACCAACTGACGCGATGTAATTAAAACTGGATTCTGGTATAAAAATAAATAACTAATGGACTGATAACGAAGCTCTGTAATACACGATTAAAAGATGATAACTAAATTATGTATAACTTTGTTGTAATACTAGTAGTCGCTGTGACTCATGTTCCTTGCATACCAAGTACGTTATTACCTATTCACACGTACAACCTCGCGATATATTGAACATCAGGTACCAATATACATATTTCTATACATTTTGGAACAATAAGATTAGGTATTCGCGGATTGGAACAGCTTAATGTCGTAACTGGAAGCTTAATAACGTCATTTCCATTGATGAATATGAGCTTACATTTGATATTTTAGGCTCATTGAAGATCTTCAATCAAATACATTGTTTGAAATTAAGTACTTTGTCCATTTAATACTACACAGAATTAGCTTGATATAGTATTAACTACTTGGAATTAACATATTTGAAATTATGATATACTGAATTAATTGTAGAATTATTAAGATAATTCTGGTCATCATACTCTACGAATGACATACTATAATATTTCGTTACGAGCAGTAACTATTTAACCAACCATACTAATTGTAAGCACTTGCACGGCAGCACTGACCACTTGGTCTAATCGTTAATTATAATTTAAAAACGCTAGAGAGATCCAACTCTACTAAATATATCTTTATAAATTTTCTAATGTCTTAACATTTCAGGAAAGAATAGACTACATAGAATCTGAGATACAAGAGATAACGCGGAACGCACAAAATTTGAAGACAGACTACCTTTCTCTAATAGAACTAAAGTTACTAATAGAAAAGACAAAAATTTTCTTCCAAGATCATTCAGCCCAGAGGAAGATTTCAGCGTCAGTACAAATATATAACACTGAGGGGCCATTTGGACATTTGGGATTCATTGCTGGAGTGGTCGCGACAGCGAGAGTACCTTCTTTTGAGAGAATGCTCTGGAGGATATCACACGGCAATATATTCTTCAAACAAGCGCAAATCGACGAACCTTTAAAAGATCCCGTCACGGTAAATATTTTGTTCACTAATGAGATAACAACATTCTACTTGTATTAACGAGATAGCAACATTCAACTTGTAAAAATAGTATGTGGTTTAATTGTAAACATATACTGTCCACAATTTCGTCTCTAGGAAATGTTAGCTCCATGTTAAAGAATAGGTCGAGAATTCCTCTTCATCGGTTTTTACTTCATGAACAAAAACTGTTGTGACTTGTTTCTAACTTCAACAGTTTAGTTCCAACATATCACAATACCGAAAGCTCCAAATGCGCAGTAATATATTTTTCTTGCTCCCGATTCCGCCTTTAGATTATTCTAGACATATTTTCCTTAATTCTCTTACAACTTTGTACACTGTTCGACCTTCCCGATCGATTGTGTATCCTTCATCGAGTCTACAAATCAAACAGTAAATATTTTATAAAGGACAAGTAAATATCACGGCTGCTATTATTCACACATGGATAACGTAAGTTCATCAACGCCACAGAAAATAGCAATAAACACATCGCTATTTAAAAAGAAATCAGTGTTAGTAAAGTCGCAAAGTTAAACCCTAATGACAAAATAACAGTAGTTGTATGGGAGACGGCAAGTGGTGGGCGGTCATTAGCCCCTGTTATCGATTTTTCTAGTCGTTAACCGCAATGAAGCTTTTTATAATAAGAATTTAAAATATGGACACGAGGTGGAACGCGGCGATTAAACTTAAAGCAATACCACGTTAGCGCGACCAATTACGAATCCATTCTCATTGATTTTGTCATTAAATCAAGTAGTCAAACTTTGGTAATTACTTGAACATTGTTTTCTTACCATACTGACCTAAAGTCACTTACTGTTTGCATCGGTAGAGTACAGAAAATTATTGTAGTAATTAGAAAGTAATTTGCCAATAGAAGTGACGGTATTCCATACTACTTGCGAACAAAACTAATAGGATTACTTTTGGATGATTTCGGTATTTACTGTATATATTTGACGCCGTTTTATGAGGTTTTCTCAAAAGGTTTCAAGAAGTGATTTCTGTACTGACTTTTACGCATAAATCTAATATAATTATATACTAGCGGGTCCATCTGTACCCGCAACTTCGTCCGCGCAGAATATTTTTATGTGGCTTTCCCAGATTAGGCTAGACAACATGTACATATATGTATAAAGATTGTTTTTGGAAAAAAGCTAGCCTATGTCTGTCACAGGGTACTATCTCTGTACCAAATTTCATCATAATTGGTTCAGTGGTTTAGCATTTCCTATTCAAAGTCTCATGTCCCTTTTCACCCCGTTAGGGGTAGATTTTTGATAAAAAAAGGTAGCCTATGTACATTCCCTAGTGTCAAACTCCATCTACACGCCACATCATAATCTGTGCAGCGGTTTAGCATTTCCAAAGGTGAGAAGTAAGTCATAAAATGATTATCTATCACAAATTTCGACAACAAAATTGTATTTACAGAGAGACGCTACAGATTTATATAGTAGTACAGATAATATCAATCAAATTAAAGGACCTGTATTAATTAAATAGTTGCCTACGTCATGAAATACCAACTTCATACACTTATACACAAAAAATACTTAACAGGACAGATGCAAAGTGAAACCTTAAAAAAGTCACTTGGAATTGCGACATAAATATTTGTGGTGTCTTTCTTTTTATTCTTTTATTATATACAAAATATTAAATACTTAAAAGCCTATAAAACGGTTAATAAATCAATTTTCCAATAATTGTATACATAGAGATGATGGTTAGAACTTGTTTTCAGGGTTACGAGCTCCAAAAAACAGTCTTCCTCGTATTTTTCCACGGAGAGCAAATTAAGCTACGAGTGAAGAAAGTTTGTGTCGGTTTTCAAGCCACGCTATACCCTTGTCCGGCCACTTATAAGGAACAGCAGGAAATGCTGGTGGGAATTAAATCTAGGATCAGAGACTTGGAGATGGTAAGTTGGTACTAAGAGCAGAACAAATAATCGAATCATTTATTTTGTAATCAATTCTTTATCGTACATTACACTATATTACACTTCATTTTCCATTATACATTGGCAGACTATCAAGGCACAACAAAATAATCATTCGACGCCTCTTCTATAGCGATAAGTAATACAAAGGGTTTACAGATGGCAAAGAACTTACTAGCGCATCACCTACGATAAGTCATAATATCCCTTGCACAATTTCGATGACTTATACGGGAAAATGAACACCTAGTACGTGTAGGTATATTTTTTTCAGCTCATGACTTTTGTAAGCGTTGATTTCGTTGAAAATAAAACCTACTTACAAATTTATAATGTTCTGATAACTAACTAAAAGAACAAGAAGCAAATCTTGTAGCAAATTGATTTTCACAGAAAGCAAAAATGACAATTTTTTATAAATGTTATGGACCTAAAAGAAAGCATTTGTTTTACCAATATTCAAAACAAAAGTCTTTATTCAATTGTGATATTCAATATGAAACAACAGATTATACATATAACATGTACCCACATACATATAATCGTAAATCGTTCTCGATCAGGAAAATGATTAGTCACTTAACAATGAAGCAATTCGTGTACTAAGGTTTTAGAACAAACGGAGCAACACAGAAGACTGGTCTTAGTCAACATAGCCCGAGACATTAGCACGTGGATGTTAGCGGTGAGAAAAGAGAAAGCGATATACCACACATTAAACATGTTCAGTATGGACATAGTGAAGAAGTGCCTCATAGCAGAATGTTGGGTGCCACAACGAGACTTGCACATATTACAGAAAGCACTGGACGATGGCGTGGTAAGCTTTTTATTTCAAACATTTCATGACTTAATGACATGACAAAATGACATCACATGACAAAATAACTAAGCTGTATCGTAAGCCTTCAACAAACATTCTAGTGTAGGCTTCTCGATCGGCTAAGCGTTACATCAATTACTGCTTCTCGTTTTGACACTTGATAATAGATATTGTTAAATTCTTGGAAGCCAAAACAATGTATTTATTGCTAATGATTTTGGTATAATTCAAAAACAGTTTCACATACGAAATCTTTTATACCCAAAAACGACTTCTGGCAGTTAGGTTAAAAGTCTAACGCCCATTACCTATATCCTATCTATCGACCGATTCACCTTACTAGGGGTAGAATTTTTATCCATCGATAACTTTATGCGTCCCAAATTCTTACTGACGGATACCGATTTCTACAGATGTTAGCTACACGAAGCTTACCGAAGCGACTTCGGTGTTAGGTTTTTTCTAACTATTCGAAAGTTTTCTATCGAAAAACAAATTATGTTATTTCTTCTTTTCTTTATGTACTGGCAACTCGTTCCATATTTAATAGAAACATTTCTGTTATTCTTATGTTATAAAGTGGTGTATCTCATGCAAAATATGTCTTCTTATTACTAATAAGTCCCTAACACTCCCCAGTAAAGTGATAGTAGGCTTTAATTGAGTTAAATAGGACTTAAAAACTTGGGAAAACGCGAAATCTTCAGTTGTACATATTTATTCAAACTTTCCAATTCTCAGCACTTGCACAGAACTTTAACGCACAATATACTGTCACTTTTGTACCTAAAAACTCCCAAAATATTTAACAGAATGCCAACTTCACATCTCCCGTTCTCGCCAAAAAGTCCCATCCTGTCACTGACATCTCAGTAATACACCTCATTAAGTATAAAAACACAAAAGCGTATTGTGACGTACAGCAACGTATAGCAATGCATATGATGTTTTTGCTTTCTACCTTGATATTGTCATACCTTTATCTCATCTGTGGTCTGTTCACTTGTCTTCTACAACTGCGCAGTCCTTTTTCACTACTTGATCAGTCTGTTGCCATTTCAATCCTGTAAATTTAATCAATTATTACTTACTAGTTGTTGCCCGCGATTTCGCCCGTGTGGAATAAAAAAGTAACCTGTGTCCTTCTCCGAAGCTTAATTTATTTCTATTCTAAATTTCATCAAAATAGGTCAAGCCGTTTAGGGGAGAACCTTTAAATGACGATACATTTTTTCGCTGTCATCCAGTTTAAAAGTCTAAATGTTGTTCCAAGCCGAGGTTCATCTACCTGTGAAAACCGCAAGAAAGTCCGTTTAGTAGTTTCGGAGATTAGCGTGTACATACAGATAGACAGACAAAAATTAAAAAAAAAATTATTTTGTGTTCTTCTACTCTTCTAATATCGCCCACAATTATTTTTTGATAAATTTATTCGATGTACAGACACTGTTTCTACAGTGCTTTATTATATGTATATATAGATAAATAATCGATAAACTGAAGAATTACCACAATATAATACAATCTAATATGCCTTAAGCACTAAGAATTTTAAAAAATTGTAAAACTCACGGAGAAAATATATAAAATTCATCATTTTATAAAATTTCTTCTTTAGATAGTTTTGAAGAATCAGTCATGAAAAACTGCATAGTGATGGTCACAGACATTCCGTAGAAATATGGCTACTTAACGTTACTTCTATTTCTTTCTAGAAAGCCAGTGGCAGTCCAATTCCATCAATACTACACTACGTGCCGACACGTGAAATTCCACCTACATTCAATCGTACGAACAAGTTCACTAGGGGCTTCCAAAATCTTATTGATTCCTATGGAGTCGCGAGTTACAGAGAAGTTAATCCAGGTACCTGCATATTATCTTACTGAAGCTTATCAATCTCAATACAGTATAGCTACAAAACCCAGACACAGTTTTAGGAGTTATCATACAAAATAATTTGTTTCATTATATTAATTCATCATAATAGAAATCTTTGCTCAGCAGTGGGGCACAAATGTAGGTATTAAAAAAAAGAATAAAAAATAGAAATAGTTATTCTGAAGACAATTTTCTCTATTATCTGATTCTGTTTAAATCTTTAACAACTCATGTTTTAACTCTGACTTTTACTCTTTCAGCTCTATACACAATAATAACATTCCCATTTCTATTTGCTGTTATGTTCGGTGACGTTGGTCATGGTCTTATAATGACAGCCTTCGCCGCCATACTAGTCATATTTGAGAAACCGTTTTCGAAAAAGAAGATCAACAACGAAATATGGAACATATTCTTTGGCGGGCGTTACGTCATTTTGCTCATGGGACTATTTTCGATATACACTGGACTTATATATAACGACATGTTTTCAAAATCACTCAATTTGTTCGGGAGCAGTTGGAAAAATCTTTACGACAATGATACTCTAGCTAAGCACAAATGGTTGACCTTAGATCCCAACAATGCGTATTCAGACGTACCATATCCTTTCGGCATCGATCCAGCTTGGCAGGTAACTAGTTGACTTTTATATAGTAATCAATGATTTCTGATGACATCTCAATCATATTTTTTTATCAGTTTGCAGGAAACAACATAATATTTTTGAACTCTTTCAAGATGAAGCTGTCTATAATATTTGGCGTGGTACATATGGCGTTCGGTGTAACAATGAGTGTGGTAAACTTCAAGTAATTACTGTATTCATAGAAATTAGACAACGTAGTGCTGATTTATATGTAAATATTATACAGGATAGAACAAGAAACTAGTTGTATATGATTGCTCCGTTGTTGCATATTTTATAGCAAAGTTTATCGAAAGGAAAATTAAAAAAAAAATATTCAAATTTCGAAAGTGGAGTGATCTTATGCACTTTGTTTTATCCTGTATTTGATGCCAACTTAACTGAATAACTATTCTCAACAGTTTCTTCTGGAAGCCTTCACTGATATTCGTGCAGTTCGTGCCACAGATGTTGTTCCTGTTATTGCTATTTGGTTACCTTTGTGTACTGATTGTAATGAAATGGTTCATGTATACCGCTAATGCCACAGGTGAGATTTTATTATCGAAATTCCCGCTTGTTTTGACCCGCTTGTTCTGTACCTATCTGGTGATGCTAAAGATCATTAATTTCTAGATATAAAACCTAAGAGTCCTAAAACCTAATATTTGCAAAATTCTAGGTCCAATTGCTAGCGATATATGTAATAACATAACATAACTTCACGCTGTATCCCCAACGGGGTAGTCAGAGAGGACGGAGCGCCAGGAGTCGCGGTCCTTACACACCTCTTTCGCTTCCTCAAATCTCATCATTCTCCTCACACATTTTCGCCTAGGTATGCGAGTGCTTTTGACATTTCCGTCTGCTAACACTCTGGCTATTTGATCTTCATAAGTCAGCCTTGGTCTTCCTTGGCTTCTTTTACCACTCACTTTTGCTCTGTATATTTTCTTCGTCAGTCTTTCATCACTCATTCTTTCCATGTGCCCGAACCATCTAAGCATTCCTTAGCATATGTAATTCACGCAATAATGATGTCCGAAAATCGCTACTTTTGTCCCTTGACTGCTCACTCATCAAAAGGCACATCGAGGACTAAAATATGTAATTTTTGCCCATTCGTATCTTGAACTTTGTTTCAAGTTAAATTAGAGAAATTTGACAGAGAAAACTTGCCAAGTCGCACTATTGAGTAATACAGAACATAACTAAAGCAACTGAAGGACGTTATGCGTGACAGGAGCTATGATTGGTTTCCAGTTAGATCTCACTTCTTTTATTAGCGAAGCTGTTATTCAAGTACTATTGCAAGTCAAGTATCTTGCAAGTTTGTTACAAACTTGGCTTTCTTTTACATTTATGTTTTTGGAGGGATTTTTATTTCTCTCCCAGACAATTATGAAGTATAATTATTTGGTTTTCATACTCAAAAGGTGCCAACGGGACCTTATTACTAAACCTACACTGTCGTTTGTTCGTGTGTCCGCCCTCTGTCCTGCCTTACCGGTTACCAGAATAGTTAACCAGTCGACATTTTTTTAAAGTTAAAAATTAAAGGGGGGATTCCTATACAATAAACGCGTTTTTTTTTCACTTTTCTTGCTTTTGCTCTGTAGTAAAAATGACAATATGTACAAGCGTCAAACTTGGTGTAATTATACTGCAAACTCTAGAGCACTGGTTCCCAAACTTATTTTGTCTACTGAGTCGAGAGCTCATGCAGTCGTTGTCTAAGATGCCTCCTAGCTAAATGAAATTACAAATCACCCCCCAGGCCTCTACACAACGCCCCAATTTTTTTTCTGGGTCTCTTACCGCCCCCCTTTAGGCCTGCAGCGCCCACAAGGGGGCGTTATCGCCCACTTTGGGAATGGCTGCGTCTAGAGTAAAACAATAAATAACAGAACTGTCCAAGTGTGAGTTGACCTTGCGCTAAAGATCTCGAATGAACCTTTGTCAATACTTAAGACGAATAATGTATTGTGTGGTATTAAAGAACCCTCGGAATCCAACTCTTAATGGACGATTTTTTTTTATTGTATTACTTATGTCACTTTCTGTTGCAGATACGGTACATACGCCATACTGTGCACCTTCTGTGCTAATCATCTTTATCAACATGATGCTGCAAAGTAAAAACGATCCTCCAGAAGGTTGTGACTCGTACATCTTTGGAGGTCAAACCACTCTACAGAATGTGTTCTTAGCGATTGCATTCCTTTGTGTGCCTGTCATGCTGTTTGGAAAACCTTTATGTCAGATAGGACGGGTGGCGATGGACAATATGATGAGGGTAATAATATAATTTCACAAAATATAAGTAAAATAGATTTTAACCATTTAATTTTACCTTACTGACACACGAACACACGTGATTGCATGCACAGTCTGCACAGATACTTTGTTCTCTTTTAACAATTTAAGTATGTATATTTTGTTCACATAAGTTGAAAACTTATTACTTGTCTTGGATTTTAAGAAAGTACCATAATACTTGCTTTCTATACAATAGTGCTATTTTGTCTTCTTAAGGTTTGGTAAAAGCGAATAAACAGCCAAAGGAAGAAATCTGTTTTACAGATGTAATGTGTATTTGTGGAAATTTGAACATATTAAGCCCAATGTTTGCACAACCATGAGTCGAGTAGGGACCATTGAATCTCGAATTTTTAAGTGCCTCCTATTTTTTAAAGTGAAACTTTTATAACTGCAAATACAGCACTTTAAAATTGAGTACGCTGCCGAACCCGACAGAAATCCACCGAGGTCGCCCGAGTGGCAACCGACACATTTTCGGTTTTCGTTTCATCCTCGGACCAACAATGATAATGGACGAGCTTAATTTTGTTTTAAGAGCGTATACGTTTTTGTTAGTCCGAAGTTCTAGTCTTGTACTACTGTGCATGACTAGGGAAAGGTCACAATACAAAGATACACAGCTGTACAAGACAGATTTTTATTTTTGTGAATACTACAAGTAGCCAAAACGGTTAAGATTTATGAGTACTTTGCAAATAATTATTTCAGTAATGCAATGTTTTGTACGTCAAGCCGATCATGAGCTGACACGAATTATACTAACAGTGCGAGGTTGCCTAAGTTACCATAGCTAATTTTATACTCGTGGATAGGCTCAATGAGATAGACAGAGGGACATGAAAATTCGTTTGTCACGAGGTGATAAGAGCGGCAACTAATTATGGCTTTTGATTCTTGGTCAAAGTCAAAGTCAAATCAATTTATTCAAGTAAACCCATTTACAAGGTATTTTTGAACGTCAAATCTACTTTAGTTCGGTTCGAATAGAAAACCTGGACACTGAGAAGAACCGACAAAAAACTCAGTCAGGTATCATTTTTTCAACATCATTTTACAAAAGGTTTATTAAAATACAATATTTTCACTAAGCTAGTAAATGCATGTGCAGAGAGGATCATTTCCAGACTATTGTTTTATCTATTGGATTATTGGTCCGACGATGTAACGAAAACCGAAAATGTGTCGGTGTGCCACTCGGGCAACCTCGGTGGACTTCTGTCAGGTTCAGCAGCGTACATGTGGTGTACATAGTTTGTATTTGTATAGTAGGCACGCGTAGTAGGCACATACATTTTCTATGAAGTTTCACTTGTGTCCAGAGTGCCGCCCCGCGACGCACACCTTTTTCCATCGACTTAAATGTATTTCAACTAGCAAATTTTGTATTTACAAGACACTGACTCTGGTATTAACTATGACTATCATATTCAGTTAAATAAATGTCAGTTAAATAGAATGACGTAATAGACTGTGCAAGACCGAAACATATTGTTACCTACTCATCGCAACCGATCAAACACGTATTGCCTAGATCCATGCAAAAAACGCTCGTATCGTACTTCCTTTTTATTTTTATATTAGCCCGTTGCGTTGGCGCGATGACAAAGCATTTGCCTACGTCCATGCACGAGACGCTCGTATCGTACTTCCTTTTAATTTTTATATTGGCCCATTGCGTTGGCGCGATAGCAGAGCATTTGTCTTCCAAACTGGGGTCAGATCAATTTATGAAACGAACTATTCTAAATTGGCTTCGAGTCTAAGCGTTCTGAGAGCTCTTCCGGTTCGTCGTATGGTTCCCGTAGGACAAGCCTAGTGCTTAGTTTGATGTTATACAATTTATGTAATGGTCTGGAATATTATTATTATTTATTTCAATGTTTTTGTTTTAACTTTCTTTTAACAGCGATACAGAAGAGGCATCGAAAGCGGTATTGTAACAGAAACGGCCGAGGCCAAAGACGGCGGTATGGGTGAAATACTGATCACACAGGCCATACACACAATCGAGTATGTGCTCGGCACTGTGTCGCACACAGCGTCATATTTAAGGTTGTGGGCGCTGTCGCTTGCTCATGCTCGTAAGTAAATAAAAAACTTAATAAATGTAATCAAGAATGTAATAATTATTTGTTAAATGACGAAGCATTAGTGACGTACTAGTCTTTTCCTTATTTGATGCTGTTACTGAGATTCGGCAACGTTGCGCGCAGTCCCACCTTGTAGATGAGAGATCTACCAACATCTATATAGAGTATCTTCATGCTTCAAAAACCATGTTATTCCGTTCGTCCTAGCTGTTGCTGTATGACTGGTATAAAAAATGATAATAAGTTGACGTACTTTTTTTGATAATCCATTCAAACCTTCAAAAGGTATGCCCCGAGGGAAGAATTGAGTAACGTGCGGTTTTTTCCCACAAAAACCCCCACAATGATTGTCCTCAGTGCGTGTCGAGGGGCTCCGGGACCTTTTACGGAATTCACTACAACCCCTCTAGCATTGTGTTGAAACACGCCTCTGGAAGTAAAATGTCTTCCATTACATTATCGCGGTGCTGTGATCACCAACCTTTTATCTTTTCAACTTCTTTCTAAAAAAAAAGGTTTGTAACCAACAGAAGCCATTTGTTAGTCTTTGTCACATGTTAAGCCAACGAACCTTATTTGAATAAGCTACTAAAGAACTAATATTAAAAGAAACAGAAATTACATAACCAGAGATCTATCGGACATTGACAATGTCAATCTTCTACAGAATTGTCGGCTGTACTCTGGCAACGGGTATTGAAGATGGGATTCTCTGAGACAGTGAGCGTAGGGAGCGTACTCATGCTGTACGTGGTGTTCGCTGTGTGGGCATTCTTCACGCTGGCCATATTAGTCCTAATGGAAGGCCTCTCGGCTTTTTTACATACACTACGGTTGCATTGGTGAGTACATATAAGATGTTATTCACTTATTGAAAGCTTTTCGTTCTTGCAGAATATCGATGTGGTTAAAAACGTAGGATATATATATATACATATAGAGATATAATGAAAAGACGTCCTTTCGTTAGCTCGTGTAATTCTCGACTGCAAATTTTTTAAAACTACCGTTCAAAATACCAACTATTAAAACACGAATAAATTATCGTTAAGTAGCAACACTCACAAACGATGGTGGCGCCATCTATTCATGATTGTAACATTTAATCACGAATATTAACAATAACTAACATTATTCATTGTAAATCGTAGTCAAAGTAAGAGTTTAAAGGTCAATACTCGTTTATCAACCCGACCAACAGTCTGACTTCGCAACTCTACGTTTACTCCTCAACTGGTGGTCGACTAGGCAACGGAGAATTGACGCCTCGTGGTCAGCAAGTAGATACCAAACAGGCAACGAATTGGCGAAAATTTATTGCGAAACTTCACATGAACCATTAAGTAGTTTACTAGTTGTCCGCATTCTGATAACTTAAGAGTGAATAACGCTGTTATTTCACGCCGATATTCTATGAGAGGGTGGTATTTCGCCGGGCGAGCCGGCCCAATTCGTGCTGTAATGCATCATGACTCTACCACACTCATTATAAATCATATACTAACGGAAATCATTTGGAGACATATTGCTTTGTTTTTAACAACACAGCGTACCTATACCAACACAAATAAAGGCAATGTCTAGAAAGAAAATAATGGGAAAAGTATGTGTCGATTTTCAGATTATTCATGTAACCATTGCCATCATGACTAGTTACGAGTACCTACCAAATACATGGATGATACAGTTGTAGCAATTAATTTTCCCAAGAAATTGACATCTTTCCGAGTATTCATTGTCATATTCTAACTTTAACTAATTTAACCTTAAACATTTTTATTCCAGGGTCGAATTCATGAGCAAATTTTATGAAGGTCAAGGTTACCCCTTCATGCCGTTTTCATTTTCCGGCATCATGGAACAAGATGATGAACCTGTAGTGGTAAATAACGCCGGTCCACCGGAGTGATGTCTAATAACTTACTAAATATGTTAGTAACTAAAAAGACTATAGATACATACATATACGAACTACGAATTGGACAAATATTAGTTACTATTGAATTTTAGATGCTTCACTTTCAAATGAAATAAGTATGATAAAAGAGAAGTATTTATAAAAAAAGCTTATAAGTGCATATCGACAATCGTAGGAATAATTCAATTAAAGGACAAAATAGGACTTTTTAATATTTTAATCCTTGGGTATTGAGTTTTAACTAGTGTTGAGCGTTGATGTTTTAGCATCAACGAAACGCAACCGTTTATTTCGAATCGTTATCTATAACAAAACGATTAATTTTCCAATTATAGTATAATTTTTAATTCAAGAGAGTGATTTGAAGTTTCAATATGTTAAAGTTTTAAATAATGTAGCCATGATACGTCCATGGTAGTCAGCTAAAATAGTGTTGTCTAGTGATAAAACTAAGTCTATATCGATTCAACTAAATCGATCGACTAGTCTCAATATTTAATTCATTTAATTTGCTGCTGACATGACCCTATAGAGTCGCCGTTTCATAATGTATAATTAATAATTCGAATAAATAAATATTGTATTCTATTTTCCATTTTTTTTTACTATCGTATCCACTTTCCTTGTTAATACAAAAACTTCGACGCTACCGCTATCTCATGAAAGAAATGATCCAAAAAGGAAATTTCATGTAGATAATGCCACGGAGCAACCGTTACAGGCTTAGGGGGACATCACTATATAAAAAATTTCCTGGAAACGTCAAATTACTCTATTGAATTAAAAGTTGGACTACAGTTTAAGGACGTCAATGAATAAACTCGTTATTGAATAAAACAATCAAGGAGCAATGTCCATTCGTTACATTTCATTGAAAAAATAAAGCTTTGTGATGTTTTGTTTCATTAAATGAAATTAGTTTTCTTTATATCACAAAGAAGACAAATACCACAGTTCCCTTGGTGGTAACTGGTCGTAGATTGAGTTCCATGGATATTTACAATAACGATGCTGAAAAAGCACTTCAAATTGCAAATGTGTTGGTAATCCTCAGATTAAGATGTTGTGCTTCATATATCAGAAATTTTATCGGCTGCCTTACCTTCCACACACTCTTTATGCTTTAGAGCGGAATAATCTAGACAAAACGATACCTAACTCATTTTCAATAATCGTTTTATAACAGTATGTACATATTATAACGATCGCTAATTCAGTCATTAATCTTTTAATTTGCAAGCGATCTACCTGATCAAATGAATGTTTTTCATGAAACATTTATTTAAAGCATTAAATTGTCGTGACTTTCAAACTTAGTTGGAAGAATGAAGATAGTGCTTTAAAAGATATGTTCAGTGAGTAGTAATCGAAATTTTAATTTCGATATTTTATTTAAAAATGCAGTAGCTGAAAGGCTATAGTATACATATACACAAAATATTTGAGGCGTTTCTGTATTTTATTTTATATAGAACATCTGTAATTAAAACTATTTTAACCAAATCCCTAAAAATTTTATTGAATTACACGTATTGTTTTTCTAAATATTTTTCCAATTTTCAATTTTTCTCTTTGTCTTTTTTTTCAAAACAATTTTATTAGAGATATGATTTAACCTTAATGCTTATTCTTACTTTGATTCCACGTTTATATGTAATGTTATGGGACACATGTATCGCAAATAAATAATAATTTAAAATTGTTTTGTGATTTCACTATTATTATTTTTATAATTATTTACATATCTTAATGTATGAACGTAAAAATCCTATTTTTCCATGTAAAATGTGTTCTTATTTTTATATACCAATTGTTAAATATCTAACAATTTATATGTTGTAATATTTAAGATTTAAGTTACAAAAATAGAAATGAATATTTAAAATGTTCAATAGATATTATGAAATATCGTTTAGAAATCGAATAAGAGTAAAAAAAAATAAATAAAAATGTAATAATAATATCTGTAGTAAGTATCTATGAATAAAAATAAGAAAAAATAGATCAATGAAAGAAAATAGTTGAACACAATTTTGAAATCATTGTCACCCTACTCTGAGTGATATAATTTACAAATAGCACCTTCTCTTTCTACCACGCTTAAAAAACTTATAAATCCCCTATATTTAAGTTTTAACATAATGGGTGTCCTAAAGTTCACGCAAGTAATTTTAAGGAAAAGACTAGTTTTTAATAAAAATCTTAAATTATTTTGTTTTATAAAGTATACTGTGTAGGGTTGTGACATGAAATAGCATATCGAGTCTTCACACCTTTGCTTATTTTTGTTGAAGTTTTTATAACTTCTTTGCATAAATGCGGCCGAATTACGTTGATACAATGCTCAAATTTCTCCTTTGAGGCTAGGGAGGACGTACAGACTTGTTGGTATAAACCTTACACTTCAAAAAATTCCAGAAAAAAGTCTAAACGCTTTCCCTGGATTTTTTAAATAATCTCGTCACAGTTAATGAAGTTAAATCAATATTATGACCATATTTTGTACGAAAAATGCGAACAGTTAATGCCAAATCTTCATTATTTTAAAAATATTGTTCAACAATGAAAACGCGCTGTTCTTTTGTGTAGCGCACAATTTTTAATAATTCTGAACTGTCACGCTATCACGCTGTCTTTTCATTGGCAACACTTTACCGCACGAATGGCTCGAAATTAAAATCTTACGTGCATTTTGAGACACCCGTTACACAACATCGTAAGTGCTAAGTCTAATATTTTCAGTGAATTAAGTGTAATTTAGAAACCAAAGGGGATGTTGTGTTTTATTTCTTTGTATGTTAGTTGAATGGATTTGTAATATATAAATAAATATTTCTATGTGCCTTTGTATTGAAAAAATCTATAATTATCTTATTATACTTGCAATTTTCAATAATATAATATAATTAGACCAAATCTGTAATGTTATGTTGTTATTGTCACCATACCATTACTTAGTAGGTAATGTAAAAGCCTACATATTATTAGAAAATTGCAACAATTTATTGATACATTTCAAATAATGTAAAATATATTTTATTGTTATAAAATTTATTTTTGAGAAAATATAATCTCATCATTATGTCTTGGCTCTTACTACTACTTATCTCGTAACTCTCCCTGATTAACTGAGTACTCCCCTATTGTGGTAGGTATTAGATAGATAGATAGACGCTTGGATCTGTATAGGTCATCATTCTAAGAACAAACATTTCGAAAGAAAGAAAATAATACAAAATCATTCATTGAAATCAATTCTGATTTTGGAGGTTAATATTGAGAGGTAAATAAGAAATTTAAAAAACTTGTCGAGTGCATCTTGTGACATGAAAGAGTTTGTCATGGAGAATGCAAGTGTATTTTTTGTATGTGAAACATCTTGCGGCGCTTTGCGAGTAAGGACGGCTCGTATGCTGTGACGGCAAACGGCATGCTCTCTCATGCCGTCAAGCCCCGCTTGTGAGTGCATGGCGCATATACTATACTACAAATTCTTTCGATAACCATAAATTTCGATGTTTCACATCTGCCGGACGTCCCGCCACAATTTTTTATATTTCTAAAACGCATTTTTTAAAAGTATATTGTGCAACAAGTGCGGTAAGTTGTCGATTGACTCGAATGAAGTTGAGCGCACGAGCGGGCAATCGGCAACACCGCACGAGTTGCAGACACTATTTTTTATTACTAATACGGAGATAAATTCGTTACAAAGAAAAATTATAAAAAGTAATAACTTTATTGTTATTTATTATTATATTGATCTAAAACTTCGAAATCAAGATTTTCTTTATCTTTCACACTGATGTCAATGGGTACTAAAATCGATTGTGTTTTTTTTTTAGATATTCATTTTACATTATTTTTTTAAATCGTGAACTTGCGTGTGTCAAGCAAAATTTGCGTGTGATAAGTAAACTTGTCGCACTGGAATTGTAATATGGGAAATTAGCTACTTATCAACCGTAAAAATGTGCGTTTAGATACTCTTTATCCCGCATGAGTAATAAAAAAGATGTTAAACGAAGTATCTATAGGAAAATCAAGCATTTTCCCCTTATCTCTGTAACTGCTGTGCCAAAAATGTTGAAAAAATTATAAAATATAGGACCTCACTGATAGTTCATATCAATTCTAAATCTTAAAGACTTTGTTTTTCTTTACTACCCATTAGGGATGCCTGACACGCTCTTCTCCATAGTCGACAGCAGTAGTCGTAATTGCGCTTAATAGGTTTCAAGCTCAAATATTACCACTCATCCTAACAACGAAGATAGTAATACGCAAAGTAATGTATGTAATGTAATGATATATTGACAATCAGTTTTTAACTTGGACCCTAATTTTTCAGATAGGTGACAAGAAAACCGCTTCAAATCAGTTTTGTGAGATTCTAGGTAACACCCGAACAAACAAACAGACGCTAAAAGATTGTATTCATATTTATTTTGGTTCAGGAAAAACAGTCATTTTTTTCAATTATGTTTGCAATGTACCTAGGTTGCAAGTTTATAAAAATTAAAAAAACGCATAATAAAAAAATCTCATGTGTATCGAACAGTATTGTATATCATTACGCCTTAGTCCTAAATGAGGTTAACGGTAATATTTATGTTCTTTTTCACTTATTTTATTGTACGCTTTTTTTAATAATAATCCTTTTTCGATTTTTTTATACTTTTTTATTATAATAGTTCTACCAGCCCTATAATAAAAATAGCATAATGATATATAACTGGGACACTAGTCTATCAAACATTGTAATTTGCATTGAACTCTTCGGTGATTTTTCATTGAAGCTCTAACAAATAAATGCAAAGAGGCAGTATGACATAAATTATAAAAGTGTTATTTGTTTTGGAATCGGACACTCCTAAAAAGGATATCCTAATAATTTTTTTCAAAATACCTTCAATGTACAAACATGGCTCAGTTATAGTTTTATAACAGTGTAGATAGAATGAGAATATTTAAAGAAAAGATTAGGAAAAAGTGGATACTATATACTGGCCAATATTTAACTTGCAGTCAGCATGCGACAGCCAATATCGCGCGATATCTGCTGTCAAAACTAGAATTTGTGTAATGTAATTTGTATAGCGGCCCTAAATCTATCATGAAAAGTGCATTTTTGAATGACTCGAGTGATTGTACTCGTGATAAGATGTACTTATTTGTAGTCTTTGATTTGATATTGGTCAATGGGTGTCGATAATTTGTTAGGAATAAGGTTGTAGTAGTAATCTGTAACATTGGTACTATTGACATGCTATGAAAATTGTAAATTATTTAAATCGTATGTAGGTATCATTGATCTCTTTATGTACTTAATGTAATGATTTATGTAATTAATACCTTGAAATATGAACCACTTCATGTCTAAAACGGGAAATTTAACTCGATTATAAACAGAACAGAAGCAAACAGCTGTTTCCTTGAGACCACGACCGATGCAACTCGGTCGAAACGTCAAGCCAGTACAAAAAGGTAATCGCGTTAAATTTCCCGTTTTAGACATATTCTATAATGCAACGCGAAAGTTTAAAAGTTTACACTTCATAAACAATCATATTATACCTAATGCTGACCAATTAATCAAAACAATTTACCATTAATCACTATTTCATGACCTCACTTCATGAAATAGTGAATTTTTCTATTTATGTAAGGCGCCAATAGATGAAGCTCGCGCAAATCTCAATTGAAAGTCTTAGTTTAAAAAGAAATTAATTCGTCAAGCCCAAAATCAAA
This sequence comes from Zeuzera pyrina, assembly GCA_907165235.1. Taxonomy (NCBI): domain Eukaryota; kingdom Metazoa; phylum Arthropoda; class Insecta; order Lepidoptera; family Cossidae; genus Zeuzera; species Zeuzera pyrina. The sequence goes on along the minus strand of OU015624.1, from coordinate 21,958,789 downwards.
GACGTGTATTAACAATCAATAACATAAATAATAATTTTTAGTAGCAAATTCCAATACCTACTTTATTAAATTCTTTATCTACAATCCAACAACACAATATATAAATGATTAACATTTACATTATAAGCAAGTATTAAAAGCTTCACTTGACATTATATTAAAGACAGTAGCTTACTGAACACCACAATATACAAATTTTTAAAAATTAATTCTGTAAAAACTTACACCTAAACACGTGTCGAAATAAATGGAAAATGACGCAAGCGACATTCAGGAGTGGTTTCTTGAAAAATATGAATAAAAGACGAGTTTTCTAACCACAGAAATAGGATATAGTCTTTCGCATTTATTGGTTAAACATTCTATCGCTAATGCCATGTCACTTACAACTTTTTGCTCTCGTGAAAAACAGGCAAGATAAATAAAGATAGATGATGTGTTTACGATCCGTGACCCTTAGAAAAAAATTACTATCCACAATTGTTATCGTACTACAAATAAAGGTGTTGAATTATATGAAGTCGACGTAGTTTATATGTAGTTTATATATAATATACAGGATATATTTTCGACATCTAACGTCAAATATCAAATATTATACATCTTATATTACCTATCTACTAACAAAAACGATATTAGCTAGACAGCGATTTTGTCTAAAGACTGAATCGGCTTTCCATATGGGTATAATATAACGAACGGAACGTATGCGTCGGCTTGGAATAATCCTCTCCTCGTCCCAATTTGTTGGCTTTTCAAGCGACGTCAGTTCTTAGTACAGACTGCGAGGAGAAGAGGTAGAAAATGAATAATTTTATTATAATCTGAGTAGAACAGAGATAGGTGAAATTTACTTCCCATCAATCTCAACTGTTGACGAGTTACGCCAAGAAATTCATACGAAATAAATATTGATACTCTCGTTTGCCATTATTCTCCATTTTGTTCATGGATATTAAGACTGTTATGACTTTGTTAGAGCCGTAATTTTTCCAAACAATAATACTTCTTTTTGTCAATAACATCACATTGTGAATCACAAGTAAATTTATAAACATACTAATAAATTACTAATCTATTGAAATTAATATTATTTCTAAAATTTATTTTTAAAAATGTCACTTATCGCAATTTCCTTTCTGCTTTATAATCATAATTAAGACATGTCACTAATTATAATTTTGTAGAAAAAAAAAATCAAAGTCGAAAGATTTAGTAATATTAGTATAAAACCTATTATTATAAATACTGGATTATCTTTTTAAATGATATCATGGAAGCGAATATAATTTATTACAAACACTTAATTAAAAACATTATTTAAATTTATATTCGAATTCATAACTTCCTAGCGTAAATAATAAAGAAAATGTAGAAATTTTTACATGTTTAGAAACTTAATTTCTTGCATTCACTACAGGTACAATTATACAAAACTAATTTATATAAAACATGTGCAAATACAATTGTGAAACAGAATGATTACCAGAACTACTAATTCCAAAGGGCTTTTGACAGGCTTTTATAAGAGCATTTAGGTTAAGTAGGTCTAGTAATTATTAAAGGGTAACTAAGACCTCCTGATTCAATTAATTTCTCTATAGATGAAGATCTTCAGATGACGCCTAGGGTAACTGTGATGTAACTGAGATATATTTAAATAGAAATATATATATTGTATCGAAACACACTGGTCACGAGGTTCGAGGCAAGCAACAAACGCATAGATTTGCGCATATTGGTATATTTATACACAATGTAAGCGCTCGCAGCGGTGGCTTCTATGTCTTGTATTCTGTGCTCATTCTCAATATACCCTATACATAGAACCTATACATAGACCCTATACATAGAAATGTATAGAGTCACGGAGAAACTCTTACTGTCTGGCTTGTTTTGTTATTTAATTGATAGGACAGTTGAATTCGAAAAGGTGTCGAAAACGATGTCAAAAATATCTACAGTAAATTTAAAGCTTCACCAGCCTATGGAAAAATATTACAAATAATTGAGTTTATAATTTTAGTCCACTGATTTAATCAACGTCACTCGTTAATTTCTCATCACTAACGCTCGCTAGACGCAGAGTGGCGCAGTCTCCGAAGCAGCGCTCGAAGCGCTTTAGCGCGCCGCTAGGAACAGCCGTGGCGCTGCATCCAGGTGGTGTAGCGCGCTACATCAGCCTGAGTGACTGTTTTTCTAGTCTTTTCTACTGCGGCGTTTAGATCTTCTGCAGTTATAGGAGCCTCGAGTTCTGATCGTTTCAGCCGACGGATTTGCTCGGGTGTTTTTCCGGCGATTTTGCGACGCATCGTCATCATTGCTGCATCCCTAATGACAGATCCAAATTATATTTCCAATATAATTTGTACTACTTTCTACTTTAAGAGCTAACATAATTCATTACCTAACTCAAAATTTTGTCACCTATACAAAAAAACAAGAAAATCGTCGTTTCTACTTCCTTCACATCACATATCATGAAGTGTCATGTTAAAAATGTTAGTTGTTAGTACTTTGCATAGATTTTCTGAATTATTTCTACGAAACTGCTAATATTGTTGGTCTTACTAATATATTTGTGTTGACTGACCCGTTGGCGCAGTGCCATAGCATCTGCTTTCCAAGCTAGGGTCCCGGGCTCGATCCCGGTCAGGTCAATTGAGGAAACGAACTTTTCTAAATTGGCTTGGAGTCTGGGTGTTACTGGGAAACTCCCCCAGAGTTCGTTGTGTAGTACTCATAGTACAAACTTACTGCTTAGTTTGAAGTCACACAATCTGTGTAACTATCTAGAGTATTATTATTATTATTAGTGTACAATTGATAAATATTTTCTCTTTTTCATTATCATTTCGATTTTACAGAAGAAACTCTTTATGAAATCTCTCGGGTACGAAGTTACTTTGCATCAATGTCCGATAATAGTGATAGATATTTTGTTAAGTGGTATGATAAATATGATATAACAAGTGTTTATTATAAAATCGACCACAACCGACCTGCAAAGATTACATATATCGGACCCACTGTAACCGTCTAATTTGGTAGACAGATCGTTGAGATTCACATCATCAGCTAAAGTGACCTCTCGTAGACAGAGATTCAAAAGCTTCACTCTTGTTGGTTCTGAAGAAATAAAATTATTAAATTAAATATTAATTACTTATTTCAATATTAGATCATGACAGATTATATTAATAGATCCCACTGTTAGTTATATGACTTTCCTCACAAACGTTTTTTTTTTCTCTTTATTTAAAGATTTGTTCTTAAAAAGAACATGCCACCTCCATTGTGGCTACATATAGTAATTTTTTTTATACATAGGTAATAATTTTTACATATTTTATTTTCTTTACATAGTAATTAAACTAATATGGTACAACATCCTCACATTCACTTTATAAGGGTGATTCCAAGGACTCACAAACGTTAAAGATCGAAGTATGAAGTATGCCATAACCCTGATTAGAGTGTGGATTGGTGAAGAAAATCCTTAAGATTATTGCTACAGAGATCTACATTACAAATCCATTAAACCAATAGGCCGCTCCAATAAAATGTCAGTTAATATCTTTTTGTATTTTAAAGAAGGTTTCTTCTTGTTCTTTTCTTACCGTCTGGTAGACCAATGTAAATTCTTTTCTCAAATCTTCTTCTGAACGCCTCATCGATGTCCCAGGGGTGATTCGTAGCAGCTAACACCATTATAATTTTGTCGCGATTACTGTGAATAAGCATCGTTTTATAGGCGCCTACATAAACTATTAAACTCAAATCGTGCATGCTACTATGAAAATATAATGCATCTAAATAAAAACTGTTCTTGGAATAATGTAGACCTACATTTACTGCAACATACATTTTTCTTGATTGATTTCTATATTCATGGTATGAAAAAAATACAGGTCAATTTGTTTATCTTTATTTTTCCATTTAATTACAGAGGGAGAATATATAGATACAGAGTGCGTACAAGATCTCAGATTGTTTTACGAGTTTATCACTATTTTCTAATCTTTAAATCCGTACCTACTTAGATTTTTGTTTCGGTAAGCGCAATATTGTTTGCAACACAATCATAAAGTAGATTAGTCATAATACAATATAGATATACAGAAATACACTATACATCAATTAAAATGTTATATTATTTTCTAAAAATGTTTTGTTTTGTTCTAAAAATGTTTTGTTTTTCTAATAACTAATAAGTATGACAACGGAATCAGTCATTTGCGAACTAGTCCATCTCCAGTTATGTTATAAATGTCATAGTCGTAATATTTGTTTACATTAAAGACAAAAATGAAAAAAATGGGATATACACATACAATCTCGTTGCTGTTTTAATTTGTAATGGATAGATGTCTCTGCTATGTCTGTTTCTGTTATTAAATGTAGGTTAACGGAAAAACAACTATAAGTTAAACCCACTTTACTGGCGCCGCTCAGCGAAAGGGAGGTTCGTTTCAGATCTCGGCTTCCAGACGGCGGATCACGATAGAACGTACATTAATGTGGAACCGTGAAAACCACATTTCATGCTTATAGATTTTTGATATATATTATAAGATAAGTTCTTGAGTTTTTTAGTTTACACAGGAACCTTAAACACTTCTTGCATAGAAAGTAGTTTTATTTTTAGAAAAATCCTCTGTCTTTCAGCGGAAATCTTGCCGTAATCGGTTCAACTGTTTTGAACATTATCCCGGACAAACAAACAGACTGATAGACAGACAGATAAACTATTAAAAAATGCATGTTTGGGTCTTGGTTACGTGCAGAAAATCATATAAGCTTAATAAAATGCCTTTATTTCAAAATCACAGACAGACACCAATTTTATTTATATGTATAGATATAGATAGATGTATAGACGTACAAAATATACAAGTATTTGTAAAAGAAGGAACTGGTAGATGATTTGACTGACTGTCATACTAAAACACAGCCCAAACCGCTGGGTGTAGAAATTTTGTACTCTGTATAATGTAGGCAAGCACAATTAAATAATCTTTAGAAATTCTACACCCAAAGAGTTAAATAGAGCTTTCGAAGTTAGTATGGAAAGGTTTAATTTCACGTGGACGAAGTTACGGGCAATAGGTAGTTGCTAGCAACTGAATTAAAGATGTTTTTTTTTACTTAGGTTACTAAATTTAATACGATATTATCAAGAATTTGTGACGTGCCGTCGCCGGCAATATTACCCAGTGAGAATATTACTGGCAAAATTTCCGGCAATTTGTCACTAATATACACACTATGGGCAATATTATCATCAATAAATAAGAGGGAAAACAAAATTTAGTATTTCGCAAGCTAACCTGGTTCTTGACCGTTTTTTTTATTTCAAATACTTACAAAGCGGCAGCAAGACCATCCATTTGAATGAGTAGCTCTGCCTTAAATCTTCTAGAAGCCTCATGCTCAGAGTCAGCTCCGCGCACTGCGCATAGAGAGTCTACTTCGTCCAGAAATATCGTGCTCGGAGAATAAAAAGAAGCCTACAACAGATGTTGAAGAAATTATATCTAACTCTATTGCCAGTTCTTTTACTGAGAAGAAAATCTGTACTGAAAAAATCTATACTGACAGATTTTGTCAGATACGAAGTAGGTAAGATGGCGCGGACCTTGCGTGCTCAAATTAAAATTCATTTATCCAAGAATATTCCTTCGGAAATATAATATTCAATTACACTTTTGAACGAGGTTCACCCAAAAAAATAATTTGTTTTTGAGTTTGAATATATTTATTTAAATTTCAATATTTACGAATCATCCTCTCAATCCATCTCTCAATTTTTTTACACTACTGAGACAAGTCGAAGATAAAGCAAACGCTCCATCTGATAGTAAATGGGTTGAGACTCATAAAATTTACAATATTTAAGAAATCAATCATTTTAAAATGCGTTGGATTTGGATACCCTGAGGACTAAGATATCGTACATTTTGTGTCAGAAATACCGACTGTCTTACCCTCGAAACTGGAACACAAAAGTGCAAGCACTTTGCAAGCACTTTTGCATTTTTGCGAGCACTTTACTCACTAGGAGTCTCAGAATATTAGTAACCAACATATTAGTAACGAAGAATAAATCAAGTACCATATCAAACAGGAGTCGAACAAGTTTCTCCGAGTCGCCTCGGTATTTAGAGGTGAGTGTAGCGGACGACACGTTAAAGAATGTGGTGCGGCATTCAGTGGCCACTGCTCTAGCCAACAACGTTTTCCCAGTGCCTGGCGGGCCAGTAAGTAATACTCCTTTCCATGGTCTTCGGATGCCCTGAAATTGTAATATTTTATTATTGAATTTGAATTTTGAAGTTATCTGTTATGCTCTAAGATGTCCGCTTCACCGGTCTCTTAGGCAATATACTCTTTAGCTTCAAGAATTAAACAGAATAAAAGTCAATATTGTAAATTACATATATTATTTATTAAATGAGACGAGTTTCTGTTTATTACGTTACACAAATACATACATATCTTCACGCTGTATCCCTAACAGACAGGTAAAGAGGTTGGAACGTCAACCGTTTGGTCTTTTACGGTCTCAACATTCTCCTCGCACACTTTGTTTTTAAGTTAGCTAATTGCATGGTAAGCTCTTCTGGTTATTTGATCTTCAAGTCCCAGCCTTAGTTCTCCTTGACATCCGCAACCACTCATTTTCGCTCCATAGATTTTCTTCAGAAACAATTTTGTACTTAATATAAATCACAAACTGTATTTGCATCTGGAAATACCTAGGGTTCAATAATGCCTGTGTATTAAACGATAGGCATCTAATCTGATTAACAATTTGATTAACTCAGTGTCCTAAACACGCAAATGTCACGAGGAAAAAAAATCAACCCTGAGGCGTGTTGGACACGCATTAAGCGTTAGAGTTCCATTACGATTTCGGACACATAAAAGTTAAATTTTAAAAAACTATAAAAATAATATGTTACTTAATTTTTTTGTTTCTCGTTTTTAGTTTTGGGTTACTGATTTCTTCTCTCTGTCAGATTTCGATTTAGTAGTTATAAAGATGGCATATACGTTGGCTTCAACCAGCCATTCCCAAAGTGGGGGATAACGCCCCCTTGTGGGCGCTGCAGCCCTAAAGGGGGGCGGTAAGAGACTCAGAAAAAATATGGGGGCGTTGTGTAGAGGCCTGGGGGGTGATTTGTAATTTCATTTAGCTAGGAGGCATCTTAGACAACGACTGCATGAGCTCTCGACTCAGTAGACAAAATAAGTTTGGGAACCAGTGGCTTAAACAAATGAAGAGACAAATGGACAAACACGCATGCCGATATATGGTAACAATATCCTTATCCTTATCCTTATATCTATTTTTGATATTTTGGCTACTGAATCGTAAAAACGCTAAATTCGATCATTTTTGTGCCAGTAATAAATGTTACGATGTTATTCCATCTGCGGTGTTTTCAAAGTCTTGAATATAGTTTGCAGTGGAGGATATCAATTTAGAACACAACCCTGAAGAAAAGTTTGCTAAGTATAATATAGTAACAGTCAAAGTTAGACTTGATATCTTTAAACGAACATGATAACCACAAGGCAATCTATGGGCGTTTGATTTGTTAATTTAAGACGCGACATAAAAAATGGCAAGTCCACATTGACCTACTTCCTAATTTCGGAAGTATTAACCAAGTTACAACGTAAGTGGTCAAACCAAGTGCGCTTCGATAAAATCGCTCACGCGAAACTCTAATTTAAAATAGGCTAGAGTCAGCCAGTTCTGACTTGCAAAACAATAATGTTAGCCACAATAAAGTACCTTGAAATAATCAGGCATTACTAGCGGCAATACCATTGCCTCTTGAAGTACTGATTTCGCATCCTCCAATCCAATTACATCTTTCCAGCGAACATCGGGATTCTTTTGCAATATATCCCTCTCTAAAGTGTCCACTAAATGCAGCTCATAACCTGTAGCATCGAAGACCTTCTCATCTTTCTCAAAGATTGTGTCGCCGCCTTCTACAGGCATATCTTTTCTGACAGTTGGCTTTATTGGTACTAGCTGTCTTCTTTTCGAGGGCATCCTTTCGACTGATCGTGTCTTCCTGCCACTACTCACTGATGACGAAGTCGATGATGTTTTCCGTGTTACTATTGATGGCAATGTTGGTTGAATGTCTGGATCTCGTCTCCGTAATGTCCCTGCCCATTTTTCTGTTGTGGGATCTGTCTGTTTCGCCTGGTCTGTAGCTTGCTCTTGGAATGTAGCTGCCTGGGTTGGCCGAACAACTACAAACAAAAATTTTATTGTGTAACTCACGGAATTTTTGGGTGTATATATCATTTGTTTAGTTAAAGTCAGTGTAAATTCACATATCGCGTAGAAGTAATTTTAAAAAACATGAGAAGTAGCAATCTTTTTCAGAGACATAATTTTATCTCACGCTAGACAAATAGACATATATAAACGTCTCATCACTTAACGATTATAAAAGACTGGTAATCAAATAGTCCTAGTATGGTTTGATTAATTAGTGGTAGACACAGATTAGAGATCAGCCTAATACCAACATTTTTAGTTCACTCTTTGACCCACTTCAACGAGTACCATTTAGTGCCACTTGAAACTCGTGTGTTGAGTCACATGCGTTTAAGAACGCATCTTTTGAAGCACAGAGACACTTAATATAAATGCTATAAAATGATCTATTTATGAGGTGATAGGTACATGACTTGTTGATTAGTTACTGCATCAAACAAATTACGGTTACGGTACAAACGCCGTTTTTTTTTTATAATAGAGGGCAAACGAGCAAGCGGGTCACCTGATGGAGAGTAAGCAACTGCCGCCCAGGGAAACTCGCAACATCCGGAGAATCACGGACGCGTTGCCGGCGTTTAGGGAAATAGGAAAAGGAGGGGGAGGTGGTGATGGGCCACCGGCACTCACTCACCGAACGAAACACAACAGTTATAGATGCTGTTATTTCACGCCGATATTCTTCGAGAGGGTGGTATTTCACCGGGCGAGCCGGCCCTATTCGATTCGCAATGCAGCATGGCTCTACCACCTTCAAAAAAGAAAGAAAGATAGCCTTCGGAAAGATATGAGTGAGACAATTTTGATCCAGAAAACATATGGTCTGTTGGACAGATATGAACTGCAAAAGAAGAAGAGAAGCAGTTATTAAGAACCTTGCGTGGGTGGGTGCCGCGTACCATTCGCGGCATGCGTGTCTGGCGGCTGGTGTCTCGCTCGCTCCCGCCTCATATCACTCCTTTCCGTCCTGAGGCCGTCTCTGGGCGGTTCCTTATTGTTATTCTTGTTATCTCCGCTGCGACGTGTAGTCATCCGCGCGAAACCGAACGGCTGAAGACTTTCCACCATCATACGGTCCATCATTCTCGCCATTTGATGGAATCCCGACGATGGGCTGAAAAGAGAAAGTATTTAAACGACCTCAAAAAGGAGGTTCTCAATGCGTTTGTATGTTTTATTTAAAAACGGTCCTATTATAAGTTGTCGTTGATTTTACAATTGATTACATCAAACATGAATATTAGTTATATTCGTACATAACGTATAGTGCCATTTGCCATTCGAGGTGGTCAGTTTTCTAAAGCTTAATAGACTACCTTGACACAACTTTCAAAAGTACCTACGTATTTCGGTTAAGTTATAAGAAAAGTAATCAGTTATTGCAAAAATAACGAAGATTTATATGAACTGATTGCTTACAGGATTGGGATGTTCAAGTGTAAAATTGATGTCAGGATAGCCTTTTAAACAAAGTACAAACCACAAACCATTATAATTATGTCGAAACCAAAAGCTGGGTAAGCGTCTCATATTATTAACAAAACAATTACATACCCAAAAAAGGGGTCATGTTCAAAAAATTGTCTTAATCCCCCAACGTTGGGGTACATGAAATCACCGAACCCGCAATCCATTCTTAGTTTCAGTCGTCTTGCAGCATTTGCAAATAACATATGTGTTTCTTCACTAAAACATTAAATAGGTTGCCGTGCTAGCGAAACATATTTTTTAACTGTTTATTGTAGGAAAAGTATATCATTTGTTGAAGGGCTGTTTGACCAAATCGTTGTATGTTTGACAGATTTGTTTGGACCAGGTTGTCATGGTGATGTTTTGCGGAAACAACGAGGCTTGACCGCAAGACACAACCAAGTTTCATTTGCTGTTACTTAAAAGGAACGTCAAAGAAATTAAAGCTTTATTGCTTCTCAATAGGAAAACAATACGGTTGCTAGATTTCTGGCATTAAGTTTGTTATACTAGATACTAGAGGTTACTGCTCTACTTTTGCACAAAGTTCCCCATTCATATTTAGTTACTTATGTCTTATGTCCATGAGACAGGTAACTTTTATTAGCGGTTTCGATCGTAATTGTATAATGATTTCCTAGATCGGTTTCGCCGTGTATAAATAAGACCATGACTTGTTGCAATGAAATTATTCATAATACTTACTCTAGCATTACCACATCATTGGTTTCTTGCAAGCCATACACTAAAAAAATCGGCTTTATGACGTCTATAAAAAGATAAGTAAATGGTAAAAACAAGTTTTTTAATGTACATTTCCAAACCAACGAAGCAATTATCGGTCATTTGAACAATATTGTTCTTAACAATTCCATGACATCTGTACAATAACCCTTATTACGAAATACTACCGTCTTATTGATTACTGCAAAGATCGCAAAGTAATTTCCAGGGCGGTTGTTTTGTTTTCCTTCTTTGCTAACGATTTCAGGTGTTTGAACTTGTTTACAATGCAACAGGGCTATGTAGTTGGAACTTTGTGCTCGATTGGAAATAAATTGTGTCGAAGGTTGTCGTCCTTCAATTCCTAGGTAGGATCTTACGAGTACATTGTACTGCATGTTATTATATTAATTAATACCTACATTGATACATTTTAAAATGTTGAAAACACCCGTATGGCTAAGCCAAATCACGAAATTTAGAGAGGCGAAAAAATATGTATACGTATAAAAATATGTATACGCTGTATCCTTAACGAGCTAGTCAGAGAGGACGGAGCGGCAAGCGTCGCGGTACTTACACACTTCTTTCGCTTCCTCAAATCTCATCATTCTCCTTATACATTTTCGCCTAGGTATGCGAGTGCTGTTGACGTTTCCATCGGCTAACACTGGCTATTTGATTATGTACATGCATGTATGATACAAAGTATGTATAGGGAGTACTAAAAAGTATTGACTACCGGGTTCGGGATATAGTATGTAATATATTTATAAACATTATTTTAATTGACACGTTCAAAATCAAAAAATATCTAACCTTACAACAAAATGTGAACATTTAAATTATTATAGATTTACAAGTTATTTTGAAATCGTATAATTAAAATGTAAAACTTGCTTATTACAAAATAAAAGTTGTGTCCATATCGACGGCGACTGAAAACCGTTGTGAAAATGTCAAAACGGATCGCGTTGTCTTTGGAAGGAAACTGAAAAACAAAAACCGCTCTGTAAACATTTTCAACTTGGTCCATATTCAATTTGAATGGAAACCGTAGTTTACATGAATATCAAAACAAAAAATGTCGTGAAAATTTTTTCAGAATTAATGCTTGATTTTGCGACAACTAACGTCATATCTCATACATTCTTGATCAACAGCAGACAATGGCTTTCTTTGAAGGAAGATATCTGTAATTTGAATAACCCTTCGATCACAATTATTTGTGATCGAAGGAATAACCATTAATAAAACATATCTGAGGATATTTAGGGTTGTTACTTATTTTATTGCAATACTCCAGATTACTCCTGACAACTATACCAATTGTGTGGATTCGAACTAAACATTTGTGTTTAGTTCGAATTAGCTTTTATTATGGGTACTGCAAAACGAACTGGAGGAGCTCCCACTAACATCCAGATTTAAAGCCAATTAAGATAAGTTCGTGTCCTAAATTGAGCCGAATTGGTCCGGTCAGTCTCAGAATGGAGCCTGGGACCCTAGTTTGTAAAGTAGATGCCCTACAATCGCTCCAACAGGCCTGTCGAAGACAATTACAGACTTCTTATTTTAAAGTCTGCAATAACGAGTAATAATGAGTGACAACCCTAAATACACTTGATTTTGCAACTGCGTTGTGAGGTAGTTGAACCCCATGTGTAACCATGACACAAGAGGGCTAAACTTGACGAGCTTTGTACAAAATGTGTGTCAAAGTTCGATGACTAGACAAGCTGTATTCCCGGGGTCGTTGACTCACCCAGTTTTCATACGTAGTGCAATCACTGAAGGAAAACATTGGTCATTAATTTATCATTAATAATGAGGATATGTCCAGGGTTAGGGGTGAAGATTTGTTACGATGAACTCAATTAAATATATGTATAGACACTCACAGACAAGTAACAAAGTCATAAATGACTTAACAGACGTATAAAAATTAATAAGCAGATACCTTTTCAGCTACATAAATAAGTGTTTAAAATTTTTGAAGCTTATCACGTTCGAATTCAAGATTTAATTACTTCCAAGAACGTTCTCGAAAACTGTCAGCTCTCTAACAAAAAAAAAAGGCATACAAGCGTGATCCACGTCATGTAATTTGAAAACGAGAAGAGGTCTTTCTGTAAGTACGACATACATTTACATCAAAAAAGCCGATAACTTTGCTCTTTTGCTAGATAACTACTCGTAAAAAACATCGTACCAAACAATGATTTCCATCTCACCTTGTACCAAGAATGGCGGTCGATTTTATTATGCCCAAAGTTAAAAAATATTATTGTATGATAAATAAATATTAATTAAATAATAAATATTATTATATATATAATATATAAAAAGCTTCCTCGGCGTATTCTTATCATTGCGCTTACAATATGATGTACATTGTGTAATTCGAAAAAGAGAAGAGATCTGTCTGTAAGACACACACATCGAAGATGCCAATCAGTTACTATTTTGATAGAAATCTACTAGTAAAGAAATATCGTACCGAGCAACAATTTCAACCTCATCTCGCACCAAGAATGGCGGCCGATTTTATTACACCCATTGTTAAAAATTATTATTGTTTTAAATTAGCGAGTACTCAGCATGTGTTGCAATGCCGTAGGTTACATAATATATAGAAAGCTTCCCGGTGTATTCCCTTTATTGTGCTTACAATATGGCATATATCGATGTCGATTATCCGCTTGAAAACAAACCTATGTACTCCTCGCTCACTTCGCAACGGTGGTTACATTACAGATGCGTCCTCTCGCTACAAACGATCGCTTATTTTTTACTAGTCAAAACACCTATCACAAAAAAGTACTAACAGATAGCTAAATACCTACATAATAATGTCACTAACGTTTTCACTGCGATATCTTGATTTGTCAATGTGTCGATATATCGACATGTCGACGTCGATACGTCGATTTTCGATATCGATATTTAAGAGTGCGATCCATAGCCCTTAAACATTTGCGCTTGCAAGAGTATACGGTTTGTCAAGATCAAATGGATGATGAGACATGTAATTGGCTATTATTCAAAATATAACTCCCACGGGCCAATCTGGTTTATTGTAACGACCGTGAAGCGTAGGCGACATCCTTTTAAAAGAACATCACAAGAGGTAATGCATGGATAAAATGAAATTATTGAAACGTATTAAAAAAACCGAATTATGATACGCCTATTCATTTCAATTTTAATGTTTCATACTTTAAAAGCAAAGACATTTCCTTAAAGAGCGTTCACACGTCCGTTCGTTCGTCACAGTTTGGATTTTCAGTACTGGCACTGGATTTGAAGAATTCCCGATACTAGAGTAGGTATTTACAGTACCAGGAATACCGGGAAATTCCATATTATTAGTAGGTTCTACAGAAAAATTGAAAAAAATGCGTGTTAAGTTCTTGTTTATTATGAAACCTAAGGGAAAAGAATTGTAGGTAAAAATTTTAGTACTTTCCAATAAAAACGACATTAAAACGACACAAACGAACCCTAGAGTTGAACTCTGTTCCTTACGTGCGAATCCTATTAAATCCAATATTAAATCAGTCAAAAATATGAAACAACAAACCAATTTCACAACAAATTATTTTCTATTCGATTTTTACATAACAAGACACCACTACAGAAATAATTAAATAAAAAAAGAATATGTAAATACCACGTTTTTTGTATATAGTCAATTTCAATATTTTAATATGTATTAATTTTTTTTATATACATAATTATTTTCTGCTTCTTAAGGAAGAGTTTAAACATAGAATGAAAAGAAAGAACCTTCTAGAATGGATTTACGTGTTCGGGAAATATTTGAATCGATTTTGATGAGATGTAGAATTTAAATATAGAATGAAATGAAGGAACCTTCTAGAATTAATTTACGTGTTCGGCATGAGATTATAACAAAGACACTTAGTATCTAAAAGGGTTCCATACGGAATCCTAACGAACAAACAGACAGAAAAACGAGTTAATATTACATGGTCATCCAGTTCTGAGCTATGTTTAAACTTTCAAGTCTTTAACTCATCTTGAAGTTAGTTTAAACAACTACCTACATGTACCGAATATACAGACAAAAAATCGAATTAATAAAAATGTGGTAAAACATGATTTACTGATAACTTCGCCCCTGTGATACGTTAGATTATTTATTAACCTACCTATGATATGAAATTCGATTCGTGTAACTCATTTCTGATTTCTAGTTATAAATAAATTCCTATAAAACAACACGTACGTAACAGGGGCGTTTAGGAAGTTCGTAGAATATATGAATGAAAAATAAGTACTCTATTGTCAAACTATTTACGTTAACGTAGATATTTTAAATTTTATGAATAATATTATACATATTTATCTACTTTTCACTTGACCTAAAAACTAACGAATAAATCAAACGTGATATGCCATTTTTAACTCTTTACATAAAGTGTACAGTACCTGGGCGACCGAGCTTTACTCGGTGACTTACAAAAAAAATAACAAAAGAAAGTCTGACCACATCTCAGGATTCGAACCCGCATATTTCAGCTTGGTAGATCTACGCTCTAGCCACTGTACTACTGAAAATGTAATCTCTGTTGTGAAATCAGAAGTTTAGAGTTTAGTAGTTTTAAGTGTATGAAAACATAGAGAAATTTTCTCGGAATTGGACCCTATAGATCGATAGATAGATCGATTTTTGACCACCGTAAAGCTCTATATTGTAAATTTCATCAAAATCTTTAGAGCTGTTTTCGAGAACGCGATTATAAATATACAAATATTGTTTGTATAATACTACTCTTTTAAATAACATAGTATCTTAAAATAAAGGAAATCCATGAAATTTAACATGAAATTCATTGTTCAGGAAAATAAATAATACTTAGATTTTTCTCTATGACTTTTAGCCATAGACTTTATAAATAACTCCAAAGCCAGACGCCGTGTC
This sequence comes from Zeuzera pyrina, assembly GCA_907165235.1. Classification (NCBI taxonomy): domain Eukaryota; kingdom Metazoa; phylum Arthropoda; class Insecta; order Lepidoptera; family Cossidae; genus Zeuzera; species Zeuzera pyrina. The sequence continues at coordinate 21,943,340 of OU015624.1, read as the reverse complement.
TAAGCAGCAACGGTGAACTAAATCAGATAACCTGGCACACCTGTACAAGTGTACATACGACACACATTTGTTATCAGATTAGCTGATCGGTCGCCATTTTGTTAGAAAACAGTACCCACACAGCTATGTTTTATCTGATATTATTTGCCTCACTTCGTAATACGGTACAGGCTGTCTGAAGTTATGAAGTCTATGCTTTTATCATTATTTTTCATTTTATTTTAAGGTGATATGTGTTTTTAATAGGTACTTCTTCCAAACTGAACTTAGATTATTATTTCAGCTTATTAAAAAAAACAAAGAAAAGTCTGCCTACATTGCAGGATTCTAACCCACGCATTTCGGCGTGGCTCTAGCCATTGTGCTACTGAGAAGGTGAACTCTGCTTTAAAATTAAAAAAGTTTAGAAGTTTAGAGTTTATAAGATTTAAGTGTGTGAGAGACGGAGAAAACAATTTTTCCAGAATTGAGACCTAGCTAGACCGATTTCTCGCTCTCTTAATCTCTATATTGTAAATTTCATCGAAATCACTAGAGCCGTTTTCGAGAAAGCGATATCAAATATATGTATATACATTCAGTCAAGAAATTATCGGGAATGGATGATTTGTTTATGGTTCCAAATTCAGTTTTTTGTTTTTTTTGTTGTTGTTAGATTGGCACAACTGTTTTCCATTTTGGCGCGGAGTTTGAGTTGCATCTGTTATTTAGATTAAATACAGTGCTGTTTTTAGTTATATCATTCTAGTGTATATTGCGAATTTCATAATGGACAAAAACATCGAACAAAGAGTTTGTTTTAAATTTTGCATCGCCAATGGAATTTCGTGTTCGGAGTCACTGAAAATGTTACAGAAGACTTACGGTGAATCGACTTTATCAAAAACACGTGCTTATGAGTAGTACAAAGCGTTCAAAGTGGTCGAGATGTGATAGAAGATTTGCCTCGCTCTGGTAGGCCATCGACGTCTACAACTGAAGTTAACATCGCAAAAGTGAAGGAAATAGTGACTGAAAATTCTCATTCAAGTTTGACAGAGATAGCCGCCGAACTTTCTGTGTCTCACGAGTCGATCCGTACCATATTAAATAATCACTTGGGTATGAAACATGTTGCCACTCGGCTAGTCCCAAAACACCTAAATTTTCTTCAAAAACACAATCGCATAAGTCGCTGAGGATATGCTAGAACGAGTCAATTCCGACCCAACATTCATGAAACGCATTGTTACTGGTGACGAGACGTGGGTTTACGAGTTTGACATGCAAACTAGTCAACAAGCTTCGGAGTGGCGCCTTCCAACTGAACCGAAACCGAAAAACCACGCCAAAGTCGATCAAAAGTCAAAGTCATGTTAACTGTTTTCTTTAACTATCGCGGTGTTGTGCACTCAGAATTACTTACCGGAAGGTCAAACGGTAAATAAAGAATGTTATTCGGGCGTTATGCGGCGTTTAAGAGAGCAAATTCGACGAAAAAGGCCAGATTTGTGGAAAGAAAATTCATGGATTTTGCACCACGATAGTGCGCCTTGGCCACCAAAAACTCAACAAATACCATCGAGCAATCACCTTATTTACCAGATATGGCTCCAGCCGACTTCTTTCTTTTTCCTAAACTCAAATTACCACCTCATGGCACCCGTTTTCATTCGATAGGAGACATAACGGAGAATTTGCGGCGAGCTCTGAATTCAATTCCGGAAAAAGCGTTTAAAAAATATTTTGATGATTGGATTATTCGTTGGCGTAAGTGTTTCGTTTCTGAAAGAGCATACTTTGAAGGTGATAAAATATGGATGAAATGAAATTTGGATGAATAACTAACATTTCGTGTATTACTGATCTTTTCTCGGTACTTTCTTGACAGAGTAGTATATACAAATATTGCTTGTTTAATATAATATAGCGTATTTTTATGTAATCCAATACTATTCTATAAAACTGGGTAGGTAATGTTGATTTACGTTATCGAGTCTAGACATTACAGTCTAGAGTCTAGACTATTAACGAAGCCCTCGGTCATTTAGTACAATCAACTACAACACCTATTTGTAGAGTTAGTTTTTAATTTCAAACAAAATAATAAAATATTTTTATTTGCTTAGATTGCTCATACTCACTCATACGCTCCAATGAAGTCCGTATATAGTACTAATTATTTTACTTCATACAACTTACATACCATTCCACCTTACTTACATACAAGTACATTTTTTAAATTACTCATTTTACTAATTAATTGTTTTAAACATGTTACTCCACTTCTGTTTTTTTTTATTTATTTTGACCAACTTTTAACATACAAAAGTCGATGCATCGCAGTGTGATCGCAGCACATTATTTACAGTGCTAAGTATACCTAGATTGCTCTTGGCAATACATAATTCATCATTCTAGAGCACTGGTTCCCAAACTTATTTTGTCTACTGAGTCGAGAGCTCATGCAGTCGTTGTCTAAGATGCCTCCTAGCTAAATGAAATTACAAATCACCCCCCAGGCCTCTACACAACGCCCCCATTTTTTTTCTGGGTCTCTTACCGCCCTCCTTTAAGCCTGCAGCGCCCACAAGAGGGCGTTATCGCCCACTTTGGGAATGGCTGTCTAGAGCTAGACAAACAGGTAAATGTTATAAGGTAAATGTAAATGTTCGTAATGGAAAGGTATCCAAGAGATTGAAAAAGGAGAAGAGAATTTGCGTAAAAAGATGACCTCCCAACAAGATGGAAGACAAAAACATACATTCTGATCAGTTGCTGATGTCATATGTTATATAAGTACATATTATGTAGATAGTTGTGTGACATTTTTTCAGATTGTTCGCTTTATAAGTAACATTTGAAACTAATCAGATGATGAAGACTTATTTATTTATATTATTTAAATTGTCTTTCTGAATTTGAATGAAGCGATCAATTTGTATATATTTATTAGCTATTTTCCGGTCAAAATTTCAAAATTACTTATTTATCAACTCGTGTTTAGCTTCTCAAGCTTTCAAAAACTGGTTTCGGTGCTAGCGCAGGAAAATGTGTCAGGTTCCTGACCGAGTGTGGTCTCTGCAGTTTCCTAAGGATGCTTCGTTGAGAGGCGAACACGTGTCAATCGATAAGTCTGAAACTTTAGGCAAAAAATAGCTAGAAAGTCAACATCAAGCAATCGATTAATCGGAAAAATGAGTATGGTAATATGGATTCATTTAAAAAACTAAAAATTACTGATTAAAATATAATTTTAAAAACTAAAGGGTTGATCGACTACTTTATATATACTGGTCGGGTAGCTCAGTAATTTTTTTAATTGTTTATTGTCTTTATAATCAAAAATAAATAATAATTTACATATTTATAAATCCGTGTTAAGCAACGTAGTTACATGAACGGGAATTATCATTAAATCAAGTCCCCAAAGAATAGTAAGCTCGTCCCTTAGACAACTGAAAGTGCTTTTTGACTCTTGGACACCACTAAAAAAATTTGAGAATAAATTAAACCGCCTCAAAAAAAACACCGAAAAGTACAAAATAACTATCTTTTACTAATCGATATTCAAGTACAATAAAAATAACTTTTTAAATACGGTACTCATACCTATATAATTACCAAACCAATAAACTTTCTGTTGTTGCACCGACACCGACATTTGACACCGACTTCGATAATTGTCAAATTTAATTATATAGGTATGTCGTAAATATACCCTTTCAAATAAAAAAAAGAAATTTCAAAATCGGTCCACAATTCACGAAGTTATCGGTGAATATACCTAAAAAAATACATACAAACGACATAGAGCCTCTTTTTTTTGAAGTCGGTTAAAAATAAAGATAAATATAGAAATATTATTCAAAGTTACTTAAATATATTTTGTCGATGAGATAGACATTGATTTTACGATAAATACAAATTTTTATTAGAAATTCGATTTTCAAATTTTGTTGTTGATTGTACTTTATGGCATACATTAGTCATAGCATGGTCCGAGCCCTAAATTATACAACATAGTTGTTATTAGACCATACATTAATCATATATGATGTGAATTAATAAATGTTTTACAAAACTGAACCTTGAAACCTGAAACAATTACGATAAGATTTATTAGGAAATGTTAATTTCCTGCTCAAATTTGATGTACTTGCATAATGTAAAATTATGAAACAATTCTTTGACATTAGCGCTATGGAGATTAGAGATTTTAATAGATTAGTTCTGAGGTGGCTACGTAACTAAATCTAAAATTTAAAAAAAAAATATCTGGGTTCTGGGCCGATTTCCATCAAACATTAAGAACATTCTTGATTAATTTCTGAAACCTACAGCTTTCAAATGAAAATACCGTATGCAAATAAGTTCATCCGCTCAAGAGCTATGATACTCCAGAGAAACCGACAGACGACGGCGGCGTCGACCTTTCAACACTCCTCTTTTCCGTCAGTTATTATAAAACACGAAAATACATAAATAATATAAAATTATTCGATTTATGGGATAAATCTAATTGTAATTTAATAGTAATTCGTTATTTTTTTATTAACTTACAGACATGCATGCAAACGCTGTACCCCCCTAACGGCGTAGTCAGAGACAACGGTGCGCCAAGCTTTTTTTTATTTACTTGTAACAATCAAATTGATTTATGTTAATACCATTTGTAATAAAATACTACGAGAAAGAGAGAAATTTAATCAAAAGTACTTTTACTTATTTAACAAAAAAGGTTTCAAATACCCCGTTTACCTATTATCCTATAAACATATCCCGTTCTCTTCTTATATAGGAAGAGTTAAACTTTATATTTTGAAACTTATAACACAAAGTGTGCTTATTAAAGTTTTATTTCAATATTTACGAAAAATTATGTCTAACAATAATGATGTCCCCTTTCGCAATGATGAATATGAGCTCCATCTTCCACGACCTTTCGTAAAGTTTCATCTCACCGCTCATGTTTCTGTTTCATTAATGTTTTTACATAAATTCTTGTGTTGCGTGAGAAATTATGCCAAAAAAATTTCTGTTTCTGTATAAATTAATGGCCGATGTTTAATTACTTAAATATGAGAAATTTATTTATAAGCTCGTGTACTCTCGTGTAGCTCGTGTACATGAGATCTAAACCCGATACGTGTCACTGCCTCGTATTTTTTTTTTTCTTTCTTCATGCCATGGCGCACAGATTAGCGCATTTGCCAATGTCACGTATTAATCATGTTCGAAGTAAATTCGTTTCTTCTTCTTATCGTAAAACTCCTCTAGTAAAGTGATAGTACGGCTTTACTGAAGTTGTAAAGGACTTCTTGGAAGAGCGCGAGAACTTCAGCTACACATGTTTATTTAGACCTACTCTATTCTTTTCACTTGTAACAGAACTTTAAAACACAATATACTATCACTTTTGTACTTTAAAACTTCCAAAAATGTAAAAAATAGAAAATATAAATAAAATGGACACCTCACTTCTCCCGTTTTCGCCAAAAAGTCCTGCCTGTTGATTATAAGGTGCCATGGAGCACTCAACCTATAAAGTGGTAATGTCATTTATTTTACATCAAAACAATTTACGTCTAAACACTGTTGCGGTTACTGCGTTCTGTTTTATAGTTTGATTTTTTGCTGTTTTGGCCACACACCGAATAGAACAATAAGCCATTACATAAATATTTAAATATCTGTCGGAATATACAGAGATATACACACAGGTCCAATACTGGTTCTATACTGTTTAATGCGAGCGAGAGTTGATATTTGTTAGTGTAAATAAACGGAGCAGTAGTGAATAAGATGGTCTGATATTTCGTCTCTATAGGTTGAGTGCTCATGTATAGTGCAAACCACTGATACTGCCAATATCCCACCAATAAATATTGTTACGGTTGGACCTTATGCGTAAGGAAATAAGGTCGATTTTTAATGGAGCTCGAAACATAACTTTTAGTGCTTATATCTCGAGACCTAGGCTTTATCGAGTTATGACCTAAAAACGCATTGCTAGGTTTAAGGCCTACTATCGAATGGTATAAGTCAAATTAAGAAAGAAGAACCAAGTTGCACCTCGAATATTCCCGAGCGATGACGTGTCATGTACCTATGACTCATGCAAACAGGCGGCGTCGAGAACAATGTCGAATTACCGTTAGCGAGCGTAATTCACTAGAAAGTTCCACCGTCTTTTTAGCCGACTATAAATAGAGCTCCGTGTACGCCGCCGAGTTAGTGTTCTCAACTATCGTTCGAAGCGACATATCGAGGCGACATCAAGGCGAATTACGAAGACCACTACGACGACTACTGCGACGACCTTGGATAGAAGAACTTTGCGATTCGGGAACGTTGTTATTGAGTAAAGCGTGTACCTTCGGTGACTACTACGCGAGTACCTACTTCGAGGGCGACTACGAAGATTAGGAACCGCCGTAATTAAGTTCGCGTGTTCTTGATATCTACTTGTACGAAGAAAAATAAACTTTGCACCCTTAACCGGCATCTTATTACCCTCAGCTCGTAACAATATATTACTAAGAGATATTGTGTTGAGTGGCCACTACAGTCTTTCTCGCTTTGACGACCTCTTTTTGTCAAACCGACCTTTGCAGCTTGAAATACTGCATTCTACCCTCACGCTTATAAAGAGTCTCTATCCCACATATATTTACAAAAAAAATTTTAGGTATTCGTTTTTCACTTTACAGTTCAAAAATAATTAAAAAAGTTAAAAGTACTAACGAACAAAGATTCCTTTTGTTCATTGATCTGTCAAATGCAACAGCCTAACAATCTTAAGGCGACGCATTGGAAATATTGACGACAGGGATCTCAATTTTTCTAAGTGACTACAAAACATGAAAGTGATATTTGGTAACCTGATTCTTCATTTTATTGACTTAATTTTGCTAGTTGTGTTACACGATTGGTTAACTTTTGTAACACAAAAAAAAAATATCAAAGAAATCTCTTTTTGAACAGAGATTTATATGTTCCAGAGCAACGGGACCGATTTATGTTTCTAAATTTTCTGTACAGTTTAATCTAAACATATTATTCAAAATTACAGATGGATTTGTTTAAATTAATTACAGTTTTTAAAATAAACGAAAATAACTGTTTTTTCGTATTTTTCGTAAGCTAGCGCGCGCACGTTTGCATACAGCAGAAGGTCTATTTTAGATTAAATTATTGTTTATCAATGCGTCGCCTTAGAACATTGAGCACAGGAATGGAGACGAAATATGTGTATTCCGATTCCAATCCCTTTCTATTATAGGCTTACGGCATATATTTTTTCTGTCTAACAATTCGTGAATGACGATATCAATTAGTGGTAATTCTGTCGTGCAAACAAGTTTATTTTGGTGACTTTTTTATGTGCGCCGTACAAGCACGAGACTATGACGTCATGTTCGGGTCTCATCTTGTATTAATATGGTCATATTATATTACTTACTAGCTTTTGCCCGCGACTTCGTTCGCGTGAAGTTCAAAGACATAATATCTCTATAAATTATAGCCTATGTGTTATTCTGATGTATGCTATATTATTGTAGTTTCAATACAATCCATGGAGTAGTTTTTGCGTGAAAAAGTAACAAACATCAATACATCCATCCTCACAAACTTTCGCGTTTATAATATTAGTAGGATAAGTATGATTGTATACATATAATATTGGATTCAATCATTAGTGGAAATCGATTATAAGTGTAAAATAAAACAATGATATCCATTGACCGCAACAGGTGAAAGTGGATCTATATATCCACTATACATCTATCTATATATACACTATACAGATACTATATATATCTATATATATAGTATCTGTAATTTACGAACTAAAAGCTTTCTCTTACCAACAATTTTTGGTCTGTCTGTCTGTTTGTTTATCCAAGCTTATTCCCAAAACTGCTGAACCTATTGTGACGAGATTTTCATAGGCTGGTAGAGAACTTCTTGTTAAGTACTTTAATGGTACTTTTATCCAGAAAAAACGAAATTTAACGCACAGCACAGCCAGTCAATTTAAATAATTGTTTATTAAGCAATATTGTATACTTGTTTGAATGCCTGAATAAAAGATATCATTATTATTATTAAATGAAGAAAGAAATGCTTACATGGTTCGAGCGCATAGAAGCAATGAGTGATGAAAGACTTTTGAAGAAAATCTACAAAGCGAAAGTGAGTGGTAGCAGAAGCCAAGGAAGACCAAGGCTGAGTTACGAATAGCTAAAGTTTTAGCTGACAGAAGTGTCAAAAGGACTCGCAAACCTAGGCGTAAGTGTATAAGAAGAACGATGAGAATTGAAGGTGCAAAAGAAGTAAGGACCGCGATACTTGACGCTCCGTCCTCTCTGACTACCCCGTTAGGGATACAGCGTGAGGATATGTATGTATGTATTATTTCGTTTATGTATTACGTGTACGTATCTCTTTTTCTAAATCGTCTTTTACAAGTCTATATTATATATTTTTACTTTCACGCAAATAGAAATGTCAAAATTAGCTCTAAATGATTATTTTCCCTAGAAATCGTTTTCTAATGGACCTGGAAAAAATTGCTTACTATCCGTTTTCAACACCACAATGGCGTGTAAATAAACAATTCTAGCAAAGCGACAATGACTAGGTTTAACGCTAGTCAATGCCTAGTCGTATATTGACTTTCTCCTTGAATTGTTGTAATAAACACATTTCAAATGCACTCAAGTTCATCCAACAGCGAACACAGGAAAGGCTTGGAGGTCATTGACCTACTAGATCATGTAGTAACTTAAACATATTTTAGACTTCCACACCCTAAAAGGCTAAAACAAAGCCCTTAGAGCCTTAAAGACTACGTCCGATTCGAATGTGAGATAATGCGGATTTAGAAAACTAGGATCAAAATAAGGTGTCCCTTACATCAGATCCGAAAAATGCAGATGCCACTTATACACCTAAGATCCAAAAACTATGACTACTTTGGTCTGGTCTGAAACATAATTTATAATAAGTAACATGTGTATTCTGTTATAATTTCTCACACTATATTGAATAACGTCGCACGTGAGTAATTGTCCAGCGCCGCTCCGCTGCTGCTGCACCACCACCACCGTGACGGTTTGGATTGGATATTCTGTGCTTGAATATTATGCTCTGAATTGAAGATCTTCAGACTTCAAAAAATTGAACTCGAATATATTGCACATCCGATACAGAACTATGACTATTTACTACAGTAGCCATCTCAATTTTTCTATGTAATTCCAAAACATATGAAAATAATATTTGATAACCTGATTCTTCATTTCATTGACTTTATTTTGCCAGTTGCGTTACACGCTTGGTTAACTTTTGTAACAGAAAAAATAATCAAAAAGACCCTTTTAAAATAGAGATTTATGTACATTTTTCGGATTAACAGAATCGATTTATGCTTTAAAATTTTCTGTGTAGATTAATCTAAACACTTCAAAATGCCAGTTAGATTTTTTTCAAATTAATTATAGTTTGTGCTATAAACTTAAATAACTGTTTTTTCGTATTTTTCGTCTAAGCTAGAGCGCGCGCGTTTGTAGGTACAGTGCAGGTCTACTTTACATTAAATTATAATGTCGTCATATCTGTCCATCTGTGTGTTAAATCGAGGGGGGGATTAGTCAAATAGAGGCCAGTACACAATTTAACCCCAATCTGCCTATGAATATTTTAATATATTAACTGTTGCAAAATATTTGGGTTAATAAAACATGAATATCACTAAACCTTTCCAGGTTATGTGTCACACACTTTCTAATCAACTTGACTATTACAGGTGGATAGATAGTCTAACAAACAGACTGGCAGACATACAGACGGGTGAATAATCTAATAATGGTTCCGTTAAAGATAGACAATCCTAAAAATAGAAAACGTAATTCTGCTTGCAATAAAAAAAATATACATAGTAATGTATTCATGACTACTTGTAGATATCATTATGAATACATAACTGATTACAACGGTTTCCATAGTGTGCACTATCCTATTGTGGCCATAACAAATAGCAGTATATGTACTCATAATTGTAATTAGCAGAAGCCAATGGTTTAAAAAGTAGTTCATTGCTTTGTTTTTAACCACAAAGGTGGAGGCAATTATTTGATTATAGGTATGTAAGTACATTCCTTATCGCGAACTGTTCACGCAATCCTTGGTAAGGAGGTCATAAAATCCGGCTTATTGTACAATAGGTCGGTACTTATGTAACTATACCCCGTGAAAATTTCGTAGATTTCGAGCAGAAAGAGTGATTCCACTCATGAAACAACAAATTCATGTAAGCATAAAAACTATTAAATGAACGATAAATTTTCTTTTCGTACATAACGACCGAGAACAAAATTTCATTTTATGTGAAAGTTAGAATAAAAATTTGCACATCCAAGTTTATTTTCTGCGTAAAATTGTTTAATGTCATGGGTGGAATCACCTCTTTATAGTGTATAGTATAGTGTAAAAGGTTTTTTTTTTGGGACATTTGTATAGTGTCCCAAAAATGTCCCACAAATCACGAAGTGCTCTAAGCAAATGCATAATTAGTCCATTGAAAAGTTACATTTGGGGTTGCAAAAGTCAATTAGTATTACGTACTGTCAGTTGTTATCAACCGCCAATACCAAAAAAAGTCTTTCTCTTCATGTGTAAAAAGCATTTAACATAATGCAATTTTGTAGTCTTGATTATTGCCCTAGTTTATAAAATAATCGTCGTCGAACTCGTAGTAATCCCAGACTAACATAGATTTTAAATATTACACAAAAAGTTAAAAAAAAATTATTTCTTTATTTTTATTAATTGGGAAACATACAATACAAAAAAACTTATAATTTTAAAATTTTTAAATAATACAATCATAATACATACATACATACTTACATATCCTTACGCTATATCCTCAGAGAGAAGACGGAGCGCTAAGCATCAGGCTTCTGGCATACTTCTTTCGCCTCCTCAAATCTCATCATGCAAGCACTTCCACCGAGGAAAGCGAATATTTTTGACATTGCCATAAAATAACAAACTTTATCAAAAACATCTAGAGCATTTCTTAACTTGTAATTCCTCTGTCTGTCCCGAAAGGTTCACATTAGAAAAGGTTTGCGGATTAATAATAATAATGAAACCAACGTTATTACTTACAATTCTTGCTACCTATTTAATTAATTTACACATTAGCGTTAACAAACCGTGTACGGTACCACGCAACTTCTATTAATGGTAACAATATTAAGTCAAGGTTAAAACAGACTAAAAATTAGATGTAACTAGGTTTTACTAACAGCTTTATTCGCGTGGGTTTGAGAGAAAATCTCACATTAAATAGCAGTCTTATCCTGTTAGCGGTTTCTATAAAAATTACAACGAGGTTAACCTTCAAAACAAATTTTTGCCCGTTATCGTTATTTTCTTAAGTTTTATTTATTTCCCATTTTCGTTATTTTCTTTATTTTTGTTATTTTCTTTAGTTCATAAGCCTGAGTATGACAAAAGACTGTGGTAACTATTCCACGTTTACGCCGCTTTAATAGTAAGGCCGTAAGACCCTTACGATATTCGTACAAACTGATAAAAATTTATGAAATAATTTATGAAATACTTTTGCTCGTGACTTCGTTCGCGTGAAGTTCAAAGACACACAATATCTTTCTAAATTATAACGTATGTGTTATCCTGATGTATGAGCTATGAGATTGTAAAATTTCATTAAAATCCATTGAATAGTTTTTGCGTAAAAGAGTAACAAACATTGGTACAAACATCCTTACAAACTTTCGCGTTTGTAATATTAGTAGGATTAACTGATTTAAAGAATATATAAACACATATTTTAAAGAATATAATACACACATAATTTCTTCTAAAATATATGCAATGTAAGTACAGTCACTGTCCTGTCGCATTTTTTGAATATAAATAGTACTAGATGCGCTTCGTGGTTCCTTTGTTTTGTGTTACCCATAGTACAAGCCTATTGCTCAGTTTTGGTTCACACAATTTGTATTTTGTCTGAAGATAAAAAAAAGAATATGGATTTGCGAAAAAATATTTCCATGATGATCTGAGACAAAAAAAATAATATACATTGAACGCGCCGGCTATTTATCTTCTCACACAACCCGTAACAATCGGCCAATATTTTGTTCTTATTATTATAAGGAAGTGATATAGGCGATGAAGAATGCGATTAAGAAGTTCATACAATCTGGTGCCATTTGTAAGCTTAAATACTTATCTCTAAAAGTGGGATTAAGTTGTTTTATTGTGTCCTAATGTCCACCTGTAATGGGAATTTGCGCGAAGTTATATATTATATGCATATACTATTGATGAGATGAGATTTGAGGAACCGAAAGAGGTATGTAAGGACCGCGACGCTTGACGCCCCGTCCTCTCTGGCTACCCCGTTAGGAATACAGCGTGAAGATATGTATTCACGCTGTATATAATACAAAAAAATAAAGCACAATAGTATATAATGTATATACTACTATGCGTCATTATTAGGCAACATTTTTTTGTACAAGTTGATGAACTAATAATTTACAGTGTAGAAAGAGTTTCTGCAGGAAAATAATTCTAAGTGAGTCTTAGCTCATCAAAAATTCGATTTCTCGTATGAACAAGGGGATTTTTTTATTAAACATCATTTTTTGTTATTTTTTTCATGAAAAATGAATATGACAGCTTTGTAGTGCATACAATTCCCTACAAAAAGTTTATGTAAATCAATGGTGTACTATCAATATTTTTAAAATCAGAGCTTATAAGTAAAACCTTAAAAAATCTGCATAAAAACGCGTTTAAACCGACAAAATAAATTTTAAGATAAACTAATAAATATTTTATGTTTTTGCAATTAATTCTTATTGTTTAAATTATTTATTAGAATACGGTATTGCATATAAAAATGTAGGTATACAGAATGTATACAGAAAAAAACCGTTACCACTAAAAATATGAAATAAATTAATAACAAGTATTTTTATTGTTATTAATGAAACACTCTATATATGTAAAATTCGGTGATGTTACCAAGGCAAATCCCATGCTGAGTGGAACGCGGGGTGTGCCGCCATAGCCCCTAACGGCACTCCGAATGCGAGCTCGATCTTCACATCATCAGCTCTTCTTGGCCAGGAGCCTCTCGCCTCCCGACCTTCTGAACCGGTGGCCTTCGTATCATTCGTCATTATTATTTACACTTAGTGATTATAAATTTAGATTAAATAATATTATACTCTTTTATTACATTTTTACGCCACGAAAAATATTAAAAGCTTGTCATTCTATTCTATTTAATTTTTTTTAATTTAATTTCTGGATTCTATAAGAATTAAATACTACGAACTATTCGTAGCACCTACGCGGCTACGCGCCTACGCGTCTAGGTGCTACAAGCGCCAAGCACGCAACTATTCTGACCGCCGATCGCGTACTGCCGCCGGCCGATGACCGCCGCGGCCTTATTACTTGGCCCCAACTCATTATCATTTCATTAATGACCTTAATGTTACAATCAAAATAACTAAAACCGCTTAATACAACGTACTTAAAGTAGGCTGTGGTTCTTGGGAATTGAACCCGTTACATATTTGAATGACGAGACTTCACTTGAAATACTAATGTAACTATTTTTAAGGCTCCGTACGTCAAAAATAACGTAACCCTTATTGGATCACTTTATTGTCCGTTTGTCTGTCGTTCCGACCAACCAAGTTTCTTTATCTCAAGAACACGTAGAGCTATCATGTTGAAATTTATACCAAACACTGTGGTTATTTGTCCCTTAGAGATGTAAAGAATTCAAGCTTCGTAACCTACGCAATCATAATTATGGCTTTTGTACTCAAACAAAAGCTTATAGGGTACTTCCCATTGAACTCTAATCATAAAATTTTCTAAGAAGCACGCACATCACAATAATAAATTGTTTTTAAATTAGACTAATATTTTTTTTAGATAATACATAACACAAACACATTATGTGGTGGTACGGAATCTTCGGTATGCGAGTCCGACTCGCACTTGGCGAGCTTTTTACCATAAGCACACACACATAAGCACAAACGGCATTTAGTGATTTATCGAAGAAAGTTGCAGCGTTGACGACAAAAATTACAGTTCAATCAACGTTACTTGAAGCCCAAAATAAAAAAAATTGAAGATCAACAACGGATGATAGATAGTCAAGTTACTATCATCAGTGAACAAACGAGGGTAATTAAGGAATTGTCCATAAAAATGGACCAATTGGCACTTACGATGACAACCAAATCGAATGTAGCGAAGAGCGAGACAAAAGAGTCTACTGGGGTATCAGCCACGCAGAGAGGGAGCGAGATCGATGAAAATGTAAATATGGCTCAGCTATCGCAAGTAGAAATGAGTGCGCGGGCCCGTCGTGCAAGAAAGCGATCTAAGGCTAAGGTTGCGTCCATACCGCATAAGCGGAGCGAGAGCGGGTGTCCCAATACTAATTTGGAGGAAAATAAATCCGAAGAATGGAAGTTGGTAATTAACCAAAAGAGAACAAAGAAGATTCCGCACAGCACAATACAGAAGGGAGAAAATGCGCAAATTTGTACATTTCAAGCTGTACAGAAAAAGAAATTTTTGCATGTATGGTCTCTTCATCCTGATACCACAGTAGACGCGATTGTGGAGCATGTTGCAGAAATTTGTGAGTCGAAGGATATTAAAGTTGAAAAGATTATTCCTAAAACTCAAAGAGACTATGCGTCATTTATGATTGGAGTGCCAGAATCACAGTTTGAGAAGGTGAACAAAAGTGATAGTTGGCCACTAAATGCACAATTTAATGAGTGGGTGTGGTTTCGAAGGTACCAAAAACCAAAGAGGGATACTTAAAAGTAAACATAAGCCCATACAAGTCTATTATCAGAATGTCCGGGGTTTGCGAACAAAAACTAAAACTTTCTGGTCTAGTTTACTAAATTCTACCTATGATATTTTTGCTATTACTGAGTCAGGATTAAATACTTCCATTTATGACGGAGAATTAATTCCGCCACAGTTCAAGGTTTTACGATGCGATCGAATGGATGGACGTAAACAAGGCGGAGTGTTGTTAGCTGCTTCGTCACGGTTTGAAATAAAACGCGTGTCCGTGGGTAATGTGGACGCTGCCTTATTCGAACTTGTTTGTGCTACCCTGCATCTCGGAAATAATTGTGTATTTTTATGTTGTGTTGTTTATATTCCACCAAAAACCGATGTAAATGAGTATATGCATTTATTTCATATTTTAGAAAATGTATGTGTTAAGTATGAAAATGTTTTGTTGATGGGTGATTTCAATTTACCTTCTACCGCAGTAGAAGTTCAAAGTTATATGGAATATTTCAACGCTTTCTGTGGATTTCGGCAGGTAAATAATGTTTTTAATATTAATAATCGTACGTTGGACTTAGTGCTGACTACGTTTTTGGCGGGTGACGTGGTGGTACAGGGGTCTGACGAACCTTTAGTAGATATTGACGTACAGCATCCCCCGTTATTAGCTATCATTAGCTTTAACTACCTACAAGAGCTACCTGACCAGAGCGGTACTCAAGCGGATAATTTTGTAACTGACAGTAAGTTGAAATGGAACTTTGCTAAAACTAATTTCCCGATGTTATATTATAATTTTGAACTTTTGGACTGGGGTAATATATATGACATCAATAATTCAGAGGAAGCTTTGACATTTTTTTACAATGCCATCAACGAGACTATTAGCTACCATACCCCAATATTAAAACGAACAGTAGGCAGGAAAAAGTCTAAGCATATTTATCCGGATTGGTATACATCCGATTTAATAAGTGATATTAAACGAAAATGGAGATATCACAAATTGTATAAAACAACTAAATTACAGACTGATTATGAAATGTTTTCCCATTGTCGTTCTTTAGTCAAGAGTAAGACAGCGGCAGCTTATAAAACTTACCAAAATAGGCTGCAAATAAATATAAAAAATGATCCGAAATCCTTTTGGAATTTTATTAGAAGCAAGCAATCCGTACGTAATAAAACTCGCATCACAAAAGACGGGCAAATGTTGAGTGATAAAGAGTCTGCGGAGTGTTTTGCTTCCTACTTCCATTCAGTGTATAGTGAGGTAAGGCCGGTATTGGATCCGGAGGCGGCGGAAAGGAGTGCGGGTGCGAGGGCGGGAGCGGCGCGCGTTCACGTCGGCCAACTCGGTCGGCGCGAACTGCGAGCCGCGCTGAGCCATCTGAAGCCCAAGCAGTCCGTTGGCCCCGATGGGATTCCGCCGTACGTCATCAAAGACTGTCGCTCAGTATTTGAAGAACCTCTGCTGCATATATTTAATTTATGTCTAAGGGAAGGGCATTACCCCGATATGTGGAAAACCACTCGGGTTATCCCCGTACCTAAAGGTAGTTTAAGTCCAGAGGTTAGTGAATACCGGCCGGTAGCAGTGCTGTCGGCAGTTGCAAAAATATTTGAGTCTGCTTTGTATGAATGTATTTATACACAAGTTAAATCACAGCTCGCTGATGCGCAGCACGGTTTTCGGCCGTCTCGAAGTACGGGGAGTAACTTGCTGTCGTTTACGGCATACGTGGCACGTGCGGTAGACGCCGGACGGCAGGTGGATTCCGCATACTTTGATTTCCGGAAAGCATTCGATACCGTAGATAATGACATCCTCTTGATGAAATTTGCCGCAATTGGCTTCACTCCGCACTTATTAAAATTTTTTTCAAGCTATCTAAGGGATCGCAGGCAATACGTCGATCATGCGGGGCACGAATCGGAGCCTTACTTCACATTTTCGGGCGTAAGTCAGGGAAGTAATCTTGGACCTTTGGAGTTCATCATCATGGTTAACGACCTTCCACAGGTGGTAGAGGAGTCTAATTGTCTAATGTTCGCTGACGACCTCAAATTATTTCGGTCGGTTACAGACTTGTCAGACTGTGAGAAACTTCAGCGTGACATCAGTAGAGTAGTACAGTGGAGTTGCAGAAATAAACTGTACTTTAATGTTGCAAAATGCGCTATGATGACGTACAGTCGCGCAAGATCACCGCTGACCTACCAGTATAAGATGGCAGGTGAGGAGATGCCGCGGGTGTCGAGCGTACGAGATCTCGGTGTCGAGATGGTAGCCGAACTAAGATTTCGTAACCATATCATTGGCATTTGTAAGAAGTCCTTCCGAAATCTAGGTTTCATATTGAGACAATGCAAGGATTTCAACAATACAAATGTCATTAGAATTTTATATAATACACTCGTAAGGAGCCGTCTCGAAACTAGTGCCATAATTTGGAATCCACATGAAGCTAAATATGCTAATATGGTGGAAAAAATACAAAATAAATTTACTCGGTACCTATATTTTAAAGAGTACGGTGTCTATCCATATTACCCGTTGATGTATCCGAGTCTATTCGTAATGGGTATGGTCGGGTACAACAAGTTGGGTGTGAGAAGGGATCTCGCGCTCGTGACATACGTCATGAAGGTGCTGCGTGGTAAAGTGTACCACCCAGAGGTACTGGAGGAGTTGCAGCTGTGCGCGCCGGACGGGTATGTGCACGCGCGCCGCCGTCCGGACACTCTCTGCCTACCTATGTCTAGGACTAAGATTCGTAGCTTCGCCCCATTGTCGCGTGCTATTCGATTGATTAACATCGTATCGCGGGATATTGATGTGTTTCATTGCAGTCTGCCGAAATGCATAGAAATAACAAGAAAGCATCTTGAAAATGACAATTATATTTATTAATTAATTCAAATATATCAAATATTGTTACTCGTAGCATCGAATTGGTGTCTTCACTGTAATGATGTTATGTATGCATTTTTAAATAAATAAATAAAAAAAAAAAAAAAATAAAAAAAAAATTATATTTTTTAAATTGGCTGGTCAATAAAAACAGAGTTCATTGCGGCTGGTTTCAATTTATGGAGCTGAATTTTGTTAGAAAACGAATTTCGAATTTTACATATTACTAAGTGTTCCTAGTTCGTCACGTGGCACCTACAATATAATGTGACATCAAGAGTCTTGTGACGAAATAAAACACCGCAGATATAATCACTAGTTAACTATTTTTTATTGTAGTTTAAGATTTGTTTTTACAGAACTATCAAATAAAAATGCGCACGCACTGTCTCGACATCTCGTTTTATCGCCTCTCCTCTCCCCTCCCCTTCACTCCTCCTCTCCTCTCCCCTCCCCTTCTCTCCTCTTCTCCTCTACTCCTCACCATTCCTCTCCACTCTCTCACACCGCACCCTTCCTCTGCCTCACGCCCGGCTCGCCTCGTCGCGTATCGTCGTGCACCTCATGATCTCTCCGTTACAATAAACTTACCTCCTTGTTCATAAATGATTGATACACCTACACTAGCTAGACTATCTGAAATACCCAAAACTATGTCTTTTGTCTCTTTTACTTCAAAACTAATATCTTAAGAAAATGAAGACAAAACATATTTTAGTGTTTAGTGTCATACTCTTTGTCTAGATTATAGCACAGATTAATTAGTTACTTACGTAAAATTATAGTATTGGAGTATTTTACTAAAATTACATATAAGTTGCTACATAGCACACAGTACTGTAAAAGCATTCGCTTCAACTAACTACAAATAAAACTGTTCCATTTCAATGTCATAATTACGTGTAATAACAAAAAGAAATACAAAATTATTACAAACAATAAATAAAAATGAAAAGATAAACTTACAGCAAAAACATTAAACAAAACGACAAATTAGAAACGCAACACAAACACTAATAAAACTGAAGGTGAAATTAATGAATGAACGGCTTTATTTGTTGCAGAACCCAACACAGAGCTTTCGTACGCAGGTTTCAAATAAGGCATGTACCGTAGCACCATATTCAACATAGGTGTACTATCTAACGTTTTATTTCGCTCCTCTTGATTTGTGGGTTCCTTTATATCTGTCTTTATATCTTGCTCAGTTTCATTAGATTTTTCTGAAGAACTAACTTCATTTTTGCTAGATGATTCATCAGTACTTAAAGTTTCATCACCCATGGTATCATCTGTTTTCAGATCCCTTAATACTCGATGCACCTATAAATACAACATACTATAGTGATTGCAAAAAATCATTAGCATTTTGTTAAACTTTAATTACGCTGCAGAAACAAAAATTGATTTCTTGTTGCTAAGTGCCCTACATTATTTGTAAAAATTGATTAATCGTTTGACGAAATTCAAAAAAATACTGGCTGCAGCTTACTAATTTATAAAAATTCATACCTTTACAGGTAAGTTGCTTATCATCGTTGTCTTCGCTAAATTGCTTTCAACGCGTTTCAAAGCTTCCTCTAATTGACGTATAGTTTCAGCTGTAAAGGTAGAAACATTACATATTTAACGTCACTTTAAAATTATTATTCACTTTATGAAATGCATACTAACTTTATCGGTGACGATTTTTATAACTAAATAATACATGAAAAGTTAAATAAAAAAATAGTAAACATCCGTGATAACTAAACGTTCGGAATTTCGGGACTAAGTTTCATCTATTTCGTAATTGCCTTCAGAAAAATTGCTGAGATCCCAGACAAACAAGACTTTCTATATGCACTTACGATCTGACAAGTAATCTTCAAAAGATTTTTCTGTAATCATTATATTTGTACTATCTTCTACCGTTAAATTATGATGATTAAAAGCATCTGAAGTAGTCGTAATATTTTCTATGCTTCCGTTATTTAGTGTTGCATTATGAACAAAGTTTTCGTTTTCATAATCTTCACTTGAAGTATTTACTGAAAGTTTCATTTTCAACCATTAATTTTTAACGTTCGTCTAAAAATCTTGACACTTGTTTTAAAATATTCTTCATACACACCATTAAATTCAGTTGTGGTTATTTCCATCCAATTGGAAGTTACATTTTCTTCCGGTGTTTCGAAAAAGTCGTAATCAACATAAAGATGTTTTTGTTTGCTTGAAACATCTCGAAGTGTGTTGTCAGTTTTGAAATCATCTGCAACATATGATGACACATTTTTAGAGTTGCATATTTAACTTTATATTAATATAATTCTTTATCCCAACTTACTCTCTTCTACATTGTTAGGGCTAATGTAATTTAATTCTCCCAAATTGTAAGACTTTGGTCTTCCAATCAATTTCATTTTCTTCTTCTTTTTCATAGCAAGTATCACAGTAGTTTCATTAGGAATCAAGTTTGTAGTGTTTTTATCATACACTTCAATAGTTTCTTTTAAATCGTTCATTAGATCAACTGGACTTTTGACTGGTATAAATAAGTTTATTCTATTCCCACTGTTATTACTAGAGACTGTCATAACCGTATTGCTCATGGTTGCTATAGCTGTTCTAGTTAAATATAACTCATCTAAACTTCCAATATAGTTCAGAGACTCATTACCTTCTGTTTCGAATATTATATTTAATAATGTGTGTTGTTCTCGTGTCATTGTGTTATCTACATCATCAGTTTCATCTAGATCGTATCCTGTAATACGTACATTGTTTTTTCAATTTCGATAATGTCTTTCCTGCTAATTATGTTTAAACTTAATTATTTTAATTACATAATTTTTTCTCTGATTTTAATCATCTCTGCACTTACTCGAATTTAAGTGAAATTGTTAAATTCGTTTCGTCGGGTAAAATATTGCTTCTTTAAGTAAATCCAACAAAACTACATGGATACATCGTAGTTAGCGGAAGTAAAACTGAGTACTTACACAAAATTTTCTAGACCACGAAAATTAAAAAACCAAACAAGTTAGAATGAAGAATATCACTAACGGTAATTACAAAGACCTTGCAGCTCAGCATCTGGTCTGGAGCGGGCAGGACAAGCGGTAGCAGGAGTAGTAGGCAGCCACAGGGAGCGTAAGGGCACAGGGCCGCGAGGGGCGAAATTGCATACTAGCCGTTCTACACTGCGCAAGCGGCCATGCCACGGTGTCTGTGACAGTTAGTTCCAGTCAATTTTTTGGGAATCCATCATGCTCGAGAATATGCAATTACAAGAATACCAGAGATAAAATAATCGAAAAGAAGTTTATCTTCCCACTTTTTATTAAACCTATTTAACATTCCCTATGTTCAGTGCTGGCTGCACTGACTAAAGTGGGCTACTCGCGATACAGCTTGCTGTATCAATTAGCTGGCTGCCCTCAGACTGATTGCACATTGCAGCTTGTACTTGTGTTCGTTTTAGTAGGCGTTATTATGATGCAATCTACTGCTGTCAGCAGCAAATTGTATCAAGCTACAGTTAGCTGTATTAAAAGTAGACACTTTAATTTAGTTCTCGAAGTATTCGCATCTTTGTGCAATTCATATGAAATGAAAAAATCATAAAAAACCATTGTTCAATAAAAAAAAATTCGTGTACCATAAATCGACTGCGTCCACAGCCCACCATGTAAGTACGTGACCACATTATTTGGGCGAAGTCACCGTAAAAGTTTGTTTGATCAAATGATCTGAAAAATTTGACAATCTTTTAGAATGTTCTGTAAGTGTAAAACCTGACCTGAAACATACATTTTATAATATTACCGTCGATAAAATATAATCAATCGTTCAATCTTAAATGCATAAATAATATTTAACGTAAATTATTCATGATTACTTAAAAGAAAATACTACATGAAATAAAAAATATAAACTTGTAATAAATGCATAATAAAAATAAATGTATTAATTCCATAAATAACTTACATAAACCAATTAAATAAAATTAATAACTTTAACAAAAATTAATATCTGCGGAACTTTTAAATTATAGTAAGCGCGTCATAAGTTTTACGTTCGGAGGGCAATTGGTTAGCAGTCGCGCGTTTATAGCAGTGAACCTAACATACCTCTGAGAAAGCACTAAGTCGTGGTGGTTAAAAGCACCACATAACCCAATCTCTCCCTCAGGGGGGTATCTGTGCATAGATTTTTCCTGTGTTACCATAAAAAGGACCGTTCAGGCCAGTGACTCGTTATGCAGAGCAGGTTAAATTTAGTCAATAAACTTAGCTACCTGCACTAATAGCTAGTTTATTTAATGCATCCCCCTAATCAATATGTAGTAGAGCCATGCTCTACCTCACATATGCTCCTCACATGCCTCACATGCGCGGCTCGCCCGGTGAAATACCACTCTCACAGAATATCGGCATGAAATTGCGTTATGTTTCGTTCGGTGAGTGATAGTGCCAGCGGCTCATCTTCCCTCCTTTCCCTAAAGGCCGGCAATGCATCCGTGATTCCCCGGATGTTGCGGCTGTCCATGGGTGGCGGTGATCACTTTCCACCAGGTTTGTCCCCTCTTTTATGAAAAAAAAATCTATTCTACCTATTCTGTTCACGGACTTATCCTATCTACTACCACCCATGGTAAACATAAAACAAAGTAGCAATTCGCGTTTTTCCGTGTATTCCCATATAACATCTACAATAAATTAAACCTTACGGTATGTAAGAAGTTACATTTCCTTTGTAGTGTGCAGCCTGCATGTACCACATGTCGACGAGCGACTCGACCCGGAGCCCGGGCGCTTCACCCAGCACCGACGACACGCACTGGCCTACTGTTATGGAATCTACAAACATACATCAATAAAACCTCAGGATCTTGTTACAGCGACATAGCCACGACAGTGCTCCAGTACCCCAGGGGCAGATTGAGAGGATCCTGAAGGATTTTACAGTACCTGATTTCAAAGAGCCAACGATAAAAATGCTGTCTATACTGAGAGTCTGAGAGTAGGGTTGCCAGATCGTCAGCAAATACAGGAAAGCCCCAGAATTTTCTTTCTTGTCCACTGTACAATACATACATACACACGTATCTTCACGCTGTATCCATAACGGGGTAGTCAGAGAGGACAGAGCACGAAACGTAACGGTCCTTACATACATCTTTCGCTTCCTCAAATCTCATCATCCTCCTCACACATTTTCGTCTAGGCATGTGAGTGCTTTTGACATTTCTGTCGGCTAACACTGTGGCTATTTGATCTTCATAAGTCAGCCTTATCCATTAACATCCCGGATATACTATATTCGTTTTTTACAAGTAAGTCCAGTGATATATGTGACCAAAGGTGACCAGTAATAAAACTCCGATAATAAGTAATAATGTCGTACTGCTGTCATTGAATTTAAATTTCTGAAAAAGATTCTAAGAGGGCTGCCAAAATCACTATTTCGCTGACACTGGGTTACTGTCAGTATATAATGTGAAAGAGATAGCGAAAGAATGTCAGCAAACTAGAATGTCTTCGTCAATGAGTAAGACAAAATATTCATGTTTACAAACTAAGTTAAAATAATTATGAGAAGTGTTACATTTTTATTTCAATTTTTGCTCAGTTTTTAATTTTCAGTAATAATACTCCAGACGATTACACAAATTGTGTTACCCCAAACTAAGCACTAGGTTTATATTATGGGTACCACTCAATGAACTGGGGAGTTCCCTGTAATACTCCAACTCCACACGAAAAGTTCGTTTTCCAAATTGACCTAGAAAATACTGCGAATTATTACTTGAAAAAACTCCAAGAAAACAGAGAAATGATAAACCTAAATCTGGCAACCCTATCCGCACGAGAAAGGAATATAATTATGGAATATCCCACAGCAGCATATCTTCCAAATTGGCTAAGGGTTAGAATTTATTATGAAGAAATAGTAATCAATAGAACCTTTCACCGTCTGGTTCCCATTGCCATCTGTAAATCCATTTACTACTAAAAGTGACGCTAAGATGTGATTTTACTGCGATTCATTCTATCGATTCTAAATTGAAAATGGATTGAAGATAAATATCTACATGTATGTATCTTCTAAAAATACGCATCATAAGTTATTGCTAAATTTAGTTACTTATGACATCACACAGTCACACTAAATTTATCTAAATCATAAACTTATTGTAGTATGTACTGGCGTATAGACGAATATAGAGCTCGTTGACGCGTGACGATTTTTAATTTGTCAATGTCACCTATGAAATGAATGATTCACTTGAATATTTTGATATGTAATATCCCAATCACATACAGAACACGTAACCATTATTGAAAAATAAAACAGTAATAACACAAAATAATAAAATAAATCAACAGCGTTCTCCACAGCGTGACGACTTGGGACAACCTGTCATTAAAAAAGGGTTACAATAGCGTCTCGCTTGCTGTTCCTTTTCCTACTTGTGCCACTATCATAAAATATTACATTCTCACTCGCACTCTTAGGACGTCTATGGTATACGCCAGTATACCATAGTGCTAAGTTGATGCTCTAAATATCTAGCTACGTTTCTAAGTATCTATAATGTCAGTGTAATATTTACACAAATCTCGGCATATATCATTTTCTTCGGGCGTCCTAGGTGGTCGGCACTGGTCGGCCCAGCGCTGAGCTTCACGAGCCAATTCCTCAACCCACCGCTTATGGAACAATAGAAAACCACGAAATCAGCTGCGAGGCAATGTTTTAATGTGAGAGATACGAATGTAACTCAGTAACGACCGTAATTCGTAACTAAACACTTTGTGATATGAATTAAAGCTTCGTGAGCCTTTAAAACCTTTGAGCCACGACAACACAAATCACAACGCTGTCATCCTCCTAGTAGTTGCGACTCTCTGACGTGTAGCGCAACAACCTGCCTATAATGGCTGCAAAGCTCAAGATATACATGTGGGAGATTGTTCATTATTTTACACAAACAATTAATCTGTTACACTCGATTTAAATTAGTTGAGTGTTTAGCAAAGTAGATAAGTACAGTATGTAAATACAGTTGTGTAAACCGATCGGACAGCGAGATAGCGAGCGAGACGGATAGCGAGACAACTTGGCTTGCAAGCTGCCTTGCAAGTGGATCCAAATAGAATCGCTTTCTATTTTTTAGTTAAGTGACGCCCGGCAACAGGACGTCAAAGTCATAAATTATTTATTTCGTAAGTATTTTTAAAGTACACTTAAAATAGTCGAGGTATTTTTTTATGAGTCTACCACACTTCTTAAGGCAGTATACCTTCTGTGGAGAACGTACAAGAAACACAGTTTCTCTTTTAAACATATCTTAAACATTATTACATAATTATTCTATTATAAATATAATTAATCGGCTTGGTGGCTGCATGAGCGGTTAATACCAAGCATGCTTATCATTTAATTTTTAAATAATCCGAGGCTATAATAACCTTTAGAGCACAATTTTCGTCGTCGACGGTCCGCGTGTGCTGTTTTATGCGACGTCAAAATGGTCATCATTCATTTTTATATATCTATAAGAGAAGAAGATAAACGTTTTCTCTCTACTTGCTCCATTTCAGACAGACAAATTATCGACAAAGACGTTGTTCAACTGCAATCACTACAGGTCATTCTGCTTTGAAATGTCTTCATTCAGCTTGTTTATTCTCTCAAAATATGCCGAATATTAGGCCCTGTATTGACTGATGATGATAATTAAACTTCAAGATTAAATATTGACGTTGCTACAAAAAGTACTTAGATTTCGCTTATGATCCGATTTTGGGTATCGCTAATGATTAGAAAACAACGTATGTTATGTACCTACTTACTGTAATATTTTTTAAATAAATGGGAATTCCAGTTAGTGACTTACACCAAATGTGTAACTTCACTAAGCAGTAGATTTGTGCTATGGACAATACACAATGAATGAAGGAGCATACCTCGGACCAAGAAGCAACGGACGAAGCTATAATAAGTTCCCGCTCTTGTCATTATGTGTCAACGCATTTTTGTGTCTCTCTTTCTATCTCATTGACGAGTAAAACGATATACTAATACTGATTGCACTGGGCTACTTCTGTCTAACAGCACATGCCGGCGGGTATAATTAAATTATCTCTTACTACCTCCATTAGCCTATACTGTACGCGCTCGTTTGTTGCTACTTAACAACTACGCAACAGTTAGGTATAGTCAGTATGACAATTTCGCATTGCATGTGTAATTCGTGTCAATCATGACCAGCTTCACGTGCATTACTGATATAATTGTTTACAAAATAATAGTTATTCAATAAAATAAATTATGTCATGTTCAACAGTGTATTGTTGTACTGTGACCCTTCCCTAGTCACGCACATTAGTAAAAGCACATCAGATTAATTAGTTTACTACCGTAAAGTAAAAGTCTAGAAACTAAGTATATTAACAAAATACGGATACTCTAAGAACAAATGCTCAGTCCATTTTAATTGTTGGTCTGAGGAGCGTAATCCAGATTTCAATACAATTCAGAAAATTTTTCTAAATTGAATTTACCGGGAATCAAACCTAGAACCCTCGGCTTCAGGTAAATCTCCTAACTAAGCAATTATTAAGGTAATAGATAATTTTTTTTATATAAAAAATATCTTTTCGTACTAGTTTCACCATATTCCCTGCTGTAGGTAACTTGCGCAGACTTCCCCAGGCAGCTTCTGATCGACGACGGTTCAAACGCGCCACTATTCGCGCTTTCTCCTCCATTGAAAGCTCGGCTTCTATGTATCCCATACATTCGGGAGATGGTCCAGGCTATAATACATTATTTAGATATAGTATGTACTTACATTAGCAATCATATGTGTCAACCAAAACAGAAAAACCTGAGAAATAATTTTCACTGAAACTAAAAGCGTTTCACCCAAAATTAAATAAATAAAATTATAAAGTACATACAGAGTACCATGATATTATTACATAATACACAACAAAAGAAGATTATTCTAAGAAAAGAAGTTTAATAGGTGCTCACTGAAAATTGGCAAAACGTATGTGTATTGGTCCGTTCACACATCTTAGCACCGCAGTAATTAATGACACGCTTGTCTAAACTCTGAGCGTCAATAAACAACAAATCAATGAAAATAACCACAAAATAATATTTCATTTTATTAATTGTTGACTTCTAATTTTGCTAAGCATTTTGAATTTTCGCTCCACATGACATTTTGTTTTTTCAATTTATTGAGGTACTGGCGTATCGGCAACTATAAATAATAATTGAATAATGAAACCATAGACATCTAATAAGAGACAAGTAATTTTACAAACTAAGCGAAGTTCCTCTATGGTTCCTAAAAGTCTGTGCTTCCTATATCGAATTTCTAAGCAAATCATTCTGTCAAGGTTGAAAGAATGGGGCGTAGCGGGCAATACAGGTAACGTCGCGTAAGAGAGGTAAAGAGAGAGAAGAGAGAGAGATAAATCATAAGTGCATAAATCTTTTCATGAATTTCTGTTAAAAAAGAAACCTTGTAATAAAATGATTTCTTTATTTACTGATCAAAATAATTAAATTTACAAGTAATTTAAAAACAATCGTTCAAATCCAAAACATATAATAACTATGTGAAATTGAAATATACCTATATAATGTGAAATCAAATAATTATTCCAAAGATAATTTGGAACGAAGTACCTACATAAGAAATATTCTCACTCACATATTTAATCATTGTTTAACTTCTAACTCCTTCTCAAATGCCTGGAAAAAAGCGTATGTAATACCTCTCCCTAAAACCTCCAATCCTATCTCCCCTTCAGAGTACCGACCTATTTCTATCTTACCTTTTCTTTCTAAAGTACTTGAACATATCGTGCATGAACAACTGACTTTCTATCTTACCTCTAATAACGTACTTAGTCCTTTTCAGTCTGGCTTTCGTCCTGATCACAGTACTGCTCTCCTTAAAGTTACGGACGACATACGTTTCGCCCTTGACAACAAGTTTCTCAATATTCTTACTCTTCTTGACTTTAGCAATGCTTTCAGCTATGTTGACTTTGACATTCTTCTTGGCATCCTCAATTCTCTCAACATAACCTGTATAGCCTGCTTCAATCCAGTTCCTATCTTCGGGATCGCCCGCAGTGTATTTGCTCTGAAGTTTCTGTCAGACTGGTGTGATCTCTCTGCGGGCGTTCCCCAGGGCGGCGTACTTTCTCCTCTTCTTTTCTCTTTATTTATAAACACCGTCACTAGAGCACTTTCCTGCAACTTTCACCTCTATGCAGATGCTTTGCAGCTTTATCAGCATATTAATATAAACCTTATTAGTGCGATTATTGGTGAAGTGAATGGCGATCTGGAGAAGATTTGCAAATGGGCTGATTCTTCTGATTCTTATGGTTTGTTGGTTAATCCCAATAAATCGCAAGTCATTATTATATGTGTAAGCTAGCCGATTATTCCACCTTGCCCTCTGTTACTTATGACGGTGTTATTATAATTTTTACTGATTCTGTTAAAAACTTATAAGTCGTATTTGACAGAAATTTATCTTGGTCCAACACATCAATTAAATCTATAAAAGAGTATACAATTCTTTCCATTCCCTAAAGCGTCTTCAACATTTTTTACCGATAAAAACTAAGGTCTTTCTTACTCAGAATTTGCTATGGCCTATTATTGATTATGCCGAAATTTTTTTCTGGATGCTACTGAAGATTTACTCAATAAATTAGAACGATTGCAAAACCTATGCATCCGTTACATTTATAACTTGCGTAAATGTGATCACGTATCTTATTTCAGGGCACAAGTTGTGTGACTTCCCATTCGTTTTCGTAGAAACCTTTTCACATCTCCTTCTTACTTAAAAGAACATTTTCAAAACTTTCGTCCTCCTAATAAACTCTGTCGATCTCCATTAGTATTTTCATTAGTAAAAATAGTAGTCATTACAAATTTCCAAAACTAAAACAATATAGACTTATTATATAAGCTGTTACAATATTAGTTAACGGGATTTAAAGTATACGTTGTATACGCCCTATAGATCACATTTACAGGTTAAATAAATAGATATAAATAATTATTAAATTTCACATGAAAATAAAATAATAAATATAGACACAAAAGCTTCTCCACAATGTTCGAGGCGCTGTAGCACGTTGGCGTGCAAATGCGTGCGGGTGAGGCGCACGTCACAAACAACCATGGAGTCCCTTTGCTTATTTCAATTATTCTTTTTTTCGTAAGAAAACAAATTTAGTTAAGAATTTAGTGTTTATTTTAGTTTTATTCTGTAGCTATATTAATAGTGATGCAAACTCTGAAAGGACGTTAACTAATATTTTAACACATTATACAATAAAAACACCCTTATTAGACAATAAAAAAAATAGAATTTTTTATCATGAACTGCTTTTATTTTTTATGTAGGTACCTACATTTACATGATTTTATATAATTGTCTTCAAAAAATATATTAGTACTGCAAAATTGTGTAAAGTCCAGTATGATAAAATTCTTGATAATTCTCCAATTCTTGCTACAGCTAGGATCTTCGATATTCATTATTCGGATTTCATTATTTCGCAGACTACTCGATAATAAAACAGTTCAAGACGTTAATTAAAGATTACACTTTTACAAAGTTGATTTTCTTTGAGCCATGCTATGTACAATACTTGTATAAGGAGAGTTGTCGCTTGTGACCATTTCAATCTAACTTAACCAAATGTGTATATTTGTTTAAGTTACATTGAAATGAAAGCACACACACATACATATTTTCACGCAGTATTCCTAACGAGGTAGTCAGAGGACGGAGCGCCAAGCGTCGCGGTTCTTACATACTTCTTTTGCTTCATCAAATTTCATCATTCTCCTTACACATTTTCGCCTAGGTATGCGAGTGCTTTTGGCATCTCCGTCGCCTAACAATCTGGCTATTTGATCTTCATAAGTCAGCCTTAGTCTTCCTTGGCTGTTTTTACCACTCACTTTCGCTCTGTAGATTTTCTTCGTTAGTCTTTCATCACTCGTTCTATGTGCTCGAACCATATTAAAATTCCTTAAGTACTTCAATTTCACAACACTGTCATGCAACCCTGTCATACTGCATAACTCCTCAATACTTATTTAGTCCGCAAGGCTGACACCGCACATATATCCAAGAAATCGCATTTCTACTGCATTTATCTTACTTTCACTCGATTTCTGGCATATCCAGGCCACACTACCGTACAATAAAGTTGGTACCAACATCGCATTGTGTATGGCCATTTTGGCCGAGTTAGACATATTCACACTGCCTACTAATGCGGACAGAGCACCGTTCACTTTATTGATAGCTGCTACCCGTCTCTCCACATCCAATTCATATCTTCCATCCCTTTAAAACGCACTTCTAAGATATACGATTTCGTTCACTTGTTCTAGACCTTTTCCATTTACCCCTATTTCATACTTTGTCTGTACCTTTGCCGGCTGCTACCCGTCTCTCCACATCTCATATGTAATTCCTTCCTTCCTTCCTACCTTTCAGCCATAGGACGTCCACTGCTGGACATAGGCCTCCCCTAAAGATCTCCAATGTATAAACATAAATAAAACTAATTTATTCCATATAATTTTATTCCGGTCAGTATACAAATTAAATACATAATTATAAGCGACTATTTTGACAACATTTTACATTAGTCGTAAAGAATAACTTATACAGGACAGACGATATGTTTACAAAAATATAACTACGAAAGTTACAAAGGGCTCAACAACCCATACCTAGTCAATGGCAGAGGAAGCACCGTAAAAAAAATAAAAAATATTTACTTTGTAATGATAATTAGTAATTATTTAAAGCAGGAAACATTCAAAGGCAAATCCAGACTTCGAGACGTTCAAGACAAAGGGGTCCTTAGAGTGTAATCACAAATTATTACTTAAAAATAATGGACTAAATCAGCTGACCGTAGCAATAACAATATTTCGATAAAATGAGAAAAAAACTAGATGTACTTATCCCTGATAAGTCCGGGACCGGCCCAAGCCTGCCTCCGAAAGAGTCTATAGACCTCGCCACGAGAGTTGAGTTGAGGCGAGCAACACGCAGTTTTGTATCTTGATGTATCTATACGCACTAGTGGTGGCTCGGATCAACTGTCACAACGAAAGGAACATTTGCTCTAAGAACGTGTACTTACGGTGTCCCTTTTTTGTTGACTGAATTTCTAGATTTTTACAAATATCCGTAACTAGGTAAGGTCACAGAGAGTCACAGTATAACGCTACAAGTACAATACACAACATGACATATTATTATTTTTGTGAATACTAGAAGCTAAAACGTTTAAGATTAACGATTATTTTGCAAATAATTATTTCATGACAATTACACTGACAGTGCGAGGTTGCCATACTTACTATAGCTAACTGTTTTACTCGTGGTTACGCTCAATGAGATAGAAAGAGACAGAAAAATTCGTTTGACGCAAGGTGATAAAAGCGGCCACTTATTATGGTTCCGTCCATTATATTTCATGGTCGGAGAGTGGTGGTGACGACATTGTATAACGTAACTGAGAAACTCTTGCCCTCTTGCTTGCACGTATATATGTATATTACTTAAAAAGGGGATAGGTAAAGTTCACGTTGTTTAACATGAGTAGTACCTAAAATGCGTCAGACGCAAATATAATAATTCATATTCATAATAAAATACGGGCATATAACAGTAAATATATCGTACAAATCTAAACGTCTACGGCATGCTTATATACTTCCATTACGCGAGGACGTAGTTTATAAACCACGAAGCTAAACTAGTTTTTCCCCATGACTTCGGCCCATAAAAGATGCCAATAAAACAAATTAATTGAATTACTATTTTATGGCACCAATACAAAAGAATATCCAGCGAAAATTAGCGTAGGCTAAGGGGGGTCCTGACCACGGTCCTCACTCCTTAAACATCTCCCCTTATATACGTCAGTTTATCAGTCTATTTAGTATCAGTATCGAACTGACACTATATTTTAGCATATTATTACATTCTAGCTAATGCTATGGACTCAGGTGTTACTTTGCGGAAATCCATTTCATGTGATAAATTCCTAAAATCTTCAGCTATTTTCCGCTCAAAGTCCAAAAACCACCAATCGACACGTGTTTCGCTTCTCAACGAATTATCCTCAGGATATAGCAGACACAGGATTCGGTCAGCTAACCAGCTCCGAACCCATTATCAAATCAATGAATCAATTTCGGAGCTGGTTAGCTGACCGAATCCTATCTCTGGTATATCCTGAGGATGCTTCGTTGAGAAGCGAAACATGTCGATGGGTGGTTTTTGGAGTTTGAGCGGAAAATAGCTAAAGACTTTAGGAACTTACCATATATATTCTAGTTGTTGGCTGCGGCTTCGCCACGTAGATTTCATACGTGCGTCGGTGTTATCTACCCTCAGGTGTCTGCCTGTTCTGCCAGCTACACCGTGGCCAGCGAATAAAAACCTAAAAGTTTCACATAAAATCTCGTAGCGAGTCCTATAGGGCTATAGTATGTGCAGCAAACAATAATGGCTATCTAATAAAAACCTATATAAAAGTAATTAAAATCTATATAAATAACACATTAAAACCTGTGATACATATGTGATGCCTTTAATGAAGTCTATTAACCTTTAATGTTATAGACCCAATGACCCCTAGACCCGCCATTAACTGTATCTTATCAAAATGGCACAGTTACAATAAGACAAAGATAAATATAGCCAATTTAAAATAAAATTTAAATTTTAAAAAATAATAACAGCTAATTTATCTGTGATTACTTACAGTATCTCCTCATATTATTCTCCACATATAAATTATTCATAAACCTCACAGGTTTAGTTGCTGACTATACTCTGAAACAGAGTTTACTGCCACCTCTAATAACAAGTATTGAGGCTTACTTGGAGCTTACAGATGGCAAAGTCGAACGAGATAACGAAAGCTTGATAGCTTATA
Organism: Zeuzera pyrina; assembly: GCA_907165235.1. Taxonomy (NCBI): domain Eukaryota; kingdom Metazoa; phylum Arthropoda; class Insecta; order Lepidoptera; family Cossidae; genus Zeuzera; species Zeuzera pyrina. The sequence goes on along the minus strand of OU015624.1, from coordinate 21,910,541 downwards.
ACAGCTTTTTACAATAAATCCTATATCCCTTGATAGAATTCAATATACTTTTAGATAAACTGCTGGTGATACATTGTTTCCCTCCTAGACCATGAAAAACTGATTTTCTAGAAAAAGATTAAATTTAAGCTGTGCTAAAAAATAAATTACATTACAGGAGACTGGGAATGCCCTAGAGCCCCTAGCATAGTGAGCCTTGAACAAATTGATGGAGAAATAAAAGGTCTCCCAATTTTGCCCTTACCTCAGAAGCATAAGTTACAGCTCTGTTATATTACTTTGAATTTTTATGGTACCTAAACTACTGCGAGTCTCACTCGAGTGAATAAATTACATACAAAAATAAAAGAGTACAAAACAATACATTTCTCCCAAATAAAAAAAAAATTTACAAATTAAGTTGATAGCACATATAAATATTCTATTCGGCCAGTATTTCTACGAATTCACAATATATAATTGACTAATCGATTCAAGAACAACCGATACCCATGACTATAATTATTTAAAAAATCACTGATGATCTTCCAGTTTTGGTAAGTAGTACATGGAGTCAATGAAATATTTGGTGATATCAGATACCAAACTTCTATCGGATATTTCTTGAGCTACACCATATATCGCCATCTGAAATAACATTAAATTTATATAAATAAAGAATATATCAGTAATAAATTTAGGTATATCCTCGGGAAATCCCAGACCTCACATTCGGTCAGCTATACTATAACACAGAAGTAAAAGATTCAATGAAGTAGGAAAATCACTGTTTCAAGTCGCACTAAGTGTTGGGAAAAGGCACTATAATTTTGTAAAGACAATAAATCGTGTCATTTCTCTTTACTAGAACCTAAACTCCAATCTACAAGTTTGTGACGTCACAGTGCCACTATAGCGCCATAATAGCGCCATCTCTTATCCTCACTCCATCCTCACAATAAATTTAAAAAACAATAATTATTTTTTAATCAACTTTATAATAATTTTTCACACTGTGTTTTATCATGATTTTGAATTATTTTATTGCATAAAAGAGTTAAAAATTATTAAAATGATAAAACATATCGTTTTAAGAACTGTCTTATCTGCCTGCTATTAAATGCTTACTGGTATTATATACCTACACATACAATATGTCTTTAAACTACGCTGTTTTGTACTACAGATGACGAAAACGAACTGAAAAAGTCCTCAGTGAGAGTCAGACTACAAGAAAACTGCTGGTCATATACTTTACTGTCTACCTGCACTGGTTCCCCTGTGGTGATTCATATACTTGCTCCTCTCGACCTGTACTTGGTGCACTTGTCAGTCAGACCTCTCTGGTAAGCCAGGAACATGTATGGCCGACTTCAGAAATTTTATAAAGAGCTGGCCAAGGAATGATTCCACTTACAAAGGAAGTCGTATGTCCTTATAATATTTTTTTTTTTACCAACTTTAATATCTTATACCTTTGTATCTAAACTGTCTATACCAAGGTATATTGACTGAACATATAAAAGGCATTTCTGAAAGATATTTGTGGGAGGCACAAGGTGGTTTGAGGAACGGTAGGGGTTGTATGGATCATTTTCTCGCTCCGCGGTGTCGCGGGGAAGTTTCTGGCCATAGATCGCAGAAAACTGCGATCTATGGCCAGAACCGTGAATCTTGAAAAAGCATTTGATAGAGTAGTGCGAAAGAAATTGTGGAGTATTCTCCCTGAATATGGTGTGGAGGGCCCCTTACTGCAGGCTGTGAGGTCATTATATCGAGGCCACAGAGCCTGTGTAAGGATAGATAGTGACTTGTCGCCCTGGTTCGAAGTCTGTTCAGGCATCAGACAGGGCTGCGTGATGTCTGCCTGGTTGTTCGTGCTGTATTTGGACAGTTGCCTTCAGACTTTGAAAGGTAGTATGAGTGATATTATATATATGATGGTACAGTAGTAAACTGCCTATTGTATGCTGACGATGCTGTGCTTTAGCACTATTGGAAGCGAAGTTGCACACTAGTTACGTGCATGAAAGAAGAATGTGAAGTGAAAGTATTGAATATGAATGTGATCAAAATTATGGTTCTTGTGTTTGAAAGGAAAAATGTACAAAGTATAAAATATGCGTAAATGGAAAATGTCTAGAACAAGTGAACGAAATTGTATATCTGGGAAGTTTCGTTTTCGAGGAATGGAAGATGTGAATTGGATGTGGAGATTACGGGTAGCAGCTGTCAATAAAGTGAATGGTGCTTTGTCCGCATTAATAAGCAGTGTGTCTAAGTCAGCCAAAATGTACATACACAATGCGGTGTTGGTGCCAACTTTATTGTACGGTAGTGAAGCCTGGATATGCCCGAAATCGAGTGAAAGTAAGACAAATGCAGTAGAAATGCGATCTCTTAGAAATATGTGCGGTGTCACACTTGTGGACAAAATAAGCAATGAAGAGATACGCAGTACGACAGGCTTGCACGACAGTGTTATTGAAAAAATAAATAAAGGAATATGCTTAGATGGTTCGAGCACATGGAAAGAATAAAAGACTGACAAATAAAAACTACAGAGCGAAAGTAAGTGGTAAGAAAAGCCTAGGAAGACCAAGGTTGACTTATGACGATCAAATAGTCAGTGTTAGCCGACAGAAATGTCAAAAGTACTCGCATACCTAGGCGAAAATGTGTGAGGAGAATGAAGAGATTTGAGGAAGCGAAAGAAGTATTTACATACTTGAGTCAGACTCCTTACGGACTACCGCGTCAGGGATACCGAGGGAAGATATGTATGTATCTGAACTGAAGGCATAATATTTCCATTTGAATATTGAAGGTTATTATTATTTGTCTTAGACTGTCTTAGGTTTATTTGTTATGTTTCTTTTTTTCTGTTTTTTGTCTTGCATTTTTGTTCATCACATTGACTTATGTTCTTTTGAACAAATGTTGTGGAGCATATTTTGTTCAATTCTTTTGTTCAATGTATATAAGTTTTTTTTATTCTGTTATTGTGTATTACGATTGTTCTGTATTTTATGTTTGTTTAAATACGCAAGTTGTAAATGCTATTTTTTTTCAAATTGTAAATCTAATAACAGTCATGAAAAATATATTAGGTACACAACATATTGATATAAGATCAACTCTACCTTGCCCTCAACAGGTTCTTTGGCAGTCTTCAAGCAAATGAGCGTCGTTTCACGAATGTCTTCTAGGAAACGCTCGGCCACACCCGGCTGTGTGTGAGCGTGAGTCACGCAAATGTGGACCCTAGTGTTAAAGAATCAAAGATTAAACTATTTTTTCATAACTACTATTTTTCAATTGTTAATGAAAAATAGTAGTTATATATCCATTTAAATAAGCTTAGAATTTAATGTCTAAACAATAACCTTGAAATGACCTTGGGAAATCTCTTAACACTTACGCTTTTACCCTCCACAATTTACAATACGACAAAATAGCTTAATAGCAGCTTCTTATTCGTAATAATTATACATAACATAAATAAAACGATTTAAATGAGTCACAAAAAAGAACTCACCCAGAAGGGAACTGTAACGCATTCAAACTCCACCCCTTTTTATGTAACAGGTCGGCCATTTTGAATATGTCGAATTGCTTCGATCCAAACGCTATAACAGTCGTCGCTGGTTTACCAAATATAAAGATACCGTCGATTTTTCTAAGTCTGTAACAAAAACAAATTCAAAATAAAAAAATATACAGGAACAGGTTGAGTAGTCTGAAATAAAATTCTTTGTCCCAATAGTAACTCACTCTTTCTCAATATATCTGGCTGTATCTACTATTTCTTTAGCCATCAGAACGTAACGAGATTTGCCCACGAACATCATGGTTGCCCAACACGCCGCAATCAGACCTCCCGCTCTACTGCCTAATAATAGAGAGAGAGAGAGTATGAAGTTATTACACAAATATTTTTAGAATAATCAGTATGTGTATGTAAATATTTTGTGACCAAAAGTACCGGTAGGCACAAAATATTAACCCTTTATGATAGGCATAAATTATGTGTAGGCATCCTCGATCACAAGTAAAGAACTAGATTCACAATCTTCACGAGATTCACGAGAAACAAATTATTGTCCGAATTGACTTATACATTTTTAATATCGTACAGTACTATCGGTAATATTGTGTTAATCTAAAGTAGACCATACCATCAAAACATAAGGTTGTAAAAGCTCGTAAAAGACTTGCTTGACATAGAAACGAAGTCTGTTAAAAATAAAACATTTAAAATTAAATGCTTAAAGTATAATTCACGTAATACATTTAAATCGCTCTTTACGTCATTTTGATTTGTTACGTGAACATGACAAGGATAAAACATATATAAATTATAATGCTAGACAAAGAACACAATGTTGCACGTTAGGCAATGACGTATTCAGAAGTTTGATTAAATTTTTCTCGATAATAAATCGACATTTCACTATTGTAATGTCTCAAAACCGCCATCATAGCGTGCCGCTACTGTAGTGTCAATTTACAGAGTTCATAAATGCATAATTAAGTACAGCAAATCTTTAATTTTCAGTACCGAAAATATATTTAAAAAATAGTACCTGTAATAATAAAAATTCGACTCTATTTATCAGAACAGAAATAAAAGATTACCCCAGTAAATTAGATGTGAATGGGGTAGTATGATTTTAAACTTCTTATGCATGATTTTAAACTTAATGGTGTTAAGGTCATGTCATTTGCAAAATATAATTACGAATTTATTAAAAAAAGAGCTATGTAACGTATTATTATTACGAAATAATGAACACCTCAATAAAATAATATTAATTATTTGCCGAAAATAAGAATTTCCAGCTTTTTTGGCATTCTAGATTTGTTGTTTTTACAATTTTTGAAGGAGCAATTCGACATATTCGCTGTTAGCTTTTTCAAATATTATTATCATTTCAAATATCATTTGAGTGCACATTTGGATCGGACGTTTTTGGAGTATTGATTGTGTATGTAGTTTTTTATTTGTGATGGAAGGTAGGCAATTGTTGTTACATTCAGTTTTGTGAACATAGTATGTATACTAATTTGAATTACGTTTACTTGTAAGCGTGAACAAACTGCATCTCTGTCGTACAAAGAAATCTAGTTAATGCTTTAAATTCCTTACTCATCGAAGTATACGTCAAAGGTCACTTTGGTTACACAATTGGTGTGATCGTTTGGCGAACATATAATAAAACAAAATACGTACCGTTCACAGTCGGGGAACCGTAAACCCCGCCAGGCCACTCAGTTGTCACCGTATATTGACAATGTCTGTACTCTGGCTTCCTGTATAATATAACTGAAGTGCCTTTTGGTGCGAATCCGTACTGGAATTTAAAATATATAATCTTATAAATAAAAGACAAGATTAAATGTCAGTCATCCTATCTTAGCCTACTCTTACGATCTGTATGTGAAAATAAGCTATTCGCGCACTCTATGTTTTTTGATGTCGTAAACTACAGTGCGGCCGCTGAGAGAATGTGTTCCTGACAGGTCGTGATCGAATGGACGACTTAACTTAGAAATGGCGTTAAATTTACGATAAAAATACTTTTATCGTTTATTTGCCCAACTAACGAATAATTATCATTAAAAACTATATTATTATGTCAACTGTCAATCAATATTATAATTTTGCGCAAAATTTAATGTTAAATAAATAACAAAACAATATTTTTTGAATCCATACTACGCTGTTACAAGGTTATGGGAACTCTTTATTTTTGTAGTGATATGCCAAAAATAACAGGCGACTGCAATTATCTATTATCTTACCTGTCGTTATACTATAAAATAATACGTTTTTCTTTCTAATAATTTGATAATAATGGAATGTACTAATAAAGTTATACTATAATTGATAATAAGATAATTATTATACATCTATTAGGCAAAGATGATGATAAAGACACTACCTCCTCAAGCAAATCGGAATCTGATTAAACTCGTTCGTTTATCAGTCGCAAATATTTTTTAAGATATTTTTATTATTGATTTTCATATTAAATATTTCTGAATTTTACTCGTATTTTTATTTTCTTTACGCTAATTACATTCAGAAATTAGAAGCCAGACAAACAAGTATTGAAACTTATGTTATTCTTTTCTTGAGTCGGTTGAAGAAATAATATTACAGTGTTACTTTTTGCCCATCACTAGTCATGTCAGAGACGCTGAGAGAATGCGTCAGGAACGCATTCTCTCAACGGCCGGACAATAGTATGGAAGACTACACATATCTATATATTTGGCACTGGAAAATATGTTTGTGATATATGTACGAGTACAATTGTGTTAAATATGTTAGGTATATACCTAAAAGAAAACACCTAGAACTATAATTCAAAATAATCAAAAATATAAGAGAAATATGGAGCGCGCAAGTTTTGACTCATATAATTCAAGTGTTCTCTTATTTTTTAATCATCTGCGTTGCTAATACTAGTGTGTTTTACGCTAAGCCATGTGAAGAAATTAGGGAAATACAAGTCGTAATTGCGCAACTAGTACTTCGAACTATCAGTTTGTTACCAACCGTAAAACAAAATTCATCATTATTTTTATGTAATAAATTGGTCTTCTTAGAGTAACTTTCAATCTTTATCTCAACTCAGTCAGATTTTTATGATCAGTCAATCTCAGATCGGTTAGTTTTTCTGTCAAACGCAATCACTTTTGCCATGTTAAAAGAAGCATTTCTGCCATTCTCATGTAAAAAAGTGGTGTATCTCTAATGTGAAATGTCTGCCTTCTTATTACTAAATCCGTAACACTCCGAAAAAGTGATAGTAGGCTTTACTAGAGTTAAAAAGAACTTCTTGGCAAAACGCGAAACCTTCAATTGCGCATATCTATTCAAACTTTCCAATTCTCAGTCACCACTTACACGGAATTTTAACGCACAATATACTATCACTTTGTACCTTAAAACTCCCAAAAACACAATAAACAGTAAATAAATGCCAACATCACTTCTCCCGTCCTCACGAAAAAGAGTTATCTCACCTTATGCGTGTCGGCGGAGATGCTTTGGACTCCCGGTAGACGGAAGTCAAAGACAGGTATTTGGTGGCCCGCGTCAGGCATGAAGGCGGCCACAAACCCGCCCAGGCACGCGTCCACGTGCAGGGGAACGTCACACTCGAGGGCCACGTCGGATAATGCAGCAATATCGTCCATGGTTCCATACGGGTAGTTGGGGGCCGAACCTACTATCTACCACATTAAAAATATTGGACTTCACTACAATGTATTTTAGAGATCCATATCTGTCAGTAAAAAGTGGTTTTAATCTATAAATACACACATCAAAAAATCTAACCAACACGCATCATTTACAGAAACTGCATGTTTTATTAATTGATACTTTACTTTTTTCTTAGAAAAGTAGATTGGTATACGATCTTTTTTGTTCTCGGAAACATATACTGGCTGATTTTAAAAATAGAACGTTTTCGGTTGTGTTTTGTTTTCATTAAAATAAAAGCTAATTTTTCCCGATTTCATGTGTTTTCGTTTCCTGGATTCGTTCGCAGGGGATCCTGCTGAGCAGCGCCCAGGACGTGGAAAGAGTACAACTGCTCAACAGGACCGATACATACAACTGACTGCAAGACGTCAGCCGATGTTAACCGCCCGGGAGATAGGTTTAAAGCTACAATTCTCAAGTGGTGTTGTTGTTAGCCACCAAACCGTGAGAAATAGGCTGCATGAATACGGCCTACAAGCACGACGTCCAATTAGATGCCCACCTATACGCCATGGGAATCGCGGCCTTCGAAACGAATGGTGTAGGGAACACTTGACATGGGCCCAGGAGCAATGGGATAAAACTTTATTTTGTGATGAGTCCCGGTTTGGTTTCCTGATACGAGAAGGATAAGAGTATATCGTCGTCCCGGAAATCTTGAACAACTGACATTCGTCCAGGAAGTGCACCCTTACAATGGCTCCACAATGATGGTATGGGCGGGTATTATGAAGAACAGACGAACTGAGCTCGCTTTTGTAGATAGCAATATGAATGCTGAAAGTTACGTTGAAGATGTACTCGGGCTTTATGTTCACCCATTTGCACAAAGTCTTGGCTCAGATTTCATGCTGATGCATGACAATGCGCGTTCGCACACAGTTTGGTGGACCAGAGAGTATCTTGGCAATAGAAAACATTCGGGTATTGCCGTGGCCTGCATAAGCGTCAGACCTCAATCCCATCGAGCACGTATGGGACACGCTCCAGAGACGTGTTCTAGAGAACCTGGACGGAGTGTCGACAACCCAACAACTGAAAGACTTGTTAAAATTCCATTGAGACCGATTGCCGCAGGATCAGATAAACAATCTTATAATTTCGATGAAAAATCGCTGCCGACTAGTTTTAAACAACAGAGGCGGTCACACTTTGTATCTAATTACCAAATAATAATAAAAATGTAGTTATTTAATTTTGTAAAGCATGATAAGTTTAATTTCGTATTAACTTTATTTTATACTACATATGTTACGGTACACATATTGTTAATTACTGTGAATAAATGAACAATTGAATGAAGGATTTCGTTGATTTAGTCACTAATGCGTCAAAAAATGCTTAGTTATTATTAATAAAAGAAATATAAATATATTACAATAGTAAAAATCGTTCAAAAGTTCAAAATCGTACATGTTGCTTAGACTTTTTTGATGTGTGTATATACAAGGTTATTGTGAAAGAGAGTATACATCCGCAGTGGTTCCAACGCGTCACTGTTAACTGTTATATTGCAGGTGTAATAATTACGGGATAAGCTTAGTTTGTTTTCTATACAAAAAAAAAAATTTTATGAAAACACAATTTTGTACCCTATCATTATGCCCTTTATTGCAAATGTTTGCTAGCGACGGGAAAACGCTGATATTAGAGTTGCTTCACCTTTATTTTTGTTTAAACATTGAGGTAATACACTAGAACTATTGACTTTTGGCGAAGTTGTAGAATGAAGGTTTTCCATTGCCATGGGTACACACCCTTCCATATTTACCCATCCTTATTATTTCGAAATAACCTTGTATAACGAGAATGATTTTTTCTTTGTCCTTCACGTGTCCTTCAATCACGTGTAAACTACTGAACGTATCGTCATGGGACTATGACCATTCGAAGCGGAATTATTTGTAGATGGTTTTAGACTTTCTTTAATTCCATAGACCCTTATCCTTCGCCATTTTTTAAACAAAAATCTACTATTAGGTACAAAATGTTTAATTACGCTCAGTAAAACGGATGGATAACGGCTAGTCTGTATAAAAAAAAAAGATATTTGTATACATGTAATTGCTAAACTTCAACACTATTTGACCGATCACTATGAAAATTGGCACCTACTATATTTTTTCATGGAGTTTTTGAAACTATCCTCTTTATTGTAAGTCACCATTACGCGAACGAAGTCGCGGACAAAAGTAACAGTTATATGGTAAAAAGACCTGTATATGACCGAAATCAGGTGAAAATAAGATAAACGCAGTAGAAATAAGATCTCTTAGAAATATATGCAATGTCACCCTCGCGGACAAGATAAGCAATGAAGAGACATGCAATTAACAAGGTTGGACGACAATGTTATTGTAAAAATGAAAAAAGCAATATGTAGATGGTTTAGGCAAAAACGTGAATGGTAGCAGAAACCAAGGAAGACCAAGGCTGACTTACGAAGATCAAATAGCCAGAGTGTTAGCTGACGGAAGTGTCAAAAGCCACCTTATACCTAGGCGAAACTGCGTGAGGGGAATGATGAAATTTGAGGAGGTGAAGAAGTATATAAAATCTCAGTCACATTTCGTTTTGTACAATATCATCTTACAACATATTGTTACAAGTCTTTCAGAGGCAATATACTGAACAGCAGAATACTCACCAAACAAGTTCTTCGGCCTATAGCATTTCTGACTGCGTCCACATTAACAGTCAACGTATCAGGGTCCACAGGTATAGTCTTCACAGACAATCCAAGGTATTGAGCCGCTTTGTCAAATGCTGAATGAACCGTCGAGGGCACTATTATTTGCGGATTAGATATGCCTTTGTTGTATGCCAAATCTCTGAACGCTTTACAGGCCATTATAATGGATTCCGTGCCACCTGTGGTTACCTAAAATAATAATAATAAATACAATGTAGTATCTTGTCATCAAATTCATAAAACTAAGGCCTGATTTTAACATAGAAAATTAATTAAATAAAACGATTTTAGACTTTTTTTAAACTGGGGAACTTTAAATTGCGTGTCTAACAAGTTCCTGGCCGGCTTTCATGCATTCATAATGGAACAAATAAAGGTTTCTTTTACAGTACAGACACTAAACACTCATTAAAGATAATACGGTAATAATACGCTAATTGCTTTGTCAAGGTCTTGTTCTCCTGCCTCTTGATACGAGTTTCGCTATACTCGTGTTTCATTATTACGTTTCGTCGAACAAGGAACATGTATGCATGTATATGCGTACATGTTCCTTGTCCAGAATATCTCCTGTTAAATCCTGTTCCAGTTTTCTAAAATTGAAAAATTAGAAAACACCTAGTCTAGAGTCAGCTTGGTCTCTGTTAGTCAAATCAAGTTTCTCAAAGACTGTTTGACGAAAACAGCTGTTGTTCGGAACAGTTATAGTAATTAGTGGTCCAAATACACGAGATTAATTGAAAAATGCTAATAACCTCTTAGTATTATGTTCTCAACGTCATCACTAATAAGCTTTATTCCAAGAACGACATTTTCCAGAATATATATGTAAAAGAACGCCGCCTACTCTCGGATACGTAGGCTTGTTGTATGTAGGGTATGAGACGCGGACAGCATCTCATTTAGTTATACATACCTACATAAATAAAAATAAATGTTTCTTTATATGTTTATCCTCTATACATTCCTAAACTATTCAACCGATTGTGATGAAACTTTAGTGAGTTGTTCTGCATACACCCTCGAAGGTTTCTGATTTATTTAATTTAGTAAACAAAAGATTACGCGAACGAAGTCACGCGCAACAGCTGGTAGTAAACACAACAACAATGCAAACGACTAAGTTTATGAAGTTTGTAAAAAATTTCTTGTAGTTATATTGAAGAACAATAACTATGAATTCGAATAACTAAAATTATTTAGGCACCCAAGGACATTAAAATACGTTCGTTTATGCCACTGGTTCCCAAACTTATTTTGTCTACTGAGTCGACAGCTCATGCAGTCGTTGTCTAAGATGCCTCCTAGCTAAATGAAATTACAAATCACCCCCCAGGCCTCTACACAACGCCCCCATTTTTTTTCTGGGTCTCTTACCGCCTCCCTTTAGGCCTGCAGCGCCCACAAGGGGGCGTTATCGCCCACTTTGGAATTGGCTGGTTTATGCGATTTAAACATTATTGTATTTGTAAGAAAGCGAAAACGAATTAGAGACAAATCAAAACGGTGGCGTGTTTGCGGAACGTGCGACTCCAATTGGCACTGCAATAATCACCCATAATTACCCTAAATATTGCCGTTGTGTGCGTGCAACGGCATGTGCGTATTAGCGCGCACACATACGAACCGCTAGCTTTCTATGAAGATATCTCACTGTTGTGTGTACCTTTACTAGTTCATAACTTACTTCATGCAATAATAAAAATACATTATTTTTTTCTGGAAATTTTGTGGTCGCTAAAGTAGCACAAGCGTGGCGGGCGCGGCGGTGCGCTGACATTTTACAATTGGAAATACGTATACCGTGTAATTACGTTCCAGACAGGATAACGAACATTTTTTGGGGGACCATATTAAGTTTTGAAAAAAGTGGTAGATTAAAAGTTGTTGGGTTACGATGATGGCAGACATTTTGTTCTAACAGTTTATTAGTATTTTTCAATTCACCTGTATATGTGAATTTAAAAGTCGGTTTCTGCTTTTGAAGCTTCTTAGTCTTCACAAAAAAGAAAAAATATATAGCATTTCATCTTGTATGGTATCAAATATCACTAATTCGAAAATATATAATACTGCTTACAATAAAATTATTAGGACTGTATTATGTTCGATAGGTACTTTTTACATAGAAAGATTAGCGCACGGGAGCAATAATATATTTAATTGGATAAAGATTATTATTACCATTTCTATCAAAAAAGCTGTGTAAGTCGCGTCACACAAACATTTTTTTTGTTGCGTGTACATTAAATCTGTGAAATATTATGAAGTATTAATTTAAGTGATTTAAAGGACAATTTTAATTTAGATTAAATGATCCAGACAACTAACTGGATAAGGATCAATACGATATTGGTCAAAATAGCGTTGCAAACAAGCTATATTCAAGATAAATTAAAGACAAAAATTATTACTGTAAGTCAATATTAGAAGATAGACACATACCCAGATACTTTTTTGCAGGCCTTTTTAAGACCTACAATTCTTTACTAAAGTATTTCGTTGTATCTCATAAGGTTTAGCAAGCGCAAGCCATTTAAGCGCACGAAAATTTTTTTTTTAAGTACAAAACTATCAATTAGAATGTGTTTTATACATACCGGTAGAAACTCCCTAAATGATAACGAAAACCGCATTTTGAACTGGATTTTGATACTTAGCATAGTTTAGAACTAAGCAGACAATCAGAAAACCAAATGCGTATAACCACTTCTTTTCTATATTTATACTAGTGATGTGCCGGATCGTTAAAAATGTATATCCGCGGATACGGATCTGAATACAGATATTTGGTGTCAAGATCCTGAACTTTCGTACTCGATCGGTATCGGTGCGCGCGTGACCTTGAAACGATAGTTGACGCCACTTGACGCATTGCGTGACAGGACATGTTTTGACTTATGTAGAATTTAATCTATGTATTGAAAATTAATAAGGTAAAAGATTCGTAAAAGATCTGCCAAAAAAATAACGAATATAGATACGGATCCGGATCTTTCTTCTACCTCGGATATCCGTGGATGCGGATACGGATACGGATATCCGGCACATCACTAATTTATACTAGTGACCCGCCCCAGATTTTCCCGGGTGAGATTTTAAATGTTTGCAACACTCCAAATTTTTTTGTTGAATGTCATACAAAAATACCATCCAAATATCAGACTTTTTCTGTAATTTTCCAAAAATTTTCTTTCATTTGAACCTTGTCCTGATAATTACGAACACCACAAAAAAGAAATGAACCAAATCAGTTGAGCCCTTGATTTTTATTTGTATATTTAGATATATATATAGATTTCTGTTTTATAATATTGAAAGACTAGAGATTTATTTTTATCTTATCTTTACGATAAACTTAATTTTGCAGTTGAACAACAACTAATAGTGCAAAACACTAGTTTCGACTATACAAATTGTGAAACATAACTCGAACATATCCATTACTTACAGTCCCACAGCAGTCCTCATCTCCATGGAACAGACTGATAGCCATCCTCACAACCTCTGCCTCCATCTTGTTGATCCCGGGGAACACGTCTGCGTGGAGAGGGTTCGTATACGCAGTCTGAGAATAAGCCTCACAGGCCACATTCGTTATGTCTTGATTGACATGATACACTGCTCCAGACACATTTCCACTCTTCCAGTCATATGAACCTGGTTAAGGAAAACATAATTTGACTATAACTTAAGCTGTTATAGTGCTTCATAAGCTATGTTCTTTTATCTACATAATCTAGCCATATCCACATAAGAAGAGAACAGAGAAGAGTTATATGAAAACTTTACCCACAAAAACTCCCATAATGGTCATCCTCGGAACATATAGAGGATTCTATGATCTCCAATCAGACATACCGGAGCCCCTCTCACGTTGTGCCATAGCACTGCACACACTGTAGCTTGCAACTTATTTGTATGCCCAAATAAATAGTAGATTTTTCTTTGATTTTTTCATATATATCTAACAATGTAAAATGAATCCATTAAGCGGAATTTTAAATCTTCAATATTTAAAGTGCTTTCCCTCTATAGCTGATAGAGATAGAGGAACACTAAGTTTTATAATTATGAAAGTTTTGAAAGTGTCATGTCATGTGATGTATATCTATGAGCTTAGCCTTGATTATATTATGTGTTTCATAAGCGTTTACCTAAGTTTAAATGATCTTTGACTTCTACTGCAATTTGTTCAGCACTCAGCCCCTGTTCTGGCAGTTCAGTCCTGATGGTGACTCCAGCTAATCTCTTCGCGACGTCTTTCCTGAAGTCCCTCTTGATCTCAGTCATTTTCTCTTCAATCTTCCGTTTCACAAATGGAACTTGTCGTAGCCATCTGAAGAATTGCTTGCGTAATCTTTCTGTGGCACCTAATCACAAAACCATGTAGAACAAAATTACAAAAACAAATAATTGGTCAAAAGTGAATTAAACTCACGCACAGAGGGTTCCCTATGATATTTTTAAAATGGTAAATTCTAAACTTCATATCTGAACCTCAGGACTCGTTATATTTCTGCTACAAACTTTGAATAAGACCTTATTTTCTTCATAATTGATAAAACTCTAGGTACAATAGTTTTGTAGATAATGGAAGAAAATAAATAGTCTGTTATGGCTCCTGTAGCAGCACAGAATCTCTTTTAAATTTCAATGAGTTTGTTATTTATATGTGTATAGATAATACATATTTTTAGACATTATCTAAGTGCCTATTAATAAATTAATGAAAAGTTATTAATTATTCATGTCATTCAATAAGTCTCGCCATTATCAAATTAGTTTTTGCACTATTTGTTATCTACACATACTAAAATTAGAAAAGTAAAACCACAGAAAAACAATTAAAATACATACTTAGCAACAAAGATTTAACATTTTCAACATTGTACACCATTCGCTTATCTTATAAATCAACTCACTCATTGTTGTTTACATTGATGTAAAAATATAATTTAAAAACATATGTTTACTGATTTATGATGCCATAAGAATTTAGAAAAAATTAAATGAAATCAAAATATACACAATAAGTATTCATGTCTCCTTTATCATTTAAATCCTTCTTCAACTTAATTAAGTGTAAGAAAACTTACCTTCTCTAGCATTACAAAGACTATGGACCCAAACTAATGCTAGTACTGATGAAGCAGTGACAGTAACTATTTGCCATGGTTCTTTGTTTTCAAGTAATTTATTTATTGCCTTTAGCGGTCTTGGACGTTCACTCATGGCTGGAAAGAATTTTAAAAGAATATTATGATTTATAAAATATAAATCATTCAAAAAACAACAGAATTACTATTTTAGCCATTTTTATCTAAATTTAGCAATAACTCTACAATAACTCTAAAAATAACAAATATGTACGTACATACCTGCTTAAAGAAGCAAAAATTAAGACAGTGAAATCTTATAGGATTCTTTTCCTGTGATGTTATTTTAGCAAATAATTAGCTTCCTTCACTTTGCTAACACAATCTTGTTACTACAATCATGTTATCTGTAAGATAACTATAATTCAGCAAATCAAATTTTTTGTGATTAATAAATAACTATTATTATATGTATAATAATTGTTCAACAAAGTCGCAATTATGGCAACAGGGCTAAAGCAAAAGGTAAACAGCGTATACACAAGCGTAACTGATACGATACGGAGTGCGATAATAAAAATCGTAATCAATTGTATTGTAATGATGATTGATGGCTTTTTTAATGTTGTTATTCTTTGTCTTTATGTCAATGTCAATATAATTTCTGTCAAAATTACGTAATGTATTTTCTAATTTCCGCTAGATGGCAGTAATTTGAAGCACTTATTTGGTGGGATCTCACTAAAAGTTGATCACTGTGTCCTTTGTGTATAATCTGTAGAATCTCTGTGCTCTCAAATGTCAAATTCCTATAATTGTATTGGTGAAAACACTGTCAAACGACCGATATTCAATTCCAATTTCGTAGATGGAAAATTATAAACGCTATGAACTGTCATTAAACCTGACGTAGGAAGCAAAAAATTACTATGACTCACCAACCTCCAGTTTCCTGTATACCAAACACATCGAAAATGTCGAAAGCTAAGAAAGTCATTGAAGAAGCGAAGGAAATCAACAATCCTGAAATCGATTTGGTTGACAAAGGAATCTCCAGTCTTGATGAGATACCAGGACTGTGTAAGTAGGCTACAAATGTTGTTTTATCCTTTTTTGGAACAAGTTAGGTACTGCAATGCTTGTTTTGACACACCACTTGCTCTTTAGACACACCTATATCATATACAGATGATATTAAGCAAATATAGAATAATTATGTCATGAGAACTTTTAAGTTTTTCAATATTTGCATGTATTACTTCGTCAGAAAATTTTTAAGAGAATTTTTAAAAAAAGAGTTATTTTAAACTAGTGATTTCAGCCAGTACTTACTGCAAAGATTTTGATAAAACATTGTTCATAAAACCTTAGTGATATTTTCTTTGAACTCTATTTTTAATCTGATTAATTTTAGTAATATAGAAATGTATTTATGTGTTAAGAAAAGTAATGTTAACTTTCAGTCAGTCTCACCAACATAACCCGCCTGTCTTTAAGCCACAACAAAATATCAGTGGTGCCAGCAGGCTTGGCCAACTTAATCAACTTGGAAATACTCAATCTTGCTAATAATCATATTGAAGAATTGCCAGTGAGCATCTCGTCTTTACCCAAGCTCCGGATCTTAAATGTGTCACTCAATAGGCTATGGAGCTTACCCAGAGGGTTCGGAGCATTCCCCGTCCTCGAAATCTTGGATTTAACATACAATAACTTAAATGAAAAAACATTACCTGGCAATTTCTTTATTATGGGTACGTATTTCTGTAATTCATTACCATATATACACATATTTATACACCATATATGTACATGTTAATACGTTTTTCTCCCATAAAACATGTATAATAAAAAGCATGTAATTAGGAAATATAGTTTAAATGGCTTTATAGTTTGAGTCCACGAGGAAAATGTTGAGATTAGTGGGGGCGAAAGAAACATACAAGCATTCCATCTTCTCTGACGATCCTAATAGGAAAACAGAGTGGGATATGTGTTTATGTTGATTTGAAGTAATCTTGATAAGTAACCAAAATTATAATACGAATTTTATTATTTGACCCCCATTTTTCTCAACAAAAGGTTGTCACGGTCATATGACCCTTCTTGTGATTGTATTTGGCAGTTTTCTGTCCACTTCCTAACTTTTTGAAATGATTAGCACCTTAATTTAACTTCCGGCATATTAATTCTATTATGTATAAGTATATAATCAAGTGGGCAATATTTTGCTATTTTCTTGGCAGGGTTTAGCAATATTTGGCAATTTGAAGTTCACCACACTGGCTCTCTCACTGTTATAATGTTACACTTTGTTACTACATGCCTGTAATCATTATTTTTATTTTAAAACCTTATTATCTTTCAAACTTTTTACCCTAATCTAATATATAAAAATTAATGTTTGTTTGTTCGTATTGTATGGGCTGCCACACCATTCATCTGATTGTGATGTTGGTATGGAGTTAGCTAGAATCATGTAGTAATATATAAAAACATATTATTATACCCATAAATTGTCAGATATTTGGTTGTAGATAATAATTCAATTTGAATAAAGATATTTAAACAGAGTTTACTGTGTAGCATCTTCAGAATGAGTATTTATAATTTTATTTTTAGAGACCCTTAGAGCATTATATTTGGGAGACAATGATTTTGTGTTGCTGCCCCCTGAAATTGGCAATTTGAAGAATCTACAAATTGTAAGTATATTTTATTTTTCCTGTATATTACTGCTGTTTGGAGATAAATAACAGGAAAATTAGTTTAATCTGAAACAGGAAAACTCTGTTTTATTATTTTTATAATTTTTAGTGTTATTGTTTGTCGTTATAATGTGCATGCCTAATTAACCTAAGTGAGGGTCACTATCAAGTCAAAATGGTTTACAAAAGATTTGAAAACTAACCCACTTCCTCTCACATTTATGATAAGAGAGGTTTATGTACAGAACTAAGATGTATGTAAAAATTCTATGTAATAGTTTTAATAATTTGACAATGTTTTTGGCAAGTATTTTGAAATACCAATATTGTAACACTTCTCATGAATAATTAAAAACCATGATTTATAAACATTTTCACTTTACATGACTGATCCAATGGCACGGTGGCTAGTGTCTTCCAAGCTTCCTGCCAGGTTCAATTCATTGCAAGTTAATTTAGGAAACAAAACTATTGTTTATTTTTATTTATTAATCTTATATTTTCTAGCTGTCGATGCGAGAGAATGATCTCATCGAAGTTCCTAGTGAATTGGGACAATTAGCGCGTCTCAGAGAATTGCATTTACAGGGCAACAGACTAGTTGTTCTGCCGCCGGAAATTGGTAAAGATACACTTAATAATTAAGTTATAATTTATAGGCAGATTACAATCGTAATAACTCGTTTTTTTCAAATCCATTGAGACGTTTACTCTGTAGTCGATAACATAAATACTCACACCGGCGAAAAATAGATTATCCTCCTTTATTTGAGTTCACCGTAGTAAAAATCAGCTGTGCCCGCGAATTCGACACATAATACATAAACCTCAGTAGCGATTTATTTTTTAGTTTATTGACAACATTTTCCCCCATTTCCGAGTTGAGTACGTAATCTCATTGAATTGAAATAAGGACTTAGTTACTTTATGATATACCCTAGAACTAGATTATTCTAAAAACCTCGTATAAATTGGTTTAATAACTTTCTACAGACAAATCCCGTTTACAGTTTTATTATATTTATTAACGGAATAATTTAGATTTATCTGTAAGTTTATACTCTACTATAACTTGTGAAAGAAATATATTTAATTCATAGGTTTATTAGATCTGGCCAGTAACAAATCAGTGCTCAGATTAGAAGGCAACTTTTGGGTACCACCTATTGAAGATCAGCTCAAGCTGGGACCATCGCATGTCCTGGACTATCTGCGATCTGAGACATACAGAGTGTGAGTTTTTAAATAATTTCTTTTATGAAAACATTTTGGCGCCCAACACGGGTTTGATAGATCTCATGGCGCCCAAATAGTGACTGAAGTGCATCATATCAGGACTAGGAACAGATTTAAAAATACTGGTAATGAAATGATAAAGTGACCGTAACTATAATTAAATACGTTAGTATCGGTTAAAAGTGGTCAATACTGATTAAAAACCAGTTGTGGGATTTTTTAATCCGATTTAAACTAGTTCCGAACCGTACGTTCTATTTTCCAATTGTCTACAAATGACAAAAAATTGGTCATTAAATTAACGACAAGTAAATAATCATTATATTAATACGTGAAGCGAAAACTGGATCTCTTTTTAAAAATATGGCACGGAAAAGTTTGAGATTTGTCATAATTAAAGTTTATATGGATAAGGAATGCAGAGAGATAAAATTTGTTACGAATATATTAAATTAAATAAAACGCTCATTGTTTACGTTCATACTGCCAATGTCAAAAAGATTGTCATTGTGATCATTTATATGTAACCTCCTTGCATCAAACAATCACACAAAGTAGAGATGGTCACCAGAGTTTATAAGTTTATAATTACGGTCAAATTTCGACTAGCAGGCGGCCACCACTAGTACAATTGCTTGACTAATTCGGTGCTAGTTAGCTGACCGAGTCCGATCTCTGGTATATCCTGAGGATCTTCGTTGAGAGGCGAAACACGTGTCGATTGGTGGTTTTTGGAGTTTGAGCGGAAAATAGCTAAAGATTTTATGAATTCATCATATGAAATGGATTTCCGCAAAGTAACACCTGAGTCTATACAATAATTTGTAATGTTTCGGTTCGTGTATACAAATATATTTCTGGTTAAAAAAAGAACGACAGCGCAGACCACACGCGTCGTCGTCCTCGAGGTCGCATAGATTTACAACCGGAGCCCCCACTCCAAATGGTCGCAACTTTAGTTTCCCCTTTAGAACCCCTTTAGTTGCCTCTTATAACAGGCGAGGAACGCCACAGCCTTAGTCCGGGTTATAGGGCTGACGGGACGTAAGATGATCGGATGCTCTCCACTAATTACACGTGACGTAATGTATGGACGGCCCTATTATCATACGCTATTAGTTCGGACCAGCTTAATGTGCTTTTATAAAAACAGAAACAGTAATTATAAATAGTATTAGATCTATCAGTCATCCAGGAAGCGACCGTGCATACCTTTACTTAATAAATTCAACGATAATTTTAAACATTGAAGAACTACTACGCGCAGCCAGTATTATAAAGACATACCTGTGTTGTATTTATATTTTTCAGGTTGTACAGCCGCCATATGTCGGCAAAACCCCCGCCGCCGCCGCAGACCCTGGACAAGAGCAAGAAGGCCAGTCGCGCCCGGTCCTAGAGTAAGGGACATTGGAGAAGAATGAGGCCTTATGACATTTACTGTCAAGGATTTGATAAACATCAAAAATAAAACATTTACTTTTTCTTGGTGTACACACAAATGACGCCATTGTGCCATAACATATTACTAATAATCAATTTTTTATTATGACAATTAACTTAATAAGACAACTGCAAAACTTAAGCGATGCCAATATTTTATTAATATAATAAATAATATTGAAAATAATTAATGAACAAAATGAAGTAATTTTTAGTGCCGCACTAAATTCACGCTGAAATCCGATAGCACTGTATTAAAGCTGCCACTTAGTGAAAAAAAGAAAATATATATTACGTAACTTATATTACCCTAGAAATGGACATCAGTATAGCAATATAATTCCAGTGTACACTGTAAAAAAAATTATGAACATTTCGCACCTTTAGTACGAATTACGAATGACTTTATTCCAAATTTTAATTTTGAATTATAAAGTTAGAATCATTAGCTGCATAGTATTTGTGAAAAATCTATTTTTCTATTTTATAGTTGTTTTGTTTTTTGTTATTTAGTTTTGTCTTTTGTTTGTCAAAATCTCATAATTATTAATTAGGTTATACCGAGGGGTGCAATTTGATATGTTCATTTCCAGTGTACTAAGTAAGGTTAGGTAATAAACTCGCTGGTCAGTATTTTTTATTTAACCAAATGGAATAATCGCGAAATTTAATTGAGTAAATAAGACAAAGGTAGCCAAACCATATTTACAATATATTTATAACAATGCAAAGTGATATTAAAAATTCACATTTTTTGGGAGACAATGTTACAGTATTTTGTATAAAACCATCACTAAATAAAAACATAACACACATATTACAATTTTTAAGTGGATCGAAACAGCATATTTAGAGCAAAATAACCAATATTTTTCGATTTTGAACAACAGTAATAAAACAATTTCAAAGTAATATAAAATCAAACCATTTATGTAATTCAAGATTCTCGTGTCT
Organism: Zeuzera pyrina; assembly: GCA_907165235.1. Taxonomy (NCBI): domain Eukaryota; kingdom Metazoa; phylum Arthropoda; class Insecta; order Lepidoptera; family Cossidae; genus Zeuzera; species Zeuzera pyrina. Next base: position 21,889,151 of record OU015624.1, on the reverse strand, counting down.
TGTAAAAGTACGACTAACGATAACTTGTTCAAATACAAATTACAAAATTTGTGTAGAAAAAAATTAAATTGTGAAAATAATAATTCTGATATAACGATGTAGATGGAATTATTTATTACTACCTAGTAACATTTATTTATAATTTTGCTTCAAATCAAGGAGCTCTTAATTCCGAAAAAATATGTATATTACTTTCTTTCAGTATAATCTATGCTCATGATTACAAATTATTAACATATTTGACATTTTTAGACTTATTTTTTATGGAGTTATTACCACACTCGATTGATTTTAGTGCACAATTAATTCAATAATGCAAGCATGCTATCTTCAGTCCTATTACAGATCTATTATCGTATTTCTCAAAGTCTATGAGGTTATAGCGCTATCCGTCTCTCATATTATATGAAGTGAAAAGGAAGCGAGCCAGGGCAGAAGGCAAAAAAATCTATTTTTTTTATTATAATCACTACGAAGCATAATAAAAAATAATTATTTAGAATCAACTTGATGCCATAAATATGGGGATATCATACTTAAAACATTTTTACTACGACCAAGATATGACACTTCAAATGATGATCCAGATTGAACCAATGAATACCGAAATAAGAGGAAGCGCCATGAGTGAAGCGAAGCCAAAACTCATACCAAAATGGCGTTGGCTCTAGCACTGCATATGGTAGTTTGATTGCTTTTGACTACCGATATCATTTTTGTAGAATTTTATCACATATTATTTTGGTTAAAAACGCAATTTATGAAACACGAAACTATACATTTTTACAAGACATTCGTAATATGGTGCCTCCAAGTTTTAATACAGCCAACCTTCGCTTCAGGAAGAGGGTTAGGGACCACAATCTCCATACTTATTTGTTTAGCCAAATAATGACACTCAAAAGCCTGTCCTCTTACTTCATTAAGAATTGGATTCGACATTTATTTGAAAGGAATCTTAAACGTATCTACAAATATATAACATAATGGTGCTAAGAAAATCTACTAATAAGCTGTATTAGTAATATAAGTATTTGATACAAATTAAATTATAACTAACAAAAACTTGTTTTTATAATTTACCTACTCAGTCCCTTTTAATAAAATTACATATAAATTAATTTTATAAGCCACAAACTTTATGTTAACATTGTCAGTTCTAAACCTTTTGCAATATACAATGAATGTCCACTTCAAGCTTTGTTATAAAAAAATTAGAATATGACTATGAAAAATTATGAATAATCAGTTTTTCTTACAATAAAAAAGAAGTGTATTTTCCATGAAAATATTTTCAGTGTTGTACCTTTTTATAAAATGAGATAAACAAAATGGAACTTATAATAGCAGTAGGTACAAAGAAATTCAAATAAGACAAAGCGAGATTAATAAAAAAAAACACTAAACAACATAAAAAAGAAAGCATAAAGAATAGACAAGACTTGTAGACTTTAAAGTACAAAAAATATGTGACCTTTTTACCAATTTGACAAAGAAAATAAATTGAACATATTTCATGGCAAAAAGTGCATTTTTTACGTACAATATTTAAAAGTTCCAGTTTTAACACCGTAGAATACTTAAAGAATACTATTACTTTACGCTAGAAAATTGTAGTAATTAAACCGTGCTATTACTACGTAAAAATGAGCCCGAGGTTAGGGTTCCAAACGAGAGTACTCTTTCTTCGTTTGAGCGCAAGCGAGCAACGCTATAATAAGCAAATTAAATGTCTGTATGTTCGTATAGCATTGTCCGTATTCATATGTGGCTCTATATTGATATCAGTGATAGCCCTATAGGCTATTTTTAATTTGCTTATTATAAGCAACGCTATAATAAGCAAATTAAATGTCTGTATGTTCGTATAGCATTGTCCGTATTCATATGTGGCTCTATATTGATATCAGTGATAGCCTATAGGGCTATCACTGATATCAATATAGAGCCGATATAAGACTGATATAATTTATGCATACATAAAACTGCTCGTTAGTAGAGCGTGTTATGAGCCTAGCAATAATTTTTATATCTTGTAAAAATTGTTACTGACCTAAAAATATTTTGGTTCCTTTTTAATTGGACAGCGTATATAAATCGAAACACTACTAGCCTTTCTTAAAATTTATATTGCCTAATATAGATTTTTGTGGCATTTTCTTTAGGAACTACTGCTTAGATTCTAATGACTAAAATTGTATGATAAACAAATTTAAAAAACCCAACCAACTGCACAAACTTCAATAAATAATGATAATAACCATATTAACCATAACAGAATGATTATTCACTGGTTTTAATCAAAGTAAACAACTACTGAATGGTTGAAAACGTTAACATTAATAACCAGCTTCACATTTATAATCAGAAGACAACTGGGAATACACAAATTGAAAATGTCCACACATAGTAACTATGTAAGAATTATATGCCAATAAAATGTTAATCAAACGTGTAGTTAGGTAGGTAACGGATAGCAAACGAGACGCTAATGTAACCCTTTATGGATGACAGGTAGTCACAAGTCGTCATGCTGTGGATAACGCTGTTGACTTATTTTATAATTTTGTATTATTCCTATTTTATTTCATAGAAGTACTGTATTTTGTATTAATGGTTACGTGTTCTATATGTGATTGTGATGTTACATATCCCAATAATCCAAGGACTCATTCATTTCATAGGTGACAATGACAAATTAAAAATCATCACACGTCAACGAGCTTTATTTTCGTCTGTACGCTAGTATATACTAAGTTTATGGCTAGTTTCACAATTTATTAAATTTTCATTAAACTAAGGGTGGCTTACACCAACTATTTAAGCTCGATTTAAGGATTTGACACCTCGCTTACAGCAACTATTAAATCGTTGGTGCAAGCGAGATGCCAAATCCTTAAGCAGCGTTTAAATGGTGCAAGCCACCCTAAAAAGAAAATATATAAATAATGATGTCTATTTACATAGTTTTGAGATCTCTAACATAAGGCCACACACAGATCTCTGAAAAGCTAAACATTCTCTCCAAATTAAAAACCTACAAAACACTAAAGTGGCTTATAATGAGAATAAGGGTATTCTTAAGTAAATTAAATCTCGATTCAAATAATAATTTAAATTTACTAGAACACCAGAGATCACTAACTTTTGACGCAAACTTTTAATTTTCGTTTCAGGGTTGACACAATCCACATGAGTTAAGCTTATTATTTTAACGTATCAAAAATAGTACTTAACACAGTACTGACAGGTATGTCTATGCAAAATTACCCCTGGCCACCAACTTTAGCAATTTAAAAAAAATATCCATCTGGTGATGGTAGGAACTACTTTCTAGAAATTAGATACAAAAAAATCGTATTCCGTTATTTGACTTACGAATAAAACCAAAAAACTTATTAGTTTTTATGTATGTAGGTAATTGCATAAACTGATACATGTTCCCATATGAATGATAACGTTTGGTCAACTATAATTGTAAAGACAAACACGAGTTGACTTATGATCAGTCAAAACGTTTGATAATAAAAGCATAAGTTCAGTTGTGACCGGTCAACAAAGTTTGGTGATGAAAACGCTAGTTCACTCGTGACCGGTCGACAATGTGTCAATTATATTTAATCACTCTCTGACGAATCATCGTCGGATATCTCCATAGTTGTGTTGGTTGAGTGTCCCACGGGATTGTGTTTTGTTCTACTCCGGTCCAGCGAAAACGCGTAAGTTTCATAGTCCAATATCTCACTGTCACTTAGATGTGAATCACCTTCCACAAAGCTTGCGAACCTGCGTAAAAATAGTAGTCATGTAACTTTCACATTCATCAAGTCAAACCACAGATCAATTAGTTTACTAACGTAAGTCAAATAGTAATAATTAACTACATTAAACAGTAACTAGTTTAACTAGTTAAACAGTAATAAGAACTAATACATTTTCATATTGTATTTAATATCTATAACTATATTAACAATATTCAAATGACTCATGTATGGACCAAAATTACGGTACCAGAAAAATTGGGGGTACTCAGTAACAGTAAACTAATTCAGAAAAAAGAATAAATATAGCTCTTTTATAACGAGTTTAATAACGTGATTAATAGGTACATGCATGCATAAGTCATATCACTTTGGCCAGTTAATTTGCGTAATAATTTCCGTTTGTTTATAATGCACACACAGGCTTTGATCACAAATAAAAAACTAGATACAAAACACTCCACAAACGTTCAATCCAAATGCACTCAAATGAGTATTTGAGTATTTGTTTTAATAATATTTGAAAAATTCTTATTTTTGGCAAATAATTAATATCATTTTATTAATTGTTTTTATTGAACTGCAGGACCGCTATGGTCGCTTAATGTCGTATAAGCGGGCGGTTACAAGCATTCGTTTTTGACGACAATTTTTAAATATCCCTTCTCTGGTTTTTATTTTCTCTATACTTATCTCACATACATATGTATATGTATGTGAGACATTTCTTAACTTGAGCATGACCTGCCACTGTGTGTATTTGAATGTGTGCATGTGCGTACGTGTACCTATGTTAAAGACAAAGTGATTAAATAGCAATTATGCATAATGGCTAGACATTATGAATATTGTCTAAAGCTTCTAACTAATATGATTACTTTAACTAGACATCATTCATAACAGTCAGTAGGGATTGGTTAAAGTAATAAACACGGTGTTGGTCCATGATGGATGTGCGTTCTGATTGAACGACTATGTGACCTCTACAGATGGTAAACGCCACTAAAACCTTTTTAATTGTTAAAGAACTTGTACAGGTTAAAATGCTGTGGAATAGAACCAAAGTACTTTAGGGTGGTCATAAAAAAAAAACTTTACATCCGGCTATGCCAGACCAAGCCTTTAGTCTTGCGATGTGCTGAGCGACGTTTCGGTCGGCAATGAAAAAGGTCTGAACATCTTCGAAATGCCATGACAATGCGGATCATACGCGCTATGTCTTTCTCGGGATTGTTGTAGGTTAGATGGACGACCCGAGTCCCCCCACCCTCCCCACGAAGACCCCTTTGATCACCTCTTACGACAAGCGGGTAAAATTATACCTTATTTTCTGGCTTAAGCTGTAGGGCTGTGCCATGTCGAACCCAACCATGTTGAGAAGAGTAGAAAACTTGAATTCTTTCGTTTGCTCCCGCACAAAACGTCAAAACTTCACTTCCCCGTGCAAGCATAAAGACAAACAAAATAGACTGAAGTCTTTGGCGATCGCTTGATATGCAACATAAACTTTTAACCTACATCGACAAAGTAGTGTCTTCGCAAAAAGGATTTCCATATTTCATTCCACAATGTTTTATATCAAAATTATAATGATAATTTACCATATAATGTTACATCCACACAACTTAACATTTATCAATTCTGTGTACCCATTTGTACGTGTTACATTTAAGTTAATTTTATATTGATTTTTATCACTTTAACCAAGATTCACTAGATATTATGTAAAACAGGCCGATTATTTGACTAATTTCGTGTTCATAATCACTGACTAAATTGGGTGGATATTATACATAATGGGCAGATAGTGCAATAGTCAGTTTAATCACTTCGGCTGTAACACATACCTTACGGAAGGGAAGGGAAGGGCGTACCTCTTGGAGTCGTCCAGCTTGAGCATGATCCGCCACTGCGCGCAGTCGGGGCTGGAGCAGTGCTGGCGCAGCTTCTCCAGCGCCAATTTGGTCTCGCGCGCGCCCTGCTCGTAGTACTCCTCGCTCGTCAAGAGCCGCGGCCGCGGCGGGAAGCGCCGCCGCCTGCTCACAATTCATCTCACACTCAACATTTGTTTTGTGTGTGATTACGATTCTCCCTTAGGAGGGAAGGTAATGAGCATTTTAGCCCATACAACCACGTCTTCAGTAATAAATAGAACAAATCTTTATATTATTTCATTAAAACGTCGACGTAATACATTTTAATGTCTCTTGGAGTTTCTGGCGACAAATATATTAAGGCAGTCTTTCTAGTAGGTTCCACTGAGGCGGACTTGGCCACTATAAAAGTCTCAACGGCACGCTACTAAATTAGCACTTATTTCAACAATTCCACAATAATGCACAACAGTGTAGACACTGGGACGTAAAACTACGCCAATTTTACATCACAATATCCGCCAGTAATTTGCAAATAATTAAAATAAACGCTCAACTGCTCCCCATAAAATCCCGCCAAAAACTCCTCGACATTTTTTTTCTTTTTTCCTCCTCCAGTAAAGTGATAGTAGTTTACTGAAGTTATTTAGGACTTCTTGGAAGAGCGCGAGAACTTCAGCTACACGTTTATTTAGACCTACTCCATTCTTTTCACTTATACAGAACCTTAAAACACAATATACTATCACTTTTGTACTTTAAAACTCCCAAAAATGTTAAAAATAGAAAATCTAAATAATATGTCAACCTCACTTGTCCCATTCTGGCTTCGATCATATATAAAAACAAGATACTCAATCAACTCTCCAAAAATAACTGAACCAAATGTGCACTCAAATTAGTATTTGAGTGCACTTTTGCTTTAGTAGTATTCGAAAACGCTAACAGCAAAATGACAAATATGCTCCTTTAAAAATTGTAAAAACGACACGCGTAGAACTCTAAAAAAGACGGCGATTCTTATTTTCGGTAAATAAATTAAATAACTTTATTTAAATGTTCATTATTTCGTTATAATAATACTGTTAGCTTTTTTTTTATTAAATTCGTAATCATATTTTTCAAAAATGGCGTGACGGTATGACTTATTCTTGTCACTCACGTAACAAATCAAAATGACGTAAATAGCAATGCAAATAGATTATGTTAATTATACTTTAGGCACGAAACGTAAGATTGCATTTTACATATTTTTTTAACAAACTTTTCAATCTCATGTTCAAGTATCTTTTACCAGCTTTTACAACCTTATGCTTTGACGGTAAGGTCTACTTTAAATTAGCACAATATTACGGATAATACTATACGATATTAGAAATGCATATGTCAATTCGGACAATAATTTGTTTAGATTTTATAGCAGATTGTGCATCTAGTTTTTTATTTGCGATCAAAGCATTCCGGCCAAAAAGTCTCCACACTCAACATTATTTTTCATTCCATCTATTCAAAAAACGATGATCGGTTCTTCGATAAGTGCGACCAAAATAGGTCTTTTCTCTTAAAAACTTTCATAGAGGACAGAAACGAAATTGAATAAGGAACTCGAATTGATCAAATGAAAATATTGGATGAAAAATGTTACTGGCTGATTACCTAGGCTGCGGTAACCGCGAGCCAGAAAAAAAGAAATTAAACATTTAAAATTTCACTTTGTACCTTTACATATCCAATAGTCTCTTATTTATTTTTTTCATAGAGTAGAATGAAAAGTAGAATATATCACACGGTAGGAAAATTAATTGAATTCCCCGGGCGCCGTACATTGAATCCCTCGCTTCGCTCTGCACTCAAAATAGCGCCTCGCCGTAAGAATATTATTTTACTCCCTTGTTACATAATCCACTATTACTCTACTGTAGACAACAGGGAAAAATAATGCAATATATACACTCTGTCAAGAAAGTACCGGGAAAAGATCAATAATACACGAAATGTTAGTTATTCATCCAAATTTATTTTATCACCTTCAAAGTATGCTCCTTCAGAAACGATACACTTACGCCAAATTAAACCATTCCATAAATCAAAACATTTTTTAAACGCTTTTTCCGGAATTGAGTTCAGTGCTCGCCGCGAATTCTCCTTTATGTCTTCTACCGAATGAAAACGAGTGCTACGAAGTGGTAATTTGAGTTTAGTAAAAAGAAAGAGCTCGGCTAGAGCCATATCTGGTGAATAAGGTGGTTGCTTGATGGTATTTGTCGAGTTTTTGGTCAAAAATTCGTTCACAATGATGGCCTTGTGCGAAGGCGCATTATCGTACCTAGTGCAAAATCCATGAATTTTCTTTCCACAAATCTGGCCTTTTTCGTAGAATTTGCTCTCTTAAACTCCGCATAACGCCCAAATAATATTCTTTATTTACCGTTTGACCTTCCAGCAAGAATTCGGAGTGCAGTGGTTTTTTCGGTTTTGGTTCAGTTGGAAGGCGCCACTTGTTGACTAGTTTGCATGTCAAACTCGTAAACCCACGTCGCATCACCAGTAACAATGCGTTTCATAAATCTTGGATCGGAATTGACTCGTTCTAGCATGTCCTCAGCTACTCCTATGCGATTGAGTTTTTGGAGAAAATTCAGGTCTTTTGGGACTAGCCGAGCGGCAACATATTTCATACCCAAGGGATTACTTAAAATGGTACGGATCCACTCGTGAGACACAAAAAATTCGGCGGCTATCTCTCTCAAACTTGAATGAGGATTTTCAGTCACTATTTCCTCCACTTTTGCGATGTTAACTTCAGTTGCAGACGTTGATGGCCTACCAGAGCGAGGCAAATCTTCCATCACATCTCGACCGCTTTTGAACACTTTGTACCACTCATAAGCACTCATAAGTTTTTGATAAAGTCGATTCACCGTAAGCCTTCTGTAATATTTTCAGTGACTCCGAACACGAAATTCCATTGGCACTGCAAAATTGAAGACTAACTCTTTGTTCGATGTTTTTGTCCATTATGAAATTCGCAATATACACTAGAATGATATAACTAAAAACAGCACTGTACGAGGGCTGCTATTTATGTATCCGGAATAACAAAGTGAAACAAAAATATAGCATTTATTATAGTTTTATTGCTTTTCAAAATATTTACCATGATGATCGATGCACTTTTGCATGCGTTGGAACCAATTTTCGTAGCACTTTTTCCATTCGGATTGAGGTATCTCCAAAACGTGCATTTTGAACGCATCAACAGCCTCTTCACGGCTCGAAAAACGTTGACCACGTAATTTATTCTTCACGGTTGGGAATAAATAGAAGTCGTTGGGGGCCAAGTCGGGGCTGTATGGCGGATGACCCGTTAATTCGATCTTTTGAAATACCGAGTTGTTTCGGCCGATGTGTGGCAGCTAGCATTGTCATGATGAAGAAGGATTCTGCGTTGTCGGTTGTTCTTTCTTATTTCTTCAAAGACTTCTGGCAAACAAATGGTCGTGTACCATTCAGAATTAACCGTTTTACGATCCTCTAGTGGCACTGTAGCTACATGTCCATTCGTACCAAAAAAACAAGCGACCATTTGCTTCAAATTGCTTTTTGAACGAATGACTTTTGTTGGGTACGGCTCATATTGGAACACCCAAACCGTTGATTGTTGTTTAGTTTTAGGATCATACGCATATATCCAAGATTCATCGCCTGTGTAGATATTATAGACAGCTTTTGTACCCTGATTGTACTTTTGTAACATTTTTTCATACCAATCGACACGAGCCCGTTTTTGGTAAATTTTCAAGTTGTGCGGAATCCAACGTGAACCAATTTTTTTTACAGCTAAATGTTCGTGTAATATTTTATATATACTCGTCATACCTACTTATGTCCAGAGAAGCCTCTATCTCGCGATATGTAACATGACGATCTTGCATTATTAGTTCCCGCACAGCATCAATATTTTGAGGTACAACAACCGATTTAGGGCGACCTTCTTTAACTTCGTCCGTGAGCACAGACCGCCCACGATTAAACTCACTAAACCAGTGATACACAGTAGTTTTCGATGGTGCTTCGTCCCCAAAAGTCGAAGTGAGTTGATCGATGCACTGTTTTTGAGTTAGCCCTCGCCGAAAATCGTAATAAATCATAGCACGAAAATTTTCACGACTTAAATCCATGGTGATAAAGACTCGCAATTTTCAAAATGACGCCACAAAGGATAAACAAATGACAGCCACATGAAACAAATTGTATCTTCAGCCAAAGAGTTCCATTTTTAAATGTTATAATTACTTTTTTAATATTGTTCTGTAACTGGCCAGTTCCGGATACATAAATAGCAGCCCTCGTATTTAATCTAAATAACAGATGCAACTCAAACTCCGCGCCAAAATGGAAAACAGTTGTGCCAATCTAACAACAACAAAAAAAAACAAAAAATTGAATTTGGAACCATAAACAAATCATCCATTCCCGATACTTTCTTGACAGAATGTATACTAGAATAACATTGATGTCCACCAGTTTGTTTGTAAGTCACATCCATTTTTCTCAGAGATTTGAAATAAACAAGTGTTTGGAACAGGTAGCCTAAAGATAGATGTTTCATGCCAATATCTACATTAATTCTATGAGAATAATAAAGGTAAATACGAGCTTAGAAGTGCCAACTTCCTTAGGAGACGGCGATTATCAGATGTATATTTTCGATGGCTCAGCTGGAGGAGCCATCGGGTTTCGAAGGGTTAATAAATGTTATAACAATAAGTATAAAAATCATACTTACATTTTTTTTTCTTATTGTCTACACTATTCAGCCTGTATTTGGCGTAATATTATTGTTTACTGTACTGAATTATGACTTAAAAGAACAATATATATACATACCAGTAACCTTTTATACTTCGCGACAACGACTCCGGGAAATATTTGACGACCAAAGTGAATATAACAACTGCTGCTGAAGCCTCTTGGTACTCACTACTGAAGAATATCATTAATATACCGACACCCTGAAATAACACAATCTAGTTACTCTTATTAGGTCTTCGAACAATAGGTTATTTTAGTCAAACGATTTTTTTAAACTGAAAGATTTAATAATTATAAACAGAACTGTGGAAGAATATTTGAATTTAATTGATAAATATATATGTTATGTAACATGTTACCCCTGCGCAATAACAAGAGACCTGAACCCGCATGCTTATTACGTAACTTGTAGACAGTATGCGACAGCCAATATCGCGCGATATCTGCTGTCAAAACGAGAATTTGTATAATGTAATTTGTAAAGTGGCGCTAAATCTACCGCGAAAAGTGCATTTTACGGTCATGGGATAATAGATACACAATCGTCATACATGATATCAATTTTTTATTACAATTAGTCACCGGTTGCGTGGTGATTGTGTGGCTGTCCCTGTCTGCAAATTTTTAGGTAATAACCCCGCCGGTGACGCAACGTCATTGGGTGAATTGAATAAAATAAAGCATTTGCTTCCAGTATTTATTAGTATTAACATTAGCAATTGTTAGTTAGTATAAGCTCTTACTCATAGCAATGGCTTTAGTGAATAATCTTTTACTGATACTAGTTAGTTTTTGTTCACACTTTTTTAGCAATAGCTAGATTTAGCGAGTATTTGCTTAAGTAAAAATAGAATAAGCTTTCAGTATAAGCATTTGCTAAGTATATAAAATATACAAATATTATGTATATTCACACGAAACTCAGGTCTTGCTTTAAAGATGTAAGAAAAAGCATATGCTAACGGTATATTCACATCACCCATTGTCTCATACTTGTGCATTGCACTCAAAAATACCCTACGAATTAAATTCTGTTTATAATAACTAATGTCATAGTAGATTTATGTATAGAAATTAAAATTTGTGTGTTCGTCTTCTATGGGTTCGCGGCAACGTTCATCCGTTTGTGATTAAACTGTGACAAGTAGTGGTGCGCATGCCGGGGTTTCTTAATTTGTTACTGACTACGCGAACGAAGTCACGGGCAACATAGTTGTTCTACATTCTATTCATTGTACAGAAAATTAAATTTAGTAGACATTTTTTTTGTCAAGCACGACACAATGACGTCGTGTCACCAGGAGCTGGGGCCTAGACAAGTGCCTCACTTGTCGTAAACGCTAGTAGAATAGAAAGATAAATACCACGTGATCTAGCGTTACAAATTTTAAATTGGTAGTCAAACATTAACTTTCTTTTAAATCAAACGAAATGTAAAGTCATGTGAAAACCACCGTATATAAGGTAGCCAAATGGCAATTTGGCAAGCATTAACGTCAGCAAGCGTTACGATAGCACGAAGCATTTGCCACTTGTCTAGACACTCAGATCTCTTGTTATACACAGATTATAAAAGATATTATACCTGCAGAGTCCACATTACGAGGTTCTTGCTCCGTACATTGACGGGTGGGCCTATTCTGTAGCAAACGAGGAAACTCACGAAGCTCACGATAAGCGTATACCACACCACGTACGTCTGATATGAGACGATAATGCTACGAATGTTTTCGAATATCTGCTGGAATACGTAGACTCCAACGGTCCAACCGCCAATCAACACGCCATATGTCAAGGTTTTCTGTAGAAAATAACAACAGGAAAGAAATTTATAAAAACATGGAGAGCTAAATAATATTTGGGCAAAGCAGAAATTTAATTTGATAAATGGAATGCTAAGCACTTTCATTAAAATTGCTAAAAATTATAATTTATTTGTTTATAAAACAAAATAAATAAGAGAGATTAGAGGAGGTGAAAGAAGTAGGTAAGGACCACAATGCCTGGCACTCTATCCTCTCTAACTACTTGGTTAAGTATACAGCATGATAATATATATGTATGTATAAAACAAAATACTAACCCTGGGCAACAACTTGCTAATGTAATATATCAGTACCATGAAGGAAGCAAACACTCCAAGAAGTATTCCACAGATGTAAAAGAACAGTGGATTCCCACTGAGTTTATTTGAAGTGGCAACTATGAAAATACCCAGGAACATTACCAATATACGCCATATATCCACTCCTGGAAACATAAATGTTTGTTTTTTTTACTTTCACGCTGGAAGGGGAGGCAAAGGAGAATATAATTATAACTGACAAATTTGTACCCAAGCGACGGATCACGGTCACTTAATAAAGTAATTTCCAACAAATTAAAAATTCACGCCTAATGGAAAGCTTATAAAAACTCTCTTGATTATAAACGAACTCAAACTATTCAGGTCGCGCAAAAAGAAATTACAAACCGAAGCTACCTTTTGAGTACTTATTTTGAGTGAGTCAGACAACCAGCACATAAACCTAATTAGTACTCACATGCAACTCTATCAACTATTATTTATTAAAGATTTGCAAACCTCAGAGACAAAGGGAAACCGCATTTATTTAAACATTTTAAAAGTAAACCACAATATATTTTGACTTAGTAACTTACAATTTTGACTCAACCTTTTGGCCTCTTATGCAGTATTTTTTTCTTTTTCTTTATGCAGTAAAAGTGAAAGGAAAAAGAAATGCTTAGCTAATGACCTTTCTAATTTAAATCAAACCTGTTATTGGCTTATTTCGAATTTACGCATTAATTTCTGTATTTTTCTTTTTTAATGTAGCTGTTGGTTTCCAGGACCAGGAATCGAACCTGGAACCTTCCGTGCTTGGGTTAACTTCTAAACTACTGCGCCATCTAGGTCGTCATAAACAATAAACAAATGAACAAAAAATTTCAAAACAATATCATTAGTAGTTGTTGAAATAAACAGCTGTGACGCACGGAAACACCAAGTCGCATCACAAGTTAGTGTTCTTATTTTGATATGAAACCTTAAAAACATTTTTTTTTACACTAGTAGTATCTAAACGCATATTTTTGCGGTCGATAAGTAGCTGTTCTCCCGATTTACAATTTGAGTGCGACAACTTTACTTCGCACGCAAATTTTGTTTAGCACACGCAAATTCACGATTTAAAAAAAGAATCTAAAACGAATATCTAAAAAAAAACAATCGATTTTAGTACCCATTGACATCAGTGTGAAAGACAACGAAAATCTTGATTTCGAAGTTTTAGATTAATATAATTTAGGGATTTTCTTCGTGTTCATTTTGTCTTCTTGTATTGTAAATCCAGATAAATAAAGTACATGCCGCTATCAAAGTTTATATTTCTTCTTACATAATTTAACGAGTACAAAGTGGCATGGCAGGGCGGCGGTATGTAAGCGACTGGCGAGCCGCGCGTTCAAATTGATATATATTCAACTAAACCTCAATTTAGCATTATTAGCATCGCCAGGTCGCTACAATAATAATAAATAATAATAAAGTTATTGTTTTCTATAATTTTTCTTTGTACCGAAATTATCTCTGCATTAGTAATAAAAAATAGTGTGCAACTCGTGCGATGTTGTCGATTGCCCGCCCGTGCGCTCAACTTCGTTAGAGTGGGCAATCGACAAGTTACCGTACTAATTGCACAATATACTATTAACCTACGAAGGAATAGAGTGATGTTAATGTTTACGCCACTCCTTATTTGTCAATAAAAAACTGCAAATTTCGACAATGTTTTTAGATGTTTAATGGCAATCAGTTTGATTATATTTAGCATTAGATGTTTCAAAATTTTTTACTTTATAGTTATGAAACACTTACTTATGACATGCAATTCAACAACATGTCTGTGTTTTGTCTTGACAGCCATACATGTTGTATTAAACAGATTAACAGTCAATGTCTTTTGTGTTTTCCTCTGAAATAGGCCATCAACAGCCCAGCCATAGCTGTCTTCGGTATACTGTTTGAAGACTTCTTCAGGATTACTACCAATATACTGTTGGAACTCATCATTTCTGATTTTAATTTGGAACTGAAAATTGTAAAATAAGTATTAAAAAAGCGGTTAAGAGCTTATAAACATGAATTAACTTAAAAGCTTCCCTAGAACGGACAAGAAAGTTAAATAAAAACTGTGACTTATTAATCGAAAAGTATTACCGAAAGTACCGGTTTTCAAAAAACGGTCTCGTATTACGACCCCTAGTCATACCATAGTCGTTATCGTCGACGCGTAATTCCATTCTGTACAAGGCCAGAACGCAAGGGTGTGAAACTAATTGCGTATAGATTGGAAATCCCTTTTTTACTCAGGTCTTCCAATATATACAAACGTAGTACGCAAATACACACGTATACTTCGTAGGGACCGAATTACGTTGTTCCATAATATACAGTGCCAGTACACATACGGACTAATCGTTGTATAGATCGGAATAAGCGCCGAATTCTAGATTAACAGCAAAAGATGAAAAGAGATGGAGGATTAAAAAGATGTTTCGAGATTAAATTTCTCGACTTCAACTACCTATCTCTTTAGAGTGCGGACCCCTGTTTCAATACTGCTCCATGTATAAAGCGGATTCCGATCAGGCGCTTCGCCGGTCGCTGACGCGGCACGCTCGCTCGGCTCGCGCATTGTGGTAAAAGGACTTAACCAGACTTAACCTAACCAAAAGAAATGTAACAAATATATCGTAGTGTTTGCATAGTTACAAAAAATTTGCAAAATTGTACCCAATGTGAAACAATTTAAACCTTAGCCTGCATTTGTCCTCACGATTTCCTCCCAGCATTTATTGTCACCATTACACCACATTAAAGTTTCAGCGATTGAAGTTGTAACCAAAATTTTATTGTGAAAACTGTTAATTTTGAAGTTTACTATTTTTTTATAGCAAGACCATTAACTTTAAAGATGTGATTTATATTAAAAGCAGCAAAGGAGATGTTAGATTTTCGGCTCGCGCATTGTACGCTATTTAGAAAATCAAGGAAAAATCTAAAGATTGTTAGAAAAATAGTAAAATTGTAATTTTTATTATATATTTTTAGTACAAGAGCAATATTTTATTATTTAACAGGGCTATACGGACAACAAGTATGCCATAACGAGTTCGTTCCAAAACTAAATTCAATTTACTATCAAACTCATGTGATATGTAGGTATATTATTAACAAAGTAATGATAAAAATATCTCATCCATTAATTTATTCTTTACTAAACAAAAATACCTAGTTACAAAGAGCTTTCAGCGCAACTATTTTTATTTTGTTGAAAACATGTGTAATTGAAAATGTCTTCGAGTTGTAATTATGAATATACTTTGAACGTCGCGCACGTCACGGGTCAAATCAGCCAAAACGCTGTCAAAAACTATGGAGCACAGATTAAGGATTTGTAGCAAGCTACAGATGCGACAGTCGCTTTACCGTAATTGTTATGTATATATAATTGTTTTGGCGCTACTATCGCCTACTTAATGTTCAGGTTATTTTTTTATCACTATTCATATTAACCAAGCTTGATAAAATACAACACCATCTTTGATGTGCTGACTAAAAATCTCTACAATTCACCTAGAACTGTATATATAAAAAAAGGCGTTTGTTTCTAATTTCGCTTAACTTTGACCTGTTCCTCAAACGGTGTTATTTTTTTTATTAAGTACTTATACTTTACCCATATTATTTACCAAGATAATAAAATAGAACTTATTTAATCTTTTGATTTAACATTTGTTGTTGCTATATTGCATTTCTCAAAAGAAAAGTTGATTTGGTTGATCTGTTTCCCGAGGCGTCAAAGATTTCATTTCCTGTTAATTTTTTTATACCCTAAACTGCAGTGTGGATATGTTCAAACTGTGAACAGGCTACTGTTTGAGATTTCAAATAGGTTTCAACAGTTAAGACCTGCAATATAATTTGTTACAAAGAGTACTATTAATTAACTATTAAAAGTGGAATACATCAAATATGTCATTGACGCCATCTTGTTTAGGTAAGGTGTTGCCTATGATATGTGTATATAATACTTTTGTACGAAAGAACTAGGCTAATATATATCGAAACCATAATTAAAACACTTTTATTCAATATTAAAGTTTCTAAAATGTAAGTGTACAAGTGCGAGCCGGGGCTCCATACATTTGTGAAACGTCCGTCTCCTTTATAGAGAAAGCCGTCATTTTTAAATATTGAGATTTGTAGATAAAATTACTAATTCTATAGCTCCATTATATATATATCCCTCTTTACAACTCTTGTCAGTCGTAAGTGATGTAGTATAGTTTGAAATCAGGATGCACGTCCACGTTACAATTATACACGAGCAGTATGCAAAGTTCGTGTATACATTGAAATCACTAATAATAGAGTAAGAAATAATATTAAAATAATATATACGCGAGCAGTTTTTTATGGCTGCGTTTTGGCCTTGTATAAATTGGAAACACGAATCGTTGACGGAAATTTAAAAGTGTCTTCATACCGCTGCATACAATTTGCTTCCCTATTTGTATTGTGGGCAGTAAAATCGTTCAATGGCAAATTACTATAAAAGCGACCTAAGGCATGTCGAAACATGAGTTTCATTTTAGTCACCTTGACATGGAACTCTAAAAAGTGACCAGGACAAAAACAAAAAGAAAAAAACACTAACATAGCATTATTACTCATTAATCACATCACACATGTCTGTGGACTTGTGGAGTGGTATTGGTAGTGATACACAGACTAGCATTGATTTTCATATAATTGGAATCGATATTATTTACATAACAAAAGATACTTACTTTAACTGTTTGCCAAATAACCAATAGATTCTTCGAGGTTCCAGTGTAGCAATATATGTCAACATTGTCTTTGGTTGCTGGGAAATCTTTATCGATAACTGTTGTACTTCCGAGCCAGTGTGCTGAAAAATGTACATACTTTTACAAAATTCTGAAAATGTATAGCCAAGGCTATATTTTAAAAATGGTGAAATAAATAATGAACACAATCAATTGTGTGTCCCCAAATTAGCTAAGATAATAAAATAATTAAACAGGAAAGTAATAAAATAAGGTAGATACTAAATAAAAAACTGGGAAGAAAACAAATAGCACTTACACTCCAAGATTATTTAGAAAAAAAGTATCTAAATTGACCAACTGTGAATTAAACCCTTGACTTGAATTAATATACTAACAACCATATTCATCCATACATCATGATTTCCAATCACTCAATTTGTATAACATTTCTATTGATATAAATGTAATATACCTAACAGATTTTAAAATAGCTACAGACCAATGTACATAATATATAAATAAAAAATAAAATAAAATATTATGTATTAATTCCCACTTATGAATATCATGTTATAACAAGGAAGGAAGTACGTAAGGACTACAAAGCTTGGGACGCTTCGTTCTCTCTGACTACACACTCTCTTAGGGACACAGCCTGAACATATTATATGTATGTGTCACAGCCAACTAGCTTAATTAGCCGTTCAATTAACAGCCTAGCCTTTTCACTAAACGGCGCTGTTCAACTAGCGGCCTGAATGGTATTCAGCCATTTAATCAAACAGGTAGGCAAATGACTTTGATCGATAATGTTTAACTATTTGCCTAGGCCAGACATTTTACCGCATAATCGCAATAGCCTTTAATTGTATGGTCAATCCCTTCATTGAACAACATCATTCGACCACACACCTACATACATACATACTTACATATCTTCACGCTGTATCTCTAACGGGGTAGTCTTACATACTTCTTTCGCTTCCTCAAATCTCACTATTCTCCTCACACATTTTCGCTTAGGTATGCGAGAGCTGTTGACTTTAATAATGTACTTATAATGAAGAAATAACATAGAAAATAATGATAAAAGCGTAAACTTCATAACTTCAGAGAGCCTGTCCCGTACTACAAAGTGTGGCAAATAACATCAGATAAAACATAGATGTGTGGATGCTATTTTCTCGTTAGAAAACAGCACCCACTACATACATATCTTCACGCTGTATCCCTAACGGGGTAGTCAGAGAGGACGGAGCGCCAGGAGTCGCGGTCCTTACACACCTCTTTGGCTTCCTCAAGCTTATCATTCTCCTCACACATTTTCGCCTAGGTATGCGAGTGCTTTTGACATTTCCGTCTGCTAACACTCTGGCTATTTGATCTTCATAAGTCATCCTTGGTCTTCCTTAGCTTCTTTTACCACTCACTTTCGCTCTGTAGATTTTCTTCGTCAGTCTTTCATCACTCATTCTTTCCAAGTGCCCGAACCATCTAAACATTCCTTTCTTCATTTTTACAATAACACTGTTGTGCAACCCTGTCATACTGCGTATCTCATCACTGTTTACCCTGTCCGCAAGCGTGACACCGCACACATTTCTGAGAGATCGCATCTCCACAGCATTTATCATACTTTCACTCGATTTCGGGCATATCCAGGCCTCACTACCGTACAACAAAATTGGCACCAACACCACATTGTGGATGGCCATTTTAGCAGTGTTAGATTTATTCACACTACCCACTAATGCGGACAGAGCACCGTTCACTTTATTGCCAGCTGCTACCCGTCTCTCCACATCCAACTCACATCTTCCATACCTCGAAAACGCACTCCCCAAATACACAATTTCATTCACTTGTTCAAGACATTTTCCATTTACACAAATGTCACATTTCCTTTGTACCGCTTCTCTTTCAAACACCAGAACCTTAGGTTTGTTCTCATTCATTTTCAATCCTTTTACTTCACAATCTTCTTTCATGCACGTGACTAGTGTCTGCAACTCTGCTTCTGATAGTGCTATTAGCACAGCATCGTCAGCGTACAATAGGCAGTTACCACTATGTTATCACATCCCATACCACTCATATTACCTTTCAATCTCTGGAGGCAACTGTCCAAATACAGTACGAACAGCCAGGCAGACATCATGCAGCCCTGTCTGACACCAGAACAGACTTCAAACCAGGGCGACATATCAGGCTTTGTGGTCTCGATATAATGACCTCACAGCCTGCAGTAAGGAGACCTCCACGCCATATTCAGGCAAAAGACTCCACAATTTCTTCCGCACTACTCTATCGAATGCTTTTTCTAGATCCACGAAAGCGCAGAAAACTTTCTGACCTATAGCCAGAAACCTTCCCACGATAACGCGAAGCGAGAAAATCTGATCCATACAACCCCTACCGTTCCTGAATCCACCTTGCACCTCCCACAAATATCTTTCTGAAACGCCTTTCATACGTTCAGTCAATACTTTAGTATAGACTTTACTCGCTAAGCTGACCAAGCTGATGGCCCTATAGCACGCACAGTCTAGATAGGAACCTTTCCCTTTATATAGAGGTACTATGACTGCCGTGCGCGAGTCCTCTGGAACCTCCCCCTTCTACCAACAAAGGTTGCAGAGTGCACAGAAGGCATCCCAGACCCTAGGACCACCATACTTGATCATCTCAGCAGTCACCTCATCAATTCCCGCAGCCTTTCCACATTTCTAACTTCTTATCACTTTCTCAATCTCTTTCATACTAATGGGATCCTCCAGTCCCTGGCTGTTCTCCATAGTATTCACTCCATCGCTGCAGAACGTCTTTTTTATTTGTAAGTAGGTTGTTTTCCTTCGAACGCACTTTATTCATTCTGCAAGGTGCCGGACCACTTCGGTACTTACGTACTTCTTTCCAAAATAATTTGGAATTTTCCTCGAAGTTGTCGACATCTTGTTTTCGTCCAACACCCTACACCCTTCACGCTTCTCTTTCACTAGTGCTTTCGTTTCTGCTTTCTGCAGCTTATATCTGACTTTCATCAAATTTTTCATACCACAGTCATTTTTAGTAGCAAGGTAGTCCCGCCATGCTTTCTTCTTCTTATGCACAGACACTTTCACCTCATCATCCCACCGCACATCACGCTTTTTGCTGTTCCCAATCTTATTCGTTCGACACACTTCTTTCGCAGCCTCAATCATACTATCCCTAAGGTTCTGCCAACATTCTTCAACATCCTCGCTCATCACTTTCAATTTATCATCAAGCTTACTGGATAACACCCTTTCATATTCATTCCTGGTGGTTGCATCCTGCAGTTTCCAGCTTTTAATGCGGCTATCCGCTGTAGGTTTGGACACTACGCGATGTCGCCATGCTGTGAACAGACCCCCTATTCTGGTTATCACCACAAAGTGGACCGTCCCGAGATCGGCTCCTCTATACGCTCGTGTCCATAACCAGCTTCTTAAGTCTGCAATCCACCAGGAATAAATCAATCATACTTCTCGCACCCTTTCTTTCCCATGTGTACTGATGGATCCTTTTGTGCTTAAATATGGTATTAGCTACAAAAAGATCCTTTTCCATACACAGTCCTAACACAATCCTACCAGCATCATTCACTCTCTTATCTCCATATTTGCCTAGGACAGACTCAAATCCTGTTCGAGCTGTCCCGACCCATCCATTCATGTCTCCACACACAACAATTCTTTCATTCTCTTCAACCGTCGCTAGAACTTCTCTAACATTCTCCCAAAACTGCTCTAGTTCAGCCAAACCGACAGAGGACACTGGGGCATATACTGCCAAAATAAAAATTCTTGTCAACCCAATCTTGAGGCGTACCCAGAGCAGTCTGGGATTTACACATTCATACTAAAACATACAATTAACTATACGAGAGGACAGTAAAACGCCTACCCTGTGGCATCCCCTATCTCCATGTGGTACCCCTGACCATAAAGCGATGCCCCCTCCGTGCAAGTCGGCAAGTTCACTGCCGCCTCGCTTAATTTCACTCAAACATAGCACATCCGATCTTTTCTCTTCCATAATATCAATCACTTCATTCATCTCCTCAATCCCACCTCTCACATTCCACACAGCTACTCTGCACTCCTCTCTCCACTTCCCACCGCTAGGTGCACAGCGTGTTGGGTGGCGGTCCCCAACGCCGAACTGCACTCTGCGCACACCAGCGGGGACAGACCGTGTATGTCGCTTTCGGAGGACGCCCTATCATTATCATTGCCGTTGTAT
Source organism: Zeuzera pyrina (assembly GCA_907165235.1). Classification (NCBI taxonomy): domain Eukaryota; kingdom Metazoa; phylum Arthropoda; class Insecta; order Lepidoptera; family Cossidae; genus Zeuzera; species Zeuzera pyrina. The sequence goes on along the minus strand of OU015624.1, from coordinate 21,867,577 downwards.
CGCTTAGTATGCACAGAAGAGGAATTGCAGCCCTGAAAAGGGCTGGCAGGGGTCGCGACGAGCACGCTTCCTCAGTTGACGCCCTAAACCCACCTCACTACATTTCACCCACCCACTACATTTCGTTAAATGGCGACCGATCAACTAATCTGATAATAAATGTGTGTCGTATGTACAGGTGTGCCAGGTTATCTGATTTAGTTCACCGTTGCTGCTCCGACACAGTGTCTGGGTTTAAAGTTATTTATAAAGTCTATGGCTAAAAGACATGGAGAAAAATCTAAGTATTATTTATTTTCCTGAACAATGAATTTAAAGTTAAATTTCATGGACTTCCTTTATTTTAAGATACTATGTTACTTAAAAGAGTAATGGCAATATTTGTATATTTATAAACGCGTTTTTGAAAACAGCTCTAAACATTTCGATGAAATTTACAATATGGAGCTTTGCGGTGGTCAAAAATTGATCTAGCTAGGGTCCAATTCAGAGAAAATTCATTTTCTCTATATTTTCATAAACAAAACTTCTAACCTCTACTTCTGATTTCACAACAGAGATTACATTTTCAGTAGTACAGTGGCTAGAGCGTAGATCTACCAAGCTGAAATATGCGGGTTTGAATCCTGCGACGTGGTCAGACTTTCTTTAGTTATTTTTTTTGTGTCACCCAGCAATTTTTTTTTTTTTAAAAACAATCACCCAATCATCTGATCTCAAACTAGGATTTTTTCCCTGTGCTATTGAAAACTAGATGACGATTACTCAGGGCGTCTCTGCCCCTACACCCAGACTCGAAACAATCTAGAAGTCATCTTTTCTACATTGACCCGACCGGGAATCGAACCCAGAATCCTTCTGCGCTTGGGTTAACGTCTAAACCACTGTGCCATGTAGGTTGTCAATTTATGTAGAGTTCAAAATGGCATATCACATTTGATTTATTTGTTAGTTCTAGTTAGGTCTAGTGAAAAATACATAAATATGTATACAATGTTCAAATAGAAATAATATGCCTTTAGTTTATATACACACATACATACAACATATCTTCATGCTGTATCCCTGATGAGGTAGTTCTTGCATAATTCTTTCGCTTTCTCAAATCTCAACATTCTCCTCAAACATTTTCGCGTAGCTATGCGAGAGATTTGACATTTCCATCCGCTAACACTCTGGCTATTTGATCTTCATACGTCAGCCTTGGTCTTTCTTGGCTTCTTTTACCACTCGCTCTGTATATTTTCTTCGTCAGTCATTCATTATACAAATTATACAAAGATAATTTTTCAAAGAAAAAAAAAAATTATACAAAGATAATTTTTCAAAGAAAAAAAAAATTATACAAAGATAATTTTTCAAAGTTAACTCGACTTGAAAGGATAATGATTATGTGGAAAAATTATACTATCATTATAAAAATTATACTACTATTATAGTATAATATAGCATATTAAAAATTATACTATTGTATTGTCCGTTATGTTACATCATAGCACTCTTCCTGTCAGGGCCATAGCTATTTCCAGGGCTGTGCCCAAGGCCCCTGAGTGTAAACATGGAGAGTATTTAGGCTTAGCTTTACAATAACTTCTGCTTACCGTTTTGACACTTGACAACAGATATTGTTAACCAGCTCTTGGGAGCCTAAACTGTCTGTATAGTATAATATAGATGATGTTTACAGTATTAATAAAATGTCAGAAATAAAGTTTCGCTTTATGAAATCTTTTCTACCTAAAATACGACTTCTGGCGGTTACGTTAGTAGTTTACTAACATAACTTTAATGTTGTTTTTTTTAACTATTCGAAAGTAATACACATCATTAAGTATAAAAACATGTAAGCAGTAGTTATTGTAAAGTGCTTTCAGTATTTATAAGTATCAAACATGAAAGAATTCTAAAGTGGAAAGGTAAAGAGACCTGGTGCTCTATTGCAACAGAGCATATTAAGCCTTCAAACAAGTGGACAAAGATGGTCAATCACTAGCTACGCCGGGCTTCAATGAGTCTGACCATAGCCGGCATCCTGTGCCAGATGACAGCAGTAAGAGGTATCTAAGTATTAACACAGTAGTGATTGGAGTTTGGGAGATGCAAATAACCTACAAATATTAAAGACTGTGTCTATTTTACTAAATCAATTTCTGATGTGTACTTACCGTCATAAGTTAGCGAGTGAACTTGAGTAAGTAATACTATAATTAGTAATATGAGAGAAAATCCACGCCGAACCATGATGATTTGTTGTTGATAATTTTGTTTATGAATGTTAATGTTATGTCACAAGTCACAACCTTATTTCCTATAAGAATAAAAATCGAAAATTGTCATCTCTATCTCGGTCCTCGAATTGCAAATTTGTGTTATATAGACTACGTAAAGACCGAAATAAACCAAAACAAAGCATTACTCTCAAGTTACCACGGAACAAATTACCATAGAGTAACCTACCACAAAGTACCAAGTGCGTTCTGTGACCAATGCAAAGTACATTAGTTACTGCCACAGACTACTGTTACTGCGGTGGGGACAAACGAAACGAGTAGAAACAAGTACTTACTCGATGTTTTCTTCCGATATCGAGTATTTTTTGTATCGATACTTTACGACACTCGTAATGGGTATCGGGTATGAATCGAATATTAAAATTGAACGCTTTCATCCTAGTATTCTAGACTTAGGGTGGCTTGCACCAACTATTTAAATTCGATTTAAGGATTTGACATCTCGCTTGCACCAACTTCAAGCTATTAAATGCCCTACACACCTTCCAATTTGTTGGAACAACTTTCTTAGAGATGCCGATATGAAATCGATTAATGGATAAATGGATCGATCGATCTCGAGTAGAGAATCGGTTTAGTGAATTGATTGATGACGACCTCCGTAGCGCAACGGTTTAACGCGTCAGAAAGTAAACGGGGGTTCCAGGTTCGATTCCCGTCCCGAGTCTGGGTGTTTATGTATAATATGTATTTATTTACAAAAGAAAAGTATATAAGTAGTATATCAGTTGTCTAGTATCCATAACACAAGCGCTGTGCTGCTTACTTTGGGAAAAGATGACGCTGTGTGAGATGTCTGAGTTTATTATTATTATTATTATTGCGGCCCCAAAAAATTGAGTTTCCATTATATTTGTATTGGTAAGAACACAACTATAAAATAATGAGGTAGCGTGGAATTTTTTAATAAATTATACATACATAGCGAACTTCCGTCACTTTAGCGCTCTCGGAGCCAGATTTAGCGCTTTTATGAGTTGAGGAGTTGACATTATTTTGATTCGTTCGTAATCCTAACCTCTGACTGTCGTCGTCATCGTTTGTTATTATTAACTTGTTTCGTGTTGATAAAGTTTTCTACATTCTTCATTTGAATGAGAAATATATTGACCGATTGAAAATGGGATAACAAGCAATCAATCGTTACGAGTAAGAATCGATACTTTTAAATTAATATCGAATAAGAATCGATATTTTCCCGATGATACTGTATCAAGTAAAAGTATCGATCCCTCAGTAGTATCGTTCATCCCTACTGCCACGGTCACGAAATACTAATATACTAGAGTATGCCAGAGTATTTCATTCATTCAAAATATTTTCCTGTGAATTTTCGGGCTTTGCAGTAGTGTAGTCTAGCATAGTTAGATGTCACTACTAGCTTTTTATGTGAAGTATTGAAATTTTTCGTCATTATATTATAAGGGGATGCATTTAATGGCACTTCAAAATTGGTGAAAAGACAAAGAAAAGGTTAGACAAAATTATAAACTTTTAAACTTTCACGATGCTTTATAAAATATATCTAAAACGGGAAAACAAAAGAAACAAAAATTTGCTTGTGGATCACGGCCGATGCAACTCGGTCGAAACGTCAAGCCAGAATAAAAAAGTAATCGCATTAAATTTCCCGTTTTAGATATATTTAGACAAAATTGAATGTGAAATATGAATTACTAATAAAAAATATAATGTTAACAATAAAATGGTTAGCGCAGCGCAGCACTTTATTCCCATCCCCTTATAATATAATGACGAAAAATTTCAATACTTCACTTAAAAAGCTAGTAGTGACATCTAACTATGCTAGACGACACTACTACAAAGCCCGAAAATTCACAGGAAAATATTTTGGATGAATGAAATACTCTGGCATACGCTAGTATATTAGTCTATGATATTAGTATTATGATTTAGATGAAGAAATCTACATGAAACAGCCAGAAGGTTATTGTGATGGATCAAATAAAGTATGTAGACTCAAACGAAGTTTGTATGGACTGAAACAGGCGCCTCGTTGCTGGAATAAGTGTATGGTTAATTTTTTGAAAGACATTGGATTCAAACAATGCGTTACAGATTCTTGTTTGTTCATTAGAAATCGATTGAATAACAAAATCATCCTTGCTCTATACGTTGATGATGGTTTAGTCGCAGCGACAAATCAGAAAGATTCTGACAATTTTATGACAGAGCTGAAACGACGATTTAAAATAACAACAAAAACTTGTTCGTATTTTCTAGGATTAGAAATAAAAAATCAGTGATTCAATTAGAGTATCACAGAAACACTACGCACAGAAAGTGCTAGATCGGTTTGGTAAGTCATTGGGTATGGGTGATTGCAAATCTGTCACAACACCTATATTAAAAGATGGACTACTAGATTCAGACAAAGAATTGGTAGATCCAACGAAGTTTCCATACAGGGAAGCAGTGGGGGCACTTTCGTACTTAACAGTTGGAACGCGACCTGATTTAGCATATGCCGTAAGCGTAATATCTAGATCTTTAGAAAAACCTTCAAAAGATGATATCGTAAAATTAAAGCAAATCTTGCGTTATATAAAAGGAACTTTGGATTCCGAAATTATATACAAGAAAGGATACAATACCGGTATTCTAGAGTGCTACAGTGATTCTGACCATGGTGGAGGCAGTACTACTGGAAGGTCTACCTCGGGTATATTATGTCTTTACTCTGGAGGAGCGATATCATGGTCGAGCCGTCGCCAAACATGTGTTGCTATATCAAGCACTGAAGCAGAGCTAGTCGCAGCCAGCGAAGCCTGTCGTGAGATAGTCTGGCTGAAGAGACTATTCGAAGAAATCTCCACCTTAAAGGAGATACCTAAGTTGAAGGTGGACAATGATGCAGCTATTAAAATCTTTCATAATCCAGAACTGCATAGACGAACAAAACACCTAGCTATTAGACATTTTTATGTGAGAGAACTGGTTACTGATGGAGAAATATCAGTGGAATATGTTTCTACAGAATTTCAACTAGCAGACTTATTTACAAAAGCGCTGTATAAGCCAAGAATTGTATCTATAGCAACACTTATAGGATTGAAGCTGTAGGGTTGACAAAAAGGGAGGATGTTAGACTTAGTTGACAACCCTGTTGTTATATGAATATATTTTAACAACCCTAACTTCTGTTGTCTTGGTAACGGACTTGTTTTATTCTTTAAATAAAAAACAGTTTCACATTTTTCATTCGTAAAGATCTTTTATTTATGGTTAATATTTTAACAAATCCCTGATAATCCCTGAAAAGCAGACGAGGTCGAGGATACCTATTCCACCAAGTATTCGCTTGGCAATAAATAACCCTTCGATATTTAGCAACAGGGAATAGTTACTGAAGTCTTCATTACTTATTCAAGGTTTCGACACTAGCTATCTCGTTAATTGTGCCTGAAGTATGTAAAATGTATGTAAACAGGACACGTAAGCACATATGTACACTAATCGGACACACGACGACAACTTAGAGCTGAATGTAAACACTGCTACTCGGGCTGCCAGAAAAAAATAATCATTTTGAGACAGTAGTTTTCATTCATTTAATTCTTAGTGTAAAATTGCAAAATATATGACGTCACACCAGGGAGGGGGGGTCCCACAAATGTGACTACTGTGACAAGGACGGGGAGGGGGGAGGTCAAAAATCATGAAATTTATGTGACGTAACTTATAGATGGCCCCCTAGCAGATACACGAACTAGAACTATGAGACAACCTGTGGACTCGTCTAAAGATAAATAGATACCTAGATATTACGCTTACGGCATATGCTAAATCAGGTCGCGTTCCAACTGTTAAGTACGAAAGTGCCCCCACTGCTTCCCTGTATGGAAACTTCGTTGGATCTACCAATTCTTTGTCTGAATCTAGTAGTCCATCTTTTAATATAGGTGTTGTGACAGATTTGCAATCACCCATACCCAATGACTTACCAAACCGATCTAGCACTTTCTGTGCGTAGTGTTTCTGTGATACTCTAATTGAATCACTTTGATTTTTTATTTCTAATCCTAAAAAATACGAACAAGTTTTTGTTGTTATTTTAAATCGTCGTTTCAGCTCTGTCATAAAATTGTCAGAATCTTTCTGATTTGTCGCTGCGACTAAACCATCATCAACGTATAGAGCAAGGATGATTTTGTTATTCAATCAATTTCTAATGAACAAACAAGAATCTGTAACGCATTGTTTGAATCCAATGTCTTTCAAAAAATTAACCATACACTTATTCCAGCAACGAGGCGCCTGTTTCAGTCCATACAAACTTCGTTTGAGTCTACATACTTTATTTGATCCATTACAATAACCTTCTGGCTTGTTTCATGTAGATTTCTTCATCTAAAGAACCGTACAAAAAGGCTGTAGAAACGTCAAATTGTGTAAGTTTTAAACCTTCGTTTGCAGCAATACTTAAGACAGATCTTATAGTAGTCATTTTTGCAACTGGACTAAACGTTTCTTCGTAGTCGGTGCCTTTTTTCTGTGTATAGCCTCTTGCTACTAATCTAGCTTTATATTTATCTAATGATCCATCAGCATTAGTTTTAATCTTATAAACCCATTTGCAGGAAATAGGTTTCTTACCTTTAGGTAAATCAATAAGAATCCATGTTTTGTTTTCTTTTAGAGCCTTAATTTCATTTTCCATAGCTTTAAGCCATTGGTTTTGTTGTGGATTACTAATAGCTTCTATGTATGTTTTAAGTTCATTAATTTGTTTAATGTTTCCATCTAACATCATCGCATAATCTCCAAATCTGACAGGTGGCTGTAGTTGACTTCTGTCTCTTAGTGTCATTCTACTAGCTATTTCTGCTAAGTCTTCAGAGTCATCTTGTATCTCAGTATCTGAAGCATCTTCATAAGACTCTGAAGAAATGTGAACGTTCGCATGGCTTTCTACTTCATCTCCAGCCGATCAGGCGATGTGTGGGGCACACTTGAACTTAATCCATCATCAGGAGTCTCGATTGGTACATTCGAGCTTTGCTGGTCAATGCTTTCCGCGTGCTCTTCCTCCCTTGCATTATACATAGGTGGTATAGGAATTGGAAAATATAATTCTATTGACGTATTTTCTTTTACAGAATCGTCGGAGCCTACGGACTTCATAACTGTCTCATTGAATATGACATCCCTTGATCTTATGAGTTTGTTGTTTTGACTCAATAAGCGGTACCCTTCATCGCCATAACATAACATAACATAACTTCACGCTGTATCCCCAACGGGGTAGTCAGAGACGACGGAGCGCCAGGAGTCGCGGTCCTTACACACCTCTTTCGCTTCCTCAAATCTCATCATTCTCCTCACACATTTTCGCCTAGGTATGCGGGTGCTTTTTACATTTCCGGCTGCTAACACTCTGGCTATTTGATCTTCATAGGTCAGCCTTGGTCTTCCTTGGCTTCTTTTACCACTCACTTTCGCTCTGTATATTTTCTTTGTCAGTCTTTCATCACTCATTCTTTCCATGTGCCCGAACCATCTAAGCATTCCTTTCTTCATTTTTACAATAACACTGTTGTGCAACCCTGTCATACTGCGTATCTCATCATTGCTTATCCTGTCAGCAAGCGTGACACCGCACATATTTCTGAGAGACCGCATCTCCACAGCATTTAACATACTTTCACTCGATTTTGGGCATATCCAGGCCTCACTACCGTACAACAAAGTTGGCACCAACACCGCATTGTGGAGCGGAGTCCTCCACGCCATATTCAGGCAGAAGACTCCACAATTTCTTCCGCACTACTCTATCGAATGCTTTCTCTAGATCCACGAAAGCGCAGAAAACTTTCCGACCTAAAGCCAGAAACCTTCCCACGATAACGCGAAGCGAGAAAATCTGATCCATACAACCCCTACCATTCCTGAAACCACCTTGCGCCTCCCACAAATATCTTTCTGAAACGCCTTTCATACGTTCAGTCAATACTTTAGTATAGACTTTACTCGCTAAGCTGACCAAGCTGATGGCCCTATAGCACGCACAGTCTAGATAGGAACCTTTCTCTTTATATAGAGGTACTATGACTGCCGTGCGCGAGTCCTCTGGAACCTCCCCCTTCTACCAACAAAGGTTGCAGAGTGCACAGAAGGCATCCCAGACCCTAGGACCACCATACTTGATCATCTCAGCAGTCACCTCATCAATTCCCGCAGCCTTTCCACATTTCAAACTTCTTATCACTTTCTCAATCTCTCTCATACTAATGGGATCCTCCAGTCCCTGGCCCGAGTGTGGCAATTCATTAGAATCGCTCTCAGTATCAGAGACGGAGTCGCCACTCTCATACAGTTCTCCATAGTATTCACTCCATCGCTGCAGAACATCATTTTTATTTGTAAGCAGGTCGTTGTCTTTCGAACGCACTTTATTCATTCTGCAAGGTGCCGGACCACTTCGGTACTTACGTACTTCTTTCCAAAATAATTTGGAATTTTCCTCGAAGTTATCCGACATCTTGTTTTCATCTAGCACCTTACACCTTTCACGCTTCTCTTTCACTAGTGCTTTCGTTTCTGCTTTCTGCAGCTTATACCTGTCTTTCATCAAATTTTTCATACCACAGTCATTAGTAGCAAGGTAGTCTCGCCATGCTTTCTTTTTCTTATACACAGCCACTTTCACCTCATCATCCCACCACACATCACGCTTTTTGCTGTTCCCAATCTTATTTGTTCCACACACTTCTTTCGCAGCCTCGATCATACTATCCCTAAGGTTCTGCCAACATTCTTCAACATCCTCGCTCATCACTTTCAATCTATCATTAAGTTTACTGGATAACAACCTTTCATATTCATTCCTGGTGGTCGCATCCTGCAGTTTCCAGCTTTTAATGCGGCTAACCGCTGCAGGTTTGGACACTACGCGATGTCGCCATGCTGCGAACAGACCCCTTATTCTGGTTATCACCAGAAAGTGGTCCGTCCCGAGATCGGCTCCTCTATACGCTCTTGTGTCCATTACCTGCTTCTTAAGTCTGCTATCCACCAGGAATAAATCAATCATACTTCTCGCACCCTTTCTTTCCCACGTGTACTGATGGATTCTTTTGTGCCCAAACATGATATTAGCCACAAAAAGATCCTTTTCCATACACAGTCCTAACACAATCTTACCAGCATCATTCACTCTCTTATCTCCATATTTGCCTAGGACAGACTCAAATCCTGTTCGAGCTGTCCCGACCCATCCATTCATGTCTCCACACACAACAATTCTTTCGTTCTCTTCAACCGTCGCTAGAACTTCTCTAACATTCTCCCAGAACTGCTCTAGTTCAGCCAAACCGACAGAGGACACTGGGGCATATACTGCGAAAATAAAAATTCTTGTCAACCCAATCTTGAGGCGTATCCAGAGCAGTCTGGGATTTACACATTCATACTAAGTCATACAATTAACTATACGAGAGGACAGTAAAACGCCTACCCCGCGGCATCCCCTATCTCCATGTGGTACCCCTGACCATAAAGCGATGCCCCCTCCGTGCAAGTCGGCAAGTTCACTGCCGCCTCGCTTAATTTCACTCGAACAGCACATCCGATCTTTTCTCTTCCATAATATCAATCACTTCATTCATCTTCTCCTCAATCCCACCTCTCACATTCCACGCAGCTACTCTGCACTGCTCCCTCCACTTCCCGCCGCTAGGTGCACAGCGTGTTGGGTGGCGGTCCCCAACGCCGAACTGCACTCTGCACACACCAGCGGGGACAGACCGGTGTACGTCGCTTTCGGGGGACGCCCTAACATTATTATTGCCGTTGTCCCGCATGGTATGCACAGAAGAGGAATTGCAGCCCTGAAAAGGGCTGGTAGGGGTCGCGACGAGCACGCTTCCTCAGTTGACCCCCTTCATCGCCATTATAACCAATTAGAATACATTTATCGGACTGTTTGGATAGCTTTGTTCTCTTTTGTTTTGGGACATGGACAAAACATTCGCAACCAATAATCTTTAAATGTTTAATAGATGGTTTCTTTTTAAATCATAATTCAAATGGCGACTTGCTGTTTTCTGGTGTTGAGCCAATTCTATTTAAAACATATGCGGCAGTATTTATCAGTTCTGCTCAAGTAGTGACGGGTAAAATATCTAAAAACACGGGAAATTAACGCGATTACCTTTCTCTTGACGTTTCGGCCGAGTTTCATCGGCCGTGGTCTCAAGTAAACTGTCGCAGCAAGCTTCACTCCGTGTCAGAGGCAGATTTTATTTCATCTACCCCCGATATTTGTAAATAATTATTGGGGTTCCTACACACAACACTCACGGTGTCCACACACTGAACCGGATGTGAAAAACGAGGTTTTGTCATTTGAATCACAGGATTCCACGCTGTTGATAAATTGTATCTGCTTTCCCGATTGAAATTTTTGTGTCTCTTGATTTCAATTGCTTCACGCACGACTCTTGGATAAAAGTGGCGATCAGTGGAAAGGACTTGTGGGCGATAAAATTCTATCCAATGATTCGTATCCGATTGGAGATGTTGGAAATGTTGGAATTTTTTGGAGTTTTTGTTGTTTATTTACCGAAATCATCTTTAAATAAAACAAAATATCGAAATTTATTGAAAGAAGGAGGGAATGGACCACATACATCAGCATGTATAATTTCGCCGGGGGTTTTTGCTCGTTCTCTTTTTCCAAATTTTTGTCTGTGTTGTTTACCATAAATATAACCAGTACCTAATTCTGAATCTAAACGAACTTTTAATCCTAATTCTCTTTCAATAACTTCTTTGACATGTTTTTTATTCTGATGGGCTAGCCGTTCATGGTAAAGTTGTATAATGTCATCTGTTGAAAACAAAACGTTCAAATCAGGAGATGTATTTCTTATAATTTCAATATTCAGCTTATACAGGCCTCCATTCTTGACTCGTTTGCCAATCAAATGTATTTTTCCATCAACTTTTAGTAAACATTCTTCCCTCTCTGACATAAAAACACTGTTGTTAAGCTTGTCTTGAGCAGCCAAGACTGAAAACAGATTTCTCGTAATAGACGGTACATACCATACATCACAGGGTTTAATTCTGGATTCTTTCCCATTGACAATGGATTTTAAGTCAACCGTGCCTTTGCCAAATGCTCTAACTGCTTCTCCATTGGCAGTAGTTACTGAATGCGTCTCACTGAAATATTCAAAACTAGAGAAGTAGTCTTTTCGACAAGTAACATGGCTGGTTGCTCCATTATCAACAAACCAGCTTTCGTTATCATCGTTCCTCTGCACTGTATTCAGATCTGCATTTTCCGTAACTTGCATTAGCATTAAGTTCAGATTACTTGATATATTACCATTATTTGACGTCGATGGTTTAGATGGTTGACCGTCAGCTTTCCATATTCGACATTGTTTGACCTTATGACCAAATTTGCCACAATATCCACATTTTTTCTTTGGTTTAGGTTTAATATTATTTTGTACTACTAAGGCTTCAGTTGGTTCTTCATTTTTCAAAGAAAGTGAGCGCTCATACGTACAAAGCTGCGTTGTCAGATTTTCTATAGTTCGATCGGTCTTTGACATCAACATCCAGCTCGATTTGAAAGGAAAATAATTTTCGGGCAGTGTTTCTAGAATTTTGCATATCAGTAATATATCTGGTAAGTCTGTCTTATCTACCTTTAATAATTCGTTTTTCAAATCTGACCAGAGGGTTTTAATTTTGGAAATATGTGTGATAATGTCATGTGACGAATTTTTACGATAGCCAAAAAACTCCATACATTGGACGTAACTCTTATCCTCAGTAGAACCATCAAATAATCGATGTAATTCATCTCAAACATCTTTGGAAGAGTTAAATGTCATAATTTTTTGAAGTGTTTCTTCTGACATATTTGCAGTTAATAGTAATAATGCGGAACTATCAGTTTCATTGTACTTATCTAGAGCATTCTTATACTTAGAAATTTCCTCGGCAGTAGCCGTGCTTCCAGGCGTCGTAGGCTTCACAAAAGTACCTTGCATTGCATATAAGCCACCCGGCATACCTTTTAGTAACAAGGTTGCCTTATATTTCCAAGTCGGCCAATTCTTTGTACCTTCCAGGCGACCAATATCAATTTTTAAACTTTGCATTTTTTATTGAAAAAATTAGTTTTACCCCAGTTGCGCAAAAAAAATATCTTGCCTTGAAAAACTCTGACAGTTATTTTCAATCAATGTTCACGCTCTGCTACCATGTTAAAATATTAACAATAAATAAAAGATCTTTACGAATAAAAAACAGTTTCACATTTTTCATTCGTAAAGATCTTTTATTTATTGTTAATATTTTAACAGGATTCAATTTTGTTCAACAGAAATTCGAAATCTGTACGAGACATTCTACAAAAGTTACAGAACTCGCATCACTATTTATAAAGTTAATAAAGTAATAAAGTTTTCTAACAAATTAATTGTGTGATTGCAAGTTACAATAAAATATAAAATTATTTCCACATTGCATAATTACGGTATATCAATTACTTACAGCGTTCTATTAATTTACACTAGATTAATCTGTGCAATTATGATGGATCGATTACCCAGCATTTTCTGCGATGAAGATTTTTCTTTTTTTAAATATATTTTAAGTATTTCACATAAGCATTTTATATAGATTAAAAAGACAAAGCGCTGAAGCGGTAATTATTTCGACGTCTTCCATTGCCGAAAGTCGAACGCAAAGTGAATGATGGAGCAGTTTGTAAACATTCACTGCCCTCGATCCTGTCCCGGCAGTATTTTGCAGCAACCTGCCGGCAGTGTGAAGTGAGGAGCAGCGGCAGAGGTTGAATGTCAATGGGCTATTATTTGCATGTTCCAGACGAGAGGCTGTGAAGACGAGACACTCATTGAAGGTGATCAACGGTTTGTCCATGCAAAAAGAACTTTGTACGAACAAATCGTTGATTACCATCATTGAATGCATCTTGACTAGATTTTGACTTTACCGAACCTGAAAATTAGGACAACTTATTGAGTGATCTGTTGAGCAGAGTTCATAGAATAAAAAACACATGAAGTTCAGTTCTGTGAGTTCAGTAATTTTTGCAATTGACATTTGCCAATTGACAATGACTTTAACAGACAGAGCAACATGGATGTTTTTTTTTTAATTTTAGTTTCTTCTTCAATCACTGGTAGCGCTGATGTTCTTTAAAGATTGATGGTATTCGAACAATTCGAAGTGTGCCATTTACGAGTGCAAGAGACGAGAGTAAGCAAAAATGTAAGTACTAAGCACAATACCGTCTAGACGTAGTAATTTTACATTCTCTTTGCACAGCATGGAGTAGATTACATATAGGAAAATAGAGATATCAGTCGAAATTCTCTACCTAGCACTATCTAGTAAAACTGATTCAAACTGTCAAATAATCTTCATACATACAATAAAACTACGTAAAAATGTTATTACTTGATTAACAACAATGAATAATAATATGAAATGGAATAATAACAAAATAATAATAACAATAAACTAAAATTCAATGATCAACATCAATATTTGAACTTTGAATGTTATACGAACTCTATATACAAGGCAACATTGAATGAAACTAAGCTGTCGCTACTTTTAATAGGGATACATTAATGGAGCCATTGTTGTTGATGAGGGACGTCTGCCAGGCCCAGACGGGTGATCAGTCCTCTTTTGGACCATTTCACCCATTTCCCTTACATGGAGTATGGTCTACTGATGGCCTAGAAAACGTTCCCCATCAAACCTTCTTGTACGCCTACAAAATTCTATTATGTCCTCGTAGCTGAGAGACTTCAGTTCCTCCTCCCCAAGTAGGTCTGTTCCGAAAATCTCCCATCTTATCCTCGAATACGTTACACATTCCGCTATGAAGTGTTTGCTAGTTTCCTCTTTGTCACAGTGCGGGCACTGTGCACTTTCACTTCCCTTACTGATTAGAGCCTTGTGTCTATTTAGTAAGTTGTGTCCTGTTATTATTCCTGTGATCGTCCTAATGTTTGTTTTGCTCATTCTTAGGATCTTTTGTACCTTCTTCTTATCTATTTCCTTTAGGAACATCTTTGACTGTCTACAGCCTACTTTATTCTTCCATGCTTTGATTGTTTCTTTCATAGCTATGGTTCTGATGATTCCTTTTATTATTCTTTCTGATATTGGGAGAACTGGTTCAGGTCCGGTGAACCTCCTTTCCGCTCCCTCTCTTGCAAGTTCGTCCGCCTTCTCATTGCCCTCATTCCCTTGGTGACCTGGGATCCAGGCAATGGTTGTTTCTATCGAGGATGCTAACCGATTTAACGTTCTTTTACATTCTAGTACCAAGGCTGATTTGGTGCTAGGTCTATTCAATGCCTTTAATGTGGCTTGACTATCCGTGTAGATTACCACATCTGTGTACATGCTATTGTCTTCTTCTAGCATCTTTTGAGCACATGTCAATACTGCGTATACCTCAGCTTGGAACACGCTAGTATATAGACCTAACGATATGCTCATTTCCTTTTGTTTTGATTTGGGTGTGTAAATGCCCGCTCCCGAGAGTTTTGTGCTCTCTCTGCGAGATCCATCTGTATACCCTATACATGTTCTTGTATTGTTTCTTATTTCCCAATCGTCTCTCTCGCCGATGTGTACTCTGTATTTCTTGTCAAAAATTCTTAGTTTCTTTATTAGGTCATTGTTTTGTAATACCATTGACAGTTTTCCTGCATATATGGTATCTATTTGTCTATGTCCTTTATCTAGATGATTTGCTTTCCATTCCTTATATGTTTTCATGACATACCATTGTTCTATTGCTTTCTTTTTAATTTCTATTTCGAGTGGATTCATGCCTAGGATAATTTCAAGAGCTGCCGTTGGTGTCGACCTTAGCGCTCCTGTCATCATCAGGCAGGCCATTCTCTGTATTCTATCTAGTTCCTTCTTATTGCTCTTGATCTGTGCTTTGTGCCACCATACCACCGCGCCATAGGTTAGTCTTGGTAGTATTATGGTTCTGTATATCCAGTGTGTCATGTGAGGCTTTATACCCCAGCTTTTACCCACCGCTCTTTGACATTGTATTAGGGCTGTTTTAGCTCTAGTACTTACTTCTTTAATATGACTGCAGAATCTTAGCTTGTCGTCTAGATTTATACCTAAGTATTTAATTTCTTTGACTATTTCTAGTTCTTTTCCTGATAGCACTATGTCTGGCATTATCATTATTTTCCTTTTCTTCGTAAATACTACCAGTTTGGTTTTGTCCGGGTGTATCCCCAGACCCTTATCCAGGGACCATTCTAGAATAGTTTTTCTTCCTTCCGTTATTACTTCTCTAATACCGTTCAGAGATTTTCCCGTCACTAGTATTACTCCGTCATCCGAGTATGCTTGCATATATATGTGCATCTCGTTAATCTTTTTCACCAGTGAGTCTAGCAGTAAGCACCATAGTAGTGGAGACAGACATCCTCCCTGCGGGAAACCTCTCCTTGCCTCCGCAATATATGTCGTGTTTCCTAACTGTGCGGTGATTATTCTGTTTTTAATCATTTTTATTATCCATTCTGCTATGCAGTCCGGTATGCCTTTCCTCTTCATCGATCTTCCAATCGATTCAAAGGTTGCTCTATCAAAAGCTCCCTCAATATCGAAAAAGCATGCTACTGCATATTCTTTGTCGTTACTTATTGCTCTGTCTATTTTTACAGTTAGACTGTGCAGTGCTGTTTCTGTTGATTTCCCAGTCATGTAAGCATGTTGATGCTTGTGAATTGGGAAGTTGCATGCTTCAAGTAGTGTTCTAATGTGATTGTCTATTATTTTTTCTAGTGTTTTTAACACAAAAGATGATAGACTGATACATCTATACGCTTTCGCTTCTTGATATGTCTTTTTTCCAGGTTTCGGAATGAAGACAACTCTCACTTGTCTCCATGTAGCTGGAATGTGTCTCAATGCTATACTTTGTGTGTATAGGTTCTTTAGTATGGGCATAATTTTCTTCAAGCTTCTCTGTAGAATTTTGGGGAAAATTTCGTCTGGTCCTACCGCTTTGAATGGCATGAACGACATCACTGCCCATTCTATCCCTTGTTCTGTAATCATCTCCTCTGCTACTGCCGCTGCTGGTTCTTCATACTGTTCACACACTGTTCCTTCGGCAGTGTATTCTGCACTATCTGGGAAATGTGTTTCAATCATTTTCTTTAGAACTTCTTTTGGTTCCGTGATAAGACGGTCGCCATCCTTAATGCTGCTTAATGTGCATGCTGTGTTGCCCGCTAGCATTTTCATTATTCTAGAGGCTTCAGAGTGTGTGGAGATGCTCTCGCAATATGTCCTCCATCCTCTCCTACTTTCTTCTGAGCATTTCTTTTTAAAACTGTTTCTTTCATTCCTATATACGCTCCAGCTGTTTTCGTCACCTTTATGAAGGGCTATCCTCAGAGCTTTTCGCGTTTTCTTCCTTAGCTTGCTAAGTTCTTTTGTCCACCATGGTTGTCCTTTCCCTACTTTAATTTCTCGTAGTGGACATGATTCGTGATAGGCTTGCTTTAGTAGTTCTTTAAGTTCCTCAGCTTCTCTTTCAAGGTCCTGAATACTCCCAAATCCTGTGGTCTTGGGTATCCAACCGTTGATGATTGAATCAAATTTATCCCAGTCCGTTTTTTTGGGGATTCTTATTTTCCTTATTTCTACTTTACTATCTAACTCAAAAAAGATTCTTCTATGGTCTGAGAAGGCATAGTTTGTGTCCACTTTCCATCCCTTCACAAGTGAACTAATCTGTTTTGAGCTATAGGTAATGTCTAGTACTTCTTTTCTGTTTTTGGTAACGAAGGTAGGTTCGTTGCCAATGTTTAGGACGTCTAATTCATTAACTAAAATGAAGTCTAAATATCTCTCGCCTTTCCAGTTTGTGTCTGTGTAATGGAGCCATAGAATTAGTAATTTTATCTACAAATCTCAATATTTCAAATTGATGGCTTTTCTCTATAAATTTACTACTTTTGATGTCAATTCCATCTTTAAAATTAATGGTATTTGCTTTAAAAAAAATGTTAAACTTCAAAATTAACAGTTTTTGCAATAAAATTTTGGTTACAGCTTCAATCACTGAAACTTTAATGTGGTGTAATGGTGATAATAATTGCTTAGGAGGAAATTGTGAGGTCAAATGCTAACAAAAGCTTAAATTGGTTCACATTGGGTAAAATTTTGCAATTTTTTTTGTAACTTTATACAAACATGACGATATATTTGTAACACTTTTTTTTGGTTAGGTTCGATTAAGTTTGTTTACTACAACCACGCCGGGGCGGCGGCAGGCGAAGCACCAGAACGGCGGGGTTATTGCCTAAAAATTTGCATACAGGGACAGCCACGCGATCACTGTGCGACCGGTGATTAATTATAATAAAAAAATTAGTGTCATGTATAACGATTGTGTATCTATTATTCTATGACCGTAAAATGCAATTTAGCGTTACTATACAAATTACAATACACAAATTCTCGTATTGACAGCAGATATCGCGCGATATTGGCTGCCGCATGCTGACTGCAAGTTACGTAATAAGCGTGCGGAATCTTTATGCTTGGATCAGTACTGAAAGAGTCCATATTCTAAAGAGATAGTTGAAGTCGAGAAATTTAATCTCGAAACATTTCTATAATCCTCCATCTCTTTTCATCTTTAGCTGTTGATATATCTATATAAAGCAACGTTATATATACTAGTAGATGTATTTTTGAGTTATTTTTAAGTAGACTTGAATATTGCAACTCCAGAATCGACTTTTTGGCGGGAACGGAAGAAGCGAGGTTGTCATTTTATTTAGGTTTTCCATTTTTTACATTTTTGGGAGTTTTAAAGTACAAAAGTGATAGTATATTTTGTTTTAAAGTTCTGTGTATGTGAAAAGAATGGAGTAGATCTAAATAAACATGTGTAGCTGAAGTTCTCGCGCTCTTCCAAGAAGTCCTTTATAACTTCAGTAAAGCCTACTATCACTTTACTGGAGGAGTTTTACGATAAGAAAAAACTAATTTACTTGATTCTATTTATTGTTACATTGGGAAATGCGCTAAACTGTGCGCCATGCCATAAAGGAAAAAGAAACCATGATTTCTTAATTAAATGCTTATTAACTCGGAGAAACTATTGTCTCCGAAAGTTAATGTGAGTACGGTAGGATTTTCAGCGAAAAATTTATTATTATTTGAATCTCGCGCTTTTATAAATCTGCCAAATATATTTTTAACACCATCAACCTACTTTAAATCTATATATTTATAATTTTTTCATTTCTCATCAATCATAGGAAAAAGGTATCTTTAAATCACATGCTTTGATTGAAATTTTTAAATATACGCTTTTACATAAACTGACGTTAAAATAGTTTCATTTGAAACTAAAATTCTTGTTAGGTACCTACCTATTTGGTTTTTAAACCACATATTTAAAAATTCAAAGTATCTAGCCATTGAGTACCTATAACGGGAGGCGCGATTCACAGGCATTCCCCTCTGTCAAGGTACCTATAAGTAAAAAAATAGCCACGCAACAATAAAAAGTAGTTTTGAATCGATTTGTCACCATTTTTATAATCGAATTTACTGCGTCGTGCTCCGCAAAATTGTCGTCATTCAGGAGGTGCAACGAAAAATCTGCCAGATCTAATCTAGTCAAACACGGAATTATATTCCATAAGTAAATATAATTTTTGTATTAAGTACTAGTTTTCCATTTTAATATATTTTTTCAGAATCGTTTCACTAAATCAATTGAGGTACCGACTTCATCATAACGTTTTCGATTCATTCGAATATGTTGCATTAACTTGTTCATCATTCTAGAAAGTCGTATCGTAATGTTTGTACAAATTGTACAAATGGCGTAATAGCAGTTAGCAAGATTATATTTTCGGCTAACATTTAATTATAGACCTTAACGCATTACGAATAAAATTGTAATTAAATTGCAAATAAAAGAAAAAAATTTATTGGTAGCATTTAATTTTAGTCCTTAACGAATCAATAACAAAATTTCAATCAAGTTATTTCTACGTATTTATTAAATTGGGGGAATGTTGTCGAACTGTTTGTGTGTAAAAGCACAAAGACACAACTCATCATTGCATTTGAGTGCTCCCATTTACTTGTGGTAGTACCTCTCCTCCCGCAAAAACTGTCAGAAAGTTTTGTATGAGAAATAACGCGTATGTCACCTCTTGTTGTAGGTACTCAATGTATCTATCTAGCACATGTCTCTAGTCTCTAGAGAGAACTAAGTTCTTTGTGTGGTACTTTGTAAGTACCTGGATCAAACTATATTTTTATTTGTAACTGTTCTTTTATATATATAAAAATTAATGTTTGTTTGTTCGTATTTTATGGGCTGCCATACTGTTCATTCGATTGCGATGAAGTTTGGTATGAAGATAGCTTGAATCCTGAGAATGGCTATAGGCTATTTTAAAAATAAAAAACGTTGACGAAGTCGCGGGTATCAGCTAGTATGTTAAATAATACAGATTTATAACTAGAGGTAGTAACCATCAATTAGGTATTTTAATAAAACGCAAAGTAAATAATAAATCCATATATTTGGTACATATAGCATAAACACATTGTCGTGAAAACTACATAAGGCATGTAATGTAACCAATACCAATAAGGCACTGCATTATATTATTGTACTTCATCAAAAATATTCTAACACTATTCAATATGTTTTTTCGGGAAAATAAAATCCTTAGAACTATCAAGTTAAAATTCAGAAAGTACGAATGTAGGATGTCATTTTTAACCGGTGATTTATAAATATTTTATTAATTTTACAACGTTATCACAAATATATGTACCAACTTAAAAATTTCATTATCTCACATAAACCACAGTGTCTTTTTAAGGCATTTTAAGCTTCGATCATATATAAAAACAAGATATACAACGCTCCAAAAACCACCAACCGAACCAAATGCTCTCAAACGAGGATTTGAGTGCTTTTTTGTTTTAGTGTATTCGAAAATGCTAACAAGAAACATGAAAAAGTGGTCCTTAAAAAATTGTAAAAACGACACGTCTAGAACGCTAAAAAAGACAACGGTTCTTATTTTTGGTAAAAAATTAAATAATTCTATTTACGTGTTCATTATTTCGTTATATTACTATTGTTACATAGCTACCCCGTTGGGGATACAGCGTGAAGTTATGTTATGTTTATGTTACATAGCTCTTTTTTATTAAATCCGTAATCATATTTTTCAAAAATGGCCTGACAATATATTATGTCTTATTCTTGTCACTTCACGTAACAAATCAAAATGACGCAAATAGATTATTTGAATTATACTTTAAGTACGAAATGTAAGATTGCATTTTAAATATTTTTTTTAACAAACTTAGTTTCAATGTCATGCAAGGATCTCTTACTAGCTTTAACAACCTTATGCTTTGACAGTAAGGTCTACTTTAAATTAGCACAATATTACGGATAATACTATACGCGATATTAGAAATGTATATGTCAATTCAGACAATGATTTGTTTAGATTTTACAGAAGATTGTGCATCTAGTTTTTTATTTGTGATCGAAGATTTTAAGGCACCAACTTACATTCAAATATTGCTATTAGCCTAAATGAAAAATCTTTCGAAAAATGGAATGTATATGGAATCTACAACTATTTGTGAATACGTGGAATATTGCATAATATAGATGAAATACTGTTAGACAAATACTCGTAATATCATCTATAAGTGATTTTTTCTAACAATATAATTAATAATTGGTCTTAAATAGGAATGTATTAATAAATAATTCTTTCAAAAAACTTCGCACCATGTCTGGTTTGGTTGATATAATAATCACAGTTGTTAAAATCGCGAAAACATTTTCATACAGTATGTATAGTAAATTACAAATTTAGATATGTTACAAAAACTGATAAATTTTTGAGATACGCTAATTTTTAATACTGGAAACCCGAATTTGAATTTTAAAATTCGAACTTGCATGTCGTGTTTAGAATATCCAGAGGTAATGATCTCTCTACAATTTTATTGCGTATACAGATGGTTAGTAAGTATAGCAAAAATACAAATAAAATAAAAATTATTGTCCGGACAAGTTTTAGTATCAAATACTGTTCAAAAAGCGCCTCAAAATGTAAATAGACATCAACTTAGTATCTCTGATGTTTAATATTAATCTTTCTAATACTATAGTTAAATATAAACACTGTATATATTAGTGAAATCGTTACAACAGTACAATGTGCGGTGGAATAACATTTCATATATTGCACTACAAATACTTACGAATGTGAGAAGGCACATCATAAAAGCACAAGATTTTAAAATTGTCCCGTATTACATGACATTATATTATAGTTTTGATATAAAGAATTACGCGATGGCTGTTGTTACTTCTTGCTATGTTGGTGTCAATTTGTCTGGAAATTAAAATGTGAATAATATACATACTTATTTAAAATTGGACAATATTCAATCAATGTACTCTGGCATATACTATGTGAAACATAATATGACGAAGAAAAGTGAGTTTGCAACAAGCTAACTGGGTTAGTGGGTATATGTCTCGTCTCAGAACCGATGTGAGAACGACATGAACTATACTATGCGGGGGCTTCGTTATTCAAAACTCATGGCCACTCTACATTAACATTATACGAACAAAAAACGAGCGAGCCTTACAGTAGTCGCATATGATGTGTAACATCTGACATCTCACCTTGGTAATAAGCAACATTAAGATTATATCCTGAAAAAAATTATTAAGGTATTATTTGAAATGATTTTTCGTAACGAAGAATAATTCTTTTTAATGAAAATCGTATTTTATTTAATTAACACTAAAAGTATGCAATTTTTTATTGAAGACAGTTATTTTTGTTCAATTTGGGGGAAAGCGGAGACAATAGACTTCTGATCACTATACTTGTGATTTTAAAGTAATTAAAAACCGTTGAAAAACTGCGTCTAACAGTACCACTGTTGGCTGACAGTACCAACCTCTCGGTAAATAGGTTGGTACCATCTGACGGCCAACTCTATCACCGTGCGCGCTCATTGGTCAAATTAAATAGCGCGCGCTTCCCCGGCTTCCTGTTCCACACTTCCGACCCTTTTCACGAAATCACTACAGATTGCAGGAAAGCGAGAGGAAAGATGTTACACGTCAAAACCATTATTAGTAAAAAACTATTATTAGTAAATAGGAATGTGTGTATGGTAGTAATAGGATAGATGACTGCTCTTAAATGTGGTATATTTTGTACATTGTATTAAAATAATTAAACATTTTGAATCGTACTGAGATAAAAGTAGTTGAGATTCATTGACAGAAACAGAGTTATTGGGTTTTAAACTTCAGTAGTGGGCACGGAATGGGAATGAGCTAGAGAGAGATAGCGTTACATAGCTGTGACGTCACACAGGCGCTATGGCATTGTACAGCGCTAGGAGTGACAGAGACGGAACTTATCCCCACTGTGTTCTCACTACTAAAGTTTAAAAACGAATAAGTCTTATGTTTTTCATTGTATTTCGAATATTTTTTGACAGTTTTGTTTATAATTATTAAACCTATATTTTACTAAGTCGTTACAAAATAGTCATCCAGTCAATTATGCATATGTATGATGTAGTTTGTGTACGGCTATGGTAGCATGAGTGTATGTGTATAGTATATACATGTGGTGTAGTATATCTATGTGTGTGTATGTATTTTACAGGTTTGCGGTTTACAGGTTTAGTGTATGGGAGTGGGCTAGTGGGTATTCTTGTTCTAATAATGTGTAAGGTTATTTGGAAAGGATGGGTAAATGCGAAAGGGTATAAAATACCCACGATAACGGAAAACTTGCGTTCTAGAATTTCGCCAAAAGTCAGGAGTTGTAGTGTACCATCTAAAAATTCTTATATTAACGTTTTTATGTTGCTAGAAAACCTTTAGAATATAGACTATAATGATAGGGTTGTACATTTTCTCTTCTATTAAACCAATTTTTTTTTTGGTGAAAATCATACTATATGTATCCTGTAATTATTACATCTGCAATATAACAGTCAACAGTGACACGCTGAGAGCCCGGCGGATTTACACCACTTTTCACAATAACCTTGTATAATTATCAGGTGTTATTTTGCGGAAATCTTGCGGAAGTATGTAATGAATATGAATTTTTTTTGCTACTGATCAACACGTGTTGCGCTTCTCAACGAATTGTCCTCGAGAAATTCCAGATATTAAATTCGGTCAGGTACCCAGCACCGCGAAACAGTATCAGGCATAATGGGTGTATACCTATAAGTGTATGCTAGTTGTATGTGTGTGTGTTGGCTGGTTGATTTGCGTGTGTATATGCGCGCGAGTGTGTATGCGCGCGTGTGCGTGTATGGATGTGTGCGTGCGTACGTATGCGTGTGTGTATGTGTGCGCGCGTGTGCGCGTACCTAGCGCGGGCGCAGGTCTGGCGGCTGGTAGGGCGGGCCGCCGTGGCGCGCCCACTCCCGCTCAAACTCGTGCTCGAGGATTTCGGCGCCGCGCTTACGCGTCAGGCCCGTTTCGTCCAGGCTCAGCTCGCACATCTGCATGTCGTCCACGCCTACGCATACGCATGGGGGGGGGGGGGACGCTTTATTACTATCTATCACAGACCAGTCATCACGTAAATGATGCTTTTATAATTTCATATATAAAGAAAACAAACATCATTTAAGAGGCGGTGGGATGGTGTGCTGTAATCTAATGGCCGCTTTTATAATTCTTCGTTAAAGTCGACGCATTGGAAATTTTGACGGTAGGGATCTCAAATTTTCTAAGTGACTACAAAACGTATGAAAGTGATATTTGGTAACCTTATTCTTCATTTTATTGACTTTATTTTGACAGTTGCGATACACGATTGGTTAACTTTTGTAATACAAAAAAAATATGAAAGAAACCTCTTTCAAAACAGAGATTTACATTTTTAGGAGTAACGGGACCGATTTATGTTTCTAAATTTACTGTATAGTTTTAATCTAAACATATTCTTCAAAATGTCAGTTGGATTTTTTAAAACTAATTATAGTTTTGAAAATAAACGAAAATAACTACTTTTTCGTATTTTTCGTAAGCTGGCGCGCGCACTTTTGCATGAACCTTTAAATTATTGTTTATCAATGCGTCGTCTCAATCGATTTTATCGTTCACGTAATGACGTTTTATCGTTCACGTAATGACGTTATCGTGGACGGAAATTTAAAAGCGTCTTCATACAACCGCATACATTTTGCTTCCCTATTGTACTGTGGACGGCAAAATCGTGGCGATAAAAACGTTCAACGGTAAATTATAAAAGCAGCCAATTGGTCACAAAAACCGGACGTTGAATTTTCAAGTGGAAAGGCGGAAAGCTGTGGGCGTGGTTGCCATCTAAAGAGTAAATTACTAAACTATGGGCAGTTGCAGACGCCCACAAAAACATTGTTTAGAGATTAATAGTTTGTGTTATCTACCTACGATATAAATATATAAAACACAACACGTAACAAAATTATAAGAATTACAAAATTAAAAAGCTCTTACTTCGAGTAAATATTCAATTTTTATACATCCATATGCAATTAATAAATGTAATTTTTTACAAAATCAGTTTTGTTTCGTTAACATATTTATAGAAAATTGGTTCAGAAGTTTAACTGAAAATGTTAAGCCGTCAGTGGCGTGCACTTCATATTATGCAAATAAGCTCTGCATATCCTGCAGTCCTATACATACATGCCCCTAAATGATAACTATAATTCGTTAAAAATTATGGTATTAATTAATCTAACTTGTTCGCCATCTCACTGCATAGCGCTTTGGCTTCCCGTGTTTATTACGCGATTTACTTGCCTGCTATCTCACCACACAGCGCTTTGGGTTTCCGTGTTTATTACGCGATATACGTGCGCGCCATCTCTTATGTGTTTTTTGGAACTTGTTTAGCGGCAAACGACGAACAAGAGCGCCAATTTGATTGACCGCAGCGCTCCGCGGTTTCCGTGTGTGGAGGCAGTACTACGCCGAGCTTATTTTTCATACAAAACATCTCGTGTCGACCCGTGTAGTACACAAGCAAAAATGCGTGTGTGTGCGTGAAAATGTATGCGCGAGTTTACCTTTAGGAGGCAGTGCTTTTAATGCAATATGCAAATGCAACCCGTCCGAATGGAGAAACTGTCAAAGCATTGCGTAGTTGTTGATTGCAGAGGGTCGACTTGTTTTAGTCGGAATGAAATGATCTACTATTTTATTTATTCGTACTAATTGCGAAGTTTTGTTGCCATTTTGTTTTGATTGCTTTTCTTGGCGCGTTTGGTTGTAATTAATTAATTGTTTAGTTAATTTACTGTAAAAAAATTGAAAAATATACCTATGAGACCTGTGCTGGTGAAGGGTGTTTAAATAAATTAAAATCTACCGCTTTTTCAACGTTATCTTTTAAGGATAAAGTTAAATTGATTGCAAAGGGAAGGTGTGTACTCGAGTTAGATTTAACTCAAAAAAAAGGTAATACTACTCGTTCTTTTCATAAAGTTTTATAATACTTATAACTGGCTAACAGGTTGTGTACACACAAACAAATTATATTGTCTTCCTTGCATATTATTTTCGAACCAAGATGAAAATAATGTTTGGGATTATATCGGATATACAGATTTAAATAATTTTCACAAAGCGGCAGCTAAGCACGATTCTTCAGAAAAACATCTGAACTGCTTAACTGCGAACGATCATTTTCTTGTTTAAAAAGAAATCATACATATTTACGAAACACATGGTAAATAAAAAAGCTTTTTATCTAAAAGAAAATATGGAAACTTAAAAATTAATAGTAAAAACGAAGAGCAAACTCCATGTAAAATTTGTGAGAAATTAAATAAATGTGTCTGTCTGTGTCTGAGAAATCTGTGTCTGTTTTGGCTCTGTGGCCAAAACAGACACAGATTTGTCTATGATTGCAATTGAAAAGAACTTCTGATAATTTTAAAAAGATCTAGTAGTTTTTACGACGACGTTTTGCAGAACTATCTGAAAAACGATAGGCGCGTCGATTTGATTTATAAACATCAACTTGTAAAAAATAATCAGTTGATACGTGAAGTAGATATAATTTTTTTTATTTTAATTAATTTGCGCAAAGAAAACAAACTTAACCTTTTACGGCCTTTTTAAAGGCCACTTTGGATATCACATAAGTGACCTGTTATCATCGATCACTTATTAAGGTAGTCATGGTGGTCGCAAACAAATATCAGCAAATGAATGCTCTAGTGTAGAGCGAAGCCAATGGCCAATGGCGCCGCCGCCGCCGCCGCGCCGGTGGCCGTGCGGTAAGTAGGAGGCACGAGGCAGTCAGGTACGCACCTACTGGCGGTAGGCCACCTGAACAATGCCGTCATTGATAAGTTTTTAGCCGTACATACCCTGTCTGAAATCTCTGTGCACGCCACTGAAAGCCGTGGAAGAGAAGGGAAGGACAGCTGAATCCGAACACAAATTTCATTTACGTATTGAATGATCAAATACATGTGTCTTTTTAATGAAGTTTTGGAACTTCGAAGTTGGAATGCTTAGAATCGATCCAACTCCGGAACCGGTTCAAGTCTGAAGTCCTGATTTCAGTATTATGCACGGACACAGTACATGATATGAAAGAGTAAAGAATCTCACCAGCTTGTAATAAGACGGGTGTCTTATCAGGGTGCAGCTCCATCTGCCTGGCGACGTATTGGCCGTCGAAGTGCGCATACCACCAGCCGCGGCGATCGCCCTCCGCACTCCCACTCCCACTCCCGCCGGGGCCCCCGCCGGGCCTCACGAAGGGGATGCGGAAGTAGCGGTGCCGCGCGCCCAAAATACTCCCCTTTTGGGGAAGTCGCGGGGTCTTTGCTGTTCGAACACTCTCATTACGAACGATCTCATTACGATAATAATAAAACAATAGCATTCACTTCAATGGCTCTGTCTGTCTGTTGAGACAAACATACACTATATATGCGTGTATATAGTGCGTACACAAGTGTACAATGTCGGTAGAACAGTATTCGTGACGAGATAATTGCGCCACGTGCGCTTCCAAGAGTCCCATCTGTAGGAAGACGCTCGCGAATTACTAGTGTGATATGGCCATAAGTAGCGCATAATCACAAATATAAAGTAACACAAATATAAACATACATATGTATACATAAAAAAATTGGAGTATGTATGTACATACATATATATCTTTACTTTATATTTGTGATTATGCGCTACTTATGGCCATATCACACTAGTAATTCGCGAGCGTCTTCCTACAGATGGGACTCTTGGAAGCGCACGTGGCGCAATTATCTCGTCACGAATACTGTTCTACCGACATTGTACACTTGTGTATGCACTATATACACGCATATATAGTGTATGTTTGTCTCAACAGACAGACAGAGCCATTGAAGTGAATGCTATTGTTTTATTATTCTTACAATAAAACTGAAGTGACTGCAATTGAAATGTAAGAATAACAGAGGTTACACGTGTGTGTTGTGTTGGCAATGCCGTTCAATGTCGTATACATGAAGTTTTGATACAGAGTCATTGATTAATAAAATTCAAAATCGTCCCGTTTTATGGAATCGAACAAATAAAAGAATATTATGATCGTAATTTCAAAAAAAAGGACATGTGTAAGCTGCGTCCACGCGGAAATTCGTTGAGATTATGTTTACGAACCGCCGCGCTAAAAATGCGCTCGCAAACCGTCAGTGTGATAAAGCCCTTATAGTCTATGTAGGTAATTGATTTTAACAGTAGATTTAAGTTCTGAACAATGCAAATAATTAACATTTCTTTTAGTGAAAATTTAAAGTTTATCGATATATTTGATAAATGACGAAACAAATATATGTAGTAACTTAATATAAATAAATATATAAATAAAGGACTAATCAAATCGTACAGTATTACTCAAAATATAAGTTCTTTCGACAGTTTTCCTTTGCACAGAAAATTGTAGCCGTTTTCCGACAACAGAAAGTTACAGAACGTGAAAAGAATTTATATTCAATTTTATAAGAAATTGAAATTTATGAGAGCAATTAGCAGAATACCTACTTGTTGGCATTACTCTAACTGATTGAACAAGTTGGTTCGCACGCGTGGATGATCACTAATAACAGTGCATAATTGCAGCACAAGTAATGCTCAACTCTGTCAATGGTAGATTGAAGTTACTGCACTACTACAATTTATCTATTGCACAGGTATATTAGGGCAATTTATATTTTGGGTAACACTATAAATCTAAGACGGGAAATTTAACGCGATCAAATCGCGTTAAATCGCATAAATAAATAAATAAATCAAATTTACAATTTCTCGCAGCCTTTCCACATTTCAGATTTCTTATCACTTTTTCAATCTCTTTCATATTAATGGCATACTCCAGCCCCTGACCCGAGTGTGGCAATTCATTAGAATCGCTCTCAGTATCAGAGATGGAGTCGTGACGCTCATACAGTTCTCCATAATATTTAGTCCATCGCTGCAGAACTTTCTCACAGAAGGGAATGAAAAGTAGTATCCTACGGTAGTAAAAATAACTTTTACTTCGGGCGACGTACATTGAGTCCCTCGCTGCGCTCAGGTTCGTATATTAGAATACTAACTTTAGAATCCTTCGCTCCGCTCTGGACTCAAAATAGCGCTTCGCCGTAAAAATATTATTTTACTCTCATGTTACACAATCTACTATTTATTTTTTGTATTTGTCTGTACGTATATGGTGTATAATGTATATGGTGCAGTTACCGGCGTCCATGACAGACTGCGGCGCCCGCTCCTGGTCGCCCATGGTGGACTTGCGCGCGTTCTTGGCCTTCCACGCGTGGTACACCTTCAGGCGGCGGTGGAACTCGTGTCGGCACGCCTGGCGCACACACACACACACAGTCACTTACTACTGTAGTAGTAGTATGACTCTTCCTTAGGAGGGAAGGTAAAGGGATCTTCGCCCATACAACCGTTGTCTTCAGTATTAAATTGATCAATTCTTTATATTATTTCATCTAAATGTAAATGAAATACATTTTAGATGTTTCTTGGAGTTTCTGGCGACAAATATATTGAGGCGGTCTTTCTAATAGCATCCGCAGAGGGCAGACTAAGCCACTAAAAAAATCACTCTACTAAATAAGCATTTATTTCAACAATTTCACATAACAACACAACAGTGTAGATATTTGGGACGCAAAACTACGCCAATTTTACATCACAATATCCACTAGAAACCATTTGCAAATAATTAAAATAAACACCCAACCGCTCCCAATAAAATCCCGCCAAAAATTCTCACTACTGTAGCTCGTGAGCAAAACGCGCTCAGTGTTGCCAACCGCCGGTTTACTTTATACCTCGGACCAAAAATTATAATGGACGAAGCTCTTGCTTTAAGAGCGTGATCGTTTTTTGTTGACCTGGGTTCTAGATTTGTACTAATGTGCATGGCTAGGAAACAGTCACAGTACATACACAGCTGAATACGACATATTTTTATTTTTGTGAATACTAAGAGCCAAAACACTTAAGATTTACGAGAATTTCGCAAATTATTTATTTTAGTTATGCAATGTTTTGTATGTCGAGTCGGCAATGAACTGACGCGAATTACACGGACATTGCGAGGTTGCCGCACTTTACTATAGTTGTATAGTTATATACTAGTGGTTACATTCAATGAGATAGATAAAGAACACGAAAATTTGCTTGAAACACGGTGATAAGAGTGGCAACTTATTATGGCTCCATCCATTATGATTCTTGGTCCGAGTATCGTATCCATTTTTTTTATAACTTAGATAATTTATGATTTAATTTAATTTTCAGGAAGCAAAGGGAACTATACCTATACAGCACAGGTCTCTGGTATTATTCAGATTCCAAGTCACCCTCCCCCCCAGTAAAGATTTATTCTCACAATTCCTTTATTAAACAAATAGTAGGCTGTACTGGAATTGAAAAGTACCTCTGGTAAAATGCAAAAACTCAGTTGCACATATTTATTTAGATTTCCCAATTCTTCCACTTTCCACAATATGCTACTTTATTATCCTTCAAAACCCACAAAAATGCAAAAAATAGAAATCGAAACAAAATGTAAAACTCACTTCACTCATTTTTCCCAAAAAGACAACAAGAAAATTCGAATATAATACGGTTGTCAACACTACCATGACTGTCCGCTTGGGTAAGGGTTTAATGATTGTGGCTTACCTTAATCACAATTAATTATTTAGTATATACCACATACCACTAAAATAGAGGTATTCAATATTACCCATTATATTACGTCATATAATGCTGTTTTGAAAAAAAAAATTGTTACAAAATTATTTTTATAAAAGTTCATGAACTCACTTCTAACAGCTCAATATCGCACGACGTATTGATAGTGTCGCGCAGTTCCGAATATTTCCATTTGGAGAGATCATATTTCTGCTTGCCTTGCATTGCCTGCTGCATTCTTACTCGTTCCGATCTAGCAACACCACACAATTTTTTTTTGCATTACAATGTGTGAAACCAGTATTACTAATTTTTTAAAACCTTGTTAATCTACACAACAATTAGGTATCACAGTAATAATCCTACATCGGGATTTTTATTTGCATTTTTTTTTGCGTTACAATGTCTGAAACCAGTATTACTAATTTTTTAAAACCTTGTTAATCTACACAATAATTAGGTATCACAGTAACAATCCTACATCGCGATTTTTATAAAACTTACTTCGTGCAATCTATAATACAAGAAATACAATTCTATAAATCACATGTTAGAAGTCTAGTGTTCAAAACATCCAATATCATATTTTTGTGAGGAAACTTTTATAATATAAAAATTTATTAAATCGATTAAATAAGAAAAATAATTTTGTATTTTTAATAATACATATTATATAGATCAAACAAGTTGTTTTTAAAAGTAGTAGTTCAAATGTCGCCACTAACACGTGCAGTAAACAACTTTAAACAAGAAAAGTAGTAATTAGTAGTAGTTAAAGAAGTGTTCAAAAACCACATAAAACATATATAACATGTCCCAAAATTCAAAGATAAGCCAACACCGGAGGATAGACCAGCCTATGACTACTCGGAAAAAAAAGAAAAAAAAATACATCTAAATTTTTTTTAAGTTATAAAAAAAAATGAAATTCTTCAAAAATTGAGACCTTTTATGACATTTTTCACTACCATGACCACAATTTTTTAAATATTTCCAATTGTTTTTTTTATAGGCAACCTGAATAGCACTGCTATCTACCACAATTCTTAAAAAATCCAGAATACCTCTAGTTTTTTCACAAAAATTAATTGAACTTATTTTATTCCCTTAATTTTTTGAAGATTTTTACTTTTAACCAACTTTAACTTATCGTGGTGTAAAAAAAAAGTATGAACACTATTATGGCAAGTTTTTTATAAATTGATGCAACTAATCAAGATTCCAAAATGGTATAATACTCTAGGAAAACAAGTTACAAAAAAAATGTGCCTATTATTTCTAAACAGGGGCCTAATGACGGTCGGGTAATAAAAAGTATTAGTTCTTGAAAAATGTTAAATATTTCAAAACACATGGTACAAACAATTTCACGTGTAATTTATTACGTTATTAACATTATAGCAAATGTTCGAATTGTTTGCCACCAGCATTAATACATGCCCGACATCGCCTTAAAAATGATCGTTTTATTTGTCTTGCATATCTTCTGCTATTAATGTAATCCACAGCCTGAGTGATATATTTGGACGACGAAGCTCGTCCAATGTCGCAACGGGTTTTGAGTAGACCTTGTCTTTAAGACAACCCCAATAGAAGAAGTCCAGGGGGTTCAAATCGGGTGAAAGGGGTGGCCATAAGATAGGACCAAGTCGCCCGATCCAACGCCCTGGATACTCTTGATTTAAATATTCTCGCACAGGACGGGCAAAGTGTGCTGGACAACCATCATTTTAGAACCACATGTTTTGGAGATCACTTAAGGGCACGTCGTCTAACAATTCTGGCAAGTCATTTTGTAAAAAGTTTACATAACTATTGCCATCTAAGTTTCCTTGTAACTCAAAGGGCCCAATTACTTTTCCGTTTAATATGCCGGTCCATAGGTTAACCTTGAATTGATATTGGGATCTGTCTTGTCTCATTAAGTGCGGATTTTCATTGCTCCAACTATGTAGGTTGTGCAGATTTAAATACCCATCTTTCTTGCATGTTGTTTCATCCGACCATAGAATTTTGTCTAGGAATTCGGGATCTTCCCTGTGCCTTTGCAGCATCACACGGCAAAATGTGACTCGTAGTGGATAGTCCCGCGGTAATAACGTCTGCACACGCCTGTAGTGATATGGGTGAAGTCTATGACGTTTTAAAATTCGATGTGCAGAACTTTTCGGGATTCCTATAGCTTCTTCTATGGCACGTTCCGAAGTAGTCGAATCATTTTCTATCTCATTGAGAACTTCCTCATCACGATCCAATCTAGGTCTTCCAGCGTTTCTCCTACTGGATGGCATACGACCCTCCGAAAACGCTTGATGCACATTAAGAAACACTCGATAATCAGGATATCTTTGAGCATTTGGGTATCTTTCTCGATACAGTCTGCTATCAGCGTTAGGATTGCATCGGCATTCTCCATAGATGAGGTGCATATTAGCGTATTCCCGTGGTGTGTATGGTTGCGGCATGTTAAACGCTAAACAGTCCAAAATGCGCCAGAACTCCAAATCACAAAACACACAATCGTAGTCCAAGATAATGTCAGGCCAGTTCAGTTTGCAGATCACTTCCAGTCTAAATAATGCCAGGTCAGATACGTTTGCAGATCGATTCAGTCCAAAAAGCCAAGCCAAAAGTCGTTAGTACGTACGAGAGCCACGTCAGTTGAATACGGAACGGTGCGCAGTAAACAAAGGAGCAGAGCGTACTGAACTGAACTGACTTGCTGAGAATAATAACAGCTTCTCTACCTGCCCTATTGTTGTCTCTTTTTAACGTAAATATCTCTAACTATCTATCTCTCTCTAATTTGTAAGGTACGAGTATGCCCCATTCAAATTCCTAGAAGTTGTAACAAGAACCCATTTTGGGCACGTGGTAAAAGTGATTACTGTCAACCACAGTTTAAGGAATTTGGTTCTTGTTATGAACTAGTAAGGATATAATTTTTTTGTGGCTGGTTTTAATAGAGTATTATACCATTTTGGAATTTTGATTAGTTGCGTTAATTTATAAAAAAACTTGCCATAACAGTGTTCATACTTTTTTTTACACCACGATAAGTTAAAGTTGGTTAAAAGTAAAAATCTTCAAAAAATTAAGGGAATAAAATAAGTTCAATTAATTTTTGTGAAAAAACTAGAGGTATTCTGGATTTTTTAAGAATTGTGGTAGATAGCAGTGCTATTCAGGTTGCCTATAAAAAAAAAAACAATCAGAAATATTTAAAAAATTGTGGTCATGGTAGTGAAAACTGTCATAAAATGTCTCAATTTTTGAAGAAATTAATTTTTTTTTATAACTTAAAAAAAATTTAGATATATTTTTTTTTCTTTTTTTTCCCCGAGTAGTCATGGGCAGGTCTATCCTCCGGTGTTATCGTTGAATTTTGGGACATGTTGTATATAAACAACAATGTACATGAAAACTATATTTTTATAAACTTACATAAAATATTTTATTAAAATAAACCTCGTCACGTCTGTGACGAGTTTATTACATTGGATGTGTTCGGCAACCTCAGACCTTAGTACTCTTATTAGAACGACTATATCTAATAAAACTGCCGTTATTCAAAAATTTTGTCCAACACAAGAATTTTTATGCTCACTAACCTTAGTAAAAGCAATATTATGGTGCTGTCACTAGCTGTCAATCTAAATTATTGTTTATTTTTATTCATTATCATATGATATCGGCATGTCTCAAGGTTTTGTAGTTACGACAATCAAGTCATACCAACATAACCTTTACCTTTCAATGAGTATTTCCTTTGTGTCAGTGACTTTTGCTCCTCTGTCTCTTAGTTCACAGTTCAAAGCACATAATATAATGTTTACATAAAAAAATTGATTGCGACAAAAGACTGAAACATAGCTGTTACACAGTAATTTGTATGTGGTTTGACAGCTTATGGACAAGTCCGAAAATGCACGACAACTCCACGACTTAATAGCGCCTACTAAATGCATTTGCAAAACCTAGGGTCATGGTTTTTTACATAAATCTATAGATTTATTTCCAGTTGCAAGAAAGTCCGTTAAAGTTAATGCTTCAATAAAATCATGTTAGCTTTATTGATTATGAAAATGTCGAGACGTGATATTTAATGAACTTTCTTGCAAGGGAGTTATTTTAAAATTATGAAATATTCACTGTTCGCTTAACAATGTTAGCGACGTCACTAGTGGCTAAAAAACGGCAATATTAATGAATTATTAGTCTAAATTACACATTAAAATTAGACAAATATTAGTAAGAATTAAAATCCACATTACTATAAACTACATCACGTGCGTGAGAGAAGCGAAGGATTACAAGCGAAGTTAGTGGTTAAGAGAAAACGAGCCTTACAGTGATAAGAAATAAGGCCGAAAATAGAATGGCATGCGTGCAAGAGTATTCTCACTTGGTACCTGTTCAATTTATTCTCTCCATTGACCGTGTCCATTGTGGGGAAACTGTGCAAACATACAATAATACTCAGAACTCAGTATGAAATGGACACGTGGCATAGTAAAGCTATATACAGAAGACGTTTCGCAGACCCACAGTGCCGTCCCGGTTTTTAATATGTATTTTACAGTGAGTATATTTAGCTGTACCTAGGGCTTCCAATCTCGGTATATCCAGATCTTGGGGCATTTTTTCATCGTGTTTGTAGTGGGATTGCATGTGTGATAATCTCAAGGACAATTCCGTTCTATCATGAGCTTGACTTCTTGGATACTGACTGGTTACTACGGACCAGTATTTAAAATTGAAATAATTATAATATTTGTTTTTCCCTATTTTCTTTTTACTAAAATGTTATAAGATGAAAATTGTAAAATACTTGATTAAGAATTCGATTTCAAATAAAACATTATTTTTATCATATTGATTACAATCAATGACAGTTTTTCATTTTGAAGCGGGTTCTCTATAATACAAGGATCCCGTGGGATTGAGTACTTATATATAAATGGGTAAATATGGTAAATAATCCCAAATGCGATACATTCATCTCTCTCTCTCTCTTTTGAATAGGGTGTGTAAAGGATAGCAAATGTAGACGAGCTTTGTACCTGCGCAGCTGCGGCGGAGAACCCTCCACATGGCCGTTCGTCTCCTCGGCCAGTCTCACAGCCATTTCGTGGTCTCTGCGCTCTTGTTCTAACCTGAAAAAATAACAAAATAATTAAAAGACTGAATATTACATATCAACTAGCTATTGTCACACGCGTTGAACAAATGAACATTTACATTTTTATTTATATAGATAATATGTCAAAATTTCAAGTCAGTGGAACAACTACTCTTTTAATTTTGCGACCATAAACATGCGAAGTTGAAGCTAATATTTTGATTTTCTGATATGTGTGATATTTCATTTTCCTATAACTTTATTTTTCGCAATAAATAAATGAATAATTTTATTTAACACCAACAATATGGGTATCAAATGAAATGAGATATACAGAAGGTTTCTGTATATTTGATGTCATCATAAATCCTATATAGCGGATGGTCCGCGATAGAAAGTAACTCTGTAAACCGGAGAAGTTAAGGAAAAATTTTCCTTGCGGACGAAGTCGCGGGTACAGCTATATATACATAAATGATATTAGGTTTAGTCGCTATATTACATGTGTGTATGTATTTATGTGTGCATGTATGTATGTGTATGCAAGTGTATATGTACGTGTATGCATGATGTATGTGTATGCATGTGTGTAAGTACGTGTATGCATGTGTGTATGTACGTGTATAATAATAATAATATACTCCGACAATTCACACAGCGCCATCTAGTCCCAAAGTAAGCAGCACAACGCGTGTGTTATGGGTACTAGACAACTGATATACTATTTATACACTTTTCTTTTGTAAATAAATACATATTATACATAAACACTCAGACGCGGGACGGGTATCGAACTCGCAACGCCCGTTTACTTTCCGACGCGCTTATCCGTTGCGCCACGGAGGTCGTACGCATATGTGTAGGTACGTGTATGCATGTGTGTATGTACGTGTGTACGTGTGTAGGTATGTGAGTGTATATGTATGGAGTGTGTATGTACGTGTGTGTGCGCGTGTGTGTGCGTGCGCGTGTATACCGGTCGCGGTCGCGGCGGTCGGCGCGCGCGGCCTCCTCGAGCTGCCGCTGCAGCTGCGCCGCGGCGCGCCGGTCGGCCTCCTCCAGCCGCTGCCGCTCCGCCTCCTCCGCCTTGCGCCGCGTCTCCATCTCCGCTTTACTGCACCCACAGTCACACTCACACTCACACCGTACGACCTTACTACACCCTTACACTACGGGACATCACGACTACGATGTGAGGTGTGAGAGAGCTCATGCAGAGATAACATTTCCGTCATCTCAATTCGCCGCTTTTACACACATTTACATTTGACAATTGAGTTCAGATTCAATAAAATACTGATTCATCCAAATGTATAATGTAATGGTAACATTCTCTTAATATCTATTAATCTGTCATTCCCACTGTAAGCGAATATTTATAACTCGGCTGTGATTATAAAGCTGAATAAATCCCTCCCTAGTGTCTCGATATTAAAAACATTAGCTATTTATAGATTGTAAGAAATCATCACATGAATTGGATTTACGCAAGATCCTGACCAGACCTGAGTCTATACAAGAAATCATTATTCTATAACATATTTACATAGATAAATGACTTACTTAATTTTATTCCTTTTTAATCATATACAGTTTTTTTTTATTTTTTATGTAGAGTTAAAAATTAAATATCGTAGTAAAACAGATTCATTAGTTACTGTAATAGTAATCAGTACTCGATATACTTCAAGTTTTTATTTTAAATTTGCTACAAGGGTCTCGTCATGTGTTAATAAACTCACGAGTATTCAGAAAGTATTTATATATGAAATTAGTAAACATCACATTATTACTAGAAAAAGTCTGTAAGCAAGTAATTGCAATAATTGCAAATGTGTTCCTACTTTTAGATGATTGAGTTATCTCTTAAAAATCTGGACTCACAGCTTACGGTGTTCCTCTTCTTGCCTGATCCTGTCTTGCTCCTTCCGCTTGGCCTGCTCAGCGGCTCGTATCTCAGCCTCGATTTTACGAAGCCTCTCTTGTTCCTCTCTGTTGGAAATAATGTCATATTTGTTGGAATCTAACCCCATTTTTCTACAAGTGTATAAATATATTAGCTTTCGTCTGTATGAAATTATTTTTTTATGTAAATGTGTAATCCCAAAAGACTAGATCTCTATAATAAGTGCCACAAAACGAATTGGGGAAGCTCTAACACCTAGACTTCTAATCAATTGAGAAAAGTTCATTTCAAAATTGACCTCACCGTCAAAACAACTAGATAGACCGGCAGCTAGGTGCAGATTTTTTCGATCAATCGAATCACGTATGCCCTTCAGGATTTTCGTCATCTAGTAGGTGTAGATGAACGACGCGGGTGTGCGAGATCGTGATGCACATGCCTCGTACAATTGAGTTTCAAATTGATAAAAAAAAAACAATTTTTAATCAATTGAATCACGTATGCCATGCACGTTTAATGATGATTTGTAAAAAAAAATCCAGCGGAAAACCATCGGCATACGTGAAGGGCGGGTCTTTTGGGCTAAGATCGTCGCTTACATTTGAAAAAAAAAATGCTTTTTATTAATCGAATCACGTATGCCATGTGTACCAAATAATCATTTTGATGACAAAATTCAGAGGAAAACCCTCGACATACGTGTAGCGCGGATCTCGAGGATTAGTGCCTACTACTACATTTGTCATTTTTTTTTTCTTTTTTAATCAATCGAATCATGTATGCCTTGGAAACACTCAGTTATTCTTTGTAAAATGATTTATATATTTCAACGGCATACTTATTAACGAGGTCTAAAGTGGCGGCATACGCTAAAAAAACACATCAAAAATAGGGGTCATGTCTTGCACATCGAATCACGTATGCCCTTCGACATTTCACCTTATAATCATGCAATTGTTCCAAGTTCCAAGGGGCATACAAATCGTGCTGGACAATAATCGTATAAAATTCGAATAAATGCTTACGACTAAATACGATGTTTTAAAAAATTCGATATTATTTTTTATCAATGTAATCACGTATGCCCTTTGAAATTTAAACGTATAATCATACAATTTATTCTAAAATTCAAGAGGCATACGAATTTAAAGGAACAATTGTATAAAAAAAAGCAGTACACCACATGTGATTTACAGAAAATGAAAATTTTGTAGTTTATTTAAATTTTGGAAGATTCGAAATATACACGCCACTGGGCGAACTAGCGTCATGGTTTATTGACCTAAGACATATTCTACATATCTACATTGCAAAGGTTCTCTTTTTGTTTTATGGCCGGGCGCTGCGGGGGGTAGGGCTCCAAAGAGAAACTTTGTATTTATTACGACAAGTTTCCACCTCCTACCTTCCTACGCTGTTCAAAAATTTATCATATGAATTTTTGTAAACTTAACAAGATTTTTGTTTTAAATGGTTAATATGTTTTTTTTTATAATGTCATCTGTTGTAGTAAATACAAACTATTAGCATGTTATTTGCAGGAGAAAAGCGATGAAGTACTTCGTATATTATAAAATTAGATATATAAGTATATATTATATTTATTATAAGTTCAAGGTAATAAACATGAGCAACCCGTTTACTATATAAGTACAATGATTGGCCAGCATCATTCGTAGTCCTTTGAAAATTAAAATAATTGTATGATTACACGTTAAAAATTCTAAGAGATACGTAATTAGATTGATGTAAAATAATATCGAATTTTATAATATATCTCTTTTATTTGCACGTGTTAATTACAATTTTATACTATGATTGCCCAGCACGATTCGTATGCCTCTTGAATTTTAAAATAATTGTATGATTATACGTTTAAATTTCAAAGGGCATACGTTGATAAAGAATAATATCGAAGTTTTAAATATATCGTATTTAGTCGTAAGCATTTATTCGAATTTTATACGATGATTGCCCAGCACGATTTGTATGCCCCTTGAATCTTGGAACAATTGCATGATTATAAGGTGAAATCTCGAAGGGCATACGCATTCGATGGGTAAAAAAAATTCAAAATTTTGCAACTTTTCTGAATTTTTTTGCAGTTTTGACCCATGGTAATTGTATGCCATTTTGTATACCTTTATTTAAAGGTATAAACTGAATTTTGCAATAAGTTTCGAGAATGATTCGATTGATTAAAAAAGAAAAAAAAAATTACAAATGTAGTAGTAGGCACTAATCCTCGAGACCCGCGCTACACGTATGCCGAGGGTTTTCCGCTGAATTTTGTCATCAAAATGATTATTTGGTACACATGGCATACGTGATTCGATTAATAAAAAACATTTTTTTCTTCAAATGTAAGCGACGATCTTAGCCCAAAAGACCCGCCCTACACGTTTGCCGATGGTTTTCCGCTGGATTTTTTTTTTACAAATCATCATTAAACGTGCATGGCATACGTGATTCAATTGATTAAAAATTGATTTTTTTTTATCAATTTGTAACTCAATTGTACGAGGCATGTCCCGCGATCACGATCTCGCACACCCGCGTCGTTAATCTACACCTACTAAATGACGAAAATCCTGAAGGGCATACGTAATTCGATTGATCGAAAAAATCTGCACCTAGCTGCCGGTCTAAGAGGTCCCGGCTTGAAAGGTTTCAGGCTTTACCTTCATGGCAAAGACTTCTCAAATTTGACGTCATTACACAAAGATTACATTAAATTCTTTCCATACAATTTTGGGTTAATAGTTGCATTTGCTTAGAGTAAAAGAAGGATTTTCACTCCGGTAATGAGCCTAGTACAGTCACAACATATCCTAATCGCCAAATTTTAATTTTCAATAATCTTTTACTTCATCTCAATTCTAAATTTTCATTAAAACCGTAGTTAATTTTCGTTTTCATATTTTACTTTTGATAAAAAAAATATTACTTACCTGTTCTTCTGATCTACCATTGCTTTTTGTAACGCCGCCATTTGTGAGTCGATGTCTTTGGTCATTTTGGCGTATAACTGATCTATATCATTCCGAGTTATTTTGTCATTATTCTGAAAACATATTGTACAGATTCAGGTGTTACTTTGCGGAAATCCATCGCATGTGATAAATTCCTAAAATCTCTGGCTATTTTCCGCTCAAACTCTAAAAACCACCAATCGACACGTGTTTCGCCTCTCAACGCCGAATTCGCTGCTGGTTAGGTGGCCGAATCCTATCTCTGGTATATCCTGAGGATGCTTCGTTGAGAGGCGAAACACGTGTCGATTGGTGGATTTTAGAGTTTGAACGGAAAATAGCTAAAGATTTTAGGAATATATCACATTCGGAAAACAGTATAAGAAATTACGCAATAAGTCACTAATGTGAATATATATTTTGGAAAGAAAAAAATTTGAGAGGAAATGTGTCTGCACGTATTTTTTTTAAATGGTTTCATGGTACTCTATACCAGTGTTTTAGGGATGGTTGTAAACAGTAATAGCAAAAATAAAGTATAATTGATAACCCTAGCAATGTGTACTACACAAAGAACTGGGACAACTCCTAGTAACTTCCAGACCCCAAACCAATTTATAAAAGTTCGTTTCTAATATGAAATGATCCAGAATCGAACTCGAGGCCTCGGCTTGGAGTGCAGATGTCTCACCACCGTGCCAATTGGCCAGTCACCAATCACTGTGGTTCCATTTTGCCATCTGTAAGGTCAAATCCTTACTGCCGAAGGTAGTGTTAAGATGTGATTCTGTTGTGTTGATGCTCTGTTCTCCTCTAACACGAAAAAGCATGATGTTAAGTGTATATTAATATGCATATATATTATATCTTCCGTCCTTCATTGATAAGACAGCACAAGTGATTAATATAAATTATGAGCTTCCAAAGTATTTGGTCAATCGTCCCTTTACTAATTATTTATGTAAGTATTGATTGTATGCGTGTGTGTGTGTATGTACATATAATAAACTTTAAACATATAGAAAAAAAAACTAG
This sequence comes from Zeuzera pyrina, assembly GCA_907165235.1. Lineage (NCBI taxonomy): Eukaryota > Metazoa > Arthropoda > Insecta > Lepidoptera > Cossidae > Zeuzera > Zeuzera pyrina. The sequence goes on along the minus strand of OU015624.1, from coordinate 21,825,915 downwards.
GAAGATGACTGATAAAGGATACATTATAGCCATAGCCTTCGTATTATCTAAAGGCAATGTCAAAAGCACTTTACTGTCGAATCTCGGCAAAAATATGGTTTGAAGAGCAAAAGAGACCCACGACTTACATCTCCAAAATATATCTGGCGTTTTTATTATTATTATTATTATATCGTAAAGATGAATGAGTGTGGCTGTGTGAGTGTGTGTGAGTGAGTAGAAAACATTTACCTTGATAGCAGCACAAGTATTCCTTATGGAGTTCCTCAAGTTTTCAATGTTCTTCTGCGAACTCTCCTTTTCTTTTTTGAGTTGTAAAGTGACTTCTTGCATCCCTTTCAGATTGGCTTCGAGTTCTTTTATCTTCATAATGCCGCGATACCGGGGTTGGTGGCGACTGCGGACTAAATATCCTCGGACAGTCTTCTGGATCAAGATCAAGCATCGACGGCGATAGAGGAAGTTGTTTTTAACTGGAAAAGTGGATAAGAGATTATGCGCCTGACAATATACACCAATCGTCTGATCTCAAACTAGGGTATTCCCTGTGCTATGAGAACCAGACGACGACTACTAGGGGCGTCTCCCAGCACACCCAGACCCGAGACAATCTAGAAAAGTTCATTTCCTAAATCGACCCGACCGGGAATCGAACCCGGAATCTTCCGTGCTTGGATTAAACGTCTAAACCACTGCGCCATCGAGGTCGTCAAAATTAATAGATTAAAGAATACATCAACAAAACCATTGACCCAAAAGTTTTCCAAAAGTTGATTTTAAAAACATATCGAAATTTTATTTTTATATTCTATACATTCATCTCTTTTATTTAAATTCCATAGAAAGGGAGACCCACACAAAAAAATTTCACAATTTTTCATTCCGCATTGAAAAATTAGAGGGAGGACATAGTTTTAATCACTTTAGAAGCGTATATGCCACCAACTATTTATTTAACAAAAAAGTAATTTTGAAACCTTCGTATCAATTTGAAGGCCCACAGTAAATAGTAAAAAAAAGAGTAGCAAATATTAAACCACCAACTAGTAATACCCAATTAATCTGTGGTAATGTAGTAAAAAATCATAAAATTTAGAAGTCAGTAAAGAATAAGAAGTAGTGATCCGCCAAGTAATATTGACATCGTCGTGAGTGTCTTGTCGGTTCTTCTCAGTGTTCAGATTTTCTTTTCGATCCGAACTAAAGTACATTTGACGTTCAAAAATACCTTGCAATTGGGTTTCTTGAATAAATTGATTTGACTTTCGCTTTGTAGATTTTATTTTTTCAATCTTTCTATCCATTTGCCCGAGATCGTTGCAATTTAACGGCGCTTGTTCGGGATAGTTTCAAAACCCAGAACTACTCACATTTAATAACAGAGACGACGGCGAATATAGACTTCCTCCATCTGGATTTGACCAACCAATTGAGCACGGACTTGACGATTAACTTTAAGTTTTCGGGGTCCGATCGCATGATGGTGTCAAACTTACTATATTTGCCTGGCCGGAAGAACACTCGAGTTATACCGAATTTATAATCTTTTCCAGATAGACCGAATGTGTGGAGTAAGGCCTGCAAAGTAACGAATTAGACAACAAATTAAAAATAAATGGAAACAATTACACCAATTATATGAGTCAAAATAAAGCACTGGTGTGTGTGTCTTATCTTGTGTTGTGTGCAATCTTGTGGTTTTTTTTTATTTATTGTTCATTGTCACGTTTACGTAACAAATCAAAATGACGTTAATAGTAATCCAAATGTATTATGTGAATTATACTTTAATCCCGAAGCTTAAGATTGAATTTTAAATATTTTATTTTTTACAAACTTCGCTTCTATGTCATGTGAGTAACTTTTACGAGCTTTTACAACCTAACCTTATGCTTTGGCGGTAAGGTCTACTTTAGATTAACACACAATATTACCGATAGTACTAAACGATACAATAATTTATTTAGATTTTACAGAAGACTGTGAATCTAGTTCTTCATTTGTGATCGAAGTCATTGTCTTTTAAAGTCCAATAGTGGGGATAAGTTAAAGAGGTAACGTTATCAGACTATGACTTCGCAAACTCGTAGTGTTATTAATGACCACCGCTAGCAGTGACAAAGACGGATCTTATCACCACTATTTTTCTTTAAAGGCTAATAAATTCCACATTTTTGAATGAAATTGAAATATTATTTCTTCACACATTAATAAACTCATCTTTTATTTTGTTTATGAAATTCAAAATAGTCAAATTGCCCATTTAAAAAAAAAACAATTTTAAAACTAAAAACAATAATGCCGGTTTTTTAATGAAAATCACTTTAAAATGTGTAACGTTCAGGAAATTTAGATTTAGAGATTTGGTAGGGTATTTAACCACTTTTTGAATAAAGGTAAAATCACCTTGCTTGATTGAGATCATGTACGTTTGCTATCTTTTTCATTATCATAATTACCGGTTAAGAATAAGCGAGATAAAAAATACGAAGTTATTGGTTCTAAAATCTCAATATTGTTCTATTCTTGGTGACATCACAATAGGAAAGGATACAGACGTAATAATCTATGTCATCTATGGCTGTTCTCTAGAACAGAAGAAGAAATTAAACATGTGTCTGTGCCTTTACTGTGATTTCATTTTTTTTTTCTTTTTAATCGATAGACGACACAAGCAATATTATTAATCGTTATCACTTATCAATCGTTGGTGCGAGACTGCTTGAATTTATTTTCTCGCGTTTATTTTTTAATTTACTATAACTCCTAAGATATTCGTTTAAATTGTATAGTGTAAAGGGCTATTATAATGTGTATGCAATGCTTAAGGTAACTATACGTTAGTTCAATTTGATAATGATTAATACTGTATCCGTCTAAATAGCTTTTCCAAATATCACATTACACATGATCATTTTTTTAGAAATTAGAATGGGTATAGTAAGCTACCCTTAAAAGATAAACATATGCCATCCTGGACTTTTTTGTAGACCTATAAAAGAGAAACAATCCTTCCATACATTGTTTTGTTATATCTCAAACGGATTAGGCAGCGTTTTCGATGAAAGCTCCCAGACGGCCATGTTTTTTCCGACATCTTCAACAATCATCGTCATATTTCAACCAATGTACACAAAACCTTAATGAATTATATACCTATACCTTCCTCAGGAATCACTCTGTTGATAGATGAAAACAGCATGAAAATCCGTTCAGTACTTTTTGTATATATCCTATCATTTTTGTACTCCCCCACTCCCAAAAATGTAAAAAATAGAAAATCTAAAGAAAACGACAACCTTACACCCGTTTCCGCCAAAAAGTCCTACGTAATAGTTAATTGTCGTGAGTGGTGATGTGTGACGTAGTGCACAGCGGGTGCCGGGAGCGGTGATGTGTGACGTAGTGCACAGCGGGTGCCGGGAGCGGTGATGTGTGACGTAGTGCACAGCGGGTGCCGGGAGCGGTGATGTGTGACGTAGTGCACAGCGGGTGCCGGGAGCGGTGATGTGTGACGTAGTGCACAGCGGGTGCCGGGAGCGGTGATGTGTGACGTAGTGCACAGCGGGTGCCGGGAGCGGTGATGTGTGACGTAGTGCACAGCGGGTGCCGGGAGCGGTGATGTGTGACGTAGTGCACAGCGGGTGCCGGGAGCGGTGATGTGTGACGTAGTGCACAGCGGGTGCCGGGAGCGGTGATGTGTGACGTAGTGCACAGCGGGTGCCGGGAGCGGTGATGTGTGACGTAGTGCACAGCGGGTGCCGGGAGCGGTGATGTGTGACGTAGTGCACAGCGGGTGCCGGGAGCGGTGATGTGTGACGTAGTGCACAGCGGGTGCCGGGAACGGTGATGTGTGACGTAGTGCACAGCGGGTGCCGGGAGCGGTGATGTGTGACGTAGTGCACAGCGGGTGCCGGGAGCGGTGATGTGTGACGTAGTGCACAGCGGGTGCCGGGAGCGGTGATGTGTGACGTAGTGCACAGCGGGTGCCGGGAGCGGTGATGTGTGACGTAGTGCACAGCGGGTGCCGGGAGCGGTGATGTGTGACGTAGTGCACAGCGGGTGCCGGGAGCGGTGATGTGTGACGTAGTGCACAGCGGGTGCCGGGAGCGGTGATGTGTGACGTAGTGCACAGCGGGTGCCGGGAGCGGTGATGTGTGACGTAGTGCACAGCGGGTGCCGGGAGCGGTGATGTGTGACGTAGTGCACAGCGGGTGCCGAGAGCGGTGATGTGTGACGTAGTGCACAGCGGGTGCCGGGAGCGGTGATGTGTGACGTAGTGCACAGCGGGTGCCGGGAGCGGTGATGTGTGACGTAGTGCACAGCGGGTGCCGGGAGCGGTGATGTGTGACGTAGTGCACAGCGGGTGCCGGGAGCGGTGATGTGTGACGTAGTGCACAGCGGGTGCCGGGAGCGGTGATGTGTGACGTAGTGCACAGCGGGTGCCGGGAGCGGTGATGTGTGACGTAGTGCACAGCGGGTGCCGGGAGCGGTGATGTGTGACGTAGTGCACAGCGGGTGCCGGGAGCGGTGATGTGTGAGACGTAGTGCACAGCGGGTGCCGGGAGCGGTGATGTGTGACGTAGTGCACAGCGGGTGCCGGGAGCGGTGATGTGTGACGTAGTGCACAGCGGGTGCCGGGAGCGGTGATGTGTGACGTAGTGCACAGCGGGTGCCGGGAGTGGTGATGTGTGACGTAGTGCACAGCGGGTGCCGGGAGCGGTGATGTGTGACGTAGTGCACAGCGGGTGCCGGGAGCGGTGATGTGTGACGTAGTGCACAGCGGGTGCCGGGAGCGGTGATGTGTGACGTAGTGCACAGCGGGTGCCGGGAGCGGTGATGTGTGACGTAGTGCACAGCGGGTGCCGGGAGCGGTGATGTGTGACGTAGTGCACAGCGGGTGCCGGGAGCGGTGATGTGTGACGTAGTGCACAGCGGGTGCCGGGAGCGGTGATGTGTGACGTAGTGCACAGCGGGTGCCGGGAGTGGTGATGTGTGACGTAGTGCACAGCGGGTGCCGGGAGCGGTGATGTGTGACGTAGTGCACAGCGGGTGCCGGGAGCGGTGATGTGTGACGTAGTGCACAGCGGGTGCCGGGAGCGGTGATGTGTGACGTAGTGCACAGCGGGTGCCGGGAGCGGTGATGTGTGACGTAGTGCACAGCGGGTGCCGGGAGCGGTGATGTGTGACGTAGTGCACAGCGGGTGCCGGGAGCGGTGATGTGTGACGTAGTGCACAGCGGGTGCCGGGAGCGGTGATGTGTGACGTAGTGCACAGCGGGTGCCGGGAGCGGTGATGTGTGACGTAGTGCACAGCGGGTGCCGGGAGCGGTGATGTGTGACGTAGTGCACAGCGGGTGCCGGGAGCGGTGATGTGTGAGACGTAGTGCACAGCGGGTGCCGGGAGCGGTGATGTGTGACGTAGTGCACAGCGGGTGCCGGGAGCGGTGATGTGTGACGTAGTGCACAGCGGGTGCCGGGAGCGGTGATGTGTGACGTAGTGCACAGCGGGTGCCGGGAGTGGTGATGTGTGACGTAGTGCACAGCGGGTGCCGGGAGCGGTGATGTGTGACGTAGTGCACAGCGGGTGCCGGGAGCGGTGATGTGTGACGTAGTGCACAGCGGGTGCCGGGAGCGGTGATGTGTGACGTAGTGCACAGCGGGTGCCGGGAGCGGTGATGTGTGACGTAGTGCACAGCGGGTGCCGGGAGCGGTGATGTGTGACGTAGTGCACAGCGGGTGCCGGGAGCGGTGATGTGTGACGTAGTGCACAGCGGGTGCCGGGAGCGGTGATGTGTGACGTAGTGCACAGCGGGTGCCGGGAGCGGTGATGTGTGACGTAGTGCACAGCGGGTGCCGGGAGCGGTGATGTGTGACGTAGTGCACAGCGGGTGCCGGGAGCGGTGATGTGTGACGTAGTGCACAGCGGGTGCCGGGAGCGGTGATGTGTGACGTAGTGCACAGCGGGTGCCGGGAGCGGTGATGTGTGACGTAGTGCACAGCGGGTGCCGGGAGCGGTGATGTGTGACGTAGTGCACAGCGGGTGCCGGGAGCGGTGATGTGTGACGTAGTGCACAGCGGGTGCCGGGAGCGGTGATGTGTGACGTAGTGCACAGCGGGTGCCGGGAGCGGTGATGTGTGACGTAGTGCACAGCGGGTGCCGGGAGCGGTGATGTGTGACGTAGTGCACAGCGGGTGCCGGGAGCGGTGATGTGTGACGTAGTGCACAGCGGGTGCCGGGAGCGGTGATGTGTGACGTAGTGCACAGCGGGTGCCGGGAGTGGTGATGTGTGACGTAGTGCACAGCGGGTGCCGGGAGCGGTGATGTGTGACGTAGTGCACAGCGGGTGCCGGGAGCGGTGATGTGTGACGTAGTGCACAGCGGGTGCCGGGAGCGGTGATGTGTGACGTAGTGCACAGCGGGTGCCGGGAGCGGTGATGTGTGACGTAGTGCACAGCGGGTGCCGGGAGCGGTGATGTGTGACGTAGTGCACAGCGGGTGCCGGGAGCGGTGATGTGTGACGTAGTGCACAGCGGGTGCCGGGAGCGGTGATGTGTGACGTAGTGCACAGCGGGTGCCGGGAGCGGTGATGTGTGACGTAGTGCACAGCGGGTGCCGGGAGCGGTGATGTGTGACGTAGTGCACAGCGGGTGCCGGGAGCGGTGATGTGTGACGTAGTGCACAGCGGGTGCCGGGAGCGGTGATGTGTGACGTAGTGCACAGCGGGTGCCGGGAGCGGTGATGTGTGACGTAGTGCACAGCGGGTGCCGGGAGCGGTGATGTGTGACGTAGTGCACAGCGGGTGCCGGGAGTGGTGATGTGTGACGTAGTGCACAGCGGGTGCCGGGAGCGGTGATGTGTGACGTAGTGCACAGCGGGTGCCGGGAGCGGTGATGTGTGACGTAGTGCACAGCGGGTGCCGGGAGCGGTGATGTGTGACGTAGTGCACAGCGGGTGCCGGGAGCGGTGATGTGTGACGTAGTGCACAGCGGGTGCCGGGAGTGGTGATGTGTGACGTAGTGCACAGCGGGTGCCGGGAGCGGTGATGTGTGACGTAGTGCACAGCGGGTGCCGGGAGCGGTGATGTGTGACGTAGTGCACAGCGGGTGCCGGGAGCGGTGATGTGTGACGTAGTGCACAGCGGGTGCCGGGAGCGGTGATGTGTGACGTAGTGCACAGCGGGTGCCGGGAGCGGTGATGTGTGACGTAGTGCACAGCGGGTGCCGGGAGCGGTGATGTGTGACGTAGTGCACAGCGGGTGCCGGGAGCGGTGATGTGTGACGTAGTGCACAGCGGGTGCCGGGAGTGGTGATGTGTGACGTAGTGCACAGCGGGTGCCGGGAGCGGTGATGTGTGACGTAGTGCACAGCGGGTGCCGGGAGCGGTGATGTGTGACGTAGTGCACAGCGGGTGCCGGGAGCGGTGATGTGTGACGTAGTGCACAGCGGGTGCCGGGAGCGGTGATGTGTGACGTAGTGCACAGCGGGTGCCGGGAGCGGTGATGTGTGACGTAGTGCACAGCGGGTGCCGGGAGTGGTGATGTGTGACGTAGTGCACAGCGGGTGCCGGGAGCGGTGATGTGTGACGTAGTGCACAGCGGGTGCCGGGAGCGGTGATGTGTGACGTAGTGCACAGCGGGTGCCGGGAGCGGTGATGTGTGACGTAGTGCACAGCGGGTGCCGGGAGCGGTGAGAGGCACGCACCTCGCAGAAGATCTTGGGCTCTAGCTGCGCCAGCTGGGCGGGCAGGTAGCGCGCGTACATGGCGTGCAGGTCGCGGAAGGGCGCGCGCGACGGGTAGCCGTGCTCCATGAGCTCCAGCACGGCCGCCGTGCCGCTGCACTGCAGCTGGCCCAGCACCAGCGCGCACTCCGCCTCGCCGCCCAACATGCGCCCGTTCGGCTTCACGCACCGCACGAAGTTGGTGCCCTACACGCACACGCACACACACACACACGCACGTCAGTATATACCGGCCGACATACGAGCTCCTTGACGCGTGACGATTTTTAATTTGTCAATGTCACCTATGTAATAATAATAATACTCCAGACAATTACACAGATTGTGTAACCCTAAACTAAGCAGTAAGCCTGTCTATGGGTACCACATAACGAACTCTGGGGGAGTTCCCAGTAACACCCAGACTCAAAACCAATTTAGAGTTCGTTTCCTAAATTGGCCTGACCGGGGATCGAACCCGGGACCCTAGCTTGGAATGCAGATGTATATGCCACTGCGCCAACGAGCCAGTCAAAAATAATAATGAATGAGACCCTTAATTATAGCGATATATAATATCACAAACACGTACAGAACACGTAACTATTATTGAAAAATACAGTACTTCTTTGAAATAAAACAGGAATAACACAAAATAATAAAATAAATCAACAGCGTTCCCCGCAGCGTGACGACTTGCGACGACCTGTCATTCAAAATGGGTTATAATAGCGTCTCGTTTGCTGTCCCTTTCCTACTCATGCCACTATCAGAGTGGCAGAGCCATGCTACATTGCAGCACGAATTGGACCGGCTCGCCCGGTGAAATACCACCCTCTCACAGAATATCGGCGTGAAATAACAGCATCTATTGCCGTTGCATTTCGTTCGATGAGTGAGAGTGCCGGTGGCCCATCACACCCTCCCCTCCTTTCCCTATTTCCCTAAAGGCCGGCAACACACCCGTGATTCTCCAGATGTTACAGGTGTTCATGGGCGACGGTTGGTCACTCTCCATCCGTGACACGCTTGCTCAGTTGCGCCCAATTTTATATAAAAAAAATATATATATATCACAAAAGATTACATTCTCACTCGTACGTACAAATACGTCTATACGCCAGTATATACTAAGTTCATAGTCTAAACACTGTAGCAATTATTGCGTTCTGGTTTATAGCTAGATTTTTTGCTGTTTTTGTCACACCACCAAATAAAACAATAAGCCATTACATAAATATTTAGATATCTGTCGGAATATACAGAGATGTACACAGGTCCATTATTGGTTATGTGCTGCCTAATGCGAGCGAGAGTTGATATTTGTTAATGCAAATAAACTGAGCAGTGGTGAATAAGATTGGCCGATATTTCGCCTCTATAGGTTGAGTGCTCCATGCACACACATAACGGTAGCATGGCTTCAGAGCCATGGTTTCGTACGGTGAGTGAGAGTGCCGGTGGCACAGACAAACAATGACATACATATTATACATACATCCGAAAAACATTACCCTTTAACATTAACCCTCCTTCTTGAGCTGTCGGGTAATAATTCTAAAATCAATTATTTCATTTTTTTCTCATTTTTGGGTTGCCACTTCACGTTTATATATATGTATAGCATAACGAACGACATAAATCGACTGTGACGTACGAACAGTCAAACAGACTTCGTGCAACTATAACGATCACATTTTTGCCATTTTGGCGGTGACTCTACACATACTAATTCTTTATAATTACCACTATTCACAATACTATTCTTTTTAATTACAACTCTTCTGCTGATAGTACAACAATGCCAGAAAATGAGCAGTAGTGAGCGAAGTTATCTGTGGGTGCGATCTCATTCTTATTTCAAAATTTTGTATGTAATATGATAATGGTATGACTCACATTTTCCTTCAGTTTGTCCATGAGTTGCGATAGCTGTGCTTGGAACTTGGCGCCGACAGAAATGAAGTTGAGCTTCCCCTTGGCGTTAGCGTTATCGCAGGCATGGAAAAGTTTCTGTACGAGCGCGGAACGGGACTCCTGCACCAGGAACTCCAGAGACGCGTGTAGTGCATCGTTGTTCTTCTCAATGAACTGGCTCTGGTACCACACAACATACATATACAAGCGTTAGTATATGTCACGTAAGTAACGTACTACGTAACATACGACACTTCCTTAGCATACGTAACACATTATATGTACTGTATCCACGAGTATAATACCTCACATACATAGATAACATACGTTACATACCTACATACGTAACACACGTTGTATACGTAACATACATCATAATGTCATGTCATTTTCTATAAGGAGTAGATTGAGCGTAAAGCTTTAATAAAATCACATCTAAACGAACAACAAACAAAAGAGATCTATGATTTTAAGAGAGCATTTACGTATCTTTTTTATCATATAATCGGAAAGCCAAACCTGCAAACAGTTCACCTAATGAAAGTGGATTGAGAGCCACGGTTATCGACATTAAAAGCGTTTCGGATTTTAAAAACGTTGGCAAACGTTGAGGACTAAGATATTGTGTATCTTGTAACGGTTTCACAGACTCTCTTACCCTCCTGTACAAAATAGTTATAATATGTGCATTTAGCTAAGATCAGGATCAGAGACAGTTCTTTTTGTGAATGTGATCTAGATGAAGGAACTCCTGGTCACATTTTCTTTAACTGTCCTAACATATCATCCTCCCTTTATGATCTCTTTCCCCCATCATTCCTCGGCCTATTAACTTAAACTTCCTGTTGACTTATGTAAACTCCGGTGTTGTGTATACTCTATGTGACTTCATTAATTCTAACAATATTAATCTTTAGATTGTCTGTCTAATCAAACTTACTAACATATATTTTAACATGGTGTTAATCTTTGTTTTAGGTAATTCAACAGCTGTTATTGTGAAAAATATGTTGCGGTGAATCTCAGGATGGCTTGCACCAACTGTATAAACTCGATTTCAGGAACTGACATCGCGCTTTCGCCAACTATTAAATAGTAGGTGCAAGCGAGATGTCAGTTCCTTAAATCGAGTTTAAATAGTTGGTGCAAGCCGCTCTTATACTTTCTTTGCGCCAGTTCATAGCAGTCTATAATATACTCGAACATCTACTAAGCTTTATAAATTTATTTCCTTTTCTCACTGTGTTATTGGCGGAAACAGCAGGATAGCCACAAAAGAAGAATAACAAAATAGTACCCTCACAGATTGTGTTGAAATGTGAAAAGCACTCTCATATCTAGGCGAAAATGTGTGACGAGAATGAGATTAGAGGAAGCGAAAGATGCATGTAAGGACCATACCGCTTGGCGCTCCGTCCTCTGATTACCCCGTTGAAGATACAGCGTGAAGGTATGTACAGATTAATTAGTGACTACCGTAACGTACCATAACACAAAAACCATATTTAACACGGGCGTTACGAATAACGCCCGTGTTAAATATGGTTAATAACTAACCCACAGGCTATCGTCTCCTATCATCACGTATCACCTACTATTATCGGATCCTAGAAAAACTATAAACTATTGTTATGTTCTCGGATTCCAGATATTATGATTCTCGTTCTTCTAGAATATTGACGTGGGGGGAACATATATTGGGATATAACGAAAAGACGTACTTTCGCTAACTCGTATAATTCCCGACAGCCTCATCTTTTGACATTAAAAAGTTAAACCGACTAAATTATAAATTATTCTTATGTAGCAACACCCTCGAAATGAGAGTGTGGCCATCCATCCACAATTACGATATTATATTTAATTATAAAGATTGACAATAGCTGACACTATCGTCTCAACAGAACAAACATATTGTGGAAATTATGACCTCGATCAATCCAGTCACATAGAAATTACACGATAACTAACAAACACTAAAGCTTATACATGAGGTTAAATCACAAATAAAAAACTAGATACACAATCAACGCCCCAAAAATGTTCTAACCAAATGTGCACTAAATGAGTATTTGAGTCCACTTCTGTTTTAGTAGTATTTGAAAACGATAACAGCGAACATCTTAAAGTGTTACTTCAAAAATTCTAAAAACAACATAATATCTAGAACGCTAAAAAAGACGGAGATTCTTATTTTCGGTTAATAAATTAAATAATTTTATTTACGTGTTTATTATTTGTTTATAGTAATAACGTTACATTTAAATATTTCCTGATAATATATCGCCATCCTTAGAATTAAACTGACCTAATTCAAAATAACAGAATTTCGAGTTGTAATATTAAATTTAACCTACCCACTACCTAGATATAATATAAACTTATCTATCTGTCCACCACATTAGCTACATATCCTAAGAATATTTAAACATGCATTCGTGAAAAATCCGTACGCTTATTACGTAACTTGCAGACAGCATGCGACAGCCAATATCGCGCGATATCTGCTGTCAAAACGAGAATTTGTGTAATGTAATTTATATAGTGGCGTATTTAACGACACTATACAAATTACATTGTATAGTGGCGTTAAATACTGTGTAAAAGTGGCGTTACTACCGCGAAAGGTGCATTTTTCGGTCATAGAATAATAAATACGCAATAATCATAAATGATACTATTTTTTTTTTACAATTAATCACCGGTCGCGCAGTGATCGCGTGGCTGTCGCTGTCTGCAAGGTAATAACCCCGCCGTTTTATTATTCTAGTAGACTTCATAGTCGAAACTTGCTTAAACAAAATTTCACAATTTCAAGTTACGTCAGTTTCATTCTGTCATTCAATATGTCTTATCCTTGTCATTTCACGTAATAAATCAAAATAACGTAAATAGTAATGCAAATAAGTTATGTGAATTATACTATACGCACGAGGCGTAAGAATACAGTTTAAATTTTTTTTAACAAACTTCGTTTCAATGTCATGCAAGAATTGTTTATGAGTTTTTATAACCTTATTGTTTGACAGTAAGGTCTACTTTAAATTTACACAATATTACCGATAATACTATATTAATAGTATATTTCGATACAAGGTGGAAAGAATGTAATTTATTCACGAGTCCCGATTGGTTGACCCAAGCCGAAGGCGCGGGTCAACAATAGGGACGAGTGGAAATGACAATTCCGCACGTGCATCGAACGACGTTTTTTAATACATTTGCGAAAAAATATAAATAAATAAAAAAAATGCAGAAATGTAATTTCGCGGGAGTAAGTTTCTTTTTTTTTTAGAGGACATGGCAGGGCAACGGTTTCTATGCATTCAGCCAATTCAATGACAATAATTAATTTATCTAAATTCAAAATAATTATATATATTAAAAAAATAAAAATTTAAAATTTAATTCATATATTAATAGTATTTACGCTGTAAAATAGTCATTTCATACAAAAATTTTATACAGAAATCTTTTTGATTAAAAACCTCCTTCATGCATGCTCATTATATGCAGGAGGAACCCAAAAGGCATTAGTGTGGGAAAGAATAACTATCCGCACGCTAAACACACATGGAAAAGTCTACTTTTTGAGCAAATGTATTAAAAAAAAATATACGTCAATTTGGACAATAATTTGTTCAGATTTTACAGATTATGAATCTAGTTCTTTATTTATGATCGGAGGACATGAGATATGAATATTTACCGTGTTGTAGCAGACCGCGCCAGCAAAGTGACGTAACAGGAACCCTTCATCGTCACGGAGCGTGCGGTGCGCCTTCAGGCGAGATGAGCGAGGTAGTTGCAATCTAGACACCCATTAACATTATAAAAACTTACAATTAAATATTATCTATTATCGTTAGGGATACAGAATGAAGATATGTATGTATGTATTTTACTAGTGGCTACACAGTAGGTGTCTAATTGATTTTATTTTTAACAAACTTAAAAAAAAGAGGACAAGAAGTGGGTTTGGATATCTATTTGATTGTCACAGATTTCATCCATACAATATTACGAATATGAAAGTCTGTCTGTTCCGTTTTTACGGCTAAACTACCCGACCAACTTTGATTCAATTTGGCACGGAGATATCAAAGGATGGACACAGGCTACTTTTTGTATGAAAAATATAGCCCTAAGGGGATTAAAGGGGAGATGAAACTTTCTATGGGAAATGCTAAACCGCTGACCCGACTAAGTCGAAATTTGGTACAGAAATAGTGTATGTCCGAAGACAGACATACGCGATTTTTTTAATTCCTCTAACCCGGGAAGACCACGGAAAAAATTTCCACACGGACGGAGTCGCAGGTACAGCTAGTAATGAAATATGGTGACGCCATATATTAATTTTTTTTCTTAATTTTATTAATTCGATGGAGATGTTTTTTAAATACCGATCCTTTATTTCTCTCTCTTTCATATAGTGCAAAATGCCATTAAGAGATGACCCTACTATCTGATGATGACTGTATCCAGTACATTCATCAAAATAATGAGACTTCTCCAAAATGTTTAATAAAATATTCCAGGTGATCACATCAAATTTATCTTTAGTTAAAGTAGTGCCCCAACGGAATGAAGAAGCAGCCGGTAATAGATTCTTAGATAATTTAGAGACTTATAAACTCGGAACTCTCGTTTGGAAAGCAGATGCACTTTCACCACATTAATAAGCTAATCATTTCACTTAATTATTATTTCCTATTTTTGGGATCTAATTAAAACATTTTATAATCGGTAAAAGTAAGGAAATATAATTAAAAATACTACTTATCACAACAAAAAATATATCGTCCTACAATAAAATGATATAACTTAATTTGAACAAAACGATTTACAGGTTATAAAAAAATTTAAACAATGTAAAATAATTTGTAATATTAAAACAATTCTGTATATAATTTTTTCTAATATAATTTCTGCAGTATTCATTATAATTATATTTGTACATGGTTCATATTGTTTAAGTTAATAAAATTTAGTGTCAAAACTGTTGTTGAAGTTGTTGAACTGTTGAAGAAAATTGTTTAGTTGCCCAGACTTTATTAATAATTTACGTTTTTGAGGCCTCCAATGGATTAAATTACACATGGGTACCACAAAGTGTGACTTTACACTAGTAACTAAGTCAAAGCCAAATCAATTTATTCAAGTAAACCCAATTACAAGGTATTTTTGAACGTCAAATCTACTTTAGTTCGGTTCAAATAGAAAACCTGGACACTGAGAAGAACCGACAAGAAACTCAGTCAGGTATCGTTTTTTCAACTTTATTTTACAAAAGGTTTATTAAAATACGATATTTTCATTAAGCCAGTAAATGCATGTGCAGAAAAGATCATTTCCAAACTATTGTTTTATCTTCAATGAAATCGTTTATTTTATAGTATGATCACAGATCAATTAGTTACTAATGTAAAGTCTGATTGTCTAATCAATGTACGTTTTATAACCAATCTAAATTTATTCTCTGTTAATTGAGCAATTTCCTGAGGAACTTTATTATAAAAACGAATGCAGTTACCCAAAAATGAAACATTTGACTTATGTAATTTAAATTTTGGAATAACCAATTTATCACGACCTCGGGTTTCCATACCATTAATATCGCCTTTCTTTTTAAACAGATCTATATTTTTCCTCGTATACATAATAATTTCAAAGATGTTAACTAATAATTAATCTGTGATATAACTTTAAATATATTACCTGCTGTTATTCACACCCAGTTCTTTATGTATGGTGTGTGTGAAATGCGCAAAGTCCGGTTTTGGTAGCTTCGATTCCTCGTCCAATACATGGAATACGCCGTGATTCTTGCTTTCAATCAAATCTGTAATTTATTCCATATTGTTAATAATAATAATCAGAGAATTACACAAATTGTGTGAACCCAAATTAAGGACTAGGCTTCTACTATGGGTACCACAGAACGAAGTGGAGGAGTCTCCAAGATAACACCCAGACTCCGGACCAATATTAGAAGAGTTTGTATAATAACCAGAATCGTAACCATGCCAGGGATCGAACCCGAAGCCTGCCTCTTCTATGCTCTGTCTCCGCGCCAATAGGTCAGCCTGTTATTATATTATTATATTTGGTACATACATACATATGCTCACATAGTATCCCTGTCGGGGTACTCAGAGAAGATGGAGCGCCAAGCATACTGGTCCTTGCATATCTTTCGCTTCCTCAAATGTCCTCAATCTTCTCACACACTTTTGCCTAGGTATGCGAGTGTTTTTAACATTGGCGTCAGCTAACACTGGATATTTGATATTCATAAGTCAGCCTTGGTCTTCCTTGGCATCTGCTACCACTTACTTTTGCTTTGTATATTTTCTTCCTTTATCGTTCATCACTCATTCTTTGTATGTGCCCTAACCATCTAAGCATTCCGTTCTTCATTTTTACGATCACACTGTCATCTAATCTTGTCATACTGCACATCTCTTCATTCTTTATTTTGTCCGCAAGGGTAATAATGTCGTAGATATTTCTGAGAGATCGCATTTCCACGGCATTCATCTCAGTTTCACTCAATTTTGGGCATATCAAGGCCTCAGTATCCTACAATAAAGTCGGCACCAATACCACATTATGGATGGTCATTTTGAAGGATTTAAATGTATTCACTCTGTGTACTAATGCGGATAGATACCGTTCACTTTATTGCCAGGTGCTACCTGTAACTTAACATCTAACTCACATATTCTAGTCCTCTAAAAACACTCCAAATATATTATATACATTTAATTCACTTGTTATAGACATTTTCCATTAACCCACACTTGGTCTGGTACATCTCTTTCAAATCTTAGTTTTGTTCACATTCATATTGAATCCTTGCACTTCACATTCTTCTTTCTTGCACGTGACTAGAGTATGGCACTCTGCAACTCTGTAGTTCAGACAGACACGGTGATACATTTAATATCTTCTACACGATTTGTCTCAACTTAATTCTCATATACATATTTAAAAATTTTAACCAAAGATTACTGCCAAATTTGAAGATTCTATGTAGCCTGGTTTATACGAAAAGCAGCAGTGACAGATAAATAAACTAAAATGAAAATTAATGTAGAAAATGAAATACGTCATATTTCCATTGTCGTTTTGAAGAGAATACTGCAATATTTTTCAAATAAAATACTGAAGCTCTTACCAATGCAGTCCTGATTGTCCACAAATCTGATCTCTGGTACATTAAGACCTTCCCTCTTGTACAACTCCTGTTCATTCTTCAAAATACGCTCATTGAAGAATTGCTGAAGCTTTTCATTGCAGTAGTTTATGCAGAACTGTTCGAAACTGTTCATTTGGAAATATTCTGTAAAAAAATAATTTATAACTTTTTAATTTCCATTATTGACGTAATAAGTGGATATTTTTTAACCGACTTCAAAAAAAGAAGGAGGTTCTCAATTCGACTGTAGGTTTTTTTTTTGCTTTTTTTTTGTATGTTTGTTACCGCATAACTCCGTCATTTATGGATCGATTTCGAAAATTCTTTTTTCGTTTGGTAGGTAATACTTCAGAGGTGGTCCCATTTAAATTTCACCGATATTGGAGCTTGGACTTCGAAGATACACTAGATAACGCGACCTGGTTATATAACCTTTATTTATATCGACGATTCTCTTGTATATCGTTGCGCTCCGGAATTAGAATGAAGTTAATTGCAGACCTGCCCTAGATATTTATTTAGGTCAAGACAAGACAACAAGACACAAGAAAAAATTTTATTAAAAAAATTAAACCGCCTTCAAAAAAACACTGAAAAGTATAAAATAACTATCCTTTACTAATCAAAACTCAAGTACAATTAAAAGAACTTTATAAATACTATACACATACCTATATAATTCAATTTGACAGTTATTGAAGTCGGTGCCAAATCAATGTGCAACAACATAAAGTCTATTAGTTTGGTGGGCTTGGCACCGACTTCAGTAACTGTAAAATTGAATTATATAGGTATGTGTATCGTATTTATAAAGTTATTTTAATTGTACTTGAGTTTTGATTAGTAAAGGATAGTTATTTTATACTTTTCAGTGTTTTCTTCGTCTATGATTTTGTATAATGTTTTGGTCCTTTTTCAATATAAATGTAGCATTTAATATATTTTATTAATAACATCACAGATTAATTAGTTACTAACGTAAAATAACATTATGAAAATTGTAGCAAGTTGTTGTGAGAGTTTTCAGAAATGTGTGTGAAAGAGAGAGATTAAAGAGATAGATATAAGATCTAGGACGGCGATTGAAGTGATAAATGGTGTGTGGTGTAAATATTTCAAATTAAAAAAAATACTGTGAACTGAATACTTCTTTTTCATTTCAAATCCCTCATAAATATTAGACAAAATTTAAAAAAAAAAACCTTCGACAAAAATAATCTATACCGATCTTCACCATAAATATAAATGATGGTTAAAAATCAAATAAATGTATCTCAAAAAAGTTAACTTTACAGAAGATTAAAAAAATGTTTTCTACAATATTCACGCTCTTGACTTAAATGTTAATATTCTATACCGAGTTAATTTACAGTTTTCGTGAATTTAGAGGTAGTCGACTGAATAGGTCAAGCCAAATCAAAACTAAATCATAAAGAATCATAAAATGCATAAAGAAATAAAAATACAAAAAATTGAATTAAACGCTATGGATTCTTAACCGTCATAATTGCAACTTTCAAATATAAAAAACTTCGTAACTTTGAAGCAAAAAGGTTCATTTGTTCAAGAGCTAAAAACAAACAAACCACAGTGTCGAACTTATAATACCCCTTCCGTCGGGAATTAAGAAATGTAAAGTTGAGGTGGCCATTATACGAGGGCTGCTATTTATGTATCCGGAACTGGCCAGTTACAGAACAATATTAAAAAAGTAATTATAACATTTAAAAATGGAACTCTTTGGCTGTAGAATACAATTTGTTTCATGTAGCTGTCCTTTGTTTATCCTTTGTGGCGTCATTTTGAAAATTGCGAGTCTTTATCACCATGGATTTAAGTCGTGAAAATTTTCGTGCTATGATTTATTACGATTTTCGGCGAAGGCTAACTCAAAAACAGTGCATCGATCAACTCACTTCGACTTTTGGGGACGAAGCACCATCGAAAACTACTGTGTATCACTGGCTTAGTGAGTTTAATCGTGGGCGGTCTGTGCTCACGGATGAAGTTAAAGAAGGTCGCCCTAAATCGGTTGTTGTACCTCAAAATATTGATGCTGTGTGGGAACTAATAATGCAAGATCGTCATGTTACATATCGCGAGATAGAGGCGTCTCTGGGCATAAGTATGACGAGTATATATAAAATATTACACGAACATTTAGCTGTAAAAAAAATTTCTTCACGTTGGATTCCGCACAATTTGAGAATTGACCAAAAACGGGCTCGTGTCGATTGGTGTAAAAAAATGTTACAAAAATACAATTAGGGTGCGTCAAAAGCTGTTTATAATATCTACACAGGTGATGAATCTTGGATATATGCGTATGATCCTGAAACTAAACAATAATCAACGGTTTGGGTGTTCCAAGATGAGCCGAACCCAACAAAAGTCATTCGTTCAAAAAGCACTTTGAAGCAAATGGTCGCTTGTTTTTTTGATTATAAATGGACATGTAGCTACAGTGCCACTAGAGCACCCATTCCCAAAGTGGGCGATAACGCCCCCCTGTGGGCGCTGCAGGCCTAAAGACCCAGAAAGTACAAAGCGCAAAGAGACCCAGAAAAAAAATGGGGACGTTGTGTAGAGGCCTGGGGGGTGATTTGTAATTTCATTTAGCTAGGAGGCATCTTAGACAACGACTGCATGAGCTCTCGACTCAGTAGACAAAATAAGTTTGGGAACCTAGACACTAGAGGATCGTAAAACGGTTAATTCTGAATGGTAGCCGACCATTTGTTTGCCAGAAGTCTTTGAAGAAATAAGAAAGAACAACCGACAACGCAGAATCCTTCTTCATCATGACAATGCTAGCTGCCACACATCGGCCGAAACAACTCGGTATTTCAAAAGATCGAATTAACGGGTCATCCGCCATACAGCCCCGACTTGGCCCCCAACGACTTCTATTTATTCCCGACCGTGAAGAATAAATTACGTGGTCAACGTTTTTCGAGCCGTGAAGAGGCTGTTGATGCGTTCAAAATGCACGTTTTGGAGATACCTCAATCCGAATGGAAAAAGTGCTACGAAAATTGGTTCCAACGCATGCAAAAGTGCATCGATCATCATGGTGAATATTTTGAAAAGCAATAAAACTATAATAAATGCTATATGTTTGTTATTCCGGATACATAAATAGCAGCCCTCGTAGTACAAGATGTATAATTAATAAAATTTTACTTCCTTATATTACATAAAAAGGTGTTTCTTTTTTTCATGGACTACTGCACAATTTACAATTGCAAAATTAATTGATATAATTACTACGATTATTAGTAGATGGCAGCACTGACATTTGAGGATAACTGTACATAAAGAGTTGTTAGTTTTTGTAGTAAGATCACAAATTAATTAGTTTAGTAAGATGATAAGAAAATTATACTAACGAAACAAAGGTCATATATGAGCTGAGATTTTTTTGATAAAAATTCTCAAGGCAAGAGGCAACTGAAAGATTTATCGTAGTGTTAGCAACACCGACGAATAAACATAAAGAGGAACACTGGCGCCCTCTAGCAGAGCGCGACGGTGTTCGTGACGTCATAGAAAAGAACAACTGACGGCTTGTTCCCCACTACTGCTGCGAGATTATATAAGTTAAAACGCGAGCGCTCCACGTCCCTCTATTGCTTTTTACCTTCATGACTGCAGCACAAAGTGTTTGAATACAAACTAATTAATTATTAATTGATATTAAATATTAATATTAATCGATAATTTAAGTAAAGTTTGGGGTGTTCCATTGCTATAAGTATCTAACTTACTATTTAATTTTGTCGTAGCTTACACTAGTTTTTCTGAATATTAGTATCAATACTCACCAAAGCCAGCAATGTCTAGCACTCCGATGTAGTAGGAGGAGGCTTGGAAAGGTATACTGGCGTTGATGCGGTGTACTATATAGTCGAACAGACGACTATACACCGCTTTAGAGAGAGCATCGCGGGCACTGCCCGCTTCATATGTCTTTAGCGGCACCCTGAACAAAATTAAATTGGACAAACCTCAATACATATTTTTAAACATCAAAATTACTAGTTCGGGAAAAGTGTTTCATAATATCTATGTCCTTGTGTGATTGCAGTGAAACACCTAATATGTCCGGCTCGAAGGACCATCTGTTTAAGTTTTGTATAAAATGGATGGATACACATACATACATATCTTCACGCTGTATCTCTAACGGGGTAGTCAGAAAGTACGGAGCGCCAAGCGTCGCGGTCCTTAAACACCTCTTTCGCTTCCTCAAATCTCATCATACTCCTCACACATTTTCGCCTAGGTATGCGAGTGCTTTTGAGATTTCGGTCTGCTAACATTCTAGCTATTTGATCTTCATAAGTCAGCCTTGGTCTTCTTAGGCTTCTTTTACCTCTTCTTTCGCTTTGTAGATTTTCTTCGTCAGTCTTTCATCACTCATTCTTTCTAAATGCCCGAACCATCTAAGCATTCTTTTCTTCATTTTTACAATAGCACTGTCGTGCAACCCTATCATACTGCGTATCTTTTCATTGTTTATCCTGTCCGCAAGAGTGACACCGCACATATTTCTGAGATCGCATTTCTACTGCATTTATCATACTTTCACTCGATTTCGGGCATATCCAGGCCTCCTTACTATGGATGTGTACAAAGTCGATATTAAGTTCTTCCCAGTGGCGTAACAAACAATAGGGTGGCATAGCGGGTGAAATGGCACGGGCCCCGGCCAGAAGGGGCCTCCGGCTCGAGAGAGCCGCGAGTACGGGAGCATCTTGACATTTATTTTCATAAAATTCAATGTAAAATAGTTTTGTTTTCAATTAAAGTTACCTACTATAATACATACACATCTATCAAGGTTTGAATGCATTTGTAAGAAAACGAACTCGGATAGTTTTACATATTTAATAAATTTTCATAAACTTATAAACTTTGATGTCGTCATTCAAATTTTTGCTGAACGGAAATCCCGAAAAAAGGAATTTTAATAATTATAATTTTGAGTAAAAATAAAATTGTTATTTCGTCCTTTATGCAAGTAATAAATAGAAGATATATTTATGGTATTTCAATTAAACAAACATTAAAAAAAAAGAATTAATTGCATAAAAGGTCTATTCATATCACAGACATGTAGCCTAGCCACTGATTTATATAGATGGGCCCACACTAACAAACGAAACGGGTCCAGCAAAACTAATCTGATTTGCAATATCAGACTGGTTTGCTTATAGTCAGTCGCGAGCACTCGACTACTTTGGTCGCGTTGTCCGCCGCGACCAAAAAAATAAGTGGAGTAGTTTATATCTAATTGAATATAAATTATAATAATAAAAATCGTTTATGATTTGAAATACGATCTTATATTTTTTAATGTAGATTAATATTGATATATTAATCTGCATTAAAAATTAATATGTTAATCTACATTAAAAAATATAAGTTTACTGTCCATAAATCTGTTATGTCAATCAATTATAAATAGATAAAAATTCTATTCAGCCAGTGTCGACTCGGTTATGCTTTCTCTGTGCTGTACACCTGTACGTACACGTGTCACTTGAGGCCCGCACTGCGGTTTCGTACAATTTTTGACAACCAATCGGAATCAAAAATTAATACGATGAGTCGATGAGCCGCACTGATAGTAAACGTATAATAAAGACGTTCCAAAATCGTACACGTGTCGTTTGAGGCGCGCACTGCGGTTTAGTATTATTTTTTTTATTAATGCGCATGACTTGGGAAGGTCACAGTACAACGATACACAGCTGAACATGACATATTTTTATTTTCGTAAATACTAGTAACCAAAACATATGATTTACGAGTATTTTACAAATAATTATTTCATGACCGACTCATAAGCTGTCTACAGACGATGATATTGCTTACAACTGTGCTGGTACGTGTGTCCCGTTCGTTTTTTTTTATTTATTTGCACAACAAAGTACACAGAAACAGTAGTAAAAAAGTAAGAATGACAAAAGGTAATGCTTATCTCTCTAAGAGATTTCTTCCAGCACACCTCGGTGATAGAGAAAATGAACGAGGGTAGGATGTGCTTAAAAGTAAATATAAAATTTTTAGGTACATAACAAATACATAAACATACATTTATTGTTTGTTGAAATGAATGGGCTTTAACTCACATGATAGCCGTCCCCTTCAAGCCCCCTCTGGAGCTCTGCATGAGCCTGGAAACCAGTGCCATTCGCAGTTCCCCACAGTCCACGCCCAGCAGAGCCGCAGCTGTGTCCAGCGACGTCTCGGACTGAGCGCTGACGTGGCAGCCGCCCCGGGGGCCCCCTTCCTCCTCGAACTCCACATTCCCCAGGTGTAACACTGCGGCCACCACTGAGAACACTGCTTGTATCTCTTCATCGGTCAGGCCCACACGGGATAGTGCCTGAGTAGAGAAAATATAATATATAAAAATAACATGTAACCGTCGATGTGAAATATCAAAAGTTATTTTTATTTGTGATGTTAATAAAATATAGCATGCATACATACATACATATCTCCACGCTGTATCCCTAGCGGGTAGTCAGAGAGAACGGAGCGCTAAGCGTCGCTATCCTAACTCCTCTTTCTACCGTCCTCTTTCGCTTCCTCGAATCTCATCATTTTCCTCACACATTTTCGCCTAGGTATGCGAGTGCTTTTGACGTTTCCGTCTGCTAACACTCTGCCTATTCGATCTTCATAATTCAGCCTTGGTCTTCCTTAGCTTCTTTTACCACTCACTTTCGCTCTGTACATTTTCTTCGTCAGTCTCATCACTCATTCTTTTTGAAAAATTAGATTAAAACCAACCACATATGTTCTTCCTTTTTTTAAATGTTCTCAATCATATATGGAAAGACATTATAAATAACTCCAGGCGTCGTGCTCGAACAGCAACGTTGAGGCAAATCAGATGAACTGACTCACCTGTACATACGATACACATGTACTCAAATAAGTCGATCGGCTCATATTTTGTAAGAATACAGCACTCACACGTCTAATTTTATTTGTCTCAATTCGTAATACGGGTAAATATATGTTACGTAAAGAACTGAATGTTTTCCTGTTTTCATTATTTTCATTTTTACCATAGATAAAGTATAGCTATTTTATGGGATGGACAGGTCTGTAAAGTGGTCTTAGAGAAAATAAAGATAGTATCGGGTTGCTAGCATGTCTCATATACTCTTCACACGGCGAGGCTGCTCTGACTACTTTATTCTCACTCTTTCGCGGTTGAAACACTACTATTATGTTTATCGTTACGAATTAAGTAAACTGATTAATGAGTCTGTTCCACTCGTGGTTGAGCTACGAATTTACAATAAGCCCGAAAGATAAGCAGCCGGCACATTCTGTTTTTCTTTCTTTGCCAAAACAGGATGGAACTGCTTAACATGAAAAATTTAAAAAAATATATTGCTATACTTATTAAGTTTTACGTACTTGGTTTAATCTGTGGAAGTCTTCTACATCATCCAATATGGGGTCCCGAAGTCCCCCTTTAGACTGTTGCTGCTTACTTTTTTGGCTAGCTAAGATTTTCTTCTCCGATTCCGGGGTAGTAAAATATTGAGTGCAGCCATTCTTTAAATACTGTGAAAAATTTACATTTTTATTGAAGTAAAGCTCGTGTAATGTATTTGTAAAAGTTAAATCTACCTACCATATAATATTATCTAAAGTTTGAAATAAAGTTTCATTTTTTAAGGTTAAGTTATATTAATAAGTTATATTAATAGTTACACAATTTAAAAAAAAAAATTGATTACTTACTTGAAAATCATCAGGTTTGGTGATCTTCAAAGCAGCTCTCAATTCCTGAGGTGCTCCCGCGCATAACAAGTAAAAGACGTGGTAGTTCCGTTCTTCTGCACTTTGCGTACAGATTCTAGACTTTTCTAGAAGGTAATGCGATATGTGACCACCCACCACTTGGCAGCTATTACTAAAATGCACCTCCATAAATTTGCCGAACCGCGAGCTGTTGTTATTACGCGTTGTTTTGGCGTTACCGAAAGCTTCCAGAATGGGATTGGCTGAAGAAAAAATAAGTTTAGTCAAACTACATATACTTACTTATACAAATTTTCTAAAAATAATGAGTTTTTGACAGTTTATGATATGATCGATTTATTGAGGTTTTGCACATGTTTAGGTAATAATAATAATAATACTCCAGACAATTACACAGATTGTGTGACCCCAAACTAAGCAGTAAGCTTGTACTATGGGTACCATACAACGAACTCTGGGGGCGTTCCCAGTAACACCCAGACTCCAAGCCAATTTAGAAAAGTTCGTTTCCTAAATTGACCTGACCGGGGATCGAACCCGGGACCCTAGCTTGGTAAGCAGATGCATATGCCACTGCGCCAACGGGCCAGTCATTAAGGTGCAATTGAAGTTTGCGTATGATTAGGTATTTCCCTTATTATAAATAATTAGATGATGAGTAATCTTAAAAAGTATCTACTCCTTGTTAAAAGGATAAAGCATATCAAAATACTTTAACATGTATACACATTGTAGAGATCACGACTATATTATTATAAGCTCGAAAAAGTGGTCAAGGATACATTGAGATTAGGTATTTGCCACGCTGTCTATTGTGTTCATGTTTTCATAAAACAATTTGGATTAGATTTAGTCGTATTAGATTGTAAATCAATCACAATTTCAAGAATTGTAATCATGTTTCTTTAAAGCCTCGAGGGCTTTAGCTCATTCGTTACTTACTTCGATAGAAACACATAACTGCTAATTTATATGATTCTTCAAACTAACGTAATGTTTTCGCGAATCTGCTTTCGACAATCACGGTATCACGCTTTTTGTTATTTATTTTCCAAGGCGATGGAAACCACCACCTTGGAAAGTTTATTCAACGAATTAATAATATAGACAATTAACAAAAGCTAATATAGATTGATTGACTATTTTCAATATGTGTAAAGTAATAATTTAGTTTTTTCAAGTTTCTAAATCGCTAACCGATCAAATGTGGGTGTTTTAGAATTCATTTGCTGCAGAAAAGTGATAATATTACTGATTTCCGATGTTAAAAATAGCAAGTCTGATTAGGCCTTAATTGTCTCGTATGATGTCCAATGGATGATGATAAGAGTAGACACTAATCAGGGCCGAGGTAGATCTTTGTCAGCAATTTGTGACAAATGGTTAAAGGTGGAAAATTGGACTCACCATCAAGAATTTTCTGTTCAACAGGTCCAGCACCTTTTGCCCATAAATCACATAAATACTTAAGGATGTATTTTGTTGACTCAGTTTTCCCTGCACCGGACTCACCAGACACAATGATGGATTGCGATTGCTTCAAAGATTTCATGTCTCGAAAGGCTTTGTCGGCTGGAAAGAGATGGATAGTTAATTAAATATGAGGCTCTAGTGAATGAACATATCAATAAATATTTCATTTTATTCAATATATTTGTAGCACATTGTACGTATTATATTAATTTTAGACTTCTGCACTCCTTCTCCATATAAACTATAACTATGCCAAACTCACACTTATCCGTGTGCACATATGTCCATGCTTAAAAAGGGGTACAACTTTTCTCTACACATATTAATAAATAGATTTGTCTGTACGTACAAATAGTAATACGGTAACTAATTAATCTGTAGTAATACGTACCAATAGCAAACACGTGGGGTGGCAACTCCAAAAGAGACTTCCCCTGATATTTCTTTATGGTGTTTGACGAGTACATTTCTGGTATATCCTTGTAAGGATTGACGGCAAGCAGTATATTAGCTACGTAAGTCTGCAAAAACAGAATATCACAAACGATTTTAACCTTGGTTAAAACTATATAACGAATTAAAAAGTTGCGCTTGACGTGTCGTTTAATAGCCGACCTTATTGTTTTGACATAAGGTCCAATTGTTACAATATAAAAGTAATACGTACCAATAGCAAATTAAAAGGGTGGCAACTTCAATATTTATATTATAGTTTATGCTATATCGTTATAACGGAACAAATCTTGTAGCATTGAGTCTGACGAAAACTAAAAAATGTAACATGACGACGATAAACAAGATATCCTCCCGCCTTGTATCCCGTTCATTGGTGGATTGTGTCGTGGATTGCGATTTACTAATAAAAGTTAATTATGTACATAATATGGAATTGACTTCATGCATCATAACGTTTCAGTATCAAACTAATTTAGTTTCGAATCTTATCTCATTGGCATCTCATGTATTTTGTGAAATACAAGCATGAGTTAGTGAGTTGTTACAATTTGTTTTCGTATAGTATGCTCTGCCTCATGACGCATATACATATACATGAAAGAAATAAAGAATAAACAAATAAAAAAAAAATTGTTCAGAATCATATTTAAGCTCTTTGCAGACTAAACTTTGGGCCCCTGGGGCCCGAAGCTCATCGACTGCTTTCTGATATTTATAAGCGATTGGTCCAGGGTTCGAGAGACCCTCAGGCTGGCAGTTTTTTCCGCCAACGAACCAGTTTGGTTATTCAAAAAGATAATGCTGCCAGTCTGCTTTGACGATGTCTATTATTTAAGATAATACTTAGTTTTACGTTAATGTTTAGATATGTATGTACTGATTTATATAATAGTTTTATATCCCGAGCAAAAATAATAAAATCACTAAACTTTCTTCATAAAATAAGCCATTTTTTTAATCATGTCGATGTTTCTTTTATATCATTAAAATTACTGTGTTTATTATGTCTGCTTATTTTTTTTTGTCAAAAATGTGTTAGATCCAAACAATAATACAGTATATTATAACATACACACGACAGTTAGCATGTATAGCATTGTTGAATAATTACGATAATCAATATTCCAGTGTAATATTTAAGTAGTAAATATGGATAGGTGAAGTAGAAGTAACATTTCAAGGTGAAAACATAATAGAGCGACAAATATATGACTCAGAATTAGGGCCGTATTTAGGAGGAGGGAGGCTTATACCCCCTGAAATAAATCATTCAACATTTAAATGAGTTGAGTTGAAAAGATTTTTTTTTGTCATTGTTTTTTATTAATGAGGGCGTTGCAGCATATTTTGGGGGTTCCTCGCTGAAAAACGTTGGCTTTAAGGATTTTACAGTTGTATAAATGAACTTAATAATTATAACAATTGCAAATATTACAATTTGCAAATGAATAATGTACTCTTAGGTAATGCGATTAGTATTATATAAACTTTATATCCTCTTTTTTCCTGTCAGAGAGAGCCTCATTTCAAACAAAATAAAATAAGCAAAATTCAGGGATATCAGATACCCCTCGCTCCCTGTCATACAAAACCCAATTACTTCCACTAACAAAATGAATACTCACATAAATCTTATTCTTATGATACCGCGTGATGATGTTGTTTAGTAGAGTCGCCTCGTTTAGAAACATTAGTTCACCTGCAAATAAATGGTAATTAGTTAAGTCAATATGACTAAAGTCTGACGTGTCTTTCGGTGTATTGGACCAACGGTTTTATATAATCTAAGATCTCCTACTAATGTCTATTATTTTTTGTAATATACCTACGTATGTATTAACATTTTTTTTAAAGTACAAATAATCTTGTACAATACAATGTGGATAATAATCTTAGGAGTGGGGTTCAGATGATTTGAGTAAATATAATGTGTAATAGAAAGAATGAGTAATGAGTAAACGACTCACAAGGAAAATCTACAGAGCTAAAGCGAGTGGTAGCGGACACTAAGGAAGACTAAGGCTGACTTACAAAGACCACATAGCTGAGTGTTAAGTAACGAGAATATCAAAAACACTAGCATACTTAGGTGAAAGTGTGAGAGGAGAATGATAAGATTTGAGAAGGCAAAAGAAGTATTTCAGATACGCGAAGCTTGACACATCCTCTTTTTTAGGGATATAGCGTGAACTTATGAGGATACGTACATACATACGACATAACTTTAATATTTTATTAAAACCAGTTCTCCTAAGATACATAATAGTTTCAATGAAATATACATTTTTCATTTCAAATGGACGGAGCGCAGCCCATAACACAACGAAATCTCACCTGACCCCAATTATAAAATAAGTGGAATTATTTTGATAGTGATTAAGTACAAGAGAAATAGTATATCATCTACTGACGTCCATCGATATCCGTTCCCACTTCCTACTATTGTTTCCGATTGAAAGTAACAGTCTAGTTGTCATGCCCTGTTTCATGTGTATGACACAATAATTTTCAAATACCGACTTCAGTACAGCTAGCGGAAAACTGTAGCAAAAATGTTACGAAAATCTCGCCAGAAGGTTTTAGTTTTTGGACTAGTGTTTGTTCATTTCAGAATCAAAATAAATAATGGTTTTAAGACCAAATATTTTTGACAGTGGTAATCATCGATCGATTGTTAAATGTGGCCTTTAAAACTCTGAAAATCCTCCTTAAATCGCCTTCTACGAGAGGCAAAGGCACTGCAGCCTTAAGACCAAGATGATCGAAATACCACATTGTGACAAAACCACAACACTTTGACAATAAAAAGCCGACACATCTACAGCAGCTTTAAACTAAGAAAATAAATAAGTAAAGAAAAATGCCTTTAAACACTTTATGGAATAGAATTTACAAAATATCTATATATATATATATATATACACACATATTATTGGCGCAATAACCATACTTTTTTTTTTGGGAAATATGAACTGATGTGATGTATGTTTTGATTTATCGATTTTATTTTTTATCGATTTTATCATTTTCTCTAAATTAACAAAAAAAATTTAATAAAACACATTATTTATCAGCCAAATGTTTAAAGACGCACATTTCGCTTCGCTTTCAACCTTATTTCTTCGACCTCTGCCTCACCCTCTCAATTCGTTCATTATCTGGGAATAGTTGGCAATAAAGTTTTATTTATCACCCCGATAACTGACCAGCACCGCCTTACCGCTAGGTATAGAGGTGGTTGTCTAGGCGACGGCAAAATGACACCTCGCCGTTAACAATTGAATACTGAGCGATCGATAAGTGAAAAATAACCGCGCGGTCAACAAATCGTCGAGCATTTGTTACCAAATCACGACCATTAGCG
Source organism: Zeuzera pyrina (assembly GCA_907165235.1). Taxonomy (NCBI): domain Eukaryota; kingdom Metazoa; phylum Arthropoda; class Insecta; order Lepidoptera; family Cossidae; genus Zeuzera; species Zeuzera pyrina. The sequence goes on along the minus strand of OU015624.1, from coordinate 21,795,986 downwards.
GGCGCTGATCCACTCCCGACCGGTGTATTGCAGGCGCATGGACACAGTTGTCGCCAGATTCTCTCGCCGTTCGCATAAGTATAGGTTGCGAGCAAGGCGTTCCAGTGGTGATATGGTATTAAGTGAGAGTATGTGTACGGAAAGTCCACATAACATATCCCATCCATTCAAGGTGAAGTAGTGCTGAATGAATTGATAGATGAGCGTTGACCATTATTAGCTACAAGGATGAAGGCTTTCGCACTCTTTCTTAGTAACGCAGGAAATATTTCCACACTATCACTACTCTGCCTTCTGAGGTTAGGACTTTGTTAAGTATGACTTTTACCCACCAAAACTGCTGTGATGATCTCAGCGCATTGTCGAGCGACTCCGAGATCTCTTACGAAACGGAACTGTAATGCAGCACGAATTAGGCTGTCTCGCTCGGTGAAATACTACACTCTCACAGAATATCGTCGTGAAATAACAGCATCTATTGCTGTTGTGTTTCGTTCGGTGAGTGACAGTGCCGGTGGCTCATCTCCCCGCTCCCCATCCTTTCCTTAAAGGCCGGTAACACACCCGTGATTCCCCGAACGTTGCGGGTCTCCATAGGCGGCGGTGATCAGGTGACTCACTTGCTCTTTTGCCCTCTCCTATTATAAAAAAAAAAACGCTCCGGAGGCGCTCTCACGTCGTGCCGAAGGCGATCTATCCTAGTGCAATTACTACGAAGTAACAGGAAGAAGCTAGCATAACACTCACAGTTATCATCGACATCTATGTTAGGGTCTCCCGCTGGGAATATGTCCTCGAAGTTGGTGACGCGGCGAGGGTGGCGGTTATCTACAGGGAGTACGTCGGCCTCCTCCCCCAACAGTTCGTGGATGCGGGCCAGCACGAAACCGTGCGTTGGGTCCCGCACCCACACCAGTTGCTTATCCACTGTCATTGTTCACTGCAAATAAAATTAAACAAATGTTTAGAAATCGTTTTTAGTATTCAGTAGCAAAATTGAAATAAAATAGCGGCCAAGAGTGTATCGGACGCACATTAACTTAGGTCTTAGGTTTTCTCAACAATTATCTAGATACTAATATTATAAAGAAGTAAACTTTGTTTGTATTTTATTTTATTATAACATTTATTTATTTTATTATAATATTCAATTTACAGAAAGCCAATTAAGAGTCCTCACAGATAGAAGTAGATTAGGGTTATGAAAGATGTCGTGGTACATGACACTTCATAAAGAGTAGAGACATAACTTAAACTATCATTACACGTTGAAAAACATCTCACTTAGCATACGCCTCGCAGCAGCTTGATTAGTATTGAACAAGTCGAGGTCCAGTTTACAAGATAATGCATTAAAGCACTCACTCGCGCGCTACTTGTATGTAATAGATAATCTCAAATACTACTCAACCTATTTGAAAAATTCTTTCACCTATATAAAGCTACATTATAAGGGAGTAACGTAGGCTGTATTTTATTTTAAAAAATATTTCTAACATTGCGAAGCCGGTCCGAATTTTATAACACAAACAACAATAATTAATTATAAATCAAATCACGTATCCAATCCCTAACAAGATATTATACATACAAATAATAAAAGATATATTTAACGATGTTATGAATACATAATAACTAGGAAACACTCGCGAGATCATTTAACATCGACATCGCGTAACATCATTTAAAAAAACATAAATAATCCGCTAAAAATTACCGTAACGGCGGAATACAATTAACTCACTTTCGTGCTAAGGCATATACACTTTCATATGTGTTACGCAATTTAATGAATTAGAAGAAAAAACAACGGTCACGTTGAGTACCTAGCTACCGTTCCGGTGCGCGCGCGCCGCCGGAAACTAAAAAATATTAATCTACAATGACAAACAAATGAAATGACGTCGAGGTTGAAAAATAATTATTCATATTAGTAATCGCCCAGTGGACGAAATTGCACCGTAAATACAAAATAAACGCTTTTTTCCCTTGACATACACTCACAGACTCAAAACTGCTCGTAGCTCACAAATCACAAATTTCCCAACAAGAAAGTATGTATGTGTTTGTGGGCAATATTTTAAAATACTTTGACGATACATCACAGTTATACTGTTAATGTTAAACACGTAATAGATTGTGGTCAAATAGTAGCCCATAGTAGAGATTGAATTGAAAATTGAATTCAGTGTGACGTCATTTTATTTTTCGTATTCTTCTCAGCAAATCCTTCCATTTAATACCCATAAAATGGGAGTGAAAAAAAATAACTAGTCCACCATCTTTCGGAGCAATATTTGATTTAGAATGACGTCATAGCTAACCATGCATTGTCATCCAAACTAAACGTGAATGCAAAATTTCAGCTCAATCGGAAACCGGGAAGTGGTGGTGGGGAAGTTACAGGTGAAGCTAATAACAGCATGTTAAAATACGTAGCAAAGATGCGCAGACGCAATGCCCACACTAATAGTACTTAATTATTACTAACACTAATAATACCAATATTACTTAGTTACTAAGAATAATCTTCAGTTATGTTGTGTTTTCCCTCTAAATAACATAAGAAATACAACTTGTACATTGTTTCATTTACTCAGTTAAAAATTCATGTAAGTGTATATATGTATGATTCGATGTTAGGTTTATGAAGAAGAACTGATTATGTAAGTAGTAGATCACACAGATCAAGTTGGCCACCCCTGGAATAGATAAATTATTACGCACATGTACAGCAATTTTGAGTTTCTAAAATGAAATTAAAAAAAAATGTTTACAAAAAGTAATAAACAGATGATCACTCAGACAATGAGTTGCATTATACTGTCGAAAAGATAAGGATGTGTCGATATTGTACTGAATGTTCGATTTATGTTAGGTTATGGAAATAAGTTTTATTGTAGATACGAAGAGTAAGCAACCACAGCGAAAAGTTATAAGACAGACATTAAGCAAACGTTTGAAATTATCAGTTAAAAAGATGAAAAAATATAAAACCACTCAATCGGTGAAAGTAAATAAAAAGTTATAGGTGGTGCTGCAACAGATAACTTAAGTATTGTCACGTAAAGTTGACTGGTTTTAGGGAAAACCAGTTTTTTTATTGCAATTATTCTCACAACATGAATACGAACTATTATTATGAAACGAAATAAGTACATAAAGATATAGCGCATAAAGATAGATAATAAGTTAATAAGACAAGACGAAAGTAATCTGTTGCGCCTTTTATAAAATTTAAAGACTGAATGTGTATTGAAGCCTCTCACGATGATTTAAAGCAAAAAGTTGGTAAAGACAAAGAGCTCTGATGAAAACGTAATGTTAAAAAAGACCTCAATAACAGTGAAAGAAAGGCAATTATAACAATAATGCAACAAAAAAATATCAGAACACCATAATCAAAGAGGAGGGAACAACAACGCATAATTAGGATATTTTAAACCTTTGTAATAAAATGACTAGAAAAATATTTCAAGTTACTATAAGACAAAGGAAAGTGTATGGACCAAATACAAAGTAGCGTAAATAAACGGCCAGGACGCGGTCCGATGAGAAAAAACAGTTGAGAAAATAGAACAAAAGCGTGATACAGCTAAGTTAGATGACTTGAGTAGCAGAAAATACAGAGAATTCAAAACATACCATTACTATAAAGCAATTCCATCCGAGTAGCATCGATTGAATCGATTTTTTCTCCCCGCAGTATACTGACAATAAGAAACTACGCACAAAACGCCTTAACGATAGCCCGAATTTTAAAAGTATGGTCAAATTATCTGTATCTATAGAATTATCATGAGATAACAATACATTTAGATAACTCAAACGAAGTTTAACAATCTTGTCTCCGATACCATCATTAGATTATAATTACTCAACGGATATAATAAAAGCACAAATATCTGTGACATCAATTTTCGTGACACAGTTAACATTGAATTGGAAAGAAAGACCTGTTTTTTAATCAACTCTAAAATGATTGTAAACGGTTTACAAGGAAATTGTACGCTAACGAATTTCTTAAATTATTTAAAAAATACTTCTATTTCGACGTATATACTACAACAACACAGCGACTGATTTTAAATATACTTCGAATTTTTGAATAGTGCCGATTTCCTTAAATTTCGTATTAGACTCTCGCTTTACTCTTTAGTTACCTACTTCTGGATATTATACAACAGTGCAACGATTGGCATTGTGTTCAACAATGACCTGGTTTCATACAAACACAATATCATAAGTTGTGTGTGGTAGTAACACGCACCATTGAACGTTCTCTTAATTGGCGTTGTTATTTAATCAGCTTTAGTAACGTGATAACCTTAAATCAAATCGTCTTTAAAAAATTAAAAAGTAGGCTTGAGAATATTGGACTTAAGGTCGTTCACCTTACCAAAGGTATGTATGTAAGTACATCCACGTAACGCAAATTCGGGCCACGAGTCCATATTAAGTGAGTTGTTGTCAATCTCAGAAAACCAACAAGCTACGACATCAATCATGTCGGTGAACCTCTGACATTTTTAGAGCGTGCTTAAGAATTTGTAAAGCAATAGCTTCTTGAACCAACACCGTAAATTTTCTACTTAACCTTTGCCATAAGAATTACATTCTTATTCTGCCGAAACAGAATTCTTTTTTCTTTAAAGGCATGTAGAAACAGCAAATCAGCATTGGTGTCGCTGTACAACAGACACGACCCGGCGACCTCCAACTGTGCCATTTTCAGCAAATTGAGTGACCGCACCTTTCTACTTTCCTATGTTTGCTTATATACTGTGTCCATCATAAACTTCGTCATAAATCTATTCCAGGGCTATTAAATGACACGACAAAACAGCGGAAACTTAATGAAGACAATTAAAACTTTGGCGTCACTCTTCGCGTGCTTTGATTGCCGATATATTGTTTCAAGTTAAAGTTAAGGTATATTAATTTTAATACCTCTATTAAACCGCATTTCACGAAACAAAGACTAAGAAAAATATATTAGGATTAATTAACTTCACAATTTAGAAACTCATTTTTGATTGATTAAAAAACTAATTACCTACAAACATGTAAGTGTTACCTACATACAGTACATTTTTAGCATTCGAATATTTTTGAAAAACAAACGAACTTGAAGTAAACTAAAATGTAAAGTAAATACGACATAATACGTAACATGAGATATAATTAACAAACAGAGTTTAATGAGGTTTTAAAATTGACCGGATAGAACATGAATTCACAAGGATCACTATCATCCGCATTTTCGCGCAATTGTTTAGAGTACCTACAATTTTATTCAACACAATGAAACAGATGTAAAAAGATACATAGTAAATATAAAAGATTTCATTGTTGTCGACTTTGCATTAACACTGTACTAGAAAACTATTTTCGAAAAAATTTCTGCCATATTCCTCCTTACGATTAGTTTAATAACAGACAATTTGGTTTAAATTTATAACTCTACGTATCCTATTGCATAGAGTTCCCCCAATTGCTTCCAATCCCTTATATTCAACAGACAACTAAAAAAATATATAGTAAACATTAAATATATTTAAATATATCTCATCTGTTATCGTCTGTATATTATAGACTAGCTATACAGATAAAATTATAATCCATAATGTAGAGACAGATGTTTTATAAGTCAACAAAAGTAAGTAAAGTACACCGTAAATATAAATCTTGCAACAATAACAGTACTATTAGTTCATTTGGATTTTTTTAGCCTACATTTGTGTCCCACTGCTGAGCGAAGGATCATTCGGATTAGGTCACTATAATTGCTTCTAAGTAAAAGCGAAATAAATATGAATATTAGGATTTAGAAGTCAATCTACTTTTATTCAAAATAACAGTAAGAAGTGGTACTTAAAGGAAACACTGCAAGAGATTATCTAGACAGGTCTCAAAAATAACAAATTGTTAAAGTTCTGCAGATTTATTAGCTGTAGTATACCAGTTTTACAAGTCCTAAGTGGACTCACATAAATTATATAAAGAAATACACGCATAAACATTCAGAGAATAAATTGTAAATATCGATATTAACGAGAGAGAAATGCATTGCAAATTCAAAAGAAAGGCGAGGGTGATGATAAAAACAGATTCGAGTTTTCATAGTAATGCAGATGTGAAAACTGTCGCGAACTGAGGCAGTCGTGAGTCACGCGGCGCAGAACTAAATTGCCATTAGGCGACCTCCGGGGTCGGGTTGCGATTTGCGCATTATATTCGTTAGTACAAACCGGGGTATACAACCTTTTTTAGTATTTTATTGTAAATCAAAAGAAAAGCAACAGTCAATTAGCAATAACTAGTTTCGAGTAGTCTATTTGAAGTTGTTTTCATCACTAACGATTAAGCTGTCGTCGATATAAAACAAACACAAAAAGGTCCGTTTTTCAGATTAATTCAATTAGATATTGAAATCATTAAAGTAGTGATTAAATAATTATTGTGACACTCCAAAAGTACTAAAGAGTTCAAAATAATATAAATAATAACTGAGCCCTGAACAATCACTAAATACAGTAAAAAGAGTAAAAATAACAATATTTTAATAATTACGCTACAAATGAAAAATTGATTTCAACGCAATAAATAAATACACGAAATGAACTGCAAAGAACTGGTCTTTATCTTATCTCTTTCAAGGCTTTAAACACAATGAAAATTCTTTAAAATGATACGTTAAATACATTAGCTAATTTTGAAATTAGTAAAAGAAAAATACAATGGGGAAAACAATACTATACAGGACATTTCAGTAACATATAAATAAAGTGGTACAGGAAAAAAATGTTTTGCTAATAGAGACAATATCGTAAAAGCAAACTGGTGGCTGCGAGGTGAACGCTCACTTGGTCTGGCCATAAGTTGTGTAACACCTACATTTTAAAGATACATGTATACATATATTTGCAAATAGATCGAGCCTTTAAAGTTGATAGGTATGTACAGTATAACCGGATAGAACGAAGTGTGGGTGGTTCAGATGAATGACTACAAGAAATGCTGTTTTGTATCAATAAGTTGAAAGATAAATGTTAAACGGCATGAGAAACAATGGACCGATCATAGAAAAGATAAATTAAGATAACACATAACTGTATCGGTGAATCATATATTATTGTTAGTTTTTATATATACTTTGTTTTTCTTACACTTGTATAACCTAATATTTTCCATCTACTTCCACTTATCTGATCAACTTAAAGATTTGTCGATTGTGTGTCCATCTAGAGTTCTAGACTAAATAAAAACACAGAATGTATGAAATAATTATTATTGTTTTTTAAAGCATAATAATTATAAAAATAAAGGTAACAATAAATTGTTCGAAGGATAAAAATTTCAGAAAAGAGAAATTGTAGATAAGTAACAATAGTCAGCGCTACTTTAAAACTACCTCGTTTGCGTAAATCCTTTCACAAAAACACCATATTTTATAACCTACTATAAAAAATATTGACGCAAGTGATCATGCGCGAAATCATAGTGTCATTAAGCAAGGTCCATTTGAACGCTAATTTAACGAAACCATTTTTTTCGGTAACACCAAAACCAATCAACATGCAAACGCATGTTGTAGAGTCATCAACGGCTTTACTAAGTGTAATAAACCATTTGGACAAGTAGTTACAATTTATTCAGATAAATATTCACATCACGCATCTGTTCGAACCACATTTGACGTAATGCGTTCACCATTTGAAGAAAAAACGACATTAGTCATCCGTATTCCCTCAATGCCAAGGTTGGTTCACTATTTATTTGGTAGTTCTAAATAAAACTGGTTTTAGAGATATGTCGGTCAGAATTGGGCCTACCAGTCCGGGCAGGCAACGGTTTGCAACCGGTAAATTAACGCCAATAGATCGATGTAACGCTTGTAGCTGCTGGACTGCGACTGTGTGGAAAAATGTTTGTATTGGACTATGGTAAACTGTGAATATTGAACTGCACCGTTCAAACGAAACTATGATTGGGTAGCAATCTAAATTATTTAAGACTGCTGATGACCGAATATCAGAAGGCAATTCATATTCAATTTGATCGTGAACATGTCGAGACTAATATAATAGATATTAGAAAAAGAATGAATCACTTCTAATACACTTTTAGCTGTAATTAATATCAACACATATTACAAGTAAAAGTAAAAACAATATCAGTCCACATTCAGATAACAACAGTACAATAATTAGTTACGGTGTTGGAGTAAAACATGCAAGATACGTTAAATTGATAGATGAAAACAACGAAACTAAGGACCGACGACATGGAACGGATTTAACGTTTCCGCAACTGCGTCAAAAATACGTATACAAATGTATGTGATTACATCTTTTATACAAAAACAATTAATGATAACAACCTGATTCAACTTTGATCAAATCTTGTAGACGCATTTTTGCTCACTGTTCACATAGATGAATGTCGGCAATCCTGTATAAATAATGGTAATGGTTAGACTGCAATTGCATAATACAAATAGAAGGAAAATTTTACAAATAATAACAAGGACAAATTGTATGTAATCAGACTCAATCTAAAAATTGTACATTATAATATAAGAGCTCATAAAACTCAACAATCATTAACAGTTCTTGATGATGCATCAGCAGTAATTGAAATTCGCAAATCAGCCAATGAGGTCAAACCGAATCAATATGTCCAGGTTAACGAATAAATTATCGTGGGGCATACACAGGGCCATATCAATTGTCAGACTGCTCCCCTTTACTGGATTGACGTTGGGATCAATATTAATAGGAAAATTAACAAGCATGCAGTTGCAATATACATAAATGTAATCGTTGGAGATTATGGTATTGATAACGATCTCTAAAAACACAGAACAAGTTACAATAGGTATATTCCATGCAATAACTGTGGTGCATTAAATGTGAACGATTTAATATCATGTCCATCCTCAGAATTATGTTAATTATACGTTGAAGACATATGATGTGTGTTGGTATGTATCACAGCTAACAAAGCAGATCAATTAAACCATAAATACGTACCTATTACGCCCTAGTTCACTATATTGACTTACATACGTCAGTTCAGTAAGCAAGTATAATGGATTTAGGAAATTTGATACCATTAGACGTTGCAAGTACAAAAACGTAATCGGCTTTTGTGACGTAAGGCAAACGATTTCTTGCACATCGAAATCACAGCTTACTCAACATCAGACAAGAACTTTTAGACTATGATGTCATTAGTAAATATAACAAGTTTATAATGATCTCAATGCGTTTTTATGATAACGTTTGCAAACAATTTACTTTCTCTAAAAACAAATTTTAACACGACTGGTTCTAGCCAGTTGTTTGCTCTTATTATTTATGATGTTATGACAGCAGCTGCAAGTAACATTAAAAGCGCTTTCTATACGACAGTGCATGTTTAATATGTTGCACGAGCTTTCACTAAAGCATTTAAAGGAGTCGTTAACGAATGCAATGTCCAATGGAAACCTCGGCAGACTAAATCCCGTTAATCAGTCCGGTGACTCCGTATGATTGAGTAACGGTAGAGCCTTCAAGAAATGGACGAGAGGCGGTGTAGCGTAGCGTGTCGTCGACAGAAGCCTTGCAAGAACGATCGATATCTTATAACGTGGGAATGGCGCGCTTGTAACTAGTTTCCGGAACTATTGCATAACAGACAGACTGCCATTAGTAAAATAACACAATTTGCAAGTGTAAAAATAACTGATCGTTTGCTAAATGGCATAAACGGTTAGCGAATGAAGTGTGCTTGAAAGAATTTTAATGTAATTATATATTAACTGACTCTACAGACGTGCCATAGTATCGAGTTCACACAAAAATCCCAAAGAACTTCGGTTTTTCCCAAATTTCTCAATTTTACGGGCAATTATACCAACTGTTCTTTACCTAAAAACCTTATTCGGACTATTACGAACATATTAAAAGAAAAATTTGCCAAATTGGTCCAACCGTTCTCAAGTGATGCACTTATCGACGAACGGCATAGTTTTTATTTATATAGAAATTGAAGTTAACATTGAGTTATACATAATACAATTAGGACAACAATATATTTCTAAAAAAAAACTTATAAGAGAGAATAAGATGAAACATTTACTAACTTCCTACCTACTTGCTGAAGTTTGAATATTGTGTACTAAATGATTTACAAAAGCAGAGCAATACGTGTGGAATACTGAGCCATGCTGCTTTGCAGCACAAATTAGGCCGGCTCGCCCGGTGAAATACCACCCTCTTACAGAATATCGGCACGAAATAACAGCATCTATTGCTGTTGTGTTTCGTTCGGTGAGTGAGAGTACCGGTAGCCCACCCCTCTTCCCTTCCTTTCCCTCGTTCCTTAAAGGCCGGCAACGCACCCGTGACCCGTGACGGACGTTGCGGGTGTCCATGGGCAACGGCGATTACTTTCCAGCAAATGACTCGCTTGCTCGTTTCTTTGTTTGTTTGTTTTTTTATACATAAAAAAAAAAGATAAGATTTGAATCTTACAAGATGCTTGTATGGTTGAAGACACTTTCTAAAATCAATATAGTGACTTGCTAAATTATGAAGCGTCAATCTCATCATTTTCTTAAAGATGTGCGTACAATAGCATCACTTTCACTAGTATTATCACTTATTAAATCAGTAATTTCTAGAAAATTTATGATAATCTCTACTCGTGTACCAATTTATCGTTAATGTACATACTATGCAAAGCTGACTAATTGCATACAATGACATCAGTGCACACAAGACAACTGAGAATTGTGACGTACCCACCCAGAATAATTCAGCCAAAAAATATCCGATTTCAGCAACAAATTCAAATATTGTATTGTAATGGAAATAGGAAAGTGAATGCGATCATTTTCATGCTTCAACAGATCCTTTATACAGTACAAACATTTCCTTTTGAGAATTCTCTAGACTTAAAAGGTGTATATTATAAACTCTGCCTTTCGACCCAATGAGTCTTAAGTGTATGGTATACGAGTGTATATGTACTCACATGTATAAATGTATGTACAATACTTCCCAGTAAAGTTCATTTAGCTTCCATTTGCCTGTATTATATTCGGGTAAAAAGTCACAACGTATAATTCTCTATTATGAATAGATTAATTTTATTTTGGGGAAGAAGTGAACTAAGATACATCATGGGATTTCTATCAGCGGCAATGAGCTTAGAAGTTGCGACCTTTTTCATGGTAGACGCAAGAGAAACCTGGTCACAAGTGTCTAAAGTAAAACAAGCCTAAAATTATTTTACAGACATACATATTCTCACGCTCCATACTCAGCGGGCTATTCGGAGAGGATAGCACCGAATCCGATTCCATTCGGTGCTAGTTATCTGAACGAGTTTGATATCTTGAATGCCCATCCTCATACGTGTAGATTAGTGGGTTTGGAATTTTGGGCGGTGGATAGCTAAAAATTATGAGAATTCATCACATGAAATGGATTTCCGCTGTAATAATCTGGTTTAGATTCCTCTGACAATGGCAATACGTATTTGTGAAGTATGTAACGTTAAAAAATAACGGGTGCCCCGTTCGTATGTACATAAAGAGCTTTTAGAATTTTCAGAGTACATCTCAAAGGGTCAACAACAAATACTACAGAAGGTCAGATGCATAAAACGCAGACGAGCGCACGTGTTCTCCTATATCCTTTTCTTATTAAGGCTAATGAATAAGTGCGAATGGGACAGCGGTTATTCTAATAAGCGCCTATTTATATTAGGCCAGTGTCAGGGGTCGGATATCCGTGTTTCCGTTGACTACAAACGCGTGACCGCGCCATCCGGTTGGGGAGCTGAAAAAGCGTGACGCGCCGAAAGTTTATTTGTTAATCTGATGATATTGTTGTTCGTTGATTTCCAAATTGATAGCCGAAATCGATTTACTAATATTCAATTCAAATGACAAATTCATATGGGTACAAATTTCTAAGAATTATTTCATCATGCACCTAATCGTTTATAATTTAGATATAACTACGCCCGGTGGTCGAAATTCAACCGAAAATATAACTATACAATTTAATAATAAGCTTTTTGGCGACAAACTCTACTCTGTGCGACTGTTTAATCATAGGAAGTTAGATATATAATATATGATCACAAACTAATATGTAATATAACAGAATTATATATTAAGTAGTTCACGCAATCTAAGTCGTAGACGAAATATAATAGTAGGTATGGAAATATCGGGGACCAATACGAAGTCAGTCAAAGTCAATTTACATTACATACATTGCTGTCGTTTTGACATTTGCAGTATGAAGGTAATACCACAGATTAATTAGTTGGTACTACTATGCCAAATGTCACACCCCTCCGTGCGCGCAATATTTTTAAAAACAGAACAGTTTTCGCTTCAAGTATTAATATAACTGTTTACAATTTTTTTTTTATTGATAACACTAAAGCTCGTCAAGAGCTACTAAAAAAAAAAAAGATTTTCAGTTGACAAAGAGAAGAGAAAAAGGTACTGAACTGTTTTATCTTTACCTATTTATATAAAGACTAGCGACCTGCCGCGGCTTTGCACGGGCAGAAATATTTCAAAATAAAATACAACCCATGTTACTCGCTGATAATGTAGCTTTCTATACGTCAAAGAATTTTTGAAATCGGTTGAGTAAGTTTTGAGTTTATCCATTACATACAAACAAACAAAGTTTACCTCCTTATAATATTAGTATAGATATCAGTATTGTTATACTGTTACTATTAATGAAATTACTAAAGAAACTACGCCATAGTTTAAGTTAGTACCTAATTAATATGTGGCCATAGCGTCAAATTTTAGTATAAGAAAATTAATTCGATTTTTGAATAAGAATTGATGAATAGAAAAAAGATACATCACAGAGATCATTATAAAAAGATTAAACAGTATGGAAATACTAAAATAATTAAATAGTACATAGTACTATTTAATTTTGAAATTGTAAGGAAGATAATAGATGGTATTAGATATATAACAGATATATACAAGTAATTCACGCAATCTAAGTCGTAGACGAAATATAATAGTAGGTATAGGTATGGAAATATCGGGGACCAAAACGAAGTCAGTCAAAGTCAAATCAATTTATTCAAGTAAACCTAATTACACGATATTTTTGAACGTCAAATCTACTTTAATTCAGTTCAAATAGAAAACCTGCAAGAACCGACAAGAAACTCAGTCAGGTATTATTTTTTCACGACTGACGATGAAAAGCAATTTGCTTTTAATTCGAAATTGTTACTATATATTACCTCATATATTACCTAACAAATGTTTACGGTTTGATCGATAGGGTAGTTGTTTCGTTATGACAACGCTCTGAGTTACTCGGGGAGGCAATTCTCCCCTCGACATTTGCTAACTCGGCGGTCACGGTGGAACGATTATGGACACGCTCCACTTACCTTCATTGTAGGTCTATGATTGTAGGTATTATTATACAGCCTAAATACTATTAGTATTAGTCACCTAAGAAAATGATTGGCATAAGTTCTGTCTTCCGTTAAATGTATTTGGTGGATTTGAAATGATGCTGTTAAACAGGTTAAGTATAGTCTTTAAATTTATTTTATTTGAAAAGGGCGTACATTTTGCGTCAGTCTTATCTGCCGCAATGAAAAAGCAATGACCCAATGACAATGCCTAATATTAATCACACTTTCTCAAAAGGCACCGCGTCACTCTTGTCTAATGTGGCAAGAAATATGTATAATATTCTATACTCTATGCCTTCCAATCTTGCCCTAATTATCGGGTTTGAAAGGTTATCCTAAATTAAGAAAGTCGTTCATAATTCAAACTATAGACAGTAATATAGAGCTGGTATAAGGTATACTTATTGTAACGTTTTTATAGTTCTGCTTAAACTGGACCTGGCGCTATATGCTAAAGTAGCGACTTTTTTAGTTTCTAATAGAGTCCCTTATTGCTTTAACTTTGTCTTTTTATCAAGAGAATAATTACTTTTTTCCGGAACATTACATTAATATTACAATTACAAACTTACAACATGGAGAAGACGACGCATTAAAGGCGTCGTCTCCTCCATGATGTAAGTCGGTTGAGTAGTTTTTGAGTTATCCATTACATACAAACAAACAAATTTACCTCTTTATAATATTATTATTAAAAATACAACACAAAAAATAGTTGAAATGGATAATTATTAGTTACTGTTAATAGAGGAAGAGCCAGTGACCAATTTTCAGTTGTCATTTCAAAAGTCTTGAAAATTTACTGACTCAATATTTAATATCTGCTCGATAATAGAAACTACTTCTGGCAGCCCCCAATGGCCGGGGTAAATTACCCTAAAATTTTAAAAAGGGTAGGAAATAAGAATTATTTTAGTTAAAGTATCAGTCATGAAATTTATGCAGATTATTTTTAAAAGTATACTGAATGTATAAAAAATTCGCCAGAACATTTTCCTCCCTCCTAATTGTTGACAGAACGCTATAAATATTTATAGAAAATAGGTTGAGTTTTGTTATTTCATTATTCTTCAAATTTTAACACAATGAAGAAAATATGTATAGAAAATATATTATTGCATGCCAGAAATAAATTTCATCACTTACTATCTGCCAGAGGGAAAAACGTTCCTGTGCGAGTGCGAGCGAGACAGCTAAATTCATATCTATGAGTTGAAAAGAGAGCGCATATTGGGCCTCATTGAAGATGGATTGTAAATTATATGAAATGAACAATTCCATGTTAAAGTTGAACAGTTAAACTCATAGAAAATGTATATTGCGGCAAAATTACCTGTCCCTGTGACAGAGGTATTAACTGTTTTAACTAAAATTGACTTGCAATCGGTCTATGAATCATTGGTACTTACCACACTTTTTAAAGTCTAAAGTACGTTTTAGCTACAAAGCATTGTGTCTTGGAATCAACTTCTATGAATTCGACTGTTAATGTTTTAAGAAATATACCTGGGAAGCAATTTTTCCTCCGAAGAGTAAAGTTGGACCACCTCTGACTTAGAGAATACCTCTGTCACAGGGACAGGTAATTTTGCCGCAATATACATTTTCTATGAGTTTAACTGTTCAACTTTAACACGGAATTGTTCATTTCATATAATTTACAATCCATATTCAATAAGGCCCAATATGCGCTCTCTTTTCAAATCATAGATATGAATTTAGCTGTCTCGCTCGCACTCGCACGGGAACGTTTTTCCCTCTGGCAGATAGTAAGTGATGAAATTTATTTCTGGCATGCAATAATATATTTTCTATACATATTTTCTTCATTGTGTTAAAATTTGAAGAATAATAAAATAACAAAACTCAACCTATTTTCTATAAATATTTATAGCGTTCTGTCAACAATTAGGAGGGACGAAAATGTTCTGGCGAACTTTTTACACATTCAGTATACTTTTAAAAATAATCTGCATAAATTTCATGACTGATACTTTAACTAAAATAATTCTTATTTCCTACCCTCTTTAAAATTTTAGGGTAATTTACCCCGGCCATTGGGGGCTGCCAGAAGTGGTTTCTATTATCGAGCAGATATTAAACATTGAGTCAGTAAATTTTCAAGACTTTTGAAATGACAACTGAAAATTGGTCACTGGCTCTTGGTCTATAATATTATATAATTCTGTTATAAATTAAATAATATATGTAATATATATTATTGATTACGTTAAACAATTTCAAAGGCCTTAAATATGACTTGAAAACTCTGACAATAATGACAATCTGGCCTTGTCGCCATTTTTGATAGAAATGCCTTGTGTCCAACAATATAATAAAAATTACAGATAAGCCATGTGTACTTACTACACAGTGATGAGAAGGCAACTGTATAAGAAATAACCAGGTAGCAAGCAATCGTTCTGATAAGATTAATTTGCACAATTCTTTCAGGGAGTCTGATGAAGGTAGGTTTGGTCACATAGTTCTTAATTCCCTAAAAGCAATCTGAAATGTGTATTCATTTTGTAGGATCTCGTTAAAGTTTAGAGAAATACCTTATTTTAAGAAAATTATCTAAAAGAACTAGACAACCTTCTACAACAGACCTTAATTTACGACGTGTTATCTAATCTGTGATTACTACACAACATATTTACATCAGCAATGGCCACGCCTTGCATTACATATCTACAATAAAAAGTGAAACAATATTTAAAAAATATAAAAAATGCTTTATTTTACACAAACAGCTATAAATAATAATAAATTACATCTGACGCCGGTTGCCGAAAGAAATGCCGGATTGTTGACCCTTATTAGTGCCATACTGGAGCGAAATCACGTTTTGCCCTGCTTTAAGTTGATCATCGGAGAAATTCCTCACATTCTTGTCAGCCTCTTTGGGCCCAATGGATGGTTTGCCGTAATTACCAGCCTTTCTGCCCAAAGACTGTAAGCAGATGACAACGGAGTAAAGGTTCTGCTTCTCCCATAAGTCAATAGTTTGGAAAGTCTCTTGCGGTGGAACGCCCAGTTTTTTCACTGCGTCTAAAAAGGCATTTATATTTTCCATACATTTGAAAGCCATGGTGGACTGGTTTATCTTCTTTACCGAACCTTCTTGGATAGCATTGGCTAATTTACAAAGAAGAGTTCCATCTTTAAGTACGTTGTATAGGTTTTCGACATCACCGGAAGTGTTTGAAGGCTCACCCGTCAGGCGTCTGATCCATTCGAGAGTCTCTTGCGCGATTTGATCATTGTATTTGCTGTTGATTCTTGCTTGAGCTTCGGCGTTGATGCCGGCTTTTCCTGCACGATGTTCCGCCATTTTAGTGTTCCCAGTTTCAAAGACACGTAGCCACTGAGCTCCTTGTGATAAGCGTTTTCAATATCAGTTTAACGATAGCTGTGATAATGATTATCACTCGTTTTGTGAACTATGTGATACAAAATTTATCTTTTTAATTTGTTATCTAGAGTGAACGATTATTAATAATTATGACTGCATGCAGTATGGAATAATAACAGAATGGACATGATAAAGGACTGAAAAATATATTTCTAAGAAGGTCATTAATATAATAATGAATATCCGCCTGTCTTTTCATTCTTCGATTGATTTGTTGGTATTTGGTGTTCACATAATTTAGTATGTTCGCTTCAGGAAAATTCTTAATTACTCTTCGTCAATAATGTTATTATTTATTATCTAGTAGATTTTTTTTCTTGCTGTTTAAAGAAATATGAATGAAATTCAATTAATTTGAACTGAATTGAAGCGTCAGAATCAACCAAATTACATCTAATTATATTATCAAAAAGCCCATTAGGTGTAAGTGACATTCTTACTTATTTTTATGTCAATTATTTTTGCATAAAATGTACCGATATGCAATTAACATTTCCTAATAGCGATAGCAATTTCTGGAACATTACGTCACCATGCAACCATATCGGCTGCTTGTAATAACCTTAGATTATATCGCGAGAAACTGATAAATTTGACTTCATTTGAATAGAAATCAATAAAATTACCTACTAGAGATAAGTACGGTATTTTGAATCATACATTAACACAGGCATAGACTAATACAGGTCTTAAACAAATACATTCGTAGTTATTTTTACAAGATTTTATTTTTTATAATTCGTAGTTATTAAAGTATTTACTTCAATAACATTATTACAATAAGCCAATAAACAGATTCGAATTTAAAGACACGAGATACCCGAATTGTATCCAATTCTAGCAGTAATAATGAGTATGTATCTACTTAAAAGACAAAAGAACCAAGTAATAAGGGAACCAAGTTCATTTGCACCAAGACAAGTAGTATTCTGCTTGGTGCAAATGAAACAGATACAATCATTGAAGTTGTGTTGAATGAAAACAATGGATAATTGTAATCATTGCAAAATATTATTCTCTAAAATATTGAAACACAACCAACACAACAGTAGTTATATTTATTTAATTATTGGGTCCTTACATATGAAATTGGCGTTTTGTACGGGAGGAATATAAAGTCAATTTTTTTTTTGTAAAATATATTTAATTAATCAAAGTATGCACCGTTGTTATCTATGCACTTTTGCCATCTCATAGGTAGTTCATTGATCCCTTTACTAAAAAAACCGTGGGAGCGAGAATCAATAAACTCTTTGAAGGCGGTTTGGACTGCCGCATCGGAGTTGAACTTTTTTCCTTGTAAGAAGTTGTCCAAATTCCGGAAAAAATGGTAATCTGTTGGAGCAAGGTCCGGGGAGTACGGTGGATGTCGCAGACATTCCAATTGTACCTCATCTAACTTAGTGGTTGTTTGTTGTGCAGTGTGTGGTCTTGCGTTGTCGTGAAGCAGCAGTGGCCTAGAGCTATTGACCAATCTCGGTTATTTAGCAGCTAGTTCTTCCTTTATGGTTTGCAGTTGCTGACAATAGATATCTGCCGTAATCGTTTGGCCAGATTTTAGAAAGCTGTAGTGAACGACACCGGCGCTAGTCCACCAAACACTCACAAGTAACTTTTTCTGAGTCAATTTTCGTTTAGGGCAGGATTTGGCTGGGTCTCCAGGGTTCAGCCATTGCGACGAGCGCTTCCGATTATCGTACAGTATCCACTATTCATCACAAGTAATGATTCGATTTAAAATCCCTTCATTATTGTGTCGGTTGAGTAAAGTAACATAGCAGTCGACGCGTGTTTGCAAGTTCGATTCACTCAATTCATGAGGTACCATCGTTCAAGTTTCTTTACTTTCCCGATTTGCTTCAAGTGGATTAATACAGTTTTGTCACTTACCCCGAAGCCTGCAGCTATCTCTGAAGTGCTTTGTGATGGATCCGCTTCCACAATAGCCTTTAATTCTTCATTTTCCACTTTGGTTTCCGGCCGTCCACGGGGTTGGTTCTAAAGGTCGAAATTTCCAGAACGAAAACGTTGAAACCAAAAACGTACCGTGCTTTCTTTTGCGACACCAGCGCCGTACACATCATTAAGCCTTCGAGCTGTTTCTGCAGCACTGGTGCCACGGTAGAACTCGTACTCGTAAATATACCGATATTTCATATTTTCCATTGTACGGTAATAAGCGACGCCAAAGAAAAAATAATGAGGAAAAAAACAAATGAATGACTGTTTTCAAAACTCAAATGTACCAGCTAAATGAATTTATAAATTTGAATTTGGAATTCTTAACCAAAGAGGAGATATTTCAGATCAAAGTGGTAAGTACGGCAAAACGCTAATTTCATATGTAAGGACCCAATATTTATGTAAAACACACTTGTAAAAAACACATGAAATGTAACTTACGCACAAAGGTACTGCTTATTTCAAAATGAAATTTCTTCTAGCAGACCTATGATAGGAAAAGGCGTTGGAGTGGCAAAATTGAATGTGTATTAAACAAAAATAATAATAAGATACATATACAAATACCTGCATATAAAATATAACAAATATACAGGAAAATTAAAATTATAGCCGCGTTACAAACTTAGAAGTTTTTATTTTAATAATGGACGTTACAAAAAAGTACTTAATGCAATATCAAAATCTCATATAACGACATCAAAGGGACCACTAATATTTGGTCGTAAAAACCGATAGGTATAATAACCGGTAATGTCTTTATGGTACAAATTCGTCTACACAAAACTCCATAGATTTTACTAGGGATAATATATTCATGTTTAAGATAAAACTACATATTATTTATTTCAAATAAAACGTATACATATTACAGAACATGTATATCATAGGTACGTTTTATTATTGCACTGTATCACTATATTCATATAATCTGTATTAAAAGTTTTACAAGTAACTCAACAATACGTTTCGGTGCGTCTTGTGTACTGATAGCAAACTGAATGAAGACAAGCGGAAAGAAAGCGGGCTTTGACTTTACTGATTTTACTGTACGTGTGTTTTGTTTACAGAATTACATTAGACCCTAAACTCAATACTTTGTTTTGTCTATTATACTGCGCCAGATGTGGCTGTGTTACCTACCAAATAAAATTCAACAAAACACAGTTGGTCGTTGTAATAGGTATTGTTAAGGTTGGACCTTATGCTTAAGGAATAAGGTCGATTTTTAATGGAACTAGAAACGTAACTTTTAGTGCTTATATCTCGAGACCTAGGCTTTGCAGAGTTATGACCTAAAACGCATTGCTAGGTTTAAGGTCTACAATCGAATGGTATAAGTCAAATTAAGAAAGAAGAACAAAGTTGCACCTCGAATATTCCCGAGCGATGACATGTCATATACCTATGACTCATGCAAACAGGCGGCGTCGAGAACAATGTCGAATTATTGTTAGCGAGCGTAATTACTCTAGAAGTTTCCACCCTCATTTTATCGGACTATAAATACAGCTCCGTGTCCGCCGCCGAGTCAGTGTTTCTCAACTATCATTCGAAGCGACATATCGAGGACATATCGAGGCGACATCAAGGCGGCATCAAGGCGAATTACATAGACCACTATGACGACTACTGCGATGACTTTGGATAGAAGAACTCTGCGATTCGGGAACGTTGATATTGAATGAAGCGCGTACCTTCGGTGAATTTTACGCGAGTACCTACTTCGAAGGCGACTGTAAGGACCGCCGTAACTAAGTTCGCGTGTTCTTGACATCTGCTTGTACTAAGGAAAATAAACTCTTTGCACCCTTAATCGGCATCTTATTACCCTCAGATCGTAACAATTGGTGTCAGAAGTGGGATGCCGGTCACACCAAGCGACGAACAGTGAGTCCGTACGAGACGTCAAGCAACGATGGATGTGGTGCGTAGATAAGAAGAACTACCTGACACACCCACTGACGGAACACCCGCTACCACAGGAGCGTCCGCGACGGCACGAGTGCCCGTCTCTACCGGAATGCCCGCTAACGTCGGTACATCTGGAGCAGCTAACTTCGATATGGCGGTGTTGTTAGCTAGCTTAGCTGAAATTAAGGCTAGCACGCAAGCTACGGAAGCTAGGGTAATGGAAGTCATGGAAGCCACAAAGACCAGCAAAGAAGAGATATTGAGCTCCGTGAATTATAACATCACGGCGTTAGGTGACACCATAGGTCAACTGGATATAGAAGTTAAGGACCTTAGGTGCGATATGGAAAGGCAGGACGCCCGTATAAATGCACATGACAGTATGCTATCTGAACATGCCAAAGAGATACAGAGCCTGCATGAGAAGGTACAGAAAGTCGGAGAGGTGTCGTAACTGTTCCCAGTGCTCTACCCAAGTTCGAAGCACCTCACTTCGATGGGACCACGTCATGGGCAGCTTTTCGGCTACAGTTTTGAGACGGTGGAAGAGGGCAACGGGTGGGGTGATACACAAGCACTAACCTTACATTTGCTCTGCGAGGTGATACAGTTCAGGTGTTAAAAAACGTTTGCAGCAAAGGAAGGACGCTAGCCGATATGCTCGAAGCATTGGAGTCCCGATACGGTGAAAAGCACCTCGAGCACGTTTATAGGGCCCAACTACGAGACCGTGCGCAAAAGAGCAGTGAAAGTTTGCAGCAGTGAGGCATGGCAGTTGAGTGTATGGTACGACGAGCCTACGCATCTACACCGGCGCTTATCGATACAACTGTCGTGCAAGCATTTGTCGACCAAATTCGCGACACGGAAGTTAGAGCTGCGGTCCGTCTGGAACGTCACCAGACTCTCAAGGTAGCCTTGGCACACGCATTTGAGGTGGAGGCAGTGCGTCAAGACAGCCGAACTCATCGTGTGCGAGAAGTCACGATGCAGGTAAGATCTCAAAGAGGATCAACCTGTTATGAATGCGGTGAGAGAGGACATCTTCGTGTCAATTGTCCCAGTAAAAGGGCTAGGAAAACGTTGTCTGGGACTCAAGTTAACTCCGAGCAGTTAAACTAAAAACACCCAGGGCTGCGGGCCAAGCGCTGGTTGGTCAAAAGCAAGCCCCTATTGTGATAGTCTCTCAGATGCGTGATGGAAACTGCCTGATCGTTGAAGGAAAGCTGAACGGAAATCCATGCTGGTTCACACTGGACACCGGTGCATCACGTACTATTGTTAAACCTGAACTACTTCCACGAACCGTGGAAAAAACAAGAAACTTTCTATCATACTGGATTTTGCAATATAAATATTTTTTTGAACACAGGAAAAATAGTCTTTCATGACGTCACGTATATTCACTATTTATTTTATTACCATGAAACTAACGCCCGATTTCATCGAAGTCCCCTAATACTTAGCGAATCCCTAAAACCGGATAGGGATACGCTAACGATGAAATTTTCATACTAGTATCGGTTTTGGGGTTAGCTAAGTATTAGGGGACTTTGGTGAAATCGGGCTTAAAAACATACCTGACGTCATGCAAGTAATTTTTACTGTCACAATAATTTTCGATTCCATCACTAAGAACTCTAATTAGAATTTCATGATTTTGTAAGCATATTTCGCAAAAGTTAGAAGTTTAAAGGCGAATATTACTTTTTTTGATAAATCGATATGGATGTCATTTTCTAGGTTTCTTGGAGTGCTGATTATGAAAATTACGTACATTTTCAAATCCAAGGCGGTAAGTAATTTTTTTTATTGATAAATTGACATGGGTATTATATTTTACGATTCTCAGGGTTCAGATTACGAAAATGACGTCCGTTTTCAAATCCAAGACGGCAAATTTTTTTTTTTGGACAAATCGACATAGGTGTCATCATATTCTAGGTTCCTCGGGGTGCTGAATATGAAAGACATTCATTTTCAAATTAAAGATGGTGAATATTACTTTTTTGTATAAAATTATATTGGTGACATTTTCTAGGTTTCTCAGGGCGCTGATTACGAAAATGACGTTAATTTTCAAATCCAACATGGCGAATATTATTTTTTTTTGGTAAATCGACATGGGTGTCATATTCTAGGTTTCTGGATGTGCTGATTACGAAAATGACGTTCATTTATAAATTCAAAATGGCGAATATTACTTTTTTGATTAAATCGATATGGATGTCATATTCTAGGTTTCTCGGGGTGCTGGTTACGAAAATGATGTTCATTTTCAAATCCAAGATGGCGATTGTTTATTTTTTGGATAAATTGACATGGGTATCAAACTCAAAAAACACAAAAAAAGTAATATTCGCCATCTTGGATTTGAAACTGACATACGACATCACTTTAATTTTTTAACTAAATAAATTAAAGGCAAAGTGCTTCCTATCTTGTTTGTAATGGTTGGAACGTTTTTGATCATCTTATCGCTTTTCATCGGAACTAACTACTGAAACCAGTAGTACGACCACAGTGAATTTTTGTATTTGTACACATATAGAGATGACGGAATTTGCAAAACGAAGAGACGCAACCTCTCACCTTGACAGCCCGCGAACGATTGAAGGAGGGAGTCTAGCGTTCACAATAGCATAGGAAACCGTTTGGCGGCTGCGTGGCCATACTAATTTGTCTGAAAAAATCGTGTGTAAAAATGTGAAAAATGTGGTATATTTGATAACCTATTGCAAAAAAGCTGCAAATTGCATTGGAAAACAGATTTAATTACGTTGTTGCCTGATATTTTACTATGAATTTGATACACGTTTTGTTGACTTTTATTAAATCACAGTACTTGGAACGCAACAATGCTATTCTAGTTTTGCATGAAATTAACGATTTTTTTCTGTCGTCACTATAAAATATTATTGCAATTTTTTTTGTTCATGTTCGGCATCAGTCGCTGCTCCGTGAAATGGAATGCTCCATTTCACGGAGCAGCGACCGATGCCGAACATGAAAAAAATAATATTGAAATAATATTTTATAGTGACGACAGAAAAAAATCGTTAATTTCATGCAAAACTAGAATAGCATTGTCGCGTTCCAAGTACTGTGATTTAATAAAAGTCAACAAAACGTGTATCGTTCTAAAGTCGGAACGCCGAACCTTGTTTGGCGCGATTCAGGGATTCTAACCCTAAATAATATAATGAGATATAAATTGGTGTGTTCGAAAATACTCTTAGATAAAGTTGAACTACATTCTTAATTTCTTACGTTGTCATTATTTTTACTTATTTATTTATATTTATTTATAACCCTTTTTACGTTTTTTTTAGCCCATTTAACGTAGCAACTGGTTTTTTCTTTATTATAAGCACCTACTGTTAACATCTGGAATATCCTCATGGCAATGGTGTTTCGTCAATCCTACAACTTCAGCACTATCAAGACCAGAGTGAAGATATGATCGCCGTAAACGTGATTATAGCATTTCGCTTTGTCACTGTTTTTTCGCAATTATTTCAAAGTGGAACGCTTAAGCTACCCTTCTAAAATAGAAAATATTAACTGAGATAGGTCCGACGAGTGCAGATCTATGGTAGACAGTTACACAGAATGTACAACGATGATTCTTATGCCTCTTGGCAGTACTGGTTCATTCTTATGTCAGAAGATTCCAATTTAGATACCTGCTCATTTAAGTAGCAATGTCCAGTATGTGCTTCTACTAAGATATGTTAATCATTCTTACTCCTGACTCCTTTTATAAACTAAACAAATAAATTACATTTCCACCATTTTGAAGCCCTCTTTTAGCATAAATAAATGATATTGCAATTATTCTAAGATATCTAAATAACACTGCTGTTGTTTTGTACAGCCAAATATATCCGGTACTTCAATTGCTTCACATTTCACTTCAATATTGCCAAATGAAACCTTATCCAGGGCATGCATTTTTATTGTTTTTATTGTCAGAACCAAAACAATGGCTTCGGCATCGAAACGGTGGAACAAAGACGTCGCTATCACATTTTTTCATTGATAAAAACAATGATACGATCACCAAAATCTTTTAAAAAATAATCATGTTGCTGCTCATTTTAATTTCATGGGTTAAAGATACCTATCCTATAAGTATCAACTTATCACTTCCTTTGCAGAAATACAATTTATCAAAACAGATATTCTAAAGAAATCAGTGTTAATTATTAATAAGGACTAATGACAAAAAAAATGTAAACATTAAATGAAAGATTCCTTACAACTGAACCTGTTAAAGCTAAAAATTTGAGAACAAAAAAGATTTCTATTATAGTGCACCACAAAAAGTTGAACAATAAGATAGTTTCATTTAGAGGCAAAAAAGTCTTACTAAAAAACAGACCAGAAAAACATCTTGATATGCGAAAATAACTACCCTTAATATCCACCAACATCGGAAAGCTACTGGGATTTTAAAGAAGCTACAATGATAGGAGTATCCCACCAAAATGTGATATTTCACATTTTGATGGGAATGACAATATTTCGATACGGTAGATTTATTCGCTCGTTCGCGAAAACCATGAGTTTTAATGATTTTCGTATTCATTATTCATAATAATAATAAGAAAAGAATAATCGTTTTCTACTCAGACTTA
This sequence comes from Zeuzera pyrina, assembly GCA_907165235.1. Lineage (NCBI taxonomy): Eukaryota > Metazoa > Arthropoda > Insecta > Lepidoptera > Cossidae > Zeuzera > Zeuzera pyrina. Next base: position 21,770,582 of record OU015624.1, on the reverse strand, counting down.
AATTTCGTTATGTTTGGTGTTTACTCGCTTTTTCTACTTCCGTTTGCCAATCGGCTAAGGCCTCCTCCAACCTTGTCTATTCCAGCCTATCCCTGGCCGCTCTACTTCATGGAGCAATGGATTTATTATTCATAAAATACAATATTATGCCGGCAGCTACAAGGCTGATTTTCGCAGTTGCGGTTTGATCATATTTTGGTATATGGAGAAGTCTAAGGAAGTCGTTTGCAGCAATTATTTAATAGTTGGTGCAAGCGAGATGTCAAATCCTTACGTCGAGCTTAAAAGTTGGTGCAAACCACCCTAACAATTTGTTATTTTACTTAATTGTAAATTCATTCTAACTACATTACTTTAAAAAACTGGATTGTCGTTTTGGGATATTATAATTACTTCACATCTATTGTACTTTTTACTATATCTACGGTTCTTACTACATACACCTATTGTAGTAAAAACCGTTTTGAAATTCTGTAGAATTTCAGATATCCACATGAATATTTGTGTGAAGCAGGTTTTTTTTCTTGATTTTTTTATCGAGACATTTTCTCCAATCATATTTCCATGTTTGAAGATTTTAAGATAAAGAGTTAAAACTGTAATATTTATATTATCCAAATATCTAACTCATGCCCAATTTCACTAAAGTCCCTTAATAATTAGCGAACCCCTAAACTGGATAGGGGACTGCTAACGATGAAGTTTTCATTGTTAGCGGACCTCTATCTGGTTAAGAATAGTACATTTCGATACAAGTGCGGAAAGTATGTCATTTCTTCACGAGTCCCAGTTTGTTGACCCAAGCCGAAGGCGCGGGTCAACAATAGAGACGAGTGGAAATGACAATTCCGCACGTGCACCAAACGACGTTTTTTATTACATTTGCGAAAAAAATATAAATAAATAAAAAAAATGCAGAAATATAATTTCGCAGGAGCAAGTTTCATTTTTTTTTAGAGGACATGTCAGGGCAACGGTTTCTATGCATTCAGCTAATTCAATGACAATAATTTATCTAAATTTAAAATAATTTTAATTGCGTTATTTATTTATTTACATTACACGTATATATTAAAAAATATATATTTTAAATTTAATTCATGTATTAATAGTATTTACGTTGTAAAATAGCCATTTCATACAAAAATTTTGTACAGAAAACTTTTTAATTAAAAACCTCTTTCATGCATTTGGATGTTATGTAGGAGGAAAACAAAAAGCACTAGTGTGGAAAAGAATAACTTTCCGCAAGCTAAACACACATGGAAAAGTCTACTTTTTGAGCAAATGTATTAAAAAAGTTATTTTCCTTAAGTGACCTAGTTGGAGTGTAATACTCTCAGTTAGTAAAGTAGACAGATTGAAATTATTAAACGGCAATTTAAGCATAGGCATTCTTTTCCAACTGTACCTCTGAATATGGTATACATATAACCAAAAAGATATATAAAATATGTGTAACATGTTACATATAAAGTTTCCAATAAACTGGGTATACATATAGTATATGTCTTCAAACTTCATGAAATCTTTTTTATATAAAAATGTGGCACTTAAGATTCTTTTGATCATATGTTCTAAGTATTACACAGTCTAGCCATAAATACTGTTACAATAAAAAAACAACAATATTACATTTGAATTTGGAACCAGTCATTCTCATATGAATATTCATAGTGTTTTCAGTTTTTGCAGTTGGGTGTTTATTTTAATTATTTGTAAATGATTTCTAGTGGATATTGTGATGTAAAAATGGCGTAGTTCTGCGTCCTAAGTAAAAACGCTCAATGCTGTTGTGCAATATGTGGAATTGTCGAAACAAGTGCTTATTGAGTAGTGTGTAATTTTCATAATGTAATTTTTGAAACTCCATCTGCTTGGTATTATTTAGGGAAGGAAAAAATCCAAAGAAATCTTGTCCAAAAGCAAAAGATTTTATACAGGGAAATGAAAATAGTACCCAGAATCATGTTGCTTATATTAGAATATGACATAGGACTTACAGCTTATAAGAGACGCACTGGTCATTACTTAACCAATAATTTAAAAATGAATAGTGTGGTAAAAACAAAACAACTTCTTAGGCAGTATGCAAAGGAAGGTTGCAGAAAATTTTTATTTATTGACGAGAAAATTTTTACTGTCAAGCAACATTATAATGAATAGAATAACTGAGTTTATGCTCAAAGCTCTAGAGAAGCTTCTCAACTAGTCAGTAAGGTACAACATGAGCATTATCCGGCTTCAATGATGGTTTAGTGGGGTGTTAGCTATCAAGGAGTGACCGAGACATATTTATATTTATATGAAAAAAGATATGATTCTTGAGAAGATAGTTAAGCCAGCATCAGGTCATAAAGTTCGATCCACACAACCGTGGCTGGAAAGGAATGTTTCTGATTTCAACAGAGCTGAATACTGGCCGTCATGTAGTCTCGATCTTAATCCACTTGATTATGATTTATGGTCTCTTTTAGAGTATGGCATGCTCTAAACGCCGTGATAATTTAGAGTCCCTAAAACATTCCATAAGATTGGCAGTGGCGAATTTTCCCATGGAGAAAGTACATGTTTCAATTGATAACTGGCCACAATGTTTAAAGGATTGTATTAAGTCCAATGGAGATCATTTTGAATGAGCTTCATATTTTTAAAATGCAATTATATTAATGTAAAAACTAACACACACTGCAGTAATAAATGTTTTGTCATAGAAAAAAAAAAGATGTTCTCCTTGTAACAATATTTAAGGCAAGACTAGATATAGTTTTTTCTACTGGATCACAAATCCATTTCCCACATTTATGGTCTCTTTAATAGTCAGATTTATATTCACTATGCTTAGTTCAGAGTTTGTTGGTGGTTAAACTCAGTATGCAAGTTCTCTTTTCAAACTGAAGGTACATTTGAAATTTTAAAACACCTCACAATTGGATTTACTTGAATAAATTGATTTGACTTTAACTGAAATATGAAAGTACATTCAAAGTTTCATTATATTTGTTCATATGCCTACCATCAGAAGTATATACTTCTTAACAACGATATTTTGAAAAAGGTAAACACTGAAGTATGCCATAAATGCTGAATATTTTTGTCCAAAGCATATTTCATGTTATGACACCATTTCTGACCACTCAGTTTTCAGTACTGTTGTTCAATTATTTTTTTATTTGCTGTAGGGGCAGTGTTTGTGGATCCTAAATGTGGATATAACAGCAAGAATGAGTATAAGAACAAAAAGATAGAAGGCTCCTCAATCAGTTCCTGCCCTGCTCTGGGTTCCTCTCTTGAGCTATTGCCCTGATTACCTAAGTAAACTCTAATAAGTCTACACTATAATATCTACCACTATTTATACATATTATTTACATATTTGTGCAATCTAAAAATAGATTATATACTATTACAAACACTTGTATATTGATTGTTTAAGCTTATCGTAATTTTCACAACAACCAAGTAAAGTTATAAGGAAAAAGTTGATGGAAATATCAGTACTTACCACTTATTTTTTCACGTTGAAGAACACATATACTCAAAAGCGTAAAGATAAAAGCGAACTTAATTTAGAAAAAAATTAAATTTAATGTCAAAAAAGGTACAACTGTTTTAATTTTTTTTTACGGTATTTAGCCATATTAGTAAATAATCGAAGCCATATTACCAATTTTTACGGTGAAAACACCAATAGGTAATTGCCGGCGGTGTAACAAAATTTAGAAAAACAAATAAATTTCATGTAACCAATATAATGTTATCAAAAATTCTAATAAAAATCGATTGTTTTTAGAATGTATTGTGCACGAAACTAGTGACAGAGCAATAAATAAGATAAGATTGTTAAGTATCTCAAAACTGTCGACAGGTGAAAAGAAACAAAGGTACTTACAGAAACATTGCAAAAATGCTAACATTATTGTAACTTACCAATACGTTTTTTCTACCAGTTCTGTACCTCTTTGCACCAAATTTTAATGATTTAGAATCTTCATTTGGTTATCACAAGGCACTTCACATTCACAAGTTAATAAACTTTTAACAATTCAACACAAGTCGACCGTACGGTCGAAAAATTGTTGACACAGCGATACGTGAAACACCGACAGTGACGTCTATTACAGTCTATCTCGTTCGGAAACATATCTCCCTCCTTTTTAGTGATGTGTTATTACAATGATTACAATAACGTTTGCTGTAACTTTTTGGCGGGAACAGCAGAAGTAAGGTTGTTATTTTATTTAGATTTTCTATTTTTTACATTTTTAGGAGTACAGTACCAGTGGTCATGGAGACAATCTCATCTCGTGGGCGTCGAAGATGCAGACTTTGGTTGCTTTGTCGACTGCCGAGGCTGAGTATGTAGCGGCGGCTGCATGTATGGCTGACCCCAGCCATACATGCAGCCGCCGCTGTACATAAAAGGACTTACAATCCTTACAAGGATGGATCCTGTTTGTCTCTCCACTTGTAAAATAAAAATCACTCATATGTTCTGGTACCTCTGATTTTTCTTTTATAAAATACATCCATCTATAATTAGAATAATCATCTTTCAGTAACAGAAAATATTCTGATCCCCAAGTGGTTTTACGTCCATTGAACCGCATAGATCTTCGTGAACCAACTCAAGAATTGCACTTGTCTTCGTTTTGCTTTCTGTAAATGGTAGTCAAAGCATTTTTCCTTTTAAGCAATCTTCACACTGATCATGATCCCTTTTGCTACAGACAACATTGTTCCTTTTTAAAATCTTGCTTACAAGATCGATATTTTGTGGACACAGTTTTATATGCCATATTATCACTTTCTCCACTTTTAGATTTTATTCTCTCCTCCTCTACTAATCTAGCAACAACTTCATTATAAGTTTGTCTCATAGTTTTCACCAACTCCCATGCTGATACAAAATAACTTAATGATGGTGGTAATGACTTTAAAACTAGTGATAAGTAACATTGCTGAAATATCCTCTCCTGCTAGTTCAAGCTGTACTTTTATCTCCTGCAGCTTTGCTAAAAATGTAGCTGACATCGTAGAATGGTTATTGTAAAATATCATACAATAAATATGAAAGTATGGAACACCAATATTAGAGAGAAGAAATGGATCAATTATAAGCTGCCAGCAAAATATTAAAAAATCTTAAAGTTTCTGAAAATTGAAGCGTTAAAATATCAGTATTGCGCACAAAAATGTCAAAGGGCTCTTAATACGTGACATTGGCAAATGCGCTAATCTGTGCGTCATGCTATGAAGAAAAAAAACAGTTAACATAACGTTAAGTTAACATTATTATGACGCAATGAATAACACATTATTGAACACTCAAGTAACACTTCATCATTATGAACTGTCGTCAAGAGTGTAGACTACAGAGAGATAGGTGTGGGGTGTGTGTGAGAGATAGTGCTTTGCATAGCATTGTATCGATCGTTCGTTCTCGAAAATTCGATCGTTCAAGTACTGAAATGAAAAAAGTTTCTGTCAAATGATCCAATCAATCATTGACGGTACACATACTAAACAATCATGTATTTTTGATAAAAATGAAAGATCGAACGAAAGTATGAGTAGTCCGATGTTTAACGATTTCGATATTTTTTAAAGTTATATTTTTACTGCTGCATTTATAATTTTATTGTTTTGAAAAATAAAGTGTATGTGTATATGTAAAATAGTGTGTACGTAGTACGTTTTATGAATTCCACCTTTTATCGCTATGAACGGCATAGGCGATCAATTAAATATCGATTAGTATCGATGTCGTATCTGTCAAATGACTGAGTCGGTTAACGACACGTTCGTTCAAATGTGATTGAAATCATCAATACTTTAAAATGATTGCAATCAAGTGACCGAATCAATCACGAAAGACACAGGTCTAGCCTTCGCATATTTCACCCATTACGTAATAACTTGCTAATCTTAGGAATTTCATCATTCATTTTCTTATTATTATTACCATTGATTTGTTGTTAGAAATAACGCATTTAGAATTACGATTTCATACTTTCCAGTTTGAAGTAAAGTCCATTTTAATTTTGGGTAGCGATAGCCAGTAATGACAAAATAATAATTGCTACCAGTCTTTATATCAGTAACGATAGGCAAAACGGCAACTGAATGTTGCTGTTTTTTCGTTAAATTTTTGTCAATAACACACACAAGATACGTAATAATTAATAATATAATATAGTAACTCATTACAAAACAGCAAAATAACAAAATAACAGATTAATAATATAATATAGTAACTCATTACAAAACAGCAAAATAACAAAATAACAGATAAGAGTTTACGATAACGGTTATTTTAAAAAAAACGTACATTGCTATTCATTATTGCGAAGTAGTCGTTATGGATCATAACATGCTGTGAACTATATTGACGTTACCAGCCGTTACCTGAGACCTGAGTGGTTACGATTCGTTGTGAGATGTGGTTACACTATAGAAACCTTAAATAATATCGATCAAAATTTATAACACGTCTCTATAAATTCACCTACACAATACACATTATTTTTATTACCTAAAATAATGGAATGTTAATTTGATCTTTGTGTAAGAGTTATAGGTATGTATATTTTATTGCTCTAAGTAACTTTATCTAATCATAGCTTTTACGTCTTGAAATGTATAAGAAAATAAATTAAACCGCCTTCAAAAAAAAACAGAAAAGTACTAAATAACTTTCTTTTTTTAATCAAAACTCAAATACAATAAAAATAACTATATAAGTGCGATACAATTACCTATAATTAAATTTGTTAGTTATTCAATAACTGATAAAGATGGTGACACGCATTGAGGTATATGTACTACGTACTAGAGAAGCTGTTTTCAACAAAACTGTTGCCCGACTTTTGAAAGGTTTTAAGCTAAAGTTCGCTCTAGCGCTGACGGAATGATTGTGTCATCTAGCCAAACATTTAAGCATGTAGCGCTGAATCGCAAATAGTGTACAGTTTTCTCGCGACGACAAGGTCGTAAGCGCCGTATATTAACTTAGTATTGTACATTATATACAGTGTTTTTTTAACTGTGACAGTATGGATAAATCCGAATTCATAAGAGATATAGGGAAACTGTCTTAGGACACATTTGGTCTTTTTCTGTGACAACAATTTTGGCATTATTAATTTTTTATTCAATTTTACTAATTTTTATGGGCATCGCACGCTTGACCAAAAAATTAATAATTCCAAAATTGTTATAATAAAAAAAGACCAAATGTTTCCTAAGACACTTCACCTGTATTTCTTGTAGATTCGGATCTCCCCATACTGTCCCAGTTAAAAAAAGCACTGTATACATATTCTCATTGCTAACGGGGTAGTCAGAGAGCATGGAGTACCAAGAATCCTCATATATACTTCTTTTGCCTCCTCAAATCTTATCCTCAAATACTCCTCACACGCTTTTGCTGCAGTATGCGAGTTACTTTTGACATTTCAGTCAACACTTTATTTGGTTCGAAGGTTAGAAGGTTAACACCGAATAATTGATTTTCATAAGTGAGCCTTGGTTCTTACTCACAGTCTTACTTGATTTTTGCTACCATACTCTGTGACGACGCTGCACATGACGATGGTACTTACGAGTACTACAGAACTTGCATTCTCGACCCAAGTAGATTTCTAGCGCACGAACTGTGAGTTTCTAGCGATGTCATGGCCTTATCACAAGTTTCACTACAGTTCACCACTACAGTTCAGTCAAACTGGTTTAGTTGTGACAGCTGTCAACAATACTAATGATTACTTAGAATAATAACTAAAGTCAAACGATATGCACAAGCGTCATGAGGTCATGATAATAATTTTATTTTACAACGATTGCCATCTCTGTTTTAAATGGTAAAACATATTATAAATAAAAATAAATATGATAAACACTTACAATATACCCATCGAACTCGATATCCATCTTTAGACACGTAATTCATACGAGCGTTAGAAAAATCACTTTGTCTCAACGTTATTATCAAATTATTATATATTTCGCTGAGACGAACGTGCGATTAATATAGCTGAAACTCCCGCATTACCTATTATATTGTCTCTTCAGCTTCTGTTATTAGTCTCTTAATGTCTGTGATAATTGCGATCACACATGGGAAAAGTCAATCCAAAACGTTAAAAGCACCTTACGCAAAAGCGCTGAAAAAGGTCCCGTGCGAACGTACGCAATTAGTTATTAAACTAACAACATATTATTTTCCATTAAACCGTAGAAACACTGTTTACCTTCAAACTGTCAAAAAGTCATGAATGAAATAGAATTTTCTACTGCCATTTTCTATAATTGCGTCAATGTTGTGTGCATGTTGCGTACGAGTTTTTTTTAGTATCACTCGTCGACTCGCCGATAAGCTTGCACCACACAAGCTAGCGGTTTTGAGTCGAATGGGCCTTTAAAAAAGTTCATACGTCTGGGCATCGTCTACAGTACTGGAGTCTGAACCACGTCTGAACAAATAAAAAGTCAAAGAGTTGATAATCAAATCATAATTTCGTACTAAGGTACCTAAACCAAATTGTTTAAGAGCATGTAAAGTAATTTTATATTGTTTTGTATCGACAGTTCAATACAAAGAATAATGTATGAAATAAAAACTGTATGAGCTTCTTGCCTTAGCTTCTAGCACAGTTTTTACCATTTTACCATTTCATCACTTGGACCCTGATGATATCCGGTACCTACCTATTATATAAAGAACTCGTATTACATAAAAAATTGTTTCGTAAATTATATAATATGTTTAATTACTTATAAAAATATAAAGAAAACTTAATTACTTCTTATTGTTAATCGGCAAGTCCGAGAAAAAGATAAAAAATGGTACAACTGTGATAAAAAATCAATTAAAAACATGTAAAAATGACATAGGTAGTCCAGGTAGTCATAGGTACCTACATATTCCTAAATACCCTCAGGTTTTGCTCGTCATGCCTGTCCCTATACCTACTTAAGTGGTTTAAGGTGGACATCACCGTGGCAGAGAAAACCATGGCGTAACTACTTTCAGTAACAAGTATTTAGCAATAATAATTGGAATTGGGATTACAGACCGGATCGGTATTAGCAGGTATGTACTAGATAGTCGATAGCCATATTATAGTTATAAAAAAGAAACCTTTGGGCAGAAATTTCTCATCTTTACCCAGGTCCATTGAAATTAAGAATAAACTGCGCCGTAAAAATTGGCCGCAATTAGAGCAATGAAGTTTTAGTAATAACAGACATGATTGTTATGGCTGTCATAATTCCTGACAACGAAAACGATGATAGGCAGGTAAACAAAGTTGCACCAGTAGCACTGGTAGCAGAAATGACGAGTGGCTGGCGAGACGGCGGCGCAAGGTCGCGAGAACGCGTAGCATATTGACTAAATGTTTGTTCACACCGTTCACACGTATCCATGTGACAAGATGAAATCTCATTTTAATAATTAAAAGTGTAAGTAATATATTAAATATATTATGACTGGCCCGTTGGCGCAGTGGCATATGCATCTGCTTTCCAAGCTTAGGGTCCCGGGTCGATCCCCGGTCAGGTCAATTTAGGAAACAAACTTTTCTGAATTGGCTTGGAGTCTGGGTGTTACTGGGAACTACCCCAGAGTTCGTTGTGTGGTACCCATAGTACAAGCTTACTGCTTAGTTTGGGGTCACACAATCTGTGTAATTGTCTGGAGTATTATTATTATGTAATTTGCAAAATACAGATGGGTATAGTTATTTCCTATATTGTGTCAGAGATTCTACACATCCTAATCTATCCTATCCACTATTTGGTATATTAAACGAACAATATTTGTACATATATTTGATATCGCTTTCTCGAAAACGGCTCTAGCGATTTCGATGAAATTCACAATGTAGGGGTTAAAAGGGGGGAGAAATCGACTAGCTGGGTCTCAATTCTGGGAAAATCGTTTATTTCCGTCTTTCATACACTTAAACCTTCTAAACTCTAAACTTCGAAACTTTTTTAATTTGCAGCAGTTTACCTTCTCAATAGCACAACGGCTGGAGCGTAGGTCTACCATGCCGAAGTGCGCGGGTTCAAATCTTGCAATGTGATCAGATCTTTTTTTGTTTATTTTTTCATATGTTGAAATAATACGTCTAAGTATAGTTTGCAACGCATATCACTTAAACAATGTACTTATATTAAGGAAATAAAATGAAAAATAATGATAAATGCATAGACTTCATAATTTCAGACAGCCTGTCCCATACTACGAAGTGAGGCAAATACTCGTAACATCAGAAATATAGATGTGTAGGTGCTGTTTTCTAACGAAATGGCGACCGATCAGCTTCTCTGATAATAAAAAATGTGTGTCATATGTACAGGTGAGTTAGGTTATATGATTAAGCTCACCGTTGCTGTTCGAACACGGCGTCGCTTTGGAATTATTTATAAAGTCTATGGCTAAAACTCATGTAGAAAAATCTATTATTTATTTTCTTGAACAATAAAATTTAATGTTAAATTTGTTTGTTATTATTTTAACATACTATGTTATTTAAAAGATTAGTATTATACAAGCGACATTTGTATATTTATAATCGCGTTTTCGAAAACGTCTCTAACGATTTCGATGAAATTAACAATGTAGAGCTTTACTGTGGTCAAAAATCGATCTAGCTAGGGTCCAATTCTAAGAAAATTCGGTTTCTCCACATTTCAAACATTTAAAATTTCTAACCTCTAAACTCTTCTGATTTAACAATAGAGTTTACCTTCTCAGTAGTACAGTGGTTAGAGCGTAGATCTACGTAGCTGAAATACGCAGGTTCGAATACTGCAATGTGGTCTAGACCGAGTAAAGCTCGGTCGCCCCGGTACCAGGGCTATTATATGAGCAATATTTGTATGTTTATTATCACGAAATCGAAAACGATTTCCGTGAAATTTACAATATAGGGGTTCACAGGGGCGAAAAATCGATCTAGTTAGGTCTCAATTCTGAAAAAATTCGTTTTCTCCGTGTTTTCACACACTTCCGTGTTTACTTGAATACTTGCCTGCGAAAAGTGATTAGTAACATTTCGCGACAGTGTACCTTCTCAATAGCATAGTGGCTAGAGCGTAGTCTACCACGCCAATGTGCGCGAGTTTGAATCCTGTAATGTGGTCAGACTTTTATGTTTTATTATTTTTAAATACAATAAAATCTAAAAGACACCGTGCAAAGTTCTGACGCCCATGCACTGAAACCTAGTATAAATTAACATATAGGCTACTTAGCAAATATTTTTCGATATTTCGACCGAAGCACTAAAATGTCTGTAACAAGAGCAGTGTCTTAAAATTATTTTACTCTCTTTCAAAATTCGTGTGACCCAAAATTCTGAGTTTTTAATGTTCAAATTTTCGTCTAGATTCCAAATCAGAAAAGAAAAATATTAACCAAAAGTATATCACGCCTGTTGAGTGTTAACTAAGACTTGACTATGGGATTTCAGATTATTGTTTAAACTTAAATTCTTTAAGTTTAAACAATAAAGAAATTACAACTTGTGCGTAAACCTTCGTTATTTGGTAATGCAAAAAAACCTGAACATAGGTACTCACTTCCCTGGTGGAGAGACTGGGTTAAGTGGAGCTTTTATCCACGAAAACTGCAGTCGTTGTCCACGGTATATTAAGGATTCCGAGATCGAAGTCTTTTATACGTTGTCTGTGTTTATACGAATACCAATACGGTCTCGCAGAAAGAGGTCATGGCCTTTTACGACTTTTCTCCTGCTATTATTGCTACTATTCGCTACTATTGCTAGCCGGGCTGAGCATACACCTCTTCCAATGTTTTTGTAATATGTGGACACGTTGCGTCAAAAAATATTTTGTTTAAATATAGTAGACACATATATGTCTATTATTACAACTGCAGGCAACGATATAGTTGTATTTTAATATCATTGACTAGGGGATACGCATATACAGCTGTACAAAAAGAAGAAAATACCGTTATCCACTTTTTGTATGCGATAGAGTGGACCGACGAGACAGTGTGGATAGATCCTAAGCGGCTAGTGTGGCGCAGGCGCATGCGCGTGCGCAAGCGCGGGCGGCGAGGGCGGGCGGCGCGCAGGCGGCGGGCGGGCGGGCGGCGTCAGTCCGCGTGCGCCCGTCGCCATGGCTCGCTGGCTCTCGGCCCTGGCGCTGCTGCTGCTCGCGGCCGCTGCGAGCGCGCGCAAGTCGCCCGCGCCCGCGCCCCATAGGCAAGAGCCGCAGATCGAAGAGGTCACCGCTAAGCAGCTGGAGCGAACGCTCGGCGAGAAGGACTTCGTGGCGGTGTACTGGTGTAAGTGGCGGCTATGCGCGCCGCGTCGATTTTCGAAGCACGGAGCGCTGGCGGCCGGCCAGGGCGGGGGCGACCGCCGCTGTGTCGAAACGACCGTGCGACGGGTCACCCTCAAGTTAGCGGTCCTCGGTCGGCTCGAGCGGGAGACTGACGGAGCATCGCTCGCTAGAAACTCATAGCTACGCATGATATTTCGGATACGGGCGGCTCGGCCGATAGCCGAGAGTTATGCAACCGGGCCGCGGAGACAATAAAACTCGAGCCGGCCTGTGCGGCCGTCTACGCGGCCTAAAATGGCGGCGATCTCAGTTTCCACAGTTCCACTGTTGCTGGCTGCGCCAAGGTCGCTAGGCGCCTACGCTCCGGGCTTGGCTAAAACTAGTGTAGTGTGCGGCGTGCGCCGCTGAAATAGACTTCTATTACGTGTTATTGGCATTCCGACTATTTTTATTTGTCGCCAACTGTCATGCGATGAACGTAATCTGTTCGTTGACACGTTATTTCGGCGATGTTCGCTCTCTCAGAGATGTGCGATTTGTGAGTGCTCGAAAAACGCAAAATCTGAATCTATATTGGGTTAATTCATTATCATAAAGTAGTATTATGAAGATACATATCTCATTTGTAACGTTCAGAGTCGTTATGTCCTTTGCATTTCTCACTCACATGAAAGACGCAGTGCATAAATCACTGTCGAAAGTTGGCATAAATTGATAATCTTTTGGCCGAAATACCTTACTAGATTATTCTGAGTTGTAAATGTCTGTCTGCAACTTCTCGTTCTCCAGTGGTTTTATGTATGGATTATTTATTGTGTCAACAATAACATAAACAAAACGTAACCATGTCCGTTGTCTCTCTCTATTCTTTTTTTCTCATAAACTCATATCGAATTCGAATATATATTATTTTGTTAGATAATAAAATTACTACTTAACAAAATTCTGACTCGCTGACAGATAACCACGTAACGCACAACGCGTAGCCTTCACCAATGAGTCTACTAGGTCTAGAAACGTTAAATTTTGCACAGGAGTTCCCTAAATACAGTAGGAGAGCATTAAGTATATTAAATAGGGGATGAACGTTTTTATTGGCGTTTGTCATTTAGATAAATGGTTAGACAAATGGAAATTAGTGATTAGGCTTATACTCTGCTTCTGTTAGTATTGTTTCGGCATTTTTGAAATTCATCCCTTATGGAGAGTAATGTAAGGGACAAAATTTTTTATGAAATTTCATCGTTGTCAATAAGAAATCCCATCGGGCTCACGACTAGTAATTAATAAAAATAGAAATAAGCAATAAATATAATTTATGTACCTTGATTAAAGCAATAACAATTATAATCTCAAGGTATAGATTACAGGTATCATATAATGAACTAATAAGATCTAATAAGAAATAATACTTAACACCCAAACTCAAAGGCAATAATTAGAAAAATATGCTTCTCAAACTAACCTAGTCGGATCGAACTTGTGGTCTTGGGGTTGGAAGACAGATGTGCGACCACCGCGCTAATCGGCTAATCGTTTATCTATAATTCCAATATGTAGTTCGGATTAAAGATATTTTAGGACTTTTTGGCGGGAACGGGAGAAGTGAGGTTGTCATTTTATTTAGATTTTCTATTTTTTACATTTTTAGGAGTTTTAAAGTACAACAGTGATAGTATATTGTGTTTTAAATTTCCGTGTAAGTGGAAAGAATGGAGTAGATCTAAATAAACATGTGTAGCTGAAGTTCTCGCGCTCTTTCAAGAAGTCCTTTGAAACTTCAGTAAAGCTTACTATCACTTTACTGGAGGGGTTTTACTATAGGAAAAAACGAATTTACTTGTGATTCTACTTATTGATACGTGACATTGGCAAATGCGCTGGTCTACGCGCCATGCTATGAAGAAAGAAAGAAGAAGAACATTGTTTCTTGAAAAAAGGGCGGGAAACTTCGTTTCCCTTACTTTCGACTCATATTACTTGGTCAATGGCTAAATGCAATCTGCGAAGCCAAAACAAAGAGAAAAAAAAAGATATTTTATTTCTCATAAGAATATGTTACATTCACTTAAAATTAGAAAATTTAATTTACAACATGATTTTACACTTATGCATTTCACCAGAGTGATGACAATGACAGACGCAGTCTAAACATACCGAATTAATAGCACCAGTCTGATTTTTCTAAATGCTTCTTAAGCTGGTGTTTAAATGTGGCTAAAGTTACCGAGTCCTTAATAACTTCGGGCAAGGCAAGTTAGGTAAGGTAGTTAAGTTACGTTAGGTACATTTATCTCAGTTATCTACATTAGATTATTCATTTGAACAGCTCTCTCTTATGTTACAAGAAAACAATTTAGCCCTTGACTTAAACGCTCACAAAACAATTTCTATCTCAAAAATAGTTTCAGGTTGTCTGGTGTGGGTTAAACAAAATACATAATTATGAAAATGCTTTGGTACAACTGTTTCTTTTGGATAACTTCCAAAATCACGTTTATTATCAATTTAGTTACTGGATTAATGAAAATAATGACCGCGTTTTCTAAGAAGAAATAGAAAAAAAATAATTTTAGAACGCAGAATGTGAAACTATCAAATAAATCTCATTGTTGGTATTTAATTCTCATAGGGACTCCAATTAAAAAATAGTTTATTCTTAAAGTCACGGGTATGTTTTTTTCGCGCTAGACAAACTTTCAAATATTATACCCAGTCTCCCAAAAAAAACTTCTGGGGCGGTCGTTCTCAGTGCTATGCCATCTCTTATACAGAACACGCTGGAGCTCTCATAGCACTATGTCGAAGTATGTTTCGGGGGTAGAAAGGCTCCCGGCATCTTACAGGCGATGGATACACTAACTTTTTACTGTTTTAGTAGCTGCGGAGATTAAAAAAAGTGCTTTTGAGCACGCTGCATTTCTGCTGCAGTCGTCCTCCGTTCAACTACCAATTTCTAAACTAATTTATAATTCACAGAATAAATTATGATGCTTTGTCTATGTCTAATGACAGACATTTTATATAAGTAGGTAGATAGATGATTATTTTAAAGGGCTTAAATTCGATGATGACTCCAAAAGTCAAAACGCAACTTTTGAAGTTTACGTCTGCGTGTGTTCCTTTCAGCTGTTTACTTATGTCTCTGTGACAGACAGGTAGATATCAAGATGGCATCATAAATGTGCAGTTAATACAATTTTCGAAGGGAATGCAATAAAATAAACCACTTACTTGTACTGATTGACGAATAACAGATCCGTCTATTAAAGACAGATACTACTTTACGGGTTCATTGAACTGAATATTACAAATACTTACTAAAAATATCAGCCCTGAAAAGGTCTTTAGACTCCCGTTTCGAGATTTGACAAAAATCGTGCGCAAATGGTGAAGATAGCGCGTAACACACAAAAAAAATTTTAAAAATACGAACGAATTGAGAAACTCCTCCTTTTTTTGAAGTCGGTTAATTTATTCAAGTAGGATACCCAGTTTACAAGGTACGAAGTAAAACTCAGGTTTTATTATTTCGACTAATCAAAACTTTATCCTACAAATTAAAAAATAAATACATAATATATACATTATACATATCTTCATGATGTATCCTCAACGGGGTAATCAGAGAGGACGGAGCGCCAAGCGTCGCGATTTTTACTTACTTCTTTCGCTTCGTTAACTTTCATCATTCTCTTCACACATTTTCGCCAAAAATATAATCACCTTAATTCTAAATAGCCAGAGAGGACGGAGCGCCAAGCGTCGCGGTCTTTACTTACTTCTTGTGCGGTGTCACCCTTGAGAAGAAAATAAGCAATGACGAGGTTGCACAACAATATTATTGTAAAAATGAAGAAAGGAATGTTTAGGTGGTTCAGGCACATAGAAAGAATGAGTGATGAAAGACTGACGAAGAAAATCTACAGAGCGAAAGTAAATGGTAAGGAAGGATCAAAGCTGAGTTATGAAGATCAAATAGCCAGAGTGTTAGCCGACGGAAATGTCAAAAGCACTCGAATACCTAGGCAGAAATGTGTGGGAAGAATGATGAGATTTGAGGAAGCGAAAGAGATATGTAAGGACCGCGACGCTTGGTGCTCCTTCTCTATGAGTACTCCGTTAGGGATACAGCGTGAAGATATGTGTGTATGTATGTATATGGTTACTATTTTTAAGATTATTTCGAAAAAACGCTCAAAAATAGTTGCCTCTCAAAAACATTCGTGAAAAAATTATAAACGTTGAAAATGCAATACATATTAAAGGGAATTCAAAAAATATATCCTTTACATAAAAGTAAGCTCAATGACTAAATTTATCGGTTTTCAGTTATTACGTAGGCATTTGCTATTGACGTAAAATCTCTTTCTCTTATGAATCAGGCGAATCCGAAAATAGCCGAAACATTTGAACGGGAACACCGCGTGCGTAAGAATGTGTTACTTAATTTTTTTTTATCAAATGACAACAAAGAATTTTATATGCATACAAATCTCTTATAGCTAGAGTTGTAACGACAACGGCTTTGATAGATTTCCCAGATTCGAACTTCGGATACGTTCATTTAAAGAATTGTTCTGTGTTACTGGTTATTCTTTCAGTTAGGGTTAACAGATAAAAATTAATGTTTCCAAAAAATTTAAGACATTTATAATAAATTCTGTATAATTCCTTAGATAAACTTTCGCGGTATAATAATAACCCCTTTTACTGATAGGTCAATGATCTCAGTAAATATTATTCATGCGACAGTAAGGTTAGCGATTATTAAGTTGCTATTGATATTATAATTTCATACAGAGGCTCAATGTACGAAAATTGCCAAAAAAGCTCCTGACGTACAGTCATACTATTTAATTCAGTGCCAATTCAGAGTCAAACACTGTAGAAAATTATATTGAGCACTAGACTTGTGCTATGGGTATCATATAATCAACTGGAAGAGCAATTGTAACTGGAAGAGCAATTTAGAAAAAACCGTTTTTCCAAATGGATTTAACCGGAAATCGAACCCGGAGCCCCCCATTTAAGAAGGTGATGCCTGATGTAGACCTAGTAAGTGAAATGTTTTACCAATATAATTTAAAATACGTAGATGTGAAACGTTTAGCAAAAGTGCTCAGATCTAATTATCTAATAAAATGAACTTCAATTTGATATTTATTTATAGAATTCTTCCACCAACGAATCAGTTTGGCTATTCATCAAGGTAATGCTGCCAGTCTGTAAGGCACCCTAAGCAATGACAGCTTTCTAAGCGGCAGCTCTGAGGAAGTCTATTATTTAAGATAATGTTTAGTTTTAAGTTTGTAAATATTAAAGTTAAGATATGTATGTAGTGATTTTTGAAAATATTACATATATTAATAATACTTAATTAATAATATTAATAATACTCCTGACACTTACATATATTTCGTGACCCCAATCTCGGGCACTATGCTTGTGCTATGGATACCACACAACGAACTGGGGGAGCTCCTAGTGGAGATAGGTAGGTTTGGCTTTTTTAAGGAGAAGGGTCCGGATGTGAATCCAGCTCTGCGGATACGGGTCCAGGTATCGTGTCTGCGGACCTGTATTGGCATTTTGGAAATTTAGTACCAACTCCCAAACCGGAGTTACGAAGTTTGCGGAGCTGGATCTGATGACTGATGTCGTACAAAAAAATATCGTTCCAGCTCCTTTAAGTTCAGTGTCCATTACCATTTACCAACACCTTGTGTACGCGATCCGTCCTTGACGCGTTCCATGCCACTCCGCTGGAAAAAAATTATATTCCAAAGGATACGAGTCTATTTTTCACATCCAACAGTACCACTAAGGATACGGATCCGCGGACACGTATCCATCCGGACCCACCCATCTCTAGCTCCTAGTAACATTCAGACTAACAGACAACTTAGAAAAGTTCTTTATCTGAATTGACCTGACCTGGGATACAATCCGGGACCGCGGCTTGGAAAGTAGATGCTCTTCCACTACTTCAAAAGGCCAGTCTTTGCATTTGCAATTAATGTCGAAATGAATAACTTGTTCCATTTTCTAGTGCAATGAATGATTGAAACCTTGAACTTTTTTGTCATAGGTATATTAGTTTCATAAAACTTGCAGCAATCAAATTTTTTCTCTTTATAATTATTAATAATTACTATAGATACTTAGATTTCTTAGATAGTGTAGAAGTATAGATATAGATGTACATACCTAAATAGGACACATTTAATCTAAAATCTAAAATTACGTTCAATTTTAGTAACCAGTATTGTATACACAATATAAATGAAAATGAAGAATAATATACACAATGAAAATGAAGATTAAACGAAATGTTTGCGAATTACAATACCTAAATGCAATTCAATTCTGGCAATAATAACTAATAAGCAGTGTTCGGAATCAAGGATGTGAATTGTCGAAAGTATGGATATGACTCAAAACTCTCGGGATGTTTTGAGATTAGGTAACGGATGTAAATACATTACATGACTGCGATTGAGAGTGATTCTAATGCTTAGGTATATACAAAACCTTTCTCTATCAGGAAATTGATTACCAAAATAAATAAATAAATAACACAAAGGGATGCATTTAATGGCATTTCAAAATTGGTGAAAATATAGACAAAATTGTTATGAATTGCTAATAAAAAATATATGTTATACGATAAAATGTTACTCGTTCATTAAAAAGATATTACCTTATAAATATTTAAGACGCTATAAAATAATTAAAGCCAGTTAAAAAAATATAAGCAATCATTTAAAATATTAGATTGTGCTATGAAAAATAACATTTTCTATAAATTAAATAAATAACTTGACAAGCTGTCATCCTGACAATGCTGACACATCCGGCGCAGTGAATGGAGTTAGGTGCAATTGCGCGACGTCTCTTCCTAGCTCCTGAGGGCTTACCACCATCTCTTTAATTTAAACAGCTCGAAATTCTGACAGTAGGTTAGTGATAAGTTTTATCGTTCGACATAATCATCAGTAAGCTAAAGAAATACGTAAGAACCGCGATGTTTAGCCGTCCAATCTACCTTAACTACCCCATAAGTCAAATCAAGTAATATTAAAATAATAATACTAAGAGACGGTGGTAACTGTCAGTCGGTAGAGATAGTTGAGGTCGAGAAATTTAATCTCGAAACACCTCTCTATAATCCTTCATATCTTTTCATCTTTTGCTGCTGGTATATCTATACATAGCAATCTTATATATACTAGTAAGTGTATTTCCGAGTTATTTCCAGGAGTTAGAAAGAGCCGTCGCGCAATGCACCAACTCAATTCACTGCGCCGAATATCTAAAATCCTCTATAAATCCTGACAATACCTGTCTATAAATCCTGACAATAGCCGACGGCATTGTCAGGATGACAGCTTCTCAAGTTTATTTATTTAGTTTATAGACAATGTTATTTTTCATAGCACAATTTGTAATGTCAAATGATTATTTATTTTGTTTATTGGTAATAATTAATGTATAGCGTTTTAAAATTTTTAATGAAGGAGTAATATTTAATTATAAAATATAATATTTTTTACAGCAATTCATAGCAATTTTGTCTATATTATAACCAATTTGAAAGTGCCATTAATTACATCCCCTTTAAAAGATCGAAAAGTACAGAGAAGCGATACAAAATGTAATAGCAAGGTTCAAGTCTCTAATTCATGCCTAAAAGTCTAAAAAGCTCCTTAGTTCCGAAATGGGTTTTATTGACAAACCAAAGATTTTATCTTTAAAAATCTAATAGTAAGATTCATATCCTCATAGTTATCAACATTTTTTAACTAACTCATTGGACAAGTAAACACTGTATCTCAAAAACTATGGCACTTAATCAATTCTAAGTTGAATTCTGGAATGCTATTTTTTATTTACAACACAAAAATCCTTGCATCATCAGTTAATGGTTAAAACATCCGTGAGCGAGAAGATTAGGTATCCAAGTCACAAATATTGATCTGCAACTGAGGCAGTTGCAGATAGACGGTTGTGGACATCGTGCGTTGTGCATCATGCATTGAAACATCGAATGGTTCGTCAATTGAACTAACGAATCAACCGATGTTACATCGGTTGTTTCAACGGATGCAGTTCGTTGTGAATAAAATCAGTTCTTTCTTTAATACATTTAATAAATAGTATATTATTTAAAATAATACTTAGTTTTATGTTTGTAAATATTAGTAGATTAGTATTTTTAGATTATATTTTAGATAGTATTTTAGAATTATAATAAATTTCATTTTAATGTATATAACGGTTAGGTCTTTTTTAACTTTTAATTTGTTTGGATATTTAACTTTGCCACATGTTTACCTATGAAAAGAACTTTTCCCCTCTGCTGCTGTTGCTTCTACAAATTCACTCAGTTCAGCTGTACTCATCTTATTTGTATTTCAGTATCATATTATTTAAATTTTACACAATTAAGTATACGTAAAACTAAAAATATATCTCAAGGTCTATTTGAGCAATCGAATAAAAAGACAATAAATTAGGAACTCTCGTCTGTCTATTCTTTGTTCATATTCATGCACAAACTACTGGATGAATTTTTCTCGATGAAAATGATAGACATAACCTTAATGAAGTCACTCTTGCGTCCGTCTGGCACAGACAATTTTCTTAGAAACTAAAGAATGGTACAAACTTGAAATTTGGGCATAGCGATACGTATTCTGCGCCCACATACATTGTACTACATTTTAATATTTTAAAATATTCGTGGGAGAATTAATATCTTACTTGAACTCGAATTAACCATTTGCGCCAACCTTTACTTCCGAAACTTCCTACAATAACTAGAATTGAACAATTTCACGAAATAAAGCCTTAACTAAAGTTTACTGAAAAAATATTACAAAAGTACTGGGACTTCATAGATCTTCAGAAATTAACTTTAGAAATATACCTTTTCGTAAATACCTACAATACCTGTACATAGGAAAGACAGGAACTCTTTGTGCGCGAGTCGAACTTTCACTGAATAAATTTTTTTGTATTAGTTAACAATAGAGCAATTTTTAAAGGCAGAAAATTGAATTCTTAAAGTCGATTAAACAATTTACTACTACATCAGCAAATTTAGAATTTGATATAGAGAAATTTTGAAACCCCATTTGCTTAAACTTTATACATTACCTACAGGAAAAATATACCAAGAGTCCTAGAAATTCCTAGAATATCTATTTAAAGGGAAAGGTTCTCAGTTGGACTGTGCGTGCTATAGGACCATCAACTTGGTCAGCTTAGCAAGTAAAGCCTATACCAAGGTATTGACTGAACGTATGAAAGAAGTTTCTGAAAGATCTTTGTAGGAACCGCAAGGTGGTTTTGGGAACGGTAGGGGTTGTCTGGATCAGATTTTCTCGCTTCGCGTTATCGTGGGGAAGTTTCTGCCCATAGGTTAGAGAGTTAACTGCGCTTTCGTGGATCTTGAAACAGCATTCGATAGAGTAGTGCGAAAGAAACTGTGGAGTCTTCTGCCTGAATATGGTGTGGAGGGCTCTTTACTGCAGGCTGTGAGGTCATTATATCGAGGCTATAGAGCATGTATAAGGATAGATGGTGACATGTCGCCCTGGTTCGAAGTTTTTTCAGGCGTCAGACAGGGCTGCGTTATGTCTGCCTGGCTATTCGTGCTGTATTTGGACAGTTGCCTCCAGGCATTGAAAGGTAGTACTAGTGGTATGATATGTGATGGTACAGAGGTAAACTACCTATTGTACGCTGACGATGTCGTGCTTATAGCACCATCAGAAGCAGAGTTGCAGACACTAGTTACATCCATGAAAGAAGACTGTGAAGTGAAAGGGTTGAATATGAATGTGAATAAAACTTAGGTTCTGGTGTTTGAAAGAGAAGATGTACAGACAAAGTGTGATATATGAGTAAATGGAAAATGTTTTAGGGGGTCAACTGAGGAAGCGTGCTCGTCGCGACCCCTGCCAGCCCTTTTCAGGGCTGCAATTCCTCTTCTGTGCATACCATGCGGGACAACGGCAATTATAATGTTAGGGCGTCCCCCGGAAGCGACGTACACCGGTCTGTCCCCGCTGGTGTGTGCAGAGTGCAGTTCGGCGTTGGGGACCGCCACCCAACACGCTGTGCACCTAGCGGCGGGAAGTGGAGGGAGGAGTGCAGAGTAGCTGCGTGGAATGTGAGAGGTGGGATTGAGGAGAAGATGAATGAAGTGATTGATATTATGGAAGAGAAAAGATTGGATGTGCTATGTTTGAGTGAAACCAAGCGAGGCGGCAGTGAACTTGCCGACTTGCCCGGAGGAGGCATCGCTTTGTGGTCAGGGGTACCACAAGGAGATAGGGGATGTCAAGGGGTAGGCGTTTTACTGTCCTCTCGTATGGTTAATTGTATGACTGAGTATGAATGTATAAATCCCAGACTGCTCTGGGTACGCCTCAAGATTGGGTTGACAAGAATTTTTGTTTTGGCAGTATATGCCCCAGTGTCCTCTGTCGGTTTGGCTGAACTAGAGCAGTTCTGGGAAAATGTTAGAGAAGTTCTAGCGACGGTTGAAGAGAACGAAAGAATTGTTGTGTGTGGAGACATGAATGGATGGGTCGGGACAGCTCGAACAGGATTTGAGTCTGTCCTAGGCAAATATGGAGATAAGAGAGTAAATGATGCTGGTAAGATTGTGCTAGGACTGTGTATGGAAAAGGATCTATTTGTGGCTAATACCATGTTTGGGCACAAAAGGATCCATCATTACACGTGGGAAAGAAAGGGTGCGAGAAGTATGATTGATTTATTCCTGGTGGATAGCAGACTTAAGAAGCAGGTAATGGACACAAGAGCGTATAGAGGAGTCGATCTCGGGACAGACCACTTTCTGGTGATAACCAGAATAAGGGGTCTGTTCGCAGCATGGCGACATCGCGTAGTGTCCAAACCTGCAGCGGTTAGCCGCATTAAAAGCTGGAAACTGCAGGATGCGACCACTAGGAATGAATATGAAAGGGTATTATCCAGTAAGCTTGATGATAGATTGAAAGTGTTGAGCGAGGATGTTGAAGAATGCTGGCAGAACCTTAGAGATAGTATGGTTGAGGCTGCGAAGGAAGTGTGTGGAATGAATAAGATTGTGAACGGCAAAAAGCGTGATGTGTGGTGGGATGATGAGGTGAAAGTGGCTGTGTATAAGAAAAAGAAAGCATGGCGAGACTACCTTGCTACTAATGACTGTGGTATGAAAAATTTGATGAAAGACAGGTATAAGCTGCAGAAAGCAGAAACGAAGGCACTAGTGAAAGAGAAGCGTGAAAGGTGTAGGGTGTTAGATGAAAACAAGATGTCGGACAACTTCCAGGAAAATTCCAAATTATTTTGGAAAGAAGTACGTAAAATCCGAAGTGATCCGGCACCTTGCAGAATGAATAAAGTGCGTTCGAAAGAAAACAACCTGCTTACAAATAAAAAGGATGTTCTGCAGCGATGGAGTGAATACTATGGAGAACTGTATGAGAGTGGCGACTCCGTCTCTGATACTGAGAGCGATTCTAATGAATTGCCACACTCAGGCCAGGGACTGGAGGATGCCATTAGTATGAAAGAGATTGAGAAAGTGATAAGAAGTTTGAAATGTGGAAAGGCTGCGGGAATTGATGAGGTGACTGCTGAGATGATCAAGTATGGTGGTCCTAGGGTCTGGGATGCCTTCTGTGCACTCTGCAACCTTTGTTGGCAGAAGGGGGAGGTTCCAGAGGACTGGCGCACGGCAGTCATAGTACCTCTATATAAAGGGAAAGGTTCCTACCTAGACTGTGCGTGCTATAGGGCCATCAGCTTGGTCAGCTTAGCGAGTAAAGTCTATACTAAAGTATTGACTGAACGTATGAAAGGCGTTTCAGAAAGATATTTGTGGGAAGCGCAAGGTGGATTCAGGAACGGTAGGGGTTGTATGGATCAGATTTTCTCGCTTCGCGTTATCGTGGGAAGGTTTCTGGCTTTAGGTCAGAAAGTTTTCTGCGCTTTCGTGTATCTAGAGAAAGCATTCGATAGAGTAGTGCGGAAGAAATTGTGGAGTCTTCTGTTTGAATATGGCGTGGAGGGCTCCTTACTGCAGGCTGTGAGGTCATTATATCGAGACCACAGAGCCTGTGTAAGGATAGACGGTGACATGTCGCCCTGGTTTGAAGTCTGTTCTGGTGTCAGACAGGGCTGCGTGATGTCTGCCTGGCTATTCGTGCTGTATTTGGACAGTTGCCTCCAGAGATTGAAAGGTAATACGAGTGGTATGGGATGTGGTGACACAATGGTAAACTGCCTATTGTACGCTGACGATGCTGTGCTAATACCACCATCAGAAGCAAAGTTGCAGACACTAGTCACGTGTATGAAAGAAGATTGTGAAGTAAAAGGATTGAAAATGAATGTGAACAAAACTAAGGTTCTGGTGTTTGAAAGAGAAGCGGTACAAACGAAATGTGTGATTAGTGTAAATGGAAAATGTCTAGAACAGGTGAATGAAATTGTGTACCTGGGGAGTGCGTTTTCGAGGGATGGAAGATGTGAGTTGGATGTGGAGAGACGGGTAGCAGCTGGCAATAAAGTGAACGGTGCTCTGTCCGCATTAGTGGGTAGTGTGAATATATCTAACACTGCTAAAATGGCCATCCACAATGCGGTGTTGGTGCCAACTTTGTTGTACGGCAGTGAGGCCTGGATATGCCCGAAATCGAGTGAAAGTATGATAAATGCTGTGGAGATGCGGTCTCTCAGAAATATGTACGGTGTCACGCTTGCGGACAGGATAAGCAATGACGAGATACGCAGTATGACAGGGTTGCACAACAGTGTTATTGTAAAAATGAAGAAAGGAATGCTTAGATGGTTCGGGCACATGGAAAGAATGAGTGATGAAAGACTGACGAAGAAAATATACAGAGCGAAAGTGAGTGGTAAAAGAAGCCAAGGAAGACCAAGGCTGACTTATGAAGATCAAATAGCCAGAGTGTTAGCAGACGGAAATGTCAAAAGCACTCGCATACCTAGGCGAAAATGTGTGAGGAAAATGATGAGATTTGAGGAAGCGAAAGAGGTGTGTAAGGACCGCGACTCCTGGCGCTCCGTCCTCTCTGGCTACCCCGTTGGGGATACAGCGTGAAGTTATGTTATGTTATGTTATGGAAAATGTCTAGAACAAGTGATCGACATTGTATATCTGAAGAGCGCGTTTTCGATGGATGGAAGATGTGAGTTGGATGTGGAGAGACGGGTAGCAGCCAGCAATAAAATGAATGGTGCTCTGTCCGCATTAGTAAGCAGTGTAAATATATCTAACAGCCAAAATGGCCATACACAATGCGGTGTTGGTGCCAACTTTATTGTACGGTAGTGAGGCCTGGATATGCCCGAAATCGAGTGAAAATAAGATAAATGCAGTAGAAATGCGATCTCTTAGAAATATGTGCGGTGTCACCCTTGCGGACAAAATAAGCAATGAAGAGATACGCAGTATGACAGGGTTGTACGACAGTGTTATAGTAAAAATGAAGAAAGGAATGCTTAGATTCGGGCAAGAATGTGAAGAAAGACTGACGAAGAAAATCTACAGAGCGAAAATGAGAGGTAAAAGAAGCCAAGGAAGACCAAGGCTGACTTATAAAGATCAAATAGTGTTAGCCGACGGAAGTGTCAAAAGCACTGGCATACCTAGGCAAAAATATGTGAGGAGAATGATGAGATTCGAGGAAATGAAAGAAGTATGTAAGAACCGCGTCGCTTGGCGCTCCGTCCTCTCTGACTACCCCGTTAGGGATACAGCGCGAGGATATGTATGTATGTAGTATGTATGTATTGCGAAATTTATACGATTTGTTTTCGAGCATTAGTTAAAATTTATAACAAACCGTGAAACGTATAATCTTGGCTTTACTACTTACTAACAAGCGCCGAGGCGACAACCAATGTCAAACTGGCTGGAATATACCCAACTGTGATAAATACTTCACTCAGGAATCACGTAATACCACAGAAACATACGATTCGAAAAAAAATTCGTATAAGGGCATTTCTTTTTACACTCGTTATATAACGAAAATTATACATTCAGTCAAGAAATTATCGGGAATGGATGATTTGTTTATGGTTCCAAATTCAATTTTTTGTTTCTTTTGTTGTTGTTAGATTGGCACAACTGTTTTCCATTTTGGCGCGGAGTTTGAGTTGCATCTGTTATTTAGATTAAATACAGTGCTGTTTTTAGTTATATCATTCTAGTGTATATTGCGAATTTCATAATGGACAAAAACATCGAACAAAGAGTTTGTCTTAAATTTTGAATCGCCAATGGAATTTCGTGTTCGGAGTCACTGAAAATGTTACAGAAGGTTTACGGTGAATCGACTTTATTAAAAACACGTGCTTATGAGTGGTACAAAGCGTTCAAAAGTGGTCGAGATATGATGGAAGATTTGCGTCGCTCTGGTAGGCCATCAACGACTGCAATTGAAGTTAACATCGCAAAAGTGAAGGAAATAGTGACTGAAAATGCTCATTCAAGTTTGACAGAGATAGCTGCCAAACTTTCTGTGTCTCACGAGTCGATCCGTACCATTTTAAATAATCACTTGGGTATGAAACATGTTGCCGCTCGGCTAGTCCCAAAAGACCTGAATTTTTTTCAAAAACACAACCGCATAAGAGTCGCTGAGGACATGCTAGAACGAGTCAATTCCGACCCAACATTAATGAAACGCATTGTTACTGGTGACGAGACGTGGGTTTACGAGTTTGACATGCAAACTAGTCAACAAGCTTCGGAGTGGCGCCTTCCAACTGAACCGAAATCGAAAAAACCACGCCAAAGTCGATCAAAAGTCAAAGTCATATTGACTGTTTTCTTTAACTATCGCGGTGTTGTGCACTCGGAATTCTTTCCGGAAGGTCAAACGGTAAATTAAGAATATTATTTGGGCGTTATGCGGCGTTTAAGAGAGCAAATTCGACGAAAAAGGCCAGATTTGTGGAAAGAAAATTCTTGGATTTTGCCACGATAATGCGCCTTCGCACAAGGCCATCCTTGTGAACGAATTTTTGACCAAAAACAACAAATACCATCGAGCAACCTTTTTCACCACATACGGCTCCAGCCGACTTCTTTCTTTTTCCTAAATTCAAATTACCACTTCGTGGCACCCGTTTTCATTCGATAGAAGACATAAAGGAGAATTCGCGGCAAGCACTGAACTCAATTCCGAAAAAAGCGTTTAAAAAATGTTTTGATGATTGGATTATTCGTTGGCGTAAGTGTATCGTTTCTGAAGGAGCATACTTTGAAGCTGATAAAATAAATTTTGATGAATAACTAACATTTCGTGTATTATTCTTTCCCCGATCTTTTCCCGGTACTTTCTTGACATAGTATTTACAAACCCACCAGGGGGGTTATTTACAAACGTCGGACACTTTCCGTGGCGGAAAGGCAAATCGTCGGAAAGCAAAAATTCAATCCGACGGCTTCGATTGGTGAATACGACTATGTGTAGTATGATATAATATATAACATAAATAAAATACGATTTTGGATTGGTGAATTGCGGATAAACAAAATCATCGAAAGGTTTCTTCTTGGATACGGAAAGTTGAGTTTCCGACAATTGTGAATAACCCACAGATAGGCCGCATATTTAAAAAAGTTATATTTATGCAATTACTTACTATCGTACAACGAGTTATTTAGTGAATTTACAGTTTAATCCAATAAAAAGGACATGGACAACTGATAAAGACTGAAGTTTAAATTAGTTAGTTAAGTTACTTAGTTTAAAAGCACTAAATTTTTAAAGTTAAACATGAAAACAGAATTTTTAATGCATATTCCGTTCTATTTAATGCATATTTTTAATACATATTCATAAATCGACTGAAAGTAAGATAAATGCAGCAGAACTGCGATCTCTTAGAAATATGTGCGGTGTCATCCTTGGGGACAAAATAAGCAATGAAGAGATACGCAGTATGACAGGGTTACACAACAATGTTATTGTAAAAATGAAGAAAGGAATGTTTAGGTTGTTCAGGCACATAGAACGAATGAGTGATGAAAGACTGTCGAAGAAAATCTACAGAGCGTAAGCAAATGGTAAAAGAAGCCAAGGAAGACCAAAGCTGGGTTATGAAGATCAAATACCCAGTGTTAGCCGACGGAAATGTCAAAAGCACTCAAATACCTAGGTGGAAATTTATGAGGAGAATGATGAGATTTGAAGAAGGGAAAGAAGTATGTAAGGACTGCGACGCTTGGCGTCCTTTGACTACCCCGTTAGGTATACAACGCGAAGATATATGTATGTATGTATATCCCGTTCAGAAATATTGGTTTGATTGTTTGATTTGGGGTTATTAAAAAGAAAAACTATTTTAAGAAACTAAATAATATTCTGCTGACATAGTATTGTATTATTTTTTTTTTATAATTTTTAAGAACGTACGTGTGTATGTCACTGAACTCCACCTAAACGGCTTGACCGATTTTGATGAAATTTTTTGTGTTTATTTGAATGTGTCCCTGAATGATTTAGTTTCATTATTGGACCCGGTAGGTGGCGCTACAATGGAGTTATAGGAATTTTTAACCCGCTAATAGCAGTCAAGCCAATATTCGGGCAAGACAAGGTTTGTCGGGTACATGTATTTTTTTTAGTGTATTTAGTAAATATTTATAAAGACTAATTTGATGTTTCATTTAAAAAAATAAATTAGCTATTATATAATATTTGTATTTGCTGTGGGTATATAACGGTGTCGTAATTTTACTGAGCTTATATTCTCGTTCGAAAAGATATTTTGACCAAAATATGGCCGAAGCGTGGAGCGGAGCACTCATGGACCGAAGTTTTGGATTTTAAGTGTAGATTTCTATTACCTATTTTTTTTAATGACAGTGAAAATAACTTTAACACTTTTCGGAGTTTCAAATCAAACTGCATAATATAGTATGTCACCCAATAATAATTATAATCTAGTTTGAAAAAAATATTTTATTAAATTGGTCCTGTTGGGGATTGAATTCACAACACAGTAGGTATTATATCTTAGAATTCAGAAGCTTGTTTGTTCATGACTGCGACTGTCTGTTCTTCGTCTGTTCATTTATTCGCGCTCCATTCTAAGCCTAGAATCAATTTAGTTATTGCTTTCGGTCCCCCGAAAACATCATTCGTTGATATTATTTTCAATGTTAAAAATTGATTACCTCTATCTCTTCCGTTACGGTTTCATTATGTTAAGGTATATTATATAGGTATAGATCTGGTATACATGTACGATAATTATGAAATACTAGCAGTTGTCCACGTTTCGTCGGCATCCTGTGTCCTCCGGAGCTTAATCTATTTTCCTTCCAAATTTCATCAAAATCGGTCAAGCGGTTTAAGAGGAGAACCGTTAAATGACGATAACTTTTTTGACTGTCATCCTATTTCAATAAAACAAAGCCTAAATGTTGCCCAAGCTGAGCTTAATCTACCTGTAAAAACGCAAGAAAATTCGTTCAGTAGTTTCGGAGTTTAGCGTGTACATACAAGGTTACTACTGCTTTATTACAAGAAAAAAAACTGAATAACGATAACTTTTTCACTGTCATCGAAATTTAGTGAAACAGTCTAAATGTTGCTCCAAGCTTAATCTATCTGTGAAAACCGTAAGAAAATCCTTTGACTTTGACTATATGTATAGATTTGGTATAAAAGAGCTAATACGCATTAGAGTATCGTAAAATTTAAAAGCAAAACACCGCAGACCGTTAAGTGGTCTAGTATTAAATAGTAGTTACATCATAAATTGTGTGCTCTTGTAGCGTCATGATTTCTTTATGAGTTTTCTCGTGTAACCAATTATTGTCAACGTAATGAACCGCATAGTAACATTTCAGTATTCATTATGGTTTTCAGATGTTGATTTTATTAACCCATTTAGCTGATGAATAGAAGAATTTTGGATTAGGATAGCTTGTACTAATTTGGCTTTGAGATGATACATTGATTATACGCAAGTGAAATTTAGACTTTATATTGATAAATTGGGAAGCAGTTAGAATCTATATTTCACATTGGAATGTGGTTAGATACAAATAAAGAATTGAAAATAGGTACTCTATCATAACGGCTGAGTATAACTTAGTGAATTGAAGATAGCTAATTAAACTATAAAAACAGTCTTAATCTTTATATATAAAAATTTTGCTTCCGTATGTTTGTGTCCACAAAACTCAAAAACTAGCAGATGGATTGACTTGAAATTTGTTCACAACATAGCTTCTGGACAGGAGAGTGTTTGTATATAAAAATTTGACTTCCGTATGTTTGTATCTACAAAACTCAAAAACTGACAGCCACAGCGAATCGTGGCCGGGTTCAGATAGTGTTAAATAATAAATTTCTTGCAGACGCCAGAAGCTGTGTAACATGCGACAAGGTGTTGGAGGAGTTGGAGAAGATCGATGACGACACAGACACGTTCGGCGTGGACTTCGTAAAGATAAACGATAAGCGGCTAGCGAAGCAGTATGGCATCACGAAATTCCCCGCCCTCACGTACTTCCGTGAGAAGGAACCGATCATTTACGAAGGTATTTGTACATAATGGAAGAGAATTGCGTTAATTCTTTTTGTAACTACGACGAATGAAGAAAATACCACATTTTCATCGTTTTAAATTAAACAAACTGAATAAATATTTGACAACACCCAGACTCCAAATTCATTTAGAAACTATTGTTTCCAAGATTGCCTTGGAACGGATGACAAACCTGAAGTTTTTAACTTCGAAAGAAGGCATATTAACCAGCCCAAAATTTTTGTCAAATCTTTGACAATTCCTCGGAGTCGAATATGGGACTCTTGGATTTAAAAATAAACGTCGTTCTTCTAGGCTAGGTCATAGAACGTTTTAGAGGATAAAATGTTCTGGGGCACATGATTTTTAAAAAGTTCTGTAAGAAGAAACGAACACAGACGAATGTTTTTGCACTTTCTTTGATGCATGACTCAACCACCAACAATTTTTTTTAAAAGTTACGAAGCATTTTTGTCTAATTTTATGTAAAACTTTTAGGAGATCTCATGGACGAAGAAAGTGTCCTGGATTTCTTGACGAGTTTAGAAGCAATGGACCTTCCTGACCGGATAGAAGAAGTTAATCAAAAGATCTTAGCGAAAATAATCGACGAAACAGATTATGTAGCCGTTCTCTTCTGTAAGTATCGGAGTGTGCCCTCTCTGGGTTGTCCTTCGATTTTATCAGCTATCGTGGTAAATCCAGTCCATTATTTCAACTAACAATGTCTGTCTATGGTCAGCTGTAAATTCTATCTACAGTTTTATAAGTAGTATGTACTGAGTAGTTATTTCGACTCTATTCATTAAACCATCGTAATGTTAGAACTTGTATGTACATTGTGCCGTGCGTTTGATTGTGTTTTTGACGTAGGTCCTGATCACAAAAGTTGCGGCCCGTCAAACAGTAAGTAAGATACTCAGCTGGCGGCATGTTTCTTTAATGTTGGTTTCGTAATGCTCTCTCGCTTTGAAGTATTTTGCTTTATGGAAACCAGATGAGTAGGATCTATTTATGCGTTTTAAATTTAACAGATCGGCGTGCGTGATTTTTTTATGTATTTCTTTCCTTTTGGTCAACAATAGAGTGCAGATAAAATTACTGGAAAATCGAGGACCAAAGTTTATTTGCGTAACATGAACTCCAAAATACAGAACAAATTATATAAACATATAAAACATACAATATTAATCAACACACATTTCGCAATCAATTCGCAAAATTTTAGAAATTATTTTGAATATTCGAAATTTTTGTAACCGATCTTTAATGTGATGAATTCTTACAACATGTAGTTATTTTCCGTCGAAATTTCAAAACGAATCGACACATGTTTCGCTTCTCAACGAAGTATCCTGAAAGCATTCTGAGGATGCTTCGTTGAGAGGCGAAATACGTTGTGTCGATTAGTTTTGGAATTTTGGGCGGAATGTAGCTAAATATTGTAAGAATTCATCACATGAAATGGATTTTTGCAAACTAACACCGGAGTCTATACAATATACTGATCCTTAAATTTGTTTTTTTTAAATGGGTAGGGGTTATTTTTTATTCGTATAAGGCGTAACGCTAGAGATGAGCGAAATTTTAAACCTGGTATTATGGTTATAAGTCCCGGTTTAAACCAGTACTTCAAATTTTTTTGTAATGAGACCGTAGAAGTTTATGAGTCGACAGACTTTGCTTAACTTACACAAATTACTTAATATATGTTTATATACAGGGTTAATTCGAAAATACAAATAACCTCTTAGTGCTAAATTCCTGTCTATGATGACAGACTAACAAGTTTTGTTCTACGACTTTTTCTAAACTTAATACGTTCCTAATATTTGTTACATTTTTTGTACTGTCTGAAACGTTATCACTCTGTGTACGTATTTTCAATGGTACAATGCAAGCGCACCGGGCCTCAGCACCGCGCCGTCCCCCCGCGCTCCGCTGTGCGTGTATCGCTTTAGCGACTGGGTAGAGTAGGTGCCATTTTCAGAAACATTTAATGTATTTTTATTTTTCTATGAAAGTAACAGTTATGAATTTTTAAATGTCTTAGAACAAAAGCTATTGAGGATAATGTTAAGAACAAAATACTAAGTGGTTATTAGTATTTTTAAATTAACCCCGTACATGATATATTCTATCTATATTACTCATACGGTCATACCACAGTACTCCATACCGCATTACACCTGTTACATAAAATATCCTAGTAAGTATGCTATAACAAAAAATACCGTTTATACTCATAGGAATTTACTGAATATCGCTTCGGAATATTATGTACCTATATAAAAATATCTTATTCATCTGGTTTTTATATCGTTATCGTCTTGTGTATGTCTGAGAGATGCTTATTGCTTCTGTATGAAATTCTTTAAAAATGTGTAATAGAAAATAGTTATGGATACTGCATAGATATAAAGTTAAAACACAATTTCAATAAAAAACAATGTCAATTAAATTTTGGTTCAAATACTGTTCGTTCAACATGTGACTCTTCCACACATTATTTTGTAGAATATATTCATTGTCGTCATGGTTTCTGTATTTTTACGGTTGTCAAATATAAAGTTATGGACAAATCCACTGACGATTACACTATTCTTCTCATTAGGGTTAAATTTTACTTGCATGTGTTTCGCTCTTAGAAAGTAATCAAAAGTCCGTTTGCATTATCGGGTCGAGTATTGTAGCGAGCTATTTCTGCGATGCTATTTGCGTATCGCCAGCACGCTCGGATTGACGAACCAAACTGTCACTACCTCACCGTCAGCAGTAGACTATTTGTTTAACTTAAACTGCAGAAAAATACAATACGTTTTACTGCGCAGCAGAACTGTACGAATTGTTTTTGAAATTTCAGAGACAGGGTGACCTTGACCTAAATATCTGATGGAAGTTACCACGCGTCAGTATGCTGTCGTATAAACACTGTTCCTATTTATACACGCACGGTCTTTAGAGACGAATCTTTGCCTTGATATTGTATGTTTTACTTATTTTAATGAACACCAGACACAGTACATTTCTGTTTCTGAACATTCGAATGTAGAGATATGATAATCGGTTCTTGCTTTACAAAATTACAGACAGTTTTTAAAAACAATTACATTGGATAATGCTACTTTGCCATCACTGCACGACACTAGCTTCACATGTTTGCACACATCAATTAACTTTCTTTTTAACACACACTGAATCATAAAGCACTTTAATCGCACTGCTTAGGATAGCAGAGAGCATGGAGCATACATTAAACACAAAGCAGATATAAGGTACAAGTACAACAAAATTAAACGAATGAATTGTAATGTTTCAGATAAGCCAGAATGTAAGAAATGTGCCAAAGCTCTCCAAGAACTAGAGAATATAGATGACGAGGCTGATCAACTCGGGATCGGGTTTGTCAAGATACACGACGAGGAATTAGCCGAAGAGTACAGTCTTGGAGACCTGCCAAGATTGGTGTACTACAGGCATCAGATACCTATTATTTATGAAGGTACGTAAGATGCTCATGACTCATTTTTGCTGACGACTACGATTACGAAATAGATAATTGTCTATTCTATTTTGTTTTCTAGCATTAGGTAAGTCATTTCTTACGTACCTATTTATTTTGACTGATGTTTAAGTATCTAACTTAATACTACTGGCACGTATTCCATGATGAAATACAAATATTGTTTTTAAATTGTATGTTCAACTTAGTAATTTCAATATTGTTAAAAATTGTAAACACAACATGACTTTGACGCACTAATGGACATTGAGTAGATCAAATAACATCGGTGTGTATCTATAAAATATAAAATAACAATTTTACGCTATTTCCTTTCGATTCGTAATATTGAAAGCTTTATAAAATATTGTTCGCAGGTGAACTGAGCAAAGAGGAAGATGTACTGGAGTGGCTGATTGCTAACAAATCTACAGGAGACGAAGAAGATGTCATCGAAGATGTTACAGCAAAGACGTTGAATACTCTTATTGGGAATGTGGACAACCTCGTCGTACTGTTTTGTAAGAATCATTAATTAGTTGTCAAGTCTTTCATAAACTAAAATTCTATTAATGTTATTTATACAATAACAATAATTTTCATAATAATAAAATCCAATCGTTTAAACTAAAAGTAAAAAATACGCATATTTTTATGAGTGCGGCACAAAACACGGGGAAGTACCCAGTTACACTATTTCAAAACATTTCAAAAGAAATTAATAGAACTTGGAACTTCGACTGAGACGTAGCGATGCTAAGCGTACAGAATTGTATAATAAATAAATTATTCAAAGAACGTATTTTCAATTATATGTATGATATGGAGTGGTCGACTATTTCTTGTTAGCTTAATAAATAAGTATTGAAAGACGAAATAATGAAATTGTTTACAGATGATCACGGAGACGAAGAATCGATGACAGTGCTGAATGAACTCGAGAAGATAGACGATGACTGCGACCGCCACGGTATTCAATTCGTTAAAATTGATGACCCTAAAGCAGCTGAAGAATTTGGCATAGATAACATGCCATCTATCGTCTACTTCGAAAAGCAAATCCCTAATGTATATGACGGTAAATATATATATTTCTTTATGTCTTGGTTTGGTGAACACTTTGCATTTTGGATTATTATATTTATTTTCAGGTGAGTTGGAGAATGAAGAAGAAATACTGGAGTGGCTGATTGATCAACTAGAGAAAGACGAGATTGAGGACGTTACAGATGAAATGTTGGACCGATTGATCAAGGATGGGAAGACTGTCGCCGTTTTATTCTGTAAGTCCTTGTTTGCGATCGAAATTTCTATATATATTATATAATACTATTGTAATAGTGTAGAAAATAAACGTTACCATCTAAATAACATATAATTGATTTACAGATGATAACAACGATCGCAAATCTCAGAAGGTGTTGAATGAATTGGAGAACATTGATGATGAATGTGATGAGCTTGGCATTGCATTTGTAAAGATTGACAATGATGAAGAAGCTAAAGAATATGGTATCGAGAAAATTCCAACGTTACTTTATTTCGAAAAAGGCATTCCCACTTACTATGAAGGAAATCTAGAAGAGGAGGAGAAAGTTCTCGACTGGCTCAAATATCAAGCGGAAAGTGATGAAATTGAAGACATTACAGATGAAATGCTCGATTTGATCATCGACAAAATGCCTTATGTCGCTGTATTGTTCTGTAAGTCTATCTTCCTCATTATTTATCTTGTCGTGGCCTTAACATTGGCTGAAATTTTGAAACAATGCCAGGTTTTTATATTACCTCACCGTTCCCATATTGTTGTGCTAACGTTTTAGTTTCGTAATTGAAAATATGCAACTATGAACTGACATAAAAATGAAATACAGTTCTTCAAATAAATTTCAGATGACAAGGACCAAAAGAAAAGTCAAAAGGTCTTAGTTGAGCTGGAGAACATTGATGACGAATGTGATCAAAACGATATAGCTTTTGTTAAAATTGATGACGATAAAGAGGCTAAGGAATACGGAATTGACGTCATTCCTACAATAGTGTTCTTTGAAAAGGGTATCCCTCACATTTATGAAGGCGACTTAATGAAAGAGGAGGAGCTCTTGGGGTGGTTAATTCATCAGAAACGTCACAGTGAAATACCTGAAATAACAGATGAAATGATGGATAAACTTATTGAAAGCACACCATATTTAGCTGTTATTTTCTGTAAGTGCCTTTTATATTATTACTTTAAAGCAACAATATCAATCTTTAGAATTTAAATGCGTATTTTTTTCGTTTATATAGATGACAAAGATGACAAACAAGATATTAGAATACTCAATGAATTGGAAAATATCGATGATGAATTAGAAAAAGAAGGTATCGTCATTGTAAGAATGGACAACGAAGCCGAAGCTAAAGAGTTCGGTATTGATCACCTGCCGACGCTAGTGTATTTCGAGGATAACATCCCAGCCATTTATGAAGGAGACCTTATGAACGAAGATGAAGTATTGGAGTGGCTCATTGAACAAAAAAACAGTGCGACAATTGAAGAGGTTACTGACGAAATTTTAAAGGATCTTATCGAAGAACACGAATACGTTGTCGTATATTTCAGTAAGTAAATTAATAAATACATGCGAATAAAAAATATACGTCATTTGCAGCTTGTCATTTGTACCTAATATTTATTGTCAGCTGAATGTTGCAACATTTTATTTAACTTTTCAGGTGGAAATTGCGAAGAAGGAGAGGAATGTGATAAAATTTTAGATGAATTGGAGAATATTGACGACGAACTTGATGAGACAGGAATTATCTTCGTGACTACTGAAGATATGTCTCTTGCAAAAAAATATGGTATCAAGACTTACCCGACACTTGTATTCTTTAGAAATAAAGACCCGCTGATTTATAAGGGTAATTATGTCAAGTGTTGTCAAATTACATGTTGTATGATATCTATTAAAAAATCAAATGAATATTCGAAACATGAACAAATATTATATTAAAATGTTATTAATTTTATGAGTTCAACAAGCCGTTTCCCGCCCGCTTCGCTGGGCAAAAAAAAAAAGTTCGAAAAATAAGTAGCCTAAAACCATCTACAAACGATTCCGCATCGAATGGTCGTAGTCCCATGTCGATCCGTTCAGTAGTTTTAACGTTTTAACGCACAAAGAAAACATAACTTCATTATATATATATATAGAAGATAGATAGATTATTTAGGTTCGCGTAGGTTAGGTTTATATAATTTTCTATAATAGTATGATTGGTTAATTTTAGGCGATATTGAGGATGAAGATGAAGTACTGGCTTGGCTGACTGACGAGAACACCCTTGAAATTCCTGGCAAAATTGAAGAAGTGAATTCTAGAATGTTGGACAAGATATTGGAAGAAAATGATCACGTGGTTGTCTTTTTCTGTAAGTTCTTTTAAACAGACAATATAACAAACAAATAACAACAATAACAAATAATTTAGTAACATTACACACTTACAAAATACTTCTTTTACAGATAAAGAGGGTGACAAAAAATCACAAAAAATATTGAGTGAATTAGAAAACATTGACGATGAATGCGAAGAAAAAGATATTGATTTCGTAAAAACTTCCGATCAAGGGATAGACAAAGAATATGATTTGGAAGTATTGCCAGCTTTAGCTTATTATCGTCACAAGTTCAGAACGATATACGAAGGCGATCTTATGCATGAAGAAGCGATATTAAAATGGGTATTAGAACTACACGATACTCGACCAGATGTCATAGAAAGTGTTGACAGAAAGACACTAAAAAATCTTATTGATGATGTGGAACACCTTGCTGTATTTTTCTGTTAGTTAACAATTTTTAAATATTGATTGACCACGCTTCGTAAAGTATGTATGACTTAACATTTTGTTTCGCAGATAGTGAAGATTGTGACACCTGTGACGAGATTCTCGAGGAATTAGAGACCATTGATGACGATACAGACAAACACGGTATCCAATTCGTTAAATCGAAGGATTCCAAATTAGCGTCAGATATTGGGATTTTCAGTTTTCCAGCGTTAGTATATTATGAAACTGGTGTACCGATTATGTATGATGGTAAGTAAAGAAATGTTTAGTCATGTAAATATTGAAATTGCAACTGTATTATCATAAAAAAATAGCCTGAAGCAATCTAACATTTTATACTGTTTATAGGTGATTTAAAGAACGAAAATAAGGTTCTGCAGTGGCTTGTAGATCAAAAAAGTAAGAATCCACATCCATTTATACCTACTACAATTTAAATTTATACCTATTTATGGTAAAAATTGTCTATTATTGTTATGAAAAGTATTCCGTCAAAAATATGTGCATGACATCATTCTTGATATTTATTTCCAAACTTTTTTTATGCCTTATAATATGCTGGATGTTTGAGCTGAGTCATTTTGCATGACAGTTACTAATGCCTGCAGGTGAAGATAGCCATCGACATAAAATTAAGACTAGTATTAAACCGAAGGCCAATGCAGATGGTGATAAAAAAACATCGGGTTGTCGTTATAGTAATAATAACGTAGAAGAAGCGAGGCGACAAGAAGTAGGTAAGACTAATAAAGATGTTGAAAAGTATATAAGTCGTTTTGATGTCGATAAAGAAAAAGGAAACCTCGATGATAAAAATGATGATGACGAGGATGGTGACGACGAATATGAAGATGCTATAAACGACGACAAAGATAAACTTTTCGATAAGGTACAAAGATTACAATCCAGAACACAAACGAGTATATATAGTTATAGTAACGGCAATGAAGGCAGCGATGATGACGGTGATGACGATGATGACGACGATGATGATGATGACGACGACGACGAAGATGATAGCGATAGCTTTTTTGGTAAAATAAAAAGAATGTTTACAGGTAAATGATAACTGTTGGATCTCGATATGTGAAACCTGCACGGAGGCACTGATGTTCCCCAATCACACATCTGCATGGTCGAATTAGGGATCCCGCATGGGACCTATAAGCTGTCGCCTGCAGTCATTCGCGAACGCTTACGATTTAAATGTTTTTAAGTTCTTATTATTTACTAACCATTCATTTAGATTTAATAGCGCGCATAACAAATAGGCGCATAAATATAAATTGTGCACAGTATTAACTTCCAGTTAACTACCTATTTTTGATTACCGTTTTATCGTTGATTACCAGTTAACTATCTATTTTTGATTACCGTTTTACGGGTTATAAACAACAGATTTTTACTGACTGCAGGCGATCGCTGTTTCTACATTGGATTGGGAGCGAAACCAGCTGTCCCAAAAATGACTTACGAACCCTACCAGTGCTGTCCGACTAAAGTTCAAAGTCCGACAAAAATAGCCAAGGCGACGCCGACCAAGGTGCCACCCAAGAAAATTGAGAAGGAGAAACCGAAGCCCCCTCGACCAGAACCTCTGAAGCCAGCCAAAGGCAAGAATAAAGCACTTGCCAAACCGGATAAAGCTACTAAAGGAAAAAAAGGTTTATTCGGATCTGAAAATATTTGGTGGTGGTAAACCTATATGTTAAAGATACTTACACTAACATCAGAAGAAATATCGATGTTACTGTAAGTTAAAGGGTTGTGCACACGGCATCAAGCGGACACGAACGTTATCACTTATCCCATAGAACCGTTTCATCTCTAATAGTTCGGTCTAACAATGTACTGATTGTCACTGCATATTAACAATGCTAGCTTGTCAATAACCTCGTGTCCCTTGATCTCTGAAAGCACTGAACAGGGTTGGATGTTGTATAAATGTTGCAAATGGACTGTATTCGCATATCTGTTAACTTAGATACATATCAAACCAGTTCATATTACAAAATGTTACTCAAATTTTAGTACCGCTAATGCGAATACAGTCTCATCTAATTTGTCCTATCATGTACTTACCTTACTTCACAATGTAAATTTAA
The DNA here is from genome assembly GCA_907165235.1 of Zeuzera pyrina. Lineage (NCBI taxonomy): Eukaryota > Metazoa > Arthropoda > Insecta > Lepidoptera > Cossidae > Zeuzera > Zeuzera pyrina. The sequence continues at coordinate 21,730,211 of OU015624.1, read as the reverse complement.
GAACAAAGTAATTCAACTAAATATTGGGAGGTTGGTGACATTTGAAAGATGTATAAATCGTTATATTTAATGTAAATTATTTCCAATATTTAGATATTGAGGTGATAGGAAATCTTGACAACATATTTTAAGGCATTTCTTATTGTATTTTGCCGTGCCATCTTGAAAGACTTATTGTTGTAAGGATTTCATGTTCATTTAGTTTACTAGTTTTCATGAAATCTCATTAAAATAAATACGATAGACAACACAGTTGTATCACTTTATCGTATTTGAAACATAATACATGTTACAATATCAATAGCACTTATCTTTGTAACACCATAGTTATAACGAATAATAATTTATTGATTTACTTATAATATTTAATGAGCGCAATGCCAGACATAAATAAGTTCAATCAGATTTTTCATTGTCCACTCATTTGTTCAGTTATTCGATATATTCTAATCTGATCAGTGCTGGCGTTGTGTGACAATGTCGATATGTAAGTTGAATGTTTGACCGAAAATTTGTACGAGTGTTTTATATTTAATTTTATTGTTGATTTGTTGAGTCGGCGCTGAGTCTATTTTTTTTTGTTAAAAATAATAAATACATTTTTCTATTAATATATTCTATCATTACTCATAATACACACGAATGATGTCAGCATGGTATTGCCAGTAGTAGACTCCGAGCATGCCATTTAATGGATGTAAACTGGTGAGTTTTTAAATTATAAAATGGATGTGGATTCCTTAAATGATGCTAGTTTATAGGGTTTTCAGCAATGAAGTAAATGTAAACATCTTTTAGGTAATCTTTTCGACGAATCTGAAGTGCTCGATTGGATGGTTAAGCAAAAAGAAGACGAGAGTATAGAAGAAATTGACAGAGACGAATTGTTTGAATACATTGAAACCAAAGAATTCTTAGCAGTTGTTTTTTGTAAGTATAAAGAATGAATTAAGTGTCATTTCAAAACATCAATAAAAAAATTTCGTGCGTTTAACGGAACTATATTTCAGATAAGGAAGAGGATCCTGAGAGCCCAAGAATTCTTAGATATGTGGAGTTAATAGATGACGAAGCTGCGGAATATGGAATAAAGATCGTAAAATGCAGCGATCGCCTAATGGCAAAAAAATATGGCTTCCGAAATCCACCTGGTATCACGTATTTCAGAAAAGGCAAATATATAAACTATGATGGAGACATGGACGACGAAGAAGAAATATTAGATTGGTTAACGAATCCGGAGAATATGGAATTAACAGATCACATAGAAAAAGTTAACAGGAAAATGTTTCAGAAAATAAGGCAGACTTCTGATTACGTTGCTGTATACTTTTGTGAGTTTTCTATATGAATTAAAAACTTTTCATCGTTAATTTATTTAAAAATTCAATCGTATTGCAAATATCACATGTTTTAGACAGTAATGACTGCAAACAATGCCCTAGAGTGTTAGCGGAAATCGAACACATAGATGATGACGCTGATGGAGCAGGCATTAATTTTGTGAAAATTGACGATAGGCAGATGGCCAAAGAATATGGAGTTTTTGCTCTGCCTGCTGTTCTATTTTTTAAATTGGGTTCAAAAGATCCAGTTATTTACGCTGGTAAGTATAGTCGTAATCAAATCAATTTTTACTGAGACCGTGCGAAATACTTAAAGTTCAAAGTAATGTAATCTCTTTTCAGGTGATTTATATGACGAACAACAATTGTTGAACTGGTTACTCACACAGAAAAATCCAGCAGGAGACGTTATAGAAGCTCTGGAAGGCCAAGACTTACTTGACCTGATACAGGAGTCTAGTTCTTTGGCAGTTTATTTTTGTAAGTATGCACATTGAATGATCGTTTGACACTTTCATACTATACATGCACACACTACTTCGCTTATTTAAAACTTTTAACAACACTTACTTTCATATTATACTCTAGAATTTAATTTTCGTTAAAAATAGTCTTAGAATATGTAATAAGTAATGCTAAACTTACAACTTTGGAGTAATAAATTAATAATATTTCATTAGGGAACAAAACGTTGTGCGAAATTTGCAATGCGAAAGCAACGAAAAGAGCTTTGAAAAAGAAAGACCGAGACCATGAAGACGAAGACACAATGGATCACGAGGGTACAAAAAGCCCTTGAGACACATATTGAAATTATCGAATAAATAATTCCACCTCAATTCTTCCATCCATCCTTTTATCTCTCTCTGTAACTTGTGCATTCATACCAATCTCTGTTGTTGCATGTCGCATGTTCTTTTAATCGTTATTTGTTTAATTCATTTGTCGTAGATATTTTCATAATCACTACGAAAAATGATTGACGAAATAAAACAAAAGTTATTTATGCGATTTACAAATCATTTTCTAATGCATTTTCTCCTCGTGTGAATTGTGGTCGTCAAGTGTTTTTTTCCGTAGAAGATAGAATAAAGTTTCTGATTTTATTATATGATATCGTAGAAAAATTAAAGTAGATATAGGGATTACAGCATTGGTTCCAAACATACGAACACCATAAACAGTGTTTCGTCCAGCTGTATTTACAAAAAACTTAGCATAGCAGCTTAACTAGTGACAGTCGTAACCATTTCAGATGGTCCAGACTGTGAACAATGCGCTGGGATTCTAGAGGAGCTGGAAAATATTGACGATGACTGCGACAGACATGGTATAAAATTTGTTAAGACCCAGGACTATGCTATAGCTGAATCGTATGGAGTAACTGACTTCCCAGTTATGGTTTATTTCGAAAATAACGTACCAAATGTATATGAAGGATCTTTAGCTGAAGAAGAAGAGGTACTTCAGTGGTTAATAACACAAAAAACCGAAGATCGTATCGAGCTTATTACTAGAGTAATGTTAGAAAAGATGGTGGAAGAAACACAGTATCTAGCTGTGTATTTTTGTAAGTGTATTGAAATATCGTTATAAAATAAACTAGATGTGCCCCCAGCTCCGCTCTCGTAGACTACGTACTACTTACTTACTATTTTCTTTTATATTAAGCTTTTATCGATCCCTCCATATTCGTATCCAACCTCAGTCGTCCATCCATCCCTTCATCTTTACAACATATGAAATAACCACTTCCTGGCTATGTCAATATAATGTTTACAGATAAATTAAACTGCCACATATGTGACCACATACTTGAAGGGCTGGAGAAGATCGATGATGAATGTGACGTCTATGGCATACATATGGTGAAAATCCAAGACCCACAACTCGCTAAAAGATACTCGATTAAAACTTTCCCAGCTATGGTCTACTTTAGGTAAGTTTAGCCGAAGAAATGCAGAAATCTCAAAATCGAAAAGTAAAAAGATTTGTGATTCAAGTCTCGTTTGTTTTCTAGGAATGGTAACCCACTTCTGTTTGAAGGTGACTTGCAAAATGAGGAATCTATCCTAGAATGGCTAATAGATGATGATAATCGCGAACTGGCGGATGAAATTGAATCAGTCAACGACAGAATGTTGGAGAGATTACTTTTTGAATCACATTTACTCGTTGTCTTTTTCTGTGAGTAGTTTGATGAGTATGATAAATACATCCATTTAGTTATTTTTTTAAACTATCTGTTCTTTATTATCTCTTTTATAACAGACGACGATGAAGATTGTCCAGAATGTGACGAAATATTAGAAGCATTGGAACAAATAGATGGAGAAGTAGATCAGTTTGGTATCGATTTTGTGAAAATAGCAAGTACAGAAGCAGCTTCGAAATTTAACGTCGTTCACATTCCGTCTCTCGTTTATTTCCGGAAACAAGTACCTATACTTTACGACGGCGACCTTCATCAAGTAGACAGAATACTCCAATGGTTAACTTCTCAAGACGTTTTTGAGATTAAAAATGAAATTGAGGAGGTTAATCGAAAAATGTTGGATAAACTTTTAGACGAAAACGAATTTCTAGCAGTCTACTTCTGTAAGTATAAATGTAAACGTTTTGATAAAAACTTCTGCGACTTATATAAACGTATGAGAATATTAATTTCTCATTTGTTATTTGGCTTTAGACGAGAAATCTGCCGAAAGTCGAGCAGTACTTGACAAATTAGAGAATATTGACAGTGAAACGGACAATTTGGATATCACTTTCGTGAAAATGCACGACCCACGGTACGCGCGTAAATGGGGAGTAACAAAGTTGCCAGCGATCGTTTATTTTAGGAAAAGATTCCCAAGTATATACAGAGGCAAGTACATGAATGATATTTTGAGATGACTAAAAACTACAGTTTTAATAAAATTTTAAAATGAATAAAAAACTGCAATGAATTACTAACTTTTCAGGTGATATTATGAATGAGCAAGAAGTTCTGGAATGGCTGCGTAAGAACAGATTTAGACAACCAGAACTTAACATCTTTATGTACGCACTGTTGGCTCTTTCAGTAGCCTTTGTATTGTATACGGCATTCTTACTACAGTGTTTTAAGCCATCGCCACCTGCATCTACGCCGCATCCGAAACAGGCGTGAATAGCATTCGTTACATCTCGTCTGGATATTTCTTTCCATTACAAACAATAAGATTTTTTTGTATGAACTACTGACGAGTGATATTCGGGAAAATCCTCGATAAATTTCAAAAATGGGAAAATTTCCAGTATCATATAATACTTTCCTATAAGTAAGTTTTGAGAAATTCTGTTCATTTTATCCGTCAGTTACCGCAGGTTGTTTTTAGTTATTGAAGTTCTATTTATGATCAATTCGCTACGGTTTAAAATAAATTTGGTCTTGTACAAGGAATTCAATTGACGATGAATTAATAACGTAGACAATACGAGTTTTTGGGATCAAACTTTAAATCTGATAGATATTTTAGGGAGTATTTTGTCTAATTAGCGTTATATAACGAAATGGCTGGAGCTTCTAATCTAGCTTGCATCTAGTTTATATTTTCGTATGCAAAAGCGAAATTATTCCTGCTATTAATCATTGCCCTTATTTATCTCCAATGTAAATTGGTAAGAACCCGATTAATCCGACTGAAATCTGGGTTTTGGAATGAGAGTAGATGATCCCTTAATCAGTAGGTATAAAAGTTAAAGAGTTATAATTATTATATACTTCGAAAAGCTTGGGGAAGTAGTCGGTAAGTTAACGGACTCATATTTTCGCAAATTAAATTTTCATTACACATCGACCAACTGAGAATAGTTTTTCAAAGCTATTTCGTTATATGACGATTTATAAAATAGGTGCCAGGCAGAACACTGGATTGTCATGAAATGATTTAGAATGTAAATATAATACTGGATTGATACAACAACACAAGTTTTCGATATTTTCAAGTGATATCATTCGTTAAGGTCTATTTTAAATGGCATTTTAAACCATTTTATTTTCCTTAAGACTGTCACATTTGCCTAGAATCTAACATAAAACAATTTATTATTTATTAATCCAGTGTGTTCATGTCGTGTTTATATCGCGGTAATTTTGCACCGGTTTCGTTTTCGATAATATTTAAATAATAGTCAGTAGTTTTTGTTGAGCTTGTAACTGTTTGAGCATCCAGAGCCAGGCCATTTCCTCAAATGCAGTTCTTTCTATTTAAGTCATTACCTAGAATAATGCCTGCATCGTTGTCATACAATTTATTTCTTAAAACACCATTTATTTTATTCTTCCCTGCCTCAGCTCTGGAGCTCAGTTTTTAATGCGTGATTGTCCGATGGTGGGATTAGGTATGACCTGAATGTTTTATTTATAATTGCTTAACAAACAAATTCTAGTTTCGTCATATTATTGTATCCAAGATACAACGTTGTTCTTAAATACTTGCAATCAACTTGAATGGAATCTTTTTAAACAGTAATATACCCAAAGTATATCATTCCCGCTAATATTGTTTGTAATTTATATACTAAATGATATTATCTTCATAAATAAAACGATAAGAAAAGTCAGTTAAGAATATAATGCTCAAATGAGTTATTAGCGTGCGATTGCGCTGTAAGTTATTGTAATAATGTTGTATATAAAAATGTAAATATTCTAATAAAAAGAGTAAAATTATTTCCCTGTTTTTTTATTATTTAGACACTTTTGAACCAGGTGATTCCTTAAGACAGTCTTTACGTTGACCGATTTTTTTAAGCGTAAGGGTATAATTGTAATGAAATGCAAATGGAGAGATTTCAATATACAAGGTTATTGTGAAAGCAGGTATAAATCCGCCATGGTTTCAACGTGTCCAATGTTGGCTGCTATATTGCAGATATAATAATTATGGGATACGTTTATTTTGTCGTCCATTAAAAAATATAATAGAAAAAAATTTACAACCCTATCGTTATGCCCTACATTCCAAATGTTTGCTAGCGACGAAAATACGCTGATATTAGGGCTGCCTTACCTGCATTTTTTTTTTAACTTTGAGATGTTACACTAGAACCACAGATTAATAGTTTACTACCGTAACTAGAACTATTCACTTTTTGCGCAGTTGTAGAATGCAAATTTTCCGTTGTCATGGGTACTTTAATACCGTTTCGCATTTACACATCCTTTCGAAATAACCTTATATGTATCTATGAGCATATCGTTTCTCTGTCTGTTACGTTTTACGGCTAAATTGCTGGACCGATTTGAATGAAATTCAGTATGGCGATAGATTGAACCCTGAGAAAGACTTAGCTTATTATTTTTAATTCACAGATAGTCATAAATAATATTGTCTCAACATTTGTGATCGAAAGTCACAACAGGTATATTACTATGTGACAATATAAAATGGAAATATGGGAACGCTCTTTGTAATTGAACAGCACCAAAGAATTTTATAAAAATAACGTTTAAATGACAGAAAAATACACACGATAATTAAGAACGCAAGCATTACGATAATATGAATATTATTTTAGCTTGTCTGTTTCTTTCAGACGTGTTTTAGATTAACCAGCATGTGGCTTAATGTTTTACTTGATTTTTTATTCCCCAGCTTAAAAAAATTAAAATATAACAGAATAAAAATAGAAAATTTTAATAAAACACCAACACACAATTCTAATGTACTCAACGCAACGGCCTTAAAATCTAAAAACATTAATATAAAATATATCAGTCTGTTTACTTGTTTTCATAATTTTATATAACGAAGTAATGATTAAAATATCATTACATATATAATAATATAGTAACTAATTACACTGTGATAATATTACGACTGTAATACAACTATTTATGTAATTAAAAGCCATATCTAAGTTTATGTTTTTAGTACAGACGTTAATACTGGTTTACAGAACGTAAATAATCTTGCATCGGATGAAACGTCTGCATGCAGTGAATTATTCGATGTTTCATCGGATGAAATTACGTAGGTACTGAATAGGACGTTTAAAGGTCTAAAGGTATTGTACTGTAGTACTCTTTATGACACTATTATTTTGTACTTCGTAGTTTAGAGTAAGTAAATAAAAAAAAAGTAGAAATATCTATTAAAAGTCTGTTACGTGATAACGAGATGAACGTCTTCATGATTTTTCAAGTATTTGTGTTTTTCTTTTTCGAACAAATCTTTCAATCTTTGAGTGAACTCTGCATGGACTGAATCGACTTCTTCAGGTGTTGGCTCTAGGTTTTTCTTGACTTCCATTGGGGAACCGACTAAAAACAGTGAGAATAGGGTAAGTGACAACTTTTTAGGAAAATATTTAAAGATGATTAAATATATAAATTAGAAAAACTTTTTAAAATCACCATGGCAATTAATTATACTGTATTTATCATATGTTCACTCACTACTATATACTAACGCTACACATCGCTAATCGTTCAGGCAAATGGTTAATAATGATGGTAGGAAAATTCTGACCGCAGTTTAGCCATTAATTAAGTTATATCAGCCTCCATTGACCCACGTAATGAAATATGTGTAAACTACTCTCAGCGTCCTTTGTGAAGGTAATGTGAGAAGGTAACATTCACTTACCAACGGTCGTGATAGATGATCTCAGAGGCACGACGCCAAACGAGTACTGGAAGACACCCCTTCCGATAGGAAATATTGGAGAAACGCCGGTCCAATTTCGGAACTTCTCCTGGAACTTGCGCAAAAGACTGTCCTGCGGGTTGCTTAACGGACGGAACACGTCTGGCTCGCCGAATGAGAATACTGGTACTAATGGGGCTCTGAAAATAATGTGCAAGCGGGTAGTATACATTTCACTGTATTTTTACGTTCTGTGCAGTGCACTGAATGTAAGTGTAGTTCGTGTAATAGTAGATATAGACATGATTCTAGATTTGTGGTGCGAAGAATGGTCTAAGTCCACAGCAATGAGACAATACGTGTCTGTGACTTTATTATATAGTACAACTAAATAAATCTTTTCGATTAAAACAAATGACAGTACTGTGTGTAAATGCGGGTAGGATCTTGTGCGGAATCCATCGATCTACCAAACAGCAATGCTTGCTCTCTTGTGTTCCGGTGTGGAGGGTAATACAACCGATGAAATTTCTGGCATAAGAGGCATATCTTAGTCCTCAGGTTCTCCAAAGCATTTACAATCTGAAGTGTTTTCTTAGCCTTGTTATTGTAAATGTCAATGGGTCACTCAGCCCATTTATCGTCAGGTGAACTGATTGCTTGTTTGTTCTTCCCACTTCTCAGTAAGTAGTGTAAAAAAACCGGCCAAATGAGAGTCGGAGTAGCGTACCAAGAGTTCCGTACCAATATTGGTACGGAACTCTTGGTGCATTGTATATACAATGTATTATTGTTATGTACATTTACCAAAAAAAATTCAAAATCGAATTCAAAAACAAATTTAACTTACAGTTGAAAGGCACGTTCTATAATTTCTAACTACAAAAACGCCGAATGGTTCACCCACTGTTCGTATATAGGCAGCTTGCGAGAGCTGTTCTAGTGACAATACGAGTGAGTGCATACGTAAACTTGGTCAACTCAACTGCCAGGTTGGTAAATGAGGACATTTAATCGACAAGAATTACAATTATTATAAAATTTTAGTAATAAAAATGTAATATACGAGTTTAATATACAACTATCATAATATTATGAAATAGTATATACTAACCCTGATTTCATCGCAATGCGCACAAATCCTTTCCTTCTACTCAAAATTACTTTGTATTCGCCCGGATGCGAATCTAATGCTTCAGCGGCGCCGCCCACAATCAGTGCTACGCAATTACCCTTATATTTCTTAGAGTCTAGCAAATGGAGTAGGCTTTCTTGTGTCGATGAACATCCACCCAAAGCTAGGATCAAGTCCCTGAAGAAAGGCACCAAGAAATGACCACCGAGAGTGATCATATTGCAAGACATTCCAGGGAATATTTTGTAGAAATTCAATGCGTTTGTAGCAAACGCACCAAATGCTCCAGAGCATACTACGCCGTGAGGAAAGCAAGCGAAGAGGTAATTCTTGGATGGATCTAGATCCACTGTCTTGACTAATTTAATGGGAAAATAATCGCGATAGTAGCGCCACCATGACCAGTTTCTCACCCACTCGAACCTGAAATGATAATTTTAAAGTTTTTTTTAAATTTCCAAAAATTACATCACATAGAAACTTAAAATTGTTTCGCATCTAGTGTTCAAAACCGTTAAAAAAATTAATTGACCGGCATTTTTTAACCGGTTCTGAGCCTTAATAGAAAAGAAAAACAATTTTCGCTTTTCGATATAATAACTTAAAGTTATTCACAAACGTCGGAAACTCGACTTTCCGTATCCGACAGGAAACTTTTCGATGATTTTGTCTAAACGCAATTCATAAATCCGAAACCTTTCCGAAACGACATGATTTGACAGTTCATTTCGGGACGAAAGCTTCGGATGCTTCCGACAACTTTTTAGTGTCGAAAACGTTTCCGAGACGAGCAAATTAATAAACAAATTAAACAAATTAAAATTAAACAAATTAAAGTGTATAATCGATGACGTCTGTCGTCAAAAATCTAGAGAAATTGCGTGCGCGTATGTAATCTAGACTTCTAGACAAATTTCGTGCCCTTTTTAAATACATGCCTAAGGATTAATTTGCCTTATATTTTTATAACATATTTTATTAGTTACGCAATCAATAGCTAAACATTGTTTGAGGTATTTGTGGTATTTTTAGAAATAACAACAATCAAAAATAAAAACGCTATTGTACTTTCTATTGTAGTTATTATTAATTTTTACTAAGCGACATCTAGTATAATTTATTTGAATTTGTTGAACGCACAGACGATAAGCACAGACAGTATAATTCGTATTTATAAAGCCCGTTTAGTTCTTCGAATGTAAGTAAAATAATTTACAAAAATGTTTAATCTTAAAAAAGACTAAGTAATTTCTTTGTCTAAGTTGTTTCTCTGTCTGTTTAATTTATTAATTAATATTTTACCAAACCAAATTACCAAATTAATATTTTACCAAATACATTGTGATCGTCAAAATGTCATACGTTTAAACCACACTAATATTTTCTACCAAAACGAATAGAATTTCTACCATTTTGTAACATGGTTCATAAATGCATTTTCTTTCGGATTCGTTAAGTCATTTCCGATGAGATTCCGATAGACTTTGTGAATAGCATTTTCCAATCCGTCGGATTGAATTTATGCTTTCCGATGATCGGCCCTTTCCGCCACAAAGTTTTCGAAGCGATGTGAATAAAGGAGATGGTCAGGATTTCACCATCTCAATAACTTTATTACTTATTAATCAAGAGAATAGATACAGCATTTTCTGTCACCAACATAACGTTGGAGAAGGGTGTTTTTGTTCCCTCGCCGTCTCCGACAAAATAATTGTCGCGAATGCGATACAGACCAAACCATAATGCGTTGACGCTTACCCGGCGGTGCTCTAATTTGTGTTAGCCACAAGATCTCAGCAGCATATCATCTGTGTCTGCTTAGAAATTTACCGGATTATTTAACAACTATAGCTGTTGCCCGGGACTTCGCCCGTATGGAATTTTAACGGGACAATTACAGCCTATGTCCACCTGAAGGTCCATTCTAAATATTGGTACTTACAAACATTTTTGAAATCCGATGAGTAGTTTCGGAGATTACCTCCTACATCGAAACTTACAAACTTTACCTCTTTATAATATTACTAGCGACCCCGGCTTCGCACGGGTAGAAATTTTTTTGAAAACAAAATACAGCCGAGGTTACTTGCTGATAATGTAGCTTTCTATAGGTGAAAGAATTTTTGAAATAGGTTGAGCAATTTTTGAGTTTATCCATTGCATACAAACAAACAAAGTTGACCTCTTTACCTCTAGAATCTACCTAGTCCGGCCATTAGTTGTTACAAATGAAAATGCATTTATTTTTTAATGAAATAATGTAATCATAATAAAACTTATATGTACATATTTATTGGTCTCAGCAAAAAATTAAAAATAATTCTATTCGAAATGACGCCTTTGGTTTTGATACAGGCCTTTAATCTGTCTGGCCACGAATCTATGCATTTACGCACTGTTTCCATGGGAAATTTAGCCACTGCTTGCTCCAGAGATTTCTTAAGAGACTCAATTTTGGCATGTCGTTTAGAGCAGGCCATGTCCTCCAAAACTGACCATAATTTGTAGTCTAAGAGGTTCAGATCTGGGCTAGACGAGGGTCAGTCTTCAGCTCTTATAAAGTCCGGAACGTTGGTTTCGAGCCAGGCTTGGGTATTTCTTGCCTTGTGACCAGGTGCAGAGTCCTGCTGGAAAGTTCACAGTACATTTTTTTTAAATGTATTGCTGAGAGGTTTCATAACATGATTCAAGACGGTCTCTTGATACACTTTGGCTGAAATCTTCTCTCCTTTTTCATAAAAATGAAGCTTTGTGACTCGTTGATAAGACATCCCCTACCAAACAATCACTGACGTAGGATGATGACTACGTTGTACCTTTCCGAGCACTTGCGCAGCTTCTTTAGAACTGTGAGCGTACACTTTATCATTGTACTTGTTGTAGTGCTCTTCGATCGTGAAAATGTTTTCATCAGTAAAGAGATATTTCTATGCCTTTCGTCTGCATATCGGGACAGAAGACGTTTTGATCGATCCAGTCTCTTTAACTGTAGGGATCGATTTAGGGCATGTCCTGTATATTGATGATAAGCACCGAGCTTCAGGTCTTGTTTTATTATACGCGACAGAGTCCAAGCGGGAATCTTTATTTCTCGTGATAAGATTTTTTGTTACCTAATGGGATTTCGGCGAATTCTGGCTTTAACAGCATTAACAGTCTTTGTAGTTCTTACAGCACGCGGTCGCTCCGATCTTTTATGGTCTTCGACAGAGGAAGTGTTGGTATATCTGTCGATAGTACGATACGAACATACGCCTGATACCATGCTTTTGAAGTGTCTTGAATATGATCGACGGCTCCATACCCACTTTGTGCAAGGCAATCACTGTAATCCTATTTTCTTTAACACCATATTCCATATTGTAATTTGATAATAAACACGAAAAAAAATATGTGAAATGGCGGGAAATCGAAAGAAGTTTTTAACATAATAAACGCATTCCCAATTCAAAATAATTAAAGAGTTGAAAAAAAAAGTTTTTAAGTAATAATATTTATGGCCAGACTAGTTAGATATAGATTAGTACAGATTAATTAGTTACTAGTTATTAGTATAGAAGTATAGAAATTCACGTAAACAAAACGGTAAACAAAAGAAATTCAGTAATATCATAGACACTTACTTTCTGCCACCTCTGTTACAAATTTGGATGTCATTCAGCATCCAGGCAGAGTATAGGAGTGCTAACCACCAGTAGTCTGAATATAGTAGTTTAATAAATAGAGAAATTAATAATATTTCGCTAAACAGCACTAAGCAGATCCAACCGGTGGCCGCGAGGGTCTGAAGACGACGGTTCATGGGTACGTCACGAGGAGCCCATTGCACGCCCAGCCAATCTGATAAGCGACTGAAACAAGTCAATTAGTGTATAAAAAATTTTTACTGGCCAAGCCTTTTTAGTTCCGTAGAAAAAATGGCAAAAACAGAATCGTTAGTTTCTTTCTTTTTTCATCTTTTGCATTCTCATCATTCTATTATTTCTCCTAGATTCATTCCTCCTTCCATACTTTCCTATCCTTTATGTCTTTATTTCTGACCTATTATATCTTTATAATTTACAACTCTTGTCTTATCATATTCCAATCTATATCTAATTCTGTTATATTCCTTATCTAGTACATGTCTTTTTGCTTCTCCACTTTAATTCTCATTTCCCTATTCTATACATTCTATTACTTATTTCTAATTACATCTATTATCACAGTCACTATCTAATTTACAATCTTACACTACTATCACGGTTTACAATATTACACTTACTATTCTATTTTTAGTCTTTTACATTGAAAGTTGCATGTTATTACTATTCGTTGTATTATATTTATTTTTATTTATTCCTTTTTATTACTTTTAACACTACTTCTTTACAATATTTCAAGAATTTATCTCTTTTGTAATTATCTGTGTTACGAGTGTGTTACGAGTTACAGCTCATAACGTCATAACCGATTTGTTCCGTCATTATTGAGCCGTTTGGCATAAACGTAAATGATAATTTAAAGCTAGAAATGAGAAAAAAATTCACCAAATCCAAAAAAAAAAAACTATCCTTTACTAATCGAAACTCACGAAATGTTACAAATACCTGTTACAAATAATTAAATTTGACAGTTACTGAAGTCAGTGCCAAGCCTACCAAACCAAGACTTTCTGTTGTAGCACATTTATTTGACATCCGACTGCAATAAATGTGACATTTAATAATGTCACATTTATTAAAGTCAGTATTTGTATCGTATTTATAAGTTATTTTTATATTTGAGTTTTTAATCGACTTACAAAAAAGTAGGAGGTTCTGTGTTCGACTGTATGTTTGTTTTTTACATAATATGTTCACTGATAACTTCGTCAGCGATGGAGTGAATACTATGGAGAACTGTATGAGAGTGGCGACTCCGTCTCTGATACTGAGAGCGATTCTAATGAATTGCCACACTCAGGCCAGGGACTGGAGGATGCCATTAGTATGAGAGATTGAGAAAGTGATAAGAAGTTTGAAATGTGGAAAGGCTGCGGGAATTGATGAGGTGACTGCTGAGATGATCAAGTATGGTGGTCCTAGGGTCTGGGATGCCTTCTGTGCACTCTGCAACCTTTGTTGGCAGAAGGGGGAGGTTCCAGAGGACTGGCGCACGGCAGTCATAGTACCTCTATATAAAGGGAAAGGTTCCTACCTAGACTGTGCGTGCTATAGGGCCATCAGCTTGGTCAGCTTAGCGAGTAAAGTCTATACTAAAGTATTGACTGAACGTATGAAAGGCGTTTCAGAAAGATATTTGTGGGAGGCGCAAGGTGGATTCAGGAACGGTAGGGGTTGTATGGATCAGATTTTCTCGCTTCGCGTTATTGTGGGAAGGTTTCTGGCTTTAGGTCAGAAAGTTTTCTGCGCTTTCGTGGATCTAGAGAAAGCATTCGATAGAGTAGTGCGGAAGAAATTGTGGAGTCTTCTGCCTGAATATGGCGTGGAGGGCTCCTTACTGCAGGCTGTGAGGTCATTATATCGAGACCACAGAGCCTGTGTAAGGATAGACGGTGACATGTCGCCCTGGTTTGAAATCTGTTCTGGTGTCAGACAGGGCTGCGTGATGTCTGCCTGGCTATTCGTGCTGTATTTGGACAGTTGCCTCCAGAGATTGAAAGGTAATATGAGTGGTATGGGATGTGGTGACACAATGGTAAACTGCCTATTGTACGCTGACGATGCTGTGCTAATACCACCATCAGAAGCAAAGTTGCAGACACTAGTCACGTGTATGAAAGAAGATTGTGAAGTAAAAGGATTGAAAATGAATGTGAACAAAACTAAGGTTCTGGTGTTTGAAAGAGAAGCGGTACAAACGAAATGTGTGATTAGTGTAAATGGAAAATGTCTAGAACAGGTGAATGAAATTGTGTACCTGGGGAGTGCGTTTTCGAGGGATGGAAGATGTGAGTTGGATGTGGAGAGACGGGTAGCAGCTGGCAATAAAGTGAACGGTGCTCTGTCCGCATTAGTGGGTAGTGTGAATATATCTAACACTGCTAAAATGGTCATCCACAATGCGGTGTTGGTGCCAACTTTGTTGTACGGCAGTGAGGCCTGGATATGCCCGAAATCGAGTGAAAGTATGATAAATGCTGTGGAGATGCGGTCTCTCAGAAATATGTGCGGTGTCACGCTTGCGGACAGGATAAGCAATGACGAGATACGCAGTATGACAGGGTTGCACAACAGTGTTATTGTAAAAATGAAGAAAGGAATGCTTAGATGGTTCGGGCACATGGAAAGAATGAGTGATGAAAGACTGACGAAGAAAATATACAGAGCGAAAGTGAGTGGTAAAAGAAGCCAAGGAAGACCAAGGCTGACTTATGAAGATCAAATAGCCAGAGTGTTAGCAGACGGAAATGTCAAAAGCACTCGCATACCTAGGTGAAAATGTGTGAGGAGAATGATGAGATTTGAGGAAGCGAAAGAGGTGTGTAAGGACCGCGACTCCTGGCGCTCCGTCCTCTCTGACTACCCCGTTGGGGATACAGCGTGAAGTTATGTTATGTTTATGTTATGATAACTTCGTCAATCGTGGACCGATTGGGAAAATTCTTTTTTTTTAAAGTATATACTCCCGAGGTCGTCTCATTTAAATTTTGTTGATATCGGAACTTGGACTTCAAAGATACACCAAACACCACTAACTGCTTGTAAGCTTTTTAATTTATATTGATGATTCTCTTGTATATCATTACTTTCTAGAATTAGAAAATAAGTTAATTGTAAACCTACCCTAGATATTTACATAGGGCAAGGACACTTAAAAGGGAGATAAAAAGAAATTTTGAAAAAATAATTAAACCGACTTCAAAAAAAAACACAGAAAAGTACAAAAGAACTATCTATCATTTACCAATCAAAACTCTAGTACAAAAATAACATACATATAAAAATACATGCAAGCGAACATAGAACCTCTTTTTTTGAAGTTAGTTAAAATAGCCTTCCATAGCCTTGTCTTATGGCCTACTACTGTGGGGATCAGCGGCGCATATGAATTCTATCTTTATTTTACAAAAGAGGGCAATACGTATCATCTACAGTATAAATGCACGAGAATCGCTGAGAGACTGTTTTAAAGAATTTGATGTACTCACCTTACCCTCGTTATACATTTATGAAAACATAATATACACTAAGGACCGCGACTCCTGGCGCTCCGTGATCTCTGACTAGCCCGTTGGGGATACAGCGTGAAGTTATATTATGTTATGTTATAATATACACTAGAAAAATATAGATATATTTCAAAGGAAAGGTGTTATTAATGGTATGGAAACTCGTGGTCGTGATCAGGTAGTTACTGCTAAATTTAAATTACAAAAGTCAAGTGGCTCATATTCGGGCAACAGTGTTCGTTTTTATAATAAAATTCCTCAAGAAATTATTCAATTAACGGAAAAGCAATTTAAACTTGTTATTAAACGCACAGTGATTGGAAAAGAATACTACAAAGTTAGCGATTTCATCGAAGAAAAAATAATAGTCTGGAAATAATCTTCTCCACACACGTATTTACTGGCTTTATGAATATTGTATTTTAAATAACTATTTATAGAATGATGTTGAAAAAATGATACCTTACTGAGTTTCTTGTCGGTTCTTTTCAGTGTTCAGGTTTTCTTTTCGAACCGAATTAAAGTAGATTTGACGTTAAAAAATACCTTGCAATTGGGTTTACCTGAACAAATTGATTTGACTTTGACTTTGAAAAATTAACTTCTGCTTCGTTCAAAATCGCTACGGAAACCTAATTTACGCGATGCGCGCCCGATAAACCAAAAAAAAACATTTTGCTCTTGAGAGTTTTTATTGTTGTCTAACTCACATTATTATTATTAACAGATTTCGAAAAGAGGAGGTTCTATGTTCATCTGAAGGAAGTATGTGAGGAGTAAGTACCACGACGCTTGGCGTTCCCTCCTCTCTGATTTCTGACTATCCCGCTAGGGACACAGTGTTGGACTTTGGACTAAAATTCTTGCGATATCAAATCATAGCGCGAAACAGATACTTACCTACATTTCAAATGTTAGGTAGATACGATAATTCCAAAAAATAAATTGAAACAAAGATTAAACAGCCTTGAACTTTGGACTAAAATACTTGTGATATCGAATCTTAGCACAAAATTACGAATGTTAGGTAAGTACGACTGTTCCAAAAGATACTAAATTGGAACAAGGATTATTGTAATTATTACTTAAACAGCATTGGACTTTGGACTAAAATCTAAAATATTTATGATATCAAATCTTAGCACGAAATTAATACATTGCGATTGTTATATTCCAAAACATAAGATTGAAATAAATTGAAACTAGGTATTTATAGGAACTTAAATAATTATGTCATCTTGTAATTATGGTACAAGAAAGTTGTGGCTTTTATCGATATGTAAAATTAAGTACCTATCTAAGTATTATTGCACTATAATAGTTAATAGTATCGATACATCATAAGTCGTTATTACATAATTTTTAATTATTACATAATTGGTCAGCTAACCAGAACCGAATCCAATCTCTGGTATATCCTGAGGATGGTTCGTTGAGAAGCGAAATACGTGTCGATTGGTGGTTTTTGGAGTTTGAGCGGAAAATAGCTAAAGATTTTAGAAATTAATCACATGAAATGGATTTCCGCAAAGTAACACCTGGGTCTATACAATATATTTTAAACCATTATCGCTATGAACAAAGTATACAAGTTTTAATTAGGGCCCTACTTATTCTGATACTGATATTGATATGTTAGGTTAGAAAGAGTGCGAAAGCGTACCCGCAGCCCTGGCACTATGGCGTCTCGAGGTCAAGGACGACCGTCAGGTTTTAGTGGGTAGACTCAGTTTAGACGAGTCCCACATACCCTCCGCGGCGTCCCCGAGAGAGACAGGAATGCATAAAGCATTTGCTGACGTTAGGGTACATATTCTTAAGGTGGCACTTCACATGGCTATTTGTATTTGCGTATTTGGCATCTTTAGCAAACAATTACCACGTGTGGACAGTATATTTGACAAAGTATTGGGCTTATTTGCCTATTAGACAAATATGGCCAATACCAAATACGCGTTACCGTGCGCTTGTCGGTTTCTCGACGCACATCAAAGGGGTCAAATAGGCAAATACGCAAATAAACCGTCTACACAATGGCCATATTCAGAAGCGCACACGCCGTGGATCTATATGAGCGTGCAGTATTTTGTGTCTGTGTTGTGAGCGCGAACTGGAACAATTTTTGAAAATGCAAATTTTTATACATAGTCAACATCCACCAGCGCCTTGCTCTTCATGGTCTTTTCACTACTTTGTATTTTTTCACGCACTGCATGTAATAGTTACATGCATTTAAATAATAAAATCCCGCTGCAAATTAAACACGTCCATAGTTTTAGTGAACACATTTCCTTCTGCTGCCAAATATTTGTGTGTTTGTTATTTGGCTGCCATGTATGGATGGTCTTATTTGCCTGTATTTGCATGTTTGTGAGTACGTCATATATTTTTCCAAATGCAACAAACACCCAATAGCGAACACAAATAGCCATGTGAAGTGCCACCATAAAACATACACTTTTTATTGCATAAATGCCTATTTATTTTGTAAATATTTTTTAATAAATCCAAAATCCCTGATTTCAATAAAATAAAATCAACTATTTAAATAGGTAACGTAAATGAAATGTTCAGTGCTAATTAGTTGCTAAAGATTATTAGGACTTTATGTAAAAAATCTAAAAAAAATCACTTACTAAAAATATGTTTTACTATCATCCCACAATTTGCCAAAATTGATATCCATTCTGAGATTAAAACTGACACAACGGGACAATGATTTTTCTAGTAAGCAGATAAAGTCCTACTTCGTAGGTACTGACTGCGTGTAACTAACACGAATTTATTTTATATTTCGAATATGTTTTATCAGTCAGTACTCTGTAACATAATATATTGCGTTTACTAAATGATTGCTTATCGCTTATTTATCAGATGTTAATAGGTAATAATAAATTTAGAAAGAGGTAAAGGTACACCATGTATATAAAAATTAGCTTAAAGCAGTAAATGCTCTAAAACAATTAGTGACCGAAATAAAATTATAATACGAAACTGCGTATCTTAATAAATTAAAAACTACTAACAACTTGTTAGCTAACAAAGTGTATGAACCTCATGGTAGGGATAACGGACACAATATTTAAATATTTAACTACCTTACCCTGGCTGCACTAAAATTTGTAATATACGATAGATTATTCAGTGAATTAAGTATCTTTAGAGTTTGGACTTTGGAACGCAACAAGAAGTCTGTAAGTTGGCTACATAGATGGGTGCAATTAGGTATAGGTACTGATATAGGTAAATAATGATTAAGAAGAGTGACATAGTAATTATGAATATAAGTATATCCCAGTTTCCATGCTAGACTGAGAGAGACAGATAAAAAATATGTGTCCAGCTGTTTAACTTCCCTTACTGATAGGACTAGCAGACTAGGGTTGTCAACTTCAGAAGGGAAAATTGAAATATCTGGTTAACATTTTAAAATGTCGAGATTTTTGGATTGTTGTCGAGAGAAAAAAATTTTACCAAGAAATTTAAATGAAAACTTTTTTTTTTATTTCGAAATGTTTTGAAATCGACATCTTTTAGCTTGTATTATACAGACTCAACATTATTCATTAACTTTACGAGATCAATCAACGTAAGCAGATATCTACTTAATTATTATTTACTTTCCACAATTAAATGTAATTATGTATTATTTGCAAAACTGCAGCATTTATTTTGCACTTGATTTGTCTTTTGGTCGTGTTATATATCTTTGTTTTTATGCAGATGTTCCAATATTTTTAGAAGTCAGCAGTGATCGGTATATAGCCACTACCGACTGCTGCTCGAATTATATAAACATTTTATTATACGTAATGATTATTGTCTTATTTTTATTTTAGAGTTTTATTTTATCGGGTATATAATGTCGGAAGAATCTAACCAAATCCCGTCCATCTGGCAACCCCAGATATGAAGGAACATGCTAATTTTTTTCCTCGTTCGTTGTGTCGCTTATTATGGGAAGCAGATTATTGGTTACGAGCCTCTCTTGGCTTATTACACGTTCCCATTGGTTCGTATATTGTTTATTCTCGAATTCACGAGGCAGGCAAATATTGGCGAATTCTGTCACGCTCTACGTCACGATTTCATGAGCCGCGTCCTCGTGACCGCTGTAGCGTCGTGCAAAAAATACATATAACTCCTAAGAATGTTTTGTTGCGAAGAGAAACACGTGTGCATTAATTATTTGGTCTTGGTGGAATATATTTCCAAATGAAGCACGAAAGTTATAGGTATTCACTATTTAGGTACATACATGTGTGCGTAATGTGGCTAAACGCAATGCGTAAGATACTTATGACGTACATGTAATGCATTCTACATTTTTATCAGCTTTTTTGATGAGTTAATCTTAGATCGAAAGTTATTACAATCTAAGTTATGACGTAATATTACTGCAGATACCGTCATGTTTTAGGGTTCCGTATTTTAAAAGCTAAAGACGGAACCCTTACAAGATCACTTAGATATCCGTATCCGTCTGTCTGATCAGTTGATATTCTTTATTTTAAGAACGGCTAGAGATACCAAGTTGAAATTTATATTGAACACTGAGGTTTATGGTCCCTTGGAAGTTTACAAAATTCAGGATTAAGTCAACGCAATCAAAAAATACAGCCATTTATGTACACGAACAAAAACCTATAGCGTATACTTCCCTAGAATAATGAAGTTCAGTACAATAAAAAAAAAATACAAACATTGCGATCTTATAATTATATCGCAATTTTTTGCCATTACAAAGTTAGATTTGCAGTTGGAGAGTAAGGGAAAATGTGTCTTTCAACTGCAAAATTAAATTTGTTTTTGAATCCGACTTACTTATTTTTATATTTTTCTGATAAATATTTTCTTTTTGCTTTTTGCTTCAGTTTCGTACTAAACATTATTATTCTAACCCTACAATATTACATTATGAATACCTACAAAATAAAAATCGTAATTGTAAGCAAACACACTATCAAATAATCACGACTAATTCTACGAGCATATAAAATTATAATCTTTATCTAAAAATTTTTTCGACACACATCTTTTTAAGAAAAGTTATCCATTAGTAATCAAAACTCAATTAAAAAAAGGACTTCATAGATACAATACAATTACCTATAATATTACAATAAAATTTTAAAGTAACTGAAGTCAGTGCCAACCCTACTCTAATAGGTGTTCTGTTGTGTATTGATTTGGTATCGACTTCAATAACTCAAATATAATTATGTAAATATAGGTGCGTATTTGCATCGAATTTATGAAGTTATTTTTGTATTTGAGTTTTAGTCAGTAAAATAGTTATTTTGTAATTTTCAGTGTTTTTAGTTGGTCAGTTTAATTTTTTCTTAAAAAGTTATTATTTTTCGTTTTGAGTGACCTTGACCTAAATAAAAACCTAGGGTAGCTCTACAACTAACTTCTTTTCCAATTTTGAACGAAATGATATACAAAAAAAATATCAAAATAAATTAACCGTTAGGAGTATTTAATTTTGGTGTATCATGGAAGTAAGTTTCAATAGCAGTGAAAAAATGGGATCACATAGGAGATATACTTAATTTATAGACCCGGGAATGAATTATTACAACTTCCTATTGAGTTTGAAGATCCAAGAGAATCATCATAATTAGGCAGTAGAAGGCAATTTGCAATAAAATGCGATTGTAGACCGGTTTTACTGGTTTGTGTTTCTTTAAACTTTTCAATAACGTGTATGAAATTTATCGTAATTTTGTACGATTTATGATGGTACCTAGGTACTTCCAAATAGTTACTTTTAGGATATAAGAATACTAGATACATAAAATTGTTCATGTTATATTGATCGAGTCACATTGCAGTAATAGTTTACTTCCTATTGACGATGACGCTGGAATAAGGCTTCCATCCCGAGACTCTCGAGTCGTTTTTATTATATTTTGGGGACCGACATTTAATTGTTCAGTCTTGAAATTTTCCCGAGTTTCGAGACTTAATTTTTATTCAATAAGTAATTTGTTATCGTTTAAAAATATGTCATAAAGTATTTACACAACGCATTTTATGCGTACATATATAGGCTAGATGAGTGCTCTTAAATGTGGTATATTTTGTACAATGTATTAAAATAATTTAACATTTTGACTTCGATGCCGAAAAAAGTAATTGACATTCATTGACAAAAACTGAGATCGAGTTTGAAATTTCAGTAGTGGGAACAGTGGGGATGAGCTAGAGGGAGTCACAAAGTCGCAATGTACAGCGCTAGGAGTGAGAGAGACGGAACATATCCCCACTCTGTTCTCACTACTAAAGTTTAAAACCGAATAACTCTTATGTTTCTCATTGTATTTCGTATATTGTTAAGAAATAGTCATCTATCCTTTTATATATATACAGTACAGTACATAATACAGTACTATAGTACAATGTGCCTCGTACTGTAACAGTTTCTTTATCATCATCAAAAGCCTACATTAGGCCGATGAGCCTGATCTTCGGATCTTCTCGCTTTACATTACATTTCCTCAAAAACGGTCTCTATTTTAGAATCTGCCAACCTCAGCGGTTATGGATTCTGCGATAAATATAATGTACCATTGCCGCTGAAATTTGCTTTTTCTTCAAGCTAAATAAAAGCTACGCAATATACCGAATAATTACTTTGATCTTATGTAGATTCGGTCCTTTGGAGAAACTCCTATCGTAACTCGTTTTATACAAGGTGTGCGACTTTAAACTTGATAACTTTGAAGTACCTACGTCATTACCAACTAGTATAACTTTATTTCGGAAATCTACATAAATATATCTCTATTGTCGAAGAATAATAATAAAAATGTACCATTCATTCGAGGTAGAATGGTTTATCTTATTTTTTTTCATTTTTGTCTTTAATGTAACCAAATGTGGAAACCTTGACATTTATAACATAACTAGAGATGGACTAGTTCGCAAATGATTGATTCAGTTATCATAATATAAGTTATTAGTAAAACAAACATGTTTCGAATTTTTGTCAGTTCGTGTCTTTGTGCTTCAATAAAAACCACCAAGAATTAAAAGAATAATAAATGTCATGATGTGTAAAAATTTGTATTTTTAAAAACACTAAAAAATAAATAATAGGTAATTATTATTGTTTGCACATCACAAAGAAAAATATTCATCTGTTATTATTCTGACTTACATTTCGAATGAATTGTGTCACTCGCATATTAGAGTGAACTAATTTATGATACTTACTAATTTGATCTAGGAACATAGACAACCTCTAGGTAACACTACAAATAAAAAACAAAATGCTTGACAAATAACGTAATTTTTTTCAATGCTGTACTATATTATATTAGTGATAATTTTAGTGTTAAATGATGTAGGATAATATAGTGTTAAATGTGCATAATTTTATAGTTTCGTGAATATATCAGAAAAGCAGTGTTATTATTATTAGAGAACGTGTAATATCTAATATGCTGGACCCGCGAACGGTGCACATATAGCGAAATTTTGGTTACTTTGTTGTTTGTTTCAATTAAAGTCAAAAAAGAAAAAAATGAGATATAGGTAGATGGTTTTAGGCTATTTATTTTTTGAATTCCAAGGACAAAATTTTCATTTACGCCCAAAGAAGCGGGCGGGTAACGGCTTGTATTTATTAATTAGTTACCTAGGTACCTACTAGAGTGGTGTCAAGGTGTGATCTTGTTACGTCTAGATCCCACAGTCCGCATCTCTCGTCTAGATCTGCGTCATCTTTGCTCTGTCCATCTCGATCGAGAAAAATGGCGTTGTATTGTAGGTAGATGGTCCTAACTTTTTTACACTGCATGGCATTTTGTTTTTCATACGTTTAGGTACTTATTACTTACTAAATAGTTCATATAGTTCCTCCCCAGATAAGAAGGTAAGAAATGTTTAATCCTACAATTTTGAAAACTACGATTATCTGTCTGTATCTCTTGTAATTAAAAAAAAACAAATTATTTATGAATAGGTACAGCTTACGGGCAAACTTTTTTTTTTAAAAAACAAAGTTTTATCAGTTAGGTCGCTGTTTTACATGTAGTAATAGGCTTGAATATTTACCTTAAAAAACGACTTCAAAGTAATGCGGCCCAATAAAATTAGGATTACACACGACTGACTAACGAAAAAACGTAATCTACACATTTGTTAAAGAATTTAAAAATGGTGTACTTACTTAAAAATAATACAAAATATTTTCAACATCTTTTATCACTGTTTTGATTGCTGTAGATCGACGCCGGATTTATGTAACAATATACTCCAACACGCGACCGTCAGTTACGGAGTTCTCTAAATGACTAAATTAAATCTAACTGCAGTCTGAATTATAGGTATTTTGTGGAGTAAAGTACATAATATAAAAATTATAAACCAATTATATTTTACTTTGCCATTGACCATTGAATCTATTTGTCGCTTACATGCTCGTTTTGTAGAATAAATTTATATGTACATAAAGTAGGTAGGAACAAAATGAACCCGTCACAAGTAATAGGCTAGGTACATTTATCACAGAACACTTATTCCTTACATATTTGTAAAGCATCCGTTTTTAAACCAACATGGGTGTTAGTATAAACTATTTGAACCTAACATTCTTTTATTATCAACTTGTTTGCGGTGCGTTATAACTTTTATAGCTTAATTTAGTTTGTTGTCAGCTTATTTTTTACTAACATTTATTTGGGACTTCCATCGTGATGCGTGGAACTGATGAATGGTACTTACCTATCCTATGTTTAGCCATTCACTGAACTAAAGAGATCGATCTGTGCAGTAGTTTTCTTATTAAAAACAAATAAGTACCTGAAAGTTTTTAGAATTCTGTTGAAAATATGGTAAAAAGGAACCCCTATAGAATCGCTATGTATGTCTGTCTGTCTGTCCGTAACTCGTGTTATTACTAAGTATACCATCTGTATTACCCCGTTAGGGATACAGCGTGAAGATATGTATATATCATTTTTGCAGCTACTAAGCTAAAAGGTACATAGACATGAATTAATAATCCAAACCCAGATATGAAAAACAAAAATAAATACTGGCTATTTAAGACGCAATTTTTTTAAATAAAACTTTTACTTGGTACCAATAATAATTGGTATGGATTCCAAAGTTAATGCGTGCCCAACACACTCTTGGCCGATTTTTGTCTACAATTAACAAGGATTAATTATTTACCTGCTTAGATATACATAATATGACTACGTTATGATATGACCACAGATTAATTAACTATTAGCGTAAAATATGACTCTGAAGACACGATATGACTGGCCCATTGGATGTTGGTGCGATGGCAAAGGATCTGCCGCCAAGACCGGGGTCCGGAGTTCAATATAGACGGCATGGCGACAGATAAGTATGTTTAAAAATACGAGTATTGAAGTTGTATAAATAACACTTCCTTTGCTGTATAACTATGCTTTTTGAGATAGTAGGGTTTAATTAAAAGTAAAACATTGGCCAAGGCGATGCACTGGAATTTTTGACGGCAGGGATCTCCATTTTTTTAAGCGACTACAAACGTATGAAATTGATATTTGGTAACCTGATTCTTCATTTCATTGGCTTCATTTTGCTAGTTGCGATACATGATTGATTAACTTTTGTAACAGAAAAATAAAATAAAAAAAAAGAAATCTCTTTTAAAACAGAGATTTACATTTTTCGGAGTAACTGGACCTATTAATATTTCAAATTTTTCTGTATAGTTTAATCTAAATACTCTCTTCAAAATACCAGTTGGATTTTTAAAAATCAATTATAGTTTTTAAAAGAAACGAAAACAACTGTTTTTTCGTATTTTTCGTAAGCTAGCGCGGGCACGATTGCATAGAGCAAAAGGTCTATTTAAGATTAAAATATTGTTTATCTTTATCACTGTGTCGCCTTGTTTTTGTTAACTTAAAATTTCTGTACCAATATGTGTGGAGGGGTCGGAATTATTTCAAATCTACACGCATACGTATCTTTACGCTTATCCCTAACGAGACAGAGAGAATGGAGCACTGACCACTGCGGTTCTTACATTCATGTTTCCTTTATATTTTGAAATATCATCATTTTTCTCAAATAGAATTGATAATAGGTAAACAATTTTTAAAATTCTAAACAGACATTTGTTAAGTTTAAATAACGTTTTATCTAATGTTTATGTACGCATTAAAGTTATAAGTAAATAAATAAAGTTATCATGTTTGCATATTATAGGTTCGCTGTAAGGTCATGTTCACGACATCGCCCTATGTTCACGACATTCAACTTTTGTCCTTGCAAAGTCGTAACTCGTAAAGTATGCAAGAATAATAAGGACAAACATAATTCCTAAGTAAAAGTTTAAAAAATATAAAATCGATATTAATAAAGTACAAAAAATCCAAATTATTTCACCAAATAAAATCAATATATAAAATAAAGTTCGTAATATTTGTTTTCTAAAATGAATACAAAATGAATAAATAGAGGGTTGAGAATCAATTGTGTCTCTCAAAAAAGTTATTAAAACATGTCTCCGGAAATATTCGTGCTGTTGACTTAGGTGACATTTCTATACCGAATAACTTTACCATTTTAGTGAATTTAGAGCAGTGACTTTAGAGACAGTCAACTGAACAGGTCAAGACAAATTAAATGTTAATCTACTTGCGTAAATGCGCACAAAAGCAAAAGTTGCATAAAGTTGAGATAGACACTGTTGATTCTCAACTGTCGAAATTATAAAGAGAAAACTTAAAAACTACCGTCTTCTTGTATTAAATAGATTAGTGTAACTGAATCATTTTTTAAATTTATCGAGTCATAGAAACATTGAGGGTTGATCAAATATTTTTTGAACTCGTCGGTTACTTTGGCAAAATATTATTATTTATTTATTTATTGTGATTAAAATCGATAAGGATAATTTCTATATTTATATATCTGTGCTGGCAACGCACTTTTATGAATTATATATTCTATAATTAATCGAAAAAATTTCAAAGATTAGTAAAATATTGTCCCTTGGTTAACTAATAGTTGTATCTGAGACAACCACTGAAGTGGCGAAAGATAATCAATTATTGTTAAAAGTTAATTTGAATATAGATATCGATGGAAAAGATGTTTGATTCATAATAAATACAATATTAGGTAAAGTATGGAGTAATTTTTGTCAGGAGTTCGGGGACAGCAGCGAGATAAAAAATATGCTTAGTTGACCTTATACTCGTATTGTGGAGGTCAATGGTTCATCTCACAATATAAATCTTTGTTTGTCTCCATTATATTGCTTTACTTCATTTTTATAATTATTTTATTTATTTAATAATAGCTTTTTGTACATATATCATCATGTTGTTGATAGGTACTATAGGACGATGTATCTGCAGTTTATACGCACAGTAGAAAAAAATCAATTACGAACGTTGCGGTTAAGCATTTAATATTGAACACTACATAGTAAACGATGAAATGATGATTTGACCTGATTAAAAACAAACGAACAACACGCATCCTTTTTTACCTATCACTCTATATTTAAATTTCATCAGCCAGTTTTCAACTTACAGAGATTATTACTTCTTTGCTCTAACACATGACAAGGTCGTGTAAGTTTGACTTATGCGCAGACGTACAGACGCGCAGACGGTTCATAATACTCGTTACCTACTCAGAACAAAGTTTGTTAAATGAGGTTCCTTACATTGATACTATGGGGAATATTATTATTTATATTATTTGCTGATGACATATCATTATTGTTTAAAGTAAATAGAAAAAATATAGCTATAAGCGGACAGAATAGGACCTTGGCTGATGTTTCGCTGCTAATAATTTACTACAGAATGCACAAAAAACCAATTGTCGTGTCATGAGAATCCATAATAGACTAGAACTGGGTGGGAAACAATTAGAATTAGCCAAATCACTTACTGTTCTTGGTTTAACAGAAGATAATAAGTTACAGTGGGCAGAACATATCGGGACTTTGGCTTATAAGCTCAGTTCGGCAATATATGCTATTAGACGCATTAGACAGTTGACAGATTTGACCACGGCGAGGCTGGTGTATTTCGCATATTTTCATAGCTTTATGTCTTATGGTCTACTACTGTGGGGATCAGCAGCGTATATGAAGTCAATCTTTATTTTATAAAAGAGAGCAATACGTACCATCTTTGAAAACATAATGTACATTAGAAAAAAATATAGATCTAATTTCAAAATAAAGGTGTTACTCGTATTAATGGTATGGAAACTCGTGGTCATGATCAGCTTATGTGTTTTCGGCAAGACGCTATTTTAAGTCCAGAGCGGAGCTAAGAATTCTAAAGTAGAATCTTGATAGCAGAGAGGGATTCAATGTATGTCGCCTGAGGTAAAAAAATAATTTTACCACTGCGTGATACTCTACTTTCATTCCCCTATACGAGAAAAAGAACATTAAAAATAACAAAATAAATGATAATGATGATGCTCTTCGATATGTAAAAGTACAAAGAAATTTTATAAGTAGGTATCTACCTGCTTTTAAAATTTAATTTCTTTTTTCCGGCGTTGATTACCGCCGCCCAGGTAGCCGAACCATCAGCCAGTAACATTTTTCATACAATATTTTCATTTGAAGTTGAACTCAGTGCTCTCGCCAGAACATTACAAGGTGAATTCGTGTTCCTTATTCAAACTAATTTCTGCCCTGTTGATAGTCTTTCTTTAAAGAATTCGCTTCTTTAAGATTACTTTCAAGAGATCGTATGTAACAATTCTTCAGAGAACGAAAAATCTAAATATGATTTCATCGACCTAGGATGATTTGGCTTTATCAGCAATTCAGCATTGGCTAAAAGAAAACGGATGGCGTCTTTTCCGGCAGATGATGCACAACATATATCTTTTACATCCACGTATAATCTACTACTAGTTCTTCAAGCTATCCTACTCAGCCCGAGTATAAAGAAAATTCACAAATTGCACATAATGTAATAGACATACTTCAAATGAACGCCCAAAGTAGAGAAATAGTCAAGACCCAAAAAATCTACAGTCGCCTAATGCCTACGTATTACTTTACGGTAGTAAACTAATTAATCTGTGGTATTACTATGAAGGTATGGTGAATGACGAAATCATCGAATTATTATCAGTACAATATACTAATTCATATGCAAGTTACAAGAATGTTGTAAGTAATGTGACAGCAGAAATCAAGTGTTTTCCACTAGGTATATTTTTGTACAGTGGGTATGTCGTAGTAACCACGTACCTACCTACTAATACAGTACTAGGAGAAACTGTCTGATACCAACTTGATATTGTTTATAATGCCATGTCAAGAAATCGGTTTACTCTGATTATGAAGAACATACATCGTTACGACGACAAACAATTTTCTTTTGTCGTAAACGTCTTACACATTGCCATCTGAGATACTATTTTATTACGTATCAAACATTTGATTGATAGCTAATTATTTTGATTAACAAATAAAAACTACTGGAAGTACTCACTTTATATTTGTTTTATTCAATGCTAAATCACCTGCAGGCGGCTGCAGGTAAACTTGTTGGTAGTGTATTTTACTATCGACCGTTATGACGCCCCTTATTTTCCGGAAAACTAGGATTTTTTTTAATGTTTTTTGTAGAATCCTACATAGTCTAATGTATTCAAAATTTAGTGATCTACGTCAAAATAAAGTTTCAGTAATATATGGGTTAATGGCAGGTTATTTGGTTCAATAAACTAAATAAGATGTGCATGTATTAATACATATAAACATTTCGCGCAGTTTAGAAGCATATTAAGCCAACAGAAATAACGATTTTGTTTATACATTTACTAGCGACGTTACATAAGCCAGTTATCTTATTATGTACTTAATGTAGATCAAAACTGTTCTTTAAGGCATTTCGTTTAAATTAATATATTAAAAGATATCACAGATCTAAAATTATATTGCTAAAAAGTTAATTTAAAAATTTGAAAGTCCCCTGGCACAAAAAATAAAATTAGCAGCAACTTAAAAAAATGATTATACTTTACCGCTATAAAATATCAAGGAAAAACAATATCATAAGAAGTCTCAGCGGTTCCCAAAGCGTCTATTAATTTGTTTACCCTATTGTTAAAATAGGAGTTTCCAAAGGACAGACAATATCGATATTTATTGCTTTTTATGGGTTCCTGCTAATGTTTTTTTCATGTCGGAAGATTTTTAAATTATATATATCACACATATCTTCACGCTATATCAGGTAGGTAGTGGGAGAGGACGGAGCGCCAAGCGTCGCGGTCCTTACATACTTTTTTCGCTTCCACAAATATCATCATTCTCCTCACACATTTTCGCCTAGGTATGAGTGCTTTTGACATTTCCGTCAGCCAACACTCTGGCTATTTGATCTTCATGAGTTAACATTACCTTTTTAATTAAATATAAATACTATTATTTAACTTTTATTTGACCATTTAGATAATTTCTTCTGGATGGTTTTTATATAGTTCTATTATTATTATAAAAGATCCCACTCTGGGTAAGCCGGGGCGTATCGCTAGAAATCATATAATTACTCTTCATCATCATATGTTCCTCAGTAATTTTCAATATTTGCTTCCGAGTTAGTTGATATTTGCACTATATTATAATAGCAATTCTATTTTACAACTAAATTAAAATTTATTACTTTTATGTGGAACCCAATAACTAACATACATTTTTAAAATAACTTTATTTATAATCACTCTCAATAATTTCTTTGTAATTCTTGATCCGTTCCTCAGTCTCTTTGATACTATCTTTTAAATCTTTGTGTACTTCGGTATATGATTTTATAGATTGATTGGTTTCTGTGAAGATGTTTTGTAAGATTTGTAAATGTAAGATTCTGCAAAAAAAATATGGCACATTAGTTCTAGTTTGAGATAGACTTACTTAAGTTATTTCTTGGGCATTAACGAGATTACTTGTTTTAATATTATAAATTGAATATCATTTATTCAACTAAAACATAAAAAACCTGTGCTGACTGGAACCGGCAAGAAAGTCAATCGGATATCATTACGAAATTATGAATAGTGTGTTTTTTAGTTTCTTTTACTCAAAGTTACAAACTTGTTTCTTGACACATATTTCATTCAGTGCTAGTTAGCTACCCGAATCCAATGTTTAGAATTACTTTAGGACGCTTCATTAAGAAGCAAAAATGTACGAAGTCATCACTTGAGATGGATATTTATGTTTTATTTATTTTTTCATATAGGTACAATTATTTCTAAAATATAGGTTTTATCACATCATAAACCCAATTCATCTATACATATAATAAAGCAGTATAAACTGTGTGTCTGTACATTGAATAAATTGTTCAAAAAATGAGTGTAGGCGATAAAAAGAGTGACAAAACATAAAAAAGCAATTTTTAAAATTTTTGTCTGCCAGTCTGTATGTACACGCTAATCTCCGAAACTAATGACCGGATTTTCTTGCGTTTTTCACAGGTAGATTAAGCTTAGCTTGGGGAAACATTTAGGCTGTGTTTCATTGAAATCGGCTGATAGTGAAAATAGTTATCGTCATTTAAAGATAATTTTTTAATATGATAAAGCAGTAGAAACCCCATATATACATGCTAATCTCCGAAACTACTGAACCGATTTGCTTGCGGTTTTCACAGGTAGATTAAGCTTAACTTTGAGCAACATTAAGGCTTTGATTCATTGAAAGTGATTGACAGTCAAAAAATTTTCATTTAAGTGTGATTTTAATGTAATAAAGTGGTAGAAACCTTGTATGTACACGCTAATCTCCGAAACTACTGAAGATTTTCTTGCAATTTTTACAAATAGATTACGCTTATCTTGGAGCAACATTAAGGCTTTGTTTCATTGAAATCCGATGACAGTGAAAATAGTTATCGTCATTTAAAGTAATTTTAAATGTAATGAAGCAGTAGAAACTATGTATGTATACTACTACTGTTAATTATTATAATTATATAATTATAATAATTAACATTATAATTATATAATTATAATAAATAACTACTGATAGATTTTCTTGCAATTTTCACAAACAGTTTAAGCTTAATTTTAACTTGGAGCAACACTTAGGCTTTGTTTCATTGAAATTGGATGACAGTGAAAAAAGTTATTGTCATTTAAAGATAATTTTAAATTCGCTGCTCGCCTGTTATCGGCTCGCCTCGGACAAAGACGCGGGTACTAACTAGTATTTAAATATAATATTAATGAACACTCATAGTGGCGTTTCATTTCTGTAGAAATATTGTATGAAATCTACTTCTTCGTATTGGAGTAATTCTCTAGATTCCGTGAAAAAAATATATCACAGCTTATATTTTTTGATTACAATTACTCAATGTTAAAATAATATCTTGTTAAATTAACTAAATGAAGTTACATTGAAAATTAAACAGTCATAGCTACTCACTTAGATTTCAGTTCCAATATCTTTGTTTTCAGAGTCAAAAGTTCACTTGAATTATCACTGAATTTCACTGCATTTTGAAGACGATGATTAAGCCATTCCATCATCAGTTCTGCCTTTTCATTCTCCTGTTCTTTCAATGTATTCAATTTCTCATCCAAGCTCTCCTGTAGTCCCTTTATTTGTTCTTGTCGTGATTGTTTTCCTGAGACAGTTGATTGTTTAAGGTTCTCCAATTCAATGGTAAATGCTGGTATTTTGGATTGAATTTTATTGATGATAGCCTGGTTGAGTTGTGTCTGCTCATCATATGTTAATTCTGCTACCGTTTGATGCATAAGACCTAGAAATTTAGAAACCGATTTAATATTTATCAAAAAGCACATAATGTAAGTCCATTTGAATCCAGTTTGCTAAAAGGTAGGTAAATAAGATTGTTTCATTTAATAAATTTCGAAAAGACATTTTAAAATAAATTTATTTCGTATTAAATACTGCTTTTAAAATACTTACCTTTATAGCAAATTGAATTTATATGGACTAATACGCGAAAAACACAATTGTTTCAATAGATGTCATGGTACTGATTCAGGCTCAGACATTAGACTCAGTATGTCAAACAAATTTTCTTCTCTTTCTACTTCATTGAGTGTAATCACGAGTAAAAAAATTAGCTATAGCAAGCACGGTGACCTCACACTGTCAGTACAATTCATGTCAGGTTATGAGTCAGTTGTGAAATAATTATTTGCAAAATACTCATAAATCTAAAGTGATGACTACTAGCATTCATAAAAACAAATATGTCATGTTCAGCTGTATATACTTGTACTATGACCTTCCCGAATCACGCACATTAGTAAACATTTTGAAACTCCATCAACAATAAAGGACACTTTAAGACCATGTTCTTAAAGCAAAGGCTCGGAATCACACACATTAGTAAACATTTTGAAACTCCATCAACATTAAAGGACACTTTGAGGCCATGCTCTTTAAAGCAAATGCTCCTTTCATTGTGATACTTGTGCAGTAGCATGACATCGTGAAACATGACTGCATTGCATTACATGACATGAATAAGAAAATCATCTTGCAGTAGTACTGAAATTATCTTTTATTAAGAAATCTAAAAATGAAACGCTAGGTTTGATGGCATATAATATGGAACAGGCTTATTTGTCCAGCAAGGGATTTCTTCCAGTTGAGGTGATGTGATCTTTTTAATAACAATGATAGTACTCCAGAGGATTACACAAGTTGTGTGACCCCAAACTAAGCAGTAAGTTTGTACTATGGATATCACACAACGAATTCTGGGGGAGCTCCCAGTAACACACGGACTCCAAGCCGATTTAGAAAAGTTTGTTTCCTAAATTGACCTGAACGGGGCTTGAACCTGGGACCCTAGCGTGGAAAGCAGGTGCTCTGGCGCTGCCCCAACGGGTCAGGAGATGGACGGAACACAATAGGAGCCCATTTTGGATATCTGGATAGAATGAGACTTGGTGCTCTTTCCTCTCTGACTTTAGGGATACAGTATTTGACATTAGGGATACAATGGGAGGTTATGTATGTACGTAGCTATAAGACCAACTTTAGCTATAATTTCTCCTAAAACTTTAGGTATGGTTCGGCAAGGCATTAGACCAACTATTGTTTCCCCCTTGTGACAGTTGATCATAGATATCTTCTTATTCTTGTGAGCAAAAACTATGCTAACATAGCTGATGCTGATGTTCCAAAAGCTAAGAATTAAAGAAGAATCAAATTGCAAGAGCAGTTTCACTTAAATAAACATTTTCTATTTAAAAACAACTTCCGGCAGTTAAAAATTTCAAATAGTTAAGAAAAGCCTAATACCAAAGTCTAAGATCATTTCTCTGTTATTATTTTTTTTAACTATTTGAATCTATTTAAAAAAAAAATCATTGACACCCTAGTTATACACATCAAAAAGTGAAAAAACATACAGTAAGCCACAGTTATGATCGCAACAGAATGAGTACAGGTCTGGCGTGACCTGCATAGCCACTTACATCAGAAGCTACAGTCATACAAATTACAAAATTAATATCTTGAAAAATTTAAATATTGCAGTTGACTTTAAATCTTGAATACATAAAGGAAATACCTTGTAGTCCTCATGTTGCATAACTTTAAGAAAAAATTAACAAATGTGAACCAATCTAAACCTCAGCCAATTTCTCTTATAGGTTTTTATACGTGCACAAAAATTACAAACTTAGTTACCCAGTAAAATTGAAGTACTTTGATCAGCAGTGCTTAGTTTGTGCAAACTAGAATGGTGTGTAAGATCACAATCTGCTATGATTCTATTTACTTTTCCTTTCAACACTGCTGATAATTTGCTGTTTGGCTCGTTACATATTTCTTTTATCATCTCCAGAAGAAGGTTCTCCTGGTTGATCTTCACTTCCAGTAGTACACCTTCAGTATTTGTCGTAGAATCCATATTAATTAAATACAATATTCAATGTTATAAACACGTCGAAGTAAAAGCAATAATAAAAGTCGATATTTTAATTTATTTCTATAATAAAAGAAGATAGTTGACGTTGTTGAACTTTGTCTAACATTCAAAATTGAAAAAACAAAAACCAAAAAGAGAAAAGAATTTGTATCGTAATTTTTAAATTAAAAAGAAAACAACAACTATCAACTGTCATCAGCTTAGTCATTGGTCATCAGCAATCACCAATCAGGATAGGGCTAGATAGGCCATCAGGCATCGGAAATACACACTAATACGATAATGTTTGCGAACGAGAATATAAGGATTACGAATTAAATTATGACTTTTTGGCGAGTAAGGGAAAGAACAGTTGACATTTTATTTTGATTTTCTATTTATTTTTGCATTTTTGAGAGTATTAAAGTACAAAAGTGATGGAATATTATAGGTACGTTAAAGTTCCGTCGAAATAAAAAGAATGGAGATTTAATAAACAGAAGAAGTGAAGAAGTCGTTTTTAATACCATTGTAGGCTACTATCAATTTACTGAAGGAGTATGAAAGACTTAGTAATAAAAAAACAGATATTTCATATAAAAAGATAAATCATTTTTTTACATAACAATGACAGAATTGTTTATAATAAACATGAAACAAGTTACCAGTATATAAAAGAAAAGACGAAGACTAATAGGACTTTGTGGTGAGAACGGGAGTATAGTGAATTTGGCATTTGGAACGGCAGAAATTTTTCTTCTGATAAGTTAGTATGTGTGACGAATTGCCAGTATGTGGCCGGTACATAAAAGAGAAGACGAAGAAGAAGACTATTTAACTAATAACTACTATGCTAAATTACTAACGAAAACCACTTTATTAGCTTTAAAATTATTAGTTTTAAAATACAAAAGTGATAGCATATTGTATTTTAAAGTTCTGTGTCAGTGAAAAGAATGGAGGAGATCTAAATAAACATGTGTAGCTGAAGTTTTCGCGCTCTTCCAAGAAGTCCTTTTTAACTCCAGTAAAGCCTGCTATCAATTTACTGGAGGAGTGTTAGGGACAGTCAGTGTTTCTCCAGAAGTTACGTCATTAGGCTGATGGTCTTGTTGTTACCAATGCCTTAAAAAAAAAAGAAAAAAAAAGAAAGATTATGCCAAATTTTATGCTACTTTGCGCTATTACCATCATAGTAACGTAGTGATTATATTCTCTTTGATTACCATGCAAGTTAATTTATAGTTTGTAGATTTTTATGTAAAGTTAGTTTGTCTATTTTAATATAGAATGACCTGAAATTAATCATTAAAATAATTTTAATCTATAATGTCGACGCTATCAACGGAGGACTTGAAAAAGACTAGCGGAGCAGAGTCAGATGTCGACTCGAATTCTCAAATCATGCAATCAGAATCTCTAAAAGCTGCTGAATTTAGTGAAAAATCTAAAATAAATAAAAATTTAAACGAGTCCCAAGTGACTTGCTATTGGTATGTATAGAAAAAGACAGGAAAACATATCTCTATTGGCTTTTATAACCTATCTTGAATAAATGGTATTCTATTCTACAATTATTGTCAAATGATGTACATACTTTTTTATTTTGTATTTTTTTAGTGGCAAAGACAGGAACCTAAACATTGTGGAGTTATTGTGTGCATCATGCAATAGATGGTTTCATGAATCTTGCATTGGTTACCAGTTGGGTAAATTGGTCCCATTCATGACAAACTACTTGTTTATCTGCAAGAACTGTTCGCCAACTGGGTTAGAGACATTCAAAAAGAATCAAGCTCGTGAGTAAAAGACTCATATTATTGATGATTTAAAGAATCAAAGTAGATGATATTGAAATAGTTTAATTAGACAGTTAAAGATCCTTATAAGAATTTAAAATTATAAAAGCTATCAATTTATAAATTATACAATTATAAAAGCTCTAAAAATAGTTAAAGTAGCCTGGCCACTGGCTTATCTGTGCCAATCTATTCCAGATCCACATGGAGTATGTGCCATCTCTTTCTCACTTTATTTGTTATAAGTGCATATTTGTTGTAAGTTGCTAATTGCAAAACTCAAGAATTGTTGGACTGATGTGTCATTTTTTTTTAATTGTTCATAATTGGGTAAAGTTTTTATGGAAAAAAAATTGGAAAGTTAATAGAAAAATAGTAAAACTCAGGGAAACTGAAAGTGCTTTTTGTATGACCATAACTCATGAAAAACACTACTCATGTTACTGAGCCACAGTAACATGAGGCCAGGCACTGCCACTTGTAATTAAAATTTGCTATTGTTAAAGGCTTTTGTACATTCAAATAGCTTTCATTTAGAGAAAAAGTAAAATTATTTTTTTATCTGAAAATAATCAACATTGTAAATCTAACATTAAATTTAAAAAGTGAACATTGTTGTAATAATACTTATGAAATGAGAGGAAAAGGAATAAATACCAATTATTGTATGTAGTATGTAGTGTGTATTGTGTCTTCTATATAAATAAAAATTGTATATAAATAAAAATTTCTATATAAATAAAAATATCTTTGTACATTTGTCCTCTATCAATCTTAAGCCATTCATGCCATTATAATGAAGCTTTGTTGAACGAGTTGTGATTTGTTCTGCACACACTCGTGAAAGTCTCTATTATTTAATTTAGTAAATAAAAGACTATGTGAACAAAGTCCTAGACAGTAACTTACAGAACTTACAGAGTAGCTAGTAACTTATAGAAATATTCCTATTATAATGTAACATGTGAACTAATGCCTAATAATATTCCTTTTTTAGCATTTCCCCAAATGTGTCTCACAGCTATTGCAAATCTTAAGCAGGAGAGCATTAAGGATGGAAGCAATAAGCATCTGTTTAGCAAAGACAGAGAAATTATACCTTATATTGACCAATATTGGGAAGCTATGACTACCATGCCAAGAAGGTATATTATACAATTTCAAAAATATGTTATGCCTATTGTCAAATAAAAGAAATGGAATTTTATGTGAACGTAATGATTAATAATAAAATTTAAGTACTGAAATGCCCACTTTTTTATTAAAATTTAACTGGCCATTTCATTCTGTGTTATATTTTTAAATACATATAATACTGGCCATATTTAGAAGCAAAAAAAAAACAAAATGTTTATGTCAGTTGTGAGTATAGTAACTAGCTATTGGAAATAAAATAAAAATAGTTATTGTTACATTCATACAGCCATATTACAGGTACTATACTTTTAATTGTTAGTCTAAAAAAATTTAGAAGAAGGACTTAGTTATTATTGAAGTGTAAGGTGTAATTTTAATTAAAATCAAAATTGTATTTTTCTCATTGTAATTGCAATGTAAATGAAAAGATGGAAACCCTGTGAGTGACATACAGACAAATAGACCAAAACTGTAGGAGTTTCTAGATAAGAGAACCATAAAATGTATTGGCAATCTGTCTTCTCTACTTATGCCAATATAACATGTTGTACATACATATATATCTTCATGCTGTATCCTTAACGGGGTAGTCAGCGAGGATGGAGCGCTAACATGTTGTATTATATAAATATTAAAGGTTTTGTAAATTTTCAGAGTAACTCAATCCTGGTATGTGACAGTGCAACGTGCCCTCATAAAGGATATTCAAGTACTGTTCACTTATGAGGAAGACGCATCACATGGGCCCATGTTTGGACTCTATAACATGGAGTTAACTGCCATCAAACCTAACTATGAAGCCATGATTAAGCAAGGGCAGCTGAAGGTCACTGATATGGGGATAGCCACAGGTAACTTTTTATTTTGTCTTTTAACTAATACACAAATAAGTATACAATAATTAATATTAAAAACTAGTTACTAACTAAAGGTTTAACCAGTGCATCCTCTATTATGTTATCTCAGTCTATTCATATGCACATTTAGGTCTTGTAATAGCGTGTACATTGTCAACCAATCGGAGTGCTGATACTGCAGCAGCATTTAGACGTAAATTGATTTCAAACAATATAAACAATATTTCCACTCTGTAGGTTGAATGCTCCATGGACAAACAACAAACACTGTTAATTACACTTAATTTAATACCCGAAGCAAATCATAGATTTCTCAAAACAACAAATACCTCATGAGTATCTAATAACAAAACAGGAGCATCATACACCAGCGAAAAGTACTTTGGTTTGGGTTTTTTAGCATCTGTTTCTCTAATTAGTCACTGCTTTGTGTTATAATTATAATACAGGATATTTCATATTCTTCATGTATTTTTTTAGGAATTATTACGATTGTCACATGTTTTACTCCATTTTAGAATCTGGAATGGATTACTTTGCCGATTGTAGAATTTGGTATAATCTCTTCTCTATTCTCTTCTCTAAATCATACAAAACAAAGTCGCTAGCCACATCTATCTGTTTCTCCACTTACTACTTTTAAAGCATGCCACGGATTTTGTTACGGTTTTCACTATAATTTAAGAATTTCTTCCATGGCGAATGTTTTCGTACATTATAATAGTTCCCACTCGGGCGAAGCCGGGACGGGTCACTAGTAATTTAATATTTTGATATTCGTGTACCTAGATGGTGAATCATAGTTTCATTTTTATGAATCGTGCTTTCACTACAATACAAAATGTTATTGATACAATTATATTGAACTATCGACAAGTAGATAACTGTAAGTCATCAATTTGTTATGTATACTGATGCCCAATTGGATATATTATTTACAGATGTTAAGAATAATAAGAAGCTTTTAAGTAGATACAGAGGCGATATTTTTTTTTTAAATTGTATTTTGTAAAATAAATATTTTAGACTTTTAATTTTAGAATTCATGTAGTATTTTCTAAAAACTCCTTCATATTTGTCTCAATATTTCTGACTAACAGAATGAAAATAACAAACTTATAATTATAACACAATAAACAATATATTAATGAACTTACAAAATGGGAAATGAAAAAAAAAAAAATTGTCTCAACATTTTTGGCGCACTATATAAACGACAATTTTGTACATAGGTAGTTATTTATAGCACTGTCGTAAATATAATAAGGAGTATTAAATAACTTTTTTATGGAATTGGAGAGGAGGAATGGAGTTTATGGAACTCGTCTTCGCTTCGCACGGCTCGTCCTATGTTGAAATTACATGTTCTAATAATTGGGGTTCATTCAAACATTGAAAAATATTTCCGTAATTCGATGTGTGCATATTTTGCAATGTCACATCTCGGATCATTTTATGTAGTACATCATTGTTACTGATTTTGCTATGATGGTACATAACAAACATTTGCGTAGAATTTTTTCACTTAATTTACAAATAAAATAAGACATCTTGCATTCTCTTAATGCTTTAATACGTGGTAGGATCAAAAAGTAGTAGGACTGAATTTCTAGCGCGAACGGAGCGGCGGAGGGGGTTGGAACACCTGGGTGTGGTAGTGGGGAGCCTTCCGAAGAGACCGATATTGTTTCCAGTCGCCTGCGGGCAAGCGAAGAGTAAGCACGTTGATTTCTGTGAACCTCTGTTAAGAAGTGTCGTCGCGATCTAAGATGGAGGAGAATCTCGAGCAACGCTACGCCATCAAATTCTGCGTCAAACCGCGACGGAGACCGATCAGAATGTTTAAGGAGGCCTATGGGGATGCTGCCATTCATGCCATGCTTCACAAGTCTCTGCGTCCGAAGAAAGCAAGAATGAGCAAGTCAAGGGTCAAATCCATGCTCATCTGCTTTACTTAACTCTCGTGGTGTGGTTCACAGGGAGTTCGTATTCTCTGGGCAGACCGAATGCCAGTTTTTACGTGGACGTGCTTGACAGGTTGCGCAAACGCGTCCTCCGCCTGCGGCCAGATATCGCCGATTCTTGGAGACTGCTGGCGAGGGAGTTTCTGGCCAAGCACAGGGTTGTCACGTTGCCTCACCCCTTCTACATTCCAGATCTGGCACCGCCGGACTTCTTCCTCTTTCTTCGGCTCAAGCGGGACCTAAAGTGAAACCGTACAGCTCCGTAGAAGACGTCCAAGGGGCCGTGACGGCATCTCTGAAGGGTATCCCGGAAAGCGAGTTCCAGAAGGCGTACGCGCAGTGGGAATCGCGTTATACGCGTTGTGTCGAAGCACAAAGGTGCTATTTCGAGGACTACTAAGGATTTGAACCGATTAGTTCAATAAAACAACTTAAATTAATTCAGTCTTACTACTTTTAGATCCTACCCTGTAGTTCTCAGACGTCTCAACGCGACCGCCCGTGATTTTGCTAACACTGTTAAAAGTTTCAATCTTTGCCTAGGAGTAATAAAAATGTCTTCTATTTGGACACCATGCTTTCATCCTTTTCTTTGTCCTAGGGCCAATTACTGTTTTTTTTTTACCGTGCGCAGACGGTTTTCTCTTTTTCGTCACCTACGGAAATAAGAGATAAAAGTATTACATATCTTCTATTCCTCACGAATCTGCTGGCGTGATGACGTGACCTTTTTTGGCTATCAGCTAGCATTAGTTATTGGTTTTAGTTTTTAATTTAGACAAGTTCTTTTCTTAAATTGACACTACCGGGAATCGAACCCGGGACCACAACTTGAAAAACAGATGCTCAGCCACCGCACCAATGGGCCAGTTATTGGTATATATAACTGATAATTGGGATTACGAGTAGATAAATAATATATGCACACTTAGTGATTGGTAGTATTTCGGTACTGCATCAATTTTTAGTCGTCTTACTGATGGTCCAGTAACAAAACTGGATTTTTCAAAATGTTTAGAGCAAAACCTAGAATATTTTCTTGCTTCAGCTTTGATGCATTGAATTTTAATTTCAGGAAATTTAGGAAACAAAAAAAGAAAATTCACGATTAAAAATCAGGAATACCGATTTAACTAATTTCGATATAGACAAACGTCACTAGAAATGAGGCCAAAATAATGAATTAAATAACATGAATTATTGCATTATTACCATCAATTTATTCTCATGACTTAATTCTATGACTCAAAACATAATTATCTTTAATATTAATCATTAATCAAAATTCAGTATTTTTACGACGATTTTAAGAGAAAATTACGACAATGACACATATGAACTTAGATAAAAAAAATACATAGATAGACCCATACAAAACAAGTGAAGACAACAAATCAAGAAGGGGTTACAATTAAACGTAAAATATTTTGCACAATAAACTCATTTCACCTAGTAACACATTATGTTCTAACATAATTTAGTTAAAAAAAATGCGGAAATATGTATTTAATTGAAGGTAACCTTTACAAACATTTAAGAGAAGTTTAAGAATATTTCTCGCAATCATATTAAAATTCCAAACTGTGTGGAAGACCACTGATATCTCTAAAATCAATATGGGAGTATTGCAATACCAATTCGTTTATCTGAAATGAGGGGTAATTTGACAAGATTTGTTATTAAATAGTAGTAGTAAGCCCTAGTAAGCCCTGTAATGCACACTTCGGTCTCCGCTTACTTTAGTTGAACGCGCACTTTAGTGCGCTCATCACAAAGACAAGTAAATGGAAACTATCTTTATTTAGTTGTACATAAGGTCTACATTCAAACGAACTACCCAGGTAGTTTTGGAAGTTTCCGACTATAGACAATGCAGTTTGCACGAAGTTTGCACAGACGCTCAGTTAGTGATGTAACAGTGAGATAAACTAGTTATTGATCGACAAATAGTTACAGATCTGCCATAAAGTATGCCAAGTAATTATTTCCAATAATAAATGATATAATTGTTGATAATTATTACAATATGTTTAGTTATTGAAAATGATCACAACTTTGGCGCTCCGTCCTCTCTGATTACCTCGTTGGGGATACGGCGTGACGTTATGTATGTATGTATTACAACTTTTATAGTTTATGTAATCTTTATTTATACAAGCATATTATTTTATTCAGTTTTCTTAAATCTCCGCATGAGAAAGAAAGGTGGATTTAACCAACAGGGAGGCAAAAACCTAGAATACGACACTCATATCTATATATCCAAAAAACCCATAATTCGCCATCTTGGATTTGAAAATGAACGTCATTTTAGTAATCAGTATCCCGAGAAACTTATAATATGACACCCATAACGAATTATCCAAAAAAGTAAAATTCGCCATCTTAGATTTAAAAATGAACGTCATTTTCGTAATCGGCACCCCGAGAAATCTAGAATATACCACCCATATCTATTTATCAAAAAAAAAAAAATTCGCTATCTTAGATTTGAAAATGACGTAAAAAGTTACGCTTCGCTTTTTGTTACCGCTTGATTTTACTCTCCATAAAATTCCCCTACCGCGGGCTACATATGAAAGTAGATTCTTTAGGAGTAAACTCCGAAATTCGATCAAACGAGAGGCTCAACGATATTTATAAAATGGTAAAGACTTTTATACGTTTTTCCTTCAAATGTTAGGTAGGACTTTTTATTCCCTAAATTTTTTAAAATTCTCGGATCATTAGTTCCGGAGATGGGGAAGCGAAGAATAATCAAGTCAAGTCGGAATACCGAATCGAATCCGAACATTAATAAATAATCTTATGGGAATCATGTTTTTTTTATTAAAGCGTTATTACCACAAAGGGCAAAAAAAAACGTAATGACGTATTGAGAAACTTCTTTTTGAAGTCGGTTAATAACAATACTAATTGTTGTTACTTAAAGCATAAGCGTAACTAATTGAAACATTTGATGTTTTTTATTAAGTTTCGATACAATTGCTTTTATCGATAAACCAGAACATCTTTAGTTGATTCCACAATGTGATACCAGTTTAAACTAGATTCGACAATATTGTGCAACATTCGAGTGTAGTAATTTATTAACTAAGACAATAGTAACTAAATAGTAACAGTAGTAAAAGATCATAAGCTTTAGGCCTTAGGGCAAAGTGGCATACGACCATGCCTATCCTCTGAACATCACTATGAATAGGTATTAAATACATAAAAATATATTACGTGTAAGTTGTTCATTTAATAGACTATACATTGAATAGTTTGTATGTAACAATTTCAGTTGAGAATATTTTCTCGTTACATACTTTTTAGAGAGTGATTTTTTTTTCATAACTAGCGACCGCCCCGGCTTCGCAAGGGTAGAAATTTTCGTAAATAACCCATCATTTTTTAGTAATATATAAAAGATAAAAATGGTTACTGTGGGTTATTCTTAGGAGATAGACATATAACATCGCGTACTTTTCTGTAGACCTATTTAAGGTATACAATACCGTAGTACATTATTTTGATCTATCTCGTAAGGTTTAGCCAGCATTAGCAATGTAAGCCCCCAAAAATATGTTTTTTACGACATCATTACAAATGATTGAAAT
Organism: Zeuzera pyrina; assembly: GCA_907165235.1. Classification (NCBI taxonomy): domain Eukaryota; kingdom Metazoa; phylum Arthropoda; class Insecta; order Lepidoptera; family Cossidae; genus Zeuzera; species Zeuzera pyrina. Next base: position 21,685,696 of record OU015624.1, on the reverse strand, counting down.
TCTCGTCTTTACTATAATATGCATGTATTATACATATAAGCCTTCCGGAAAAAAATCTCTAAATGATAGTGAAAACCGTATCAAAATCCGTTGCGTGGTTTAGAAGAAGTTAGCAGAGAAACAGACATACGAAAACACTTTGTTTTATACTATTTAGAGATTAGAGAAGAGAAGAGCAGTGAAGATTTGTTGTTATTGTAATATTTTTACTTGTTAGCTAGTTGTAGTAGTACGGTTCTCCTTTAGGAGGGAAGGTAAAGGGTTCTATGCCCATACAACCGATGTCTTCAGTAGTAAATGGGTAAATTCTTCATATTATTTCATTAGAATGTCAGCGTTATACGTTTTAATTGTTTCTTTGAGTTTCTGGCGACAAATATATTGAGGTAGTATTTTTAGTAGAATCCGCTGAGGCGGACTAAGCCACTAAAAAAATCTTGACGTCACACTTTCAAATAAGCACTTATTTCAACAATATCACATAAAAGCACAACAGCTTAGATACTTGGGACGCATAACTACGTCAATTTTACATCACAATATCCACTAGAAACCATTTGCATTAGATAATTAAAAAAAAACGCCCAACAGCTCCCCATAAAATCCCGCCAATAAATTCCACTTGTTAGCTAAATCTTTTATTAATACAGTATATAAATAAAAACCAACCAAGCGCGTGTTGGACCTCGCATAACGAAAGATTCTGTAGTTGAAATAAATGTACATGTACACTGTTGAAATTCAATTTACCTGATAACGTAGGTACTTTGTCGGGATTAGAGAAAAATAAAATATTTACGCATGTACAATATTCATTTTATCGGCAGCACAAATAAGTTTGTATTTCATAGTATTTCTTAAGCATACTCTGACAAAATAAAATTGTTTTTGCGATCGTTAAACTCAAAACAGTGTGGAACCGAAAATATCCCACATATTAGAAACTGTACTACATATTATCTTTTTCTAACCAATTTTCAATTTTCGTTGAAAGTGTTTTTGTGATTGTATTGCTTTAAATTTTTTCCAATTTTCCACTCCGTAGTTAAAAAGTTGCAGGAGACTTCCGAATTCGTGCAGGACACACGCTTATAACTACTTTATAAGCGCATATCTCATCTAGTTATTAACTTCATAAACAAGGCATTTTTAACCTGTATATACAATAGTTTTTGAAGACCTATATCAAGAGAGAAGTTCCAAAATTCGATACTCCCGGGGTGGGCGTCCTCGGGTGTCTGGATCTCTACGGCATGCATAAAAACTCCTTTCGCGGTGTGCCGATGTACTTCTCAGGCGGTCATGGAATCCCCCACATTTTCATAGTGTTACGACAGCGCGATCACACGCATATGATTTCCTCGGGGCCTATGGATGGACGATGGGAGATCCCGTGTCGATCTTACCATGGACGGAGAATGCCGTAATCTTATACTCTGGCCCGGGCTACAGGGCTCTAGTAAGACAAGCATAGATTCAGACATCCATTAAATGCGTAGCTTTTCTGTTTTTTAACACCTTAGTCCTTAGGAGTCTTCTAAAAATTGGTGAAAAGAAAATTAGCGCTCAATATAAGTTAATTTGCCTTAGAGGCTACCTTTAATGTAGGAGTTGTTAGTGAAAACGCGTCTCAATAGCACAAATTAATTAACACCTATTGCGATGTTAATAGATTTGATCTTGGTTAGCTATAAAACAGAAATGAATTGACGCAGTAGTTTTAAGATGAATAGGTATCAACTTTAATTATTAATTTTCTAAATATATCTACAGTAGAACTTATGTAGCTGAAATAGCTCTGAGGATAAGTGGGCTGAAATGGCAATGGGCAAATCAGGGCCGCCAGATAAGTGGCAAACGCTTCGTTCAATTGAAACGCTTGCTGGCGATATTGCTAGTCAAAAGTACCATTTGGCTACATTTTATACGAGGATTTTCACAGAACTTAACTTTTAGTTTGATTTAATAGAAAGTTAATAACATACGACTACCAATTTCAAATTCGTTACACTAGATCACGTGGTATTTGTCTTTCTATTCTACTAGCGTTTGCGACAATTGAGCCACTTGTCTAGGCCTTCTTGTCATATTTTTGTAAGCACGAAGACCCTATAATCACTTGCGAAATAAAGTTTTTTCGTTGCGACCACAGACCGATAGACGTTGTGTCGGACAAGCTTCCATAAAATTAACTATTGACTATGGTTAACACTGCACTAGCAAAATTACGCCAACCGCTATTACTGTGCCGATTGTGTCGGCTCACTTATCCTAAATGTATTGGCATATGATACACTTCAGCGCATAATACGGAATGATTCTCATATCATTGGAAAAATAAGCTAATTTTGATATTTTTTTTAAATCAGATTATGTGATGGGAAAAGGTACAGAAGAAATTTGAATTACAAACTACAAATTTGGCGCTAGAGGCATTTAAATCGGTCTAATAGTTAAAGTTATTCACGTTTACGTTTTGAGTTTTTTGCGGAATGAAATTTTTAATTAGGGTAATGAAACTGACCTTTTAGAATAAATTAACTCAAGAGCATCAAGAGAACACAAATTTAGAGCATCAATTACAATTTTTTTCTGTACCATAAGTTCTTTAATGTGTCAGATAATTATCATCTCTTTGGCTTCGAACACCTACCTAATCTTTTGTATTTTAGATGGGCTGGATAACTATTTAAATCTGACTCATAAAACTTTGAAATTGTAAACGTGCTATTTCTTTTGTTTCCTGTCTTTCGTAACTGTTACTTCTTTTGGTTCTACTTCAATTGTGCATTGGTTCTCTGAATAGATTACGACGTGCAGGGCAGATAAGAATTTATCTGTTAGGGATACAGCGTTAGGATATGTATGTATGTATGTAAAACATTAGTATCCATTACAAAATATATAATTTTGAAAACGGGAGACAAATGTGATGGACTAATGGGGTGGTACAAGTATCAGAATGATTTTTATGACCTTATTTTCCTACATTTTCAGTTAATTACTAAATAATTCTAACAAAATGTTGTTTTCCTTTTTCAATTATTCCATTTCATTAATAGCAACAACCATTTATTTTTAAAAATGTTGAGTAGTATTGACCGCATTTCCTTGGAAACAGGATCTAAAGCGTGATATGAGAATCACTCGCTATCTATAACTGGTGGTAGAGTCATGCTGCATTGCAGCACAAATCGGGCCGGCTCGACCGGTGATATACCACCCTCTCACAGAATATCGGCGTGAACTAATAGCATTTATTGCTGACGAAACACATCGTTCGGTGAGTGAGAGCGCCGGTGGCTCGTCACCCCCTCCCCTTCTTTCTCTCCTTTTCCTATTTCCCTAAAGGCTGGCAAAGCACCCGTGACTCTCCGTTGCGGGGTGTCCATGGGCGGCGCTGGTCATTCTCTAATAAGTGACCCGCTTGCTCGTTTGCTCCCTTTTTTATAAAAAAAAAATCTTCATTTTGCTGCGCCATCGAGCAATTTTAGTTATCTCAAGGCGCTGGCGCAGAAAATTGCGCCTGTGTAACTGAGTTGATGCAAGGAATTTTGTTGAGATACTCATTCCTACTGCTGACCTAGTTAAAATGGTAGCGAATTGGTGGAACCGAACAGCACTCGTCCGTGAGCTTTGGTGACATTTGGGGGTGGTCTATGTCCAACAGTGAACATAATCCGTTTATGTGTGTACGGGCTCAGTCGCAGTCAAGATTGGGGGGAGTGAATTTATTGTCATTATTATTTTTTTGTGTAGAATTACCTTGGTTTGTCCGTTTGTTTGTCACAGCCTTTTATCTCATGAACTCTGAAACATGGAATAGATGGAACAAACATGGAACTTCCAAAGTTAAGTCGGGTTTTCACTTTTTGGGATTTAGTTAAATAGAAATTAGAAATTATTTTTGTAAAAAGCAAATTGGCTATTAATCTTGAATCACTAAACTCCAACACTATTTGACCGATCACCATGAAATTAGGCGTATATGTATTTTTTCATTGAAAGGTTTTTATGCACTTTGTGTTAAATCGCCACCACACGGACGATGTTTAATTTAATATAACGAACAGTATGCAATTAGGTGATGTATTTGGATTCAGTGTAGGTACATATCACGTTACTGCACGCCATTTCCTATTCGAAGTGGATACAGCACTAAGAAGCTAACAAAATGACTGACACGCTTCTAGCAAAAATATTTGGTCTTTAAGATATCAAAGCGGAATATCGTGACAGGTCACTAGCACACATAGGGTTACTAACTTTAATTACAAAAGTATAATATAACGAGGTCGGAGAAAAAAAACGAACAGTATTTAGGAGAGAAACAGTATTTTATTTTAATCTCGCACGTATAATTTTAAGTCAGTTTCATATCTTCTCAATTCGGATACCAATGTTTTATAGGGATGGTTGACTAGGACAGTATTTCCGGTACTTTATTTTTCTTGAACAGTAAACAGTATCACAGACCAAAATAAGCATAATACGGTATTTAACAGTGTAGTTGACAACCCTAAGACTATATAACTACATGATGAGGTAGTTTTTGAAGAGCATTTGGATTGGGCTAATATTATAACAAGTCTTAGGTCTAAGACAGTCTGACGCTCATCTACATTGTTGTGTAGGATTATGACGTATCCCAGACACCTTTCACTGAACTAAATTCGACGGCTCTCTACAGCGACAGCGACAGTAAAATTTCTTATAAGACATTACTCACAAATTAAATTCAATATTGTCATACATACTATACGCATGATATGTCTCGTGTCGGATCAACATAGCTGGTCTGGACAAGATGTCTTGGGTATGGACACATGCAAGACGTCTTGTTTAGACACGCCAGTTACTCGCTTATACATTCAAGTTGCAACCTGCACATACGGCGGATCTATGTTAGATACGACATGCTACAGATGTTGCTATCATATTTACAAAAGTCCCTTCTGTAATTCTTCGCATGTTTAAAGGATGTATATAATTTCGTCTACCGTGATCCTGACGATGTTTTCTTCTATGGTATAATAAAGCCATTACAATTAAACGTCTTCTCTCCATGTATCTCGTTCGAAATTTACTACAGATGTGGTCATTATGGTGTCTTGCTAATGACTTCAATTAAGTGTCTAGGATACGTAAGACAAAATTCTTGTCTAATCCAGACAAAATGCTTATCTATAGTCAAGACAATGTCCTATAATGCACAGCCGTCCTACGGGATATGCACTCTTTTGAAAATTAGATTTCAAGAAAACGAATTTCTTTAAAGACGTTTGTCAGTTACTTGTAAAACTACATTAGTTTCAAGGAGAAAGAAAAAATGAAAATATATAAACAATCTGGCCATAAATACTGTTACAATAAAAAATAACATAATATTACATTTAAATTTAGAACCTGTCATTCTCATTTAAGTATTCTCATGTTCGCGCCAATATTTGTTAAATAAATGGAGTGGGATGGTAAAGAGAACCGAATTGCTGTGACAGCATACACAAAGTAGGTAAAGCCAAATGCAATTTTTGAAAAGGATGCATTAATGGCACTTCAAAATTGGTGAGAATATAGACAAAATTGTAATGAATTGCTAGTAAAAAATATAGTTATATAATCAAATGTTAATCCTTCATTAAAAATATATTAGCTTTAAGAAATTTTAAGACTATAAAATAATTATTGTCAATAAAAAAAAAGCAATTATTTAAAATAACAGATTGTACTATGAAAAATGACATTCTATATAAACTATATAAATAAACTTGCCAAGCTGTCATCCTGACAATGCCGACGTATCCGACGCAGTGAATGGTGTTGGTGCAATTCCGCGACGTCACTTTCTAACTCCTGTAAATAACTCTGAAATGCATCTACTAGTATATTTATATCTGGTAGAAATATATATATATATATATATAGTTTACTGCTGTTATATATATATATAACAGCAGTGGACGTCCTATGGCTGAAAAGAAGAAGAAGAAGATAAATATAGAAGATATATACTGCTATAATACATATACCAAGAGCAAAAGATGAAAAGAGAAGGTAGGATATAGAGATGTTTCACGATTAAATTTCTCGACTTCAACTATCTCTTTAGAGTGCGGACTCCTGTTTTAATACTGCTGCATGTATAAATGGGATTCCGATCTGGTGCTTCGACGGCCGCTGCCACGGCACGCTCTCTTCGCTCGCTTGGTTCGCGGGTTGTGGTAAAAAGACTTAACCTAACCTAACCAAAAAAATGATATAAATATATCGTCGTGTTTGTATTTTGTGTTACTAAAGAATTTGCAAAATTTTACCCAATGTGAAACAATCTAAAACCTTAGCGTGCATTTGTCCTCACGATTTCCTCTCAAGCATTTATTATCATCATTACACCACATTAAAGTTTCAGTGATTGAAGGTGTAACCAAAATTAAAGGTCCCAATTTTTTGTGAAAACTGTTAATTTTGAAGTTTACCGTTTTTTTGTAGCAATGACCATTAATTTTAAAGAAGATGTGATTTATATGAAAAGTAGCAAATTTAAAGAGAAAACCATCAATTTTAAATATTGAGATTTGTAGATAAAATTATTAATACTATAACTTCATTATATACATCCTTTTTTGAAACTCTCCATCCTCTTGATATTAGTCGAATGTTTGTGTACTGGACTATTGATAGGTATAATCAAACGTCCTCTGTTTGTGATAGAAAAGGATCTGGACGTCCAGATAGTATTCGTACTAAAAAGGCGATCAAAGCAGTGAAGGAGAGAATCTGAATAAATCCTGTCCGAAAGCAAAACATTTTATTTAGGGAAATGAATATAGCACCCAGAACCATGTTGCGTATTTCAAAAGATGACTTAGGACTTGTAGCTTATCTGACGCACTGGACAGGTACACAATTGATAATTAAAAAATGAATAGGGTGATAAAATCAAATCAACTTCTTAGGCGGTACGCATGGGAGGTCACAGGAAATTTTTATTTATTGACGAGAAAATTTTTACTATCCAGCAACATTTTAATATTCGTAATGATCGAGTTTAAACTCAGAACTCTAGAGAAGTTTCTCAATTAGTGAGTAGGGTACAATGTGGGCATAATCCAGCTTCAGTGATGGTTTGCTGGGGTGTTAGCTATCAAGGAGTGACTGAGCCATAATTTTGTGAAAAAGGTATCAAGACATTGACCCAAGTGTATTAAGATACGATTCTTGAGAAGGTAGTTAAACCTCGTAACAACACCATGTTCCATAACTAAGAATCGTCCTTTCAGCAAGACTCAGCATCGGCTCATAAAGCTCGATCCACACGAGCGCGGCTGGAAAGGAACGTTTCTGACTTCATCAGAGCTGAAGACTGGCCGTCATCTTGTTCCGATCTTAATCTACTTGATTGTGATTTATGTTCTCTTTTAGAGAGTATGGCGTGTGGCATGCTCTAAATGCCATGACATTTCGGAGGCCCTAAAACATCCCAGAAGATTGGCAGTGGCGAATTTTCCCATGGAGAAAGTGCGTGTTTCACAATGTTTAAACGATTAAGGCCAATGGAGATCATTTTTAATGAGCTTCATATTTTTAAAATACTATTATATTAATGTATAAAATAACGCACACTGCCGTAAAAAAAAATCATATTTTGCCGGCCGGAACTCACCCAAAAGATAGTGAGTGAACAAGTCTTTTCGAGGTCTTTATCACGTCTTTATTATTTATTGCATACATATAATATAGGAAAATGTGTAAAAATCAACTTTAATTTTTTCCGTCTATCATGTTAGTCCCTTTTATTTGTCTACTCTAGTCAGTAACTCGGTACCCGTGAGTAGGCCGTGCAAGCAAAGAGTCCGTGACAGATAGGGTCTATGTAGAACTTGTATTGACGATAGAAAAGTCATTGTTTCGCATCACATATACTCATCGCTATTGATTTTGATGTACTTTGATATTAATCCATCTCACAGGGATAATGACGTGAAGATATGTACGTACATGCGTTACTGGAAACTATAGTTCGTTATGTGGCCACAGTATTATACGCTTAATTAATTTTAATTTGTTCTCTTGTTAAGTGTCTTTTTAATAGAGATGTTTAAAGATTAATCGATTGAGTTTGTAACACACCAGTTAAATCGACTGAAAATGTAAATAAACGATTGTATTCTAATAATATTAATTCATTTCCAAGTGATTACGTCGCATTGTTTTGATCCAATTTGAGCCACTCGCGCTCGGTAGATGTTTTGAAGATTACTGATACGTAGTTGATTTGATGGTGTAATTTGCAATATTTGCAATTATGTATGTTTTGTTTTTAATTTAATACATTATATTAATTTGTTTATACTGTGTCTGTTAAACTGTTTTGTTTAACTTTGCATTCCGATCATCTCGACGCATGATCATTAAACGTTCCGATTTCGCGAAATAGCGATTTAATTTTAGAACATTTTTTCTGCACGAGATGCATTTCACAGCGAAACACCCTAACTGTAAAACCATAAACCGACAGACGAGAGCTGGACGCGTGCCAGTCATTCAAAACAGTATCATTTCATGTACACTGCATGTACTACTAGAACAAATCCATGTATTGAATAATGACATTGTTCTGCATGTATTAGTGTTTGTAAACACGGACGGCACACGCACACATGCGCGGTTCATAAACACTGTTATATGTAGTGTGTATTTCCTCGATAAGTCTACATAGGCCATGTCGCGTTAGCGGTGCGATGTCTTGAATGTACTTATCGATTTCATATTTAAATGGCTAACGTCTGAATCACCTTGAACTAATGGCTGGTGAGTATTTTTGAATATTAAAAACAAATGTTTTCACGCTTAATTAAATATTTTTTATTGGCGTTACATTTGATAATATGTTTTTGCTTATATGTATATTTAAATAGGTATGTCGATGTTATCTCGTTGTCGGTGGCGTATAGGGAAACTTATTGATACTTACTTAATATTGTATGTGTGTATGTTCGGTTAAAGATAAGTTTAATTATTAGGTATTTAGGCAGCTATGAAGACACGTAAGTGCACATGGCGTTGGTTCGCACCTATATTTATGTTATTATCTTATCTTTTGTACTAAATGAAAATTATATCAGTCATTGAGTTTAGGATATACTGAGTAGCGATGGATATTGACTGTAAGTTTTTTCAAATTTTAAATTTAACTTTTCCAACGTAATTTCTTGTGGATCTCTCGGCATTCATTTTATATCCATTTTGACCAGAATATTAAGTAACAGTAATATTTTTAATTATTTATAGATTAGGTATATTTAGAATTAAGGTGATTTTGGCCTTAAATACCAATCAGCCATTTTATTACTATAAGTCTATTGATCCTACTCCTGCACCATTAATTACTGATACAGTTCACGTATAAAATATTTATTGTATGTCGTACCTTTAAAACGTAAACTAAGGTAGTGTTAATATAGAATCGATTAAAATTATATTATCGTTAACCTTTATGAGTTTTTTTCAATAAGTTTTCAGTACGATGACGTAATCAGTCGAAGTATATGACGTCATGTCCAATTTTGAAGAAAACAATTCCAGCAATTCCTATGGGTTTGCATAAACAATTTTTTGCGTTTATTATTTACGAAATAACGTGAAAAAACGTGAGTTCTATTTGATCTTTCCGCCATCCTTTCTCTGAAAATACTAGGCCTAGAAAACTAACGTCGGAGTATATGGGTCGATCAATTATTTAGTCTCGCTGCTGTCCCAGAATTTTAACAACAGTTACTCGTAAGATATAGTTGCGTATTCATTTCGTACATAAATATCGTATTTATCATAAAAGCTAATATAACGGCTGTTCCAAAATTCACGCAAGATTAGATTTTTGCACAGTAAAAGCGTTGCCAATGAAAAAAAAGACAGCGTGACAGCTAATGATTAGGTTATTGAAATCTTTCAAGAAGAATTCTTGAAATTTTTTATATTTTTCCAAGGTTTTAAAAATTTCGGAAAATTATCCATCTGACAGTTGACTGTTCAGGGTTATTAAACATGGAGCGCTACATGAAAGAATAGAGCGTTTTCATTGTTGAACAATGTTTTTAAAAGGATGAAGATTTGGCATCAACCTTCGCAATATTCGTACAAAATATGTGTGAAGAGATTATTTGAAAAATTCAGAGAGAGCCTTTAGAATTTTTTCTGGAATTTTTTTAAGTCTATGCCAAGAAGTCTACGTCCACTCTAGTCTTCAAGGAGGAAATCGAGCTGTGTCAACGAAATTTGGCCGCATTTATGCAAAATGTATGCCTAGCGTATGTGCCGGCAAAGGCGCGGAGCCCCGATATGCTATTCTTGACCATACAGTATACTATACACTATATACATGAAACAATAAAAAAATTACAATTTTTATTGAAAACGTGTTTTTCATCAAAATTACTTCTGTAATTTTTGGGACATCCATTGTATTTAGCTAATAGAGAAAAAGCACTTTCAGTTGTCCAAGGGACAATTTTTGATATTCTTTGAGGTTTTTTCGATTTTGTAATAGTTCCTTTTCATAAAAGAACATTGCTCAGTACACATTTCTAAATATAGTATACTAAATATAGTCTAAGTATAGTTCTCTCTGACTACCCCGTAATTAAAGTAAAAAGTAATTAAAATGAAAGAAAAAAAGAAGTAAATGAAATCTCTAGAAATTAATTTACTTTAAAGTTTAATTTTTGTACGTAATCTTCTACACGCGACTCAAATCTCCCACTTGACTATGGATTTCCTACTTTAAGCGACTAATTACGGAATATAATTTAACATTTCTAGAATACATAATATTAATCCATGCTTCATGTTAATATTATAAATGCGGAAGTCTTGACTGTCTGTCTGTTACGTTTTCACGGTTAAATCACAAGACCGATTTTGGTGAAATATAGAGCAGGATGGACATTGACTACTTTTTTTTTATCAAAAATCTACACCTACACCTAAGGGAGTGAAAAGGGGGATGAAACTTTGTTTGGGAAATGCTAAACCGCTGAACCGATTATGATAAAATTTGGTACAGAGATAGTATGCGCCCGGAGACAGACGTAGTCTATTTATTTTGGGGAATTCACGGAAAATTTTTCCACGCGGACGAAGTCACGGGTACGGCTAGTATTGTAAAAAAACTTTTATAAATATTCACGACTTGTACACATCTTACAATACTAATTTACGGGTCTATGTTGCGTTTATACTTTAATGCTAAATACCTCTTTTAGCCCGACGTTTCGACCGGATTGCACTGGATTTTGGTATTTGAGAGAGGTATTTAGCCTTAAAGTATAAACGCGACATAGATCCGTTAATTAGTATTGTAAGATATAAAAAAACTGCATTTATAGCTATAACGACTTTTATCCTTGAGTCCGTCCGCGTTGGATTATACCTCTATAATACGGAGTACTGTAGTTAATATTATATTTACATCAAACATGGATACCTGGTGGCATACTTAGTATGGGGCTAATAATTTCGCGCTATCTTGCTGAACATTGAACAAATTTGTACACCGAAAGCAATTTATATTTTAATGACAATCGAACGAATTCACATTTGTATACGATGTTGTTAAACTTTCACGACTTGTACACATCTTATAATATTTAATCACCACGATCGGTGCAATCCAGTCGAAACGTCGGGATAAATATATTTATCGGGATAATGAAGATTTTTTTACTTTTTTTTGAATTTAATAACAATATAAAAATCTTTATCACTCATTTGGTTCGTCTGTTGGGATCGTCACTCAAAGAGCACATTTTATGATGTGAATGAGTAGGTACATTAAAATAGCTATTACCTACTACTTTTTATAATAGGGTACAGAGAGTACACTTATTTGTTTCTTTCGTATAAGAGACCAGCGGATTCAACATTAGAATTTTTTCGATTCCCGTTTCAAGGAGTTAGAATAGAAGTTAGAAGAAGTTTAGAATTGAGAGTGAATTGAAGCACATGCAATAATTTACCCGAGACCGAGGATAAAATAGGCAATTCACCTTAAAGTATAAACGCGACATAGACCCGTAATTAAATATTATAAGATTTGTAGACGATATAAGAGATATTTTATGACTATAGTGGTTATTCTTTCTCAATATTACCTGAGAAAAAATAACCACTATAGTCATAAAATATCTTATATCGTCTACAAATCTTATAATATTTAATTACGGGTCTATGTCGCGTTTATACTTTAAGGTGAATTGCCTATTTTATCCTCGGTCTCGGGTAAATTATTGCATGTGCTTCAATCAGTATTACCTGAGCCCTATTATAAAAACTCTGTACACTATTATAAAAAGTAGTAGGTAATAGCTATTTTAATGTACCTACTCATTCACATAAAATGTGCTCTTTGAGTGACGATCCGAACAGACGAACCAAATGAGTGATAAAGATTTTTATATTGTTATTAAATTCAAAAAAAAGTAAAAAAATCTTCATTACTATAGGCTGTGAGGTCATTATGTCGCAGCCACAGAGCCTCTGTAAGGATACAAGGTGACATGTCGCCCGGCTGTGTGATGTCTGCCTGGCTGTTCGTGCTGTATTTGGATAGTTCCCTCCAGAGAATGAAAGGTAGTATGAGTGGTACGATATGTGTTGACACAGTGGTAAACTGCCTATTGTACGCTGACGATGCTGTGCTTATAGCACCATCAGAAGCAGAGTTGCAGACACTAGTCACATGCATGAAAGAAGAATATGAAATGAAAGGATTGAATATGAATGTGTATAAAACTAATGTTCTGGTGTTTGAAAGGGAAGCGGTACAAACGAAATGTGAGATTTGAGTAAATGGAAAATGTCTAGAACAAGTAAATGAAATTGTGTATCTGAGGAGTGTGTTTTCGAGGGATGGAAGATGTGAGTTGGATGTGAAGAGACGGGTAGCAGCTGGCAATAAAATGAACGGTGCTCTGTCCGCATTAGTAGATAGTGTCAATATATCTAACACTGCCGAAATGGCCATCCACAATGCGGCGTAAGTGCCAACTTTATTGTACGGTAGCGAGGCCTGGATATGTCGGAAATCGAGTGAAAGTATGATAAATGTAGTAGAAATGCGATCTCTTAGAAAGATGTGCGGTGTCACCCTTGCGGACAGGATAAGCAATGAAGAGATACGCAGTATGACAGGGTTGCACGACAGTGTTGTTGTAAAAATGAAGAAAGGAACGCTGAGATGGTTCCGGCACATAGAAAGAATGAGTGATGAAAGACTGACGAAGAAAATATACAGAGCGAAAGTGAGAGGTAAAAGAGGTCAAGGAAGACCAAGGCTGACTTATGAAGATCAAATAGGCTGTAAAAAATGTTGTTGTTTCAAATGTTAGCAGATGGAAATGTCAAAAGCTCTCGCATACCTAGGCGAAAATGTATTACCGCGACGCTTGCGCACCATCCTCTTTGACTACCCCGTTAGGGATACAGCGTGAGCATATGCATGTATGTATGTAAAAAAATCTTCGTCGTCCTGCGTACTACCACGGATATATGAGTATATATCTTTACATGCATTTCCTATCGGCGTATTCATATCTGTCGAACGTGAGCGTAGCGTATTATCCGCGCAGATACGGTCGGCCATAAAGCCGTAGTGGTACGTCTACGCTTTGCTAAGCTTCGACAAGTGGGCACGAATTCGAATATAATAGATCGATCGTTTATCTTAGGTTGCGTAGACTTGCGAGTGCTCGCTACTGATCGGATCCGTGTCAGTCCATTTTGCACGTGTCAAGGAAAGCTGTGGTAAGCGTTTGCGAGTTGGCTTACCAGATCAGATTCTTGACATTTTGTCTAAACGTTGTGTGTATATGGTATGTGTTGTGAAGGCAACGAGATTTTCAAATTTGACATATGCGCCGTACGCCTTTTTTTAAATTGGGGTGTGTTATATGTTTTTGTCTGGTTGTATGTTTTTCTGTGACATCGTAGCTCTCGAACGGTTAAACCGATTTACATACCGCTTTCATTGCTTGAAAGCTCCAATCATGAATAATGTGTTAATGCTAATTTTTACTTGAAATAATCTCGGGGGTTTTTAATTTTACTAGAGGTCGCCCTATGGTCGAAATTCGACCGTAAATGTAAACTTATCATATAAACTTTTTGGCGACAATCGCTACTCTATGCGATTGTTTGATCCAAGGAGGTTACGTATATGTGATCACAAATTATAGATATTGACAGTCTTTTTGACATTGGCAGTCATAAACAATGAACGTTTTATTTAATTTAATGTACTTATTTTGTAACACATATTACATAAAAATTTTAGCTTTTTCCAGTCCTTCTCGGTATGAACTTTAAGTGTAGGTAACAAATTTCACACTCCTCCGTCCGCGCAATTTTTATTTTATTTATTTATTTCCGCTCACATTATTATACTTTTACAGTTTATCCCAATACAGTAATGTCGACAATCTGTTTACATTTCAATGGTTATAATTTATGACATACTAGCTGATGCGCGCTACTTCGTCCTCGTTTTTTATTTTTAAAATAACCTATGTCCTTCCTGAGGATACAAGCTATCTCCATACCAAATTTCATCGCAATCGAATGAACGGTATGGCAGCCCATAAAATATAAACAGACAAAGAAACAGACATTGATTTTTATTATATTAGATGACCATTAAGCGGTCCTTGTGAATTTGCTGAGTGTACAGTTGTATATATCGGTCTCAGCGTCAATAATGTTGAGGATGTGAAGTGCGCTTTTTATGAGTTTATTAATTTAGTTATTGTAATTCTCAGTACCACTAGCTGGTAACGTGAAGGGTAGACAAGGCAAGCGCCGCCCGGCGGTGGGCCCGGAGGCCGGCGCGCCGGTCGGCAAGAAAGGCCGTTCGGCGGAAGTCGGCGCTCTCAAACTACCGTCGCACGGGTACCCCACCGAGCACCCGTTTAACAAGGATGGCTATAGATACATATTAGCCGAGCCTGACCCGCACGCGCCCTTTAGACAGGTAGGGGAATATGTTTTTATTTATTTACTTCTGGTTTATAGAAGAAGGAGACAAGAGATTTATTTTTGCGATTTTTGATTTTTTTCCATACATTATTTTGATAAAAATATTTCTTATGAATTACGAAATTGAGTCTGTTAATATTAAAATATGTTATATTAGTTATATGGTAAGAAATGAATGTATTCTAATTTTTTATGTATCATATATACTTATAAAACAGTTTGTGATTTTTCCATATAGTCTCCGACCAAATAAAATATTATACTGTCCTGTAAACATACATGTACATATAAAATATACGCATTAACTAAGGATCACTTAATAATTTCTGGTAAAGTATAAAAAAAATTGAGTTCAAATTACCTACCTATACTATTTTTCCGTTTTTAATTTTTTTGTTTGAGTTAGCAATTTAGTCTCTGTACCGAACAGTACAGAAGATGTCTTATATCTATATATAACCGTTTGTACCGTGATGATGGTACAAATCGGCTGTAAGCTGTGACATACGAACCGATAGATGGATAAAAGGATGGATGGACAAACCCTAAAAATGGTACGTACGTATAGATTGGTGGGGCGAATATTTAATGTACATATGTCTCTATACTGTACAGCTCTTTTAGAACTTTATAAAACATTGTGTTAAAAAAATTGCTAATAATTTAGTAAGGTTTTTTTAGTTGTGGCAAATATGATCTCTGATATGACAATGAATTTTTTGTCGGTTTTGTTATTGCAAGTGTTTTTGAACGGGATTTGGATTAGACTTTCAAAAAGACCGTAATGAGGACTATTTGAATAAAATATTATGAATTTCAATTCGATGTTCCTTCTCCGTACAAATACATGTTTTGGATTTGTTGGTAGAATTGACTTATAAAAGTACTTTGTTATACATGTGTTTATTAGAATGAAATGTATTGCTGTGTATCAAGTCTGTCATGGAGAAAATTATTAACCCTTCGTGTTAGCTTTCTTGCGATTACCAAACGGAGAAGTAGTGTATCCAAGTTTTCATAAAAAGCAGTGTATGCTTTGGAACGTCATGAATCATGATGGGCTATTTTTGAAACGAAGTTCCTTAACGCGGCTTGCATTGGTTATGTAATATCTAAAACGGGAAATTTAATGCGATTACCTTTTATTTTGGCTTGATGTTTCGACAGAATTCGTGTCGCAAATGCTGTCCTGTTCTAAGTGAGATTTTAGACGAAGCAAAAGATAAGATAGAGAAGCGAGAATACCCCGAATAATAATAATAATACTCCAGACAATTACACAGATTGTGTGACCCCAAACTAAGCAGTAAGCCTGTACTATGGGTAGCACACAACGAACTCTGGGGGAGTTCCCAGTAGCACCCAGACTCCAAGCCAATTTGGCAAAGCTCGTTTCCTAAATTGACCTGACCGTTGATCGAACCCTGGACCCTAGCTTGGAAAGCAGATGCATATGCCACTGCGCCAACGGGCCAGTCTGATTAAGCACGACAGTGGCTGAGAAATTGGATAAGCAAGAGAAATGAATATGGTGCAAGTGCAAATTTGTTTCATGAACTGGCGCCAGACGAAAAATGATTTAATTACTTGCTGCCTAAAGTTGAACACGAGAAACAGAAAAATATAAATAAATGTCCATGAACATGCACTACGAATGCGATATTCCTTCAAACTTATCTATTTCACTAAATTTTGCCTCTTGTGTCAAGTGTCTAATGTGTCAAGTGTTAGCCACGCCCACCAACTTAACAGAAAACTGGACAAAATTCTTTTCTACTTGTTTACTTGTAAGCTAAATTTTAACTTGCAACTTATTATTAAATTCATCGTTTACATGCATTAAGTCACTTAAAATTAAATAAAAATTTGTTAATTACTTAACTACTTAATATGTGTAAACCAGCCATTACATTGGAACCGGATGACGTCATGGTGAGTTTGGATGTGGAATCGCTTTTCACCAATTAAGGAATGCCTTTTTTCCAATTAAGGAATGCCTGGCCGTAGTGAAAAACAGGCTGAGTGACAGTGATATGCCCTTTAATTATATTGATCTGCTTAAAAACTGTTTAAATGGTAATTACTTCCTCTACAAAAATCAATATTACCTCCCGATTGAGGACGTCGCAATGGCCAGTCCTGTAGCCCCTGTACTTGCTCTACTCTACTCTAGATGGAACATTTTGAACAGAAGGCTGTTTTTAGCTTGGGACCGAAGACCATTAAATTTTGGAAAAGGTACGTGGATGATATCTTCTGTATCATCCATCAAGTATGCACGAAGTAGAACAATATACTGAAAATATTGAATATAATGACGACATTACAATATCTTGGTAAAAATGAACCGACGACGTCGGCAACGACGATATTTTGTTAAAAATATCGATGTTTTGATATCTTATTAATAATATCGACATAACGATATCTTATTTAAAATATCGATACTTAAAAGTCGTCGATATCGATATTAAAATATCGATATTTTGAACATTGATATCGATATTTCAGCAATATCGATATATATCGCTCATCCCTACAACGTGCGCGCCGCGCGGGGCTAGTTTCGTTTCATGAGATTCATAGTGATCTTTCTGTCTCTTCCGATATACGAGTGTGTGTATGCGTGCGAGTATCGAGATTCGAGCAGACGAGCAGCTTGCGCGACCGGCTGTATACCAACCTCATTATTTTACACGAGGGCATGTTATTAAAACTTTAAAGGAACTTCGTTCCTGACGGAGGTCTCCCGATCGCACACGGTTTTTAAGCATTTTATTCATGTTCCATCATGCTGTACGTGCATACGAAATCGTATACGATGTATGATAAAAATGACAATGAAAAGACACGATGACATACGTCAATAAAATTATTACTAATTGTCCAGTGAGATCCGCACTACTGCAAATGTGTCGTTGGACAATAAATAGCCCGGACGTGTATTATGTACGTCAGAGTGGTGGTGCATTGTGCATGTTAGATTATATTGTTACGACTTATGGGTAATAAGATGCCGGTTAATGGTGCAGAGTTTATTTTCCTTCGTACAAGCAGATGTCAAGAACACGCGAACTTAATTATGGCGGTTCCTAGTCTTCGTAGTCGCCCCTCAATGTAGGTACTCGCGTAGAGTCACAGAAGGTACACGCTTCACACACAAACAACGTTCCCGATTGCAGGTCTTCTATCCAAAGGTGTTAATAAAGTGGGTGGAACTTTCTAGTTAATTACGCTCGCTAACAATAATTCGACATTGTTCTCGACACCGCCTGTTTGCATGAGTTATACATGACTCGTCATCGCTCCGGAATTTTCGAGGTGCAACTTTGTTCTTCTTTTTTAATTTCACTTATACCATTCGATAGTAGAATTTAAAGAAATGATCATCTTTGGACTATATTACTCACAGCAAAATCGAGGCGACGGCGGACTCGAAGAAATAGTATGTATGTGCGCTAACAGAAATGAATTTCTATTGAAAAGGGGAACAAATTAGTGACGAAATGCCTTGATTCTCGTTTGATTGTCCGCATTCAGCGTAGAGGTAAACAAAGACGCAAGGCCTCACAGCCGACAGAGTAAAAAGCGTTTAGAACAGCATTATAGCGTATGATGAGACGCAAGGCCGTCACAAATTACAACCGCTAAAGTAAAAAGTGTTCAGAAAGAACAGCACAAATTGTTTCACTACCTGTTCGTGCCTGTGTATGCTCATTCGAGTACATATGTAATGCATTGCGTACAAATACATGTCTTGTTTCGTCCTACGTCTCTGTATATGTCCAGGCTTATGGTAATAAAATGCAGTAAAAAATATGTACTTGTAGGAGTTCGACGAGAGTAACGAGTGGAGTGGCAAGCCTATACCAGGCTGGTTGTACCGGTCGCTTTGCCCCGGTGTGGTACTCCTGGCATTACACGACCGCGCGCCTCAGCTGCGGGTGTCAGAGGACCGGTTAGCCGTTACGGGCGAGAAGGGCTACTGCCAAGTCCGAGCCACGCATGGTGAGTTAACTGTCATATGTGAAGACTCGCGTACTGTCCATAAGACTCCTGTATCACGACAGGATCTCGTTCTGTGACAAATAGACAATTACGTTTACAAATCCGTTATTTTCCTGTGTGTTAGATATATTTCAAAAGTATATAATTACATACATACATACACACATATCTTCACGCTGTATCGCCAACGGGGTAGTCGGAGAGGACGGAGCGCCAAGCGTTGCGGTCTCTACATAATTCTTTCGCTTACTCAAATCTCATAATTGTCCTCACACATTTTCGTCTAGTAATTTCATTTACAGTTTTATTATATGCATGGAATATCGACGTATTTATGTAGAACTAGGCATAAAGTAAATAATAAGTTTTTAGAAGTTTCGTCAATTTTATTTAATTATCCTATTTACATAAGAGATCTGTAGCGCGAGCACGAATCTTATCGACAAAGTATTCGTATCGTAAGCGTAAGCAAATTGTATGACTTAGTGCAGCGCCCCTATAGGACGTAAAAAGAACTATTTCGTATCGCCTTCGTAACGTAACGTAAAGGTAACGTAAGCCATTTGTATTGAAATAGAGTAAAATCACAAGCACGAACCTTATTTTGACATACGGTAACGTAAATCTATATATAATATTGTGTGGGACTTTTTTCATGTGATGAAATTAAAATCAAAACATACACAAAAAACGCAATAAACTTTTTCGCAGGAATGTCAAGTCTCAATGGTGTTAACATAAAGAAATGTGACATCGAGAGGTTATTAAAATGACAAGCAAGTCAAAAAACCGTTAAATCTAAGCCGTTCGAAACTATCAACCATAATATAAAAACTAATTTTATTTTGAAAAATAATGCAAAATTGTAAAACAATAGTATATTGTTTTAGATATTTATAAGTTATAAATATCTAATACAATATATTTTTTAAAGATTCACTCCTTTTTTAATAAATTTATTATAATAGAGTTTTACATTTCAAATAAAAATCTAAAACTCTCTGATTTCGTTTTAGGACGCACCCTTCATTCAATAAATTGTGTAGTTTACTCAAACTTGCCAGTCCCTAGTTACGTTAGGATGACGTCACCTTCGTAATCGTAGCGAGCTCTCGATAGTTGGTAAAATGCGCTTCGTGCTGCGACTCTCGTTATCGTATAGTAAACTCGATACGATTACGTTACGAAACTGTCGAAAGTTCGTGCTCGCCCTACAGTAAGTTGAGTATACGAATATATGTACAATGTAAGATGCGCGAATATGTTGCGCGGAGGAATATAACGACTTCACTTTTTGTTAACACGCGATTTCGCTCCCCATATAAGGGCGCCTTATATGGGGAGCCTTGTACTCTGGGCTATATATGAAAGTCGATTTTTAGAGTAAACTACAAAAAAATAAACTGGTCATAATTATCAAAATTCGACACGTCTTTCGCGTCTTTGTTAGCTGGTTGTTGGTGCTGGTTAGCTGACCGAATCTGATCTCTGAAATATCCTGAGGATGCTTCGTTAAGAGGCGAAACACGTATCGATTTTTGCAGTTTTGACCGAAAAATAGTTAAAAACTATAATAATAATGAAATAATGGATTTTCGCAAAGTAAAACCCGAATATACTATACCAGGGATGTTATGGATATGAAATTTCGGATCTGGATACGGATACAAGAGTAATATTTATACCGTTTTCAGTTACGGTTACGGATATGAAATTATTTCAGATTATCCGATAGATTCGGATAGCTTCAGTAACGCGTATTAATTTTTTTACTAATGGAAACTAGATTTAGGAGGCATTTTGCCCAGATATTATTAAACAACATTTTTTTATCTACGTAATTGTAGACCCACGAGAATGGATGATTGACTATGCAATAGAAATAATGAAAACTATCTGAACAATGCAAGCGACAAAGGTACTCTGTGGCGGCTAGTGAGTCGACTGGGCTGGCGAAAACTTGTCATAACGTGTCGCATTTAGACTCCGCCCCTATCCAAAATTATTCAAAACTTTTATATCAGATTATCCGCTTTTATAACTTATCGTTGAACGATTTTACCGTCCACGATACAAAAAGGAAGCAAAATGTATGCAGTTCTACGAATACGCTTTTAAACCGTCGACGATGACGTCAAGCCGTAGACGTTGAAAAAGCGTCTTTTTCCGCGACACAAAAGGGTAGGGAAGCATTTTGATTACCTATTGTATTGTGGACGGTAAAATCGTTACGATAAAATCGTTCAATGGGAAACTATAAAAGCGTCCAATTGTTACGGTTTCGGATAGATTTCTATTTCGGATATCCTATAGTTTCGGTTATGGCGGAGTTCCATAACATCCCTGGTATCGACAAGTATTACGTTTACGCGTGTGGTGTTTACGTGTCGCCAGGGTTCCCAGACTTTAAAAACAAAATTATGTGACTAGAGCCGTAATATTACAGCGCAGGCTTGAAAATTATAGTACACTGTACAAACATTTAAAACATGAGCTTATGGATCTAAAGAAATCATTCGGATTAATTCTGAAATAATTATCAAATTAAAGAAATATTTAAACAATTATCTTATTAATTAATTATTATAATTAAAAAGCTCGATATTAAAAAAAAATTACTATTGAACAACTTGTCACTGAAATCTAGAAACAAAACCTATAGCAATATAAAGAATAGATAGGAGAAATATTATTTTGATATATACATATATAGTTATTATGAACGGAAGCTCCTGTCATAAAAAAAATATTAAAATAGAGACAAAATATTTAAAACGAGAAATATA
Organism: Zeuzera pyrina; assembly: GCA_907165235.1. Taxonomy (NCBI): domain Eukaryota; kingdom Metazoa; phylum Arthropoda; class Insecta; order Lepidoptera; family Cossidae; genus Zeuzera; species Zeuzera pyrina. Next base: position 21,663,875 of record OU015624.1, on the reverse strand, counting down.
TCTTGCATTTCTATTTGTATATTTATGTATGAATTATAAATTCAAAAATTATAGTACAGTCGCCTCACATAGCTACTTTAGGATGTACACAGTACATAGAGTGAGAATGATGTGACGTGTGGTGACCCTGCGAGTCGCGCGTGCGTGGCGCGTGTGTGGCGCGTGCGTGGCGCGTGCGTGGCGCGTGGTGTAGTAGTGTGCGGTGTGTGGTGCGCAGGTGTGTCGCGCGGCGCGTGGTACTGGGAAGCGGGCGTGGAGGAGCTGCCCGAGGGCGCGGCCGCGCGCCTGGGCTGGGGCCGCCGCTACGGCAACCTGCAGGCGCCGCTGGGCTACGACAAGTTCGGATATTCGTGGCGCAGCCGCAAGGGCACCAGGTCTCCACTCGACATACTCATCTATACTTACATAATATGATAATACTTCAGACAATTACATGATTGTGTGGCCCCCATAAACTTAGTATATACTGACGTATCATAAGCTCGTGCGCGATGGCGCGTTTATTCACCACGAATTTTTTGCGCCGACACAACGCGGTCGCCGTGCAGTTGTTCCCGTGTTCGCTAAGCGGACGCCGCAAAATACACTCTATATATAATTTACATTTGTAGGCTCATGTCATGCGCAGATAACTTCGCTCTCTGTAGTGGCCAGAGAGAAATGGAATGCGAGTTTCGATCAAATATTGTACATGATTTCGGATGAGCTCTTTAAAAACGGCCGGAAAAACAAGACCACAAATAATTTTGCTTGGCTGCTTTATTTTACTTCCACTTTTAAAAGTGTGAAAAAAAAATTGCGATATAGTTTTAAGACATCAAATAATATCACAGAACGGAACGTCGTTTTAAAAGCAATATAATATAAGCCACTCTTATGTCCGTCCATACTTCCTCTGTTCCTCACGCTTCAAAAATACTAGAACTGTGTCTAGTTTTAAAATGGTGAAAGCACGAAATTCCAACATATTATTTTCATTCTTATTGCTTATGTGTTGTGTTTTATTTTGTAATAAATATTTTTGTACTTATTAAAAAAATATTTTTTATTATTGAAGACATTTTAAATTTATTGCTTTTACCTTTTCTCCTATGACAGTAGGTCTTTAATATAAATAAGTTGCAAACGTTATTAAATTTTATTCTTAAGGAATAAGGTTTATAATCAATTGAGGCAGTTAATATTTTGAAACTTATCTAAATTTCTAAGTAAAAAACATAAATGTATAAGTATATGCAACTGCGGGGCACTTGTGCTTGAGCGATGTATTTTTATTCCTGATCATATATTATACATTTATTCCTGATATTATTATTCTAGTATAATAATTGATCGAAGAATGCGAGGTTGGGGTAGTTTTAGAATGCGCGGTAACCGCGAACAGCCGCTCGGCCGCGGCGCGAAGATCGAGTAAGATCAAATGGCGTGCGCGGCTGCAAGAAAATCGTCGCGTCGTTTAACTGCGCCGTGACCATTGTAAATTTGTCATTGTTACCTATGAAATGAATGATTTCCCTCATTATTGAAATGTGTAACATCACAATCACATACAGAATACGTAACCATTATTGAAAAATACAGTACTTCTTGAAATAAAACAGGAATAACACAAAATAATAAAGTCAATAGCGTTCTCCAAACTGTGACGACTTGTGACGACCTGTCATTCAGAACGGTACAATAGCGTCCCGTTTGCTGTCCCTTTCCTATTCGTGGCACTATCATAAAAGATTACATTCTCACTCGCACTCGTACGTTTATACACCAGTATATACTAAGTTTATGGTGGGCCCAAGGTATGCAGGTATCACACAAGGAACTGGGTGAGCTCCCAGTAACACCCAAACTCTAAATCAATGTAGAAAAGTTCATTTCCTAAATTGACCTGACCGGGGATCGAATCCGGAATCCCGGCTTAGAAGGCAGATGGTCTGCCATCGCGCAATGAGCCAGTTTTAATAAACTTCTAATTAAACAAACAATGTACATATAAACATATATTTAAATAGAGTTGGAGTGTCTGGCTGTGATTTCCAAATAAAGGTTTTTCTTAGAATCTATCTTATTCTTCTCTTCTAATTCTATCTTAGAATGATAAGTTAATTTTCATGCATCAAAACAAGAAAATTACACCTTGATGCGACCTTTACCAATAAAGCTTTACAGGTCGAAACAGTAAGTAACAGGTTGCTCACATATTGTCCTATACAAATTTCTCATAATAAGCCCATCCCTTTGCTGACTATATGACCTACCTGCATTATAGAAGTAAATATGTGGTTTGGAGAAATAAATTAGGTATATGGTTTACAGGTTTCACGAATCTCGTGGCAAGCACTACAGCAACGGCTATGGTGAAGGCGACACATTGGGTTTTCTCATCATTCTGCCAGAGAGTGCCACCACGAAATATACACCTAATACTTATAAAGATAGGGTAAGTTGGAATTTATCAAATTTTTCTTTGTAAAGATCGAAGTATTGTTCGCAGGAAAATTTTATAGACTATGTCCTAAGCATTATTTTACAGCGGCAACTAACGAATTTGGAAATACTATGGAACTCACATTCATTTTGTATATTTCTAATATACTAATATGACACAACGCAAACCCCAATCAAGTGGGCGAGGCTAAAAAACCACAATCAACGCGCTACTCAGTCTACCGTGTGCTCAGTGACAGCCGTCGCAAATGAAATTGGTTTGTTGACATGAAAATTGGCGAAATGTAAATTAAAAATGACCTCCTGTGTGGTTAAGTGATGTAGAAGACAGAAAGAAGTCATGATGAGAGTGTGATAACTTTTTCATATGTATGTATGTAAAACAATTTTGCGTTTACAAGAAATGAAATAAAAATATTGTGATCTGTATTATGCAACTAGTAGCCAGCCAGTTTTTAGTACGTAACTTATTTTTATTGTATTTTTATGCTAAGTTTGGGAATTCTCTTTACTGAATTGGATCTTATTCCTTTATTTATTCCTTTAATTTTACCAAATATGAGTATCGGTGATTACGGTGGATTAAATTAGTTCGCTTAGAAAGAAAAGACGATGATTGGTTACCAAGTATTGCCAATAGGGTGTGCTCTATACATTTTGAAAATGGAGAATTCTATTTTTGTTGTAGAGGCATCGCATGTTATCTAATTGAAGACAGAAATCTTGAAATAAGTTTAAATCGATATCTCTCAAAAACTAGAATAGAATAGACATAATTACAGTTATTAAAAACAAACAAGCAGGGAAACCGGATGGCGAGACTATTTTAATAAAAAGTATTTTAAAAGAGTACCTAATAATTACTACCTCTGTGCTGTTTGATAAAAAAAAGATTCTATATTAAATTCTTAAAATGTACAAGACGCAGACTAAATAAATAAATTACACTAAGGTAACATAACAACGTCAAAAACTTGTAAATAAAATGCAGATGAACTCGTAAATATGCATTTTTTTTAGAACGGCTAGTCACCGGTGACTGAAATGTAATAACATTTTAAACGCCAGGCTACAGTTGACTAAAGATCTTGAGGGTTTAAAAAAGAGTACATTTTAAAAGTTGAAGTTGAGAGTTTTGTTGAGTTTGCGACCTTTCGTGTTTCGGAGTGTTTGACTCAGACTCGCGGTACCGTGTTTTTCGGCCATAATTATACTGAATTACACTTCCATAATATTTTTGAATTCGTCGGTGGTAACCTTTTTATGTCACGAATATGCACGTCATGCCACGTCATGTATTAGATATATGGAATTACACCAGATCTCAGCAGGCAATTTTTACTATATTACATAACATTAAAGATGGCGTCGAGGGATGCCTGACGGAACCGAAGCTTCTACGAATTTTCATAGCGCACGCAGAGCTGTATGTGTTTGATACCGTAATGTAATGCGCCCTAATGAAAGGGGAAGTTAACGGTGACTTTTTTTTTCAGCAGCCCAAAGTAAGAAGGAAGCTTTCCTTTAAAAAGTACCTTTGAGTTTTCATTTTGCGAATGAATGCAATGTACATATTAGGTCCTTACATATGAAATTAGCGTTTTGTCGTACTGACCACTTTGATCTGAAATATCTCCTCTTTGGTTAAGAATTCCAAATTCAAATTTATAAATTCATTTAGCTGGTACATTTGAGTTTTGAAAACAGTCATTCATTTGTTTTTTTCTTCATTATTTTTTTCTTTGGCGCGCTTATTACCGCACAATGGAAAACATGAAATATCGGTATATTTACGAGTACGAGTTCTACCGTGGCACCAGTGCTGCAGAAACAGCTCGAAGGATTAATGATGTGTACGGCGCTGGTGTCGCAAAAGAAAGCACGGTACGTTTTTGGTTTCAACGTTTTCGTTCTGGAAATTTCGACCTTCAGAACCAACCCCGTGGACGGCCGGAGACCAAAGTGGAAAATGAAGAATTAAAGGTATTGTGGAAGCGGATCCATCACAAAGCACTTCAGAGATAGCTGCAGGCTTCGGGGTAAGTGACAAAACTGTATTAATACACTTAAAGCAAATCGGGAAAGTAAAAAAACATGAACGATGGGTACCTCATGAATTGAGTGAATCGAACTTGCAAACACGCGTCGACTGCTGTGTTACTTTGCTCAACCGACACAATAATGAAGGGATTTTAAATCGAATCATTACTTGTGATGAAAAGTGGATACTGTACGATAATCGGAAGCGCTCGTCGCAATGGCTGAACCCTGGAGACCCAGCCAAATCCTGCCCTAAACGAAAATTGACTCAGAAAAAGTTACTTGTGAGTGTTTGGTGGACTAGCGCCGGTGTCGTTCACTACAGCTTTCTAAAATCTGGCCAAACGATTACGGCAGATATCTATTGTCAGCAACTGCAAACCATGAAGGAAGAACTAGCTGCTAAACAACCGAGATTGGTCAATCGCTCTAGGCCACTGCTGCTTCACGACAACGCAAGACCACACACTGCACAACAAACAACCACTAAGTTAGATGAGCTACAATTGGAATGTCTGCTACATCCACCGTACTCCCCGGACCTTGCTCCAACAGATTACCATTTTTTCCGGAATTTGGACAAGTTCTTACACGGATTCAACTCCGATGCGGCAGTCCAAACCGCCTTCAAAGAGTTTATTGATTCTCGTCCCCATGGTTTTTTTAGTAAAGGGATCATTGAACTACCTATGAGATGGCAAAAGTGCATAGATAACAACGGTGCATACTTTGATTAATTAAATATATTTTACAAAAAAAAATTGACTTTATATTCCTCCCGTACAAAACGCCAATTTCATATGTAAGGACCCAATATATTCCTACTTTAATATTACAGATTTATTTTGTACATACATACATATTTTCACGCTGTAACCCCAACGGGGTATTCAAATATTTTGTAATGTGTTATAAATTCCTTACTATTTGCAGCCGCTAGTAAAATTTAAAAGTCATCTGTACTATGAAGACAAGGACAACATACAAGAATCTCTCAACAATCTGAAACCTTTGCCGGGAAGCAAAATTTATTTCTTCAAGAATGGAGAGTGTCAAGGGGAAGCGTTCGTCGATATTTATCAGGTAATTATTTGAAGTGTCCACATCTTCCTGCAGTTAGAAAATAGAGATCAGTGAAGGTAACTGGAATGAGGAGCTTTTAGCATAGCAGCGCTGAGAACTTTGTTAGTCACTGTCACTGAGGCTAATAGATGTTAAGCACAGTCAACTACGAAGCCGTCTAGTGACATGTTGAGCGTCTACATTGGCACGTTAAGCTGTTTATCCTGGCTGTCAATAGCTGGCGCTAATCGTTTAGCCACGAATCTTAAACGAAGATATAGTGTGAGATAGCCTCCCACAAGACAGACTGACAATATACTTAGTTCTGAAGTAACAGGGAGCCTGTGAGTCCAAGCAGCTCAGATTCATGAGCTTTGGCTTATGTCTAAAAGTTTATGTTTCATGGCTGAGATCATCATGATGAATTGTTAAGCCACGTTATGACTCATTAGACGATTTGAATGTTCTGGCAGTAGACTAGCCACTTAGCACTTAGCCTTTTTTCACCACCGCACAGGGCATATGTAGTGCAATCAAAATAAAAGTAATATTGATGTGGCAACTATTTATAGTCTTTCTCGCTTTGACAACCTATGTTTCTCAAACCAGCCGTTGCAGCCTAAAATACCGCATTCTACCATCGCAACCCAAAAGAGTCTATCTCACATATTACAAAAAAAAAATTTTCACTTGGTAGTTTAAAAATAATTAAAAACCTAAAAGTACTGACGAACAAAGATTTGTTTTGTTCGTAGGTCTATCAAATGCAACAGGTTAACAGTCTTAAAACATAGGAGTAGGTAATCATTAAGATCTTTTTGAATGTTTTTTTATATTTGACACACATGCTACATTCTAGTACTAATATGTCATATCTTTCAGGGCTGTTATTATCCATCGGTATCGTTGCATAAAAACGTGACTGTGAGCGTGAACTTCGGACCTAACTTCAAGTATCCTCCTACAAGTGAATTCACATACAGACCAGTAAGTGATGCTACATTTTATGACGCTCTGCTACCGGAATAAGTCTAACAGTAACAGAACAGGGAAATTTAAAAAAAAATTATTAGGGTGTATGAGCTTTTTGATTAATCCTGTTATACTTCATATAGGTTGGCTTGATGCCACAGTCTGGTTAGACGATATTGACGGCGTTACACCTAGTACGTTACAATACAGACTGGCCCCTTTAGCGCTCTTTAGCCTTTAACATCTGCCTTCCAAGCCAGAGCCCAAAATTTTAATAGGGCAATTAAAAAACGAGCCTATCTAAATTGGCTCTGAGTCTGGGTGTTACTGGAAGCTCCTCCAGTTTATTGTTCAGTACCCTTGTGCTTAGTTCTGGGGTCACAATTTGTATAATTGGCTAGAATTCTATTTATTATTAAGTTGAAAATTTGGTAATAATTTTTCTATTTTCATTTCAGATGTCAGAAAAAGCCGAAGAAGCAATATGTGAACAAACAATGGCGGATCTCCTGTATTTAACGGAGAACGAGGGCAAACTCCGTTTAGACAACTTTAACCTCTGATACTAATCACACCGTTGTACGACGGTGTGATTGTGTGCGCGTTTGCGTGGACTTGCGTGTAGTGCTATAAATTCTGTGCGTTTCGTGTAAATATCAGTCTGAAACATTTATAGATTTGTAAGAGATTGGATACAAAATGCATTTCATATCGATCGCATTCAGAAATGAGCTAGGTGTAAATGGCACTGCAGCCGTGACGCCATCGTATCATGCAATTACGTCACCGCTTCGTTATAATTTGTTTTTGCTTTGTAGTAGTGTAATTCTTCCTTAGGAGGTAAGGTAAAGGGATCTTACCCCATACAACCGATGTCTTCAGTGACAAATAAATAAATTCTTCATAGCATTTCATTAAAATGTCAGCGTAATACATTTTAATTGTTTCTCGGAATTTTTGGCGACTAATATATTGAGGTAGTCTTTCTAGTAGGTTCCGCTGAGGCAGACTAAGCCACTAAAAAAAATCTCAACATCACACTACTAAATAAGCACTTATTTCAAAAATTCCACATATTGTACAACAGTATAGATAATTGGGACGTAAAATTACGCCAATTTTACATCACAATATCCATTAGAAACAATTTGCAAATAATTAAAATAAACCCCAACCGCTCTCCATAATATCCCGCCAAAAACTCCCATTGGGGTAATAAATGAGTTGAGGAACCTCGTAAAATTCCTGTAAAGCCAGTAAATGCTTGCGCAGAGAAGAATATTTCCAGATTATTGTTTTATCTTAATGGAAATTGTTTATTTTATAAATGTGAATGTCTAATCAGTTATATAAAAAGTTCGTGTTATAGATGCGATGGCGTCGCGGCTGCGGTGCCTTCTATTACAGAAGTCCTGCCTTTGTTACTGTAATTGAACTGTCAAATACTATTATATACTTATATTATTATATAAGTATATAAATACTTAAAATACTTATACTATTAAATATTATTATGTATTTATATACATACATACATATCCTCACGCTGTATCCCTAACGGGGTAGTCGGAGAGGATGGATGTATTTATATACATGCAGAATAAATTATCCTAGAGATTGTCTCAATGGACTTTCAAAATGTAGGTACATATCGTAGGTACGTACAGCACTCATCAGCCTTCAGTCTTCGCCATTTTGGCCAAAGCCTCGCGAAAATCTTGCTCGCAATAAGAGTCCTTATTGGAGCATGGTAAGAATTTTTCTTTACTAATCTTCAAACAATGGCGAAGGGAGCTACAGAAATGGTGCACTAGAGTAGCTTGTTTCTGTATATATTTTATTATTATAATGGTAACAAGTCTATCTTGTTTCTATTTTAAACATGTCATGCTGTGCATAAAAATGTAACAGAATAGAGATGTACAAGTTTCCTCAAGATAAAAAGAAGTAAAATGTTAGTTATAAGCTATGTAACGAAATCATTTGTACCAACTAGTCTCAAAGTTAGTTAACTTTGTGAGCGCAATTAACAAAAATAATTATGTAACTAATCTAAAATTATCATACAATAATACAATTTCAAAGGACTATATACAGGCAGAACTGTACTAGCGAGTAGTCTATAATGAGGTATACAATCATGTGTGGGACGCAGGCTAGAAAATATGATCTTTAGCCACGATCATGCTGAAGGTTTGCAAGTATGAACATAGATTTAACAGTCAAAAAAATATGCAGACTGACGTATTTGGTAATTTAGATCTTGATACCAAATAAGACTAATATTCGGATACATATATAACTTCAACTGTTTATTTAAAATCATTCTATGTGGAAACGGAGAAATAATCTCAATAAAAAAAAAACAAAACACCTGCTTTGCCTAAAAATTTAGTGGATCTCTGCCAGTCTACAGAATATCAAAATAATGTTTACTGAATGGAGTAATTATGTTAATCCAAATATCTCAAACCAGTTTTTAATTAGCAAAGTATTTTTCTTGCAAATTACAATTATTACAAAAACAAATTTTGAGACTTCTCTGTGATTTGTGATCGAAGCTTTCTGTATTAAAATATAATCTAACTACAACTGCGGAAATCAACCTTATCGTTACTAACATAGAGTGTGGGGTTAACGAACAAACTCCCTTGTGATGCAGTGCATAGGCAGGCCTTAATTAAATGTAACATTTTATAATAAAATGGGATAGAAACAGGTTAGGTTTGGTCGCGAATTTAGCGTTAAGTTTTTATTGTGGGTGTCACACAAACTGAGTGAACTCAGTGACACTAGAGTCTGAAAGTTCATTTTCTAGATAGACTTCATTTTGCTATCTACCTTGTACTGAAAAGTCGATTGTTTATTGCAAGAAGTTACTCCAGGAGCAACTTGGTTAGTTAGGCTTAGGGCAATTAACAAAAAAATTAGTGATCAACAAAGTATTGCAGTTATGTCCTTTTTATACTAATTGTGTACAACAAGATATCAATATCAATGATAAGTTTGAGAGTATTGTTATTATTGCTAAATGATATTTGAGATAAAAATACAAAATGTTTACAAATAATACTTGTTTTATTTTCTGAAACATATAGATTACCACATTTAACAATAATAAAAATTTGGTAGTTATTTAAGTACAGAAAAATTTATAATATTGTTTTAATACATTAAATTTCATATTCTTTGCAAGGAAAAAGAAAATATGCATAGAGAAAAAATATGAAAAGAATATGTCTGTATACCAGAGGCAAACAATCTTAAGTCACATTTAGCTAATTATTCAGTATCCACGTTTAAATTCAGAAACATTATTCTCGAATGTCGCTAGACTAAACAATTTATTGTGTGAATTTCCAAGCAAAATATTTTTGTTGTTCGAGAATAGGTTAATGGGTAGTTTTTTATTACAAAAATATATTATTAAAAATATTATAAATTAATAAAATAATGGACTTGGAATATGTTACGTCTAAATGATTTAGATTGGTATTTTTGTTATATGTAATAACAGTATATAAGTTTTTTTTTTATTGGACTTAAAATAGTATACTACTAAAGAGATCATCAAATGCTGATGTCAATGACATCACAAAGTGAAAATTAAAAAAAAGGGCTTAGGATGGTATACCTCCGGTATACAGATATATACACTATGGTGTAAATTCTTTCCCATACAGCTCTTGTATAGCTCCTAGTTTCTGAGAAAATCAACAGTGTTAGATAGACAGACAAACATACTTACATGTATGTAATCTTAAAAGTATAAAAAGTTAGAAGTACTTACCTATATCTTATATTAAAAAATTGTGTCACATTATATCATTGATATTTATTTTATTTGGTAACAATAAATACATATTATATTAACTAATAAATTACCTAATAATGTGTTTATATCTAGAATTCATTTACCGAATCCTCCCCTACAATTTGGACTACTTTCAACAATTTTGTTACTTTCCTCCCACTGTTGTGGTGTTTTAGCCTCTATAGACAACGCATGAACACCATCCTGTAATTCTTTGCGTAGAACTTCATATACTAATTTGTGCCTCTGAAAAAAGTATTTCATAATAAAAATGATGTTATGATTAAAATTATTAAAAGCATTCATATTAGAAAAGTCTAACATTAAGTTTTTATAGTCATAGAATTTAAATGAAAATAAGACTGAATATAATTATAAGTATAAAGCATTTTTCAAAAAAGCATAAACTAATATAAACTTCTTTCCTGTTTTTCATTTATGTAATCAATACACATTGATCTATACTTAATATTTTAAAGTGATAAACTTTGTTTGTTTGTATGTACTAATGGATAACTTCGAAAACTACTCAACCGATTTAAAAAATTCTTTCATTTATATAAAGCCACATCGTCAGTGAGTAATATGGGCCGCATTTTATCTTCAAAAAAATTTCTACCCATGCGAAGTTGGGGTGGGCCACTGGTATTAAAATAAATGCGTGTGTCTGTTACGTTTTCACTGCTACACCACCCGACCAATTTTTGGTGAAATTTGGCACAGATATAGTTTGACACCAGGAGACACCCATTTTTTAAACCAAAAATATAATCTTCTTCCCTAAGGGGATGAAATGTACGGTTATGAAAGTTTGTATGGGAATTCTAAACTGCTGAAGGAAATGATATTATAATGGAATTTGGTACAAAGATCCATTTTTTTATTAAAAAGATATAGGCTATAGGTTTTATCAAAAATCTACCCCTAAGGGGTTAGAGGGAGATGAAACTTTGTATGCGAAAAGTTAAATTACCTAGCATATTGATTAAATTTGGTACAGAGATAGTGTGTTCAGAGACAGATGTAGGCTACCTTTTTTTACCAAAAAACTACCTTCAACTTGATTGAACTTGAACTTATTGAAATTTTTTCCGTATGATGAAGTCGCAAGTACAGCTAATAGACTATGTAAATAACTAGGCCAAGTTTGAGCAGCGATAGTGCAATTAGCAGCAATGGGAATAAGATTAGATAAGCAGATTCATCTATACATACAACATATTTATTATCAAATAATCTGATCGGTTGGCATTTCGTTAGAAAACAGCATCTACACATCTACATTATATTAATTTTAATTGCCTCACTTCGTAGTATGGGACGAGCTGTCTGGAGTCATAGTCTATGTCAATACATTTACATTTAATTTATTTTAAGAAATACTTAAAAATTCTAGATTACTCAGTTTCATTTCCAAGAAAGGCTATTTAAACTCTCACCAAACACTCAAAACAGATGTGAAACTTAAATATATCTTGAATTATCTTCATGTCATTCGAAGAAGATGGAAGCTCTATAAAAGATATGATTTTAAGATAAAAGAAAGCTGGTATATATGACTGGAAAAGTATTACATAACTTTTGTCACCAAATCGGCTTTTATTACCTTGATCAAAGGCAATCCGTCGAACATATCCGATACTACAACTACTTTGAAATGTGTTTCTGCACCTTTGGGGACGTTGTGCATATATGATTCGTTAATAATTATCAAATGTTTAACTGCCAGTGCAGACTGTAATTTAGCTCTCATTGCATTCTCAACTTCGCCTGAAGTCGATGACATTTTTCTTATCGCACTAGGGAATGCAGTATGAAGAGTTCCTTTTTCAAAAAATAATGTTGCTTAGGTTATAATCGCTTTATTGCACCTAATAATTTGATTTCTGTTCATTTTCTAAAAATGTTTACTTACTGGTTATTAGAGTTAAGTACATAGGGAAAAGGCAACGTTTAACTCGTAAATTGGAGAAAATAATAGGCAAATCTATTAAAAACACAGTACACTATTATTTAAAGGCACTTCAAAAACAAAGCGAACAATTTGATGAAAACCGTAATGTCAATATGTCAAATTAAAAATAATGACAACTTTTACTTTTAATTTTTTTTTTAATGCGGTTCCTTAACTCATTTATTACCCCAACGGGAGTTTTTGGCGGGATATTATGGGGAGCGGTTGGGCGTTTCTTTTAATTACATATTTGCAAATGGTTTCTACTGGATATTGTTGTGTAAAATTAGCGTAGTTTTGTGTTCCAACTATCTACACTGTTGTTCTGTTATGTGAAATTGTAGAAATAAATGCTTATTTAGTAGAGTGATGTTGAGATTTTTTTAGAGGCTTAGTCTGCCTCAGCGGATCCTATTAGAAAGACTGCCTTGGCATATTTGTTGCCAGAAACTCCTAGAAACACCTAAAATGTTTTACGTCGACATATTGATGAAATAATGTGAAGAATTTAACTATCTAGTACTGAAGATGTCGCTTGTATGGACTAAGATCCCTTTACCTTCCCTCCTAAGGGAGAATCGTACTACTATAGTCCGTGAGATTTATTAGGTCGGATTTGACATCTGTCACATGGCTGCGACTAGTTATGGGACCAAACAAATATGTCTCGATTATTTTTCGATTCTAACGAAAATCGATACCATTGTTTAATAACACAATAACATCATAATATTTCACTTATGATTATTAGTTTGTTAGCTACATAGTACGTTTGTTGAGATATGGTATTTGTTACACTAAAACATATTTAAGTATATGAATAAACTTAATTCGATATATTTATTTTTTGGGACTAATATATAAAAAACTTCCTCAAAATAAAGGCAGACTGTAATATTGGTGAAAAATAAATATTTAAACATTTTCTGAGCTTGGATCCATGTCGGTAGAGCTATCTTCGTCTCCCACTATTATGATTAATTCATTTTCAATTAAATTGTCTATTCTGACGTCTCTTTCAAAGTCTTCCTTTATTATTTTTTTTTGTATTCTCCACCACCTTAGCCCAGTCATCCTTTGATATTTGATTACATGCTTCTGTCAGTAAACTCATCAAAAAAACAATACAGAACTAAAATTATTTAAAAAATATAATAATATCTTAATTTTAAATTATTCGATTATTACGACATTTCAATCGATTATCGATTTCGTTTGGTAACGAAACGATTGCAAATGGTAGCAGTACTAGAGCAATACGCCTCGTGATATAACATTATAACAACGTGCGTTTAGAAAATTCTTTTGAAGATATATAACGAAATATCTGTGTTTTTAACTAAAAGAAATCACAGTAGTTTTGTGTAATTATCCGTAGTGGCAAAAATAAATAACGTTTATTTATTCAGCATTTACGTAATTGAATTTGTATTAGATATCAGGAACGTTGATACAAAGTTATAGGGCATGAAAATTAAGAAACGTCAAATCCGACCTATTAAATCTCACGGACTATACTCATTACCCCAACTTTTGGGAGGCGAAGATAATACAGCCCATACAGCCTTCTTTCATGTACATCACTCGGATTTAATAGCACTTGTCTGATATAAAATTCTTCATCTTTCACCACGTTGATGTCTGATGTACATTTTTTCTTTTCTCTTTTCATTCTGAAGTCTGAAGTCTGAAAATTCTTCATTAAAAAGGAATTTAAAAAAAGTATTGGAAAAACGTGAAAACTTCAGTTCTGCACGTTTATTTCAGCCTTCAAATTCTTTTCAATTGCACGAAACCTTAATGTGCAATATACTATTAGTTTTATGCTTTAAAAGTCCCAAAAGCGTAAAATTAGAAGATCCAAACGAAATGTCAACTTCGATTCTTCCATTTACGTCTAAAAGTCTTTTTTTAAATATTGTTTCCTTATTGTTCCCGAGTTCTTGGGAGACAATGAGTACTTACTATGGCCTGTATTCTGCGTTCATTATTCAGACTTCAATATCACTTGTCTGATGGCAAATTTGTTCCCTTCTCATATCACGAAATCGCTGATGATTTACACGTTACTTTGCAAAAATCCATTTCATATGATGAAATCAGAAAATTCCCAGCCACCCTCCGCCCAAAATCTGAATCCCGCCAATTGACACATCCTTTGCCCCTTAACAAAGCATCCCCAGGAAACTCCAGAAATCGGACTCAGCCAACTAGCACCGAATATTAATCAACCGACCGAGTCCGATTCTAGAACCGCAGGACGACGCCCTGCTGAGCGGCAAAACGCGCATCGATCAACAAGTTAGAGATCTCAAACGGAAGACAGCTAAAAATTATAAGAATTCATCACGTGACACTGATGATAACTTCCTGCTTGGCGAGAATGAGTATTTTAGGGAGTCAGAGAAAGAAGACCATGAGCGACTGACATTTTTTGCATCAGAGATTAAAGTTCTTATGGTAAATTACAAGGTTTCAAATGAATTTTTGCGTTAAAAGAAATTAGTTATTAATAATAGGTCTTTACCTATGAAGTTGCCTTTCTACAATACTAGCCATTTAAAATGTAATTTATGTATGGCTGGAAATAAATTCCAAATTCAAATGAATTTTATTTTAAAAATATGGAATTTTATTTTGAAATTTAGTCATTTGATTATTGATACCTAAGTGTTTTGTTTTGACTACATTTGTATCTTTTTCATCAGTGTGGACACGATAAAAATAAGAGTAATTACGAAATACGAGTTCCGTCGCGGTAGCAATGTGGCACAAACGGCTCGCAACATTAACGACGTGTACGGAGTGAACAGTACAAACAGGGGGGTGCAACTCGTTTTTGTTTAAATTGCCATCTGTTGGCCATGGCTTTACAAAAATTGCAATTGTTTTCTATCGAATACCATAAGATGTCACTTGCGTCGCATTCTCATCCGTACTTAAAATATAAACATCCAATAATTTACTAAATGTAGTAATTGTGATTATTAAAGCAATTACTTTTTATTTCACTAACAAATATTTTAAAAGAAAAAAACATGATAACCATCGGAAGCAATTTCTTTTATGGCAAGTTTCTAATTTGAAACCTAATTCACTTGTTATCTGTGTTTTGTCTATATATATTGCTCTATGGTTTTTTTCTATCCGTTTCCGGTACTTAATGAGATTCGACATTGTTTTTTGTATACGAACTTCGCAAGTGTTTTTTAATTATTTTAATTTGGTGTGATAATGGACTTTGGTTTGTTTAATAGTTACGGTAACTTTTACTACTCGTTTTTGGACTTTGATTAAATCGCATTCGTAGTTGACTCGTCTTTGTTTGATGGACATTTTGATTACTGTAAATACGTTGACCTGGCTTTGATTTCTGGACATAATATAAACTTTTTAACGTTTTATCTTACCCGGTGCTTTTGAAAATGTCTTCAATTTACGATTTAAATGTTATTTTGGATGTGCGTGCTAGCAAAAGTAAGTTATTTGTCCATGTATATAAGTAGTAAGGATAAGTACCTATTAGAAATTGTTTCACTATATTAATGGATGTTCTAATTGGATTAATGTAATTGAGATTTTTATGAACAAAGTTAAAAGACATAATTAAATAATTTTAATATCAGTAACTATCATAAATATAGCCATTATTAAATTAAAGGATACTGATTGAATATTAGTTATAAAATTACGAAGATTCCAATATGGCGGACAAAACGTAATCCACAGTTAAATTTATTTATATTTCGTGTTGCAATTACATACGCATCGTAATAGTGATTATATTTTTTTCTACTTGTTACATAAAAGCTTATTATCGAAGTTTGTCGTGTTTAAAAGCCTTTTGAAAAAAGCTGCCCTATTCTTTATGGAAAACGAATTTTTGAAAAAGCGAAGATAAAATATTAAGGAAAGTAGGTTTATATTTAAAGCATTTGTAAACTTAGATTTTTACTTATTTATTAATAAACTTTCATTGCAACTTGCTTAAAGAGTCCACTGTTTTGTACTTACATCCTTTTAATCTATCTTTATTTACTTTTTAAGAAATAATGCATTATAATTATCTTGTTCAAGGCATGTATTATAAATTATAATACTATGTATTTAAAAACTTTATATTATATTCTTTATTAATAATTTAATAATTTTGATCTATATATTTCGGTTTAAATATTGCAGGTACCTACTTTACACTGTATCAAATGAAATAAATAGTAAATAAGATGAAATTTGTGGAAAAAGTACTTCAATAAACAATGCAAGAAGATGACGTTTACATATACAATCAAGTTCAACTTTTTAATAGACACAAGAATGTTATTGTTTACCGAGCAACCAAGCTATACAGCAAATACAATTCCAACATTTTGTATTAATGGTAAGAAATGTTTGAATCATATGATTACTTTAAAATTTTGAACTCTATTTTGTAAATGTGTTATGTTGTAGACAAGTACTTTCTAGTATTACATTTAAAGCAGTTTAAGCTACGGCCCTTATATTTCTGAAACAAATTCTTTAAATCTTTGTATGCATCCTAAAATTCTGTTTGATTCCCAACTATATCAATGTAGAAAATGAATTTTCTTGGAGTCTGAATGTTACTGTATGTATGTAATGTAGTAACTTGCGACTTTTTATTGTCGCTTTGTAATAATGTGTACATTTGTAGAAATCAGTGGCAGTACCTTCATACAAGCCCAAAAACCCGGCTTGCTTTACTAAAATACTCAACAAATAAATAGTTTAATATTATATATAATAAAGTTTAATATTATATATAATATATATTAAACTTTATTTATTTATTACTTTATTGCTGAGTATTTATATATATAGCAATAAATAAAGTTGTTTATTGTGGATTTAAAAAGTATACAAGTTTTAATCAGTAAAGTAAATGTAAAATCTCAAAACTTTGCGCAAAAAAAAACAACTCATTGCTTCATTAAAACCTATGCCTGATTTGTGTATTACTCAAACTCAAAGTCAAATCAATTTATTCAAGTAAACCCAATTACAAGGTATTTTTGAACTTCAAATCTACTTTAATTCGGTTCAAAGACTGGACTAGTAAATTGCATAAAAAACAATAAATCAGTGTACAAAACTAACTCATTGATTTTCTGACTAATAAACCACATATAAGTCAATTTAATCAGTTTACGAAACTCATTAGATTTTTGATTTTTCTTCCAACAAGTTAAAGGTAAGTATTATTTATTATTGATGCTGCATATTTTATTCAAATGACGAAAATATTATAATAGTTTTGGTTATGACGATTTTAAACCATTATACTGGCGCCAAAAAAGACAAGTTCACAGAAACACATGAACGCAGTGATTTCGTATAGTAATTTAGGTACATGTACTACATTTTTAATAGCAAATTATTATATTAACATTTTTTTGCTAAAAATAACGCGAGCAGCGCTATTTCTCTCCTGTCGTCTTGTCCACCGGTTCTGCCTTTGATTAATTATGAATATTTTAGCCTTTTCTACAAAAATTAAAAAGAATATATTTTTATGCCGGGCTTGCCCTATTCAGAAGCCACTGGTACAAATTTATAAGCTCACGTAGTATTTTTATAAATTTCAGAACGTCTTCAGTTACAGTATGAGTCAAGCACATTTGAAATCTCGGCTTCTTCTTTTTCTTACACCGATGCTGAATCTTCGACATCTACTTTTAATACGGAAGAGCACCAAAAGAATCATTAGCCTCAGGTTTATGTGCGGCATTCTCAGATCAAATCATGAAGAAACATGGACTAAGTCCAGGTAAGTTTATAATTTTAGATACTATGAAAACATTCTCATGAAACAACGCAGCCACCTATAATGAGGACATAATTAGTCCAGTAGAATTAGCTCAAAATAAGGCATGATTTTCATTGTGGTACTAATGATTTTTGGCACATCGGTAGTTATGTCTGTATATGATTACCTTAAATTTGCATCCGATTTGGAAGTGCGGAAAATGGTGAAAATTGAGAAAATCTTGGATATTTGAATAATTCTAAAACAAAAACTAGTTGCGAGAATATCACGTGTTTGTAGTAGGAATACCTACCTACTCAAGCAATTTGGACTGGTTGCGACATACGAAACATACCTAAATTTAAAAAAAGTGATTTTTCGTCTTTATCTCCTAGGCAAAATTTGTGGTACTAGTTGCGAACTCATCGAACACTTGCTTTAGCTTAATATACTTAGTTTTAAATTTGCAACCGGTTGCGACCTACGGAACCCTAAAAAAATACTTTTTTCAAAATTCTACTTCCAGCAAAATTAATGGTCAATATTATTGCTTATATCATATTTATAGGTCGTGTTCCAACTGCTTTGTGACCGCAACCTCTGAAAACACTACGAAAACTAGTCTATTTTGTAAATAAAAAGTACGTATAATTACTAGTCTTGCGAGGGGAATGCGGGCGGCGCGGGGCGGGCGATACAGGTACGGGACTAGCGTTGAAATTAGCGTTGCGTATGATAACTGTTTTTAATATTTGAAATCCTGTCATCTAAATTTTTATTGGAACATATTTCCAATAAAATAAAAATTTAGTTAAGACGGGATGTCGGTGAATGATGAGTACTGCTTAAACAAAAGACTTTTATGTCTTCTTTTTTTTTCGGAAAATAATTTAGATTTTTTTGTTTTAACAAAAATTCAGCGTATCTGTATTTTACTGACTATACAGGACAGTGATTTAAAAAAAGCTATTTATTGTCCTAACCATAGTCTAACGTTTTTATAGAGCTTAAAGAAGCATCATTTAAAATAACAATTAACTCTTTTTATACGCGTATTTGAGGAAGCTAAAGAAGTATGTATCGATCGCGAAGCGTGGCGCTCCGTCCGCTCTGACTACCCCGTTAGGGATACAGCGTGAAGATATGTATGTATGTATGTATACGTGTATATTCATTTTAGTTTACGTTTATTTTTATTATCTTTTCATACATCTTTTCATATGTAAAATTTAGTAATAATTAATTTACGTCCAACAAGTCAGCTTCAAAATAAAATTAATTGAAACAAAATCCACATGCATCCATTTTTTTTTAATAATCTATATACGTAATAAAATCGTAGACTGTCT
Organism: Zeuzera pyrina; assembly: GCA_907165235.1. Classification (NCBI taxonomy): domain Eukaryota; kingdom Metazoa; phylum Arthropoda; class Insecta; order Lepidoptera; family Cossidae; genus Zeuzera; species Zeuzera pyrina. The sequence continues at coordinate 21,644,472 of OU015624.1, read as the reverse complement.
TCATTTGTAATCACATCACGCATATAGCACTTATTGAATTAAAATCTAAATTCTGAAAAAAATGAACCTTCTATCTGAGTAACATATAGTGTCTATTTTATCGAAATCGACCCACTCAATCAAAAGATTAAAAGAAATCGAAACCTCACAGACCACCGTGCAACACGTCACTGTGAGGAAGTGCTTTTTTCGTAAATAAATAAAAAATTATCTACATCCATACTAATATTATAAATACGAAAGTCTGTGTTTTCACTGTTAAACCACCGGACCGATAGATAGTTTGACATCAGAGGACGGACATAGGCTATCTTTTTTTTTTAATCTATCCCTAGGGGGGATGAAACTTTGTATGGGTAATGCTAAACCGCTGAACCGATTATGATGATATTGGGTACAGAGATAGTAATTGCCCAAAAGCAAATGTAGGCTATTTTTTCAAAAAAATTTGTGATTTAAAAAATTATATGGTTTTTGTATATGTGACGTCATCATATACAATATGATATGCCAACATGGCGGATGATCCACAATAGGAAATAACTTTTTTTCAAGACTTCCATCAATATGGGTATCTAATGATAAGATATACACAGAAGAAGGTTTTTGTATATGTGACGTAATCATAAATCCAATATGGCTAACTTTTTTGTTCAACACCAACAATATAGGTATTAAATGAAATGGAAGACGCAAAGGAAAGTTACTGAACATGTGACATCATCATAAATTCAATATAGCGAATACTACGCGATAGGAAGTGACTTTTTGTTTAAGATCTTCTATAGTATGGGTATCCAATGTAATGGACAACACAGGAGGTTTCTGTATATTATGTGATTTGCAACACATGCTGGGTACTCGACCGAAATTAATTTCTTGTATAAAGTGATAATGGGTGAAATTTCTAGGTTCTGCGGGGAACTAATTATGACAGACATCTATTTTCAAATCGACCTTTGTCATAATTAAAAAAAATTAATAATGCATGTTAATTTTTTTAAATGATATGACATGGGTATCATTTTCGAGGTTTCTCGGAATACTGCTTACAAAATTCTATTTTCAAATCTGAAATGGTAGACATTATTATAGGTATTCAATAAATTGATAAAGACGTCATTTTTAAGGTTTTTCGGGGTGTAGATTACGAAAATGACGTTGATCTTAAAATCCAAGATGGAGGACATTATTCTTTTAGTAAAGTGATATGGGTGTCATTTTTGAAGTTGCTCCCGGTGCAGATTACGAAAATAATATTTTTTCTTAAACATAAAATGTACATAGTATGCTATATGATCCATACTATCTCATAATAATAAGTATTATTCTTGCAAAAGTATGTCTGTCTGTCTGTTACGTTTTCACGGCTAAACCGCCAGTTCGATTTTGATGGCATGGATTTCCGTGCCATCAAAATCGAACTGGAAATCCAAATCGAATCGAACTTCAAACTATCTAGTTTGAAACCGGGAGTCGAACATAGGCTGCTTCGTTTATCAAAAATCTTTTCATAACGGGGTGGAAACGGGGAAAAACTTTGTGTGATACACATAGCTATATAATTAAATTTTACAGTTACTGAAGTTAGTGCTAAGCCTACCAAACTTTCTATTGTTGCACATTGATTTGGCACCGTATGTGTATCGTACTTATAAAGCTATATTTATAGTACTTGAGTTTTGATTATTAAAATATAGTTATTTTGTACCTTTCAGTATTTTTTTTGAAGGCGGTTTAATTTTATTTTGTTAACGCTGTAGTATTGGTTAGCACCGGCCTTCCTTTTTCGCATAGTATTTTAATAATATAATATACTTTGTTGGAATTTCAGGTTTCTAGTGGAGGGGTGCTGTCTGCCTAACGGACGTCCTGCGGCCGTCATAACATCGCAGAGTCCTGCAGTCCCCTATGCTGTTATTACTTCAGATAGGTTCCCGTTACGAATCGTATGTACTCTCACTCACAATTTTATTATCATGTATAATACTTATTAGAATACTTCGGGCTACAAATTTAAATATTTCATCGGTCTGGATCCGTTATCGTATGTGGCGCCTAAAAAAATATATTTAAAATAAAAATATAATTAATATTTCAACTTTAATTAACCGGGTTTAGCCTACCTAGCGTTACCTATGCGACCCTCACCTAAACTGAATGAGCCTAGCTGGCATACTTTAATTATCCATACTCAATCATTAAAAAAAAAAGAACATTACAGGTGTAAACAAATTAATAAAAAAAAATAGGTAATAGTAGGTAAAATAAATTATCTATTCCTACGTAATTGTTGACTTTTAGTTTGATACAAATATAAGTAGGGTTTTATGAATGTTCATTAATATTCTTCGATCACAAATATATAACTAGATAAAATTGGACATATACATTTCTAATATCGTATAGTATTATCTCAATATTGTTAATTTAAAGTAAACTTTACTATCAATGCATATAAAGGTTGTAAAATCTTGTAAAAGATCCTCCCATGGCATTGAAACGATGTTTGTTAACAAAAATATATTGAAAATTCGATCTTACGCTTCATGCTTAAAGTGTAATTCACGTAATTTATTTGTTTCGCTATTTACGTCATTATGATTTGTTACATGACAGTGACAAGGATAAGACATAGAAATTATAATGTTAGACAAGGAATAAAATGCTGCATGTCAGGCAATGACATATTCAGACGCAATGTAAGAATAAGCAGCATTGTTACACGGTTATTAATATTTTTTTATTTTTGGTTCTTCGATCACAAATAATAATTCACAATTTTCTTTAAAATCTAAATACATAATTACTGTCCGAATTGACATATACATTTTGAACATCGTACAGTATTATCGGTAATATTCTTTTAATTTAAAGGACCTTAAAGGTATAAATTTGTAAAAGCTCGTTTATATCCTTGTAAGGCATTGAAACGAAGTTTGTCAAAAAACTTACGTTTCGGTGTTTAAAGTATAATTCACGTAATATATTTCCATAGCTGTTTACATCATTTTGGTTCGTTACGTGGACGTGACAAGGATAGGACATAATATTTAGATTAGGTGAGACAAGCAAAAAATGTTGGATATCAGGCAATGACGTAATCTAGAAATGCAGAGTGAAGTCGCAATAAAGTGCTGACATTTTTTTAATTTTTCAATACGAAATCGTATGCTAGTCATTATTTAATACATACGTACATATCAACACGCCGTATACCTGACGGGGTAGTCAGAGAAATACGTATGTCATGACTAGAAATCTCAACTTTGATAAAAAACAATTAAAGGATCTAAAATCAACGTTAATCTTCTAACAATGCCACAATACAAATAATAACTTACTGTCAAATAGAAATGCAGTGCAGGTTTAAGCAAATACGTAATATTATGTCACTTTTTTAATGCTTTCGCTGTGATATATTCGTCACTTTCTAAAAAGTGATTAGAGCAAACTACGCTTCGTTCATTTGGTATGAAGTATTCATCGCACGTTTGGCGTGCTACTATAGGAGTCTATTTTTCACATCGAATAGGATCTCGAGTAAAGCTATATATTTTTTTATATTTTCGAGAAAAATATTGCAATAACCTGCAGTGTTTATAAAAGAATACATAATTACAAAAATTACATTAAAATTTATAATTAGCAGCAAATCCTATACTACAGTCATAATTGTAATTTCAACTCCAAAAATATATTTAAAAAAATAAAAGTGTAAGATTGAAAACTCCATTCTATAATTATTTTATAATTTTTTAGAGATAAAAATATAATCCGAATAAATAAAATCTGAATGCGGTAATATTGTTCTCAATGTCTTATTCACGATCGTATAATTAATTGTATTATGTAGCTGTCATTTGAAAAATATTATTATGAATTTAATAAAAAAGAGCTATATAACGTTATTATTATAATGAAATAATGAACACGTAAATAAAATAATCTTAATTACTTACCGAAAATAAGAAATTATCTTTTTTAACGTTCTAGACGTGTTATTTTTACAATTTTTGAAGGAGCACTTTGACATGTTTCCTTTAGTGTTTACAAATACTACCAAAGACTATGTGCACTCAAATTCTCATTTGCGCGCACATTTGGTTCGGACGTTTTTGGAACGCTGATTGTGTATCTTGTTATAATATATTTGTGATCGAAGGTAATATTCGATTAATATTTAGAACAATTTTTTATATTTCAAACAATTTTTACATTTAAATTTATTTCAAATTCAAATTTGTTATATTTATAGAAATAACAAAATACTCATAAGGAAACAGTTTTAAAAGTTGATAGAAAAGATAGCAAAACTAAATTTATTATGTTAAAAACAAAAAGAGGACCTTCTCATGGACTCTATCTTTTGAATATGTTGTTATAAACAAGTACTTAAGAGTGTAAATTCCAAAACATTTTTCATGACCTTTAATTTCTGTGACAAGATACTTTTGCACTCTTTGGTACTCTTTGTCTGTATCTGAAAACTGGGTTCGAATCCCAGCTATATTATAATAGAAAATAAATTTTTCTTGGAATCTGAATGTTACTGAGTTATGAGTATTGCCCAGTATTGTGAACACTAATCTGGTAGTCCAGTTACTTACGATATTTTACTTATCGATTTGTGGAAATGTGTATACTCTCATAGCGTTTTTGTTAAATTTCAGAACTTCTTCAGTCACGGCATGAGTCGAGCATATGTGAAATCTGGGCTTCTTCTTTTTATTATACCAATATTGTACCATCAACATCTAATTTTAATCCGGAAATACTAGCACCAAAAAAATCAGCCTCTGGTTCATGTGAGACTTCCACAGGTCAAATGGTAAAAAACGTGTATTAAGTTCAGGTAACTTTATTATTTTGGAAGTTATGTAATGTTATTATGGTTAAATAATAATCTTTCGCATCGAATGTATGAATGAGATGATACAGTCATTTAAAATGCGAACATTGTAGGAAAAATTTTGCTAATTGTACATTGTAAAATGTAGTGATCAATAAATCTACAACACTTGAAAACTAACAAAAAATAATTTTCTATGTATTCTTCATAGCAAATAGAAGCCTAGATAAAAACTATTTAGTAATAATTGAAACAATATTAATCACATAATTAAATAAATTCTATTCAAATAATGTATGGAATAACTGTGTTCAACATGTGTAGGTAAAATTGTACATTCGTGCACCGTTTGAGATTATATTCTGCATATTGTAATTTGTTCTCACTATTGTTAAAATAAATTGATTGATTCGATCAAATTGGGTCAAATATTTTTAATGCAATTTTTATTGCCATGAAATTATCTGCCTGCATAAATTTTTTTTAATTCATATTTGATTATGAATATAATTACTTACTAAATATTCCAAAAAATGCGTGGAAATTTTAAAATAGTTAAACACAACGCTGTTAGTCAAATTGAACATGACGTCAGTGTCTATAAGAAAAATGCCATCAATTGCATAGTTATAAGTAATACAGTATTCACAAGTCGGTTTCTTGTTGTATGCACACGCACATACTGTAGTTCTATGATACAAATACAAATTGAATTTTATGCATGTTTTTTATTATTTTGTTAATATGTAAGGCAATGTTTATGTAGAATTTATTCCATCTCTATATTATAAATTTATTACATTTTTTTTCTGAAAAAAGAAAAGAAAAGTTAAAATTATTGTGCAAAAAATAGAAGAAGAACCATTTTATTGCTAAAAGGATATACAAGAAGACATCATTTAAAAAAAATAAAATAATGGATAGCATGCTTGAATCAATATGAATATTTACAGAATTGCAGATGAAATCTAAAATGAAACCCAACGGAAGAAGGTTCAATATTACCGAATAAAATATGGTTCTTAGTACATAAATATAAGCAATCCAGAAAGTCAGGTATAAACACAAATATTTTAGAACATTTAAGACTAACAATCACCAAGCAGGAATCGAAGGAAGAAGATTCAATATTACCGAAAAAATTATGGCTCTTAGTATATAAATATAAGCAATTCGTAAAGCCAGGTATAAACCCAAATATTTTAGAACATTGAAGACTAACAATCAGCATATTATCGGTAGAAGAGATTGTTCACTTTAATATTTGATGACATGGCATTATCTTAAGGCGTTCATTGCAATCAAGCATTAAAAGAAATAGGCTGAAGATTTTGAGCAAAAAAGAACTCAAAAAATAGCAGACCATGCATATGTTTTTATAATTAAAAGTAAAAAATCTAAATCAAAACAGCCTATATGTTTCACATTTTGCGAATTAATTTATTTAGCAGTAGTCGGTGCACTGGGGTTAACCAAATTTTTGTTCAAAAAATAACTAATTTTGATCGAAATGATAGAATTAAATGTCAATCATATGATTATTACAAAATCCATGAAACAAAGCAATAAATAGTACATATTTTCATATTATTCATACGTCGTTTCTGACTACCCCGTTAGGGATACAGCTTGAAGATATTTATGTATGTATTTTCATATTACACTGGTATTTTTTGTGTTATTATTATTCTTAATTGAAAAACTGCCAATAAATACAAAACCGTTCGAAACCGTTATCGGTTTGCAGTTTCACAGTTTAAAGAAATATATTTACACGTTTTCTTTTTAAAATTTTTAATATTATAAATTAAATATTTTTTCGTTTGTGATAACGAAACATCACTTCCATTTGATTTCATTGTTTTTCACAATATTTTAGATTTTTTTTATCCCATGTAAACGATTCTGTAAATGTGATAAAATTCGTACATGTTGTTATGTTTAATACAATAAGTTCTGAAAATGTTCCCCTTTCGCTCTTTTTAGTGTTTAATTTTGTTCCAATTGTTAGTTTTTCTGAATTAAATTGTTATGTACCCCTTTTAAGAAATGAGGCGTGTTTGATAATGGGAATATTTTTGTTCCTTTGATTTCAATAGCTGTAGAATCATTTGCTTCATTTTCTTTTAAATATTTCCGTTTCGTGTATTCTTGGAAACTTGGTATAACTGTTATATTAGTTGGTGACTGATCATAGACAGTGGCAATGTTAATTATGTTTGTTTCTGTTAACTCTTTGATTACCGTGTTCAATAGATGTTTTAAGTCGTATTTTTTTGTAGGTCTTTGGAAAATGTTAAATATATAGGCTGTTTTGATTTAGATTTTGTACTTTTAATCATGAAAACAAGTGCATGGTCTGCTATTTTTTTGAGTTCTTTTTTGTCCAAAATCTTTAACGCCTGTTATTACTTTTAATTTTTGATTGTAATAAACGCTTTAAGATAATGCCATTTCATCAAATATTTAAGTGAACAATCTCTTTTCTTCCGGTAATTTGCTGATCGTTAGTCTTAAATGTTTTAAAATATTTGGTTTTATACCTGACTTTATGGACACTATGTAATAATTTCAATATACTTCGTTTCGATGGTAATGTAAATAATTCTCTTAAATATATGAAACCTTTTGGAGATTGCTTGTATGTATGTACTAAGAGCCATTCTTTTTTGTCATATTGAATCTTCTTTCCTTGGGTTTAATTTTCTATTTCATTTAGAATTCTGGAAATATGCTTATTGATTCAGGCATGTCATCCATTATTTAATTATTTTTAAATGATGTTTTCGTGGATATTATTTTAACAACAATATGGTCCATCTTCTATTTTTTGCATAATAATTTTAATCTTACAATTCATTAAAGTTCTTTTTTGAGGAGAAATGGAATAAATTTTTAATATAGAATTAATTCTACATAAAAATTGCCTTAAATTTTAATAGAATAATAACGAACATTTATAAAATCTCCTATTTTGATTTTCTTTTATACTATTCCATGAAAACCTGTTATTATATTATTTATTATGTACATAATAGCAACGCCTGGCGCTCTGTCCTCTCTGACTACGCCGTTGAGGATACAGCGTGAAGATATGTATCTATATTTGTATTATATTTATTTTTTTATTTTTAATATTTAACTAATATAAACCTGAAGCAAGAATCTTTGAATCTAGCTGGATATTGTACTCTGAAGAGGTATTTGTAGACAAATTATATGACCTCGAGTATCCTTTGATCACTAACGTTTCATTTCTGGCTGTTTCTAACTCCTATTAGTAGAAACAAACCTATTAGTATACATGATATTGCTATAACATGGAGATACACCAACAGCAGAAGATGAAATGAGATGGTGGGGTATTGAGATGTTTCATTGTTTTATTTCTCGACTTCAAGTACCTCCTCAGATTGTGCCCTCCAGTTTAAATACTATTCCATGGCCTGGAGTCAACATATTTAATATCAATAATCTTTTCTGCAGGTCAAAATTGTTTGGGTTTGCATCTGCCTTTGTAGACACATAATAATTTCAGTAAATTTTGTTTTGATTGTAATGTACATAATTTGTTTTAATATCTGAAAACTTCTGGAGATACATGTCTGTTAACTTATAATTTTTTCGTTAATATTTAACTTTCTTACCCTGGGTTTAATTTTTAATTTCATCTGCAAATCTGTAAATATTCTTAATTATTAAGTCATGTATTATAATTTTTTAAAATTAAAATTTTGTTTTTGTAAATATTCTTTTAGAAATAAGACAACAAACAAAGTAATAAATGTTTTTAATATGGCACTGAAGTATTTATTTTTATAGTAATCTCGTTACCCTGGACCTTTGTTATTGTTAATTGTTAAATAAGCATTCCAATATATTTATTGGAATGCTTATTTAACAATTTGCATTATTTTGAAATTATTCTTAATTCCATTTGTAACTATTTCGTTACAGTGCCATCTGTTGGGCATTGCCCTAAGTTTTCTCTTGTAAAGTATTGAGATCGGAGTGGCACATCTATACCAAATATATTATAATGTATTATCTATGGTACAAACGAACGACCCGTTTTTGGTTTGACATGCTTCCGACATGGAAATTTTGATCTGAAAAATGAACCCCGTGGTCGCCCGGAAACTAAAGTCAACAACGACGAATTAAAGGCGATAGTTGAAGCTGACGATACTCAGTCTACTGCTGAGTTAGCAGCAGCTTTCGATGTTAGCATCAAGTCTGTGTTAGCATCAAAATAATATTGGTCCATTTGCGTTAAATTGGCAAGGTAAAAAAGCTTGATAAGTGGGTGCCGCATGAAATGAACGATCGCCAGCGCGACGAACGCATTGAAGCCTTATTGGTTAATTGCTCGTCCCCGCTGCTCCTGCACGACAACGCTGACCTCACACGGCACAACAGACGGTCTCTAAGCTACAAGAGCTAGGGTTGGAAGTTTTGCGTCGTCCACCAGACCTAGCGTCGACAGACTTCTACTTTTTCCAAAATGGACAATTTCTTGGCAGTAAAAAAGTTCTATACCTGAGAGGCAGTACAAAACGCCTTTAAAGAGTTTGTTGCCTCCCGTACACTTGACTTCTTCAAGAAGGGCATTTAAAAATTACCACTGCGCTGGTAGAGATGAATCGATAGCACGGGTGCATACTTTGATTAATAGAAATAAAAAAAAAATAAAAAAATACTTTAACTTTTTGTATAATAAACGGCAATTTCATAGGTAAAGACCTAATATTAAAATTAAAATAGGCGGGTCGGCATATGTGCGGGGTTGGCACTGATTGAAACTTGCAACTTCAGTGCCGTCGTATATGGGGTAATTCATTTCAAATTTAGCCAATAATATACAAATATTTAGTCTCATTATATGGTTAGTACCCGGGCGACCGAGCTTTGCTGGGATCAAAAAAAAACGAAAAAAATCCAACCACATCGCAGGTTTCGAGCCCGCGCACTTCGGCGTAGTAGACCTACGCTCTAGCCACTGTGCTATTGAGAAAGTGAACTATGTTACGACTTACGAAATTATCAATTAAAACCAATTATCAATTTGAAGTGTGTGAAAACAGAAAACACGGACAAAATGAATTTTCTCAGCATTGAGGATTAACTAGATCGATTTTTCGCCCACGTTATAACCCCGATATTTTAAATGTCATCGAAATCATTAGAGTTGTTTTCGAGAACGCGATTACAAATATACTGTATTTTATCGTATTGTAGTATAGTCAACGTGACCATTTATTATTTTTGTCAAAGCGGGACACTTGTGATATTGCGACTTAAAAACAAAAAAATGAGAACAACGTGTTAATAATATGTAATTTCAATTAATCAACGTTAGATTCAGTTGCAGACATATTTGTTTTATATTTGTCGGCGGAGCAAATCAGTCAAAATAGCAGTGTCAAAATGTCGGGTCTAGTTTTCAAGTAGGAATAGAGCTTATCACATTATTTGAATATATTGTACCTATATTCAAATAATGTGATAAGCTCTATTCTATGCTATATTCCTACCTAGGAAGAGGCACCCGTAGGGTACGTATTAATTATCGTTTAGTCTGTTTGCAAAAGCGGGACATTTTTGCTCTGGCTGGGGACAACGGGACAGACAGCCTGAAAGTGAGAGTGTCCCGCCGAAAGCGTATGGTCACGTTAAGTATAGTATAAGATAGGATAGGATTTAATTATAATTGGCAACATAATAGCTATGTAACGTCTCGCGACTAGCGAGCGAGACTAGAAATTTTTTTGAAAGTAAAATACAACCCATGTTACTGGCTGATAATGTAGCTTTTTATAGGTGAAAGAATTTTTGAAATCGGTTGAGTTGAAAACTTCACTGCATTTCACTGCCGCCTTTCTATTAGTGATTTATTCATTTATTATGAAATGACGAAGTCCGTGAATACAATAAGTTGTGCTGTGAGAGATTTAAGTCGCCGTCTCGTTTGAGTCGCCCATTTGAGATAGGTTAATTTTTGCAATTTACAAATTACATACATACGTAAGTACATATCTTCACGCCGTATCCCTATCGGGGAACGTATTTACGAATTACGATATCCATAAACAGTTTTATATGAAGTATTAAGTATATAGACGTGTGTAAGGACCGCGACGCTTGGCGTTCCGTCATCTCTGACTACCGTTGACCCCGTTGGGGATACAGCGTGAAGATATGTATGCATGTATTATTATTAAGTATTGATAAAAAGGATGTAAGGATCGCGAAGCTTGGCACTCCGTTCTTTTTGACTACTCCGTTAGGGATAAAAATTGTAAAATTTGTAAAATTGTAAAAATTCTGAGGCCACTAATTCGCCAAGGATGACTAACACAGAGTATTCGTGAGTAAAAGATGCCACGTAACGTCAAACATATTTTCTACGTTAGGGTACGTGGGAGGTTGGGTACCTTTTGAAGGAATTTTATTCGTTACTAAAAACAAAGTAGGTCGTTAATTCATAATTCAGCTATAAGGTCTGGTGTCTACAGATATTAATGTAGCAATAGTCCGGAATTAGTCTTCCAAACGGGAAACATTTGATATTATGGATGGTACTATGTCACACATCCAATAAATTACAGTAAACAACGTTACTTAACCTCTGTGATTGTATCGCATTTACCAATCCAACAAGACGCTTATTATATATAAGTATCTACCTACATTCGCATTATTAATGATGTAATTGGTGCTAGAGAATCGATTGTAAAGAAAATGAACTTCGACCTCAATAGACTTGTCGGTTGCTATGTAACGTATGGACGTTTCAATATCCGTTATTGTCACTCATCCTGTTCTCTACGTCCTGTTCCAACAGCTCCAGTTTTGTATTCAAAGAGGAACGGTTATGTTGGAGTAGTAACGTTGCGTGTCGGAACGCGTTTAAACAATGTTCGTAACACGCTAATGTTGACACGCTTCGCACCAGCCAGATCGATGGCGGCTGTCTGGGATGTTTTCTACTTATTAATCGTTGCAAATCAGCTTAAATATTTATATTAAAGATGTTAGGTTTCTTCCGCTCATCAAGAAAAGTTTCGGTTCATAATATGTACCTATAATTAATAAGTTTATGATTTCAAAATAATATTATTTAGTTTAAAGTTTATAAATATAACGCAAAATTCACGAATTACACTGTTTGTAACAATTAAAATAATTATAAAGTACTTAGGTACATTTGGAGTGCTTTTTACAACACAATCGTCCTGGCATTATCCGATGTTCTATCGGTTGCTTCATATACAAGATGCAGTGACGCAGTCAGTTGTGAATTGCACTTCCTACTGTTAAGAGAAACTACGGAAACACTCCTTATAGTACCAGAATGGGATGTGATAAGCAGAGGTAAGTTTAGCTTCGTATGAAAATCAAGTACTACAGTGCAGAACAATGATGTTACATTACAAAAGGTGAAGAAGGAGTAGAAGGAAACAGAAGGATCATTAACATCTTAACCACTGAGTAAGTAATCACTACGTATCTTAACATTAATAAAGATGTTATTTTTCTAGACGAAATCCTCATGACAACCAAGTTATTTTCTTTTTTTTTCATTTGAACAATCTGTGTGTAAAATAGTTTGTATATAGGTAATATGTACGGTGTGGTGATTTCGTACAGAGATATATTTAGGGATGGTTCCTAAATAATAATAAATAAAGGTGAGCACAATAATATGGTTTATTGCTGAACTCACTTAATCTAAAATGGTATGGTTTAAATGGTTAAAATGGTTATTTGTATGGTTTAATGGTTATGAGTACACGCGACCCGATTGGTGATTGGATGTGCACCAGTGGTTTCGAACGTCAAAGAGCGAGATCGGTAGAGTTGCCACCTGAAATCGGTATATTTGTACCCAAAATCGGTAGTTGACAAAAGAGACAAAAAAATACATTATACAATCAAATTCGTTTATTTATTGAAAATAAAACTTACAGACTAATTTATAACAATCACACTCAAATATAATTATGTTTTATACCAATATTCTTTGGCCATAGCCTTGGTCATCTTCGTAGTAATTTCACAATGAAAACAATTAGCTTCATAAAAAAGTCTTTTTGAATGTAATAGCCCAGTGATTGATTGAGCAGACAGCCTATTTCGCTGTTTTGTTTTCAAAAGATTAATATGCGAAAATATGTGTTCAACGTTAGCGGATGAATGGGGAAGTGATACAATATTAAAGATGAAATTGGACAACAAAGGAAACATCTGAGTTTCATCACCATGCTTTAGTAAACTTACTTTATCCCAAAATAATTCTACATCACGAGGAAATGTTTTGATTTGTTCACAATTTCTTAAAATGCGCCACTCTGTATCAATTTCCTGAAAATCATTGCTCTGAACAATATTAGGAATGAGCCTACTAATAGGAATTATCAAAGCAGTTTTGCCACTTTTAACATTTTTTGGATCAATTATGTCTAAACTTTTTATTGGATTATTTTTCAATGGAAACCGCTTAGTTATTTGCGCACAAGCTTCGATATAAAAATCTAGGTATCTGCATTTAAATAAATTTACTTGATCTGGGTTTAGATTTTCTGAACTACTTAGTATTGTATTAGACGTAGTAGCACCATAGTATACGGCGTTAATATCCAAAAAAATTTTTTTTTTGAAATCAACATTTTTGATTGGAGTGCTAGTTAAATAATCTCTTTTTAAAAAACAATCAAACATTGTTTTTAATGTTCCAGTTATTTTTTCATATAAATTATGAATTTTTTGATGTTTTGCTTGCATTTCTTTGTTTAAATCAGTAAATAATGGTAATATAAAATCTAAAAATTACAAAAATAATAACGTAGTGGAATCTTGGAGCTTCTGTAATATATGTTCTACAGTTAAAAGATGATCATTATTAGATATTTGGTCTATAAAAAATAGTTTAGAGCAGGAAGTTGTTCCAATATTCTCTTTACTGCTGCACGTACTGATAACCAGCGTGTTTGCGAGGGGTGAAGTATTTTATGTACTTTTAACTCACAAAACATTTGAAAGTTTTTAAACTCTGCCACTTTTTTTGAACTAGAAGAAAAGTAGTTGTAAATGTCCCTTACAAGATCCTCTATAAAGCGTGGTAATTTGGTACAAGCATATGAGGCGCAAAGATGAAACGAATGGCAGGCGCATTTAAGTATAAAAATGTTGGGAATTTCATTTTGCAGCAATGTTACAACAGTATTATTATGTCCCATCATTACGTTTGCCCCATCAGATGCAAATCCTATTAGATTATTTTTATATGGAATATCATTGCTTCTAAAAAAGTTTACAAAATGTTTAAATAAGGTTACTGCATTAGCTTCTTCTAATGGAATAAGAGCTAAAAAACGATCTTTCATACGATTCATTTTCGCATATCTCACAACTAAGCACAAGTGTTTGGTTGTACTAAGATCAGTGGACTCGTCAATAATAAGCGAAAACTTAGTTTGCTGCAGATCTTCACATAAATTATCGAAACTCTTTACCTGTACTTCCTACTGGACTAAGGTATTTAAGAACTTATATATATTACCCACTGCAATTTTTGTTTAATGTACTCAGGAACTGCATGCTATTTCGTGTTGTTGCACTTTTCGCGATACCATTATCTAACCTACGATCAGTAACAATTATACCTACACTAAAAGGTAGGCACTTTCGCTCACGCCGTCTGAGAAAAAAAAATTAACCTTCTCATATTTACTAGTTTTAATAATTGTTAATAACGTTGGTTTTGAATGTTTTGGCACTTTATATTTTGTTTATTTACTTATATTTACGACAAAAAACTTTAAAACACTCATATGTCCTCTGTGTTAGAATATAGAAAAGCGTAATATCAGATGCTTATAAAAATGAAAACATAGGGTCTTCATAACATGAAGACTTAGTGATTGTGAAAAAACTAAATACAAAAGTAAAAAAATGAAGTAACTATATATTATGTTAATTCAATTGATTTTGGAGAGGTAGGTGCGGGGTAGGTGTCAGTATATCGGACCTCGTTGCGAAATAGTATTTAATTTTGTACATACCTACTTCATATATATTTTTTTAATATTTCTTTCTTCAATAATTTTTTTAGTTGGTAAAAATACCAAGAAAACGTTAACTTAAGTATTTAAAATGTTACTGAAAGTATGTACTTACAGGTCCAATGTAAAAGAAAAAGTAAGAAAAGGTAGAGTAGACAGGTACTTACTGAAGGGTTAATTACGTCCATTTGGGCAAGTAACACGCTAACGCCTCATCGAGTGCTTTTATAGATCCTAAGTATAATAAACCTATCAAGTATTCATGCTTCGAAGTTTTTTTATGAACCGACAAAGTTGTAAAAACGTAAATGAATAAATAAATCTATTAAATTAGATTTTGTACGCATTAATTATTTTTTAATTCTCGTCGCTGTTAGATATATTATATCTTTATGTATAGGTAGGTATATTAATATTAAATAAGAGTTTAAACATTCAAACCATATTTGAGTTTGAAAGAAATAAGTTGTTTTAATGTAATAGTTATATTTGTTACTATTTAATGTCTTAAAATATAGTAAATTATATTATTACATATAAAAGTGTATATTCAGTAACTCTTACTAATGAATCGCGACCTTCTAATTCTGCTACATTACACAAAAAAGATCAACATTACCATAGGTTAATATTTTATTTAACGATATATTATAGACCACAATTACACAAAATTACTTACTATTTTTTGCCATTCATTTTACAGTGTTCATACACGAAATCTTTCGTGTTAAAAGATCCTCGTTTCATTCTAAAAAACCGTAACAACTTTGTAGTCATTGAGAAAAAGAGAAATAAGGTATATTTTATCATTAATTTATTTCCGCGAATTGCAAATCTTGCTTTGAATATAATCGTTCAAAGAAACATTTGACAATTAGTTATCTCATAGAAACGGGTGTTTTCGTTCAAATTCGTACCGTATTTCTATTAGATTTCAAATCAACTTTATACTGCAAAATCTTCTCTAATTAATGCGTTAAGTACGATTAAGTACGTCTCTTTTGAACCTTCCACTTAATCACTTCATCAACAAGCCTAACGAAATTAGTGAAAATACCTATATATTATGTTATAATAATTTATATAATCTTTCAATAATTTTCTTTACTGAAGTAGCGCTTGTCGTTGATTGTTTATAATGCAACTCTGTAATGCAAAGTAAGGCGAAATACGTGATTATACCAAATCCAGAGGACATCTGAGTAGTCGACAGTAACTCACAACAACAGTTGCCACTGCAATGCAAATTACTGGAATAATACTTACATTGAAATATTTTACCGAGGTGCGATTGAAAGTAGACCTTATATGTGAACCTCGTAGATAAAAATTGTTATGAAAACGTGTTTGTAAACGAAAGCGTTACCAAGATATTATTTGATGAGTGGCGAATGACTGTCCTGAATAAATTTGCAAGTGGTTTACACGATATGGAAAGGTATGCTTTTACCGTTGGTTTCTTGTTTTAAATTAGTGCCGTGCCGCAAATCTGTGACGGAGAGATGCTGAAGAATTGTCGCTTTGAAGAGAATTTGTTCATGACCCTCTTTTGCGTAAATTCATATGAGTGTTTTAGAGTTAATGGACATTTTAGCAACAGGTACATTTCGTAAAATATTCTCTTTAATATGTATTTGGCTATTGCGGTTACGCGATACTTTTTCGTATCAAGTATCTTAGTAAAGACCTACAATATCCGTTCTTTTGGAAGAAGAATTTTATGTTAATTTGTTACGACGCTAAGAAGACGTAGAACTTATTGAACGAAATAACATTTATTTTCGTATGAAATGCGATAAAAATTAATTATTGATGTATACTTAAATATTAAGTAATGGGCTAAAAATTAATAATAAATTTATAGATAAACAAACGCGTTAAAATATTGGTAGATATAACTGTATTTAAATAAGCACATAGAATATTCGAATAGTAGTAACTGATAACCATTTGATAACACATACTTAATGTGAAACATTACATAAGGTTTTATAGCATGTTTTAAAAATCATTCGCTTTGCCATCTCAAATTCTTTAAATTGGCATCAAGGTGTACAAACGCAACAAAACTTTGTTACGTCTCGACGTTCTGCCCGTCCCAAAAGGAAAATGACGCGAAGATGTGATGTAAAATTCATGATACCTATGTATAACTAGTTTTTGCCCGCATCTTAGTTTGCATGGATTACGAGAGAAATGTGTGAAATTAAAAATGTTTCTCAGGTCTATTACAAAAAAGTAAAATGTTTTGAGTAGTTTTTAGTGACACTCAAACAAATAAAAAGAAAAAAATGGTGAATACTATGGTGTTTACATAAATATAAGAAAACTAGCTTAATAAAAGGTTTTATTTTTCAACATAGACGAATATTTTTTATGTAAGTGCCTATAGGTATACGCAGAACAGGAGTGCTATTCACAAAGTACTTCATCTGTTGTTACAACTGAACAAGAAACAAGTGATGAAACATTGATTGATTCATCACTTTCCTTCCAACAATTAAAAAAAAGAAAGTGAAGACTTGTGGGGATTATTAGTTCATGTACTGGCTAATATAATGCAAATAGTTCCCGATTTGATGAAGCATAAAAGCCGGTTTAAATATTGTTATAATTTTACAATTAAAATAATATTGTTATAATTTTACTATTAAAATTATAACAATATTTAAACCGGGTTGCAAGTCGGATCCTACAAACTACCGTGCAGTGTCGATATTGACAGCGTTGAGTAAAATATTCGAAAAAATAATGCTCAACCAAATGCTGGCACATTTTAACCTTTGCAGGATATTTAATGGTCAACAGTACGGTTTCACGAGAGGGCGGTCAACAACACATGCGAGAGCAAGCTTAATCAAAAATGTACTAAAGGCTTGGGAGGGGTCACGGGATGCAATTTTCGTGTTTTGTGATCTTACCAAAGCTTTTGATTGTTTCTCACAAAACTTTAATTTACAAACTGAAGTATTATGGAATACATGATAAAGGTCTCGGTCTCGTGATTTCATATCTGGCTGACCGAGAACAAAAAGTGAGTGTGAATGAGGTTACATCTGTCGGTTCTAAATTAAAGATGGGCGTTCCCCAAGGATCAATCTTGATACCTTTCCTGTTTTTGGTTTATAATTATGAACTTAACTTTATGCTCAAAGACCTATGTGATTTAATATTATTTGCTGATGACACATCATTATAGTTTAAAGTAAATAGAAATAATACAGATATTAGCAGACCTAATAGGACTTTGGCGGAGGTCTTGAGATGGGTTCGCTACTAATAATTTACTATTGAATGCACAAAAAACCAATTGTGTCAAGTTTTCCTTATCCAATGTATGCAGATTCCATTATAGACTAGAACGAGGTGGTAAACAATTAGAATTAGCGAAATCAGCTGCTTTTCTTGGTTTAACAGTAGACAATAAGTTACAGTGGGCGGATATGTCGAGATTTTGGCTAATAAGCTCAGTTCCGCGATATATACTATTAGACGCATTAAAGAGTTGACAGAAATGGCCACAGCTAGGCTGTACTTCGCATATTTCCATAGCCTCGTGTGTTATGGCCTACTACTAGGGGGATCAGCAGCGCATATGAATTCTATTTTTATTTTACAAAAGAGGACAATACGTATCATCTACAGTATGAATGCACGAGAGTCGCCGAGAGATCGTTTTAAAGATATTTATGTACTGACCTTACTCTTGTTATACATCTTTGAAAACATAATGTACACTAGAAAAAATATTGATCTATTTCAAAAGAAAGGTGTTATTAATGTTATGGAAACTCGTGGTCGTGATTAGCTAGTTAATCCTAAATTTAAATTACAAAAGTTTAGTGGGTCGTTTTTGGGCAACTGTATTCGTTTTTGTAATAAAATTCCTCAAGAAATTATTCAATTAACGGAAAAGAAATTTAAATTAAACGTACACTGTTGGAAAAGCACACTACAAAATTAGGGATTTCATTGAAGAAAAAATAATAGTCTGGAAATAATCCTCTCTGCGCACGCATTTACTGGACGTCTATTATTTATAGAAGTCTTCTATTTATAGAATTCTATTATTTAAAATAATACTTAGTGTCAATATTAACGTAAAGATAAAGATATATATATATAATATATATATACGTACTGATTTTTTTAAATAGAATGTATGTACATATAAAAATTAAGAACGTATACCCAGAAAAGTATTGACGTAGAAATTGTAACAGCAGAGCTGCGTTCTGCTACAGTGTAAAATGTTTGTAGGGACGTGAACAAAAATAAAGAAAGCACATATATCTCCCTAGTCTCTATACAGCGAAATATTGCTCAAGCTCAATTAATGTAAGTAACATTTGTGAACAAAGACGATTTCCCGGTATTTTTTTATTTCTCACTTGGATACTCATTCCATGCAATACCTCTCTGTTTATATTCGGTAGGATTAGTGTATCTAAATTACGTTTCATTGTTAATTTTCTGCTTCAGGAATAATGTCGTCGTATTCGAGAGATTTTCAACATGCAAGACTTCTATTTTCTGATTCGTGTTTGTTCGAATTGAAATGAAATTTTGAGATAGTCATTAAACAGCGAGAAGTCGGGTAGTACCTTTGACACATTTTCGGATATGGCAGATACAGTAGATAGTAACCTGATTCCTGGCTACTACTTACAATGATGGGCAGTTTAGGAAATGGTAGGGTTGCCAGGAGGTATACAGGGACTTCAAATCGAAGTATAGGGATAATATTTATAATGTCAGGATTTTGAGATCATTGTCTGGAGAAATAAACGAATTTAAATGAAATCTTTACTTTTATTTTAAAATCGACATATTTTACTTAGATTCGATATTTTTCAATTTTCGGTTTCCGCAACTAAATAACATTAAATATCACTAAATATCATGTATTTGTAGTTTATATTTGTTTATAGCAGCATTCATTTTGCATTTGATTTATTCAAATTTGACCGATTCTCTTATCTTTTTCTTTGTCGTCTTGTTTTCGCATATTCATTGAATACAGCGGTAATCGTTATGTAGCTGCTGTCATCCGTAGCTTGAATTAAATTTAGTTTTTTGTAACTACGTAATGATTTTTGAATTTTTTAATTTTGTAGAGAGTCAGAAGATCATATGAAATGTCATGAGAATCCACAAAGTTCCGTCTATCCGCCAACCGTAAAGGTGCTTACATACTATGCCGGTTACATAGCCGCCGGGTTTTTGCCGCGCGGATATGCCGCCGGTATTAATGGCCTTATGGCTTATGATACAAAAAGTCGCAGAGCAACATTTCGGCTGTGACAGATAGTCGTTCACTAGTGAAGTAAACCATGTGATTATAATTTAATTCATTATACAAATAATCCAAAGCCTTGTAAACAAACCACTTTAGTTCACATACATCTTCTACGCTGTGGCACCCAATTTTCGTCAGTCTTGAGCTTCTTTTTTAACGAAAATAAAGACATGTTTAATTTAACTTTGTCTGTCATTGATGACGTCCGCTTTTTTAATTATATTTCAGTAATCAGGATTCTTAGGATTCCACAAAATCTTATTTTCGTGAAATTTTTCTATAAGGAGTAAGCTTATGGTTCGACGCGAGAACTGCCGCGTGGACCGCGAGCTCACGTGTCACTTACCGTTATAAACTACCGCGAGGTTATTACCTAAAAATTTGCAGACAGCGACAGCCACGCGATCACTGCGCGATCGGTGATTAATTGTAATAAAAAATTAATATCACGTAGGACGATTGCGTATAGTCTATTATTCTATGACTGTATTAAGCACTTTTCGCGGTAGATTTAGCGCCACTGTACAAATTACATTACACGAATTCTCGTTTTGACAGCAGATATCGCGCGATATTGGCTGTCGCAGGCTGTCTGCAAGTTACGTAATAAGCGTGCAGGTCACGCTGCCGGCTTGTTTGTGCGGCACGGTACCCCCGCAAGGCTAGATAGCCGTCGGTATTGTGTGCAAGAACCTTAGGGTAAAAGTTAACATTTTGTTACTATATTATTCTTCTATACTTAACAGTATAATAAAGGAATCATAACTGTATGCTTCCTATATATTCAACGGTATAAAGAAATCATACAGAGGTATAGAGCCTATACTATTTGTAGTTCAATTATTGACGAAAGTGATGTCAAGATTGTTGTTCTGTTCATCTACAATGCAAAACGAGGTTATCTATGTATATTAAAAGTACATATTAAACTTTTCATGCATGTAGAAAATATGTGATGTTTGTAATTTAATTTCAGCTGTCTGATCGTTCGGTTCGTTCACCAGTGCGGATGCCAAAGTGAATTAATTAGTATATCAGGCTCCGAAATTCTAGTAGCGGAACGTAGTAAATTCTACAAACCATAGTCTAGTCAGTACAATTATTTACAAAGTGTTCATGTATGCATAGTGCATACATAGTTTAGGTTCACTTTATGAGTGTGTGAGTTGCATTGGGTATTACTGGCATCAAAATTTAATAAAATAATTAAACCGACTTCAAAAAAAACCACTGATATCTACATACGTACTAATCAAAACTTAAGTACAAAAATAACTTCATGAATACGATGCAAATACTATATAATTATATTTGACAGTTACTGAAGTCGACGCGAAGCTTACCAAACTAATAGACTTTCTTTTGTTGCACATTGATTTGACACCGACTTGAACAACTGTTGAATTTAATTACGTAGGTATTTGTATCGTATTTACGAAGCTATATAACCTTACCTTAGCTTAGCCTGTAAATATGTAAATGTAAATATCTAAGGTAGGTTTACAATTAACTTCTTTTGTAATTCTGGAGCGTAATGACATACAAGAGAATTATCGACATAAATAAAGCTTATAAGCAGTTCACGTTATTAGGTGTATCTTCGAAATCCAAGCTCCAATACCAGTGAAATTTAAATAGGACTAATCTGGAAGTATATCCTTTCAA
The DNA here is from genome assembly GCA_907165235.1 of Zeuzera pyrina. NCBI lineage: Eukaryota > Metazoa > Arthropoda > Insecta > Lepidoptera > Cossidae > Zeuzera > Zeuzera pyrina. Next base: position 21,622,592 of record OU015624.1, on the reverse strand, counting down.
ATAAAAGAAAGAATTTTCGAAATCTGTTTATAAATGACGGAGTTCTAAGGTAACAAATATTAAAAAAAAAAAGAAAATACAAGGGAATTGAGAACCTCCTCCTTTTATTGAAGTCGGTTAAAAATAAAGAAAGATAGTTACCAAAAGTACGCTATTTCCATTATACGTTCTTATTTCTTAGGCTAGTTCTAGATCTTAATCGTTTTCTATGTATTCTCACTGTACTGTATCTGCGCTGTATCTATATCTAGGTACAGTGCGGTGTAAATTGTACAAGTAGGTACATGTATATATATACAAACAAACTTTTCGTATTACTTAATTACATGGTTATTAATTGTGCGTCACAGAGTGTGCCCCGTGAAATGAGTCAAAGTAAGTAAGTGTACGGGTTCGCGCATATAAAAAGACGTGTCGCGAATCTCACGGGGACGGTGCAATTTCACGCTACGCAATCACCACTCTTTCTGCTAACCGAACAATCTTGAACACACAGATGTTCACCTGACTAGATGCAATTCAAACAATTACAGTTTTGAGTACAAAAAAGGAACGTATTGAAGTCTTAAGTGGCTTTCCTTTGAAAAAATGGGTAAAATCATTTACATTAACAAGTAGGAAGACTTCTTAAATTGAGTGGAAAGTTCTCGACGTCCTATCATTAGAAGCTTCGAGCGACGTCTAGAAGAGTTGGAATTACGTGAACTACTTTTTTGGCAATTCGAGAGAAGCCTTCAAAAGATTAAAAATATTTGTAGATAGATGCGAATTAATGTAATGATGAATTGATGAGTGTGGGTGGGTAAGATGAATATGAGAATGATAATACGATGAAGACAGTCTGAATTGTACTGTTGCGTATATCCATCGAGTCTCTAAAATAAAACACATAACAATATGCAACTCACTGAGGATGAGACTCAGTTACATAGGGCTACCAAAACTCTCGCAATGGATGTCCTCGCGCCTTGTCGAGGGTTCCGCAGTTGGCGCCGCGATTGCCCGCTGCGATCGATTGCGTCCCCGAAGAGTCCTTTTTTCTAGATTAATACGACAGTCCTTGATTAATACGATTCCTTTTTTCTTGATTAATACGACAGGTGGGGGTTTGTGGATGGATACCCACAAACTTTTTCGTATTTTTCGTAAACTAGCGCGCGCACTTTTGCATAGACCAGAAGGTCTATTTTGGATTAAATTATTGTTTATCAATGCGTCGCCTTAAGGCTGAAATCTAGTAAACATGTGAAATGGTTCGTATATATCTACTTACTAAATACATGAAATTTTTTCATTTCAAATGGCGTAAACAAAAATATGAGAGGAAAAGCATCTTGCGGTTTATACCTACATAGCTCTTTCGCTAGCTCTAACATCACGATCACAAAAATTCTCTTTGTGCACTCCCGCCAAGGCATGCGAGTGTATTTAACGTCCTAGTCAGCTAACGTTTGACCTGTTCGATCTTCCTAAGTTTGTCTTTAGTTCGTCGTTTGTATTTCATGACTTCTTTTACTGATCACTATTGCTTTGTCAGATATTCTTTACTTATTCTTTCCAGACGTCTACATTCCATATAAGTATTTACGTCTTATATGGTTTTTGTGTCATATCTAGTTCATTTATTTATCAATGTCAGCTAAATTGTAGCTTCCTTTAGTTTTCTGCCGCAAATGCACAAGAAACGTGTTCAGAAACAACGTGACAGTTTTATAACGACGAGAAGGTATTTGTAAGTAGTCGAACAACGTTTTTATAGAAGTAGATGATTGAGAAACGTTTGTTGATATTAGCTTTTTACTCTCGATATTGTAAAGAAAAACTTTATGGTTAGGTTTTAGGTATTCCTTTTTCTACAAGGGCAAGACCTGTCACTACAAGTCGCACTTTGTTGATTAATTTTTATTTTTAGTTATATTCGGCGCTGGGTCGGTGAGAGTCTAAACTCTGAAACTTTTTGAAAATTCCTCACTGAGAAGCGAAGCACGTGTTGATTTGATCAATGTTTGGAACTTTGTGTGAAAGTTTAGAAAAAAATTAAACCGACTTCAAAACAAAACTATCCTTTACTATATAGACTTTTAAGCTGTCGTGTTGCATTATACAATATCTAAAACCACAGGAAATTAACGCGATTACCTTTTATTTTCGAATTTTATTTTGGAGTTTAGTTAAGACCACGGCCGAAGCAACTCGGCCGAAACGTCAAGCGAAAATAAAAGGTAATCGCGTTAATTTCCCGTGTTTTTAGATATTTTATCCTTTACTAATGAAATCTTAAGCACAAATTAACTTTACAAATATCTACATAATTAAATTTGTCAGTCACTGAAGTTGGTGTCAAGCCTACCAAACAAAGTACCTAAAAACTACATAGTAGATTTTCTGTTGCTGCTCTTGTGCGTTGCACATTAATTTAGCTTTAAACTTAATTATACAGGTATTTGTAAATGGTGGTCCAAGTTTGATAGTTATAGAAGTTGGTGCCACATTAATGTGCATCAACCATACATACTGAACTATACTGGAGCTATACTCAACTACAAGGAAAAAGAGTTATTGAAATCGATTTATGAAGAAAGAAATTCTGCTCACCGGTACGTATAGTGGCAGTGATGAGATTTGATCCGCTATGAACAGCTCAGTCTTGTTTCTTGATTAAATTGTGGTAGTTACGATTGTGATGAATGTTTGCTTGCTGAATAAGTATTGATAAAAAAAATGGCGGTCATGTTAGAAGACCATGATGACGTTTGTTGACAGCTACTGACGTTTTAACATGCTGCCCCCTTAGAACATCTGGTTCCAATCGTGGAAGTGGACAGATTCCATTAAAGGCTCTTCTCAAAGTTCCAGAAGTGGTGTGTACGTCGGCCACGCGGATGATACCGTCGGAGCCAGGGTAGACATTGCTTACACGTCCAAGAAGCCATTGTTAGGCGGCAAATGATCGTTCTTTATGAGAACAAGTTCGCCCAAGTGTGGTTGTTCTCCGTCCTTACGCCATTTGCTTCTTTTTTGAAGTTCTGAAACATATTCGTTGTAGTATCTGTTCCAGAAATGAGTTTTAAGATAGTAGTGCTAATTCGGGCCTCCTCAACCTGATGAGCAGGCAACATCGTTAGTGTTCGTCCGATAAGGAAATGGGCAGGTGTGAGAGGAATCAAATCAGATGGATCGGATGAAAGTGGAGTGAGAGGTCTAGAATTAAGTATTGACTCAGTACAGAATTCATTTCTTCATAATCTAAATTTGCCAGTGACAAAACTCGTTTTAAGTGATATTTTATTGATTTAACCGAACTCTCCGCTAAGCCATTGAAATGAGGAGTATATGCTGGATAAATATTAAAATTAATTGAATTTTCAGACGCATATGAAGCTACTGTTTTAGAATTTGATTTTAAAAATTTCGACAACTCATTGAAAGCGCCTACAAAGTTTGTTCCGTTATCTGAAAATATGTTTAAAGGTTTACCCCTTCGAGAAATGAATCGATTGAGGGCTGACAAGAAACCTTGAGTAGTCATATCGGTGACAAGCTCTATATGTACTGCCCGCACTGCCAGGCACACAAACACACATATGTATGCCTTTTTCAGTCTGCAACCTCTACCCTTTCTTTCAGCTATCATGATAGGCCCCGCATAATCCACTGCTGTATTGAAGAATGGAAATTCTGCATGCAGTCTTTGTTCAGGAAGATTCCCCATTATAGGTTGGAAAGTCTTCCCAGAGTAAATTATTTCTTAAACTAGCGGGTCAGCACTTCAGACAGTTGTGTACTGTTTTCCTGGCGAGATTTCTGCCACCCACAGTCCAATATTTGTGACGTAGTGTAGCAAGTAATAACTGTGATCCTGCATGCATTAGTAATTTGTGCCAATGTTTGAATAAGAGGTTAGTGATATAGTGTGAAGTATGTAATAATATAGGGTGTTTGGTATTATAATCGTAGTTAGAATTTGACAATCTCCCTCCAACACGCAAAACGCCTTCACTGTCAATAAAAGGAGACAAATTTAATAATTTATCCTTAGCAGACAATGAGGACCTTGTTTTTAAATATGTGTATTGTTTACAGAACATATTTTTTTGTATGATCCTACATAATGTTCGTGTAGATGATTCTAGTTCCGATATAGACAAATGACCAATAATTTTATTTTTTGAATTACGACAATTGTGTATAAATCTTGTTATATAAGCTGTAACATGTTGTAATGTACTGAAGTTTGAGAACCGTTGAAAAAAACTGTTTTTATGTGGTTCAATTGATGACAAATGGCACCGGAATTTGATTTGGGGTAAGTTATTAGTGTTTGTGTGTGGTTGTGTGGGCCATTGTATTTCGTTTTGATGTAAATAATGGGGACCTGTCCACCATAATGATGAACATTTAAGTTGGACAGCGTTAAGACCCCTTGACCTATATCGGCAGGGTTTAATTCTGTAGGAACATAGATCCACATGGATGTTTCAGTATTATTAGTAATTTCATTGACTCTATTCAATACAAACTGTTTTAATTTTGATTTTGATATTTTTATCCACCCCAAAACTACAGAGCATCAATATTCAGTCGCAATGAACTCCTAACCTTTTTCGCCAATTGAGTAGCCAGAACAGCACTGCAAAGCTCTAGCCTCGGCATGGTTAACCTCGCCTTAAGAGGAGCTACCTTACTTTTGGCCATCATTAAGTTAACTGTCACTCCACCATCGTTAGAAATGCATCGTATGTATATACACGCCGAATACGCCTTTATCGATGCGTCACTAAATGCATGCAATTCGATTCTGATGGGAAAATCACAAAAAACTCGTCGTGGTATCATGATAGTGCTTAAATTAGGTAAAAAATCAATAAAGCTTTTCCATTGTGTTGCTATTTCCATAGGAACCTTCTCGTCCCATGATATTTGTTTAGCCCACAGTTTTTGCAAAATAAGTTTTGCCTGTAACATGCATGGATTTATAAGTCCTAGCGGGTCAAAAATTTGTGAGATAGTGGATAAAATTGTACGTTTGTTTGTATTGTAAGTTTGAAGATGTATGTTTGATGATGAAAACAACAAATAGTCCTCCCTACTCGCCCACAACAAACCCAACGTTTTAGAATTTCCCTCATTATTTAACGTTAAAAAACTGTCGTTAATATTTTCACAATAAATTTTATTTAATATTGATGGACTGTTTGATCGCCATTTACGTAAATGAAAATGAGCACTTTCGAGTTCTTGTATAACATTTTTACATATGTGTACAAGTGATTCTTCATAGTCATGACCTGTAATTAGGTCGTCCACATAGAAATCGTGTAATATTATATCACTCACTGTTTTATTAGTACAGTCCTGTCCCAATTTTGCAATACAACGGGTGGCTAAATAAGGAGCAGAAGCAGTACCATAAGTTACTGTGTTTAATTTATATTGTTTTATTTGGTCACTTAAATCTGAACGCCAAAATATTTGCTGTAAATTTCTTTGGTTTTCATTTACCAAAACTTGTCTATACATTTTTTCTATGTCAGACGTAACAACAAATTTATATTGTCGAAATCGAATCAGTATGCTTAGTAAATCGTCTTGCACAACAGGTCCTATATGCCGAATATCGTTAAATGACTTGCCTGAACTGGTAAGCGCAGAAGCGTCAAATATAGTTCTTAATTTCGTCGTAAGACTAGTTTCCCTTAAAACACCATGATGTGGCAAAAAATATGAAATTTCATCACTCTGTGCATTATTGTTTTCCGTCATGTGACCCAATGAAATGTATTCATTCATGAATTCAACATATTTTTCCTTGAAAGTTGGATCACATTTGAACCTACGTTCTAATGATAAAAGTCTAGATAGAGCACTTTCTCTTCAATCACCTAGACATTTGGGTGAACACTTCAAAGGAATAGTTACTATAAATCTGCCGTCTGATTGTCGTAACGTATTTTTCAAACAACTTTGTTCACATTCACTGTCACTTTTAGACAAAGAACGAGTAAATGATGTAGCCTCTAATTCAAAGAATTTGTCTAGTTTCTTCTCCAACTCAGTATTTTGCAAAAAATTGCAATGGACTGTATTTTGATGAATTAATTTATTAGCATTATTATGATTTTTTTTAGTACTGAGTTGTACAGTACCTGAGACTAACCAACCTAATTTTGTTACACTTAGTGTTGGTTTGTTTTTGCCTAATGAAATATGATTGTTATATAGGATCTCCCAAAAGAGATCAGCACCAAGTAACATTTGCACCTCGGAAGGTATATTGAAGGTAAGATCTGCGAGTTGTATGTGAGGAGATATGTTTAATGACACACCGTTGATAATTGTAGTAGGTATGAATTGAGTGATTCGTGGTACAATGAAGCAATTGATGTCTGTTGTGTAACCACCTGTTTGTAAGTGATGATATCGTAACATCACATCTTTTTGTGATGTTTGATGATTGTTTTTTTAGTCCTTGGACTGATATGGATGTCGAATAACTTGGAAGTTTGAATTGAGCTTCTTGTCGCTCAGTAATGAAACTAGAAGTGCTACCATTGTCCAACAGTGCACGAATTTTGTGAGAGTTGCCATAATTGTCAATCACATGATAGCGGTTGACAATAACACATGATTCTGGTTGATTGAAGATAGTGTGATACTATTTTTGGGTTGTAAAGTTGATTGTGATTGTAAGGCAGCTTGCATGTTTTGTTGTGCAGCAGAAAGTGCTACACATTCACGTGAAGTGTCAGTCTTAATCGCTATGTCGCCAGGATGGTCGACATGCAACATGCTGTTGTGTCGCTTCGTACAAAATTTGCATGGACCTAACTTACACCTTTTCTCATCGTGACCTGAACGTAAACAATTTGTGCAAAGTTTTAATTGTTTGACCTTTTCAATTCTTGTTTCTATTGGCATTGATTTAAATCTAAAACATTGATATATAGTATGATTATTTTTGCATACAAGGCATGTGAAATGTGAATATTTTGTTGGTACTGATTGATGAGTAATGAATGTTTTATTGCGTGATTATATGATATCTGTCTGTCTACGTGTTCTGTGATGAGCCTCTTCCATGGTTTCAAGTAAATCCACACGATTTTTTAAAAAGTTATTAAAATTTTCTAGTGTAGGAAGGTCTTTTGTCGTGTTACGCTGAACTTCCCAATCGCGTGCGGTTGCTGAATCTAGTTTACAAGAAATCATGTGTATTACAAGTATGTCCCAGTGTTCCATTGGTAGGTTAAGTGTTTTTAAAGCTCTTAGATTTTTATTGACAGTATCAATAATATTTCGTAAAGCCTTGGAGGATTCTCTAGCGAGAGGTTCAATGCTAAATAAGGCTTGTATATGATTGTTTACTAATAGTCTAGTATTGTTGTAACGGTTACATAATAATTCCCATGCAATATCATAATTGTCAATGGAAAAATCTAGAGAACGAATGATTAAAGCTGTACTGTCTTTTAATGAAGCTCGTAAATAATGGGATTTGTTTATTTTCGATATAGCAGTATTTGTGTGAATGAGTGATTTGAATGTGTCGTGATATTCTAGCCAATCATGATAGCGTCCAGTAAAGGTAGGTAACTGTATAGTAGGTAATTTAATGCCTGGCCCACCTATGGGGACAGTACTAGAACCTGCCTCCGACTGATCGTCCGCAGCAGAAGGCACTGCCACTGTAGCATTTTTCATGCTCAGCGCGTTCTGTGCGTTGGCCATCAAGTTGAAGTAGATAGTCTCAAAGCTCTCTCTTTCCTTGAACTCCTCCTCTGGAAGATCAGTCAATTTTTCTATTTCAGTTTGAGTTGAATCATATTCATTATAAAGATCTTGTATTTTAGTTAATCGATTAGTTAACTCATGAATCTGTATGCTATCAAGTTGTTTGCATGATAAAATATTCTCTAAATATGTTTTAAATATGGTTAATTTCGATTTAAGTGATGCTCTAGTTTTCCTTAATCATTTGAAATCCATTTTAATGTTTCTGATTTATTTATGAATTTACAAAACTAATAAAAAAATCCATTGCCTACCCTGTCCGGATTCAGCGTGAAGATGTGATGCTAAGAAAAATTTATGACAATTGATTTATGGTATGATTTTAAGAAATTTAAGTTAAATTGTAAATAATAAGTGCAAAATAAACAAACAAAAATATACTTAAATTTATAGAAATGCGCAATTAATGGAAAAGCGGAGGTATGCCAATATTGAAGTAAAGAGTCCGAGCTCCCGACGATTCTGCGAGCCACCCTTGAGTGACGCAATCCTTGCACCACAATTAGTTGAAACGTATTAGCAGTAATTTGTGAGATTGAGAAAACGAAATTTCACCAAGCATTGGTTATATCGATTGCATTGTGATTGATAGGTTATATTGATACACAATTGAAACAAATTAACTTGACCTCTGAAGCTTATGACATTGAAATTATTATTATTTTTTATAATTTTATCGGGATATCTACGTTTAAACAACGAAAACAAATGAAATTAATATGATCGAAAGGAATAATAATTTTTATGCGGGTAAAAATTTTTGTTTTATGAATAGAAATTACGAGTTTATGCAAACAAATAACCAATATATGGTTTAAATAATAAAAAGGTTATGAAATTTAATATTGGAAATAGCTTAGGCATGGAATTTAAAATAGGACAAAGGATGGAAATAGATAATGATTATGGAACGGACTTACTTCATATGTTTTTGCACTGTTAGGAGGTAGGTATTTTCTTGAAACGGTTTGTCGATTTGTCGATTTAATGTTGGTTCTTGGTTTTTGTATCGATATAGTCTTCAAATCTTGAAGAATGTTCTAGTATTGAAAATTTGAAATATTATAGTATAGCTTCAAGTTTAATTTTGAATTGTAGTCGTAACTTCCAAACGTGACTAGTTGCCGTCCCTGGCGCGAGAACTCACCGATGCGTTCTTTGTTTTTATTTGCGTTTTGATCGCTGCAAAGGCGCATCCGGCTCGAAATATGATGAGATTTGATCCGCTATGAACAGCTCAGTCTTGTTTGTTAATTAAATTGTGGTAGTTACGATTGTGATGAATGTTTGCTTGCTGAATAAGTATTGATAAAAAAAATGGCGGTCATGTTAGAAGACCATGATGACGTTTGTTGACAGTTATTGACGTTTGTTGACAGCTACTGACGTTTTAACAGGCAGACTAGCAATCTTGGCCGCTCTAGGCCGTGTAGTACTTCTCAGCTTCGTCATTTACTGAGTCATATGATATGTTCTCATCAGTGTATTTTTTACGTCTAATATCTGACCGCCCTAGGCCCGCCTAGTTGCTCTTAAGGGAAATCCGCCTCTGGGTAGGTACATACAAAAAAAAATCCTTTTTGAAGTATAAAAAGCAACTAAAAAATAGACTATTGATGACTTAGGAAATTTAAGATTGGCGGCGAATACTTTCAATACTTATTGATAAAAAATTAACGAAGGAACGTCAGGCTATGCATTTTTATTACAATTGGATGTAAATAAATAAATAAATAAATATAACACGTACAGAATATACAAATGAATAAGTGTATGTACATAACTTAGTTACATAATACATACGTTACGAGGCGTTGAATGTAACAATCACTAATAACGGACGTGCGAACGCTCTCGAAGTTTCTTCAAATTTTTTCTCCATGTTTTATCATCGCGTGCTGGCGTTCCGTACATTTTCCTTCGTTCACTTGTTTTTGCGAGTTTGTAATCCGTCTTCATTTCTCCGTCTATTCTGTCAGCTCGAGAGTTCTCCGGCGCTTGTTGAGGTTTCGCCCTTGACGTGTAATTGGATTGTTTTTGAACGAATGATTGATATTTTTATTATTTATTGTGATCATTATGATGCATAGTCTACGTTGATGTGTTGTCTTTTTGTCATAATAATCCGTTACTTTTAGATAAATCTTGCGATCATGTTTTATTTCTGGCTATTTTTATCATTTATTAATATTATTGACTGCGGGATAAATGTAATATTGATATGTGGGTTCCAGACGTTGGTAAGAAATTAATAGGTACTAATGTAAATATTAATATACTAAATACGTACATTAGATATATATATTTTTAGCTATTATTCTAATGTTAGCAGTATTTTTGATTTTGTTCTTTGGTATTTTTGTAAGATAATTTTTCAAGTTAAATGGAGAACTATACAAGTTAGAAGCACGTCTTTTTATTAATTAATTGATTCCTTGTCGACATCTATAACGAAGAAAAATAATGTTTAGGATTTGTGATTTTTTCCATATACATAGTTGATGATTTATTAGTAAAGAAGCTAATATGTAAAAGCGTAACGTTCTCTAGTTTTTTTTCACGCGAAAGCTGTCATGTGTAAAAACCAGTATTACATACAATGTCGGTATTTATCTGAAATAAAGGCTTTTGGGTATTTCATTCTATTGTAATTGTTATAAATGTGTAGTAACTGCCTAACTGGTGATGTAAGTAACGTAAGTTTAATGCAATGCACTGGGGCACTTATCTGTACAAAATTCACACAAGCATTCGCCGCATAACCTCCTTAATCTCTTCATACATTTTCGCCATAGTATACGAATTGTTTCGACATTTCCGTCAGCTAATATGTCGTAGTCACCTAGACTATTGATCTAAGCTTAGTTTTGATTATTAGCATATAGCTTCCCTACGGTTACGACACGATACTGCTAAAGTACCGTGTGGTCTCATCACATGTAAACGGATCTCTATATTAAGCTTTTACTGAATATTTTATAGAGTGATTTACAAAATAGATTCGACCAACGTTGTTTACCGTAATTGTTTATTTAATGCATCGATTAAATGAGAACGCACTCCAATTTGCGTATCGTTATTTGCGATTTAATGATGGCATTATTATGAGGGTTCGATATACAGTGTTTGTTTTAACTCCTCTTCTGATTTAGTGGAACTGTCTCAGGAATCATTCGGTCTTTTTTGTGACAACAATTTTGGCATTATCGATTTTTTGGTCAAGCGTGAGATGTCTATAAAAATTTGTAAATTTTTTTATAATGCCGATTGAGTCAGTTTCATGTAAGCATCGTTTCGTTATACAGGAGGAAAAAATCCGAACAGTAGAAGTTGGTCGAATTTAATAAAATATTTTTCCACGGTGCAGTATGGGGAAATCCGTATCTATAAGAGATACAAAGGAACAGTCTTAGGAAACATTTGGTCCCTTTTGTGAAAACAATTCATCATTATAAATTTTTTGCTCAAGCGTGAGTTGTCTATTATAAAATAATTATTTCTTTTTTTAATGCAGATCGACTCAGTTTCACGAAATCGTTATTTTATGTATCGGACGATAAAATCTGGACTGCAGAAGTGCAGAAGAAGAACAATTTTTCATTAAATTTGAGCTTTTCAAGTTTTTTTTATCCGATACAATGAAATAACGCTTACGTGAAACTGAGTCGACCTGCAAACAATCAATTTTAGTAATTTTTATGGATAACTCAACTCACACGTGACCAAAAAATTGATAATGCCAAAATTATTATAACAAAAAAGACAGAATGGTTCCTGAGACAGTTCCTTTGTATCTCTGATAGATTCGGATTTCCTCGTACTGTACCAGTTAAAAAAAAACACTGTATATACATGCATGTATGTAACCTATAAATCATATTATCAATAGCATTCGTTTAATGATAAACAAGCTGTCATCGCAGGTGCTGAAACGATTTATAGAGTACGTAAAAAATAAATAGTCAATAGTACATACATACCTACATATCTCGCACTGAATCCCTAACGGGGTAGTCAGGGAGGACGAAGTGCCAAGTATCGCGGTCCTTACATACTTCTTTCGCCTCCTCAATCATCTTCATTCTTCTTACACTGTTCGCTTAGGTTTGCGAATGTTTTTGACGTTTCTATTAGCTAACACTTTGGCTATTTGATTTTCACAAGTCAGCCTTGGTCTTGCTTGACTTTTGCTACCACTCGCTTTCGTTCTTAGCGGAGGGCCTCAAGCGTCTGAAATGTAAAAATCTGGGAATCCATTTACTTTTAACGAATTATTCTGAAAACTGTCGGATTGTATTATTGATAAGGTATATTACAAACTTTACCCATTAAAATTTGTCGCTTTTCATTTAATAATGAAATAAATAAATAAAGACCGATATATGCATCTAATATTATTATATTTCTGTCGTAATATTATTAAAGATTAATAGTAAAAAACATTAATTTTAATAAGAAACAAGTTTAAAAAATTGTTTATTTATTTTGTTATTTATACAAAGTTAAAAATGACTGAAATTAAATTTGTTCGTTTTCGTCAGTTTCTTCTACCTCATTTAATAAAAAAAGAAAATGCATGAAAACTATTATCGTTATTGCACTGTATACACACTGCAGTGCAATATAAACCACTTTTTTGACATCCACAGGCATTTCCACATCCTTTTTTAAAATTACAAAATAACATTTTCAGTGATATATTCGGAGCTGGAGATTAATTTATCATTAGTGGTTTGAGTTGAAATAATAAGTTGAAAGAAATAAGTAGATGTCTAACAGGGGGCTCTCCGACACTGCTGGATGCTGGATGAAACTCCTATGCAAATTTTATGTGCACCACTGACGCGCACTCGTCGATCCTGCCTCGACCAGTATTTTCTGAGTCCGGAGGAGCTTCAGCACGTCACTCCAAGGATCCTGCGGTTTTTGACTCGAGTAGGACTTGAAAGTGTTTTGTAACATAGTAACAATCACGATAGATCAATGTTGGTCGCAGTGATACAGGTCTGGTGTGAACCGTATAGCTTCTTATATCAAATAAAAAAAATCTCTATTTTCATTGTTTATTGGTTCTTCCATGTTTAATATACTTACGATAAAGAAAAAATGAAGACTGTAACATTTATTCAATATATGTAATATTGTACGAAAATGTTGTTAAATATTGATAACATGAAATAAATTATTTATTTATTTTGGTCATCAATATTTAACAAAAGAGTGAAACACATTGAAAATCATACTATTTTATATTATTTCGCCTAAATTTCTTTTTAATTTTACTTTAATTTACAATAAAATTAAAAAATGTGATAACAATAATGTAATAATACTTACGATACAGAATGAAATAATTTTTAATATGGAAAATATTTACTGTACAAAAATATTTTTATAAAAAAAAATTAAACCGCCTTTAAAAAAAAACACTGAAAAGTACAAAATAACTATCTTTTACTAATCGAAACTCAAGTACAATTAAAATAACTTTATAAATACTATCGTATCGTACCCACAGATTAATTAGTTAATAACGTAAACACATACCTATATAACTGAAACAGACAGACCGGCTTCAGTAACTGAACAGTTACTGAAGCCGGTGCCAAGCCTACCAAACTAAATAGACTTTCTGTTGTTGCACATTGATTTGGCACCGACCTGTTTTTTTTTGAAGGCGGTTTATTTTTTTTTCATAAAAAAATTTTATTTCTCCCTTTTGAGTGATCTTGACCTAAATAAATATCTAGGGCAGGTCTGCAATTAATTCCGGAGCGTAACGATATACAAGAGAATCATCAATATAAATAAAGGTTATAACCAGGTCGCGTTATTTGGTGTATCTTCGAAGACCAATCTCCAATACCGGTGAAATTTAAATGGGACCACCTCTGAAGTATTACAATTTATTGAGAGAATTGAGAACTTCCTCCTTTTTTTGAAGTCGGTTAAAATTACACAACAGCAATGAAACACACATCTAAATAAACTAAATCTAATAAATAGCTGCCGAACAGCTGCTCTACTTCTCCTCCACTTTTGCTACCTTCTAAGTTCTACTAGTCTTTTGTATACCTGCCTACAAAAGATGATTCCTAATATCAATTTAGCCTTAATATAATTATTATTTGGTGATAACATTTGAAATTTCTTTGGCGACAACCTCTGCCATGTGCCACTGTTTATTGTAGTGTGTTACCTGTTGCCTGGACTGCTGCTGACAGATAAATTGTTTACACATAGTGCGGGCTGCGTTTGCTTTGACCAGACAGCAGGACGCAGAACTAAACAAACCTTTGCTATTAAAATTACATTTTAATTTCTAGACTATGCTTGAGTTACGAAGGAAAATTGTGCATCGATGTATGAGTGGGAACATTTCGTCAGTTCTCGATATTGATTGACATAGTAATCCTAAGTAATCCGGGCACCCTTAATCACGATTCGGGTCCGTGCAATCATTCCGTATGTGAACGACAAACAAACGAATTTACGCTGATTGCAGCGACGGCCTGCGTCGACGATACTAACGAACCCATTGCTTAACAAATGTAGGTGTTCATTAATGTTTCGACAAAAATGCAGTAAAGCATTTATAATTTTAATGGAGTCATGACTGCAGTTTTTATTTTATTTATTTGTTTCAAAATATTCTAGTTTTTAGGGTTCTGCACCTTAAAGGAGAAATGTTTTAATTATGCATGATTGTATATTATATTCATAATGCGATCCGTTTGTCTGGCCTTCTGACCCTATATTCGTTCGTCTGGCCTTCTGACCCTTTATCCGTTCGTCTGGCAGTTTGATCCTCTGCTCAATCCGTCCGGCCGTCTGATCCTCTGTCTGCCCATCTGGACGTCCGACCCTGTGTTCGTCCGTCTGGCCATCTGACCCTCTGTCCGCCCGTCTGGCCGTTTGACCCTCTGTCTGCCCATCTGGCCGTCTGACCCTCAGTCCGTCTAACACAGTCGATTTTCTCAGTAACTGTGTGTTTTACAAACTTGTAAGGCATAGTGATAAGTCTTGTTAATCAACATATTATGCAAAAGATAACATTTAAAAGTTTACAGGAGAAATATAATGAAAGTCCTAAGTCTAGGTAGTTTAAGTTTAGAAATTTACCATTGTATAAAATATAAATACTCGATTGACGAATTTTTTAATTATTAGCTTTTCTTCATTTAGAAAAAAACGCTGTTACAGAAATCATTAGTTCATTTACATGATGTTTAAAATTAATAAAAATGTACAAAGATTAATTCAAATTTTGTGAGTCACTTTTTCTGGGTAAACGGAAAGAGAAAAAATGTATTAAAGATTTATTATAGACTAGCTGTAACCCGCGATTTCGTCCGTGTGAACTTATGATGAAAATATCGTTGTAGTAAATCTTATTGTAAGGAATATATGGACTACATTAAATAGTCACGTTGTTGTCAAGGACGCAGAATGTAGAGCTGAGAGCGACCAGTCATCATCGGATGTAATATATGATGCGCCAGACAATACACACCAATCACCTGATCTCAAACTAGGATATTCCCTGTGTGTGCTATGAGAACCGGACGACGACTACTGGGGGCGTCTTCCAGTACACCCAGACGCGAGACAATCTAGAAAAAATCGTTTAAAATGACCCACCCAGGAATCGAACCCGGAGCCTTCCACGCTTGGGTACAACGTTTAAAAAATTTCCAAGATTCCTTGTGACTTTTCATCAAAAACTTATATGTATTCCATGAACAAATATTTACAATTTTTACCAGTGAATACCTACCATGTGAAATACCTACCATATATATTTCTAAAATCAAAATAAACATTAGCTATTTCGATATGGGGGGGATAAAGACAATGTAATGTTGCTTTTCCGTTTAGTTCCCTTTCCGTTACGTATCTAAATATTCTTTACTCGTATTCAATCGTATCTGCAACTAACATACAATCTAAATACAATTGTCTAACTGACAAACTTGGTTAGAATAATGTTCATAAAATACACAAAAGCTAGAGTGCTTGTCTCATTTGTTAAAATAAAAATTTCGCGAAGTGTTAGTAAACTGTTCTTTTTACATCAATCAATCCCTATAACAGACAATAGTATTCGTGTAAATACAAAAATCGCAGATAGAATATCATCATGGACATTTTGCCCGGACAGAAGCTCAAACAAATAAACAACAATTTTAAAAATATTTATATAACTATTTAAAACCCGTTTCTGACTTCCTTTCAAGAATGCCCCAAAAGCTTAACTGTCAAAACTCTTTTAAAAATGTATACGTATATACGTATTCGATACAGTTTTTGAAACGAAGACTGCAATGCAGACGCACCTACAAAATATACTGTAACACCTTCGCGCATTTTTATTAGGCAATCGCTAGCAATGACGATCGCTACTTTGATTGATAATATAATTAATTTGTCAGTATTCTGTTAATCAATTTTTATATTCGAATTTCACGACACTGTCCGCTTTTATGAACAGAACATAAGGATGATTCATAGGCACAATCCTTTCTCAATTCGTACACCGCCCCACCCTATATTATGCACCTGAACTACACCCCTATTTCACGAAAGGTCTCTGGTTTTTGCTGTACTTTTTAACGGACTTCAAAAAAAGGAGGAGGTTCTCAATTCGTCTGTATGTTGTTTTTTTTTTGTTTTTTTTTGTATGTTTGTTACCTCATAACTCCGTCATTTATGAACCGATTTCAAAAATTCTTATCTCGATTGGTAGGTAATACTTCAGAGGTGGTCCCATTTAGATTTCACCGATATTGGAGATTGGACTTCGAAGATACACTAGATAACACGACGTGGTTATAACTTTTATTTATATTGATGATTCTCTTGTATATGATTGCGCTCCGGAATTAGAATGAAGTTAATTGCAGACCTGCCCTAGATATTTATTTAGGTCAAGATCACTCAACAGTAAGAAATAAAAAAAAAATATTAAAAAAATTAAACTGCCTTCAAAAAAAACACTGAAAAATATAAAATAACTATCCTTTACTAATCAAAACTCAAGTACAATTAAAATAACTTTATAAATACGATACACATATCTATATAATAAAATTTTACAGTTATTGAAGTCGGTGCCAAATCAATGTGCAACAACAGAGTCTATTAGTTTGGTAGGCTTGGCACCGACTTCAGTAACTGTCAAATTGAATTATATAGGTATGTGTATCGTCTAATTCGATAAAATTTTTAAAAATATTTCCACTGAACAAAACATAACTTCGTTGCTGTTTTAAATTGTAATGGATAGATGTCTCTGCTATGTAGGACAGTGGATAAACCACTACAAGTTAAACTCATTTCAGATCTCAGCTTCCAGACGCTTGATCACAAAAGAACGTAATTTAATATGCAAGTCTGACTTAAAGAAACGCAACTGTGAAAACGATTTTCGATACTTATAGATTTTTGTATGTATATTTAAACGTATCTTCACGCTGTATCCCTAACGGGGTAGTAATAGAGAAGGGAGCACCAAACGTCGCGGTCCTTACATACTTCTTTCGCTTTCTCAAATCTCATCATTCGGCTCACACATTTTCGTCTAGGTATGCGACTGCTTTTGACATTTCCGTCGGCTAACACTGGCTATTTGATCTTCATAAGTCAGCCTTGGTCTTCCTTGGCTTCTTTTATCATTTGCTTTCTTTCTGTAGATTTTCTTCATCAATCTTTAATCACTCATTCTTTCTATGTACCCGAACCATCTAAGCATTCCTTTCTTCATTTTTACAATAACACTATCGTGCAACCCTGTCATAGTACGTATCTATTCATTGCTTATCCTGTCCGCAAGAGTGACACCGCACATATTTCTAGGAGATCGCAGTTCCACTGCATTTATCATATTTTCACTCGATTTCAGGCACATCCAGGCCTCACTACCGTACAATAAAGTTGGAACCAACACCACATTGTGTATGGCCATTTGGGCTGAGTTTGATATATTCACACTGCCAAGCTGCCAACTAATGCGGTCAGAGAACCGAATACGGATATGTATGTATGTATATTTATATATTTTCCCTAAGTTCCAGAGATTTTCAATTTACCCAGGAACCCTAAACACTTCCCGGATAAAAAGTAGTCTAGATTATTTTTTGGAAAATCCTCTATCTTCTAGAGGGAATCTCGCCAAAATCGGTTAAGCCGTTTTGAAGATTAGTCCGGACGAACAAACAGACAGACAGACATACAAAACTTTAATAAACATGTGTTTGGGTCTTGGTTACGTGTGAAAAATCATATTAGCTTAAGAAAAAGCCTTCATTTCGTAATCACAGACAGACACTTCAATTTTATTTAAATGTAGATATGTCAGTATATAGATAGAAAACGAAAGCTTATAAAGATCACGAGGTGTCATGAATGTAGAACGTTTTTAAAATTTTACATACATACTACATCTCCATTTGTAATTTGAATTACCGGAATTTTCTGTTCTGTTCGTGTTATTAATTATTACCTGTGTAAAAAAAGTTTAGAACAGTTTAATGTTTCATGTTTAAGAGAAAATAGGGTTTTCCTGCTTGCAAACCAGATATGAATTAAAAAAATATTATAATTATGCAATTATTTAATTATTATTATAATATAGTTAAGAATATAATTATTATTATAATAATTTAAAAAAATAATCTTAAATCGAATAAATACTTGTCTCTGATCAACTGTGCTTTAGTAATACTAATTGTAACTAAAAAATTAAATGGCAATATTTCAAAATCAATAATGTCTGTGTAATTTTGACTAGACGTTTATAAGTACATGAGATTTCAGTTAAAAAATTTAGAAATCAATATTCAAATTGTTGAAAATTTAAATTTTCACTTTGTAATTTTCTAGCATTTACGAAATGATTTGATGTTTAAATTCCCCAATTGTTGGGAGGTAAAGGAAAGTGGGCCTTACTGTCGATCTCTTTTGTATCGTATTTTATATTCAATTTGTCATT
Organism: Zeuzera pyrina; assembly: GCA_907165235.1. NCBI lineage: Eukaryota > Metazoa > Arthropoda > Insecta > Lepidoptera > Cossidae > Zeuzera > Zeuzera pyrina. The sequence continues at coordinate 21,603,811 of OU015624.1, read as the reverse complement.
ATATTTAGGAATTCTCTGACATTAAACATTCTTCTTTTTGATTCCAGTTGTTTCTTTTTGTTAGATATTCGTATTTTATTTTATACATCGTTTATTCAGTTAAGTAGCCCCGATCGTAGGCTGTACTGAAGTAAAAAGGAGTTCTTGGAATACTGAAAATAAATTTTTCGCATAATGTTATTACATATTTACATATAATGCCTATATTTCTTAATTATTGCATATTTGTATGGAACTTCTATGCGCTACGTATTATTAGATATAATTATATTTACTTCGAAACGCCAAAACCGAGAGGTAATTTATTTCGTTCCTGGCAAGGCTTTTCGGAACATTCTTTCCTCTGCTTTTAAGGCGCTTCCCCTAGTCAAATATTGTTTTTTTGCTAGTTTTAGAGGCTATCTTCTCGTTATTTGAAAATATATAAAATGTAATAAAAATATTGTAATAATCTTCGACATTTTAACAACACTTTTGCCGTCTCATATTTTTCAGTTATATATAAAATATATATAAAATCTGTATTCAAAATAAAGCCTAAAAATTAGAAATACATGCATCTACTCCATAAATAGAAGTTATATTTTCTAGCGATATACACTAATATATAGATAATTTTATGCTATAAAACTTGACCATTTTAATTTTTTCAAAAGACCCTTTTTTCAAAAGTAAAATCAATAATTACTAGATTACATGAACATTTTTTCGAATTCTAGTATGAGGTGCTCTATACATTTGCCTGCTTGCCTAGGGGAGCGCCTTAAATTTTTTTTTTATTATTTAAAAGCGTCGCGATGGAAACAATTCGATGGATCAATTTCGCCAAGATTGGGGAATGACAATTGATATAACAATATGTAAAAAAATTACAAATCGCCGTCAAAAAAAACACCGAAAAGTACAAAATAACTATCCGAAAATCTACAGAATTTTAAAATGATTTTTACTATAATGGATAGGAAATTATAACATCTCAAATATCTGAAACCAGTTTTTTAATTGGTAATATAATTTTCTTGCAAATTACAATTATGCGCAAAAATAAATGTTGACATTTCTCCGCGCTGAAGTAAGATCAAACTGCAATTGTAAAAATCAACTTTATTGTTATCGCCATAGGGCGCGTAGGTAATTAACAAATTAGGTTACATTAGGCCCATCGAAGCGGGCGAATATTGCTAGTTGATTATATTTATGTGTTCGATGAAATCGTTAACCTCATAGTAAGATTTTCTCATCAATATTTGTTTAATAACTACTTTAAATATTTTTGTTAATTGGATGAGTTCCTGTGGTTACATATGTATAGTAACAGTGCAATTACCTAAAACATGTATTTTATTTTGTGCATTTTCAGGAATAATCAGTTTACAATGACTCAATGACGTACATATTATTGGATTGACTGATGTTAACAATAAATATACTTATATTGAAGAAACAATTTAAAAAGAGCGAATTAGTGAAAATTCATTAACTGTTTTATTATGATGACAGAGGGACTAATTACTCTAAACGCTCTCCATTTATCAAAAACAAAATGTAATCCACTCACTGAATATACCAATGGTTAGAAGTGCTTCAAAATTCCAAACCATCAACATTTTAATTCGTGGAAATCTTTTTGCTTAAAAGAGATTCAATTCAGACATCAAAGCATATCAAATGTGGTTAAAACTTTGGAATACTACGTGAATGAAGTTGTGTTGAGGCCACGATCACCGACATCAGAGAAATTGTTTTTGAAATGATTTTGCATTAGTTAGAAGCTTTCTTTGAAGGTGCGTAACAGCAAACAAAATATGCAGGCGAATAGCTCTATTTTAATAAAATATCTAAAAACACGGGAAATTAACGCGATTACCTTTTATTTTCCCTTGACGTTTCGGCCGAGTTTCATCGGCCGTGGTCTCAAGTAAACTCAGTTTACTTGAATTAAAATACTCAGTTTACTTGAGACCACGGCCGAAGCAACTCGGCCGAAACGTCAAGGGAAAATAAAAGGTAATCGCGTTAATTTCCCGTGTTTTTAGATATTTTATAATGCAGCGCGAAACTTTAAAAGTTTCTATTTTAATAGTTGTTGGTTTCATAATAATTTTTTTTTAGTCATTTAATTAACAGATAATGGATTTTTGTTATAGAATGATATTATTCACTGATTGGAAAATAAAACGGTAAATCGAATCTTGTTTCTAATGTTATGATGCTAATTACGTAGAGTTTATGACTTCAGACAGCCAGTGTATGTGTTCTGTGAGACAGCCTGTCCCGTACTAAATACGAAGTGAGGCAAATGAAATCAAATAAAATGCAGACATGTGGGTGCCGTTTTGTAACGAAATGGCCGATCAGCTTACCGAATACAGCTTTTACCAGATACAGCTTATGTGTGTCGTATGTATAGATGAGTCAGCTTATCGGATTTTCCTAACCATTGCTGCTGGAACATGGCGTTTGAAGATAATTATCTATAGACTTTATAAAAGTATAGACAATTATCTAACTTTTAAGATTCATAGCGGTTATCGGCTTGTAGGCAAAACGAAAGAGATAAAAAATGATGCAATAGACTGAAAATTCGTTATTTATTGACTCTGATTAATGACGATCAATCATATTATGTCCTTTAGGCTTCATTAATAAAATCTCTTTTTTAGTTTAAATCAATGATTTGATGCATTAACTATACAATGAATACGAAATGAATGCGATTGCAGTGCACTAGAACGTGGAACGGAAAAAGCATAATTAGCCGCTAAACTCTTCGGCTTGTTTACGACGAGGATACTTTCTATTGATAAAGAGTAATACTTAGTGTCCTGGTTAGGACGAAGCGCCTAACAATACAACTCGCGCCTTTGAGTCCGATGTTTTTCGAACCGAACGCCTCCTGAGGTCAACTAAAAAGACTTTTGTTGCCCCAGATCGGATTTATTATCGGCGTCCGCCGGCTCCCGCACCTTTGCGTGACTACTATTGTGCCGTTTCGCCTTAGATCCGGCAAATCCGTTAAGCCTATTGTCCAGAATTCGTACGTGAAGTGTGTTCACCTTTCACTGGTTGCCCTATTGTGAAATGTTGGAGTTATCATTAAGTATATACCTACCTATTCGGATACAGTATTTTGTGCAGTTACAACAACCTTCATAAGTAAAACTTTCATAATATTTTGTATTTTTAAGTGTCTACGCTTAAAAATTTACAGGAAATATAGCGACCAGTGTAGCTTGAATATTTCTACAAAAAAAAAAGGAGCGAAGTCGGGAATCCCCCCGTCAGTTAGCTGGCTGGCCCGTTGGAGTAGTGCCATAGAATCTGCTTTCCAATCTAGGGTCCCGGGTTCGATCCCCGGTCAGGTCAACATAGGAAACGAATTTTTCTAAATTGGCTTGGAGCCTGGGTGTTACTGGGAACTCCCCCAGAGTTCGTTGCGTGGTACCCATAGGACAAGCTCACTACTTAGTTTGGGGTCACACAAACTGTGTAATTTTCTGGAGTATTATTATTATAGTTACAAAGTTCCTTAGATACAGTTTCCATTTCTCAAAAGTTTATTACAATAATGAGGCATTAAAACTCATGTAGTAAAACAAAAGCAAAAAACAAATAAGTTTTAAAGGAGATGTTAGATTTTCGGCTCGCGCTTTGTACGCTATGTAGAAAATCGAGGAAAAATCTAAAGATTGTTAGAAAAATAGTAAATTTGCATTTTTTATTATATATTTTAGTACAAGAGCCATATTTTATTATTTAACAGGGCTATACGGAAAATAAGTACGCCGTAACGAGTTCGTTCCAAAACTAAATGTGAAATATTCAATTTACTATCAAATTCATGTGACATGTAGGTATATTATTAACAATGTAATGATAATCAAATTTCATCCATTAATTTATTCTTTACTAAACAAAAATACCTACTTACAAAGAGATTTCAGCGCAATTATTTTTATTTTGTTGAAAACATGTGTAGTTGAAAATGTCTTCGAGTTGTGATTATGAATATACTTTGAACGTCGCGCACGTCACGGGTCAAATCGGTCAAAACGCTGTCAAAAACTATGGAGCACAGATTAAGTATTTGTAGCAAGCTACAGATGCGACAGTCGCTTTACCGTAATTGTTATGTATTTCGTTTTGGCGCTACTGGTTATTTTTTTTATCACTATTCATATTAACCAAGCTTGATAAAATATAATCTCTACAATTCACACTAGAACTCCATATATCAAAAAAGGCGTGTTTATTTCTAATTTCTCTTAACTTTGACCTGTTCCTCAAACGGGGTTATTTTTTTATTAAGTACTTATACTTTACCCATATTATTTACCAATATTAACAAAATAGAACTTAGTTAATATGTTGACTTAACATTTGTTGTCGCTATATTGCATTTCTCAAAAAAAAGTTGATTTGGTTGATCTGTTTCCCGAGGCGTCAAAGATTTCATTTCCTGTTAATTTTTTTATACCTTAAACTGCAGTGTGGATATGTTCAAACTGTGAACAGGCCACCGTTTGAGATTTTAAATAGGTTTCAACAGTTAAGACCTGCAATATAATTTTTTACTAAGAGTACTATTAATTAACTATTAAAAGTGGAATACGTGAAATATGTCATTGATGCCATCTTGTTTAGATAAGGTGTTGCCTATGATATGTGCATATAATACTTTTGTACGAAAGAACTAGGCTAATACATACCGAAACCATAATTAAAACACTTTTATTTAATATTAAAGTTTCTAAATCATAAGTGTACAAAGTGCAGGCCGGAGCTCCATACATTCGTGGAACGTCTCTTTTAATTTCCTGGTGTAAAGAGGTTACACAGCCGGCCGCGCACGCTGGTCGTCTGCTCGAATCTCGATAGTCGTACAGACACACACACTCGTATATAATAGAAAGAGATAAAAAGATCACTGTTAATCTATATGTAGAGCTAACAAACCTAGCGCAGCGCGATGTGCGGGTCCCGCCCCACATTGTTCAATCAACTAGCGTTTGTTAGGAAGAGACAGGGAGAGAGTCGTTGAGAGATGAATGGAGGGGACATAACGCTTTTTAGTTACGTAACGATTTATAGCAACTCACACCTCCCGCAAGCCGCGTTAAGGAATTTCGTTCCAAATATTAAAACTTTTCGTAAACATCACATGATGATAAAAAGATACTATTTAGGCCCGTAGAATTCCCAAATTATATGGCGCACTGTATACTAAAATGATTCATCAGTCGTTTACGTAACTTAGTCTCAGATAAATATCGATAACAGACAAACAGAGAGGCACCGACACGATTCAATGATGTGTTCCATTTGTTCAATTTTTGTACGGAATAATAAAAACGTTTATATTATAACATAAGTACCTATATAGATTGACAGGCTATTATTTTCCTATGAAAAATTTCTTCAACAATTCACATCAATCAAAGAACTAGATTCTTTCGTTACCAATACCTAAATCAACGAAAGCCTAGATTTTATCTAAACATCACGTAGCCGAAGCTCAATACGATCGCGACCCACAAATACCCGAGAGAGTTAAATTATGGGAAGCGAAGCAAAGGGTTTCAATAAAGAATTGAAATATATTTGCCGCTAGAGTTGTGGTTTCGTGTGGGGAATAAACTGCGTGATTATTTATTTGTGTGAACAACTTCGATCGATTGTTTCACAGCGCGAACTACCATCTATCTATAATAGTCTATATGTCTGTATAAGTGTATCTAAATATGATAGGTCTATTTTTTCGTGTTGGTCTGAAAGAGAAAGAAATCATAGAACGTGTTAGCTTCACTACATTCTAATCACGTCAATTAGTCATCTATGACAATTTTGTGACGTATTGATAGCAAAAGTGGGGTCAAAATACTTTGCCTACGTATTAATGAAGCTTTATAAAAGAATGGCGTTAGTCTTTATGTAGTAGTTATCAAGGAGTTACAAGCGATCGTGTACAGTTTATTTGAATGAAGGTAGTCAGAAATAATTTAATTATACCCTCCGCCATGCGTTGTTAAGTAGAAGTAGTCTAGTGCAATCAGAGTTAGTATATCTTTAGCTGTATCCGCAAACCGTCGTTGTTAAGATATAGCCAAAATTAGTGTTCAGTGAGTTTTATACGTAGTGTTTTAATGAGTGATTAGTGAGTTTTATAGTGCATTAAATATACGTATTGATTAGTGTGCTTTTTAACGTATCAGTTTCCTATCTTCCCGCGCAGGTTGTCGAAGTTGGTCAAAATATAGGTCTCGTATTAAAGTAATTTTATAGGCGACTGTTCAATAACCAGTCATAATATAGTTCTGTTTTACCATCTCGAACACCAAATATTTATGGCTAAGATCAATGGGTCAAGGTTTCATTTTCACTGTGAACGAGAAGTGGCGCGATGAAATGTATGTGTAGCAGCTATGTATTTAAGTGCTATAGTTTCTTCTCTGTGGAAAGGAGTCGATTCGTTTCATCCATTTAGGATTGGTGGACAAACTACCTCTACTATTAGTCTGCTCTACTATTAGCACTCAAGTCACCTGTAAACGACTAATAGTATATAGTGACAGGCAAAACTAATGGTTTAATGTACTTTCCGAAGCACAGAAATGTTTGATTTCGATATGTGGGATGCTGATCCACTAAATCTTCTAGATGGTCGCTTTCAGTCCGAGAAGAGTGCTCAGAGATCTCCAATATACCGCACCGGTGCCCGTCTAACACTTTGATGTTTCCACGACATATAGACGCTGGCATACTTTTCAGAGTTGCTTGAAGTGGACGATCGAAGCTTCTACTCTGACCGCCGCGATCGCTATATAAAGTTCTCGATTCTCACAAGAACCAAGCGATAGCGTAATCATATCCTTTAATTCCTTGTAAAGGGTTGATAAGCAGATGATCAAATGTAACGCCTTAGTAAAAAAAAATCCCAGGCTCGATATATTTGGTCTCAGCCAGCCTCTCTTTAAACAAGAGGGGGTTGTGGGGTTATTACCTAAAAATTTGCAGACAGCGACACCCACACGGTCACTGAGCGACCGGTGATTTATCGTATTAAAAAATTGGTATCGTGTATGACGAATGCGTGTCTATTGCGCCATGACCGAAAAATGTGCTTTTCCCAGTAGATTTAGCGCCACTATACAAATTACATCACACAAATTCTCGTTTTGACAGCAAATATCGCGCGATATTTGGCTGTCGCATTTTGATTGCAAGTTAGTTAATAAGCGTGCCGTATAGGCTCAAACTTTGTTATCTAATGTTATATATAATGTTATATATAATGTTATATATAATGTTATATAGCTGTCTCAAACTTTGTTATCTAATGTTATTATAATTATCTTTATTTATTGATTAGTAAACCCATTTAGCCTGCGTATAATATGCTAGAGTAAACAGTAGTATTAACTTTATATATACCATGTTTTTATATATCTGTTATGTTTGACTATTTATTGTTCCTGTGTTCCTTGAGTGTTTGTGTCATGCAAATAGCTATGTATAATAACTATAATGAGTGTTGTACGCACCTGTAATTGATGGATTCACGGGACTGTATCCCCCTTTAACCGAGAACTTGATATCATGTATCGTGAATCATTGTTGGTGTGTCTACATAAATAAATAAGAAAATAAACCTTCGAAAGGTCTAGTCGTCGGCGGAAGGACGGGTTATTATACAGTATTTAGGTTATTATAAATTAATATATATTTTCAATGACTATGAGGGGTTTTTACCCACTATAACTGCGCGGTAATCGTCCACAGGGTATGGGCTCAAGAATTACGGAATGCTTTAGAGCCGTTGTATGTTGTGCCGACACATGTCCGGGAACGCTTGGGTGAGACTATCTAACTCTTTCGCAGTGCTACTGTCTTCCTCGACTCGTCTTCAGGCGACGCATTGAAAAATGATAATTAAATCTGAAATAGCTCCTCTGCACTATGTAAACGTGCGCGCGCTAGCTTACGGAAAATACAAAAAACGGTTATTTTCGTTTATATTAAAAACTAATATTATTTTAAAAATCCAACTGGCATTTTGAAGAATGTGTTTTGATTAATCTACACAGAATATTTTAAAGTATAAATCGGTTCCGTTTGTCCCAAAAGTGTAAATCTCGGTTTTAAAAGAGGTTTCTTTGATATTTTTTTTCTGTTATAAAAGTTAACAAATCGTGAAACGCAACTAGAAAAGCGAAGTCAATGAAGTGAAGAATCAGATTACTAAACATCATTTTCATACGTTTTGTCATTACTTAGAAAAATTTAAATCCTTGCCGTCAAAATTTCCAATTCGTCGCCTTAAGTAAACCATCAGAGCCTCAGCTACGACCGGTCATGAGGATGAAATTTAATGAATCTGCGTCTAGAATACCAAAATAGTATCGCTTTTCAAAAATAGAATATCGATGCGAAAACCAATAAATATTTAATCATACCGGGTGGTTACGATAAACATTCGATATTTTATATAGAATTTAATTAACTGTTACATTTTTTAATTTCATTTCTATGTTCTTTTTTTATCTTTTGAAATAAATAACTTTATTTACATTAACAAAAAGTACATACATACGTTAATATTTACAAACTTAAAACTATACATTATCTTAAATAATAGACTTCCTCAAAGTTGCCGTTTAGAAAGCTGTCATTGCTTAAGGTACCTAGCAGACTGGCAGCATTGCCTCTTTGAATAGCCAAACTGATTCGTTGGCGGAAGAAGCTGCCAGCCCGGCGGTCTCCCGAAGCCTCGACCAGTCTCTTACAAATATCAGAAACCAGTCGATGGGCTTCGGGGCCCTTGGACCCAAAGTTTCGACTGCAAAGGGCGTAAATATGAAACTCTCAGAGAGAGTCGCATACTTACGCCGTTTCAAGTTCTCGGCAGTGCTAGCCGCGGCACCTGCTGACTTGTAAGTCGCCGGCACATGGGAAACAGTAAGTGTATCGACACAAGTGGCATCCCACACCAGCGATATTCCAAGTTTCCAAGGAATGAGCGTCAAGCCATCCGGTCTCCTATCGCCGCTGCGTGCAATACCTACAGGCTCTAAGACTGCAGGAACGCCAGCGGCGACAAGAGCTCGCCGAATGATGTCATTCAAGGCAGCATGTCGTGACATGCGGCCCGCACTACGTAAACAGGATAAACCGTGGTGACCTAGTACATCGATGAGATCACTACAGCGGCAACGGTGAGGAAGGTTAGTCCTGGCCCCCAGACGAAGGGATACTATTAGAGAAAGTGTGGTGTTGTCAATCAAGGTTCCTAAGTTTTTTGAAGGTATTACCTTCAACCAGTGTCCTGACTTCTTCTCAGAAACACAGAAACAGCCAGGAGGCGAGACCGATCTTTTTCGGTACTACAAGAATCTAAAATTTCTATGTTCTTATTTGAAATAAGTACATATTTCCCTTTTGTTTCCAATTTCTTTTGTTACAATCTTCATGTAATCCACTTCACACTATAGAAAATTCTTACACATAGGTAATAGTTTAGTCTAATTTTTGAAACAAAATCTCAAATTTTTTGAAACATCATTAATTCATTGTTTAATTTTGACCTTTTACTCGCTCAGAATTAAGCATTTATTTCATCGTATAATATGGACTATAGAGTGCATAATATCACGACATAATAATATACATTATAGGTACATCTCGACAAATTTTGTGTTGCGTTTAGTATAAAAATGTGATTTTGGCTTTGAATACTGTATGCACATGGTCAGTGTTTTAAATTTGTTGGAAATCAAACCTGAGACCGTCATCTTTCCACTGAGTTAGACCAAAAGCGTACATAAATCAAGTTAACGTTTTTCATTACTATTGAAATTAAAAGTAGCTGTTAGTATAATGTTTTCGTTGTCGGTTTACCCATGGGCAAAGGTCGACAAAGCCAATAGAAATTTTTGTAGACGGTTACCCAAAACGGCGGTCAGCTCGGCCAATTGTTTTAGCTGAATATGCCTTTTGTGGCCACTTTACAAACAAAAGTACAGACCGCCGTCCGTTGCTGTCGTGTCGCGAAATTAATTTATAAGCAGTCGTGCTTTGAAACCGCAATACGAGGCCCCAGAGGAAATAAATTTGGACGCGGTAATTATTGCGGGACCTGCTTTAAGGGATATAGCTACTAGGAATTCTAAAGGTTCCAGTTTATTTTCCAAAATTGTAGGTAAGGACTTTCGGACTGTTTAGAGATATAGTTACTCTGGTACTATTCTCACTTTACTTTTATCCAGAAATACGAAAATGACTTTTCCCTTTTTCTTTTAAAAGTATATATTTCTAAGATTTCCCTATTCGTACCTAGCTACCCTCGTAACAAAACAGCGATACAAACTACCTATTCTATATTGAGTTTTATTTTATTCACTTTGTGTTCCCCGACGCCTTCAAGTAAAAAAATGGAAATATTGTTTTTGTGTTTTACGGATTTTTTACGTCGTTAAAATTTTAATTTAACTCTTTTTTATATTATATTTGTGGCTCATGCGTGTATACATTTGCCTTCTAAGCCGAAGGTCTCGTATTCCATTCCCGGTAACGTTAATTAAGAAAACAAATGTTTCTAAATTGCTTTAGAGTCTGGGAGTTATTGGGAGCTTCACTAGTTCGTGACGTGGCTGGTACGATAGCAGAAGCTTAGTGCTTAGTTAGGTGTAACACAATTGGTGTATCGTCTGGAGTGTAGAGGTACATATTTGTATACTAGGGAATCGCCCCGGCTTTACCACAACTAATGTTTTTATTGAGATTTTCATACAAAAATACCATCGAAATTTTCGACTTTTCCAGTGGATTTTGCCAAAATTCTCTATCATACAGACCTTATCCTGATACTATTTTAATGTACTATTATTATTACGAACACAAAAAAAAAATCAGCCAAATCGGTGGAGCTGTTCTCAAGTGAAGGTCTTTCATATATGCGGATTTTTTTTTATGCAGACATTATTTGTACATACATGCATACATAAATATCCTCAAGCTGTATCAACATATTCAGAGAGGACGGAGAGCCAAGTATCGCAAACCTTAGATATTTCTTTTACCTGCGCAATGTTCGTTATTATTCTTACACACTTTCGTCTAGGTTCGCGAGTGACTATACTCGCGATATATAACACTCTGACTATTCGATGCTCATAAGTAACACATGGGTCCTTGGCTTTCGCTACAACTCACTTTCGCTCTGTAAACTTTCTTTGTCATTTTTTCATCACTCATTATTTCTATGTGCCCGAACTCTCTAAACATTCCTTTCTTCAATTTTTACAATAGCACTGTCAATCTAATATTATACGTGCCATTTGTATACATTATATGTGAATATACTGTTAACTATAACCTCTACTTCTCAGCGGGTGCTACAAGACGTCGCTGCAAGCCGAGCACTGTACTTTTACGTGACCGATGACACTATAAAAGCCACTAGGGCTAACAGCTAAGAGTAGAGTTTTTACATGCAGCACTCAACCTATAGAGACGTAATATCGGACCTTCTTTTCACCACTGTTCAGTTTATTTACAGTTTTACACTAACAAATATCAACTCTCGCTCGCATTAAGCAGTACATAACCAATACTGGATCTGTATGTACATCTCTGTATATTCCGACAGTGAATTAAATATTTAAGTAACGGCTTATTGTTCTATTCGGTGGTGTGGCAAAAACAGCAAAAAATCAAACTATAAAACAGAACGCAGTAACCGCAATGTGTACAGTGTTTAGATGTCAATTGTTTTCATACAAAATAAATGACATTGCCACTCTATAAGTTGTGTGTTTCATGAGTTTTTAGTTGGTTCGAATCCAATACTACTCAATCGGTGCGCGGCGTAGAGTCAAGCTGAGCATCTGTCCAGAAATAAAAAAAACCTGTGCTCTTCTCATTCGTAGTCGATGCTGTCGGCGTATGTTTGATAGCTTCAACAATTATATTATATTAGAAAACTATCGGTCCGTTCATTTGTCTGTTCGTATGATATCACTGTCATTTTACTCGGAGATTGTTGGCACTATATAAATGGAATTTGGAACTTAAGTGTATCCTGTAAACCGCTATGCAATAGTGTAGTGAAATTTTGAAAAAATAAAATTAGGGATAACAATTCATACATGTAAGTGAAGGATAAAAAAAAACTACTGTGCACGTAAGCGTGTGGGGTATTTTTAGATAGGTCTTCAAAAACGCACACGGCTTTCAAACTTTTTTAAGCCAAAAAAGTTCTGAAAAAATTTGAGATAGCAGAAATTAAAAAGCATTTTCAACGAAAATTTATTTGAATAAAACATGTGTATTTGTAGTTTTTCAGATACGACGTATTTACGGCGACGTGTCCAACGGCCGCAGAAATGAATTTGTTTTTCGCAGTGACTGAGAAACACTAAGTAATAAAAACTTAATTTTGCCGCCGATTAAATAGATATTGTGCATTTCAAGTACAGAACTCTTCATAGTACGGGGTCCGAAATCCACTGGGACGGTTTTTTTCATGTTGAACCAGAAAAGTATCGAAAACAAAACTCTATTAGAATACGTTGCTAGTTCTTGGAATTAAGTTCGAACTACGTATATTAGCTAGAAGGCTAGAAGATATACAAATGTCATGTCACTACGTATTTAAAATTTTCGATTTAAAGTACGTACTTAATTACGTATTTAAAGTTTTCGAGTTGCACCGATGTATCAGTTTAATCTGAGCCCTCGCAAAAATCTGTTCGCTGCAATGTTACTAAAATTATATCGTTGCAATGCAAAGCCCTCGAAAAACCCTTTACATTTTCAACATGCACACGTATGAAACTGGATTTTATTTTTCAGTGTCTGCTAAAAGGCAGTTCTCTGAACGAAACTACCGTAGAAGTGGTTGGTTTGTTAATATTCCACGTTTCGAGGCGAGCTAACAACGTGCTCTGACTGTTAAGCATTTCGTTTGCCGATGCTGTGTCTTTAATAGGGCCCATAAATTGAATATATGCATTAGCATACCAGATACTACATGAAAATAAACTACTTCCACGTTCAACTTTTTAAAATTGTACACTGAATATTCATTGTAAATGTTAAACCACAGCATGTACTATGAAAATTAAGTGCTATGTTTATATCATGCAGATTTAATGATTATCAATTTGACATTGTAAACTCATTGGTCAATATCGATTAATCATAGAATTATCAAAAGTAGTCTTTTTGACAATACCGTAAAAATTATCGCATAACCGAAATAAAAACTGTACCAAGCGAGAGGATTAATTACTCTGTACAGTTTCTCCCTTTCTATTACTGGCCTTTATGTTGCCATTTCCAAATGTCTCGAATTTAGAAGGAAGAATAAAGATTAAGATTGCAGCGCAAGTATTGAAGTCGGTTTCTCTTCTTATTTCTAGTTACCATATAATATGGGAGCTGATCGGTTTATTTGACGTAATTGTGTATTGTATTTACAAGTGGACGGGTCTATTTAGGATGTTTTGCTTCTGAAAAAGGATGCGGACTCGCGAAATCGACTTATTTTATTATAAAGTTTATTTCAGAATTTTTATTCAAAAATACAGTAATTTGAATTTGCAGTAACGGCAATTCAGAAATTTTCAATGAGGACACTGAGTTCCTCTTTTTGCACATATTTGAAATTTAGCAAAGCAATTTATATACATTTCAATATGGTGAGGACATTATGGAAGCCACTGATATATAATGGAAGCATGCAAACAGACACATTACCCGGGGTGTGGATTATCACTTCATAGGTAAGTTGTCTTATGTATTTTCATGCCTTAAATATTTTAGAAGATAGAGTAACTACGGTATTGTATTTCTATTGTATCTTGTTAACTGTCAAAATTGGACATTTTTAACAGTAGTATAAAAAAAAATGTATCAAAGCATAAAGGTAAGTTACAACCTACATAACCTAGTATACGCCAAAAAGAGACACTCGTAACACAGACCTACAAGGTATTCATATAGAATTTAATGTGTCTGTTACGAGAAAAGTAGTGGAAAAAATCCACCACGTCGCAATCTTTGGTAATTTGAATTTTTAATTTTTTCTTTAGATAAACACTTTAATTAGGTTTCGATAAGTTAGTTTTTTTTATATCACTTCTCTGTACCTATATGTTATTATTGTGAAAAATAGTATTTTACTATTTTACCAATTTTACAATGCAAAGGAATGCTTAGATGGTTTGGGTACACAGAAAGAATGAGTGATGAAAGATTGACGAAGAAAATCTACAGAGCGAAAGCGAGTGGTAAAAGAAGCCAAGGAAGACCAAGGCTGACTTATGAAGATCAAATAGCCAGTGTTAGCCGACAGAAATGTTATAACCACTCGCATACTTAGGGCAAAATGTGTGAGGAGAATGATGAGATTTGAGGAAGCGAAAGAAGTATGTAAGGAACGCGACACTTGGCGCTCCGTCCTCTCTGACAACCCCCTCGGGGATACAGCGTGAAGATATGTATGTATCTCTTTTTGCAATGCTTTTAAATACATCTCTAAAAAATTTAATAAAAAATTAAATTGAATTCAATAAAAACACTGTGAAGTACGAAATAACTATCCTTATCAAATCAAAACTCAAGTACAAAAATAACTTCGTAAATACGATACAAATACCTATGTAATTAAATTTGCCAGTTACTGAAGTCTATGCCAAGTTTACTAAAACATTTTTATCTTATTTACTATTTAAATGCATTTTCTGTTGTGTAGCATATTGATTTGGCACCGACTTCAATAACCATCAAATATAATTATATGTGTAGGTATTTGTATCGTATTTATAAAGTAATTTTTGTACTTGAGTTTTGATTAGTAAAGCATAGTTATTTCGTACTTTTCGTCCACAATTAACTACTTTTCTAATTCTGGAGTGCAATGACATAGAAGAGAATCATTATTATAAATAAATGAAGCTTACAAGCAGTTCGTATTATTTGGTGTCTCTTCGAAACCCGAGCTCTAATACCTGTGAAATTTAAATGAGACCAATCTGGAAGTATAATCTTCATTCAAATAAAAAACGAATTTTCCAAATCGGTTCATAAATGACAGAGTTTTGAGGTAACAAATATATAAAAAAAAACAAAAAAAAATTCAACCGAATTGAGAACCTCATTCTTACATAACCGTATTTTTCGGTTACCCTCTGGCGAACTCCGTATGAATAGGATAAAATGAACAGTTCGTCATTTCTGGCTCGGGACAGTTTACCGCTCAAGAGCTCATTCCTGTTAGTGTAGTATTTCTATGCGATTAATACATTTATTAAACCAACGACTGAATGTATCGTGTGGATCCAGGTATTACTTTGTGGAAACCCAATTCGTGTGATGAATTCCTGTGATTTAGCTATCTACCACCCAAAATTGCAAACTGTTTTATTGACACGCGTTTCGCCTCTCAACGAAGTATAGTCAAGAAATTGTATAAATGAGATTAAGTCATTTATTCATACGTTTGATGCTAGTTAGCTGACTGAAATTGATTTCTGGAGTTTCTTGAAGATGCTTCGTTGAGAGGCGAAACGCGTCGATTACAATGAGAAAATTATAAGAATTCAACACAGCGAATGATATAGTTCATTAAAATAATTCAATCGTTCTTACAATCATTCTTTATAACGAATTAGCGAACAGCTCCGGCTTCGCACTGCTAGAAATAAAAAAAAAAACTGTCCATGTTACTCGCTGATAATGTAGCTTTTTGTGTAATAGTCGAAAGAATTTTTGAAATCAGTTGAGCAGTTTATTAGTTTATCCATTAAATAGATACAGACAAAGTTTATCTCTTTATAATATTATAAGTAAGTAAATAAACTATATAATGTAAATATTAATATAATACAAAAAAATAAACAAACGTAAGGACTGTTTCTATCCTGTTTGTCAAGAAGGTGAACAAAATCCAGCCATTAATTTTTACAAATAAAGCACATTAAAGTATAATAAAATGACAATGTTCTTGGCATAAATTATTACCCGTACAAATATTGTACAGTATTTCTTTGCTATAAACATTGCCTTGTTTATTTAACACTAATTTTCAACCCCCGACACGAAAAGAGGGGTGTTATAATTTTGATGTCTATATCTGTCTGTGTTCCATAGTTTCCAAACGAATGGACCGTTTCGGACGTAGTTTTTTTTTAATAGAAAGCTAGATGCACTGGAGTGGCTTCATTTAAAAAAACTCATAAGTTTAGTTCATTCATTCTGATGCTCCCATTGCGAAAACGTTTCTGATTGGCGTCCATCAATGAAGTTAAAATGTCAAATTGATGTTGATTTTTATCAATAGAAACAATTTCGGATTGGGGAGAGAATGAAAAACATATTAGAATGTGGTAACTGCTTGTCGTCCTGGCCAGCCATGCGATTCTGTAAAAACTTAAATTGCCCAAGCGGTGGGTTTATTGCCTAAAAAATGTATGACGATTGCGTATCTATTATTCTATGACCATAAAATGCACTTTTCGCGGTAGATTTAGCGCCACTTTCAAAATTACATTACACTAATTCTTGTTTTGACAGCAGATATCGCGCGATATTGGCTGTCGCGTGCCGACTGCAAGTTACTTAATAAGCGTGTCACCTGATTATAAATGAACATAATGCCGAACACAGATCACGTCACCTTAAAGATACCAATTGTTGTTATAAGTTTCTGTGATTGATTTTGTAGGAAATATTTTATAATAAAATATAGTCTGCATCTAATAACGACGGAAAAAGTCCCTAGACTAAATTTCGGAATTCTTTGTGGTCTGCAGTAAAGTATCACATGTCAGTAGCTTTTAGTTAATGTATGTCATAATTACATTGTTTTTATAATTAAAAAACTTTATTTTTATTATTATAATTTAAAAACTTAAATGATGCTTGACCGCATAGGATCGTAAAAATTACCCTGTCTGATCCTTAAACTTTGATTTGGCTCACTCAAACATTATTCAATAACGAATATAACAAAAATGAACCGTCGTGGGCCTCCTGGCAGATGTGAAATATCGAAACTATTTTGTATAGAAAATATGCATGAAAAGGTGGTTTAAATATGGCATAATCAAAAACAAAATATTCAGATTAAAAAAAAATTCTTTCATTAAAAACACAGGCAACATGTTCCGAAGTGAATAACAACACTGCATGCGCTATAGGTACACTAGCTAAGTACAAGCGCGTGGCGACGCGTCGCCATGTCGCCACTACAACAGCCGGTCTGACCTGCCGCATAAGATTTTTTACATCAAAAAAGATTAAAAAATATAACAGATAAAAATTCAAATGAATAAACTATGTCCACAATTAAGTCTATATACATAATTAAGTATAGAACCCTCAGAGCACGGGTTCGACTCGCACTTGTTCGATTTTTGGATGCATGCGATATTGTTTTTTAGCAAAAAATGATATTTTTCCTATTTTTACATTTCTATTTCACCTTACCTGGCAAATTGAACAATTCCTGGCTCCAAATAAATTGCTGCAGTTTTGGTTTCTGAGCTAACCATGGCTCAGTATGTAAGCAGGAGACCGTACTTCAAAGAAGTATTCGAAGTCAAAAAATTTAACCTTGAAACATTTCTTTACCCCTCCATCTCTTTTCCTCTTTTACTGTGGGTATTCATATATAGCAATCTTATGTATACTAGTACTACTAGTAGCTCTATTTCCGAGTTTTTTCCAGGCGAAAGACATAGAAACGAATCATTAGTGATCAAAGATCAAAATGATTAAAGTAATTTGTCGGATTTTCTTTGAATAAGATTGTTAAAGTGTAAAAAGAAGACACGCAAAAGCACAAACACCTATCAAAATTAGTCACGTTAGAATTCAAGCTACAGATGTCCCGTTTTATAAATACGTTTCATATTCTCATTAATTTTAATAAATGTACATCTGTATGAACAACTCTTCACTAACAGTGATGGTTTTCCAAGAATTTCCTTTTGCCTGTATATCGTATTAAAGTCCCGGCTACAAAGGATACTATGAACATGTCCGTGGGGCTCAGTAATTAAACTTAACGTACTTCGTATGCAAAGGAGGGCTCTCTTTATCGTTTTTGGGGTAAAGCATCTATTATACGATTTTATAAGTAGTCCCCGGTGGTCTATAAGGTTACTCCAATTTATAACTCCTGGTAATTTAGTCGTGTTGATTTTGGGGCATACCGGAAGAGGGATATAATGACTGAGCCGTCCATCAGTAATTGTTAGGTGTAGGTGAGTCGAAATTAAATTAATTAGGGAGCGCAAAATTAAAAGAAATTCGGTTATTTTTGAACTGGTAACAGTAATTAAATTAGTATGCCCTACCTTTGATTCGGTACAAAATTGACCCCATATTATTTCTTTTGAAAGTTCTTTAAGTCCTATTTCAAACTACGTTACTTTAACAGTGGGTTATACTAACTATAATTGACATCTCGCTTGCACTAACCATTTAATAGTTGGTGCAAGCGAGATGACAATTCTTAAATCGAGTTGTCGAGGGTGCAAGCCACCCTAAGTTACTCTTTGTAACGCTTTTTCGAAAATACACGTCGAAATTGCTATTTTCCCATGTTGTCTCCAACAGTATTACTTGCATATATGACTAAATTCACTCATAAAATTAGACAAAAATCATGAACAATAAGAATAAGGGAATTGAAAAGAAATAATCAAGCTTATATTACATTAGATACGCTTACTATATATAAACAGAAATGCCACTTTCTCTTTAGCGGTTGGTGGTTGGTAACAGCTGTGATTCTGGAACACTAACGTATGTATTCGAATGATACTGAAGAGTGAATTTGTTTCTAATTGAGTACAGTTAGAAAGAGGGATGCTGTTACATGTAATAAATAGCTGCTTTCATTCTATTTTCAAGCAGAGATTCACACTTGAGTATCGTTCTGTAATACGAGCCTAATTACGCAAGTACGACATCTAAGTTACAAGTATTTATCTTTTCTTTTTAACTGACTTCAAAAAAAGAAGGAGGTTCTCAATTCGTCTGTATGTTGTTTTTTTTTGTATGTTTGTTACCTCATAACTCCGTCATTTACGAAACGATTTCAAAAATTATTTTTACGTTTGGTAGATAATATTTCAGAGGTGGTCCCATTTAAATTTCACCGATATTATAGCTTGGACTTCGAAGATACACTAGATAACACGACCTGGTTATAACCTTTATTTATATTGATGATTCTTTTGTATATCATTGCGCTCCGGAATTAGAATGAAGTTAATTGCAGACCTGCCCTAGATATTTATTTAGGTCAAGACCACTCAAAAGGGAGAAATAAAAAATTTTTATTAAAAAAATTAAACCGCCTTAAAAAAACACTGAAAAGTATAAAGGATAGTTACTTTATACTTTTCAGTGTTTTTTTTGAAGGCGGTTTAGTTTTTTTTATATCAGAGGGGGCAAACGAGCAAGCGTGTCACCTGATGGAAAGTGATCACCGCCGCCCATGGACACCCGCAACGTCCCAGGTTTATTCTGACAAACATTTACATTGATCTCAGTAAGTATGATTTATTTTAATAAACCTTTATTTATAATCCATGTAGTTTTCAATAAATACAAATCGAATTATAAATCGTCGTATACACTTAATTTCACGTAATTTCTCATTCGAGATGGACAAAGGATTGATGTAACATGATGAAATTCTAGAGACTTTGGAAACATTAAAGAAAAGCGGATAAGCAGTTTTGTGTACAAGAGAGAAGTTCGCGAGCGTCGACGGCAGGCGACTAGTCGGTATGAATATGATCATTATTGGGGTTCAATTCGATAAATAAACAATTGGAAACTATGAAGTTCTGACCATTTTTTATTCTGCAAGTAGTTCTCAGTGCAAGTCACACGAACCTAATAATGACTTAAATAACTGTAAGGGTTTCAATTCTACCATAAGCTTTAAATAGCTTTAAATACCATTAATTACCTTTAAATGCCATTAAATACCTTTATACATATATACATATCTTCACGCTGTGTAAATATACCGTTAAAATACCCCTAAATACCTTAAAAACCTTTAAATATCTGTTAATACCTTAGAAATGGTTAAACGGTAATCGAATACTATTTTATTAATCTTCCTCTCTCGCCGTTGGTCATGAAACTATTAAGCCTAGGTTTTTATGGATTTCATGAAATGTAAAGAGTGTTAAAGCTGAGCTTTAAGTTACTGTAACGTAATAATGTAGCATAGAATAATATACATTACATTAGAATCGAATCTCCCTTCTTACATGTGTGAAAATAAAATGAGTACCAAATACTCCTGAGATAGCTTTGTTGACAGATCAGATCAAGGGATTACTAAACCGAGGTCTTTACAGATTTCATACAATCTAAAGAATTTGTTAAAGCTGACCTTGAAGTTACTGTAACGTAATAATGTAGCATAGGGTAATATATTACATTAGAATCGAAACTCTCTTCTTACACGTGTGAAAATAAAACGAGTAACAAATACTCCTGAGATAACATTGTTGACAGATCAGATTAATGGATTCCATTTGGTAAAAGTCCTGTGACTTCCTACTCTGTCCGTCCTTTGAGATTTTATGAAAAATGCTGGCCATATTTGTGAGTGTACAAGGCTCTTGTTTCTTCGTTTTTATTTTGACGTTCAACAGAAAGTAGAAGTTTTGTGATTATAAAATGATAATGTATAAGTACTTTTAGTCAAAGAACTTTTGAGGCACATGTATTTTAAATTAGATGCTAATATTGGGAATTTCATTAAAAGTTGGAGCAAGGACACATCAACGTTAAACGTCTGAAGACAGGTTTTTTTACAGATATGAAATGGATTCAAACACGTCAACAAGTAATCGGTATATTCAAGCTCGGTAAGTTACCTTTTAAAAGGGGTGCCGAAGTGATTTAAAAAATCAAATTCCATGCGAGCAAAGTGTTAGCCATATTGGACAACGGTTATTATAAGATAGTTTGGTGTATTTTGTCGAAACTTTAAGCTTTTACTCACGTTTCCATCTGTGCAAAACAAAAAAACTTTTTTGTGTGTGTCAGTTCCGACGCACGACTGGAGTTTACTGGTTTTTTACATATTTTATATACTTTTATTCACTTCACTGTATACAATAACATTAAATATCAATATTAATAGATATACAAAAGTAGCATTTGCCATCTTCGATTTGAAAATGAACGTCATTTTCGTAACGGTACCCCGAGAAACCTAGAACGTGACACTCATGTAGATCTATCAAAAAAATAATATTCGCCATCTTGGATTACAAAATGAACGTCATTTTCGTAATCAGCACCCCGAGGTACTTAGAATTTGACAGCCATATCGATTTATCCAAAAAAGTAATATTCGCCATCTTGGATTTGAAAATGAACATAATTTTGGTAATTAGCACCCCGAGAAACCTAGAAAATGATACTTCTGTCGATTTCTCCAAAAAAAAATAATAGCCATCTTGGATTCGAAAATAAACATAATTTTCGTAATCGCAACCCGTGAAACCTATAATGTAACACCCATATCGATTTATCCAAAAAAGTAATATTCGCCATCTTGGATTTGAATGCGAAAGTCATTTTTGTAATCAGCACCCCGAGAAACCTAGAATTTGATACCCGTATCGATTTATCCAAAAAAAGTAATATTCACCATCTTGGATTTGAAAATGAACATCATTTTCGTAATCAGCACCCCGGGAAATCTAGATATATATATATATATATATATATATATATATATATATATATATATATATATATATATATATACATTCAGTCAAGTATAGGGAATGAATGATTTGTTTATGGTTCCAAATTCAATTTTTTGTTTTTTTTGTTGTTGTTAGATTGGCACAACTGTTTTCCATTTTGGCGCGGAGTTTGAGTTACATCTGTTATTTAGATTAAATACAGTGCTGTTTTTAGTTATATCATTCTAGTGTATATTGCGAATTTCATAATGGACAAAAACATTGAACAATGAGTTTGTCTTAAATTTTGCATCGCCAATGGAATTTCGTGTTCGGAGTCACTGAAAATGTTACAGAAGGCTTATGGTGAATCGACTTTATCAAAAACACGTGCTTATGAGTGGTACATAGCGTTGAAAAGTGGTCGAGATATGATGGAAGATTTGCCTCGCTCTGGTAGGCCATCAACGACTGCAACTGAAGTTAACATCGCAAATGTGAAGGAAATAGTGACTGAAAAGCCTCATTCAAGTTTGAGAGAGATAGCCGCCGAACTTTCTGTGTCTCACGAGTCGATCCGTACCATTTTAAATAATCACTTGAGTATGAAACATGTTGCCGCTCAGCTAGTCCCAAAAGACCTGAATTTTCTCCAAAAACTCAATCGCATAAGAGTCGCTGAGGACATGCTAGAACGAGTCAACTCCGATCCAACATTCAAGAAACGCATTGTTACTGGTGACGAGACGTCGGTTCACGAGTTTGACATGCAAACTAGTCAACAAGCTTCGGAGTGACGCCTTCCAACTGAACCAAAACCGAAGAAACCACGCCAAAGTCGATCAAATATCAAAGTCATGTTGACTGTTTTCTTTAACTATCGCAGTGTTGTGCACTCGGAATTCTTGCCTGAAGTTCAAACGGTAAATAAAGAATATTATTTGGGCATTATGCGGCGTTTAACAGAGAAAATTCGACGAAAAAGGCCAGATTTGTGGAAAGAAAATTCTTCGATTTTGCACCACGATAATGCGCCTTCGCACAAGGCCATCATTTTGAACGAATTTTTGACCAAAAACTCAGCAAATACCATCGAGCAACCACCTTATTCACCAGATATGGCTCCAGCCGATTTCTTTCTTTTTCCTAAACTCAAATTACCACTTCATGGCACCGGAAATTCAATTCCGGAAAAAGCGTTTAAAAAATGTTTTGATGATTGGATTATTCGTTGGCGTAAATGTATCGTTTCTGAAGGAGCATACTTTGAAGGTGATAAAATAAATTTGGATGAATAACTAACATTTCGTGTATAATTAATCTTTTCCCGGTACTTTCTTGACAGAGTAGTATATATTCATCATTTGAAGACGCTGTAGAGTATATGTTATATACCTATATATTTTATATAGAAATAATATATAGGTATATTATATACACATAATACTTACATGCGTAAGCTGCCCCACAGCATACCCTATGTGCGTCTTAATACTCACGACTGAAAAGTGAAAGGTGCGCACAATGCATTTACTGGCTTACTGAAAATATTGTATTTTAATAAACCTTTTGTAAAATGAAGTTGAAAAAATGATACCCGACTGAGTGACAGGTCGGTTCTTCTCAGTGTTCAGGTTTTCTATTTGAACCGTACTAAAGTAGATTTGACGTTCAAAAATACCTTGCAATTGGGTTTACTTGAATAAATTGATTTGACTTTGACTTTGAATAGGTTGCGCACAAAAAACGTAACGAGGTCATTCGATGAGTAGATTTTACTCCTCATATTTTTTTCTTACCGGGGGCCTTATATGAAAATCGATTCTTAAGGAGTAAACTCCAAAAAGAGTCTAATATACGAGTATAATACATCTAAAATTGTTAGGAAAACATGTTATAAAGAATTGAAGTGATTAACTTCTGCCTTCAATCGTGGCTGTGTGGATTACGAAAAAATTCTGTCGAAATCAATTTCGTACAAAGTTAAATAGCTCTACTCTTTCCATTTATTTAATAATGTATTTTAGAACATAAAGTGAGTGATAAAAGAAGCCAAGGTAGACCAAAGCTGATTTATGAAGATCAAATAGCCAGTGTTAACGGATGGAAATGTCAAAAGCTCTCGCATACCCAGGGGAAAATTTGTGAGGAGAATGATGAGATTTGAAGAAGCGAAAGGAGAAGCATGTAAGAACCGCGACGCTTAGCGCTCCGTCCTCTCTGACTACCCCGTTAGGTATTCAACGTGAGGATATGTATGTATGTATGTGTATATTATATATTAAAATTGAGGATAAAATAAACAATGAGAGATACGCAGTATGATAGGATTGCACGACAGTGTTATTGTTAAAATGAAGAAAGGAATGCCTAGAACTTGGATGGTTGGCCATAGAAAGAATGAGTGATGGAAGACCAAAGAAGAAAATTTACAGTGCGAAAGCGAGTGGTAAAAGAAGCCATGGACTACCAAGGCTGACTTACGAAGATTAAATAGCCAGAATGTTAGCGACGGAAATGTCAAAAGCACTCGCATACCTAGGCAAAAATGTGTGAGGAGAATGATAAGATTTGAGGAAGCGAAAGAAATACAGCGTGAAGATATTATGTATGTTTGTATATTATATAATGTAATTATACCTATACCCTTTACTCGCCTAATACTGCATATTATATACGCTTTACTTATGCTACGAGTACGAGTATACCTATTCAATACCGTATACATAATATAAATACGTATAATTAATAGACCTAGAGATTAGATTAAATTAGATTGAACTAAAAATGTATCAAACTGTGCAATTCCATTGTTATGCAAAAAATAAGTAGTTAATTAACGAAGCTCGAATCATTAAAGATACAAACGTGTTCAATTCCTCGCTTTGTAATTTATTCGTTTTCACCTATTTCATAGTATTTTACACAAATAAATGTCAAAACCTATCCATAGAAGGTTGAGGATAAGTATTGAGAAAAATCGTTTAAGAAGTATGTATTTAATTATCTGGGATGCGTTTGTTTGGGAAATAAAAAAGTCACTTTTTTAATTCTACAACAAGCGAAAAATGTAGGTGGAGCCAACGTAAAATTTGTAAAAGGGAACCGCTTATTCCCAACTTTTCAGTCGTAATATATTAGAAAATTATACTGTAACAATAAACGGGCTCTTTGGTCGAATGTCAGATTAATGGGTGGGCCCGCGATATGTCCATTTTCATTTTTATCCCTCTTTTATATACCGACAGTAGCTTTTGAGTGCTTCCGTGAAAAATGTTATCTTTGGATCAGACAGGAATTCTTAGCTACTATCAAGTTGGCTGAACACTGAATTTTCATATTTTAGATGGCTGAAAGGTATTATACTTTAAAACGAATTGGCGTTTCGCAGCAAAATTGTTATCGGAGACATGTTTTGCGAAATTTATTTTAGAGGACGTTTTCGTGGGAATATGTCGAGATGGTTTTTGGAAAATAAACGATTTTTTTAAAATTAAAGATTTTACCCAACGGGATACTTTACAAGTACAGAGAAATCTCAAATTACGGTGAGAATCATTTTACTATTTTGATAATTAGCTGTAATTACCAATTGCCAATTAGCTGTAATATCTTGGGTATATCCTATTTTTTTCATTTTTGTCTTTAATGTAAACAGATGTGGCGGTTATGATATTTATAACATAACTAGAGATGGTCTAGTTTTCAAATGATTGCTCAAGTGTCATAGTTATTAGTAAAACAAACAGCTTTAGAAATTCTGTCAGTTTGTGTTTGTTTTTTCTTATAAAAACCACCAAAAATTATGACCAATTAAGAATAGGAGATTATTGTTTTCATATTGCAAAAAATTATATTCTTCTATTATTGTTCTGTCTTATATTTTGAATGAATTGTGTGACTCACATATTAAAGTCAACTGATTCGTGATACTAATTTGATCTACGAACATAGGCAACTTTTATGTAACATTACGAAATAAAAACAAAACGCTTGACAATAAACCTCAATTTTGTCAATCTGTACTATATTGGATAATATTAGTGTTACTTGTGCATATTTAATAGTTTCGTGTATGTATAACAGAAAATCAGTGTTATTAGAGTGCTACGTGTAATACGCCGGACCAGCGAACAGTGAAAAATTATTAATTAGAAAAATTAGCGAAATTTTGGTCAGTGTCTTGTTCGTTTACATTGAAGTCAAAAATGAAAAAAAAAGGTAATAATATATTTCGTTCACGCCGAATTTAAGTTTTTCCCATACTAACTTTGACATTCTATTTTACCCCTTTTTAAAAATGATACTTATACTGAAATACTTATAATGAATAAAATGACACCTGAAATGATACTTATTAGGTGTCATTTTTAAAATCATCTATAGAGGTATTATATTAATACGTGAAGCAAAAACTTTGGTTCCCTTTTTAAGAAAATTCGGCGGAAGGAGTGTGAAATTTAGTACACTGAAAGTTTATTACATAGAGGACTGGAGAAAACTAATATTTTTATATAATGTGCATTAGAAATACATTGAATTAAATAAATCACTCATTGTTTCCGTTAAACTGCCAATGAAAAAAAACTGTCAATTTCAAACTCATAATAGATACTCTGTGGGAAAAAAACAACACAACATGTACATGTTGTGTTCTTTTTTTTTCTTTATAGGTGTGGATCGTAGAGAAATATAACGTGTATGTGGGTATCTGCTCAACTCTTCAAATTAAAAACAAAGACAAGACTTGTGTAACCCCCATCGTGTATTTTCCTACTTCAAATGTTGGAATCTTCATTAAACCTCACATTCTCACTATAACGTGACATTGGAAAATTCCCCAATCGCGACGGTGCCATATAAACAAAGAAGAAGAAGAAGAACTCATAATAGTTTGTGACCACATATATGTAACCTCCTTGGATCAAACAGTCGCGCAGAGTAGATTGTCGCCAAAGAGTTTATATTGTAAGTTTATATTTACGGTCGAATTTCGACCATAGTAACCTCTAGTTTACGTAAATATTTAATTATTTTTTCGATTATTTACGCAAGTTGTAGGCCATTAAAAGAATTTTCAATTGTTTTCCCATCAACATTAATCCCTTTTTCAAAGCGATTGAATTTCAAAGTATGCCTTCTTTGTTCTTTTTATATTATGAAACGAACCTCTGCGCAAAATTTCAAGTTTCTAAATCCAATTGTTTAATTTGTGTTAATATGCATATTAGTTCGGAGAGTGAGACAGTTTCTTCTTTTGCATTATATATGTATTTACAGAAGACAGACACCGACAGACACTGAGTACCTCGTTGGGAATATAGCCTGATAATATGTGTGTGTATGAACACTTGAGTGCTCACTAAACGGCTCAATTCGGACGCTGGACGCCGAGCACACGGTGCCGTGGCGGTGGCGCTCTGACGTTTGTTTTCTAAGCGGCCGCTCGCCATCGGCCTCAGTTATACAGACACACTGTTAACGCAGATGATTTATCGAAGTCGTAAGAACTATTGTTGGCTTTAAATTCTCGTGCATTTATTTTGTATGAGCAATTTAAAAGAGTGACTCATTTGTTATGGGAAAAATCAGTGGTTGTGTAAATCAGTGGATTCATACATTTTCGCCTTGGTATGCGAATGCTTTTGACATTTCCGTCCGCTAACAGTCTAGCTATTTGATCTTCATAAGAGCATTGGTCTTCCCTGGCCTCTTTTACCACTCGCTTTTGCTATGTACATTTTCTTCGTCAGTCTTTTATCACTCATTCTTTCTATGTACCCGAACTATAAGCATTCCTTTATTCATTTTTACAATAACACTGTCGTGCAACCCTGTCATACTGCGTATCTCTTCATTGCTTATTTTCTCCGCAAGAGTAACACCCCACCTATTTCTAAGAGATCGCATTTCTACCGCACCCTACGATAAAGTTGGAACCAACACTGCATTCTGTATGGCCATTTTTGCTGAGTTAGATATATTCACACTGCCTACTTATGCGGACAGAGCATCGTTTACTTTATTGCCAGCTGCTACCAGTCTCTCCACGACCAACTCCTATCTTCCATCCCTCGAAAACAGTACCCAGATTAATTTTGTTCACTTTTTCTAGAATTTTTTTTACCATATAAAAAAAAGGAGGAGGTTCTGTCGTCTGTGTGTATTTTTTGTAATATATGCTCTCCGATAACTTGGTCAATTGTGGACTGATTAGGAAAATATTTTTTGTTCGAGGTGGTCCCATTTAAATTTCACTGGTATTGGAATTTGGACTTTGAAGATACGCCAATCCTATAGTAATTGACAAATTTAATCATATAGGTTTTGTATCGTATGTATAAAGTTATTAATAACACGCTTTTATTATTAGCTTCACCTGTATGTATGTAACGGAATCTTTTAGCGAGATTTTCACTCACTTCAAAACGTCAGATTAAACTGAAACTTTGTACACTTATCAAGGATCGATGACAATACAATAATTTGATATTGAAATGAAAAATTATTTGATTCGATTAATTGAAAAAATTTTTTATATCCTGTGGAAGCTTCGTATTGTATTCTGTCTCACAATATGGATTTTGGTAAATATTTAGTCAACGAAATAACAAAAAATTATATTTTAAAAAAACACGCTTTAAAGGGAAACCGAACTAAAAAGTAAAAAATAATGCTTAAAAGCTCTCGCATACCTAGGCGAAAATGTGTGAGGAGATTGATGAGATTTGAGGAAGCGAAAGAAGTATGTAAGGACCGCGACGCTTGGCGCTCCGTCCCCTCTGACTACCCCGTTAGCGAAACAGCGTGAGGATATGTATGTATCTATGTATGAATTTGTTTAATAGTGATAAAAATTCCACTAACTCAATATAATTAAATGCTTTTTACTAAGTTTAAAATAAGAATAAATTGATTGTCAAAAAAATGATTTGATTGTAACAAGCGTGGTGTGCAAAAGTATTTTATTGGTAGCTATTGATAATAGTGAAGTCATTAAAAAAATATAGTAAAAAGCACCTCACACTTTTTACAATAAAATCATTTTTTTGTCAATCATTGTACTTCAGTTTTGATTAGTAAGTATAATTATTTTAATACTAAGGCAATTGCTTCCAGTATTTAGTATTAGCAATTGTGAGTTAGTGTAAGCTTTTACTCATAGCAATTCTTTCGTTTAAGTGAATAATCTTTTACTGATTGGATCGTACTTTTTTAGCAATAGCTAGATTTGGCCTAGCATTTGTTTAAGTAAAAATAGAATAATCGTTTAGTAAAATGTTTTGTTAAAGTATATTCACACGAAACTTAGGTTTTGCTTTAAAAATGTAGGTAAGTAAAAGCATATGCTAACGTTTTAATCTCATCACCCAATATTCCGACATGGTATGACTAAACATGACTAGAAGATCGTCTGTAATAGAATTTATTAATTAGAATTTAATCGAAGCATTCATACATAATATGTATGTATGCATGCTTGTATTTAATATAGTACATATTTTACGAGATTTGAGGAGGCGAAAGAAGTACGTAAGGACCGCTAAGCTTAGTGATCTATCCTCTCTGACTACCCCGTTAGGGATATAGCGCGAAGATATGTATGTATGTGTTCGATCTTTGCCATAACATAGTTTGGTGTGTAAGTCGAAATATCTCCACTAACTTTGAGTGACATGTCTGTCAACGACGGTTTATACTACCCCACGCGTCCTATGCGAGGTCGGACATTCCGTCTTGCTGTAACGATATCTAAAAACAAGCATCGTCGATCGAGTTGTTCGTGTTCTTTTTCGTCAAATCATCAATTCGTCAAATCGGAGTGTGAGAATATATACCACGTCCAGCTGGTCTCCACGTTGTGCCGTGCGTAATCAAAGGGCTAGTTTCCCGTCGGAGACTACGTGGAGCTTAAGGTCGGTGGAGATTCTTGCTCACCGACTTTTTGCAACGAATCGACATACTTCTCATACTCAAATCCAATACAGTGAACTTTCAAAACGACCTACATTTTTTATACACATCCAACAATACGTATATTACATGTAATGTAATCTATCCGAAGTTTTTAGTATTGTCAGTTATAATTCTTTAAGAGATTAAACACATAAAATAAAATAAATAATCAAATAAATATAATATATTCTAGTCTCCTGGGTAGTGCGGCGAAAACTAGAAAAGTGAATAAATTAAAATGGACACATTAGGTTCATATGTATACGTATGTGAATACTTTGGACATGAATGTGACTTTAATGTGACGTGTAACTGACGTTATGTGACTAGACAATTATTCTGAAACATGGAGCAGCGTGTCAGCCTTGGACCAAGGAACATAATGCACGGAGACATAATATTTTGTCGTTCTTACCACCGTGCGTCAAACGAATTTTCTTTCCTCTTTCTATCTTATTGTGCGTAATCACGAGTAAAACAGTTAGCTATAATAAGTATGGCAACCTCGCACTGTCAGTATACTCCGTGTCAGCTTATGAGTCGGTCATGAAATAGTGTATGAAAAATACTCGTAAATCTTATATGTTTTGTCTACTAGTATTCACATAAATAAAAAAATGTCATGTTCAACTGTGTATCGTTGTACTGTGACCTTGCCTAGTCACATTAGTACAAATCTAGAAACTCAAATGCTCTGTCCATTGTGAGACTTCGTCCGAAGTGTAAGTAGCACAACGCAATCTGAGGATGTAGTTGAAGTCGAAAATTTAACCTTGAAATACCTTTTTACCCCTCCTCTTTTTCTCTTTTGCTGTGAGTATGTCTATATATGGTATTGCAATCTTATGTATACTAGTAGGTGTATTTTCGAGTTATTTCTAAGAGTTAGAGAGCGACAGAATAGAAACGTAGGTGATCAAAGATTACTCGAGGTCGTATAATTTCTCTCTAACTACCTCCTTATAGTACGGTATCCAGCTAGATTCCACGATTCTTGTTTTGAAATTGTACATATTTTGTCATTATTTAATAATACAATATATTAGTTGTTACTTCACTTTTACGTGGCATTTTTATTTCACCACAGAAGGCTGTCAAAAAACAGTAGTTAAATGATTAATAGTTGGTTCTAATGAAAGTTCTAGGTACTGGAGATCATCGAAGAAAATAAAATGGGTAAAAAGGGCTCTTGGAACCCAAGGGTTTCGTGGATTAGTCACCGAGGTATCGCGAATAAGTAACAATTGGCAGTGAATCGATAAAAGTTTTCCCATTGTTATTGGATGTGCTCACTGTTGAAATTAAATCTCAAGCGTATGAATGTTGCTGTAAATTATTTTGTGTCGCAGTACTCCACGGTTTTAAAAAGGGATATGTGAATTGCACAGTGGCTGTCTCGCCGGATATTGCGATGCTACGTTTCTGCATAAACGGAGCACGTTCTCATCTAACCGGTTATAGCAGTCTCTATTTGAGCCAGCTTCTTAGTAGCTTTATCGCTTAAGCGCTTGAGGGTAATAAAAGAACATAGAATATAGCCTATGTCTATTTTTTGCATACTATTGTAAATCAGTAACGGAGTCAAGTGTACTTGCACAAGTGAAGTTTGGTATTGTCAAGCTATTAATAAGATACCAACCGTCAAATATAAAACCAAGTTTGTTGTGGAACTTTTTTTTCATGTAAAAAATCATAATCCGGCGTAAATACGGCACACCTACATTATAATTACTATTTTTTTTCAATATACGCTCGTCTGGTCATTTTTATGATTTTTAGGTATTTCCGAGCGATAGCTTTGGAAGTAAGACAAATAGTGTGGAAAATATTGTGGTAAATTTTTTTAATTCGACGTATAAGTAGCTTTATTAGGTAACTCGGATATCTTTTAAATTTTCTTTCTAAGTTCTCAGAAGTATCTCTCAAAATTCAAACTATTTTTAAAGTTTACGTCTATTTGGCACTTACTGCTATTCCAAACAAATAGCTGTTTGTGTTAAATTATACAGTTTGTTAAAAACGATTTTCGTCTTAGAGTTTCTAAAAACGTTATTGACGCAACGAAATTTAACGAATTACAAACAGCATCCCGCGTCCACATCATTTAAATTAGCAAAGTAAATTGTGAAAGAGAGACGCCTAATTTTTCTCTTTATTCCTCGAAACAGCCGCACAGCTGGCGCAATTAATTCTTTAAAAAAGCGACAGGCGTAAAGAGCTTGAGAAGATAACTTTGGACACTTATAAAATTACAAGATTATCCTGCGGGAAACGTCCCGAGATACAGCGAGGCGTTTTCCATTATACGCGCCTTCGTTTCTCAGATAATAAGGCAAGCATTCTTAGTATATTGCATAATGTTGAAGCTAACGAATTTACAGTATGTAGAAACACCGAGGAAGACTAAGACTGACTTATATATGAGTATAATATAGATCAGATCGCAGAGTGTGAGTTGAACTTGTTAATGTCATGAGCAAGTTGAGGACACTGTAATGTTTCGAGTTCAATTCCTTCTTATTATTCCGTTTAGG
This sequence comes from Zeuzera pyrina, assembly GCA_907165235.1. Taxonomy (NCBI): domain Eukaryota; kingdom Metazoa; phylum Arthropoda; class Insecta; order Lepidoptera; family Cossidae; genus Zeuzera; species Zeuzera pyrina. The sequence goes on along the minus strand of OU015624.1, from coordinate 21,571,587 downwards.
ATATTATATGACAATGACGGTTTATAAATTTTATAAATAAATAGTTATAGCCTGCGATTTAGTTCGCGTAATTTTTTATTTACGAAATTAAATAAGTCAGGAGACCTAGACGCTAGTAGAATTGAATGACAAATGGCACGTCATCTATGGTAAGGAATTTTGAATTTGTAATCAAACGTTATACAATTTCTTATATATCTGCCGTAACTATCGTATAAGTATAAACTGCCGTATAAAAGTGGCAGTGTTACCGAGCAACAACGCTAGAAGAACCGGCAAGAAACTCAGGAAGGTATAATTTTTTCAACATCATTTTACAAAAAGTTCATTAAAATACGGATAAATATTCAGAAGCCAGTAAATGCGTGTGCAAAGATCATTTCCAAATATTGTTCGCATTTTTCTTTTAATTAACAATATATTTATTAATAACAAAAAAGTACATACATACGTTAATATTTACAAACTTAAAACTACACATTATCTTAAATAATACGAGTAGACTTCCTCAAAGTTGGCGCTTATTATTATTATTTTTATTTATTATTATTTTATAGTCCTACAAAAATCGATTGCAAATTTAGTCCAGGGACTTCGAAGTCCCGGAATTTTTAAGTTCCCTTAAGAAAGTAGCGGTAAGAAACTCTTTGTCAAATCCTTATGCTGAGACTGGCTCGGTTCCGTCTCTAACTTTTTCCCCATAAAAGATTTTCTTATACATTATACAAAAAATTTGCTATGCTAAAATATTTACAAGCGTGTTAAACATAATTTAGATTCTGATGGAACCTGTTTGCATGAATAATGTGTTATTCAAAATAATCACTCAACGCAAAATGTTAATAAGCGAAGATGCTTTGTTATAACTTCATTTTCTCCTAGTTTGCTAGTGATAGTGATATTAACAGCAAAGTTCATTAAGGTTTAGTTTAATTTACGTGATATGTGAGAGCTCTTCCATCTACCTAAATAAAAACTAAATGTTTGTTGGTAAACGTATCACTTGATAACGGCTGAACCGAGATTACTATTTTTTTTAAATGTTCGTATTAGTCTGAATAAGATTTTTAGGAAAAACTAAATTAGAATAGTTGCCCGAAAGTTTGAAAAATTTCGATGAAACATAGTGCCTTTTTCTATGGCATTTTTATTTATTTTGGACAGGACGATGTCGGTGGGCGGGGTTATTACATTTGCAGACAGCGAAAGCCACGCAATCAATGCGTGACCAGTGACTAATTGTAATAAAAAATTGGTATCATGTATGACGATCGCGTATCTATTGTTCTACTACCATAAAATGTAATTTAGATAAATTTCGAGGTAGATTTAGCGCCACTATACAAATTAAATTACACAAATTCTAGATTTGACAGCAGATATCGCGCGATATTGGGCTGTCGCATGCTGACTGCAAGTTACATAATAAACGTGCTAGTCAGCTATTTTTGTAATAAAGATATTACATATCGTCATTGAATTTGTTATGACTCTACTTTTCGGGGGGCATGGAAAAAACGCTCCGAGGCTTGAGGATAATTTACAGGGTTTCATACCCAAAAGTTGCCAACGAGACCCCGTTATTAAGCCTACGTTTGTCTGCCTCTTCGTCTGTCTGTATGCTTTACTCTCTGTCCTACTTTTAAAGGCCGTATCTTTTGTATCGTAATAGGTAGCTGGTTGAGATTTTCACAGAATGCGTGTTATTTGAAATACTATACAAAATATTGCTATATTTGTAGTTAACAAAAATTTTGATACATTTTCTTGATTAAGAACCGAAAAGTTTAATTTCAATATTCACGGATTTATCTTAAAAAATGACAGATTTTCATACAAAGCTACATATCCTGTTTTAACCCCATAGGGGTTCAAAAATCCCTTCTTATTAGTTTACATTATTGGAACTTCAGTACAAGATTTCAAGTTTCTAGATAATGTAGTTGGGTTGCGCTTCGATATATTTTAGTCAGTTTTTTCTTTAAATATGTATAGAAAAAAGAAACACTAATAAAATAAAATATAGAAATTAAATATTAAATATATTTTCAACACGATTTTAAAATAGAGGAATGTTAACGCCTCGAAGACCAGTATTAATGTGCGTCTCGAATGTGGAGTAGAGACGTTCGATATACATCGATGTTTACTAATCGATGCATCGAAAGAACACACACTCTTTGTTCTTCCGATGCGATAGGATTAGTTTTAAAGCAAAACGAATACAGGAAATTGTACAGGCAATAATTGAAAATAACGTTTAACGTTGTTTTCGCCACGTAGATATACAAAATCATATCACGTTTTTTCATTTAACTTGGATAAAACAACAAAAAAGCTACAATTTATACTAATTTATTTCAAATATCCCGCCATAATAGAGTGGATCTCAATTATGCGACATTCGCACAGACTTGGCTATGTCTATGTAATTGACTATATAATTATAAAAATAATTCGAATTTAAAATTTTTCTACTTTGCTAATTTTTATTAACAGATGTACCGTGTATCGAATTAATCGATACTGATTTTATTCGATGTATCGAAAACATAGATCTTTTTACTCGATGCATCAGAAAACATCAATGCAACGTTTCGATGTATCATATCGAAAACAACATCGATGTATTTTCTGCATGAACATCCCTAATGCGTAAACTTCCATGCGACAGCAGACGATTCTCGATAGGAGTATTCTTGTTCTACCTACATTCTTGGTTATAACTCATCGGTAGGGTTGCCACTTCCGTCACACTGATGCGCGGACTTGCGATATCTTACAATACATAAATATGTAGATAGTACTGAGCTGCTTATAAACCATATGGATTTAGGTGAACTTAGGATGTACCTAAATTAACTGTTAAAAAGTTATTCTCAAAGTAGTTTAATTTAACTTTTCTGGCAGACTCATCAGGTAAGTTACCCGGAAAAGAAATTAATTAACCCGCGTATCCAGTGCTTTTGTGCTTCGGGTTCCTCTAAAACAATAGTATAGAAAGATATATTCGTACCAAAACCGACTTAATTAATAACCTCAGCTTTGTTTGCGCGTGCATGTGTGAAAACAAAGAGTTAATTTTCTTCCTTATTTGGCCTTGTTTCTTCTCGTTGTACATAATTTATGAGTAGGATTACCATAATTTAGATATTGCGGGGGATGTCGTTAATATAAATATCGCTTTAATAACTAATTACATTTATTTACATAATACAGATCCCGACATTAATATAATGAGGAAGTACTTACCATTGAAGCAGTTTTTTGATTTATTTATTTCTTTGTTCTTTTTGAACAAACAAAATTAGTACTTACACATGGCGGACTTAATACCAAACGACATTCTCTACCAGTCAACGGTTGGGTGTAGTGGAAATATATTTGGGCAGAAAACCTACTGCTTACGAAATTATATAGACTATATAAACACATGTGATAAATTCCTAAAATCTTTAGCTATCTTCCGCTCAAACTCCAAAAATCACAAATCTACACGTGTTTCGCCTCTCAACGAAGCATCCTCAGGATATACCAGAGATAGAATTCGGCCACCCAACCAGCACCGATTCAGCAAGCAGCATTCGGTGCTGGTTAGGTGGCCGAATTCTATCTCTGGCATATCCTGAGGATGCTTCGTTGAGAGGCGAAACACGTGTCGATTTGTGATTTTTGGAGTTTGAGCGGAAGATACTAAAGATTTTAGGAATTTATCACATGCGATGGATTTCCGCAAGGTAACACCTGAATCTATACAATATATAAATACATACAAAAATAGACAAATATTAGCCATATACTCATTGTAAATATAAAAGTAAATTCATTTAAAGTAAAATATATAAATACAATACAAAATAATATTTAATATTAAAAAAAATAAATAAGGTATCCATACTAAAGATTGTCTTCATTTAAGTAAAATTGGTGTAACTTTTTCTTGAAAATTAATATTCAGGCACATTTTCCAAAGTACAAAGTTAAGTTGTTCTAGAGACGCACAGCTGTGGCGGCGAAAAATTTACACATGTAACTAGTGCGATAAGGTGTGGAGGGTCAGACATTGTTCTAAGATTTAATGATATCTGAGAGCCTTTTGCTATTAGAATCCTTAACTGACTAGAATATCCCGAAGATGACTGAACCAATTTCCATCAGAGCTAGCTAAAAACATTATATAAATTTGAAGTCGGTGTTTTTGTTCGAAAGCTACAATGACAAACGAACACACTCACAGACAAATTACGGCGTCAAACTTACACCTCCTTTTTTCTTCGGGGGCTAAAACTACTGATGCATATATGAAAAATGTCTATTTAGAATCTAATTTAAATTAATTGACGACCTCCGTGGCGCAACAGCTAAGCGCGTCGGAAAGTAAACGGGGGTTGCGGGTTCGATTCCCGCCCCGAATCTGGGTGTTTATGTACAATATGTATTTATTTACAAAAGAAAAGTATATAAGTAGTAAGTAGTATATTAAATGTCTAGTACCCATAACACAAGCGCTGTGCTGCTTACTTTGGGAATAGATGGCGCTGTGTAAAATGTCTGAGTATTATATAAAAAAAAAAGAAAATGGATTCGTTATTATAGTTTTTTTGCGGTTTTACTTAATATGTATTACAAATTAAATACTATTTATATTTTATGTAATAAAACTTATTGTATTATTAATGTATAAGCAGTAAAGCTCTGGAAAGCGAAGCAAAATATTTCAACGCCCAAACGTGTTGCAAAATGTCTTGACTGAGTGTAATGCATGGTGAGCCTATTTATAAGCGGGTCTCACACTGTCGCGGACAAATTACAATGGCGGACAGTTCGTCCTTTGTCCAGCCCTTGACTAATGCGTGATACGCCTGTAATTTTATCCAAGCAATAAGTGTGGAACTTTACTAGAGACATTTACAATGACACCGGTCTGGGGAGGAATTTAAAGATATTGATTTCGCTTCATAACTATCAAAATACGTCTAGAATGTAAGTGGTAAGTTTTGTGCTGTACAGAAATAAATACAATCAAAATTAAATCTAAACGACATAGAAATAAACAATTATTCCAGATTTAAGAACATCCATATTTACATCTGCAGTTATTCACTTCGCTTCAATAAATATTTATTTGTTAGTTATCGTAGTGTTAGCAGAGTGAATAGAATACCTACGCTTGCGCTTATAAATACATTTATAAGTAATCCAATACTCTGAACACTCAAATAGAACGACGAACAATGATATCTGTATTAAATTTAGTGAAACGTAAATAGAAAGACTAGCTCTACCATGACCATGAGTATCTTGCATTATTAATATTAGCTGCAATCCTTACAGCAAATGTATTTGACGAATTAATTTGACGTCGTCGCTAGCAAGGTCTCATATGATCTTATAAGAAAGACTAAAATGAAATATTTTATTCTGAAGCATGATCCTGTTCAATCACGTTTACAATATTAAGCATGCATCGAGTAGAAACTGTTTGTTTTATATACGTTACTAATGAGTTTCGGGAGCACTGCGTTGAGAAAGGTATGAAAATGTGTGTGTAGTAACTATTTTCATAACATGGTTAAACAGTTCAACTTACAAGAAGAACCAGCCCAAGAAATATGTATAAAATGCAAAAGTCATGACGTAGAACACTAAGCATTAACCCAGACCATGTAACTATAGTAATTATTAAGACTAATTCTAGAAGGAATTCAAAGGTGATCGAAGACAGGTGCGCTAAATCTGAAAGAAAATAATCAATACGCTGTGTAGATAGATAGATTAGGCTTGTGCTTTTTACGAAACTGTATCTGCATAGTTTGGCACGACAAAGATTCAAACACAATGCAGTATTTTGAACCTGGACACAACATATTCATTATTACAAACTGTTATTAATTCTAGTCATTAAAAAACTAAAATCTTTAAACGAGGTATATGATTTCAATGATATCGTGCAAACATTAAAAAAATACGTAAAAATATGAGACTTGATATGATAATATTCAGCAACGATTCCGAGCTGCGACACCCAAAAGATTTTATATATTAAATATTAAATAGAGAATTCAAAAATAATACGACACTTCGTAGGTGGAATTTAAGTATAATGAATTATTATAGTAGCTAAAATTCATAATTATCTGGTTAATCCAATACACTGTAACTTGAATTACAGTTTCTTGTTCACAACAACGTGTAACAACGTTCAAACAAATCCTTAATTCGTGGCTTGACAACGCAAGTTTATTGTAATATCTGCATAATAAAGTTTAGTAATTTTTAATAAAATGTTTTTAATATGGTAAATAGATTTTAAAAATATCTATCATATAAGTATAATACAGACTTGATTCATTGATAAAATAATACCCAAAACAGCAAAACTGTCAAAAGTTTTGACATTTTTGATCTCAAATTCAAGTTTTTTGAGACATAGTGTATTGGATTTATTTACACGTGAGTCATGGTATACTGTTAGTAGTTTATGATAACAATAATTATTACTATTATCATAAGTTCTCTTTATTACTTTAGCTAGACAAACCTGAAAAAGATGTACATAAAATTACAAGTAACCTGAAAAAAGTTTGTAGGAATTTATATCACACAGTATATCTGAATAGTCATTAAGGAAATTCCCGTATGAGCCTCTGTGACACTAATACAAAACCATTATTCATATTCATATTATATGAATTGACACAGGATTTAATATATATTACGGTACGCCTAACGATCTTCCACGTCGTGTTAGTGAAACGGATTTTATTAAGGATGATATACGAAGCACATTCAATGCAACTAATTTCTGTCCTTTGTGTTGAGATTAAAAAAAATACATACAGATAGAGCAACAGAACCGAAAGGTGAAGCGTTCGTAAGTCAGTGAATTCACTTACTTGTTACGTCATTCTAACAATGTCGGTCACATAATTCGCATAATTTTCGTGCAATTCGTGTATGGTATATTTACGCCCAACATGTCAGATTCTAGCTCAGAAACACACAAAATTAATGGGTTAAACGAAAGAACGGAAATAAAACCGATAGCGTAACAAATCTAAGACGACTTTGTGTTGGATAATTGTTTGTTGGAAATTTTGATTTGAGTGCAAACTACGGTTATATTAACGGCTTGATGGAGATTTTAGAAGTTTAGCTAGCAAAAAATATGTGACCGACGGATTACGACATACGAGAGGAAAGTAAATGCGGAGCATCTAAAAACTGAGCTCTGCTCCTTTTTTATTGGAACAAATTTCCTTGACGCGGAATATGGGAAGTGCGAGTTGGTAGAAATGGTCACGTAACAAAAAAGCGTTATGCCCCCTCCATTGGACTTTCAGCAACTCTGTCTCTTCCTAACACATGCTAGTTACCTAAGCAACGTGGGGCGGGACCCGCGCGACGCGCGCTCTAAGTTCGTTAGCTCTATTATCGTCTCTTTTCTCTCTTTCTATTTTATACGAGTGTGTATGTGTGTTTGTGTGTCAGTATCAAGATTCGAGCAGATGAGCAGCGTGTGCGGCCCGCTGTATAGACTCATTACTTTACACGAGGAAATTTCGTCAACACTTATTATTATACTTATTTTTTGTTTTGATGATAATATTACTTGACGAGATTACTGCTGAGAAGATCAAGTTTGGTGGTGCTAGGGTCTGGAATACATTCTATAAACTATGCAATCTTTGCTGGCAGAAGAGAGAGGTTCCGGAGGACTGGCGCACCTCAGACATAGTGCCTTTCTACAAAGGGAAAGATTCCCATTTAGACTGCGTGTGCTAGGGCCATGAGCTTGGTCAGCTTAGCAAGTAAAGCCTATACCCTATAGCCTATACCTATATAAGCCTATTGACTGAACGTATGAAAGGCATTTCTGAAAGATATTTGTGGGAGGCACAAGGTGGTTTTAGGACGATAGTTGTTATTTTGAGGAAATCTATTTATATTTAATTTATATTCATTATATCATGTTCGTTATGTAACTGGCAGTTCCCCCAGTTCGTTATGTGATACCCCTAATATAAACCTAGTGCTTAGCTAGAGGCAGTGTCTTGCAAAATGTAGTTATAAAAACAATTACAATGAAAAATTGTAATTTTAAAATATAAGTGTATATTTGGCTAGGCAAATAATTACAATTACAAATTGTAAAATTACTTTTGCCCAACACTGGCTAGCGGTTACGCTATTTCGGTAATTGTTTGGTCTCTGGAATATTATTATTATATATAATATTTGGTTCAGTTTTATCCTGAAAAACTTACCTTAAGCAAAATACGCGTGTATTAGCGGATTTTGCTTTTCAAAGAAATATCATCAGAAAAGTTCAGATTTTATTCAAGTCAATTACTTCGCGTCGAAGTATTTTTTTTATGTGCATATGTTTATGTGAAAATGAGTTCATAAGTTTTTAATTGTGACCAAAGTGTGATCGTTAACTTCTAGACATATTTGGTATAGAAGTATGATATTGTTAGTAAAGATATAATTTCATGGATTAGCCGTGAATTTAACAAGTAATAAACATATTTTACTGAAAATATTGTGTATTTTATTATACGTAACACTCAGTTTTAACAATAAAATAAGTATGATATTATTAATTCAACAGAACATTATTATTTCAAAAGTACAAAGAGATTTTTGATAAACGTGAATTGGCCTGTAATGTCACCAAGGTCTATTCTATTTACTAATTTTATTTCACAAAAGAAATTCTTTCCAGAAACAGTTATATGGAAAGATTATGAAAGAAATACTTAATTTTCTTGTGAGTAGGTGTTACTTAAATAATATTGTAATCTATAAAGTATAAATGGTACTCGTAATTAATGTATTTTAATGGAATCAAGCACATAAAGTTCTTTGAAAATATTATTCTCAATCGAATTGAAGAAAAAAACAAATAAAAATATAAAGAGATGAACATAGAACCGCCTCCTTTTTTTGAAGTCGGTTAAAAAGAAGGAGGTTCTATGTATTTCCGTTGGGTTCAGTATGGTTTCGAAGTGGTCCCATTTAAATTTCACTGATATTGGAGCTTGGACTTCGAAGATACACCAGATAACACTAACTCCTCATGAGCTTTTTTTATATCGAAGATAAATCATTCCGCTCAAGAATGAGAAAAGAAGTGAATTGTTTGTAGGTTGTATTGTAGCTACCCTAGATATATATTTAAATTGAGGTCAATTAAAAGGGAGAAATAAAAAACTTTTTAGGAAAAAAATTAAACAGACTTCGAAAAAGATACTGAAGAATACAAAATAACTATCTTTTACTAATCAAATTTCAAGTACAAACATAACTTTATAAATACAATAGAAATACCACTATAATTAAAATTAACAGATATTGAAGTTGATGCTACATCAATATGTGCAACGACAGAAAGCTAAAGTTTGGGTAATAATTTTTTTTAATAGTTTTTTAATTTATTGGAATCAAAATACGTAAAATTCTTTGATAATGTTATTCCATAAATAATAAACAGTTCATTCCAAACAAGCACACAAATTGTATGAAACATAAACTGATTGACTTGAATTCGTAAAACAACCGTGATATCAACATCGAAAAAATGAGTTGGACAGTCAGCTTTAAGGCGCTCCCCCAGCCAAACAGGCAAACGTATAGAGCACCTCATACTAGAATTCGTAAAATTCTTCATGTAATCTAGTAATTATTGATTTTACTTACGAAAAAATGGTCTAATTGAAAAAATTAAAATTGTCAAGTTTTATATCATACAATTATCTATATATTAGTGTAGGTATATCGCAAGTAAATATAACTTCTATTTATGAAGTAGATGCACGTATTTCTAATTTTTAGGCTTTCTTTTGAATACAGATTTTATATGTATTTTATTTTACTTTGAAATATGAGACGGCAAAAGTGTTGTTAAAATGTCGAAGATTATTACAATATTTTTATCACTTTTTATATATTTTCAAATAACGAGATGATAGCCTCTAAGCCTAGCAAAAAAACAGTATTTGACTAGGGGAAGTGCCTTAAGGTTTAGCAGCAAATTGGATGAAGCAAGAGTTTAAAAGAAAATAAAAGCCATTTAAGAAATGGTTTTAAATTCTGAAAATTTGATCATTTTTCTCATTTCATTACAGGGTTTCGAATTTACGTTTTTGTGCCAAAAACTCAGTAACCGCGTAAAACTATTTGCATATTATATCCTCACACTATATCCCTAATGGGGTAGTCAGAGAGTCAGTAGATGTGATGTAAACATGATGAAATAAATTGGTTGTAACGTACAGACAGAAGGACATGAAATTACACGAGTTTCATTTTTGCCATTTTGGCTATATGAACCCTAAAAAACACGAACATGTTTCATCTGTTTTATCGGTTGTACATGTGATAAACAATAATCGTAATCAAATTATCAAAAATCAATCAGTATATACAAAACAAGAGACCTGCAGACTCTGTAGTCCACATGTAATACCTTCCTCCTAGTTTCGCCTGCTACTACTAAAATCAGAAAGTCGAAAGTCCAGTTAGCTTATTTCAATTGTTTCACAAACACGTGCGTTTTATTTTGTGGGTAAATATAAAAAAAATCGTGGCTCTTTCAAATTTATGAAATAGATATTTTTATTGCGGCTGACTCTTCCGGCTTAAAAGTTTGCACACCCCTGGACTAGGGTCTTCTTTCTTCCTTCATGGCATGGCGCGTAGATTAGCGTATTTGCCAATGTCACGTATTAATAAGTAGAATCAAAAGTACATTAGTTTTTTCTTATCGTAAAACTCCTCCAGTAAAGTGACAGTAGGCTTTACTAAAGTTTTAAAGGACTTCTTGGAAGAGCGCGAGAACTTCAGCTACACATGTTTATTTAGATCTACTCCATTCTTTTCACTTACACGGAACTTTAAAACACAATATACTATCACTGTTGTACTTTAAAACTCCTAAAAATATAAAAAAATAGAAAATCTAAATAAAATGCCAACCTTACTTCTCCCGTTCCCGCCAAAAAGTCCCTACTTACTAAGCAAAGGCAATAAGGGTAGTGATGTACGTTTATCATTACTTTGTCTCTATTACAAGCGAGAGTAGTGTCATTGAACTTTGAAAGTACAACGTAAATGTTAAAGCGTATAGACACTTTTAAGCTATACTTATATACATATATTGCAATATTTATATACTTGTAGGCAGTAAAAGTTTCTAACGCTGAAATATGCATCGTAAAATAGTCATAAAATATATTCTCGCCTTAATATTACAAACGAAACTGGCAGTAATGAACAGATTGAGCTTCCTTAAAATCCTTGGAAATTCTCATGTAACATTAGTTTATTAAAATCTTTTATAGGTTAATAAGTTTATCATAGAGAGAATTTGAAGACCGTAATATAGTTTATTATAAGCGCTCGTAATGTAGGGGTGTTTTAGAGTTTGATGATGTCTAGTAACTTTGTACACGGTCGTTTACTGGGTAAGGTGAACTAGTGACATTCATATCAAGTTTTAAAAGGCACGTTAAGACGGTAATAAGACAGGCACTATAAGCCGCGTGAAAACTGAAAGTAGGTTTACCATTAGCTTATTTCTTCTCATTGCTAACGTTATTTCTGAAAAATGAGGCCTGTTCCTACTAAACATGAGTCGTATGTGTTGTTAGTGGATGTTTTTTAGACGTGAAAATATATCAGATTCATGTCTGGATGTCTTTTTGATATATACTCGGGAGACAATTTCGTTTTCAAACTTTCGTGTCTTGTGGTTCTTTTCTAAGAAAAGATTACATACGTTTTGTAGTTTGCGGTTAAGTATTAATATGATGGTCTGCTTCCACTTTGCCATCAGCAATTTCAAATATTTACTCCTAAAAATGGCGCCAAAACAGGACTTTCCCAAGGTACACCACTGAGTCTAATTTTCGGCTTTGTGGTTTTCACCATTAGAATTACAATTTAAAGTATCAAATTATTATTCAATTTCAATTATTGAATATTATGCAACTACACGATTACGCAATCCCTTTATACCAGATACATAAAGTAGATATACGAGTGCGACTTAATGTAAAGAACTTAAGAGTTAATGTGTCAGGACGCTCCCTAACATGGTAATTCCATTTTCAACTTATTTAATCCGAGCATGACTTCGCTCGCAAACACATATTTGTGTCTATATGATTGTCGCTGAAGGCATTCACGTTGGGCTATTATATTTCAAAGTCTACTTTGTTTTTCGTAATCTGTTTTCAGTTTCGAAATCGCTTTTTGTTTGAAACATTGCTGAATAAATTCTATTTCTGTGGCAAAAAATAATTATCGCTGTAGCGATAAGTGTCACAAATTTTAATCTGTACTGTGTTCATTAATCATCACAATAAACCAAACAGTCATAGTAAAAGTGTCTAACATAATGCAGTCCTACAATTTTAATTATTATTTAAAAACTTCAAGAAAAGGAGGAGGTTCTCAATGCGGTTGTATTTTAATGCTTTTTTTTATGTTTGTTACCTCAGAACTCCGTCATTTATAAACTAATTTGTAAAATTATTTTTTTATTTGAAAGGATATGCTTTCAAACTGATTCCATTTAAATTGCACTATTATTGTAGCTTGGACTTCGAAGAAACACCAAATAACATCAAACAACGCTAACTGGTTGTAAGCTTTAAAAATTTTCAAAACTCAAGTACAAAAATAACTTTATAAATAGATTTCACAGTAATAACTGAAGTCGGTGCAAAGTCTACCGAACTAGTAGACTTTCTGTTGTTGCACATTGTTTGGTACCGACTTCAATACCTGTCAAATTTAATTATACAGGTTCGTATAATTTTAATTTACGTCGTCGTTTAATTGTAAACATACATATCTTCACGCTGTATCCCTAGCGGGGTAGTCAGAGAGGACGGAGCGCCAAGCGTCGCGGTCCTTACATACTACTTTGGTTTCCTCAAGTCTTATCATTCTCCTCACATATTTTCGCATAGGTATGCAAGTGCCTTTGACTCTGTCTACTAGCACGCTGACTATTTAAACTTCATAAGTTAGCCTTGGTCTTTTTTTTGCTTCTTCTACCACACGCTTTCGCTCTGTAGATTTTCTTCGTCAGTCTTTCATCACTTATTCTTTCTGTGTCTGAACTATTTAAGCGTTCCTTTATTCATTTTTACAATAACACTGTCGTGCAACCCTGTCATACTGCGTATCTCTTCATTGCTTATCCTGTCCGTAAGGATGACACCGCACATATTTCCAAGATCACTTCTACTGCATTTATCATACTTTCACTCGATTTCGGGCATATCCAGGCCTCGCTACCATACAATAAAGTTGGCAACTCCGATGCATTTAGGATAGCCATTTCGGCTGTGTTAGATATATTCACAATGCCTACTAATGCAGACAGAGCACCGTTCAATTTGTGATGAATATGTATTTGCAAAATATCGAAAACCTATATCGGACTTTGTAAAAACTGCGTATCAATACTTTAATCAATACTTAAAATAAAATTGTGTAATCAAGACAAGCCATGGGTTCCTCATATTGTATGCCAGAAATGTGTGGTATGTCTACGGTTATGGTCCGGTATGGTTATGGAAAAAGAGATGCAGTAATGTTCGTAACACCCATGATTTGGCGAGAATCTCGAAACCATCATGACGATTGCTACTTCTGCGTTGTGAAAATAAATGGAATTAACCCTGGAAATCGAAATAAGTCGTCATATCCTAACTTATCTTCTGCTCAACAACCTCAATTAAAATCACGAGAGGTACAACCCAGCACATCTAAATCTTCTGATTATCCAAATCCCTGTGATCTCGAAGGAAATACATCAAGGGAAGACTCTAATTCAAACTACAAATTTAGCCAAGAACCTCAACCATTTAATCAGAAAGAACTAAATGACTTAGTAAGAGATCTGAACTTGCCGAAAGAAGCTTCTGAAATTTTAGCATGACGTTTAAAACAAAAAAATTGCTTAGGCAAAAAGAAATCTGACGACCACGTCGAGCTTGTTGAGTCCATGTCATCGAACTTGCAAGAGCTAGGGTGCAACATGAGCATAAAAATCCACTTCCTGCACTCGCACCTGCACAAAACTGGGTGATTTTAGTGAGGAGCAGGCTGAAAGATTCCATCAGGATCTTTGGACAATGGAAGAGCGGTATCAGAGGCAGTGGGACACACATATGATGGCAGACTACTGCTGGAGTTTGCAACGAGATCTACCTAAAGTCGTTCATTCAAGGAAATCTTATAAAAGATCATCTGATAGTGTTCAATAGAAATTTTGTTAACATAATGTATTATTTTCATGTATTTTTTTGTCAAAATAATAAAACTGTATATTTTAAAAAGTAAAGCTGTTAACAATCTCCCAGTATTTTTTTCATAGTCAGGGCCATAGAAATACCCAATAACAGAAAAAAAAATAAAAGGAAACAAGATTTGTGTTGACCAGTGTTATCAACGCACCTTTTTTTTTTATATCAGAGGGGGCAACTGTCATCAATATCCAATAAGTTATAAAAGAACAGTGAAATGGTTACATCATAATTACACCGTAGCAGTATTCTTACAATCCGAAGACGACAGCCAACAGCCGTATTCTCTGCCACCACAAGATTGACTCGAATTTATTATATCGCATGTAATTTATTCCTTCTTCCAACAACCAATATACCATGCGGAGATAACGATAGTTAACAAATGACACAAGAGAGTCATCAATGTAAATAAATAAGGTTATAACTAGTTAGCGTTATTTGGCGTTATTTGGTGTATCTCCAAAATCTAAACTTCAATACGAGTTCGCGTTATTTGGCGTTATTTGATGTATCTCTAAAATCTAAACTTCAATACCAGTGAAATATGAGTGGGACCAATCTGGAAGTGTATCCTTTCAAATAAAATAATAATTTTCCAAATCGGTTAATAAATGAGGGAGTTATAAGGTAACAAACATAAAAAAAAAAACAAAAAAAATACAACCAAATCGAGAACCGCCTCCTTTTTTGAAGTCTGTTAAAAATAATATATATAGTGAATCATACAGTATTATATATGCTTCAATTTTTTATGGTCTACAATTATTGTATAGTGTAATTATATCTTTTGAAATTATTAGTATATACATGAAGCGGTAACATGTTTTTAGAGAAATATGTTTTTTAAGCGATTAGCAGAATCTTTAGTGTTATTTTTATTTATTAACAGTGTTTTAAATGCATCCTTTCTTTTATTTGTATTCATCATCTCATATTTTTTCTTATTATGATTCGCAATATTACTTTTAATTTCCATCCTGGTATGAAAAAGAAGAATATAGATTATATAATTTCTTAATCTGGCCATGCCGTCCAAGTTGGCTAAGGATAGGGCTTGCTGTAAGGAAGTAATAGGTATAGTTCTGTTTTGTCAATTGTGAATCAAATTTATTGCTAGAAATAGATTTTATTGTTTAGATACACCGTACGGTTCAATGCGAAATGCGTGAAGTTATGAATATAATTATAAATACGTAAAATAAACAAAGTTTATTTAACCTTAGGTGACCAATCATGCGACTTCGGACACGTGATCAACTGAAGGTTAAGCCTTCAGAGACATTGCGCTGTGTAGTTGAATACACGAGTAGTGTCACTTCGTGTCGTGTCTCGTCGAATCACATTGGAGCGTATCGTGTCACGTTCGCATTATATCGACTACGTGATGTGACCATGTCACTCTTAGGGCGTGATCAAACTGAAGAAAAAACGGGAAAATTTTCAGTGTATTTTCTTAAATGGCTGGAATTGAAAATGCACGTGCATGTTATTACGCATACATAATTTTGCATTTCATTCAAGTGTCATATTTTGAGGAAATTAATCTCATGTATTAATTATAATTATAATTGTGATGTGCCTACAAACTTTACAAACTTATATGTCGATGATACCTCAAATGGTGAAACTCCGACGCCACGATGTCTGTTGACCGCCACAGCGATGCAAGATGCTTCAGCGATCAATCTTGCTAGAAAGGTAATTCCAGAGCTAGCACGATCCCGTCACTATTCACGATCATGTCACGACACGTCTCACTCAAAAGTGTTCAAAACACTACAAACGTCCGCCTGCGCTAAATATATCCATTTTCTCGTCACTACCGGCATTTACGCTTTCAATAAACACACCATGTGAGTTATTAATTCAGTTACGTTCACATTTTTTTAATTAATTTATTTTATTTATTTAATCTGTATTGTACACCTTATTCCTAATACAGATAAAAAACATACAAGACAAAAACAAAAATTACAATTTTGGCAAAACGATTGGCGGTCTTATCGCTCTCGGCGATTTATTCCAGACAACCTTAGGATGGAAAACGCGCAAGAAAAAATAAACATTAGGTAGTGTGTGATATAAGCACTATATTGATAAATATCGTCACAAATATATTTAATATGTAAAAATAATGTATACAAAATATATAATGCAATAATACATACAAAACAGTATATAAATACGAGATGAATAAATACATACCATAAGTACCCACATACTTGTATAAATATAAAATATATATGGTACACATACATGCAAGTAGAATATATACGTATTATATAATAATAAAAAACATTAAAGAGATAGATAGTGTTCCTTCAGATGTTTTTTAAACACTTGCAATGATTGCGATTGTCTAATGGTCACAGGTAGTGCGTCCCATAATCCAACAGCTTGCATTGTGAACGATTTATCGAGAAATCGCGTAGAATGCATCGGCATTTCGAGTTAATTATACTATGTTCGACTATTATTCAACTCGTGTTTCGATTACCCATAAATAATTATCAAGGAAGTTTACACTCAGTGCGAGGTAAGTGACTGTAAGTTAAAAATATGTAGGTATAAATTAAATATAATTAATACAATACATATTTCAGTGTGATTTTATTAACCTTCTATATTAGGTACACGCCAATCATTTGGCCTTAAACAAGGGCGTCCCCTGTGCTGTGAGAACCAGACAACGACTACTAGGGGCGTCTCCCAGTACATCTAGACCTGAGATATCTAGAAAACCCGAATGGGAATCGAACCCGGAACTTTTCGCGCTTGGATGCAACGTCTAAACCAGCCATTCCCAAAGTGGGCGATAACGCCCCCTTGTGGGCGCTGCAGGCCTAAAGGGGGGCGGTAAGAGACCCAGAAAAAGTAAAGTCAGTAGACAAAATAAGTTTGGGAGCCAGTGGTCTAAACCACTGCGTCATCGAGGTCGTCGTTTAATATTGATGTATGGAGTTCTGGAAAAAAAGTTAACGCGTTCTGGTCTCTCAAAGTGTTCTAAAATGATGATCGACTTTTATTATTCCGAGCTCAGACTAAATAAAAAAATTCCGAGAAAAATGTTAGGGACGGATGGTCGCAGAATGTTTGAAACTCGCGAAACTTATCTGTACATACATAATATGTCCCAACGGTACAATACTTTATAAAATTTTATAAATTTCGAAAAATTTCGAAATAAATAATTCTGGACTCCACTGAAAGCCTTACTTCTAAGACGTACTACGTAATTGAACATTGTTTCAAGAGTTCAGAGACCTCCTAGTATTTTATTCTCTAAAGAATACGTTTTCGATACTATTTTCATTGTTATTCAGGTTAAGGACGACTCGGAGGTTGTAAAAATGTGGCTTATTTTCTATTTTTTTTTTTACCTACAATAATAAATTTCGTTGAAAGACAAATAGCATATTCTGTGAATTTTTCACTACGCAAAACAATTGTTCTTTGAAAACAAATATCTTGTGAAGGTACTTATTTTCTAGGAAGAAAGGAAATATTATCTGAAGGTGAATACCTCATCTGAAACCATCCAAGTCTTTGAGGAATCGTGGATACGACAATAATTTTTTGTAACAAATAATGCGCCTACATAACCTTTGAAATACCTAATAGTCTTTTTTGATGTCGAGCATCGAGCATTATCAAGCAAGCAAGCAAGCATCGAGTGGACCTATAATAAAAGTCTATTTACTGAAGTTTTCATTAATATTAAATGTAATACTAAGAAAAAATTGCAAAAAGATAATATAAATTATAATAATACGTCGGCGAGAATAATAAAAGGCACTCATTTGACTATACTAGACTTCCGGTTTGGAAGGAATGCGCGCTAACAGCGGGCGCACACTGGTGACATGTGTCACGGTGACAGAAAATCACCCTGTTATCTATATATATAAATGGCGATGTATGTATGTATGTTCCTTATGGACTCCGAAACGGCTGGACCGATTTCGATTAAATTTTTAGGGAATCTTCAGATTGGCCTAGCGGGTGACCCTGTGAAGTTTGGTAACGGTCGGATCAGATTTTTTTTTGTTTTTTTACGCCCAGTGAAACTAACGCCCAGTGAAACGGGCCGGGTTTGCTAGTTTACTATAAAAACAAACGAAACTGCGCTCACTGGGTGACGTGATAGTGACGCGACAAAAAGTTCCTTTGTGTCACCTGTTCAGCAGTATATGAGAGTGCGCGCACCGGTTACTTTTTGTCACCGAGCATTGCCACTCGACCACTCTACGCTGAAATGGAAGCACGTATGATGGCGAACTTTCGATAGAAGAGTTACAAAATCGTCCAGTATTATGTTATAATAAATTACTTCCAGAGTATTCCAATGCAAATCGTAAAAGGAAACAACGGGAACAACTAACTATAAAGTAATTCCTGTCTTTTTTCATTCATTCATCGTGATTACAGGAGTTAATAGATTTGACAGCTCATCGAAGGTTTCTAACATCGAAGGTTTTATGATGCAACGCGAAAGTTTAAAAGTTTATATCATCGAAGTTTGTCTGGAAAGTGTTCTGGATATTATCGTAACGCAATAAACGGTGTGTAGAATTGACCTTTTTTAATTTTTAACTGTGTATAGGATGAACCCAGCATCGTCTATTTTTTTTAAGATTTCTGCGCTATAACTCTAGTGCGCAAATAAGTGCTACGTCCACGTAAGCCAACGCGAAAATAAATTGACACCTACATTGTCGCGATTAGCGGCAGTGAGTGCGGCCAATATGGCAGCAAGGTGACGTGACAAAATGTCGCGTTACAAAAAGTCTCTGATTTGCGCGCAGCCTAACGGAACGTCATGGCCGGCGCTGGCAGTCTGTTAGACTACAGCGTCCGGAGCGTTAGCATTTCTCTGACGGATCGTTTGCCATTATTAAAATTCCAATTACCTACCGAATATTTGTTACAAAGAGCTTTCTATCGTTTGCACATTATCTTTGCATTAAGATGGTATTTTATCGAGTAGTTCGCCTCTTGCGTAGATTGGGCATCTATTTCTCATAGCCAAGTCGCAAGAGCGCGAAATGCTCTGTGTCTTTTCCAACAAATATTATGTAACAGTTCGCCAGTAATATAAGAGGTTATCAAAACAGATATGTGTCTATAACACTCTCTAAAACTGTGTTAGTCCTATTATTAGCATAACAACAATTCCAGTCACACACATGAAACAATTAGCCATCTATGACAATTTAGTCACATATGGCTATTTTGATGACAAGGTGGGGATAAAATAGGTTGTCTGCCACATTGTATATTACGTATGGATGGGACTGTTTAAAAGAGTGACTAATCTTTGTGTCGTAGTTGTCAAATAGCCACCACGCGATCGTGTATAGCTCGGACCAAGCTGTACAACGATACACAGCTGTATATGACATGTTATTATTTTTGTGAATGCTAGTAGTCAAAACACTTGAGATTTATGAATATTTTACAAATAATTATTTCATTATCGACTCATATGGTTAAAAAGTTTTGGGTAATTTAGGGTATATAAAGTGATAAATATGTAATATGATTGTTATTTGCCATCCATCAACCCTTACTGCTCCCTTCTTAGTTTACTTCACACTTCATCCCTTCAATGTGTGATCCAACCCAAAGGCCAAATGTATTTTTAAATGCAAATCACATACTCTGACCGCACCTTTACGTCGTATTATCCATGGCGTGTATGCACTAATTTCCTGGCGTTTTAACGTTTTACAAAAGACGAGCGAATGACGAGCAATTTGTTAACTAACAATGAGCGAGTGAGTGAACACAGTCGAGTCACCGCCATTAATCCTAATAACGGGTGAAAGCATAAGTGTGTCGAAGCCGGCACTTGTGAACGAGTTTTAAAAATTCACGTGCTTTTTAACATCTATAAAAATCTCATGAACGACGGATGCGATTTGAGTAAGCCCCATACATACACTCAGTATTACTGTCTCTCTCTTTCTGTCGGAATATTTGAACTGGAAAGAGCGCAATAAGGTGTCAAGGCGTTTTAGATACTATCACAGTGCAAATATAATAGTATGATCACTCCATTGAAAACTTTTTCATAGAATGCCCACAACGGCACTATTTTGCATGATTAAGACAGTGTCAGTCACATAGCTGCGATTAGTCACGCACATGCACACGTCTACCGCCAATCATCGCAAACGAGTATGAAAAACGGATCCCTGTGGATTGTTTTTTATTATATATGATTACATATTTGCATAATTAAATGAAATACAGACAGGGATAACCCTACGTATCCGGCCAAAAGTAGGCAATTCGTGCCGTTACATAATATATTCGTTATTTACATTTTCTGACACTATCTATTGTAATTTTGGTTAGAAAAAATATACAGATTTATAAGCCTATGGAATGCTTGATGCTTTGAGTAATTTTATATTGCAAAATAATCTGATCGATCACATCGAGAACTATTGTTGAATTTTCCAGAGCGTCTAATTTTGTCAATCGTTGTACCTCCAGGTGCTCCTGTTGTAGATTCCATTACCACGCTTTATCAATAATAAGATATACAAATATAGCCAGTCTTCAGAGACAAGCTTTTCAAAATTAATTCCCAATTGGCTCTCCTCATTGTCCGCTTTTGCTTTTTCGTTCCGCTTTTGATTTTTCGTTCCGAAATAGAAATATTCTCAAAAATACATTATCTAAAATGTTAAACAGCTCATTTATTGATCACAGAGTCTGGAATAAAGTCTCGCTTCCCATCCGTAGTAAACGCCTGGGCATACGAAAAACCTCGAGTGTGTGTGAGTGGAATTTTATTTCCTATCTGTTATTCGCTCTTCCTCAGGATCGGTTGAGGTGCCATGCTTGACTCATGCTCGAAATGCCCGGTTAAGTGTATGTCCGAGTACTGACCTGCTTACTTAGACCTTTTGTCAGAAACACTGGGTTGCGCCACTATCCAAGAACGTTCATTTACAATTTTTAGATTCTTGTAGCACCGAAAAAGATCGATCTCGGCTCTCGGCTGTCTGTGAAGGAATCCGGACACTGGTTTCAAGTAATACCATCAAAAAACTTAGGAACTTTTAATAGACAATACCACACTTTCTCCCATTGTATCCCTTCGTCTGGAGACTACGACTAACCTTCCACATCGCTGCCGGTGTGGTGATCTCATCGATGTACTAGGCTACTACGGTTTATCCTGTTTACGTAGTGTGGGTCGCATGGCATAACATGCTGCCTTGAATGACGTCGTTCGGCGGTTTCTTGTCGCCGTTGGCGTTCCGTGTTCTTGCAGTCGTAGAGCCTGTCGGTATTGTCGGTGTGACGCTCATTACTTGGAAACTAGGAGGATCGCTGGTGTGGGACGCCATTTGTGTAGATACACTTGCTGTTGCCCATGTCCCAGCGACTTCCAATTCAGCAAGTGCAAAAACGCATTGCGAACTTTAAGATGGGTACTATTATATATTGGTATACGCAAAATTAAGAAACAGGAACCAAGTTGTAATTCGGAAATTCTGGAGTGATGACGTGTCATCTACTCACATGTACAAATTCACATATATTGGCGTCGTCGAGAAAAATGTTTGCATTTTTTGTACCCTTAACTGGCATTTGATTACCCATAGCTTGTAACAATAACAAACCATTTTTTGCTATTGTTTTCAGTATAACAAAATTATAAAATAAACGTTAATCTGACATAAAAAGTACGTCTACTTTAATACAAATTTCAAAATAAAATTAGAAATTTTATCCCTTGGAGCTCTGGGAATGATGCTGTTACTTTTATAGCACGCCCCATTTCAAACCTGAACTCCATGTCCATAACAGCTTAGGATGTCGAGTAGAAGCTCGCAGAGCGAATAACGGGATCGCAGCCTTAACATAAAAATTACTGCAAAATACTCTGATTCCCAGATCGATTCTCGACGGACTTTTCTAAATTGCCTTGGACTCTAGGTGTTACTGGGAGCTCCCTAAATTTTTTGTCTGTTATGCATAACAAAGCCTAGTGCTCAGTTTGGGGTTATGCTCATTGGTGTAATTGTGTTGAGTATTTAATATTATTATTAACCATGTTTATATATCTAACTCAGACAAAATGGCCATACGCAATGCGGTGTTGGTTCCAACTTTATTGTACGGTAGCGATGCCTGGATATGTCCGAAATCGAGTGAAAGTAAGATAAATGCAGTAGAGATGCGACCGAAATATGTGCATTGTCACCCTTGCAGACAAAATAAGCAATGAAGAGATACGCAGTATGACAGGATTGCATGACAGTGTTAATATAAAAATGAAGAAAGGAGCACATTAGATGGGTCGGGCACATAGAAAGAATGAGTGATGAAAGACTGACGAAGAAAATCTGCAGAGCAAAAGTGAGTGGTAAAAAAATCCAAGAAAGACCAAGGCTGACTTATGAATATCAAATAGCCAGAGTGATAGCCGACGAAAATGTTAAAAGCATTCGCAAACCTAGGCAAAAATGCGTGAGGAACAGATAAGATTTGAGAAAGCGAAAGAAGTATGAAGGACTGCACGCTTGACGCTCCGTCCTCTCTGACTACCCCGTTAGGGTACAGCGTGAAGATATGTATGTATGTATGTATTAACCCTGTTGCTAATAAAAATTATAACGTGGTTAAACTTCGGAACAAATGTTTATCTCTTTCCATCATTTTATTTTGTTAATTAATAAGCAATCAACATAAATGGTAGAACTATTTTTGTGTGGCAGAGCCATGCTACATTGAAGCACGAATTGGGCCTGCTCGCCCGGTGAATATCACCTTCTCACAGAATATCGGTGTGAAATAACAGCATCTATTGCTATTGGGTTTCATTTGGCGATTGAGAGTGCCGGTGGCCCATCTTCTCCCTCCCCCTCCTTTCCTTTCTTTCCCTAAAGGCCGGCAACGCACCCGTGATTCCCCGGATGTTGCGGTTGTCCATGAGCAGCGATGATCACTTTCCACCAGGTAACTCACTTGGTCGTTTGCCCCCTCTATTATATACAAGATTTTTTTTATATTGTTATTAGATCGAATTATTACTATAGTTCAAAATCTACAATCCTTGCGTTCCTATTACATAATCTAAGTATCTACTACGTTTATAAGACACTGTCCGATTTAATATAACTTATAAATCTAATATACTCGTATCTAGCTCCGTGTTCATGTGTGCTACCCTTCGAAATTGAATTACTGTTCAATAATACTTTATTACAATCAAGAAAGTAAATATTTTACGAGCAAATACAGATTTATATGTAATTATTTATATTTCGCTGGTTCTTCCGAAACATTATTACTTTTAGTAGTGCCATAGCCGTTGTCATGTTATTATTAAGCTAGAAGTAATAATTCTTCGGAAGAACCAGTTCGTAGTACTGTTGACTTCCATTTGAGGTAAATGTCTTATAATAATTAAATCGTGAAAACCGTCTCGTAGCATTTCCTACTAAATTCCTTTTTGCTGATAGGCAGTGGTGTATTGGTGCTGTATATGATGTGTTACATGATCACACGTTACGTAACAAAGTTTTTTCTTTTTTTTTCGGCCAGTTACTAGATGGGTGTCTTGTTACTAACCCTGTTGGACGTTTGTGTGTTTTAGAAGACACATTAAGCTGTTTGCTCCCAGTTATTATATTTGACTAACAAATATTACCACTTTTAAGTTTAACATTTCGCAAACGGATCTCTGAATCGAAAATTGTTCTTCACAAACTCCTAACATTTTTGAAAAATCTATCCGACGACACCTCACATAATGGAATACATGATTAAAAAAAATCATCCGCGCTTTATGTATACGGTAGATACCCGAAAAACAAAATAATTTTTTTAAGATTTAATTTCTAAACGTCGTCGGAGTAATTAATACATAGGTATAGTTATACCAAATTACAGCTTTTTAGTACCAACAGTCTCTGACTTAAGCCGCCGACAGACGGAGAGTCGGACATGGCGAAACTATAACTTTTTTATTAACTATGGAACCTTAAAAAAGTACCCTATGCCTTACTCTAAGCCTCGTCTATCTTCATATAAAATTTTATCACAATCGATTCAGTGGATTAGCTATGAAAACAATATTATCATATTATTTGTAGATAGTACAGATTCAGTTTAATTCTCAAACCAATTGTTTAGTCTGAATTCTATTGGAGTAAATAAAACATGCCTACGGTATTGTAAATTCGTGTTTTCGAGAACGGAACCGAATTTAGCGTTCTATAAAAAATAATGTCAGTGCAGTGCCGCAATACGGTGTAGAGATCAAGACCGACACCCCAGCCTGTAAGCTCCTGCATGCAGTGGTATCGTTTCGAAACTTTACGGGGAACGGGATTTTCGAGGATTCCAAGTTTATCCGTTTTTCACGCTTGGCGCGTCACGGCGAGATAAAACGTTTTAGGTATGCTTTAATATTTATCGTTTTCGCATACAAGCTTTATTACATTCAGAAATGCGTTGTTACAAAAATGATAGGAATACGCAGCAGCCGAGAAATGATAATTTTCAAAGTAAAATTTTCGCGAATATTTATTTCATCTTCTATTTAAATAAAAATGAATGTCGTTCGGTGCTATACACAAAACTTGAGAACGACTGGACCCGATTTAGCAATTTTTTTACGTGTTTAAATAGTTCGAGGATTTCTGTGGAAAGAAAAATTGGAAAAATTCCCTAAAAATTGGGAAATTTGTAAATAAGTTAGTGCTTTTTTTATGGGATTTTTGTATGAACTCGTGACCCATAACTCATAGATTACAATAAAATACCTACTGAGCTACACCAACACGTGGCCGGGTACAGCTAGTGATATATAAATGTTATATGAGTGATATAATATGAGATTATGTAATATTAATTAATAATAGTAATTAACAATAGTAAATAGTAATGAACTATTAATTAAGAAATCGTCGTGTCACAGGAGGTTCCGTACAAATTTAATAAAATTGTTAGTTTCTATAATTTGTAATACCTTTTTTTTTGTGTCAGGAAATGCTTTATGCATTCTGGTCCTGCCTAGGGGGGTAGCGGGGGGCTATGTGGGACTTCTCGGCTGATGGGTGCAAGGTCAAGTTTACCCACTAAAACCTAACGGTGTTCCTCGTGGGCCTTGGTGCCGGGGCAACAGGGGCGCCTTAGCATTGTTCTGCAGCAAAATCTGTAAGATCTATGTTTTCGTTATATTTTTCCTGTAAGTACGAACAACAAACAGAGAACGTCCTTCTTTTTTTAAGTAGGTTAAAAATAAATAAAAATGTAAGAATTTAGCACTTGTTAGGCATCAATAAAAAAGGCGCACAACTTAACAAA
The DNA here is from genome assembly GCA_907165235.1 of Zeuzera pyrina. Classification (NCBI taxonomy): domain Eukaryota; kingdom Metazoa; phylum Arthropoda; class Insecta; order Lepidoptera; family Cossidae; genus Zeuzera; species Zeuzera pyrina. The sequence continues at coordinate 21,545,926 of OU015624.1, read as the reverse complement.
AATAATTTTATAACTAATGGAGCGAAATACAGCGAATATTTTATAATAGACTTGTTTAAGTTATTATTATTACATACATAACTCCCTGTAAATTCGCCTTTTAACAAATGAATCCGGCAATTTTCTAAACGAAACAAAAGGTAACTTATTTTTCAAAAAATCATCGGTCTTTCCCTAATAGCGACTAAAAGGCCATGAGTTCGATGAGTATTGGCGAATGGTTAATTTGTTTTCTCGTTATGTTTACGCAGGTACTTAATGAAAATAAGCTTTATTAGGGCTCTGTACTCGTAATGGCAAAAACGAAACCATTATACTTTTGCAATATCTGTCTGTCTGTATTTTACGGTTTATTTATTTAATTATCTTTGTATTTACTGAGCGGTTTAGTACAGCTACGTGCAAGTATGTAAACTGGTAACTCAAAACTAGAAATGAGAAAAAGCGAATCGTATTTTGGGTACTGTTACATAAAAAAGAATGCTCAAAATGGTCGCTGTCACATTTAATCATTTAATTCATGGATAACGAATGACGAATGACTTACAGGTAAAATGTGACGTTTGCTGAAATAACGTTGGCGCGGTGGTTAGTACATTTCAACAGAAGAGATTCATGTTCGATTCCCGGCAAAGTCAGTTTGAGACGTTTCCCACTTTTTAAAATTGTTTTGGAGTTTGTTTGTATGTATGTATGTATTACTGGGAAATAATTCCATTCGTTGTGTGTATAGTACAAGCCTAGAGCCTAATCTATTATCACGCAATTGATGTAATAGTTTGCGATATTTTATGTGTATTGAAAATGCAACATATTACTAAACCTAGAAGAATTTCTTCCCGTGAAAGTGACAATTGAATAGAAGAAAGTGATTGATGAAAGGGATATTTTCGTCATGACATTACTGCGGTAATTGACTGCATCGATTTTTTGGGGCATCTTTAGTTATACTCCACTCTAATTAAGGCTGTTCTCAATATACTAAGTATGATTTGAGTCTACAGAGATAGTGAACTCTATAGTCAATTATGTGTATTAATATGCTTACTAGCATTAGGTGCTTTATCTTTGAAAAATATCTATCATACGGAGGTAGCTTATTTAGAGATTTATAACGGAATTTATATGGAACTGACGATTCGAGCGTCCCGATATCTTTTTAACAGCTATTTTTCATACAGTTTACCGTCTGTAGCAGAACATTTGATAGGGTAACCAAAAGTTCTACTACAGACCATAGTGTATGATATGTAGATAATGAACATTTATTATCTGTTTTTAAATACGCCGAATTGAAATTACAATAGTAATCTGGAAATTCATACAATTTATCGATGAAGGATGTTACAACGATTCCTTGAGTGTTTGTGTCTTGTCTTACAAACAGATATGTATAAAAAACCACAATAATTGTACTGTTGTAAGTACCTGTAATTGACAGTTTCACGGGACTGTAATCCCCTTAAATCGAGAATTTGATGTTATGTATTGTGAATCATTCGCTAGTGTATCGAAATAAATAAATCAATAACTTTTGCAAGCTGGGTTGCCATCCTTCTGTTCTTAACCGCGGGAAGCAATAAGGAGGGTCAAGATTCATCAACTTATTTATAACCGATATATGTACGTGTGTACCTATTTCTACATGTTCATCTGCTGCATGACATAGGTGAGACCATTAATTGCTGTGACTGAATCATCTCAATTGTATGCGTTTTAAAGGTTAGGTTGTTATTATTCATCGCTTACCAAACTAAAAATAAAATTAAAAACTGCAAATTGCTCGAATTCATTGCACGAGAGGGCTTATTAATTACAGTTATTTAATCTTATTTATAATATAAATAAAATGAAAATAAAAAAAGCCTTATATTTCTTGTCAAAAAAGTTTACAACAGTTTAAATGAGGGATATAGAATACAATAGCTGTAGAACTATATAGCAATTCCATCTACGTGTCACAATCCATAAGATCAACGGTTCTCTCTATACATTTGTTACTATTTACATAATTGACATGCATTTTAAAACTAACAGTCTCCGTAACAAATGTACCACCCTCATCCAATAAACAATGCCAACTTCACAATTAACAGTTTGTAATAGCAAATGTTTGGGAGGCATTCGTGAGGACATATACAGGCTAGGTTCAACTGCTCCACATTGCGTAAAATTTTTGCAGCTTGACAGCTTGTCGAACCCACTAATTAATTTTATTGACAATCCCATAAATTTCACATCAAAAACTAAATTATTTTAGTGCGTCTAAAAAGTTATTAAAGTTATTAAGAAGTTATTAAAGAGAATGTATTTTTAACGAAGGGGTAACATTCAATTGTGTGACGTTATATTCATGTACAGCAGAGGTTCCCAAACTTATTTTGTCTACTGAGTCGAGAGCTCATGCAGTCGTTGTCTAAGACGCCTCCTAGCTAAATGAAATTACAAATCACCCCCCAGGCCTCTACACAACGCCCCCATTTTTTTTCTGGGTCTCTTACCGTCCCCCTTTAGTACTGCAGCGCCCACAAGGGGGCGTTATCGCCCACTTTGGGAATGGCTGATGTACAGCAACTTATACCAACTCCGTTCACACTCTCACCAATTTTGAAAACAGGTTAAATGCATTGTTTAAATAAACTACGTTACTTATAAACTAATAGCTTATATTACACTATCTTTATAATCCTGAATTTCATTTTAATTAACTTTCTCATCAAGAACCCCTCGTTTTTTATCTTATTATTTTTATCATTTTTAGTGTTAGCTGACGGAAATATCAGTAGCATTCGCATACCTAGGCGAAAATTTGTAAGGAGAATGGTGCGATTGAAGGAGATGAAGGAAGTATGTAAGGACCACGACTTTTGACGCTCCGTCCTCTCTGATTACCCCGTTAAGGATACAGCGTGAATATATGTATGTATATATAATTAATAATAAGGTAACCACGGTAATTTCTCGCGTTTGAAGATATGTTATAACATTTATGTCTTTTTTTAACTTATTTTTGTGATTTTATGTGACGCCATGTATTATAATGTCATAATATATAAATTCTGTTCATTGTATCCCATTTTTAAGGGTATACAGAGCAAAAATTTTAAATACTAATAAATCGTATGTCATCAGGTCATCATTACAAAAAAAAATGTCATCTTGCTTGAAAGTTTTTATCTTTAGCTATTAGTAACTGTTATTAGTACCTTAAGTACATACATATTACACGCTGTCACATCACGCTGCGTACCTAACAGGGTATCTATAGAGAACGCAGCATAGAGTATCGTGATCTTTATATACTTCTTTCGCCTTCTCTAATGTCATCATTCTCCTTGTGCATTTTCGCCTACGTATGCGAGTGCTTTTGAGATGTACCATCAGCGCAATATGCATACATGAGCTTTTAACTAATGAGGTATTTGGAGAATTGATGTTCTCATATGTACTGTTTATCCACTGTATTATATAAATGAAATAGCTAATGGCAAATTGTATGTAGCATATTAATTAAACAATTAAATAGGTAATATCATATAGTAATAAACGTTACTATACTCCCTGCGATTGGGTCCAAGTCGTAAAAGATTAAACGATGTTGACCCTGCCATAACTACTGGTTAAACTGTAGTTAACTGCCGAAGAGACAGTTAACTCGTATTGACGATGCCCTTACGTAGCGTTATCTCGTAAGATCTGATCTTGTTTATGTCTGAAAGGTTTATAACTTGTTTCATAGGGGGATAAAATAACGTTAATATCTTCTTGTAAATATATTATTAATAAAGAGTATCTATAGATATGGTACGTACAGGCCATAAAAAGGTTTTGAATTATGGTAAAATAATTATCTGTGTAATATGTACGCAATCGTGATGTAATCAGGACAAAAGGATATAAAATTACACTAAAATGTTTTTAGAAGTTGAAACGCTAGTAAAGTAGAAGTTAAATAAAAAAAAATTGCTTTAAAATATGTACCCATTGCTTAATGCTAGCTATACTCGCGACTACGTCCGCACATTGATCTATATGTGCTACGCACTAGATTACGCGGTCCGAACACTCGCTTTGTTCAACTCAACTGTACTGCAGTCCGTACACCTTACTTAGTGTGGCATCAACTGTCATAGCTTGTGTGCGTGTACCGAGCGGTCTTAATAAATACGAGAAATCAAATCGAAGTGCGAACTTACAATTCAGCAAAATATTTCTATTTAATTTGTTTTTAAATTAACCTAAACATATTTCATCATGAATAAACGCGTATTCCAAAATTTACGAATTTTTAATTTAATGAAGAATTATTATGTCCATTCTGTTATGTAAAATCTATAACTGAGCCATATTGTCACGCTAAGTTAGACGAAACGCGTAAGCGCCATGAAACATTCGGCGCTTACGACCTTGTCGTCGCGAGAAAACTGTACACTATTTGCGATTCAGCGCTACATGCTTAAATGTTTGGCTAGATGACAATCATTCCCTCAGCACTAGAGCGAACTTTAGCTTAAACCCTTTCAAAAGTCGGGCAACAGTTTTGTTGAGAACAGCTTCTCTAGTACGTAGTACATATACCACAAAGCGTCCGCATGGAATTTTCTTCTGTGGCTTTCTCGGGTTAGAGATTGTCTGTATAAAAGTAGCCTATGTCTGTCTCCGGCAGTGTTGGGCAAAATGTAACTGTAAAACAATTACAATTAAAAATTATAAGAACATTTTGTAGAGAAACAATTACATTTACAATTACAAATTCTAATTGTAATTGTTTTTATAATTAAATTTTGCCCAACACTGATCTCTGGGCATATACTATTTCTGTACCAAATTTCATCATAATCAGTTCAGCGGTTTAGCATTTCCCATACAAAGTTTCATCCCCCTCCTCACTCTTTTAAGGGTAGATTTTTGATAAAAAAGTAGCGTATGTCTTTTTGATTAAAACGCCTATTTCTGTACCAAATTTCATAGTCAATTTAGCCAATTTAGCATTTTCCATACAAAGCTTATCCCTCTTTTCGCCCCCTTAGGGGTAGATTTAAATAAATATAGTATACAGTATATAAATATAGTATATAGTAGCCTACATCCGTACCCTGGTGGTCAAACTATCCCGGTCAAACGATTTAGCCGTGAAAACGAAACAGACACACAGATTTGTTTCTAATTTCTTGTTCAGGCTACCAACTTATACATTTTTATTAAGCAGTTCAGTAAGTGTAATACACACTACACCAGAGGTTTCCAAACTTTTTTTCTCGTAGACCACTTTCAAAATTTTACTGGTTTCGGTGGACTCCCTGCTGCTACATTTTTACTATATTCCCAAAACTCGTCAAGAAATGTGAAGATTAGACGTAACGATGGAAATTTGCGTCGCGGCTGAGTTCCAACCCTAAATTCGGAGTGGTGAAAAGGAAAAGAGAAATAGTATATTTTCTTATACATAATACATTTAATTTAATAAATAATAATCATAATAATATTATTACAGACTTCATAGAATTAAAATTAAACCTTAATAACGTACCGCAACTTCAACACCAAAAATCAACAATAAAATAAAATAGTTATAATTTTAATGGGAGCTGTCAATCCACCAAGTACATTGATAGATTCACAGCAAATTATCAATATTTGGCTTCAGATTTCTAAGGAATGACTGCAAATCTCCTCGTTCTGTGATGTTCAATCTACTCCTTTTTTGTTGATAGGTTTGTAACGACACTAAAACTTTTTTCGACAAGGTATGACGAGGGAAACGCTATCAAAAGTTTTCTTGCAATTTCCCACAGCCCAGGATATTTTTCGGGTATTTCTGCCTACAGCCGAAATGTTTGATGGCCCTTTTTTAAATTTCACCTTCAGCTCATTGGTGCTAAGCTCGAGTATATATCGAGTATATATTACCACATTCGCCACTTCCGTTTCATCAAATGGATTTATGATCCATGGTGGTACTTTCATCGCTAGAATATCTTCAAATCTATTTTTGAGGTCATTATACAGGGCATTTCAATGTTGAACGTTTGTCTGAATATCCTCATCAAGACATTCTGCCTGTGACAAGTTTGGAAACTGGGAGAATTCGCGCCGACTCATATTTTGCTTCATAAATTTCAATTTTCTAAGAAAAGCCGAAATTACGCCTTTTGTTTTTAGTAAATTTAAACTGTCCCCTTGTAACTATAAGTTAATGTCATTAAATTTTTTGAACAAATCTGTCAAATACGCAATGTCTGCTTTCAATTTGATCAGGTTTTCTTTTAGATCTGGATCTCTACTTTCCAGAAACTCTAAAACTGATTCAAAAGTGAGTGAAATCTTGTTAAACATGCACCTTTCGACAACCAGCATACTTCAGTATGTAAGAGCAATCATTGGAAGTCTTCATCATTTTCGTTGCACAATTGCGCAAATAAACGGGTATTCAATGCATTGCTTCTTATTTTGTTAACTGCTTTAATCACAAATTGAAGCGATTGGTGCAATCTATAACTCAAATTTTTCAGTACCCGGTGTTGTCGGTGGATGACAAAGTGAATTGCAGTTACTCCTGGTATAATTCTTTAAAGATGGCTTATAAACCCACCATATTGCCCGAACATTGCAGGAACTCCATCTGCTGCCACTGAAATAATGTTAGTAAATGGAATCGATTTTTCCTTAAAAAATCAATCAGGACATTGAAATATTGATTCGCCTTTAGTGTCCGTCTCATAGTTTTCGGGAATAGCAGCTCTTCATGACTTACTTCGTCTATAACAAATTGAACATATGCCAATAATAATGGCTCATAACAGATAAAGTTGACTCGTCCAGTTCAATAGAAAAATGATTTGTTTGCAGATAATTACACAAGAAGCAAAATTACAACTACATATAGTGCAAACCCAATAACAGGCAAGCACAACATGTGATTACTTTACAGGAAGTGGACAATCCAACATGAATTGTAAATACTTAATATCCTAGTGACGGCTTTTTAAATTATTAATAGAATTTATTAAGGTAAAAAGAAACAATCTGTTAGATACTACTTAACGATTATACGCTTCGCTGTGGCTCAGTCAGTTTTTGAGTTTTGTGGACACAAACATACGGAAGCTAAAGTTTTATATATAAACACTCTCACTCAGAAGCTATGTTGTGAACAAATTTCAAGTCAATCCATCGAATAGTTTTTGAATTTTGTGGACACAAACATACGTAAGCTAAAATTTCATACATAATATTGACAACATTAATTTTGCTGGTGAATTCTAAGTGTTGACACCTTGCTCTCAGGAGCTAATTAACTGACGATCTCTCTTGGCTGTAAAATCTGCGTGTCTAGCCATGCGTGCGTGTTCTAGCAATCCTCTCCAGCCGGTGCCGGTGTGTGAAAGTGTGAGTGAGATTGCGTGAAAAATATTTTTTTTTATGGCGCAGTAGGCAAATGAACAACCGAGTCACCTGATGGAAAATGACCACCGTCGCCCATGGACACCCGCGACGTTCGGAGAACCATGGGTGCGTTGCCAGCTTTTAAGCAAAGAGTAGGCTCGTTTCTTAAAGGTCCCTAAGTCATAACGGTCCGAGAATACCGCCGCTGTAAGTTGGTTCCATAAAACTGTCGTATGTGGTAAGAAATGTCGTAAAAAACGTACAGTTGTAGACCGCCATCCATCAAGGTGGTGGGGATGGAAGGACAGTCGAATACGTGAAGTACGCACTCAACGGCGGGTAGTACTCCGAATAATTCCTCAGAATATTTGAAAGAGGTGTATGCAACCAAAGCCGCCAATGTGTCGATATGTTCTTTGGTCACTCCCATACATGTATTCTTTCTAACTTAACATCATACAGACTGAAGTAAATAAACAGAACACATATTTATTAGAAAAGTTCACACAAGCCTGTCAACATGGACTGCCAGTAATGTACATATAAATAGCAAATGCTGAGTCGATGATCAGACGGCATCGGTGCCGATCGTAAAGCGGGGCGTAAAAAAGTGTTCACCGATTCACAATTCCGAGCAGTGCGCTCGCGGTGACTAAGAAGCTGTAGTATTGGATGCGGCATAAATGGAAAGGCTTAATATTAAATTTTGCACTTCAATTTGAGCAAGGATACGTTTCTTTATGTCAATATCATATTTTTTCGATGAAATAAGCTGTAGAATTATACATAAAATAGATTAAAATAGAATCTCTACTAAAAGTAGTATACAAGGTACTTTTGTTATTCAAAGTCAGACATGCACTTAAAAACGGAACCTTTATAAGATTTCCCGTGGGTCCGTCTATCTGTCCATGCGTCAGCATCGATTCTCTCGGAAATTATGTAACGTATATATACAACGTAAAAATCTAATAATGTGCCAATATCTATTCATAGGAGAATTAAAGAAACAGCCAATTGTGTTCTCGAATTAAATTTGACCTTTCCTCCCATTTTAGAAACTATTAGACCATGGAAGTTTACAGGAAAAATATTACTAAAGTCGTTTTAAAAAAAGTGTATATATCCTAGGACGATTTGAGATCTAAATTGATAGATCTAAAGAAATTAAGTAGAGAAAAACATTTTATTAATATCGTATGAAACTCTGTACGCGAGTCGAACTTGCCTTTGATAAATCTTTTGTTATTTTATCGATTATTATGTGTAAATAGTGATATTTTTTTAATTCCATTATATCAATTTAATTACAAAAGCATTTTCTTTACTAAGTTACACAATTTAGTTATTAATTTTGTTCTATCGTTAACAGAGAGAGTAAGATAAAATTTGTTGGACGGTGGCTTTAACTGGAAATGTAATTAGCGTCTATATACTGGATGAAATTAAAACATTCGACAAGCTGAAGTGGAGAGCTCTATTTAAAATTAAAGTTAATAATTAATTCTGCTCGGTTATTTAGCAAATAAAAGCCTTAAAAAAAACAGTTATTTAAACAGCTTAAAATCACAAATACATTTTAGAAATTGTATGAAATATCATTTCGTAGAATTCCAAATTCAAAAACACCTCATGTGCTAAAAAAATATCTGAAGTATCAAAATACTACGGCGCGCATATGCATCGAATAGATTCAAAATCACCGTGCTATAAAAGATTACGTAGGTATATCTAAAATGAATGATTATCCAACAAATCGACTTTGTTCCTACATCTACGTCACGGAAACATCGCCAAATCTATACGTGTTACATTTTACGACAACCAACAAGAGACACGTGTTCGTTAACGTGAACGTAAACAGATCGTTCAGTAACCATAAATGTTTCCGCACCGTTATAGTAATGTCCGCCCGCTCATTCGTATTGTGCTGTAAAGTTGAGTAGTTTTGGTATAAAGCTGCGCCATTATCATTTTTTGTTTAGCTTCGGTTTTTAGGGTTAGCTGGGCTCTTGTCAATTATCGTTAATTTTTTGAACAAAGGGAAACTTGTAATGGCTCATCTTCATATTGGTTAAATGTTAGTCAGTAAGTAAGCAAAATATTGGTAAGGATATTGTGACCCGATTAACACACAGACCCATGCGTTGATCAACGCACGCGAATAAGGAATTTGTGACTGTTCATGCGTTGAAAGGTTGTTTATTTACTGTATATGGGAGGATACATACCATATGACCAAAGATTTGTGTTGAAAAACCGACAACACGAAGAGTCGCCGACTCTTGAGCGAGCTTTTCATATAATCCAAAGTTGCCGATCTTCCCTTACAATTTCGAAGCTCCATCTGTGTGCTGACCATGAGCATTGTCCAACGTAAAGAAGATTTTTAAGAGTCTTTGAGCGCTAGTTAAGTATTTCTGGCTGTACGTTTGGCATCCGTTAGAATATTCACGGTTGTACTTATAATAGTCACTGCCTACATGCAGCGAGAGAGGTAAACCATTTGTCGTTAAACCGTTAAACCAGTGGCCGTTTTTACTTGGAAAACGCATTATGCAACCGCAAAGTGATTGCCAAAACTGGTTGATAAAGCTTAGTAACTAAACGAATTGCCTTAAGGAAGTCTTAAAATCTGGCTACCGCAGTGAAGTCGATTTCCGTCCGAGGGTTCTAAGTACAGTAGTTTTTTTTGCGTTGCCTTATGAACATGAGATGGAAATAGCTCGATTATTTGCGCCGATGTTAACGATTTATTTCACTAGAAAGAAAGTACCCATGTCGTGATTGCGTATGGAAAATGTCATAGTAACGACTACTTCTGAAAGTTGCCACATACGGCGAGAGAAAGTGAATGATACGGTTAGTCATAAAAAATACGGTTGGGTTTAAAGACATATCGTGAATACCACGTGTCCATTATACCGTAAGCACACGTATGTATATTCTTACACATGTATATTCTATGACACGATATTTAATAAATTACTCGTCGCATTTAGTCTAATCTGTTTGTGTGCAACGGGGTCAATATTTTTTCAAATCTTATTTTTCTCAGATTTTTTTTGCTTCACGTAACAGAAATATCATTCTTTTGACGTTTAGTTAAAATTTTAGGATGGCTAAGCAAGTCGAAATTAGTGATTCCCATTTTTTCTTCGCTCTATTAATTTGCTACTTCGACAAAGGGTTCTTGTTTTTACATACTGAAATAAAATACATACTTGAACAATGTAACTGACATTTGAACCATTTAAGAGAATAGAAACAAAAGCACCTTTTCACAAGATGTCAGAATTGAATACGAAAATGTAAGCCCCTTATTTCCTTAACGAGTAGTCTTCCTGGGGTTAAGTTCCGCGTTAATAATGTCACTCGTTACTCACAGGTGCGAGTTGAGTCGAGTGGCTCGTGAAATTACAGGTGTGTCAACTTGAATTAGTTTAGTTGCGAGTGGCGACGGAGTTCCGCCGTCTTGAGTGTGCTGCGAGCGTCATCAGTTATGTCAAATGGGACATACAGTTGAAATACGCCTGTTATTTTATGAAATATGAATTTCAATTCCGTTTCCGTTTCGTACGTGGTCTCTCGAGGGACGGAGCTTAAGTTAATTCCGACTCTTTGAGCTTCATAGGCGAAGTGGCTAATGGTTTCTCGGTATTGTCTGTTTAAGAAATAAGCTACAATATTGTTGTTTTAGTAAGAAGAAAAAACATTTGCTTTGTTCAAGAAAAGAAAACCTTCAATGACAATATAAAGAAATGTAACATTAAATAATACGTAAATGAAAAAGAAAACAATAGAAGCAATACTGTTCGAAACCTTTGAATGATATTATTTGTCAATGAAGAAAATACATTTAAATATTAATTTTTGAGATAGTAAGCTAAAAATACATTACAATTGTAAAAAATTTCAAAACATAGATGTGAACTTTAAACTTTTGAATTGTTTATTCATATTGTTTTTTCTTTCTATAATAATAATTACACACTATATATACTATGTAACCTTCTGTATGTAACTATTGCTAATGTGGCAATAAACCTGTTTCTTTCTTTCTTTGCTTTCAAACTGTTCAATGCGTTTTAAATAATATACGACGTTTGATTGATTATTTTTATATATAAGAACCTTATAAAGCAGTTTCACATCAATATTTTCAATTGGACTGATGTTAAAAAAATTCAATTAATGATTTATTGAACAAAAAGCTTTAATAATAAAGGCACATAAAGCACAAAGCAAAAGTAAGTAAACGTCAGCTCTAATTCTTGTTTAGGTCTAAGTGGTCTGGACAGTTGAGTCGGATAATAGAATAATTTGTAAATGCTAGTGTATTTTTGGGGAAAGAAATGTATCTAGAAAAAATGCGAAATGCCGTGTGTAGCGCAACTATCTCGCGTGAGTAATGTGTAAACTAAATTTTTCGCAAACTCATCTTCGCAGCCAACTTCTTTATTTCTATTAAAATAACCAAGTGGAGTTTAGGTTACCGGTACCGCTTTGTGTTAAAGTTAAAGTCTGTTTACCGCACGAGTAACCTCCCTAGGGAAATACCTACAAAATTAATGCGCTTAAATATTTAGTTATTTTGGTTGCGGATTGGATTACGCATTTCTATGTAACGTTGTATGTAGGTGATTCGTGTTATTTGTCACAATAAATATGGTTTAAGATTAATTAACCTGACAACAAAACATCGTTTAAATACGAGTATAACACTGTGGGGTCTTGTACGTTTTCATTTTGTGTGTTCAAGTATTATTTAAACGTTGCTTAAATTGGCTTCATTATTGTAATAGTTTGACTGGCTAGACTTTTGACTAACCCATTAGCGCCGTAGTTGTGTATAAATCGATAGTCGTATGTTTAATTCCCTTTAGGGAATGTATGTTTCTAATTTATCTCGACATCTGAGTATCAATGGAGGAGGACTGTATGCAACAGTGGAGAGATACGGGCTAATAATGAAATATCTACATAATTTTTTAAATATAATTTGCTTTATTTAATAACATTTTCATTTTAACTCAATTTAAGTAACTGGTTTTTCTGCATTGATTTTGTCGATTCTTTGTTCATTTGAAAAGACGTGTTCAGAGTAGGTAGTCCTATAAATATTTAGTTAGGATCTAATGATGGAGTACTGCTTAATCGAGAGAACTCTTTAACGGCTTACATATTTTAGTGATGATTTTATTGTCCCGTTCTAGAAATGGAAAAAAGCAGATTTTAGACCTACTCTAGGTAGTTATTTAGAACAAGGCCATTCAAAAATGAAAGATAAATTAATTTTTGAGAAAAAAATTAAACCTTTATTATTAAATTAATTAAAATAAAAAGTAAATAAATTGCGAAATAATTACGACTAATTACTCAAAAACTCAAGTAAAAATATATAAACATACATATCTTCACACTGTATCCCTAACGGCGTAGTTAGAGAGGACGGAGTGCCAAGCGTCGCGGTCCTTACATACTTCTTTTGCTTCCTCAAGTCTCCACACACATTTTCGGCTAGGTATGCGAGTGCTTTTGACATTTCCGTCTGCTAACACTCTGGCTGTTTGATATTCATAAGTCAGCCTTGATCTTCTCTGGCCTCTTTTACCACTCGCTTTCACTTTGTAGATTTTCTTTGTCAGTCGTTCATCACTCATTCTTTAAAATACAATATAATTTCATAAATGTTTCATGGCCAAAACAACTTCGAGTTCATCTAGCATACTTGCAGTTTGCAAGGCAATAATCATTTTAGAGGCAAAACTAAATCTCGTATTTGAAAGTTTGATTTAAAAATTCAGCAATAAATTTCGAAGTCACCATCTTCTAAAGATTTATTTCATATGAAATTTTCATATGAAGTAAAGTGTATGATATGTAGCAACAGAGCTGTTTCTATTACGAGTGCAGACTCCAGTTTGTGTAAATATTTATGGTTAGGACCTATATTTTTATGATCTCATGTTTAATTTATTCACGCCTTGTGTGACATGATTCCACAAAACCTTCCACAAAGCAAAGTAGCATTCAATTTCAAACTAAAACCATTTTCTTTGAAATGAACTCGATCATGATGCATTGTTGAAAGTCAAGTAAATAAGTCAAAACCTATTTGAAAGAATTTGTACCGAAAAGAGCGGGCACGAAATTCAATGACTTATTATCTTTCCAATATAATTTTAAAATTAAAGACAATTAAAGACAATTAAAGACAATGATTTAGAATAAATTAGTTATATCAACGGTTTTATTCGACCGAACTAAAAAACAGAACAATGTGAATCTAAAAATAAAATACCAAAAAATAAACAGCTATCCGTCTCTCCACATCGAAACCTCGAAAACGCACTCCCCAGATACACAATTTCATTCTTGTTCTAGACATTTTCCATGTCCCAAATCTCATATTTCGTCTGTACCGCTTCCCTTCCAATCAAGAGAACCTTAGTTTTGTTAACATTCATATTGATCCTTTCACTTCAGATTCTTCTTTCATTACGTGACTAGTGTTTGCAACTCTGCTTCTGATGGTGCTATAAGCATAGCATCGTCAGCGTGCAATAGGCAGTTTACCACTGTGTCAACACATATACCACTCGTACTACCTTTCAATGTTTCAAGGCAACTGTCCATATAAGCACGAACGGCCAGGCAGATATCACGCAGCCTTTTAGGACGCCTGAACAGACTTCGAACCAGGGCGATATATCACCGTTTATCCTTACAGAACTATTTGATTGAAGTGAAATATTTGATTTTTATATTTTAAAGGATACAAGTCCGGATATACATTTAGTTTCGTGGACCAACATTTAGTTCCAATGTATACAGACCTGTACAGGACTGACCACAGAGTGTTTCCCGACGCGCTAGATTCGTATCACGCTTTCTGTCTCGTATCACGCAAGTTCTAGTACACTCCGCCGAAGATAACTCGTACTGAATGACTCATCCCCGATTTACTAATCAATGACAGCTTTCTAAGCGGCAACTTTGAGGAAGTCTATAATTTAAGATAATGTGTAGTTTTAAGTTTGTAATATTAAAGTATGTATGTACTTTTTTGTTATTAAAGGATAATTATTTTGTAATAATAATAATAGTAGGCCATAGCGTAGTCACAAAAACCGCTCCGAATCAATCTGATACAAAAGTGCGCACAACGCTTGCAGCATTGGCTTTTTGGATTGCAAGCGATATACGTTGCACCAGGTACGACTCGGAACGGAGATATAAACCATTTTTTAATATTTAAATAATATATAATATTTAAAATTTATTAACAAAAGAGTTTGACGAAATGGATCATAACGCTATATTGTCTTAAGTAATAGGAGACGGCATTTAATTTAATTTCATAAAACCCTTTTCGCTAAAATATCAATAACTTAATAACGTTTACTTTGAAACTTGAAATGTCTGAAAGGTCTCAGAAGTTTGTCTAAGTTCTCGCTCCTATAACTTGTTTGCGATTCTCTGTTGTATAATATTTTATAAAACATTAATTTCCATTACAATTATTGATATTTGATTACAAAATATAAAATGGTATAGAAGTTTTTAAAGAATTCCTTTTTGCTAGTTTCAAACAGAATTCAAAAATTCGTAAGAACTTCGAATAATGTCTTCGAATATATACACTATCTCGTGCTCACGGTGTGGCGGGGCGCACGTCATTACGGCCAGAGCTACAGGCGAGTGCTGACGTGCGCCTGCGTATATCGTGTGCTGTCGAGCCAGTGCTTCTTGAGAATCAGACAACACTACAATGTCTAAGGCGCTGTACAAACGTAGACACACATCGTTGCCGACTGAGTCATCTGAGCGGCTGGACAAGTGGCAAACGCTTCGTACAATGGAAACGCTTGCTGGCGTTATCGTTCATTAAAACTTTTTTTTTATAAAAGAGGGTAAACGAGCAAGCGGGTCACCTGATGGAGAGTAACCAACCACCGCCCATGGACACCCGCTACATCCGGAGAATTACGGGCGCGTTGCCGGCCTTTAGGGAAATAAGGAAAGGAGGGAAAGGATGGGGAGGGGGTGATGGGCCACCGGCACTCTCATTCACCGAACGAAATACAACAGCCAGAGATGCTGTTATTTCACGCCGATATTCTGTGATAGGGTGACATTTCACCGGGCGAGCCGGCCCTATTCGTGCTGCAATGCAGCATGGATCTACCACCTTTTTAGCATGGCTTTACCACCTTTTAAAACTACTTGGCTATGTTTTATAAGGCGGTTTTCACACGATTTTGCGTTTTGTTTGATATATCAGAAGGTTAATAACGTTTCATTACAAATTTAAAATTCGTTGTACTAGATTACGTGGAATTTGTCATTCTATTCTACTAGCGTTTACAATTTCAATTTACTATTTTAATTGAGTTAATTGTCTAGGCCCTCTCAGAACAACTTTTATTGCGTTAGGAATCGTACATATATGTACTGTAGCTGTGTCCTGTGTGCAGAGCAATTTGCAACTTATACGATTTATATGAAACTATATTTTTGTGGCTTGTTTTTAGTTGAATATGTAGTGGTTAGTTCTGGTGAACACGAATATTCGATCAGTGCTCATTGTGTCTGGCAGTTCTAACGCTGTAGGCTAAGGCAATATGCGAAGTACACCAGCTTAGGCGTAGACATATCCGTCAACTGTCTAATACGTCTAGTAGCATCTATAGCCTAACAAAGCTTACTAACCCCTAATTATTACTAACCATATTTTTTAAGCTTACTAATTTAAAGATGGTAGAGCCATGCTGCATTGCAGTACGAATAGGGCCGGCTCGTCCGGTGAAATACTACCGTCTCACAGAATATCGGCGTGAAATAATAGCATCTATTGCTGTTGTGTTTCGTACGGTGAGTGAGAGTGCCGGTGGACCACCACCCCCTCCCCCTCCTTTTCCTATTTCCCTAAACGCCGGCAACGCGCCCGTGATTCTCCGGATGTTGCGGATGTCCATGGGCGGTGGTTTAGGTGACCCGCTTGCTCGTTTGCCCCCTCATTTATAAAAAGAAACCCAATAACTATTAGATTTTTATGCTTATATGTTTTCTTGTTAGAGTCGCCAGTAATTTAAATATGTTGTCAGAAATGGACTTTTTTGAGCATTCGGTCAATAAAATCGTACCATTAATTTAAATGTAAACTATAGTTTATCATCTGAATAATTGGTAGGACACCTTATTGTACGTATGTATTTTTTTCTCCTTAAATAATTTAAAATTTTTGTAACTACCTTCTTATTGCTCTCAATGTTACAATGTAAATGTAATGTACGCCTGTATTGGTGCATATACTAAAGTAGTTAACATGTAATATAATTTTATAGTTTTGTGTATATCTGCTGTTAGTGTACCTATTAACAGATGAATAAATAAATAAAATCTGTGAACTCAAACAAACTAGGCTCCTGTTAGTGTCAGATAGAATTCTAAAATAGCTTTAACCGTGAGCTTTAAAGAAGCATTGACGTGAATACAAAGGTGGACTTACACAAACATATATGTTTGAAAACAGGCAAACAACTGAACACGATTTTCTTTACTCCTCTATAGTTGTGAAATATATCATCTGTCGGTATCTGTTTATGGCTTGCCTTCAACTGGACAAATTTTAATATGATTTTCGCCGATTACATGAAAACGTTGGAAACCGATTTCATCATCGCAAAGTTAATTTTTTTCTGATTCTGATCGCTTGTTAATTAATATCAATATAAGAAATAGAATAAGTATGCTAAGATCTGCGAATGAAATGTACTTTTAATGTGTGAGTGAAAGAGACAGTGCGAAGGGTAATAGAGTGTACAAGGGGTAGAAAGGTAAGTGGAGTGAACGAAGAGTGCGCTTGAGATTATTACTTTAAGGCTTGATATCCACCAAGAGTCATAGTCGCTGCTTGTCTCGGTGTAAATTGAGCTTTAGATGGACGATGTTAGCGCATTAAAGCAAAAAAAAAAACGGTGAAGTGCGAGTCGGACTCTGCGCACCGAAGTTTCCGTACTACCACACAGTGTAATTGTGTAAAGTATTTACCAAAAAATATAAGTGGGATTCAAAAACAAATTTAAATTTATAGTTGGAGGATATGTATGTTTACTTAATATATTTATCCTTACGCTGTGTCCTTTATAAGGTAGTCAGAGAGGACGGAGTGTGAAGTGGAGTATGTTATAAGTAATTAAAAAATGGAAGTTTTTGGATTTCTTTCTTTTATTGTGTTGTAAGACTTTGCTTCTTACCAAATTTCATTATTATAGGTTAACCGGAAGTATCCTATAGGTTTTCGTTTGAGTACACAAATAGCTTTATCTTTTATTGTGTATTGATATTATATTACATACCTGAATTCGTAGACTGTTACACTGGTCCTCAATACTACTAGGTAGTATTCAGTATTGTATTGAGCTAGGCAGGTAGTATACTAGTAAGTATACTACCTGCATACGAATATAAGGCTCTTCTATGCTTTGATCAAGTTTTATTGTTATTATACATACATACATATCTTCACGCTGTATCCCTAACGGGGTACTCAGAGAGGATG
The DNA here is from genome assembly GCA_907165235.1 of Zeuzera pyrina. Lineage (NCBI taxonomy): Eukaryota > Metazoa > Arthropoda > Insecta > Lepidoptera > Cossidae > Zeuzera > Zeuzera pyrina. Next base: position 21,527,973 of record OU015624.1, on the reverse strand, counting down.
GAGCGCCAAGCGTCGCGGTTATTTTTTTTTTTTCTTTCTTTATGGCATGGGGATCAGCACATTTGCCAATGTCACGTATTGTAATAGTATAAGTAGAATCGTTATATAAAACGTTAAAACTTCTCCAGTAAAGTGATAGTAGACTTTACTGAAGTTTAACAGGACTTCTTGGAAGAGCGCGAAAACTTCAGCTATACATATTTATTTAGACCTACTCTATTCTTTTCACTTGCACAGAACTTTAAATGTGTTTTAAACACAATATACTTACACTGTTATACTTTAAAACTCCCAAAAATGTAAAAAATAAAAAATCTGAATAAAATGACAACCTTACTTGTCCCGTTCCCGCCAAAAAGTCCAACTAGGGTCTTACATACTTCTTTCGCTTCCTCAAGTCTCATCATTCTCCTCATACATTTTCGCCTAGGTATGCTAACACTGGTTATTTGATCTTCATAAGTCAGCCTTGGTCTTCCTTAGCTTCTTTTACCACTCACTTTCGGTCTGTATATTTTCTTCGTCAGTCTTTCATCACTCATTGTTTCTATTATATTGTTAGTATATACAATAATATGTACTATTTACAATGTACTATTATATACACTATGTTGGAGATTCTGATGCTAATTTTAAATTTACAAAGAGTTGCAAATATGCGCTGTGGTCTGTAGTAATATACCTGTAGTCACTCACTACTACTTACTGCTATGTATTTAAATAAAATACACCTTAACGGATAAACGTATTTTATATTTTACACGACAGGTAATTGTTATAAATAAATTGCGCGCGCGACCGATGTTATTGTTTTTCTCCCGCGAGTGCCGGCGCGCTGTGTATCCAACCGGCAGGCCACGCCCCCGATGGTGACGTCGCTGCCAGGGCTTCCCGAGTGTCGGGCCGCATGTGGTGTTTGTTTATGTTCACCACATACCCTTTGCTGCTATGACACCGGTTTTTCTCCGCGCCCGCACCTCAGTTTCCGCCCCACGCCAACGATTATAATTTTCAACACTAACAACTTTGGAACGCAAGGCTAGTACCTATATATCTGTGATCTAGCTCCGATATGTTGTGTTACGTGACATTTTATGATGTTTGTGTGACTATAGTATGGATGTATTTATGACATTTATGAGATCAGATAATATCTTACATTTATTTTTGTTATCGCGGACGTCCAATATTGGATTTCTATGTCGATCCCCTATGGGTTTTTACAAGCGCTATTGCTCTCGAACGTTCTGTACGCTCACGTCTCAGGGGTCGTGCGAGAACGCGACGTGATGTGGAAAACTTTTAAACTTTCGTTATTTGAACCATCTTAGTAATTCTCAGATAGATGCATTAAACCGATAAATAACTTGTTATGGTTTCATTGTAATGAATTTCTGTATTTTACTGTTCTCCAAAGTCAAAACAAGAAAAAGGAATAGTAATGGAATCATCTCCGTCTGTCTCATGTTTTTCTCAGAAACTGTTAATGTTATGAGCAGACGTGAAATCTATAATTCGAATTTTGGCTCCTTAGTTTTTGTGGTGCTTAATTAGAATATTAAAATTTTTTTTTTGGAGTAATGCTCTTAAAATTTAGAATAAAAAAATGTTATAATTTGCTTTTTGTTATCTTTAACGCCATTATATTTTTTTATAATCTTAAAATTACTATTTTCTCATTATATCAGATGCGATGCGAACAATTTTAATCATAATAATAAAAAAAAAATTGTAAGAAAAAAAACCCGACTAAGTGTGAGTCAATCTCGTGCACTGAGGGATTCATACCATCACACAATATTTTTGTTAAGTAATTACAAATAGTGTTCTTTTATTCATCTCGAGATCCTTATCACAAAACCGATTTTTTATTATTTGTTTTTTTACTTAAGAACTAGCACCATAATCTCACTAAGTTTCACACCTAAATGTATTACCGTTTATACGACAGAGCAAATAAGTGTCAAAATGAGTTTATAATCGCAAAAAAATTTTTGCTGTAATTGTAGACCAATGATATTCAGATTTTTTCCTTCACTTGTGCTGTGAAACCGTGCTTCTTACAAAATTTTTTGATTCTAGGTTAATGGGAAGTACCTAGAAGTTTAGATAATTACGTTTTCAAATATTGAAATATGTTACATAAAGGGCAATTTTTAGATTGTATTGACTAAGAAACTTCAATTTTTTACACCACCGAGAGACCGAAGTAGTATTCAACATAAATTTCAACTTGATAGCTCTACCCATTCCAGAGAAAAAGGGGTTTTTATGGTCAGACAGACAGACGGACAACAAAGTGATCCTAAAAGGGTTCCGTTTTACCGATTGAGGTATCCCAAAAATATAAGAGGATTGCATTACATTGGATTCACTTTTACGCTTTTTCAAACGGAAATTTGGAGCGTCAGCAAATATCACTAGTATTCATAAACTTAGTACTGGCTTTTAGATGAACATAGAGCTCGTTGACGTGTTACAATTTTTAATTTGTCAATGTCACTTATGAAATAAATGATTCACTTGATTATTGCGATATTAAATATCACAATCACATACAGACCACGTAACCATTATTAAAAAATACAGTACTTCTTTGAAATGAAAACAGGAATAACACAAAATAATAAAATAAGTCAACAGCGTTCTCCCAGCGTTACTTGTGATGACCTGTCATTCAAAAAGGGTTGCAATAGCTTTTCGTTTGCTGTCCCTTTCCTACTCGTGGCACTATCATAAAAGATTACATTCTCACTCGCACTCTTTGTACGTCTATATGCCAGTATACACTAAGTTTATGCTAGTACTTGCCTAGTTTTTACCCCCTGTAGTTAACGACTACTGAGGAGGGTGTGCTATGCTAGCTAAGGAGTAGATAAGATGAGAACTAGGATTACTGGAACGAAATCATTTCCACAACCGTTACACCTATTTATTCTCTATCACAGTAGTGTATCACCCTCCTTCCTATGTCTACAAGTTAGTTTTATACTGATAGTGTGTCATATCGTACCGCAGCCTGAACATCGAGGAGGGAATAAGCCAGTGTTAGGAGGGAATAAGCCAGTGTTAGTTGTGAGTACATGGTGCAATCCGAGAGTCCAAACCGCAGCCTCGCGTACCACCATAGTGTTAGGAAGGTCCTACACTGCACGGTGTAGGTGCGAACGTGGACGTATCGCACCGCAGCCCGAACACCGTGCTGATATGATGCCAGGCGAGAGCTACTCACAAGAAGCGCACTCGAGCCGCTTTCGATATGTCACGTAGTCTCCTATACAGCAACGGTCCCAAGTACCTCCTTTGTTGTATATAATGTTATACATTCAGTCAAGAAAGTATCGGGAATGGATATTTTGTTTTAAGTTCTAAATTCAATTTTTTGTTTTTTTTGTTGTTGTTAGATTGGCACAACTGTTTTCCATTTTGGCGCGGAGTTTGAGTTGCATCCGTTATTTAAATTAAATACAGTGCTGTTTTTAGTTATATCATTCTAGTGTATATTGAGAATTTCATAATGGACAAAAACATCGGACAAAGAGTTTGTCTTAAATTTTGCATCGCCAATGGAATTTCGTCTTCGGAGTCACTGAAAATGTTACAGAAGGCTTACGGTGAATCGACTATCAAAACACGTGCTTATGAGTGGTACAAAGCGTTCAAAAGCGGTCGAGATGTGATGGAAGATTTGTCTCGCTCTGGTAGGCCATCAACGTCGGCAACTAAAGTTAACATTGCAAAAGTGAAGGAAATAGTGATTGAAAATGCTCATTCAAGTTTGAGAGAGATAGCCGCCGAACTTTCTGTGTCTCACGAGTCGATCCGTACCATTTTAAATAATCACTTGGGTATGAAACATGTTGCCGCTCGGCTAGTCCCAAAAGACCTGAATTTTCTTCAAAAACACAACCGCATAAGAGTCGCTGAGGACATACTAGAATGAGTCAATTCCGACCCAGCGTTCATGAAACGCATTGTTACTGGTGACGAGACGTGGGTTTACGAGTTTGATATGCAAACTAGTCAACAAGCTTCGGAGTGGCGTTTTCCCACTGTACCGAAATCGAAAAAATCACGCCAAAGTCGATCAAAAGTCAAAGTTATGTTGACTGTTTTCTTTAACTATCGCGGTGTTGTGCACTCGGAATTCTTGCCGGAAGGTCAAATGGTAAATAAATAATATTATTTGGGCGTTTGCGGCGTTTAAGAGAACAAATTCGACGAAAAAGGCCTGATTTGTGGAAAGAAAATTCTTGGATTTTGCACCACGATAATGCGCCTTCGCACAAGACTATCATTGTGAACGAATTTTTGACCAAAAACTCAACAAATACCACCGAGCAACCACCTTATTCACCAGATAGGCCTCCAGCCGACTTCTTTCTTTTTCCTAAACTCAAATTACCACTTCATGGCACCCGTTTTCATTCGGTAGAAGACATAAAGGAGAATTTGCGGCGAGCACTGAACTCAAATCCGGAAAAAGCGTTTAAAAAATGTTTTGATGATTGGATTATTCCTTGGCGTAAGTGTATCCTTTCTGAAGGAGCATACTTTGAAGGTGATAAAATAAATTTGGATGAATAACTAACATTTTGTGTATTATTGATCTTTTCCCGGTACTTTCTTGACAGAGTAGTATATATCCTGGCGAGTGACTGTCCGTGCCGGCTGTGGCCGGTGTTTATATGAGCGCGTCAACTGAGGAGTGGGGCTCTCTCTGTGTCCCGCGCACACTTCGTTGCTAGGCCGACCTGTGGCCGCTTACGATGCTGTCATTGCTATGCAACATCGTTAGAACACCATACCATTTGATTTACTTATTATTTGTTTTTTTTTTTTGGTTGTATAACTATTATTTTTGACAATTTTTAATTGATACAATTGAATATATACTATATATTGAAGTATAATTGAATGTGACAACGAATTGTAGAGTGGTTGAATGGGTGGTCTAATCCTAAATAACATATTTACCATATACCCTATTCAAAAGCAAATAAGTGATTTATTTATTTATTTAGTTGTATATCTACAATCACAGTAGACTAGAAATACAAAAATATGTATTATAATATATGCTGTATCCCCAACGTGTAGTTAGAGAGGACGGAGTGCCAAGCATGGCGGTCCTTGCAACACTTCTTTCGCCTCCTCAAATCTCATCATTCTCCTCGCATGCGAATGATTTAGACATTGCCGTCAGCTAGAACTCTGGCTATTTGATCTTCATAACTCAGCCTTGGTCTTCCTTGCCTTCTGCCACCATTCATTTTCGCTCTGTAGATTTTTTTTATCAATCGTTCATCACTCATTCTTTCTATGTAACAAATCTATGCATTACATAATTCGGTGAAATCGCGAGGAGTTTCGTGAAATCTCGTCAAAAGACAAAGATAGTCACACGTTTTAAAGCAATAAAATAAATTAGCTACAGTTATAAAAAAAATTATGTACATGTATGTATGTGGGCGTCCAAGCAAAAAGGGTCGGCATATACAGTTTTGTAAAGTTGGGTGCAAAAATAGCATTTCGCGATTTTAATTGTTTATTAATTACACACATACATACATACCTTCACGCTGTATCTCCAACGGGGTAGTTATTAATTAATGCTCAATTATCTACAAGTTTATATAGTAAATGACTTTATATTATATTTTTAAGTAGAAACAAACAAGTAGAAGTGTGTTTTTTTTCAATCAAACTTTAAAAATGCTTTTTCTCTAAACAAGCTTTTTCAGAGTTTTTGAATATTTTTTTAATCCTTATTATCAATTGACTATTCTAAATTCCGGATCTAGTCAACTCCACTACTGGACCCTTTTTGCTTGGACGCTCACATATTGTCATGAAAAGTTATAAAAAAAATAGTGAAACAAAAGCAAACTAGGCTAAAATAAATTAGAATGTTCATTTTCTGTGAGATGTTTCTAAGATTGGGATGTACCTTTTGCTTTTAATCGTTGGCGTAATGAGAGAGAGTATAATACAGCTAAATTCAATTAGGTCTAAAATGTTTGGTTCAATTGAAAAACTTTGTAATTTTGATTAAAAATGCAACTCGGTCGAATAGTCAAGCCAAAATAAAAGATTATCACATTAATTTCCCGTTTTTAAAGATTTTTTCTAATTTATTCAGAGAGGATTTATTAGTCAAATCAAGTGACTTTCAGAAAATTGTGCTGATGATCGGTATTAGTTATGATTTATGACACAGAATACAATTATAATATAAATATTAAGTCAACTTCATCTCTTCAGAGTCATGTCAACGAATGAACATTTTTGGATCTCGTATGATTTGGACCACACCTAAAAGCAAAGCGGGTCTCGCGTACCCTCCCAACATAAATCGAACCCTGTTAAATCAGGTCGGCGGGTGATTCTCACGGGGATTTAGTCCCCTTTTAAAATGTGCTCAAGAATTACAAGAAATGCACTAATGTGAAAATTGTATAAAGTATTTTTCACCAGTTTTTACTTCTATGTTGGTCTTGGTGTCAGTGTTGGAAAAAAAGATGATAAAATTAGTTGACAATGGATTATCTTCTTAACCAAGTCATAAAAGTAGTCTAGGGGACTTGATTGTGGAAAGTAAGGCAGCCGACGAAACTGGCACAAGAGGCATAAAGTCTTCCCTGTTACTAATAAAAATTATAACGAGGTTAAACTTCTGAACAAATTTTTGTCCTTTTCTATTTTGTCCATTTTTTTTATATAAGAGGGGCAAAGGAGCAAGGGGATCACCTGATGAAGAGTGACCAATTGCCGCCCATGAACACCCGCTACGGCCGGGGACACACAGGTGCGTTGCCGGCTTTTAGGGAAATAGAGAAAGGAAGAAGAGGAAGTAGAGAGGAGAAGGAAGACTCTCACACAGGACGACATACGACAGCAATAGAAGCTGTTATTTCACGCCGATATTCTGTGAGAGGGTGGTATTTCATCGGGCGAGCTTACCCAATTCGTTCTGCAATGCAGCATGGTTCTACCACTCTTAATGTAATAAGCTTGAGACTTGACAGAAGGCTGTTATAACTACTCAGTGTTTACGCCGCGTTTATTAGTAAAGCTATTCGACGCTAGTTAATTGACCGAGTCTGATCTCTGAAATATCCTGAGGATGCTTCGTTGAAAGGCAAAACACGTGTCGATTGGTGGTTTTTCGAGTTTGAGCGGAAAATAGCTGAAGATTTTAGGAATTCATCACAATTCAAGGAGTGATTTTGTTGCGCCTCGATGTTCTGTCCGTCCTAAATATATAATGGTGTAAAGTTATTTGTGTATTACATACAAGTATACAAGAGCTTCTGTTTTAATATTATAGAAAAGACATATCCTTATTCAGAATATATTATTTATATATTATGGACTAGATAATACGAAATGTTACTTGAAGTATTCTGATGTATCTACCACCTTTGCTTCTCTTTTGTCTTCTGTTCTATTCTTCACTTCTGTCAATACGGTTGTTTTTAAACGAATATTTGTAATGTATTAAATTGTTACTAATATAATTTTTAACTATAAGCGGCTTTAACCGTCGTGCTAATATAGTATTTCATGTAAACAGAAGTTTAATTATAAATTTCTGAACCATTAGTAGAAACGTATTTAGCGATTTGTTAAAATTAACTCCGACGGTTACGGTATTTACACAATAAACGTTAATAACAAGTTAAAAAAATTAGATAAATTAGTTCAGGTATATAAGCCACAATTGGCAAAGCCGCCCTTATTTTTAAATTTGGTCGTAATATTTATTGATGCTGCTTTAAGCTTAAAATACCTACTGTATTTTCGAATATCTATAGTAAAGTTTATGGAAGCTGAAACTTGACTACGATTCTTAAGTTTATTTCAAGGTTTCGCGAACGCATTCGACTACATTTCCTAGTGATGGGACTTATGTATGTCAGTATTATCGTCTCACCTAAATGTAAAAAAATTAACAAATGTGAGTAGTACTTACATACTTAAATAGTGTTCCGTACATTTAGTTTTAAGGAATCGAGTTTTATTTTCATTAAAAATGATCTGATAGAATGTAATGCAGTTTTAATGATTTTTCTTCAATTCGCACCTTGTCCTTATTGTTCGCTATTATATTAGATTTTTCTGAGTGCGTGAGTACTCGTATGAGAGCGTAGAGTAGCGCTTTTACCCGTCAAAACTTCTAGGGTGGTTGCGGTACTCTGCGCGTAGTCAAGGGGCTCCGAGGTTTCCTACGAAACGTACTGAAGCCTTCTCGCTCTATGTCGTAGCATTTTGGAAGGGGGGGGAAAGTAACAATGACGGAGTCTCTTGCGCTCTCGCACTGTCAAAAAATTTGTGTGAAAACGAGCGTTTTCAAGTATAACATTAAACTTGGTGTGGCAACTCTGCCCTCGCCTCTTTTTGTTGCCTCTGTTCTCTGTGGTTAGAGTTATAGAGATATAATGTAATGTAATGGTGTCGGTGTTTCTCGAAATATAAAGAGTAATTGAAATAAATCGTGGTGTTAATTAATCGTCTTTTGAAAGTTACGGAACTTGGAAATAAAACATTATCAAAATACAAAATTTTGTCTAATCCTTACGCTTAAGTGCATTGGAATATGTTTTTCCTTCCCCCATATGGAGTGCCGTCCATATTTTTTTCTTTTTTTGCAATTTCACAAGAGACTAGACCATTGTACGGCAGATCATAGCATACGTCTACCTTCTAAACATCTTCAAGTATCAGTAATCTCGCGAGTAAAATGGCCGTTACATACAGACAGACAGACAGGGCGAAATTTTAAGGGTTCCGTTTTTTGCCATTTGGCTACGGATCCAAAAGAGTGTTTAAAAGAGATGTAGAAGGTATATGCGTAGGTAAATTATTTCTTTACAAATTCCGACGTCAATGTTTTTTCACATGTACTCATTCTTTAGGTATTTTCAAGCTTTACAGATACATACGTTACATACATCTTATATTAATTACTTTGTTAAGTGTTATAGAATTTTAGTTAACTGAGTAACAATACGCGTAACACCACAACCTTCGCCGAACAAGCCCTGTTTTCAAACTTTACGTGTAAATAAACACAATGGCATAACATATATTTCATGCGACCCACATTATGGGACGCATCTCTAAGGAGTATTCAACGACAGCACAGTGCGCCAGTGCACACATTTGTCCTTGTTCGACCACTCATTGGATACGTAACTATGCGTTGTTTTCCAACACGATGCGACGTGTTTCTTCTGTTATATTGATAGATGTTTCTATTTTTGCAATAAATGGTTTAGAAAAAAGACAAGAACTAGCTGTTAAATTATTTATTACTTAATTCGTGCAATTTAGCATTACAAACGCAATATGTATGTCCTAAAATAAAAATAGATTTTTGTTTTTTTAAATTCAAAGTTTAATAAAAACACATGATCATTTTTAGTGCGATTTACATACTGTCATTTTTATCATTATGTAACTTTCTCGTTTTGCGTCGGTATTTTATGACGAGTTCAAGGTGTTAGGTGTTTGCACTGTGTCAGGCACTGCCGTCTGTGTCCACCTTATAAATCTCTGCGGCGTTACCACTGGTGCTATAAATCAATGTTAGTGTCTATTACCGTGGCATTATTTCATGTTAGTATAAAATGTGCATTTCATTGTTTATTGGTGTAACAAAATTTTTATTTTCATTATTATGATTTGTTATTATGGAAAATGCGGAATTATTAGATAACATACATACCATACATATCTTCGCGCTGTATCCCTAACGGAGATTTAGATCCCGTTTTTAGATAATAGCTTTCACGTATTACTTTCTATGATATGAAGTTTATAGTAGTTCTATTTGAATTACATACGTGATTAATTAACCGCTGTAAGTAGTCGCAATTAAAATCAATGTGCAACAACAAAAATTCTGTTAATTTAGTAGACATGGCACCAACTTCAGTAACGGTAAAATTTTATTATAGAGGTATTTGTATCGTATTTATAAAGTTATTTTTGTATTCGAGTTTGGATTAATGAAAGATAATTATTTTGTACTTTTAAGTGTTTTTTTGAAGTCGGTTTATTTTTGTCTTAAAATTTTTTTTTGGAAATATTAATAACATAACATAACATGTCTTGACGCTGTATCCCCAACGGGGTAGTCAGAGAGGACGGAGCGCCAGAAGTCGCGGTCCTTACACACCTCTTTAGCTTCCTCAAAACTCATCATTCTCTTCACACATTTTCGCCTAGGTATGCGAGTACTTTTGACATTTCCGTCTGCTAACACTCTGGCTACTTGATCTTCATAAGTCAGTCTTGGTCTGCCTTGGCTTCTTTTACCACTCAATATTAATTTCATTAATTAATTAATATTATTAAATCATCGAATTGTATGCACCTGAGTACATAACTCTCTAAATGTAATAGGCAATCAGCACTCTTTTACAGGACGCCATATAATACTTGACGAAAGACGAAACACGGGGAATTTCGTATCACGTGGTGTTCTCGGCGGCAGTTACGCATTCTCTTTTACTCTTATTATCTTCATATGTATTTTTTTCAAATTACACTTAGATAAAATGTTTATTTGTGTGCAATATTATGAATGATTTAGCTCGAGGATTTCATAACAATGTTCCTCTCTTGGATTAAGGCTAGTCTACCTCAGTTAATATAGAAGTCTTTGTTCATGGGATGAAATCGGTGATGTCATTTCCGTGCCCTTAAGACATAAATTTAATTCATACTTCAGAATTATTTACAATTAAACAACTATTACATTATAATACATACTTATTATACGATACGTATGAGATAATGAAACAAAAACGTTATGGCAATACAGTTTTTAATTGATATCTCAAAATAGTTCCACACATCACCTCCAATTTCACCAACGTTACTTCTCTCTTCACCTATGTACGTAATACGTAGGTACTCATTTAAATTAAAAGGTCCCCTGAACAAATTCTTAAACAATATTCGTAGGAACCCCCTAACGTTTGGTGCATAAAACGTAAAAATTTGAAATGGGCTAACTGTCCTTTAAATCTTAAGGGATGTTCATGAAATAGCTTGAACTGGACTATGTACTAATTTTCCTTAAGTCAACAGTATTTTTCAATTTTAAATTAGTATTTATTTAAATAAAAATAAAACTTGCGATGGTTTCTAAGTCAAAAAATCAACAACTTTATTATATTTCAAATTATATAAATCTTTAAAAAAGGAATGTATAAAAACAATATTATAGAAAGATAAAAAGATATTACAAAAAAGGTGCATTTCTGCACATCAAGTTTTTCTAAAAGTAGGCAGTTACATATTTTTTCCTCGGGTTGGTTTTGTCAAAAACTTTTTTCGTATTCAAATGTAAGTATTATTGGCATGGATATTGTATATAAAAAGTCGCGATATTCAAATATAGTTTTAGTTTGTCCTAAGGCAACATGATTGCAATAACTTCAAATACCTTCATTTCCATTCGTCCAATATCGGACTGAGCCGTAATGTAAGCAGCCGAGGTCCGAGCACTTCCCATGTACTATATCCCTTTTCAATTGAAGTTTTGGGACATATGTTTTTACCTATCTGTACAGCGAGGGTCAATTCTGAAAGATTATCTTTTGTGATGCCAGTCTTTATTATTTGCATTGGAATATGGAGTTATTTTTGAATATAGCTTTTGGAGATTCCATCAGTGGACGGTTCGGAATTTGTAAGACGTTTCTTGTGATATTTACGTAATATGTATATTGTATATTGATGACGATATTCTGGTTGCCCAATGCTCCCCTAGCTCTCAGCTTTTAGATCAGAACCATTTAGACATGGTCAATCACGAAGTAGGCCTACCACTCGTGACCGCCTCTCGCCAACTCAGACCCGCGACGGTTGACGAGGTTCAGAACATTGTTGTCCCGAACCTCGTCAACCGTCGCGGATTTGAGTCATACTTGACAACAAGGCTCTCAAACCTAGAAAAGCCCCCGATAGAGACGATATCTCTAACCGAGTAAAAAACTGTTTTGGATGCGCCTTCTCGCGCTTTTGGTAGCTATCATTAATGCCGCCATGGCGAACCGCGTCTTTCCAGCCGTCTGGAAGGTAGCAATCGTCATCGGAATCCCGAAACCGGGTAAACCCCGCAAAAGCCCCAATAGCTATCGTTCCATCCGTCTCCTTAGCTTGCTAGGGAAAATTTATGAACTTACCACCCACTTAGACACTTCTAAGTGGGTCTACTCATAGCAATTCGACTTTCGAGCTAAACACTAGTGTATACAACAAGTGCACCGTCTCACGAAATATATCCTGGAGGCCCGAGTCACTAATAGGCACGGGGGTGACTTCGTCGATGTAGCGAAGGCATTCGACAAAGTCAGGCACGCCAGGCTGGTGTACAAGCTGTGCCAACTCGGCGTGCCGGACGATCTCGTATGCATAGTACGGGACTTTTTGTCGGACCGTTCCTTCCGCTATAGTCGATGAGGTGCTCTCCTCTCCCCGCCCCCTCAGGGCAGGAGTTCCACAAGGCTCTGTTTTATCGCCCACTCTCTACTCGCTCTACACGAACGACGTCCCTAAACCCCCGGTGTAGAGCTCGTCCTATTCGCGGACGATACCGCGCTTTTCACATCAGACCGTAGTCGCTCAGGGTCTCTCAACTCCTGCAAGTCGCGGTCACGAGCTTAAGCGAGTGGTTCCGACTTTGGAGAATCGAGGTAAACCCCGAGAAAAGCGCTGCCCTGTACTTCTCGAGGGGCACGACGATCAGCCACGCCCGCCACGCTAACACTCTTCGCAGGATTACACTTTTCGATTAGGATATCCCCTGGACTAGGAAAGTCAAATACCTAGGCTTCATCCTTGACAGTGCCATGACCTTTCGCCACCACATCACAACGGTCCGGGACGGCGCCGCGTTCGTCTTCGGCCGTCTCAATATGCTCGTTTTGAAAAGCAAAATGTCTCTCAGACATAAAGTTACTTTATACAAGACGTACGTTAGGCTTATCATGACGTACGGCAGGGTAGTATTCGCTCACGCTGCGCTCACTCATATCGACTCCCTACAAATAATTCAGAACAGATTCATGCGCAAGGCCACCGGTGCCTCTCCTTACGTGCGCGACGTAGATCTGCACTACGATTTAGAATTGACCTCTAGGAGTCAATATCTAAAAAAGGCGTCCCAATGCTTCTTTTACCGTTCTTTCCTACACCCAAACCTCTTAGCGGTCAAGGCGTCATCGTACACCCCCGAGTTCCGCGTTCGCAAACGCTATCGAAGGCCTAGACAAATGTTAGGTAACAGCGACGACGACATTACACGTTCGAACTCGAACATACCCCCTTACACATTACGACTACACCGCCTCCACCAGCGGAAGCGAGGACGTCCCCCGCGACATCCGTAGGGTCTCATGTTTAGAAGCTCGACACGTAGCACTACATGTGCACACTCGGGCCTTAAGCCACATTGTAAACAGCCACGCGGAACATTAGACACACTAATCGGCCTTCGGCCGTTTCGCCGACCGAGTCCGCTAGAGGCCCGGCCCTCACCCGAGTAGGAAGCCCGTTCAAATGCACGAAGGTGCGGAAACCTCCCCGGGCAACGCCTCGACCCTGAGGTCCGCCCTCCATACGAGGTATCCTTCGGCTGGAGTAACCCTCAGGCGGCTCAGGTAGTGCGCGTTTAGCGCTCGCTCCAACGCGACCGGTGACGCTGCAAAAACCACTAGGGCTAACAGTAAAAAGGGGTTTTTTTAGTCGGTTCGAGTCCGACATTATTCAGTCGGCGTAGTCTGGCTCAGTGTCCGTGAGGATTAATTACCTCTCAGAAATAAAAAAAAAAGAAAAACCAGCCATCTTTTTTGCGTTTTCCTATCAGAGCGCATAAAGATAGCAAAAATCAGATTTCATCCGCGCGCCTCACACATTTAGTCGTATCCGCAATGTTATTTCACGGTGGCGTGACAGGCATGGTGCACTTGGGCTTTGTGCGATCGCGCACAGTATGCCTGAAATAAACAGACAAAGATCTGCTACGTGGGTGTCGGATCACCTAGCTTAGCTTCAAAAGCCTGAAAATAGTCTTCACTGCTGGTATGGAATACACAAAGACAAGAAATATACTTCATTATTTATAATAAATACATCAACAAAGTCCAAGACTCAGTCAATAATGCGAACTTTTTCGTATAAAATTAATCTAAAGAATGTAATGGCCACTTATGAACTTTAAAAGAAAGTAAGTTCATGATAAAAAATAATGTTCTAAATTCAAAATTTATGAAACTTATGTTTACTTTTTTCGCGTAAATTAGCGCTAAAACATCGCTGCGGATTTTTTAGTTTCCTTTTTTTGAAAATTATATAATTTTCATTTACTGTTGCAAAAACCAATTACAGGGAGGAAAATTCGCGTAGTATGCTTAATGTCGCGCCGCCATTTATAGTGAGAAAAGATGTTACGTGCTGCGGGTATTATTCTCCAGGCCACTATAGACAGCCTGATTTTAAGCATGCCTAGGCGATGTAGAGCCTTAGTATACGTTAGGAGGTTATTAAATGTCACTACCGTTAACTTTTAATCTTAAAACGTTTAAATTACAATTTGTTTTTCGTTTTTTGTTCTGTACATTTTTTTCAATTCGAGCGAATTATTTTTATCATAATAAATTTTTATTTTTTTGTTCATTTGACTATTCATTTTATATGAATTACATACAAGCTTAAAATCATGCTTTATATGATAAAACAATGTTTATTAAAAAATCGCAAAATTTTAAGTAGGCGTCAAAAGTGTGCCTGAGTCTTAGACTTTGTTGATGTGTATATTGTCTTTATTATTTTGTCTACATTTCAATTATAACATACCTATATGTTTAGTTTTATTAGAGTTTGACTCCATCTGCCCTCCCAACGCTGAATTGTCTCATAGATAAAATGACTACTATCTGCGTTCAAAACGCCTATCAAGCTATTAAATAATGTTTAGAAAAAAAAAAAAAAATGTATAAACATAGATTATTTATTTAAGCAGTTGGGGTCTAGATTGTCGACTTCGAAACTTTGACTCCGAAAATTTGAGCGTTACGGGCAATACGATAGCCGACCTCGAACTTTGATATAAAGTCCGACCGTAAAATTTCCTTCCTCTTAGCGAGCTAGGCAATGCACGTGAACGAACTTAAATTTTCTTTTTGGCTCCTTGTTTTCAGCCCCTATCAATAAAGGGAACCAGTTCTCTACGATATTGCGGTACTGCATCTATTAAAATTTCTTCTTCACCTTTTCCAGCGTATTCTTTAGACACCTAAGTGTCCTACCGATGCCCTGCTACCGATGCACAATCACACACACGGTATTTAAAGAAATTTAAAAAAAAATACTTACCTACCTTCGAGAATTAACCATTACTTGAAATTTTGTCTGTCTATTTTTTCTTTTATTGTGTTCGCTTTTCCTTGTATACCGTATTTTGTAGGTTCTTTTTACACAGTCAATTAATTTAAACACAGGAATGTAGTCTTTTTGTCTTAACGGAGCGACCGCGACTAATTGATGAAACAAAACATGCCAAAAACCTCATGCGAGGTGCGACAGACGGAAGCGAGTTGCGCGGAATAGGAATATAATAAGCGCCAAATATATTTTATTGTAATAACTCGTAAAATATAAATTAAAAAAATCGCTAATGTCTTCGCTTGGTAATATAAATTGATATTACGTACTAAAATTTTGGGTCGGTAGCGTGCAAGACATTGAAAATAAACTAATTCTAGTTGAAAATTTAGATAAAATTATTTTATGTTTTTGACTAATCTTGCCATTATGATCTAACATAACATAACATAACTTCACGCTGTATCCCCAACGGGGTAGTCAGAGAGGACGGAGCGCCAGGAGTCGCGGTCCTTACACACCTCTTTCGCTTCCTCAAATCTCATCATTCTCCTCACACATTTTCGCCTAGGTATGCGAGTGCTTTTGACATTTCCGTCTGCTAACACTCTGGCTATTTGATCTTCATAAGTCAGCCTTGGTCTTCCTTGGCTTCTTTTACCACTCACTTTCGCTCTGTATATTATGATTATGATCTAATACGAGTATATCCATATGTTTTAATTCAGGTCATTAAAACTTGATTTACTAATGTAAAGACGAAATTACTATTGGCAATTTACCGTTATACCCCCCTTCTTCACAACTGCACTACGAAATGTTTGAATACAAATTCATTAATTATTAATCGATAATTGAATTCAAGTTTGGGGTGTTCCATTGCTATATGTGTACTCGTATAACTCATTATCTAATTCCATTGTAGATTACAATTGTGCATACCGATAATCGAACTCTTCACTGCGCATGGTTATTTGGCCGTTTTTTTTTGTATTACATGGTATGTGTTTATTTGGTGATTATGAGTCCCTAGTTAAATACAACGATATGAAAGTTTATGCATAGAATAACTTTAGTAAAATATTATTCTAAAACACAAGGAAAATGAGTGAAGGATAACAAGATTTCAAATGGCGAAAAGTCTTCCCGTGGGAGCATAAAGGCTTATTTGCATAAAAAAAGAGGTCATACATCTTGACAAAAGAAGGTTTTCTTGAAGCTTCTTTTATTTAAAAAAGTGTGATGTGTGCTTTTCGCACGCGGCCAAAAATGTAATGTTTTCATCCGTTCATTTAAAAGATATGGACGTTCTCTTTGTTGATTTTTTAATACTATTTTTGGTTGTTTTTATTTATATCTTTAATTCCATGCTTTCTTAAAAGCAGCCTGCAGCAGTAACTCTGCCGATCATTCGATATATTCGTATCTAAAACAAATGATAAAATATTATCCCCGAATTTAACTCTAACAGAAACATAAATGCTACTTTTTGAATACCTGTATAAATAACATTATTGAAGCTCATTTTTATACAATACCATTGAGTTGACGCTGGCCTGATATGATCGTATCAATAAAATTATCTATATCATTGTAAATGTATGTTAGTTTCAAGCAGTTTTGAGTATTATTACTCGTTTGGGTAAGATTTCTTAAATTCACTTTATTTAATATACTACACAAAATTTAATCTTTCAAATATTTAGTTTTTCTTGCTTTAGGCCATTAATTTACACTTATGTAAATTAAAATGGAATAACATACAAGAGACTTAAACACCAAAATTTCTCAGATTTCTAGGGAAAGAAAAATTAAGATGTTCCGGAATGTCCATAACAGCTAGCTTGCAGATGTTTATTACTCATTTAGATGGTTCAATGTAGTACGGTATGGTAGTACACTGAAGTATAATACATACAAAAACAGATTTTGGCGAATATCAGCATGGCTTTTAGCATTTTCATCACTGAGATTGCGTGACGTGTCAACATTAGATGACTTATATATCTTGGCTTACTTTAGTTATTTATAGGCTACATGATGCCACATGAGGTGCGTTTACGGGACTAGATTTCAACGTAATTTCACGGTATTTCCTACCCGGGGTGGATATAGCACCAAGACGTAATAAAATTACATAATACCGGTTGCAAATATTTAATATGCTATAATTTAGACGAATTTATAACTTGCATAGGATATGCAAGTGGTATGTTGCAACACTTCTTCTCGTGCTTCATATTGGTACAATAATACTATGGACTTATGGTAGATGATATATTGGTACCGTGCAGAGTGGTTACGCCATAGAGCTGTCGTTTACATCTTATGCCTTATACTAATTGTTACAGCTATTTATAACGAATATGTACGTGACAATTTCCTTTGCAGCGATGCAGATATTTTGTTAGTAGGTTACGATTACGTACGAGTTTACGAAGTGCTGTGTCAGAGTAATATCTGGCACATGGTACATTCGATGTTTTTATTTCTCTGATAGACCAGCTCGGAAATACCGAAACATGTAGTGAATAAGGTTGAATTTTAGCGGAATATAAGTTAAGATGTAGGTGTGGCGTTTTTATTGCATGAACTTTTTTAACCTCCACCCAAAGAGAAGAATGTTATAAGTTTAAATTAAGTATTTATTTGTCTGTCTGTGACATTCTAGTTCTCATGCGGATGAATCGATTTTGATTAAGTTTTTTTTCAAAGTCGAAATCAATCAATTTATTCAATTAAGTCCAATAGGTGTTATTGAACGTTGAATCTACCTTCTTTCGGTTCGAAAGGAAAACCTGGACCGACAAGAAGAACCGACAAGAAAATCAGTCGGCTATCTTTTTTTTTGTTCGAGAGATGACTTAGTCGAGTGTTCATAGCTATGATTAAAGAAAATCTGCTCAGCTCAGTAATGTAGTGATGTGAGCAACTTTCACGGGTCTGATCGATTCGAAATTTGATATCCTGTGACTTCAATGATATCGCAAGAACGCTGCAGCATCAAGTCAAGGTGACCATTTTCTTATTTGGTCATAGTTTTATTTTAGTTACTTAGCGGGTCCGCGACGCCTTTAGTAAAAAAGCGGAAACGTTTATTTTTATTATGGTTTTTATGTTTTTTTTTTTTTTTAATTTTGGTTGATAGTGAGGCTGGTTGGTGAGGAATTCTTTTATTTATATTTAAAACGTCAGTCTTTTTTTTGAGTTGAGTTTATATACGAGAAGGCTTGGTTTTCTGTTTGATTTAATAATTAAATAATAATCTAATAACATTATATTAATGAAATATTAATGAAATAAATTGTTAAAGGAACTGTAAGAGTAACCCAATTTTAGACGTGGTAGAGCCGTGCTGCTTTGAAGCACGAAATGGGCCGGCTCGCCCGGTGAAATACCACCCTCTCACAAAATATTGTCGTGAAATAACAGCATCTATTGCTGTTGTGTTTTGTTCGGTGAGTGAGAGTACCGGTGGCCAATTCCCCCCTCTCCATCCTTTCCCTTCTTTACCTAAAGGCCGGCAACGCACCCGTGATTCTCCGGACGTTGCGGGTGTGTATGGGCGGTGGTAGTCACTTTCTATCAGGTGACCCGCTTGCTCCTTTGCTCCCTATTTTATAAAAAAAAACAATAACACCCAGTCCATAACAATTTAGATAAGTTTTAGACTTGACCAATTATTAAAACTGGGGCCCTCGGCCTGAAAAGCAGTTACGATTATACACATACGAACACACCTTGCGTGTGATCTAACAATGTATAACAATAATTACAAAATCGGCATTATATTGCGAATACATAGCATATTCAAAGCGCAGAATTTAAAATAAATATTATTCGTCGCAGAAAAACATTAAAAATCTTTTTAAGTTATAGCCGATGAACGTCGGAAAAGTAATTAAACGTTGCTCCGATGGGAAATCGACATCGCGGTCAAGACGCTCTCACGAAAATAATATCTACCTACTCTCCATTTCGCATAACCTGTTACGTCTGTTATAATTGAATTCCAAGTAACCGGACTTATTCTCGTTTAAACGAAAGTTTTATTCGAATTTCCGTGCAATTACGAGTTCCCTGAAACTTCCTTAGAGGTTGTCGTTTCATACACGTCAAACGTTATTTCCTTTAGGGACCAATAATTGCAACGGGAATTCGCAGCAGAAATTACTCGAGAATTGGTTCGGAATGTTGTATTTCTAACGAACAGTCCTTCGTACAGAAACTTCTAGAATTTTTCTTACGAAAACTTACTTAGTATTGCCAAATCAATTTTGAACACATGATTAGGTTATATTCGAGAACACACATAGAGTTCTGTTAAATACTAGCTAGCTCTTGATAACTGATTTTAATTCCAATGCTTTATAATATAATTACAATACAATACAAAACACTTCATTGTACTGCAAGTAAATAAATATACAAAAAAAAATGATTACAGTACAAGAGGCGGCCTTATTACTGAACAGCAATTTCTTCCAGGCAACCTTTTTAAAAATAATTGTAGATACTAGTGACAACCCTATGTACCTACGCTACAAACGCCTCATTGAAAATTATACGAAGACTGGCGCCAGTACTAATACTTACAATAAAATATCCAAAATCTTTCCTTTCCAACAGACGTCATTTAAACAAGTTTTCAATTTGCGGTTTGCTTGGATCGAGTCTGCTTACCACGCAAAAACTGGAACATTGGAAGCATGCCATGGATTTGTTCTTGGCTAAAGATTAAAAACAGTTCTCGATGTGAACGAATGATCGATTAATAATTCGTTCGGTTTTGCTAAGTCAACTTCAATATTGATTCAATTTTAAGATGCAATGCGCTCGTATTTGATTTTATATTTAAATGTAATTATAGTAAATAGTCGTGTCAAGTTCAGTAAGAGCATGCATTATTAATAGTTGTCTTCATAGGGTTGCCGAAATTTTAAATATTTTTAACCGACTTCAAAAAAAGGAGGAGGTTCTCAATTCGTCTGTATGTTTTTTTACTCAAGTACAATTAAAATAAATTAATAAATACGATACACATACCTATGTAATTAAATTTGACAGTTATTGAAGTCAGTGTCAAATCAATGTGCAACAACAGAAAGTCTATAAGTTTGGTAGACTTGGCACAGACTTCAGTAACTGTCAAATTTAATTATATAGGTATGTGTATCGTATTTATAAAGTTATTTTAATTGTACTTGAGTTTTGATTAGTAAAGGATAGTTATTTTATACTTTTCAGTGTTTTTTTTGAAGACGGTTTAATTTTTTTAATAATTTTTATTTTTATTTTAAACCCCTTTAGGTGCAGATTAAAATATATTTTGATGTGAATCTGAAGAGGTTTCTAAATGGGTAGCATCGGCTATTGTGTGGCAAGACGGGACGACGCTCTTCCTTAGACCTGTCTTATGATTTGTTAGCAGCATCCGGCCCGCCACCCATAGAATCGGGTGGCCTCGGCTCTTTCCCGTCTCCTTCATTGTCACTTTTTGATCGTCACAAATAAAGGCCAGATGAGCTATATGTTTAATAGCTATAAAAATAAATAATAAGTTCAGTCCAGTAAAATTAAGGAAAATTCTACTTAAACATACTCGTACATAGGGTTTGTGAATGTATTCTCATTTCTCGGGTACGAAAAAACAAGAAATGTTCTTATTATTTAGAAATTGTTTATGTACACAGTGGAACAGTTGTTTTACCATTTGTAATTTTTTATTTAAAAGAGGTGGCAAACGAGCAAGCGAGCCACCTGATGGAGAGTGGTCACCACCGCCCATGGACACCCACAATGTCCGGGAAATCACGGGTGCGTTGCCCGCCTTCAGGGAAAGCAGGGAGAGGAGGGGAAGCGGGGGAGATGGGCCACCGAAACTCTCAGTTACCGAACAAAACACAACAGCAATAGATACTATTATTTCACGCCGATATTCTGTGAGAGGGTGGTATTTCACCGGGCTATCCGGCCCAAATCGTGCTGCGATGCTGCATGGCTCTACCACACGTTTTCAATTTCAGTTACATTCTCTTCCATCAACTTAAATTAGTTACATCTAGTATGCCTAATTTAGCCCTGTCGTTTGTCCTGTAACCTAGCCGGCTTGATGCATGAAATGTATGATATGAAAGCGTATCAGTGTGCGAGTAATGTCTCTGTGTTATACCTCATCCACTAGTAAAGTACGCAATATTCTAACGTATCGTGTCTTGTCTTTTTGTGTATTATAGGAAACACAAGACAAACTTCTGTATTTCAAATAAAAAATTCGAAGTTATCGCGCAGGTACTCTAAAAGTTGAATTTCTTCTTATTTTTTAGAAATATCGCGTACTTAAATGATAACATAAATGGAGCTAACTTTATGCATAAAAAATTCAATACTTTCGTTTAAGTATAAATGGGGTAATTCGGTGCACGGGTGTCAGAAAAAACGTATAAGCGGCAATTGAGCTGTGAATCGGGTGAACGTTAACATACGTCGGGAAATTATGGATTTAAACGCAGCGATTATTACTTCTATGAAGGAAATGCTGCTAAATAAAAAAAATTAAACAATAAAAACAATAAAACTACTAATGCTATTTAGATATTTGACTTGCTCGCTGTCTGAGGACGACGAATTAAAGAAATGTATTTGTTTCTATAACATAACAACAATAAAACATGTGTTCCATAACAAAATTGTAATTGTCTTATGACTTATGGAATTACATGTAATAATTATGTCTGTGAACGAAATTGTATATATGGGGAGTGCGTTTTCGAGGGATGGTAGATGTGACTTGGATGTGGAGAGACGGGTAGCAGCCGGCAATAAAGTGAACGGTGCTCTGTCCGCATTAGTAGGCAGTGTGAATATATCTAACTCAGCCAAAATGGCCATACACAATGTGGTGTTGGTGCCAACTTTATTCTACGGTAGTGAGACCTGGATATGCCCGAAATCGAGTGAAAGTAAGATAAATGCAGTAAAAATGCGATCTCTTAGAAATATGGGCGGTATTACCCTTGTGCACAAAATAAGCAATGAATAAGCAATGAATAAATGCAGTATGACAGGGTAGCACGACAGTGTTATTGTAAAAATGAAAAAAGGAATGCTAAGATGGTTCGGTCACATGGAAGAATGAGTATTGAAAGATTGAGGAAGAAAATCTTTACAGCAAAAAAAGCCAAGGAAGACTAAAACTGACTTATGAAGATCCAATAGCTAGAGTGTTAGCCGACGGAAATGTCAAAAGGACTCACATACCTAGGCAGAAATGTGTAAGGAGAATGATGAGATTTGAGTTTTTGATTTGTCCGCCTTGTCTTCGATTACATGGCTACGAAAAATCTGTAAAAAATATTGAACTTTAAAATAAACTGTAGATTGAAGGATAATTATCAGGATTGTAATAATGAAATCCTTATTTTAATTATTTTCGTTTGATTATTAATTGTCCTATTTACCTAAATATTGCAGAGTCGCAGTCACGCTATTAAAATTTTGAACAAAGAATATTAATTTGTTTTGTATGGATGACGGTTGTGATATCGAAACGTATATTTTGTCATAAAATGAGAGAGCAGAGTGGCACCGAAACGCAAATTAGAATAAACTAATTTCGTACATTCGCGCAAATTGAATCCTCCCCTAAATCAGTGTTAGGATTGACGCGGGAACATTTGTTTTTTATTGCTAAACCTTTTCAGGCGAGCGTTTAATCCGTCAATGCGAGAGACTAAAATCTTAAAAGCCTCTGGAATTATTATACAATGCATTTAATGTTTATAGAAATTAAGGTTTTTGAGCAGAGAAAAATTGATATTGATAATCCTAATAAGATTAAACCGATTAGAATCTTATTAACAATTTTATTTGGCAAGGTGTAACTGAGATTATATTGGTGTATTTACAGGGATATAAAAATGTCGTACCTATATTCATTGGTATGCTAATTTTAAGTTATCTGGTTTTTTGCTTAAAATATTTAAAAAATATTACAAAAATTAAAAATAATTAACAACTTTCTTGTTAGTTTTTTCAGCTTTCTTCTTAGTTTGGATATCCAGAGATGTAGTAGAGAATGTTATGGTCTCAATTTAAGCACTAAGCTAATTTTGATTTGATGTGTCAGACAAAAAAACCGATGAAATGTCTTATCTTCACGCTATATCCCTAACGGAGTAGTCAGAGAGCACAGAGCGCCAAACATCGCAGCCTTATTAGTCCCGAAATGTCTAGTACGGCTTATAATACAAAAATGAATTCATAAGAAACCTATACTTAGAAGAATGTTTTTCTTTTTATTCTGTGTAAAATTCTGACTGCCAGTATCACCTTTATAAGTGCTATCAAGCGTGTTCGGTGTATCAGACATTTCTCGTGAATGACTTTTCTATAAGAAGCCAAAGTGCAATTCAGTCGTTCGATGTCGACGGTCACGTTTCTACCATTGTTGCGATGACAATCGCACTATTTACTTCGAAGCTGGGTTGGGAAAGGTTTAGTTCAAAATTTAGCATGTTATGTTCTTAGGCTTTCATAAATAATGGTTAAACATTTTCATATTAGTCAAGAAATTAATCACGAGATATAAGTAAAACAAAATGCCCCTTTTCGCCTGTTTTCCTACGTATTATAGACACGAAAACTATCTCTTAACGTATCACTGAGTACTCATCCAGCTCATTGTGTGGTACCCAAAATATAAGTTTAGTTTAACGCTGTGTATTTTACTGGATATATTATTGTTAAATAATTTCTTAGACTTTTGCGGTTCGTGTTCAATAAACAATAAAAATAAATAGATTCTTACGAGATAATAAGTTTTCATGAGTTTCCTGATATTTCAATGCCGTTACTCTCTTTCTGGTTCGAAATTCTTATATCTCTTCACTACAGGAATTCACCCAAAAGTCGCCTTGACTACACGTTCTGTAAATATCGTAATGTTTTTTAGAACTTGTTGGCCTTATAGTTCTTAATTCTATCATCTAATTCTACATATTGGACAATTTAAAATGCAACAACGTTGAAATATCGGGAAAGTCGAAAAAACCTATTTTGCCGTAAGAACCCTTTTATTTATATTAGGTACATTATGTATTAGGTACTAAATAATTGAAGAACTTCATTTATATTACGCATTTCTTTCACGCGGGAGAAATCTTGAAAGATGCCCAGCTTCCGGGAGGAGACTGGATTATGTGAAACCATTACCCAATAAAACTTTGTCGAGATTGTTCTTGATTTTATCTAGTGGTTTTGGGATTTGTAGGTCGCGGTGAGGACTAACCCTCTTCGTCCTCGTAGCACCTCGCAGTGCTACGGTAGTATGGGCTACAGGCGTTGCAGCTTGAAGTAAACATTCCTCTAAGCACTCTAAGGCACAACATTCTTCTGAAAAACATTCATTCCGGTATTGATTGACAATTTATCAATTGACATCAAATCTAAGATGTCAAATTAACATCCAGTTAAATATTCTTAAATCTTAAAGGAGCGTAATCTTGCAGTCGAAACTTTTAGACTCTGGGGCGCAGAAGGCTATTGACTGGTTTCTGATATTTGTAAGCTTCGATCGAGGCCGAGATTGAGACTTCGGGGGACCGTCGGGCTTCAAGAGGTAATGCTACCAGTATGCTGGGAGCCTTAAGTAATGACAGATTACTAAGCGGTAACTTTGAGCAAGTCTAGTCTATTTGAGATAATGATTAGTTGTAAGTTGCAAATATTAACGTTAAGATATGTACGTACTGATTTATGTCAATAAAAAGTTATGTAAGTATATATTTTTATTTAAATCTGTTATAGAAAATTTAACGGAATGGGATTTTCTCTAGAGATTATATAGGATTCTGTGCTAGGTAGAATGTTTGCTTACTTTACAAGTAAATATCGTCTACGTGGCTACGAATCTGGCATTCTGTGTTCCCCAGTTAAGAAGCCGGTCACGTTTCATATGTTTATGTGGTCGTTACGTAGCAAACATTTACCTGTGTTGACTGTTTGCTATTAATTCTCTCACCATCTGCATTATATGGAGTGTATTCCACATAACAGTAAATTATTACATGCACCAAGATATTTTTGGGCTGTCCAATGACTCGTTATGTTTGTGTTTTTAAATAAGAAGAGTTAAACTTTACTAATGTAATCAATAAATGTAAGAAGCTCGGTTTGTAAACGAAAATATATTTGTATATAAAAATCCGCCTTTCGTCTCAAAAGAAATATGAATTAGACTTAAACAGTATACTCATACTTTATTCAAATTATAATCCAACAGTAACCTTTGTGAAATGCTTCTTGGATAAAACCGGTGAGTAATGGTTTTATTTGAATATTTTTGCCATTTCTTTTTTCTACTTTTTAGTTTCGCGGTTCTTTTCTGTGTTTTACATCAATAATAAAAATTGTAATAATAAGTACGTAGAATAAAAAAAGTCTGTATGTATATTACCACTGTAATATACTGTTTTTATATTTTTAATAACGCGTGTACTTTTGGAATACGAAAAAATGTGTTCTTTTTTAGATTTTTTCAATTAGGATGAAAAACGCTTTTCTTCTCATTACCAAGATTACATTTATAATTTGTATTTGTGTTTAATGTAGATAGAAATACAGAATAGATATATAGTTCGTAAAAGAAAAGAACATTTTAACAACAACATTGATTAATCTTAGGCACAATAACATAATAAGTTGTTGGTGAAGAAAGATAATTAACTGACAGCCTGCTAAAACAAAAGGTTTATTGTGTTACTCTAAATATGTACTAACTAGTTAGAGTTACCCACATATAATTTTAGTCAGTTTCAATTGTGTTACACACTTAGCATTGGAATTTCAAATTGTATAAATGAATTAAATTTGGATACGAGAATGTAAGGCGTTTAGCTAAATACTCTAATACTCATAATATATAATAATATAGCTCTAATACTCATGTATTCGTTCGCCTTTTATATTTGATTTCTTCAAAAGAAATGCGACGTTTAATCTTGAAATTTGCCAATTTATTTATTTCTTTATACTAATACATAATACATACATAAATATCTTCACGTTGTATACCAAACGGGATAATCAGAGGACGGAGGGCCACGAGTCGTAGTCCTTACATACTTCTTTCGCTTCCTCAAATCTCATCATTAGCCTCACACGTTTTCTTCTAGGAATACGAGTGGTTTTGACATTTCCGTCAGCTAACACTCTGGCTATTTAATCTTCGAAGGTCAACCTTGGTCTTTTTTCGCTTCTGCTACCACTCGCTTTCGCTCTTTTATTTTCTTCGTCAGTCTTTCATCACTCATTCTTTTGATGTGCCCGAACCATCTAAGCATTCATTTTACAATAACACTGTCGTGCAACCCTGTCATACTGCGTATCTCTTCATTGCATGTTTTGGCCGCGAGGGTGACACCGCACATATTTCTAAGAGATCGCATTTCTACTGCATTTATCTTATTTGTTCTCTAGACGATACACACCGATCATCTGGTCTCAAACTAAAATATTCCCTGTGCCATGAGAACCAGACGACGACAACTGGAGGCATCTCCTTGTACAAATATTATAACTTAAGTACAGTAATAATTTTATACATACGATAGAAATATCTATATAATTAAATTTGACAGTTACAAAAGTCGGTGCCAAACTTAAGAAACTAGTGGCACCGACTTCAATAACACTCAAATTTAATTGTATAGGTATTTGTATCGCATGCATGAAGTTATCACTTGAGTTTTGATTAGTAAAGAATAGTTATTTGAATTTTTTTTAATGAACAATAGTGCACATAAAGGAGCATGACATATTATATTGTTTCCGTGATTGTAACTCACAGAACACGAAAAGACAATTAATATTTATTTATTTCTCGAAAATTTAAAACAAATATTTATAATATACTCTGTAAAGTTACCTAAAGCTTTGCGTTGGTTTTACTTCTCTCGCTTAATAATTTTTGAGATATAATTTTTTGAATGATAAGGTCAAAGCGCATGCCGGTAGCGAAACGTACATAAATCGTGTTCGTACATGAAGTCGATATTAAAATATAGGTTCCCATTAGGGGCCGACTCCTCATACATATCTGGCTAAATTCTTTAATCCGTATAGATTGGGTTACGTATTTTCAATTCCATCGTATAGTGCATTATACATTTGACCCAAACCTAATAAATGCGCCATCGACAGATCCAACGCGTCATCAAAAAACAAAGCTACTTACCCCCATACAACCGCTTTGTTCAAATTTCTCATCACGTCCTCCCTTTACAAGTTTAGCATTGCAAAATTTCGCCGTTTTTAACTGAATCGCCGCCGATTTGTCGCGATTTGTTCTGTAAAAGTGTCACGTAGATACACTGGGACATGTTATTGAGTGGTTCCCTTCAAAGACTTCTGGAACTCATTAGAAGCGTATAGTTGCGCTGTGTACAGAAAGGTTCAATTGTACGAGTGCGTCTTTTCTACTTTTCTTTCGACTTCAAATGTTTTATTTTATTTCTCTTAATCTATACATACGCCAGTATTTGTACGTTTAAAAAATTACTCAATACGTAATTTCAATTTATATAGGTTACAAAGGTATTTTTTGGCGGTACGCAATATCTTCCACAACACTTCATTAAAATTATTGATTGAGACGTAATTTTGAAAATTACGTTCCCCGCTAATGACAAAAAATTAAAGAAATAGATAAAATAATGTTTTCATTAAAAAACTTTATTTTTTCAGCAGTACAGTACGAAATATTAACGGGTCAGCTAGTTTTTATTAAAAAATGGTAAACTTCTAAACCTAATTTCTGGAGATCTGGACAATAACAACAATAACTAAAACAGAATTTTCACTATACTTACTATACCACCTGCTCTCGGATCGTGTGCGCTAATACGTGCTAGCTAGATCGTATATATTAGGGAGGCTAACTTGTAAAGGTCTTTAAATAACTATTTTCGTAGGACTGAGCAGTATTATACCGACAACTGGTGTCGTATTCAGTGGTGTTTTCTGAGTAAGAAAAATGGTGTTGTCACTTTCTCAATTGGTGGCGGTGCCAAGCCTACCAAACTAATAGGCTTTATGTTGTTGGACATTGATTTGGCACCACCGACTTCAATAACTGTCAAATTTAATTATATAGGTATGTGTATCGTATTTATAAAGTTATTTTAATTGAAATTGAGTTTTGATTAATAAAGGATAGTTATTTTATACTTTTCAGTGTTTTTTTTGAAGGCGGGTTAATTTTTTTTAATAAAATTTTTTTATTTCTCCTTTTTGAGTGGTCTTGATCTAAATAAATATCTAGGGCAGGTCTGCAAATAACTTCATTCTAATTCCGGAGCGCAACGATATACAAGAGAATCGTCAATATAAATAAAGTTTATTTATTTTTATTTATTTTATTTATTGGGATAACAAAGATCCAGGTTTATAACCAGGTCATGTTATCTAGTGTAACTTCGAAGTCCAAGCTTCAATATCGGTGAAATTCAAATAGGACCACCTCTGAAGTATTACTTACCAAACGAAAAAAGAATTTTTGAAATCAGTTTTTTAATGACGGAGTTATGAGGTAACAAACATACAAAAAAAAACATACAGACGAATTTAGAACCTTCCTTTTTTTGGGGTCGGTTAAAAATATTTAAAAAGGCTTATTTCCAGGAAAAAGTGTCGTGATTAAACGTCGATTTAGTTCTAAAAAAGCAACGACTTATAAAAAAAACGATATGAAATGAAACTTCATTCAAAGTACACTATATTATGGATATTATTTTTTAAATTAATTCGTTTGCTAGGTAATACTTCAGAGGTAGTCAAATTAAAATTTCACCGATATTGGAGCTTGGACTTCGAAGATACACTAAATAACGCGATCTGGTTATAATCTTTATTTATATTGATGATTCTCTTGTATATCGTTGCGCTCCAGAATTAGAATGAAGTTAATAGCAGACCTGCCCTAGATATTTATTTAGGTCAAGATCACTCAAAAGGAAGATTGAAGTCGGTGCCAAATCAATATGCAACAACAGAAAGTCTATTAGTTTGGTGGGCTTGGCACCGACTTCAGTAACTGTAAAATTTAATTATATAGGTATGTGTATCGTATTTATAAAGTTATTTTAATTGTACTTGAGTTTTGATCTGTAAAGAATAGTTATTTTATACTTTTCAGTGTTTTTTTTGAAAGTGGTATAATTTTTTTAAATAATTTTTTTTTCTGTAAAAAGGAAGAAATTTATGACATTTCCACAACAGCAATATTCAATAAGAATATGTACTTGATCTCAACATAATTGATATGTGTTTTTAAAAGGTACTTGTTGCAAACTAAACTTAGACACATTATTTCGACTTATTAAGAAAATCAAAAAAAGGTCTGATTACATTGCAGGATTCGAACCCCCGCACTTCAGCGTGATAGACTTACGCTCTAGCCATTGTGCTATTGAGAAGGAAAACTCTGTTGCAAACTTAAAAACTTAAACTTAAACTCGACTTTGTCGCCCTCTTGAACCCCTATATTGTAAATTTCATCGAAATGGCTAGAGCCGTTTTTGAGAAAGCGGTATCAAATATATATATTGCTCGTTTAATATAATAATGGACATGCGAGCTAAAACTCTGGTTACATGTTTTTCGTAAAACAAATAATACAATTTCTAAAAATGGTTGTTGTTACAGTCGAATATCGATATTTGTTTTATTACGGGATATTCATAAATATTCTGTACAATTTTTCATATACACATTACTCATGTTGTTTATTCGATTTGGATTTTGTTTCCTCTATTCTCAAATAAAATAAATATAAGTAGTCGAATGCTAGATGATTGAAACGTGAATAGCATTTTTACCCCTCGGCGTAAAACTGAGAATGATGAGGTTTGGTGTAGCGAAGGAGGTATTATTTGCTTATAAACGTAACAGCTACAATGAAAAATCTTATAGTAATTGTTTTATCCATGTATCTTAACTAAGAGAACTTTCTAGAAGCGTTTAGCGTAAAGGCATTAAAACTATAAGCATAAAGCGTGTAACATAAGTATCTACAATAAACGAATGTCAAATTCTAATCGATAATTAGAACAGTATGTCAATTTGATAAGTACACTACGTTGTACTGGGCACTCCACAGCTCACGGCCTATGTGCCATAGTGGCAAAGCACTTAAAATATTGAACATGGGAAGTTTTGCTTAATGAAGACTTCATTTTATGTACAATAGTCAAGCTCAAGTAGGTAGGTACTATTAAGATATTTAAAAACATTGTAACAAAGTCAGGCATTGGATTGCTGATGTCAAGACAAGTTACCTGCCTTGCTATTCAATATGGCTAGCCAGCTCTCCAGTCGAACCAATCTCGCCAGCAGCAATAAAATCAACATCTAGTAATAGCCATGATCAACTATAGACCATAACAGACTACCCATCGAGGAGGTGGCCTCCAGTAACGTTATATATAACATAAGTGATTATGTTTTGATACGATCACTGACTACGTTGCGAGCTTTATATAACGTAAAGGCTTAAATTAAAAACTGTGGGTATAACCCTGAAATTAGAGAGACATTCGTGACACGGTTATTAATTGGTTTACCGCGGATATTACATGGATTTCGTAAGCAGAATATATTACTGTCACTTATAATTAAAATGAAACATTACAGCCTAAAGAATAAGGTCAAATTCCTCCTGTGTTGCAAGTAATAAAGGTGGTTAGAGTGTAGTCGGGTCTGACAAACAGCTGCAGTGACCGGACGCCGGCGGCGGGCTCAGGACAATGACGGACACTGGCCATCCATCCGGTTAACGGTCCGTGAAGTGAACCGTTGACCTTAACACGTGACATATATCTCTTCCCTTCAGCGAACGTAGATCACAACATTATTGTCTAAATTAGATAGTAATAATCCATATATGTACATAAAAATCTACCTTAGTGTTGTTATTACAATAATAAGAAATTAATTTCCGATCATTTGTTTAAATATCACAAAAATAAAAATAAGGGTAGAAAAAAATAAAAACAACTTCATCAACCAAATTAAAAACTACTCTCGATAGTAATGTAAAGTCAAAGCTCATCGAAGCGAAACTTTTATGTTAAATAAATTCCTAGAGAAAATAAATGCGTGCATTCCACCGAATGCGCAAAATATTCAAAACGCAAAAAGTTTACTTATTTTTCATTTGCGGCAGCAGAATATCCAATATGTTTTTACGTATTCAATTACATCATAGATATCCTGCTTCCTAGATCTAACTGAAGCTATAGAAACTCGTGTTAATTTTGCACAGCAATATACGCCAATTATTCAATAAGCAGAATGTTAAATAGATAGTTAAATTCTTTGTTGCGCACATTCTAACAAAAATCGTTTACAATTAAACTTAAAACTAATGTGTGCAAGGCGGTCTTATCGCTCAAAGCGATCTCTTCCAGACAACCTTTGTGAAAGACACTTTATATGAAACTGCAGTGTAGAAGAATAATCTCAATAAATAAATAATACTCATAAAATATTAAACATAGAAATAAAGATTAATGATGATTTAATTATATCATGTTTAGTTGCAACAACTTTTGCAAGGTATATGAGAAGGTTTTTCCTAAAGATGGCCAGTGACTTGGAATGACCGACATGAGAAGGAAGGTCATTCCACAAGTTCAATGTTGCTTGCATATGAGAAAATATACGAACGACCGACATTTGCAATCAATATCGTGTGTATGCACCGTTGTTATCAATAACAGCTCGGATAGATTCGCCTAAGAGAGTACAAATGTTGGTCCTTCGCGAATTTTCCCATATGTCTCTACAATGTTGCACGAGATCCTCTGTTTTTCTTTCATTACGGTGATCCCATCTCTACAACATTAAATAAATTTGTATGGGGTTAAGGTCAGGCGATTTAGCTGGCCATGGAATCACAGGGTGTTGGAGGAACCAAGCATTGGTTATCCTTGCAGTGTGCGTTCTACTGTTATCGCGCACGTAGAAAACCCTGGGCATTTCTTGCTGTGGATACACAACTCGCAAAGTGGGTAGCATACTCTCCTTCAACATATTGACATAATTGATGGCATTTGTTCTAGAAGGTAGCTCAACGAGTTCTTCCACTCCATCAAAAGTCATCCAGCCCCAGAAGTTATACGGTCTGACTCCATTACGTATAACGTTTTTTTCTTGGCAGCGCGTATGGTTATACCGCCATAGATACAGTCGGCCATGATCACTGGATTTAAACGTTTTTTCATCCAAAAAAATTGTAGACGACCAATCAAAATTTAAATATTGCCGTGCAAAATTAACACGTGCAATTTTATGAGCTTTGGTTAGATTTACTATGCAAGCAGAATATCTGTGGTGTAAATTCATTGAATGTAAATGATTTCTTATGGTCTTAGTATGCACATCGAAACGCTCCACAAAATGTCTAGTTGGTATAAACCCATCTATTTCGTAAGCTCGTAACATTTCCAAGCGTTGTTCATTTGATAACGCCACAATGCCACGATTTTCTTGACGATAGTCTAGCACGTCGCCTTCTTCCGCATACATACATATAAGTTTACTGTATTGCGCTAAAATAATATAATAAATAGTTTTGAAAAAAAATATGAGGCTGAAAAATGCGTTGATAGATTAGTGACATTATTTCGAGAGAATTATTCATATCGGTAATATGAATAATTCTCTCGATATGGCACTAATACTGCGCCCTAGTTGGTGCAGAGTAATAATACTGTAACGGTTCTCAGTAGAAATTGCAGGAGGTATTCATCGACCTCTACCTGTTTAATTTTAAAATTCGCAGTAGAAACTCTTTCAATTTTAGTATTGAATTTTAAGTCCTTGATGAATAAAAGTCGAATGTGGGTCGGTAGCTCGGTGCGAACGATTTATAAGTGTATAGATCCGTGTATTGGGACTTTGAGTATTTTTGAGAGAAAAACTTATTTTTAACTTCTGTTTATTATTAAGTAGCGACTGCTACTTTACACTAAATAATAATTTAAATTGGTTATGTAAAAATATTATCTGGTTTTTGTGAGTAGTTGAACAATGACTCCTTGTTGCTTACGTGAGTCATTGCAACTATAAATCTCAACCGCATTGGACTTCTTTCTTCCCATAGCAAGAATAGTATGATACACCCAGTTTAACAATGCTACCATCAGTTTATTATGACGCTGTATTAGTTTTATTTATTATCGAATCATAAATCAATACTAAAGGACATAATCCGTCATAAAATAATCGCACTCACTAACAACTCAATTTCTCGTCATTTGTGTTTGTTTGGAATATCTTAGTTGTATATTGGTATCCCGAC
The DNA here is from genome assembly GCA_907165235.1 of Zeuzera pyrina. NCBI lineage: Eukaryota > Metazoa > Arthropoda > Insecta > Lepidoptera > Cossidae > Zeuzera > Zeuzera pyrina. The sequence goes on along the minus strand of OU015624.1, from coordinate 21,494,213 downwards.
CATCTAGTAAATTTTTCTTAGTATTTATCTATTCCATTCAATTAACTTAAAACAATTAACACAAATTATGAAGAGTGACTTAAACATTTTTATTCGTGATCTACGACCAAATCATAAGGGTTCCAAGTGTGACTACGCATCCATAAATTGCAACTAATTTTTATTTACTGTTCTTTGGCACATGTCGCTCTTCGATTGTCGTAATTTGTGTTAGTTCAGAATACGGAGATTACCGATTGGTATCCCGTACGTTTATTTTTCAATTTTAAATTTAGAAATGACAAAGACGCCAATAGAAGTTTCAATTTGCGATTCGGAAAATTCGAAGGTTTTTTAAACTGCTAAACATTCGCTAGAGCCCTGTCCTAGAACCAATGCCATAGGGTGCGAGGAAGAAAGAATTTGCATGCGTTAGGTTGCATAAGTAAGGTGGGCTTTTAAGTTCTGCCAATCTGTAACAAGTTCGCCGTTCTTCGATACAGTAAATCATGTTCATTATATGCCCTTGTGAGCGTGGGGTCCTTGGTGTGCCTTACCCAAGCACACAACCTACACTTAAGTGCCTTAACATAATCATCGTTGAAACCGACCGTGAACATTGCAGTTATGTACATGTGAATAGTGTTTTGATATAACACTCATGTTATAATTACGAAAGGCAAAATTCACTCTAGTATGAGTACGTACTATAGCGTCTTAAAGCGGTAACTTAAAACCGTCTTTAATGGGATCTTAAAAGGGGTTGGGGCGAAATTTAAAAGTATTGAAAAAGTGTCATTTCAAAGTACTACGTTAATTATAATTTTAAATTGAAATCATTGGTTGTTAGGGATTCATATATTAAAAGGAGCAAAGAAACCCTGATGAGATTGCTAAGGCGTCCGTCCGCCTGGTTTTCCGTTAGCCACGGTCGATTTTATCAAGAGCTGTGTGAAGTATAAACTTGAAACATTAAAGGCTTTGATATAAATTGAGTTAGACGCGCTCTACACATTAAATTTTGAAACGTTAAGTAAGAGCTAATTAGCACCAATGCTCTCAGCTCATACCGAAACGCTGTCACCGTCATACCTCACGCGGTTCTACAAATGGTGTTACTAAGAATTGCTTTCTAATAACACTTACGTAAGTATTGTTTGTTTGTTTGTGTAATATTGTTAACCTTTCGCATGCCTGGTAGGGTCTGATAGACCAGACTCACCATAGCCTAAAAACGACGATATCTTTTAAAATAGAAATCTACGAGCGCCGTGATCCTGAGTAGCTTCAGGTCTTAGACTAGTGGTTACATTTCCATCAATGCAATGCAGAATGCATTCCTGTTCAAATACCACGTGTATTCTCTTTTATCGAGAATTTTTTTCTAATCATGTTTCCACGCTTCAAGATAAAAGAGTTGAAGTTGTACGTGTCCAAATATTTAACTCTGTCTCATTTATTTACTTATTCTTTATTGTACACCTTATTCCTAATAAAGATAAAAAACATACAAGAAAATAATAAAAATTACAAGTTTGGCAATACAACTGGCGGTCTTATCGCTCTTGGCGATTTCTTCCAGACAACCTTATCGTCATAAATATACTTAATATGTAAAAATTATGTAAACCAAAATATATAATGCAATAATACATACAAAACAATATATAAATACGAGATGTATACATACTTATAAAAATATAAAATACATGCGGTACACATACATGCTTCTTCTTAGATATCGAGATCCAAGTCACAAAACACACCAAAGTCTGCATAGGCGGACTCATAAAAAAATGTTTTCGTTAATTTATAGAAGATGTTGAAGACATTGTAAGAGAAAACGCATAGTTAACGCCCGATTAAACAAGAACTTAGGAAACCTTATTCTCGGATATTAAATTATAAATTTTATTTCTAATTTAACGTAAGTAGTGTTTTTGTAAAATCTATACTGTAAAGTGTTCAATTGAATATTTTTTCTTTGTGCTTTTTTTCCGAGTTTATAGCGTCTGTAAAAGTGTCGATTTTTTATTGTTAAAGGGATCAATATGGTATTTTGAATAACTTGCTCTTAAGTAGAATTGTATCAAAATTGTATAAAATACGACAGAATTGAAGCTCAATGAAATAAATTAGTTTTAAATAAAACAAAGACTCAAATCTGATTATTATTTTTTATTTTTTCCTCATTTCAGGTTATTTGTGATTATTTGTGACTATTTAGAATTACCAGCATCTTGGGAGTTTATAATTGAAACAAACTAAAAAATGCAGTTTGATTTATTGTACGTGCACTGCCGGATTAACCACGTAGCAAGAGTAGCAATTGCTACGAGCCCCGCGAAAAAGGGTCCCCGCCGCGGGGCCTCGGTGTACTTTTAAATGGTGTACTTTTAAATTGAAAGTACACCATTGATAAAATATAACATATTCCTAAAAATGTAATATATTTTGTAATAAATATAGACTTTGAAATATGTACTAAGAAAGATTTACAATTTTTTTGTGTATTATCGTCAGTTTTAAATTGTTAGTTTCTGATCAAAATTATTCTAAATTGCCAGGGCAACCTCATCTCTGGCTTTTTGTACTTGTCAGTGCCCAATAGGGCCTATGGTGGTCTATTGTACTATTAAACACGAACAAAATTGTAACCTATAGATGGCAAATAAACATATTGAGTATTTAATTTTTTTTACCACTTTATACTTAAGAACCCATAGCAGATCACGGATCCCTTGATAGAATTTGCTACGGGCCCCGCACTTGCTTAATAAACAATGAAGTGTGTAAAACAAAAAATAACAATTTGCTGTCTGTTGACACATATTGTGTAAATACTGTGTCACGAGTATATACTCGTACAATATACATATGTGTGTATTATGTTGCAGCATGCGACACTAGTTTTATGTTACTAGTTAACGTCTCAATTGCCAAACTTCAACTCAGTAAGCGTAAAGATGGCGGTTCTTTCTTACATACGAACAGACAGACAGACAGACATAATGAAATTATGAGGCATACGTTTCTGCCTTTTAGGCTCTGAGCCCTGAAAATCAATTTCTGAATGAATTTTTCCACATCTAAAAGGGTAAGCTAATAGCTTTTAAGAAAATCTTTTAGTACGTTACTAAAGGATCAATTGTATTTCAAACCTACATCAAAAGGTATACAATAAAACTGGCAACAATAGCTCGCTACTAGAGGTATTAAAGTCGTGTCCATTTATATAATTAATGTGGGTGCCGCGGTCGCCGGGCCGCGGTCAAGGGCTAATAGCCTTTTGGGGACGAGCCGACTCACTTTATTAGGCCAATTTCTTCCTATTTGTTACCCAACAACCGACTTGGGGAGATTTTGTTCAATCGTGGCGACACTGTAATTAAATGGAGTTGAGGTTAAAGCATTTGACACGGAATTTCTGAGGTGACGGTAAGTACAATTTGACTTCGCTTGAGTTCGATGAACTTGGTCCATGAAGTGACTTCATGTCCATAGTGGTTTTAAGAAACTGAGTTTTTTTTTAAATGTTAATAAATAGAGTTCTAAATTATGGACGTAAAAATGATGAATGGTGAATTCACTCGCACATAGAGGTTCCATACAACAGATATATAATACATAAATAAATTTGACATCTTGAAATCTAAATACATTTCTGTAAATAAAATTGATGTCTGTCTGTGATTTTGAAATAAATATTTTTCCTTAAATTTATATGATTATTTGCACGTAACCAAAACCCGAACACGCTACTTTAAAATTGTTGTCTGTCTGTTTGTCTGGGCTAATCTCCCAAGTGGCTGAACCGATTTTGACAGGACTTTCAACGATAGGTAAATACGGTTTAGTAGACTTTTTAGAGAGCAATCTACGGCACTTTCTCATAACGGAAAAATATCAAACTCGACACGGGTGAAACTGCGAGACACGGCTAGTGTAATATAAAACTAGATTATATTTATCAGTATATTTTTCCTATTACATTACAGTTTCCGGTTTGTATTCCTAAGTTTTTTAATTATATATTCATAGATTCTGATATAAAGGGGAACGGTCAAACTGAGTTCAAGTATCCGATTTAAACCTTATTTCTGTAATTATCTAATATATATTTTAAAATATAAATTTGTGGAATGGCATGGTATGACATTATGTCAAATTCCAAATTTGTATATCATACATTTACTAAGAATTTCTCTGTACAACGTACTTCCTCCTTTTATTCCTCTTCCCACTAATTTTAATTTCCCTCTCACATTCACTAATACCCCATTTGTTGAAATTCTAATAAAATTTATTGCTCAAAATAATATTCTTCTCTAACATACCCCATCCCATATTCCTAGTATTAATGTTAAATAATACGTACATTAATATTTTTTCTTTGTGTACAAATGTAATTACGAGCGACCCGCCCCGGCTTCGCACGGGTAGCAGAGCCATTTTAACAGGACTTTCGTAAAATCCGTTCTTAGCGAGCGTCTACACCATGAAAGGCAATGATTTTATAATACAAAAGAGGTAGACAGGTTACATGCACTCGAAAAGTGGCACTCCCAAAACTTTGCTAATTAGACAACCTGGACTTGGTCAAAGAATATGAAAAGTAATGTTACAGAACCAACAATGTCATGCAATGCCTATTGCGCATTCAAAATTCTAAAATCTTTCAATAATCCAAACGTTTTTTATAATATACACAATCATGTGATGACGCAGCCACCCAGTTTTAATCATCGTTTACATTTATTAAAAGCAATAATATATAATTCATCATTTTCAAATTTATAATTAAAAAATGTTGGCGATCTTTTTAAATAAATATGTTCTCATGTACATGATTCAAGAAAAACGAAATTCGAAAAAAAGCAAACATCTTTTTTTACTGTCTAATCCCATTAGGTATCAATCATATTTTTTTAAATGTCTTCTGTTGAATTAATTACTAATATTTTATGAATTAGCCACGAATTCGCTTAAAATGTAGTAAGACATTGAAATTGACCAATCACAATGATTTAGAGAGCTATGTGATTTGTTAGTTTGAAATGCAATTATGTTTTACATTGCATAGCGACGCAGTGCAATGTACATTTGTCTCACTTTGTAACGTTGTAACTGGGACAATATTTTACTTGGATTAGTACTAAGGTAACCTATCTACCTCTTTTGTATTATAATATCATTGGTGAAAGGAGTAACAATGCTAAATTTCAAGTTAATCGGACCTATAGTTTCGGAGATCTCGTGATGAGTCAGTCAGTCAGTCTGTCAGTGAGTGGATATTTCACTTATACTGATATAGACATTACCTAGTGTTTTATATCCTGTGGTAGCAGCATTATATGTCCAATGTTGTTCTTACATTTATATTACGTTCAGCGTTTTGAAAGCGAAATAAACCACCCAAAAATAATTTCTTTTTCCTCGTTGTAATAATTTTCATATAACGTCAAGATATCCTACATGTTAAGTTTATTTATTTATTTGGAAAACAAACAGTATCTAAATAGAGCATACACATAATATGTAAACTTATCTCGCATACCAACACAGTTTCCACCATTATTACATACACACATTCAAATAGAAAAAGCATACGAAAGAAATAGAATAGATAATGAAATAAAAGCATAATAAAAACAAAGAATAGGCGGCTAAAAAGTAGATATAAGTAGGTAATATTATGAATTGCAAGCGGAAATCTGTTTCACGAATTTTGTAAAGGATCAGTAGAAGACGTCGGCATCATTAAAGCGTTCGTTATAGCATTCACAGGCTAGAGGATTAAACTATTTTTTTCTATTTTTTATAAAAGAAGGGACAAACGAGTAAGCGAATCACCTGATGGAAAGTGATCTCCACCGCCCATGGACACCGGCAAGGTCCGGGGAGTCACGGGTGCGTTGCCGGCCTTTAAGGGAAGGAGATGGGCCATCGTCACTCTCACTCACCGAACGAAACAACAGCAGTAGATGCTGTTATTTCACGCCAATATTCTGTGAGAGGGTGTTATTTTGCCGGACGAGTTCGCCTAATTCGTGCCGCAATGCAGCATGGCTCTACCACTTAATTTTTTAACTAAGCGAACAGATATTACCACGGGTTTGCACAGTTTTCTGTGCTACAGAAGCCTACAGACTAGTGGTACTGATCCACGCGATCTCAACTTGAAGCATCCGCGAGAAGTGCACCATTCCCTCCGCCTTGACTCCAAAGAAGTAGTTTACGCGCCAAAAGAGCCACCAAGTTCCGTGTCGTGTAAACGTCAAAAATATTTTTCTTATTCAGTTCAGTTCGCACGGTAGAAGCGGGTACCTGTTATTGGTTTATTTCTTCATATATCTCATCTAACTAGCTGTTTAAAGTGCCCTTAAATGTTTAATTTGTGCCTCAACTTGCAGTCGTTGTTAAGTGCTGATAGATACTCAAGTTTTTGTGAGATAGATTTCAAAGTTTTAAATGATATATTAATTCAAAATATTTCTATTAATGTCTCTGATCCCGACCTACGACAACAAATCAGGGCGTTCGCCGCTCGCTGCATTGAGTCATCATTCACTACGACTGGTAAATAGCTACCTTCATCGGCCTGCAGTTTTCTACCTCCCCACGTTCACGACAATAATTATAAGCTGCTTATAAATTGTATTGCAATAAAGGAACCTCATGGCTACTAAATGCAATGCATGTGGTAAAAGCATGCGCTCACTGCAATACATAGAATGTTCAAAATGCAACAAATCGTATGACTTGCTTTGTCATAAAATTCCAAAAGAAATATTTGAAAAATTTTCAAAAAAATATAATGAAAACTGGGTGTGTTCAACTTGCACGTGTTTCCTTTCTAAGGGTGACAGTATCTGCACTCCAGTACGTGGACTCGCCGGCTGCGACACTTCAACTAATAACGATAATATAAATTTACAACGAGGTAATCACGCTAAAACTACCTCATCTGACGATATTGACACCTCGATAATAATTTCGGAAATCATGCAACTAAGACAAGAAGTGAAGCAAATTATAACTAAGACAGCTGAGCTGGAATTATTGAAGCAGGGGTTTCAGGACTTTACAGCTCATTTAATGCTAACTAACACTAAAAACTTTGAAGAATATGAAAAAAGTTAATTTCTGAAGATGTGGAAATAAGAAACTTACGAGAATCACTTTTGCAACAGAAATGTCTTGTAGAAAAAACGAAATAGAACAACTTAAAAAACGAAATAGAAATTTTCGGCATACCAGAGAAAGAAAATGAAATCCCATATTATGTGGCTATGATAATATCAAAAAAGATTGGAGTAGATGTTGTTGACTTGGACATTGACTATGTATCTCGAGCCGGCACATTTAAACAAACAATAAGGAATTCGACATCTGGAGAGCAAACACAGAGATCAATAGTTTTGAAATTCATTAGTAAAGCGAAACGTTATGAAATCTTGAGAGCTGCTAAAATTCGACGTAACTTGACGATAGAAAATATTACAGACGGCTCTCCTAACAAATTTTGTTTTTCTAGACTTTGCCAAAGCAAGACACTGTTTCTAATCTACATAAATGATATATTTAAGTGTACTCCTGCGAATAATAAGGTTATTTGTTATACTGATGACACTGCGATTATGTTTCATAGACCTATATAGCGGGATGTCTTACATAAAGCGGAAATAGGTGTATCGCATTGTCGGAATGGTTGGACAACAATCTGATAACTTTAAATGTACGGAAAACGAAATATTTGTCTTTTCACAAGACCCGTGCCTTTGGACTAAAATTTGATGTCTCGTTGAGGATCCACAACATGTGCAGTAATCAACTCTTATGTAAATGTGAAGCAATAGAACGTGTAGACTGTTATATTAATTAAAACATTGTAATTGTATAATGTAATCTTTAATGAATAAGAACATCGGACATTGACATGACTCAATATGACAAACATTAATAGCGGGAAAAATACTAACAGTTTTTGACAGATACAGATTACACAGGTATACATCATAGACAGCATTAAGTATTTAGGAGTAATAACAGATAACAAATTGTCTTTTAAAAATCATGTTTCTTATCTAGCAGGGAAAGTGAGAAAACTAATATACATAATGCGTACACTTCGCAGCTGCGCTGAAGCAGACATATTGCGAATGGTCTACAGGTTTCTGTGTGATTCTGTAATAACTTATTGTGTAACAGTCTGGGGCGGTATTTCTGTCATTATCATGTTGGAAATTGAGCGAGCTCTACGTGCAGTCATTAAAATAATGTTTAATAAACCATATACTTACCCTACTGATGCTTTATATGGGGACACACGTCTTCTGAGCGTGCGACAGTTATATATTCTGAGGATGGCCTTATTGGTCTATCGACAAGCTTTGACCTTTGAGAACTATAATAGTAACGTTGAAAAGCAGTTGTTTAGAGTTCTACGTTCTACAATAAAATCTACTTTCGCGTAACGTTTCCCTAGACATATGCACTCGCATGTATACAGTAACGTGGCAAGTAGCTACAATATTGGGTCTTACACTTTTAATAAAGTAAAACGAGCTATCGTACTTTGGTTTACAGGCATAGAATACGAAAAAACAGAGGGAATAATTAAAAAAATTACGTAGGAAAAAATTTTGGTGACTTTTTTTATGTACGTGCACATACACACCTACACACATACACACACAAGCATGCACACACACACATGCACATGCCCATGCGTACACACACGCTCATGCATAATACGTATACTTCTTCGATCATAAATAAAGAATTAGATTCACAATCTCCTATAAAATTTAAACAAATTATTGTCCTAATTGACGTATATATTTTTAACATTGTATAGTATAATTCGGCAATATTGTGTTAATCTAAAGTAGACCTTACTGTTAAACCATAAGGCTATAAAAGCTCGTAAACGATTCTTGCATGACATTGAAACGAAGTTTGTAAAATAAAATATTTAAAATGCAATCTTACGTCTCGTGCATAAAGTATAATTCAAATAATCTATTTGCGTTGTTGTTTATGTCATTTTGATTTGTTATGTGAAAGTGACAAGAATAAGACATATTGTCAGGCAATATTTAAAAATATGATTACGAATTCAATAAAAAAGAGCTATGTAACGTTGTTACTATAATGAAATAATGAACACGTAAATAATATTAACATAACATAACTTCACGCTGTATCCCCAACGGGGTAGTCAGAGAGGACGGAGCGCCAGGAGTCGCGATCCTTACACACCTCTTTCGCTTCCTCAAATCTCATCATTCTCCTCTCACATTTTCGCCTAGGTATGCGAGTGCTTTTGACATTTCCGTCTGCTAACACTCTGGCTATTTGATCTTCATAAGTCAGCCTTGGTCTTCCTTGGCTTCTTTTACCACTCACTTTCGCTCTGTATATTTTCTTCGTCAGTAATATTATTTATTTATTAACCGAAAATGAGAACTCGCGTCTTTTTTAGCGTTCTGGATGTATTGTTTTTGCAATATTTGAAGGAGCACTTTGACATCAAATACTCATTTGAGCGCATATTTGGTTCGGACATTTTTGGAGCGTTGATTGTGTATCTAGTTTTTTATTTGTGATCCAAAGATTCGTATGGTAATAATTTTTTTTTTAATTCGTTAAAAAATGTAAACTTAATAAATAGTAGTTTGGTTTCGATTAATGCTGAATTGGACAAAGTTGCAGCGAAATAACCTAACCTCTAACATTTGACTCATTTGTAATGGAATTCTATGTACTTCAATTAAAAAAATCAAATTGTTAACAATGGCATATGATAGTACAACTCTTAACGAAGGAATAGAGCTCGAAAGAATGCTCTACGATGTCGGAGAGCTATACACAACTCTTAACGAAGAAATGGAGCTCCGAAAAAATGCTCTATGATGTCGGAGAGCTGTACACGAACAATTTTAAGAAATTTTCTTGAATAATTTTCAAAATTTCACTCCAAAAAAGAAACTACAGTTTTCAATAACCAAAACCAACATTTTCACCAAGTAACAAGTTTCTAAGTTGCTTTGATGAAAAGTTATTCTTAAATGAAAAAACGCGATTTTTAACGGTTTTTTTTCGTTTTTATCCATGTACAAGGCAAAAATGGATATTGCACAGGACATCGATCGAAAGATAATTTTTATTCCCCCAACTTTTTTGGATACAAGCTCCACTTTTTGTTTTATTAGCGAAAAACTGTTTTTTGGATTTTCGCAAATTTTTTAGGTTAGGTTCGCTATTGAAAATCCGAAAAAAAATAGCAATCTTTCTTAAAATTTACTGTTACACGCGATCATATTTTTTTCCCTGCCCTCAATTATCTGGAGCATTTCCATAGATTGATTGGGCTAAAATGTTGTGAAAACAAAACTAGTGCTAGTTACCTAAGGCATTGTTAGCGAAAACAGGCAATACGATTCCAGTTCTGGTAATTTTATAATACGAGAGCATGATGTCAATGGACTTTGGGTTTTCTAGAATTTAAACATTTAAACTTTCGCGTTGCATTATAGAATATAGCTAAAACGGAAAATTTAACGCGATTACCTTTTTATTCTGGCTTGACGTTTCGACCGAGTTGCATCGGCCGTGGTCTCAAGCAAACTGTCTCTGAAGTCGGTAATTTTTTAGTTAACAAAATAAAGTAACTGATAAAAACTGGATCTTACAACTCAGTGTCGCTGCAGTGCAGTAATTTTGTAAAACTTGGCAGTCGTAACTGAACGATCATCGCCGAGTTGCCCGTTTTTCACTAAAACAGATGTAACTTTGTGTTTACTTTGTCCGCTGTTGAATATTCTGTTGAAACGGAACTCTTTATGTATGAACTTGGTAGTTCCAGTCAGTTTATAGCTCTCTGGAACTTCTTCTGATGAAGTGTTTATTTATTTATAAAATAGTATCTAGAATGCCAAGTGATCTGTAATCAACTCTTACAACGTTTAACGAATTTATATTTTATCAGTGATTAGATTTAATGAAGTGACGTCACAAATCAATTTCACTAATTTCATTAACTTATTTATTTATAACTTAGTTTTACTTGTAAATCTATTTATTTATTTATTCATTTTATATTCTGATATTCATGGCAACGAAGTAAAATAGTAAGCTTGCTTGCTTACTGTGTCAATTTATTTATCTATAAATAGAACGCCAGTGTCTTTCTGAATGCCAATTTGAAGTAATACCACATATGTCTGGGAATGAGTGATAACTAGTGAAACATGGTTTTACACGAGGCACACTTCCCTTTAACACGTAACAAGAGGCTTACATATAGAGGAATTAAAGCTAAGTGATGTGATCACTATTCAGAAGTCGTTGAAATTACCGAAAACGCCAAAACGAAAGTAAATTTTTTGTCGTTCGAAATTCGAATATTCGAAATTCATTTTAGCTTTACTGAAATTTTAGGAAAAATTACTTACTTTATTTTGTTCCGGACAATATTTCTTTCGAAGTGACAAATGATCCGTTAATGAGACGAATATTATATTTTTATTTTTCTGGCTGCCGTACTTAACTTAATACCGTACGTAACTTAATAACTGGCCGAATCTATTTGTCCGTCTATTCTTTTGTCTTTTAATAATTTAAATTTTGAACAATAATAAATAAAATACTTAATAATAAAAATTAACTTAAAATTTTTGTCCTGTTACCAATCTAATAGATTCAGCAAAGTTATGTAAGTACTATACAATTAAATAATATATTCTTCCACAATTAAGATAAATCTAATGACACCACATATGTTAAAATCTGTTTTCCGAGCGTTCCAAAAAATGAACATACATACATGTATACTCACATACATACTATGTGAGTATGAATGTATGTATGTCCATTTCTTTGGAACACTCGGAAAACAGATTTTAACATATGAGGTGCCATTAGATTTGTCTTAATTGTGGAAGTAAAGGGTATAAAATTTCAATATGGCGCCCGAGGAAAAGAAAGTAGAGTGGAAAAAGTATAGCAATATGGGTATCAAATGACAGGTAATAATAGCCAATTCAAAATATGATGTATATACTCGTATATATAATAATAACTAATAAAAGTCGTGAAATGCAGTCGGTTTTTTTTTAACAATTTAGTCTTGTAAAGTGTGTAACACATTTATGTTCAGTTCTTTACTTCGGTATTAATGAAATTCGATATAAACAAAAAGGAAGATATGGTACAAGCGTTTTGAGCATAGACCTTATAAATATAGTGTAAAGGACACATAATGTGATATGTCCTTGATCTTTCGCGAAGAATAACGTCTCTTGTCTTGAATGAACTTGAACTTGAATATCTTGTCTTTCATTCGCTACAGTCATTCTATTTCTTTCTTTTCTGACGTTTTATATAAAAGGCATTGATGTGCTTTTAGTGTCTTTCTGTTGTAGCTGATTCATTCCATTGTTCTAACGTATCATATTTTTCCTTCTGTTTATTTCAATGGCCAATTGGGTAAGGTCTGTTTTCACGAATGAGATGAGAAGCTAAGCATATTTTCAAGCATTTCTTAGTCTTTAAAGACCTTTTATAGTCTCTTGCTTTACTATCGATACATAACAATATTTACACAAGTTAATATAAGTTTGTGGATGCATTGAGACGTGATGTGAATGCCATGAGCTTACCCATCAACTGTAATGACAATACCCAAGGTGCATAACCTCAGTGCTGATTAATAGTCGTAATTAATTTACGTAATATATATTAATCTATGTTATTTTATATTTAGTTATATTCTATGGCGGAAAAATTCAGACTTATGAATCAAATGTGTGTGTGCCCCTCAACATAGTAATATCTAGAACACTTAGAATCGGCATTGCGGTAAGAAAGTCGAGTTATACCAAGAGTAAAAAAACAATTTACCCTCTCATGACGTTTTTGTGTCATGTGTATTTAGAATGTTTAGTGCATTTGTTTTGCACGAACTCTTCTTATACGAGACTCGTATTCATATATTTGATAAAATATTTGAGATATACGCAAAGTAGTTATCACTTGAATTCATAATCTATCTTTGTAATAAATCAAAATATCGTAAAAAAATAATGAAATACTCTAACTATCAATTAACTATGAAAAGAGTATTTGTGTGAATTGAACCTATCGTTTGACTTATGTTGTCAGACAATAACGGAGAAATGTGATTGTTTCCGTTTTAACTAACATTTATTTTGCACAACTCTTCTCAAACAAGACTGAAAACTGAAAATCAGTGTCAATGACACCGGACTGGTAGTATACACGTCTCGGGGTGACAACTTGGCTAGCTCCGTAAAATAATATTGCGCTTTTATCAGCTACCTAGGAATCTATCTCTGGGTATGTTCTCCATGATAGAACAATAGTGTGATTCAAGACAGCAATGTACAGGATGCTGACGATTTGTTCTATGACTTAATGACACGATGTTGGGAATAAGAAATGGCTGTCGTGACGACACTCATTCCCGAGGCAATGATAAGCGGAATGAATGAGATACCTCCACGACGGAACATCGTCGATATCAACTGTGCAGTGAATTCCCGCTGTCGAGTAATTGTCTCATCTCAGGCTTGTTTTAAACATGAATTTGTTTTGATTGTTGTTTCAACTTTTGCTTGTGAAGACACAAAAGCGAAGTGGAATAGAGCTGTTACATTTTATTTCTACATTTTTAAAGATATGTACCTACATAGAAAATATAATGGCTTTGTAACCGAAAAGCAAAAACTGACACACGTTACACATTATATTTATATGCCTTCTTTTCATCTGTCACGTCTTTCTCGATCTCTTCATGTTTTTTTTTATAATACTAGAGACAAAGTTTGTTTAAAAGCAATATTTTTGGAGTCGAATGAAACTTGATCTTAATATTCATTGACATAATTATTGAAACACGTGTTTCGATTGTTTTTAAAAAACAACCTGTAATGGGGTGAAAAGGTGTGCAAAAGTTTCTACGAGAAAACAGTTTTTCATGGTAAGGATGAAGGAGGTAGATACGCAATCCATAGGTACATTTTGTACAGATTGAGTTGAATTTCTCAAAAACAAGATCGGCGCGGGTGGCGCGGCGAGTAGTTCTAAAATGAAAATTGTATAAATCTTATACTCCAAATGACCAAAGCTGCAGGCAGAAAGCTAGTTATGCAAATGTAGCTCATTTTAATCTAAAAAGCAAGCAAAAATGACGTCCCCTTCTTTTACGCCCAACTGAAAACGATAAGGGTACATGGGAACAAGTCGAAAGTTTGCGCAACTTAATTTCCCTTTGGCTAACTTCTGGGGAATCTTGCCGATAAATCTCATCAATTTGTTAGGTATGAGTGGCGAGCTATCGAGTCCGTTGGGAAAAGAACCCTCCTTATTGAATTACCTTGAAACTACTGGAACCGAGTGTGGCTTTTTTACTTGTATAGATGTAATTTTCTACGTCTATTGCCAGTTTTCCTTCGTAAAAACGTTGTTTTATTAGATTTTAGAGCTTGATTAGATTTTAATAATTTGCCTTCGGACTTTTTTCTGATATAATAACTCAATTTAAGTACTACCTATTTGTTGCAACTCATCAAGAGTAAGTTTCATATTATATTCCTAAATGTACGTCATTCTTCATTTCGGGTGGACATGAAAGTGTGGTGATGTCATGTTGCCTAGCTACACCTGCCTGACTAGCCGAGGATCGCCAGTTTGATTTCCGGCGATCTTTGTATAATACAATTTAGAAAAAATAAATATTTTTTCTTGGAGTCTGGATGTTTTACTGCGTACTCTCCCAGTTTGCTACCCAGTTTGTTAGCTGTTTGGTACCCAAAGTACAAGCGTGGTGTTAGGTTTGAAATCATGTAATTGGTGTAATTGTTCGAAGTATTTATTTATTTATTTAAAAAGCAAAAAACGTCATTCTGGTGCCACTCCTAGCAATAAGTGATGAGTTATAACAACCAGATAGTTGCTAGCTATTGCTTTTAACATTACCTTATCCTTGAGTGACTCTTACCTGATAGTTAATGTTTTTAAACTTTCACAACTTGTACACATCTTATAATTACAACTAACTAGGTCTATGCCATACTATAAATCTTTTTAAAATGCCTTTATATGTACACGTGTGTGATGAATAAGTGTGGTTAGTTGTCAGGAATCGTACACTACAAAGATGACACTTATCCTCATGTCTCTCTATGATAACGATTTGTGCAATCCGGTCAAATGGGATAAGTATTAATACGAGATAGACTCAGTTAATAGGAATATTATAAAAATAAGATTGATTTATTTACTAGTTATGGCCTCAATTAATTGAAAAATACAGAAAAACAAAGCAGGTATATAGTATAAATGACCACTTATTTCTGAAAAGAAATTTCTTCGAAACCATTGCCGTCATTGATTTGTAACAATCACTAGTTCTTGCTGTAATTTAATTTTTTCAAACATTAACGATATCTTAAAAAATACGGTTCATTTTGTGGCTTCGAATATATTTTGTGTGCAGACTAAGCGCCTCTTATTTCTGTTAAATTCCTTGCGGGTTGTAGAAGGCGGCAGATTTCCCCGGGGCCTATCTGAGTTTCATTGATCTGGGATGCAAAGAACATTTTCATTTCTGTCACTTGTTTGTAAAGATAAGTTTTTTAGACGATAAAGCGAATAATACAGGTATAATATACAAGTAATAATCACATGCGTATCTTTATGTGTTCACATATGTGTTTATGTGTTCTCCAATATTGGGGGAATATGGCATTAAATGGCAATAGACAGATCACACCTCTCGCAGAATGTTTGAGCACACAAACTCGGAAATAGAGATCACGAAGTATAGAGTGACCCCTGGTAGATGATGCGACGGCCTGTCAAAATTGGCTAGAATTATTAGTCTTTACGCATTCAATGGCGCAAGAAGACATGAAGACTAAGACAGGCTTAATGGCAACTATTGGAAGAAGCTTTTGTAGCTATAACATTTAGAAGTTATGCTTTTGATGAAATATGTCACAGAGATAGTTAGACACTAGAGAACGGGCATAAGCTATTTTAATTTGTTAAAAAACTGCCCATGAGGGGGTGAAAAGTGGGATGAAATTTTGTAAGGGAAATGCTAAGCCGCTGAACCGATTACAAGCAAATTTGGTATAGGGGTAGTATGCGCCCTCAGACTGAATATGTAACTATGGAACACTTATCTCGAGAGAGCAATGGAAAAATTTTCCACGCGGACAGAGTCGCGGGTATATCTAGTAGTGAATAAAACAAAAATGACATGACACGTTGGTGCTCTAAGTTAGATGAACAGTTTTACTAAATTGACTTGGTGTTTGAATATTCTCACAGGTCGTTGCATGGCATTATTTTAAAGTACAGTATAAAATTTAAGGTATAACTTTTTTTTATTTAGTATAAAAATTATAAGGACAGATTAAAAACAAATGCTCCAAAGAAGCTAAAATTTCTTTAATGATTTAGAATAACCAAGACTTTTAAAGTTTTCCTACTCAGTAGTTAAATATCACGATTAATATCTCTATTCAAATCGGTTAAGATGTTTAATTTGTAGTGGAGTGGTAAAATATTTATATATTACACTTACAGGCAGATTATTTTTTAATTATTGGCAATCTTTAAAATTAAAACTGCTCTTGACACAGATACATTGGGACTATAATTACGTAAAACATAAAAATAGAAATGAGATTAATCTTTAACTCTGAAACCATGAACTTGTCCTCATCAGGTATTTCAAATCATTCGTATTTACTCATTTACTAAAACCTTAGCTAAAATGAGTTTTGCTGTGACTCAATAATACCGTGCAAATTCCGTAAATCAGATAAATCTTTAAAACCTTGAACTCACAATGTAAATAATTCAGGGCCACTCGCGACTTCAGGCCTTTGTACTTACTCTTTCACTGAAACGTTGATTTACGTAAGATTCACTGTGATTTAAAAACTATAAATCCTGTCCTATCCACAGTATTGATATTATTATTAACATGCTGAAATTATGCACAATATGTATATTATACACATAATATATACTGTACTTGTTATGCAAAATTAGATATGAATTGGAACAAAAGTAAGGCTCTGGTGTTTGAAAGAGAAGTTTGACAGACGAAGGATGAACTATGTGTAAATGGAAAATATCTAGAACAAGTGAATGAAATTGTGTACCTGAGGAGTGCGTTTTCTAGGGAAGAAGATGTGAGTTGAATGCGGAGAGATAGCAGCTGGCAATAAAGTAAACGGTGCTCTGGCAGCATCGGTATGTAGTGTGAATATATCTAACTCAGCCGCAATGGCTATCCAGAATGCGGTGTTGGTGCCAACTTTATTGTACGGTAGTGACGCTTGCATATGTCCAAAATTGAATGAATGTAAGATAAATACAATAGAAATATGTACGGTGTCACTCCTGCGGACGAAATGAACTGAAGAGATACGGAGTATGGCAGGGTTGCACAAAAGTGTTAGTGTAAAAATGAAGAAAGGAATGCTAAGATGGTTCGGGCACATGGAAATAATGCATGGTGAAAGACGGACGAAGGTAATTTACAGATCGAAAGTGGTGGTAGCAGAAACCAAGGAAGACCAAGGCTGACGGAAATGTCAAAAACACTCGCAAAATGTGTGAGGAGATTGATGACATTTGAAGAGGCGAAATAAGTATGTAAAAACTGCGACGCTAGGTGCCCGGCTGTCCCCTGTAGCGTTAGGAATACAACGTGAAGATACAACATGTATGCATGTATATCGTATTCCTAATGAGTTAGAGAATGGGTATAATTGACTAGGTATTTCTTATAATAATATTTCATTTGCGGCCACAAACCTTCGTGCATAAATTTACTGTGTCTTACCGTGTTAGAGTATATTGGAATAGCGTACAGCAAAATTGAATTTTGATACCGTATAATGAAAGTGGATAGTCCTCATCACTAGACTTATTTGTAGATTTGAATTAATTCAATATTCAAACTAGTTCATCGAATTGCATCGCGAATTAACTGCTAGAGCTCCATCGATGGATAAATTCAATCTGTTTGCAATCGTTATCTGATTCCTACTACGAATTCATAATTACACACTCCATTGTTGAGTAATTATAAGAAAATCAATGTTATTGGTCTTTGTTTAAAAAAAATAAATTTAAAAATACTTTAAAGGTGAATCAGGTACACGCACAGAGATAATACTCAATATAACACCACTAGGTATATTATATGTACATTATATGCCAGGTGCCACCGACAAAAGAGAGAATGATGTAATAGACAGCAAAAGGGTGACAAGATAAGGTGACATTTTTAGTATAGTTTTGAATAAGCTCGGAACCGCTCCGTATCACATCGTAAAATAAGAAGTTCTTGGCAAGGCACTCAAGGTCATGACTTATCTTCCTTCTTGTTAATATCAATGTTAATGGTAGGTATTAAAAAAATTTTAAAAAGCAATTGACGGTTCTGATAATTAGATAGGGTTAACAATTTTTAAGAAATTATATGCATACACGTAATTACAAAGATTTTCAAAATAAAATGTCCTTTTATTTATTCCTTACGAATGAAGTTTTCTGTTGGTGGTAGACAGAGGCAGAGTATTAAGCAACCAAATCACATCTACTTTACGTCACTGTAAGAAAACGTAAAGTAGGTTTTATGTGAAATTTATTTTTTTAAATAATTTTTTTTGTAAACAAGTTTAACGATTTCTGTAACAAAAATTCTCATTTTATTATACAAGCAAAATGATCCCCAGAAGTAGTCTGTACTTGATAAACTCATTTCGTCGTTTTTTACAAGGGGTGGTAAAGTTCGGTGGGATTTATCTCTAGGTACAAGTTTGGACTGAGACAGCTCCCAGGTGCAATTTCAGTAACTATTGTAAGGAACAGAAATTTATAGTTCGGTTCTTGTGATGTAGGACGACTGTTACACTGTTATTTTATTAAAAATATAAAATACAGAACCTAGCTAAATAATAATATATATGTATATTTTATTGCTTTCTTTTTTATTTACTCTTTATTTTTTTAAGTAGAATATAAAAAGTAAATATTACATACTGTTAAGTCCTGCGTATATTACTGCTAGGAAAATAAAATTTTGTAATCTGTAAATATTTTATATTTTATTGAAATGTTATATGGAAGTAAAAAAATAATAAATGAAAATATAATATGACAGAATAGAAATTTAAAAAAAGGAATATCAACATAAATTTAAAATATATATAAAAAAGGTTTATATGTCGTAGACATAATTGCGCCCACGCATAAGAACAAAATAAATGAAATTAATTATTGGAACTCCATAGAAAATAACTTAAAACACAATACAATAAAAATAAATTACATAAGTATGACTCTTGGATTCATATATACATTAAGAATATAATTTAATTATAGAGACTTTCGAATTCATATTATTGAAATAATACAAATACACTATAAAAACAGTTACACTAATCAAATTGTCCATCAGTTGGTAACACGACGACTTTTGAAAATGCTTTAGAGTGCAATCTTTATCTGATGTCATAACTTCCAATATCCTTACTTTAGAATCTTTGCCAGGAAAGATTCTTGCTACTCGACCCAATGGCCAAGACTGTGGATGTATTAAATCATCTTTCAGTAATACTATTCCTCCTAACTTAATATTTGGTTGGCTAGTTTGCCATTTGGTTCTTTTGTTCAAGGAGACCAAATAGTCTCTTGACCATGCTCGCCGAAAATGCTGCCTAACTTGTTCAACAGATCTCCAGTATTTTATGCGATTATTTGGAATATTTAATAAAGATGGTTGTGGAATCGAAGTCAATGGACAACCTATCAAAAAGTGACCAGGTGTTAGAATACTAAAATCCGACGGATCATTTGACATTGGGCAAATAGAACGTGAATTTAATATTGCTTCAATTTCAGTCGTTAGCGTAATTAATTGCTCAAGTGAAAATAATTTTGCACCTAAAACTCTTTTTAAATGGAATTTGAAAGACTTTACAGCTGCTTCCCATAATCCACCTTGGTGAGGACTGTAAGCAGGAATGTAATGAAATTGAATACCTCTAGAGGAAGTATAGTCAGTAATATGTCTCTGAAAAGTATCATTATCATGAAGATGATACAACTCCCGCAATTGTTTATCAGCACCTTTAAAAGTTTGAGCATTGTCGCAATAGATATCAGAAGGAATACCTCTACGTGAAACATAACGTTTGAGTGCAGAAATAAAAGCGTCACTAGTCATGTCAGAAACCACTTCCAAATGAACAGCCTTCGAGGCAAAGCAAACAAATACAGAAACGTATGCTTTGCTTACAATACTTCTTCTAATGGTTGAATGCTTTATCTCAAACGGTCCACAATAGTCTATACCTATTTTTTCAAAGATTCTCATTTGCGAGACTCTTTCTTTAGGAAGCGAACCCATCATTTGTTTGGCCGATTCAGCTTTAAATCTTGTGCATGTAACACATTTGTATATAATGGCTTTTATTTCTCTGATCGAATTTAGAATGTAAAAACGTTGTGAAAAATTACTAGAAACAATTTTTAATCCTCCATGCAGTAAAAGCAAATGCTCATTCAATATTATAAGTCGAGTGACATGACATTTTTTAGGCAAAATAATTGGGAATTTCTTTACAAATGGAATATTAGCATTTTGTAATCTACCACCGACTCTTAAGATATCCTTATTATCAAGAAATGGATGTAACATCTTAAGATAACAACTATTATTATTTTTATAATCGATACCCTTCTTGATGCATCCTATTTCTTTTGCGAAATAATACTGTTGAATATAACGTATTATAACATGTAAAGCGACTTGAAGTTCTAAGACTGTAATATATCCTATATTTGTCGGAAGTTTTTTGCATTTGCTTATAAATCTTAGAATATATGACATAATTCGCTGCATTTTATTGATGTTAGAAAACTTTGTAAAAAATGGCATCATGTTATCATCAGATGAGACATTTGATATTACTTGCTCAACAACTGAAATGGAAAATTCGATGTCTAACAATTGAAAGTTATAAAATTTGTCCTTTAAATAATCGGGTCCGTGCCACCATAAATTATTATATTCGATAACCTTCGGACCTCCGCCGCGAGACAAAATGTCTGCTGGATTTGACAAACCTGGAGTAAAGTTCCATCTCATACCGTTAGTCAAGACATTGATTTGTTTTACACGATTTGCCATATATGCCGGTAATTTTTCTTCAACAGTGTTAATCCACCCTAAAACTATTTTTGAATCACAAAATAGAAACTTTCTTTTAATATTAATTAAAACTGTTGAAACCTTTGATGCAAGTTTTGCTAAGAGTAGTGCTCCATTGAGTTCCAATTTAGGAATTGTTAATTTGGAATCTATGCCTACAATACGTGATTTAGCACATAATAAATTTATATAAAAATTGTTACCTTTCTTACCTTTAAATATATGCAACAACCATATGCATCCCATGATGCATCACAAAACTCGAGAAGTTCCACTTCCTCTGCCTCATAAATATGCAAGTCACGGGAAATTAATATTTTATCCATATTGGATACTGAGTTATGAAAATCTTTCCAGATTTTTTGAAGTTCAGTAGGAAGAGGCGCATCCCATTCAAGATTATATTTCCAAAGTGTTTGTAAAATAATTTTTGCCTTGACGACTATAGGGCCGGCATAACCCATTGGGTCAAAAAATTTACTCACGCAAACTTAATATAGTTCGCTTTGTTGATATTTCAGGAGTCGGTATGACTTTCCCACTGAGTTCAAATTCGTCATTTTTGATATTGAAAAAAGACCTAAAGTTTTAACTACTAAACCCTGATCAAGATCTTTTTGTTGTAAACCGTATTTTTCTTGTGGAATGTCTTGTAATATAGACATGTCATTGGAACACCATTTATGTGGATCAAAACCACCTTGTTCCAGTAAATTGTAAAGCTCTTTTTTTAAATTAATTGCACCTTGATAACTACTGTTTCCGGTTAAAATGTCATCAACATATGAACTTGTCAAAATAGCTTCGCTCGCTAGTTTGTATTCATCTTTAAATCTGTTAGCTAGCTCAACCAAACATCGAGTAGCTAAAAATGCTGAACTGGTCAGGCCGTATGTAATTGTTTGTAACTGCAAACACTGTAAGGGCTTATTTTTATTTTCACGCCAAATAATATTTTGTAAGACGCGATCGTCAGGATGAACATAAATTTGTCTATACATATGTCTAATGTCGCATATAAGAATATATTTGTGAGTTCGGAAACGTAATAAAATGTCGAACAACGATTTTTGTACTACGGGTCCATTGCAAAGGACATTGTTTAAAGCGGAAACATTTACCATATTTAGCACTTCCATCGAATACAACTCTTAATTTAGTAGTTAATCTGTTCGGACGAAGAACACCATGATGAGGAAGGAAATAAAGTGGTCGTTCTTCTGGCAATCAGTTATCCATATTTCTTATTTTAGCGTGCCCTAATGTAAGATATTCGTTAATGAAATCAGTATATAATGAATGATATAATGCGTCTTTATCAAATCTTTTTTCCAAATTGTAAAATCGCTGTAAAGAAATTATAAATGAATCTGATAAATCGTAATCATTAATGTCGCATTTTCGCGATATACGAACTTCAAATCTTTTATTTTGTAATTTTACTGACTCTTTAAAAACTATTTCACTATAATCATGCTCCGGTAAAGACTCTATAAACACTTCTGGCACCTTTTCAGTATCCCACAATTTTTTTACGTAAAAATCTTGATCAGGAATACATTCTTTTAAATGCATTGAAATTGAAAAGTTATTTGACGGTAGTACGTTACCAGATAAGATATGGCCAAAACGCGTATTAATCAAAATTAATTCGTGGGAACCGCCTTCTCGATGTATAACCGGTAAATCCAACACTTTATTAATATGTTTTGTAATCAATATGGAAGGGTTATCGTATCTCTTTTTAAGTAAATGGAGAGCAGAAATGTAAGATTCATTTGTTAGTGGTAAATTGTTAATAATTTCTAGTGGCTCTCCTTTTAAATATTGCTTCAAATAATATAATTTTTGTACATTTGATAATTTTATGTCCTTATGAATTATGGAATCGAATAGGTCTCGGAATGATCTGTAGTTTTCTAATTGACCATCGAAAATAGATATTTCAATGCGAGGAAGCTTCAAATAGCTCGATGCTTCAGAGCTAGATGTTTTAGACTGTTCATGTACAGAAGATGTCGCACAATCTCGTATTAATCTTTCTATATTTGTAAGTAAATTGTAATAACGCAACTCAAATTCATCGCTATCGTCATCGGACTCGTCTATTCACAATATGCTGCGTACTTTGACAATTTATAAATGTTGATTCTAATGTCTTTTTACGAATTCCGAGCGCGACAGCGTCCAATTCAGTAAACTCGAGACATTTTTCAAGATTTGTCAGGGTTCTTTTTTGCTGCCCTCTAGTTACTCTTAATGATTTTAGTAAAAGAGAATCGCTGCTTACTTGCTTGACCGTACAGTCGCTCGAGCTAGTCTCGGTCTCACTCATGTTTCGGTTTCTTTCTTGCAAATAGTATTATTAAATAACCAAGTTCTTACAAGGGTTTCGGCACCAATTTTTGTTAAGTCCTGCGTATATTACTGCTAGGAAAATAAAATTTTGTACTCTGTAAATGTGTTATATTTTATTGAAATGTTATATGGAAGTGAAAAAATAATAAATTAAAATCTATAATATGACAGAATAGAAATTTAAAAAAAGGAATATCAACATAAATTTAAAATATATATAAAAAAGGTTTATATGTCGTAGACACATACATTTTAGAGAAAATTTATATACTGTATCGCATATTTATAAAATGTAAAGATATAAAGATGTAAAGATAGTCTTTAGTATACTGAGTGAAAAATAATACTTACTTGAAACAGAAGTAGCAGTACAGTAAAAATGTGACCTTATTAATAAAGAGCAATGTCTTTCAAGGAACTTTATATTTTTACATTGCCCATAAACAGAGAAAACAAAGCTTTAAGCTTAATGGAATTTCTTTTTTAGTTTTCTTGAAAAACTGAATGCGTACATACATAATGTCGAATAGATTGTATTTTTATTTATACCAAGCCGTTTCCCGCCCGCTTCGCTAAACAAAAAAAAAGTTTTAATAATAAGTAGCCTAAAACGATTCCGCATCGAATGGTCGTGGTCCCATGTCGATCCATTCAGTAGTTTTAACGTGATTGACGCACAAAGAAAACATAACTTCATTATATATTATATATAGATTATATATTATACATAGATTAATATATGGCACGGTAATATTGTGCAATGTTTTATTATAACATTTAGAATAATTTTGTACATACACTGTGTCCAATGCGCTTAACAGCATCGAACACAAACAAACTTTTATTAGTGTTATGTATAATATGAGATTTTTAAATTAAATAAAAAGAAAATAATAAATTTGATAAAGATAGTCAAGTTATCTTCGAAGATCACTTTTTAGTCTTCGATTATAAAGTAAACTTGAGCATATTACAAAAAAAATATTCAACGCTGCGGTGTGACATTCAGCCCGGCTAGTTGTGAGCGTCCGTGGCACGTCAATTGCTGAATTTGGAATGCAAATTGGAGACTTGACGTCTGGACTGCCATTCTGTTATAGTATACGAACACAACAGAGTATTTGTTGGTGCATAAATCGATGGTTTGTTTTACACTATCAGTCTGTATTTCGTAATGTCATTATGAGATAATTTTTTGATAATATTTGGGAAAACTACGAGAGAAAATTGAACTAGACAATGACAACTTGTAGTCCATCGATTGTACGTTTGTTAAACTTTGCCTGACATTTACATTAGTACCTACACAAAAAAAAGTAACTGGCTTATTTTATAGTTTTTTTTTCTCAAGCCACGTGATTCTAGCACTTTCTTAGGTTTCTTGTCTGTCCAACCGTCTGTCCATTTGTTAAATTCAATGTTCTCAGAAACCGCGATGAGCAAGATCGGAATTTGGCGAGATGAGATCTTATTAACTAATTTATTTTGCATTAGTTAACACTACAATATTTATAGAAGAATTGAAAAGAACGTTGAGTGCTCAAACGCGACTAGACCATTCTTCGTCATGTCTCCTAAATTATTAGACTTAGGCTCGTATTACAGAACGATACTCAAGTGTTAATTACTACTTGACACTAGAAAGAAATGCCACTATTCATCGCATGCAGCCGCATCGCTTTCTAACTGTATTAAAAATTACAAAATTTCCTTAAAGCCGTAAGTGATAATTTAAATTCTTTTAATATTTATTTATGAACGATATTCAAATTTATAAATTCGAGTGAAACAATAAAATCTTGCGACGTTAATAATTCACTTTCTTTTAACTATTTACTGAAAAAAAGTTGATGAAAATGAATACTCAAAAACGCTCGTTGTAATAAGTAAAAAAAATTAGTAAAAAAATTTTTTAAGTGAAACGATTTTATTGAAAAGAAATATAATAATAATGTAAATAATGCACTACAAGCTAAAAAATAATTAGGTATGTCCTAGGTACCTGAGTAAATACGTAAATAGCATTTATAATCATATGAGCGGTTGATTGTTGATAGAAATTTCAAGCGCCCCACGGTTTTATTTAATCTGATCAGTACCCTAGATTGAATAGGTGAGTGATGTGATGACTGATACCTAGGACCTACCTAATTATTTTTTAGCTTTTAGTACATTATCTAAATCATTATTACGAGTATATTTCTTTTCAATAAAACCATTTAACTTATAAATTTTTATTTTACTTATTTTATTTTCAAGTTTTTAGTTTTTATTTGGTTACTTTATATTTCTCATTCTATTTAGTGTATAGAATGTCTAAACTCTAGATCCGCCATGCACTGTATTCTACATTCATTTAATACCCATTACCCATATTAAGGGGATTGAAACAAATATGTAATCCGCCATTTTGTGACGGCGGCCATCTTGGATTTACAATGATACTGAATATATTTAAATGTATCGTCATCAGAACTAAAGATGTGTACCAAATATCAGATCAATCTGTCAACAGAAAAGGGATAAAATTTCAATGACTAAATTTGACCCAAAACCAACAACAACAAATAGGGCAAGCTACATAAAACCGTTTAAAAATACACTTTCCAACAGCGATTTTACACGTTTTAATGGGTT
Source organism: Zeuzera pyrina (assembly GCA_907165235.1). Taxonomy (NCBI): domain Eukaryota; kingdom Metazoa; phylum Arthropoda; class Insecta; order Lepidoptera; family Cossidae; genus Zeuzera; species Zeuzera pyrina. The sequence goes on along the minus strand of OU015624.1, from coordinate 21,467,971 downwards.
TACTTAGTATTTTTCCCTTGATTTTTATTGGTAGGAAGTTATCAATAACCAAATTAATTTCATTTCTATTTTAAATTATTATTGCATAGAATAAAATAATAAAACTGTTAAATCACTAAAATTCGTTTTGCGTATTGTGCTAGTCTTTAGGGTTCCGCAGCCAAATGTCAAATAACAGAACTGTTTTGATTTCGTCTTGTGTATTCGTATATCACAGCCATTTTACTCGGAGACTACTGACACTAGTCTGAAAAAAAATGATTATGACATACAGAAAAAGGCGACTCCAGAAGTGTTCTGTTTCTCTCTTTCATGAAGCTTAAATGCATCTTAGGAATAGATCATAGCAGACAGATGGCTTCTATGAACCGCTATACTAAAGTGCAGTGAAATTTTGAATAAATAAAATTAGGGCCGGCACTTCATATATATAGGTAACTTGAGGGGAGAAGAAATATTCCAGTGCACATCTCCGTCACAGTATAAACATAATAGGAGGACGTTTTCATAGAAATCCAGTATGCGTGCTTTGTACGTGTGTGCTCTAATACGAATGCGTCGTGGCAAGAACACAACGACAACATTTTGGGCGAATATGATCAATTATTGTCAAGGAATATATTTTTATTGTAGCGCCAGTCGGGGTCGCACGCGACGCAAACATGCGACTGCTTACGTTTGTCTTTAATTCGTTCCTCACATCATCGCAAATATAAAAATGTCTAAATCTCTTAAACGAACGTATTATAGTGTCCTTAATTGCCTAAATTATTTTAATTAGTCAAATCCAGAGTTATCAGTTATCATTCTTCAACATAACTACAAGACATTACATTTAACGAACATAAAAAACTTAATGCGTGCATTGTTTTTCATTATTATATTGTAGTGGTGTATGTAGTAGTATTATATGATATATGATAGATTATTAATGTAATAATTAATAAACAGTGTATCTCCGAACTTCGTGGGTTTCACTTGTCTTTAATCCCGACAGGACATGACAACCCTGCCAATTATGGCATAGTTCGCGCGCGAGTTCTTGCTCCGTAAAAGGACTTGTAATCATAAACGGTGATGTAATTCATTTTAAATATCATTTAATAATGGCTTATTACAATCTCGATAGCTGTGAACTATTAGCGCTCTACGGAAAACTGTTTCGTGATAAAAATCGAAATTAAGATGGGTGGTTTGCAATCTACTAAATCTGAAAAAATTATATCCATCCAAAACGCGGTTGGACGAAATAACTCCAGTCATTTAGAACAACTTAAGTATCACTTGTCGGCGACGAATATTATGTTGATGGTGATTGGCGTGTTAATAGCTCTTGGCGGAATGATTATCGTATACCGAATGTATAAGAAGTGGCACAGCCACACATAGCAGACGCGTGCAATGGGAAGTCAACGAGTTCGCATTGAGGAGATATGCGAGCCTACTTCATATACATCGGGATTCAGCATGATCATAGATTTTACATTTTGAAAAATTTACCCTCTAAAACCGACGATAGTATAGGACAGGATCTTTTAAAAAAATACAACGCGATTTTTAATATTGAGTTGAACTTTTTACAGGCTTAAAATATAGCTTAAGGTTTAATATATAGCCTTATAGATATAAGGCTTAATATATACAGGTGAACTGTTTGGTTTTAGTGGAATAGTTTGCTGTTATAACGGAGTCATATTTAATTTATCTCCCGGTAGATTAAAAACATCAGGAAACTTTGCGCAAATATTTTCTGTACACTTCTGATTTTTGTACACACAAAATCGTAAGTGGTAAAAGAAATGCTTGAAGATGGGATAATAGAAGAAAATATGAGGGAGTGGTCAAGCCCATTATTATTAGTACCGAAAACCCTGATTCTATGGGTAACAAAAAATGGAGAGTGGTAGTTGATTATAGAAAATTGGACAACAGCATACAAGATGACAGGTTTCCGTTGCCAAATGTGTCAAAAATTCTTGACTCGTTATCAGGGGCTGTATATTTTTTCCATTTAAATCTTTATCAAGGTTCTTTCAAGTGGGTTTACACCCTGACAGCAGGCCGTTTACTTCTTTTACAACAGGTCAAAATCGATACCATATGACCAATGACCTGACTACCTATGGGGCTCCAAATAAGCTCAATGCATTTTCGCGAATGATGACTATTGCAATGTCGGGCCTTAATTATGAAAAATGCCTAGCCTACCAAGATGCACCTTTGGGTGGTCACTAGTGTCCCGTTACCAGAATTTAATTGACGTCTTTGGTAGGCTCCGCAAAGTCAACTTAAAATTAAATGCGAAGTGTGAATTTTTACAAAAAGAAATATTACATCTAGGACATATTGTCTCTGAATAAGGTTTTTACCAGACCTGACTAAAACGAAAATTGTTTAGGACTATCCGAAACCACAGATTACTATGGAGGTTAAACGTTTTATAGCTTTTACCATTTATTATAGACCATTTATCAAAAATTTTGCAGAAATAGCTTTTCTCTTAAATAAACTTTGTTGCAAAAATGTACCGTTCATGTGGACAAAAACAAAGTAATTAGTCCACCTGTGTTGCAATATCCAAATTTTTCGGATAGTAATACTTTTATTTAGCAAACTGACGCGTTAGCTACAGCATTAAGCAATAATGGTGGCCTACCTATAGCTTACGCTACTCGAAGTTTGTATAAGGCGGAAGGAAATTATCCTACCATTGAAAAAGAACACATTGCAATGGTATGGAGTGTAAAATATTTCCGACTATAATATTTATATGGAAGTCATTTCGAAATACAGACCGACCACAAACCATTAGTCTTTCTGTTTGGAATGAAAGATCCCTCAAGTCGATTAACTAAATTTAAATTGCAAGTGGAAGAGTATAATTTCACGCTTGAGTACATTAAAGGACGTGATAATGCAGCTGCAGATGCTTTATCACGCATAGCAGTAACATCGGAAGATTTGAAAAGTATGTGCTCGGTTATGAATGAATTGAATGTGTTGACAAGAGCGCAAAGGAGAAAAATGCAAGATGATAATCAAACCAGTAAAAATCAGTTGGCGATTAATGTTCCTACTGAAAACTCGAGGCCCAATCAACCAAGAGTTGTGGAAATAATTAAGAAACCGAAAGATTTTACTGAGTTGTCACTAATCAGTATTTTTTTTTATTTTTTTTTTATTGTTCAAAATATTAAAGAACTAAACAAATTAGAAAGACGAAGTATGGTAATGGAGTACATGAAAGCATTTATTTATGTGCCAGTTAATTCAATGATTTATTTAAACCCAAAACTTGATCGTCATTAACGCGAGGCGAAAAGATGAGTGATTTAGAATTATTATGTAAACAAAAAAATATACAAGAGGTGTATTATACAAAACGAAAGTAATAAAGAATTCATAGCTATCATTATTAAGGGAAGTAAATATGCAAATGGGTCCGGACCCCATACATGCGTATTGAAAGGCGTTCAAAGAATAAATAATCTAGATGACGGACGCGTTATTCTAAACGATTTTCACTTATCGCCTACGAGTGGCCACGCAGGCATTAGGTGAATAGCAAATTATATTAAAAATATTATTTTTGGCCCAGTTTAGAGAAAGATGTAAAACAATTTGTTATGAAGTATGAGTGTCAGAAAAATGAACAGTTCGATCAGTCTGAAACAACCTGTGATAATAATTACAAGTACCGCGAATAGCGCATTTGAAAAAGTATATCTCGACATAAGAGGTCCATTACCTAAGGATGAATAGCGGTTATTGTTAGGTACACATATTACAGTGCGAGCTAAGTTCGTTTAACCAAGTGTAACCATTATATCTAAATAAAATAAAAATGAAATGTCCATTATTTTAGATTTTAAAAAGTATTCAAAGTATATTATGTAATTTTTACAAAAAAAATGTATGCCATTTTTTAGTGGAGCGGAAATGTAGTGGTGTATGTAGTAGTATTGTAGATATATGATAGATTATTAATGTAATAATTAATAAACAGAGTATCTCCTAACTTCGTGGGTTTCACTTGTCATTAATTCCGACAGTACTAAATGTATAATTAAACGAGATGGTCTGCGGAACTCACGCCTAACGAAACAATTCTACGTATTCGGCCGAGAGTATGCAATTCTGTTACGCATGAGGCGGAAGTCTGACTTCTTTCCTCTGTCTTTATGGTATCTTCGATAATGATACAGTGGTTTCAAAGTACCTTTTATAAGTCTATATGCGTTTCTAAAGTCGTAAAAATTGTGTAACACTTCTAACTTTTCAACTATGGGGTGGATAATTCTGATAAAGTTTGAGAGCCCAAAACTCTTGAAAATTAGTTTGAATGGTAAAATATGTTGTGTAGTTTTTTAAATTTGGGGTATTTTCTGTTATACGCTCAGCGACACATAGATACCTTTTTACAGTCTTACATAGTAATTTTAAGAACCGCTTGGAAATACAAACTTATCTTTACTGCAAATTATGGAAATTGGGCATCCCGATTACAAAAGCCTTCGTTATATGTGGTCCGGTACTTGGCCACTTGGCCGGCTTTTTAATGGTTTCGCTCTCTGTTCTTTTTTTTCTTTCTTCATGGCATGGCGTACAGATTAGCGCATTTGCCAATGTCACGTATTGTATTATTATGTAGAATCGTTATCATAAACCTTCTCCAGTAAAGTGATAGTAGACTTTACTGAAGTTTTATAGGACTTCTTGAAATAGCGCGAGAACTTCAGCTACACATCGTTATTTAGACCTACTCCATTCTTTTCACTTACACAGAGCTTTAAAACACAATATACTAAAAATAGAAAATTTAAATATAATGCGCTTCTTCTGTTCCCGCCAAAAAGTGCGCTCTCTATTCAACCAACAAAAAACAAATCAGAGTATTTTTGTATTTTTTAGCGTGTGACGAAGTTGCACGCGCCGATGTAATACAACTTATTATTTCTTATTTCATTCATTTCAAGTGGCCAGTTTTATTTTTTTAAATGCTACCAGTTTTATTATTTTATATATGGCCGGTTTTGCTTAAAAACGTCCAAAAAGTATAAATTCTTACTTGCGTACATGAGTACACACATACTCTTTTTTTAATTCCCTTCGACGAATTTGTGTATTCCTGAATATTGTACATATATCCACATCAAAAAAGTCTAAGAAACACGCATCATTTACAGAAACTGCATGTTTTATTAATTGATACTTTATTTTTTTCTTAGAAAAGTAGATTGGTATACAATCTTTTTTGTTCTCGGAAGCATATACTGGCTGATTTTAAAAATAGAACCTTTTCGGTTGTGTTTTGTTTTCATTAAAATAAAAGCTAATTATTTTTTTCCCGATTTCATGTGTTTTCGTTGCTTGATAAATTTGGTATTTATCGCACTTTTATCATTTTGAGATATACAGTTTTTGCAAAATTGAGTGGTGAGTCATTTTTTATGTTATAGAGTGACGCCATTTGACTGCTGATGAAATGCAGAGCGCTGTAGGAATGCTATAAGCAGGAACAAATCAGTCAGAAGGGTAATAGTGTATCGTCGTCCCGGAAATGCTGAACGGCTGAGATTCGTCCAGGAAGTGCCCTTACAGTGGCTCCACAGTGATGGTATGGGCGGGTATTATGAAGAACAGACTAACTGAGCTCGTTTTTGTAGATGGCAATATGAACGCTGAACGTTGAAGATGTCTTCGGGCCTTATGTTTACCCATTTGCACAAAGTCTTGGCTCCAATTTCACGCTGATGCATGACAATGCGCGTTCGCGATAGCTCGGTGGACTAGAGAGTACTTGGCTATGGAAATGTCGGGGTATTGCCGTGGCCTGCATAATCGCCAGACCTCAATCCCATCGAGCACTCATGGGACATGCTCCAGAGACGTGTTCTAGAGAACCTGGACGGAGTGTCGACAACCCAACAATTGAAAGACTTGTTAAAATTCCATTGGTACCGGTTTCCGCAGGATCAGATAAACAATCTTATAAATTCAATGAAAAATCGCTGCCGACAAGTTTTAAACAACAGAGGCGGTGACACTTTGTATTGAATTACCAAATAATTAAAAAAAATGTCATTATTTAATTTTATAAAATATGATAAGTTTAATTTCGTTTTAACTTTATTTTATACTACGTATGTTACGGTACATATATTGTTAATTACTGTGATTAAATGAACAATTGAATGAAGGATTTTGTTGCTTTAGTCACTAATGCATCAAAAAATGCTTAGTTATTATTTATAAAAGAAATATAAATATATTACAAAAGAAAAAATCGTTCAAAATTTCAAAATCCTACATGTTGCTTAGACTTTTTTGATCTGTGTATTTACGATACAACAAAAATGATATTACCTATTTTATACTTAATTTGGTTTCAATGATACAGTAAAGAATGATATAATATGGTTTTTTAGTTTAAATCAGTAAAGTACTGCTTTATATGATAATGATGAAATGAATACGTAGTTAGAAGAAATATATATTACTCTCCGAAGAAGGATAACGTTAAGCCTAAAATATGAGGAAAATAATTCGTAGTGAGTAAAACAATAAGTGCGCTCTAAATCACCATGATAAGCTATAATTACAAGCTATAAAAATACTAATAACAGTAACCGATAGTAAAAACATTCGCATATTTTTGGATAAATGCCAAATAGTGCCATGAATTGTTTAGTTTCATACTTTATTTGTGATACAAAGCGTTTATAGGTATATTATCTTTTATTTAAAAACCCGCTAAGTATATGGCGTAGGTACTTGCGTGATTGGTGTTAGGTAATGTCAGTTGTTGCCAATTACAAAATAAAGTCGTGGAGGTCTTTTATTTAAAAAAAAACTATCCAACATATTGCAGTCTAGACATTTCTTTTCCATAAACATTTCATTTTGAATGGTCATTATTATTATTTCAGAAAAAATGGAACACTACTATGAAGGGGATGTTTGTGATTGGGTCACTACTTACTGTAACCTTCCTTTCAGCTGCTTATGTCAAAAACGCTCTGAAAAAAATGCCTTTGACAGACATAAAAAGGAGATGGCGACTCCATTAGTGTTCTGTTTACCTAATTTTAGAAAAGCATAAAAATGTAATGTAAGCTTTTATTCAAAAAGAAATAGTAGATCATTTCATAGTAACCTAATTAAGAAAAATTTGTAGGAACATTTTTTAAATTAATTTTATGATACTATTTATATATTTTTTGTATGGAATAAAATAAAGCTTTGTAGTTGTTATTATTATTATTGATCATTTTATTAAACGGTGGTATGTCACCAGTGTAAGTATTAAGCTCTTCTTAATTCTGACATCGTATAACGACATACTCTTAAGTAATGAGTAGCGCCAGTAGATTTTTACATAAAAATAAATTCAAAGTAGTAATGCAAAGGAGTGTGGAACGTTTGCTATAAGTTCACCATTCAAACATATCGCTATTATGCTAGAGCAGCGTAGAAGGAATATAACGTACATGCAGAATCATGTAGGATGTATTTCAAAGTAGATTTCAATATATTGCAGTATTTGTATGATGATTCTTTGACACCCTCGCTTTGAAAATAATTTTCTGCACTTGCACCTGCATTTTTATTACATTTCGAATATGTGCTTATGTAACATAAGTATTAAGACGTTACGTATTAATTTTTTATATCGCAGATGTATTGTAGTTTGTTGTAGAAGCATTAAATGGAACTTGCTCTCTCAATTCTTTTAACCTTTTAGTTTAGTAACTAAATAATCTGTGCTTTTCATCTAATCTCATAAAAAAATTAAAGTTGAAGTAAATTAGCTTAGAGCCAGTCGGTTGTCGTAGCAATTTTAAACAAAATAGGAATTAAAACAAAAATTGAGTCCAAAATACACATTATTTCATTTCATAACATAACATATCTTCACGCTGTATCTCCAACAGGGTAGTCAGAGAGGACGGAGCGCCAGGAGTCGCGGTCCTTACACACCTCTTTCGCTTCCTCAAAATTCATCATTCTCTTCACACATTTTCGCCTAGGTATGCGAGTGCTTTTGACATTTCCGTCTGCTAACACTCTGGCTACTTGATCTTCATAAGTCAGCCTTGGTCTTCTTGGCTTCTTTTACCACTCACTTTCGCTCTGTAGATTTTCTTCGTCAGTCTTTTATCACTCATTCTTTCCAAGTGTCCGAACCATCTAAGCATTCCTTTCTTCATTTTTACAATAACACTGTTGTGCAACCCTGTCATACTGCGTATCTCATCATTGCTTATCCTGTCTGCAAGCGTGACACCGCACATATTTCTGAGAGACCGCATCTCCACAGCATTTATCATACTTTCACTCGATTTCGGGCATATCCAGGTCTCACTACCGTACAACAAAGTTGGCACCAACACCGCATTGTGGATGGCCATTTTTTGCAGTGTTAGATATATTCACACTACCCACTAATACGGACAGAACACCGTTCACTTTATTGCCAGCTGCTACCCGTCTCTCCACATCCAACTCAAATCTTCCATCTCTCGAAAACACACTCCTCAGATAGACAATTTCATTCTCTTGTTCTAGACTTTTGTTTTTTTTTTTTATACAGTTACGCAGTTAATTTCTTTTTTTAATTTCATGTTTTTAATTTATGGTATTGTTACCAGTTTATGTCTTTTGTCCCTAGATACACAATTTCATTCACTTGGTCTAGACTTTTGTTTTTTTTTTATACAGTTACACAGTTAATTTTTTTTTTTTAATTTCATGTTTTTATTTATGGCATTATGTTACCAGTTTATGTCTTCGTGCTTTACAACATAGTCAGTGTAAAAACGACAAAATAAATCGTCTGCGACATTTGGACTGAAAGACGACCTAACAGACAAATAGACATTACAAAACGATAAGGGTTGGTGTAGCTATTTTAAAAATGAAGCCAAATGTCGCTTCTTTACCGCAAAAAGTTGTGAGGTCTCATGTAGAGCCAAGTTTAGCCTTCTTCACTTCACTTCCCTTGACTAACCGTTTAACTAATTGTTTGATAACTGTAAATCTTTATCTATAAATAGTATTTCGTAGGTGTGTGTGTGAGTTGCTTCGTAAAAAGACTTATGGAGTTGACGGCGGCTCTGTTGTGCATTCTTAAGATTCAAAATTATTTCATAATAAATTGAAACTTTTTCTATAGCTAAGAAAATATTGACTAACAATTTTCTTTATAATATATATACTTCATTTTAAGTTTTATCTTACCTAATCTCTAATATATAAAATCAATGTTTGTTATTTTGGTCGTATTTTATGGGCTGGCATACTGTTTAATCGATTGAGATAAAATTTGGTATGGAGATAGCTTGAATCCTGAAAAGGGCTTAGGCTATTTTAAAAATAAAAAACGTGGACGAAGTCGTCAGACAGTTTTGAATAAAACCTAACATTTATTTAAGGTTTGAAATATAAGATGCTTGATTTATTTATACCGACCATCAAATTTATAATTACTTTTTAATCTATTAGATTACTTATCTCTTAAGCCTAAAACTTAAGCTAGATAGTAAAATTTATAATTAAATTTTGATCTTTCTTTACCTATCTGTTAGACCCGAAATTTAAATTTCTACGGCAAGGATTAAACAAAATATACAACATTGAAGTGAAATGCGCACTAAGAGATCATCTGCGTTAAATCACCTACACTAGGTACCAATTTCATTAATGATCAATCTACATACGTATATTTTTAAGCTATTTAAAATGTTTGGAAGTTTACATTTCAAGGGGACATTAGAAATATGTGCGGTGTCACTCTTGCGGACAAAATAAGCAATGGAGAGATACACAGTATGACAGGGATGTACGACAGTGTTGTTGTAAAAATGAAGATAGGAATTCTAAGATGGTTCGGGCACATGGAAAGAATGAGTGATGAAGGACTGACGAAGAAAATATACAGAGCTAAAGTGAGTGGTAAAAGAAAATAAGGAAGCTCTGTAGATCTTCTTCGTCAGTCTTTAATCACTTGATTTTTTTATGTGCTCGAACCATCTAAACATTCCTTTACTCATTTTTACAATAACACTGTCGTGCAACCCTGCCATACTGCCTCTGTTGTAAGAGGTGTCTAAAGGTCACAAGTCAAGGTCACGGCCAAATATATGCGGTGTCACCCTTGCGGACAGGATTAGCAACGAAAAAAAAAGAAATATGACAGGGTTATGCTATCCTAATAATATTATATTTTTATTGTAATGTGTTGCGTTGTGAATGTTATGGCTTAACTTTGTTTATCAGACCTGCCACTGAAACAGTACATTACCAGGCCATTTGAGGATAAAAGGTTTATATTGCTCTAAAGCAAGAGACGTAAGTCCCTCAGCTTGGCAACGAAATCTAATAATGTGACTTACATAGCGCGAAATCTGCCAAGTGCTTATTAACTGTGAACTGTTCTTTGTTATTTCAGTTTATCGCTTCAAATCCGCGCTTTGTATTTGGACTGTTTCCAATTGCTGCGAGTGGAAGGCGTTATCAAGTTAAAGATCTAATTATGGATAGGTATAATTATATATTTGTTACCTACTTTGGTTGAAAGCTGAAAAGTTGATTACAATCTTTTTTATGTCCAGACTGCTAACCATTAATCATTTATGTTTGTACTTTTTTTTCATGAATCACAGTATATAAGAAGAATCGTATTACGGTTGGGGTTTCGTACAGATTATTTGTTTGTATGTTATACTGTCTATCTTAGAAACTAAGTAATATACAAACACGAAAGACGAAGTGATACATGTTATCGAATTTATTAAAAAAATTATAAAAAAAATATTGTGTAGGTATTTATTTAGGAATCAGGATAAGAAAAGAAGTTTAAAAGTTATAGCATATATGATATATTGAAATTTACAAGGTCCTCAAAAGACAAAAAGGGTTGGTGGTACTTAAAAAACATCTTGTTGATATTACAAAATACGATACTTTTATTGATTGAGTATTCAAACTCAGTTGACCAATCTCCCGTTACCTCCGCTGATTCTGAAATTCTAAAAGTATCAGGGTATTCACACTTCACAGCAAAAATGAAAAAAGTCCTTAGTTTTATAGATTTTTAGAAATGAAATATAAAAATTTATCATTTTATAACCATCGCACGCTCTCTTTGCACGAGTAAAACTACACTTGGTTGATTTCTTAATTTTACTTTCTTTTTAAGGGTAAATAGAATATAAAGAAAAAACGAAACGAAAAAAGAATATCAGTCAGAAAGGACGGGGCGCCAAGCGTCGCCGTGCTTACATACTTCTTTCGCTTCTTCAAATCTCATCATTCTCCTCACACATTTTCGCCTAGGTATGCGAGTGCTTTTGACCTTTCCGTCGGATAACACTCTAGCTATTTGAACTTCATAAGTCAGCCTTGGTCTTCCTTAGCTTCTTTTACCACTCACTTTTGCTTTATAGATTTTCTTTGTCAGTCTTTTATCACTCATTCTTTCCATGTGCCTGAACCATCTAAGCATTCCTTTCTCCATTTTTACAATAACACTGTCGTAGAACCCTGTCATACTAAATATAATAAAAAAGAATATATTTTTTTGAATATATCATATCTAGTCGAAGTTGCCACTAAATATGTATACGATATCATTAATATCACCAGAGCTTAACTTAATAGAATGTCGAAAAATGCGACATTGCTGAACCCTAAAATAACTAATGTTACCAGCGTGCATATATTGCCACGAATGTGCACAGTAAAAAGTGTTCCGTGCACTCGCTATAGGACAGGTGATAAAATGCTGCAGAGAAGTTATTGCCATGCGATAATGCATTGAGAGGTACCTCGGTTCCAACGAACATTGTTTTTTCCATAAGTGTAACAAACTGAAATTAAAAGTTAATCTTTTTAATTTTTGCAACACATCATAGGCAACCCATGTTTTTAATAACGGTGTCGATATTTACCTTAAGGCTAATTAATGCCTTTTCTCAATGTTTACAAGAGCAAGATAGACTTATGAAGATCAAATAATAATAATTATATACTCAGTCATTTCACACAGCGCCATCTAGTCCCAAAGTAAGCAGCACAGTGCTTGTGTTATGGGTACTAGACAACTGATATACTATTTATATACTTTTCTTTTTGTAAATAAATATATATTGTACATAAACACCCAGACTCGGGGTGGGAATCGAACCCGCAACCCCCATTTACTTTCCGACGCGCTTAGCCTTTGCGCCACGGAGGTGTTACTTAATGTAAATGTCAAAAGCGTATGTGTGTGAGGAGAATGATGAGATTTGAGGAGGAGAAATAAGTAAGCAATGATCGCGGCACTTAGCATTCCATCTTCTCTGACTACCCCGTTGGAGATTCAGCGTTCCATTCTCATCAATTTATTCATAACCATCACTATAGGTTCAATCCTGTTGACACATATCATAACATAACATATCTTCACGCTGTATCCCCAACGGAGTAGTCAGAGAGGACGGAGGAGGAGCCTGTTGAAACGTTGATATTAAATAAGTTGTTAAAGTAAATATTAAAACGACTTACACGATTATTTACGATTGTGAGATGAAATTGGAAGTGTTTTGTATTAATTATGAAAACTTGATGGTAACGACTTTGTACTTTGGCGAGGTCAAAAGGAGGCAGGTTATACCATTTATACGTTTATATATGTATATGTAACGTATGTGATACCATATATGCGTATTTGTTACCATTTACATAAGTAGCCAGAGTGTTAGCAGACGGAAATGTCAAAAGCACTCGCATACCTAGGCGAAAATGTGTGAGGAGAATGATGAGAATTGAGGAAGCGAAAGAGATGTGTAAGGACCGCGACTCCTGGCGCTCCGTCCTCTCTGACTACCCCGTTGGGGATACAGCGTGAAGTTATGTTATGTTATGTTACATAAGTATGTGTTAATACCACATACAGATTAATGGCCTTTCAAAAAGGAATGGATTGTGAACTATGAAAATATAAATTTTGTGCATGTTATTCGAAAACCTAATTTTTTTTTTAAATAATCATTAAAAATAAAAAAATCGATTACTTAAAAAAACTTCCAAAATCAAGTGAAATAATTGTAATTCCATTCTAAAAGAGAGAAATGTATGATCATAAAGCATAATATGATCACGGTAGAAAAAAGTTTTTAAATAAATAAAACCTGTGACTTTCACGTGAATTTCGAGCTCGAGTTAGCTCTGCGGCACGTCAACCGTAACAGGGTTATTCCGAACTAGAGTATAAATATTGGACAGCGTTTTGTGGGCTTTGATCAAATGGACTTTTTTGTTAAATGTTATTTTGTCTGGAAATGTAATATGAATATTTTATGAGGGAACTGGTTACATTTACAATACCTTCGTTTTGATTTATGTTATTCGTTTTGATGAATTGTAATATACACGAAATACTTCAGGAGTGATTAGGATAGTGATTGTTTTTGACTTTACTATTTATTAATAACGAATGTGTACTCTATTCACAAGGAAACAATATTCAAATTTCTGGGAACGGCTCAACCGCGCGGCGACCCGCAGCATTCGCGCGGTTGCCGCGCATTCGCCGAGCGGTTTTAAAACTATCCCACCCTCGCATTCCATGCACTCTGGTCACTCCAGGCAGAGTGAAGTTACTTGCGCTTGACATGAGTTTAGATATATAAATATATATAGTATTTTTTCCTCTATTTTGCGGCATCCGCGTGCCGACCGCGTTGTGTTGGCGCGAAGAAGTTTGTGTCGAATAAACGCGCCCTTATAATTGTGATTGAAGGTACATTTGTTCCTTTAAAGTGCTTTCGTAAATATTAATATTTTTCAAGGGTTCGTACACAAATATGAAAACCTTTATACTCTATTGTTTCCAATCATCTGTCATAGCCAATTTTCTCTGAAACAAAAACGAAATTCGACGTAATAATCTTACGAAAATACATAACGTTACATTAGTTAACACTAAACATTATTTTTAAATAGCATACCCATTCAAAAAGTTGTTCCGAATGATACACGAAATGAACCATTTTATATTTCGCACATGTGACGCTGTTTTTAGTTATAATGATCAACATTTAAAATTAGATTTAATCGAAGAACGAACTCGAGACGTGGATAGAAGGTAATTGTAGAGGAAAGTGAACAAATGTGGAATTCTTAACATGGCAGATAAGCATTTCTTTAGATTTCAAATTTAGTCATACTGTCTAAAGCACCCGCATACCTGGGAGACAATGTGTGAGGAGAATGAAAAGATTTCAGGTGAATGAGTATATACGGACCACGAAGCTAGGTGCTCCGTCCTCTTTGCCTAGTCCGCTAGGGATACAGCGAGAATATGTAATATTTTTTTGATTAAATGAAAGGTCAAATGGTGGAACATTGTGTTCACGGTATCTACAGGTGGACAAAATACACACACAAACACAAAGACACAGTAATGCACAAAATAATATCATTACTGATAACGTGATATTACTTTATGCGTTATTTTCCGTTAGCGTCATATTGCATTGCGATACGTCAGAAATTTATTACAAGCATATATTTACTTTTATTTTAATACAAATGAGTACTTCCCATTACATGTAATTTTATTGCTGTGCTAGTTAATAGCATTAACGTTTTGTACATCTGTGTAGTAATCGCGTAAAGTTGTATGTAACTAGGTTGTAGCTTTATGTTGTATCCCTTATGATTGCCTGTTAGTGGACGCTCGAGGCCTTGTGACGGTATTCTTGTTAAGGAATGCATTCAGTCTATTTCCAAACAAAATCGAAAATATTTCGCAGAGAGAATAAGTTTATGGGAAAATAAAGCTAGCTATTTAATTCATGTCGCTGGACTACTATGGTTATGCAATGTATGGCATGACCTCAGAACTTTAACTAGTAATTAGTAATTACTAATTAAAGTAATAGAGCCTATGAGGCTGTTGCTTCTCTTATGTCACTAGTATGTCTTTATAAAGTTTTGAAGTTATACTTCTTTTGACGCCTTCGGTGAAAAAGATCCAAGTGTAATTACAAGAGGCAACGAAAATACGTCATCGATGGAACATGAAGTTAGGAACGAAGAGAGTTTATTTTCTTTCGCGTTTGGCCCCAATCGTGGCAACCAACTGTCACAGTTCGTGGCCACAATTTTTTTTATGGCAGTTTGGACTTTTATGTCATTCATTTCTAGCGACCATTTTTTATTTTCTTTGTACATTATGTGATCACTTTTAATTTTTAATTGATTCATTTCAAGCTACCACTAAGTTTTTTTATAAGTGACCACTTTTACTTTCATTTCATTTCAGGCGGCCCGTTTTAATTTTCTAATAACGAAAAATGGACTAGCTCTATGAAGTTCTTGTTCCGCCTATTGAAGTTATCGGTCCTAGGTCATAAGCCTATGATATTAAATACCACTCATTATTGTCTTTTGAAAAGCAAAACTCTGGTTACTCTGGGATCACGTGACTACTAAAATAATTTTGAAATGAAAATTTGTATTTCGAATTCGAGAATTTTCATCTACTTAAAATATTTTATTAATTTGTTCATCATAAAACAAAGTTAATTGTATTTTTATTACTCTGTGGTAAAAAAATATCACCTCGAAGCCCATACTCGCAACATTTCCTTCTGGTATGGTATTTCACCATTGGTTATAATTTATCATAGACGCTATTAGAGATCCTTTTAGCAAGTATTTAATACTTATATTACTAGTACTAGTAAACTAATAAATCTGTGGTTTAATCTGTGGTTATATATGTAAGCACTACATTAACTATCTAATAAATCTCTATATTTTAAGCTATTTTATGTTCAGTTTCAAACTTATTTATCAATGATTTCGCTTTTCAACGAAGAATTCTCAGGAAGTTCAAGAGCTCGGACTCGAACAGCTCGGTGACTCATTCAGTGCCGGGTAGTTGACCGAGTAAAAGTGGTTGGGAAGTGAAACACGTGTCGATCGATATTTTTATATCATTTAGTAGAAGATGGCTGAGTAATATATATAGTTACTGAGATATTTTTTTTTGCAAAGAAAAAATCCAATGTTATTAACGGCAGAGTCTATACAAAATATTAAAGAGATCGTCTCATCTAAAACCGAAAACCTTATTGTGTAATCAATTGCCATCAACTGAATCTTAAAAGACCATGTCGCAAATGTACATAGTGTAAATGAGATAGAGGTAATTTCAGCTCAAACAATCTCTACTAGTATGCATTAAATAAATATTAGTTAAGAATAATATAAATAAATAATAATAGCATGCACCAAAATGATAATTGAACAATTTAGAGTATGAATGCAAAAGTAGTACCGGGAGTATTTTTAGGTCAGTTCAATTTAGTGGATGGGTTATACAATAGTCACTATACGTCTCATAGAGCGATTGGTTAGGGGGCTGTTATCGCACTATTTACTTGTATGTGCACCTGTTCTGAATTAGTAGAAATAAATATACTATTGTAGTAATGTCGATATAGAAACTAAATACATTTAATGCTGTTTAAGATTACAGATTTATGATAACAAGTTTTATGATTAATAAAAAAACGCTTTTCTTAAGGATGTTTCTTAACCCCTAAATGCTATTGTGTGCATTGCTAATGACTCGAGCCGAAACACATTTTTGTGTATACCGCACCTATTTAATGAGCTACCCCCCTCTGCTCCCGTGTACCCTCTTAGTTTATCAACGCTTGCCAAATAATACGACCCACAAGTAATTATTTTGGGTTTTTGAAATTTTAGAAAACCGGACCCTCAAGTACGGACCCTCAGTGTAAGCTGTCTTGACTAAATAATGACTATATATGTCTATTATGCCGATAATTATTATCGGCCTCACAATGGCTGACTGGCCACCCCTGACCTTAAAAACTATTTTTCGAAAGCCAAGGCTAACCCTGTATTCCATGGCTTTGAGAGTCTCAGCAGAAGGGTCGAAGGCTTTAAGTACAAAGTTAAGGCCTCTTCAGCGCTTACTTTTGCAGCTAGTAGTCTTCTGAACCTTTTCCGTGCGGATCCTGATAACTTTCTCTTACGAGGTTTGTCAGCGGTTTGTGTCAGTTATGATCCGGAGTAACCAGCCACAGCCTGGCTCGTCCCAGCACTGGACGAAAAAGCACTGGTTGTTTGGGTGGCCATGGGCTCACCTTTCGTCCCAGCGATTTGCGATTGCTCTCCTTCAGATTTCTCTAAAGTAGAGAAAAGAAGAGATTTTTTCATGAGAAAGTGGTAGCGTCGAAGATATACTAATATTTGTAGCAATAAGGAAACTGAGTAAAATAGTAAAAAAAAAATTCTATTAAAAAAAAAACCGCCTTCAAAAAAAACACTGAAAAGTATAAAATAACTATCCTTTACTAATCAAAACTCAAGTACAATTAAAATAACTTTATAAATACGATACACATACCTATATAATTAAATTTGACAGTTACTGAAGTCGGTGCCAAGCCCACCAAACTAATAGACTTTCTGTTGTTGCACATTGATTTGGCTATCTTGTGTGTGTCTTCGAAGTCCAAGCTCCAATATCGGTGAAATTTAAATGGGACCTCTGAAGTATTACCTACCAAACGTAAAAAGAATTTTCGAAGTCGGTTCATAAATGACGGTGTTATGAGGTAACAAACATACAAAAAAAAACAACATACAGACGAATTTAGAACCTCCTTCTTTTTTGAAGTCTGTTTAAAAATGAAAAATAAAATATTACATTTAAATATCGAATTATTTATTACATTAAGAAATAGCACCGCTATAGGGACATGTCAGCAGTAAATTAAACGAATTAAATGTTATGTAGAGTATGTAAATATATGTAGAGTAGTCGATCGATTTAGTTTGAAATGTTATAGACTCAGTTCTATTATTTAACAACACTGTTTTAGCTGACCACATTATTTAAAACTTCGACACTTTGAATCATACCGAATTAAAAGTTAGACAAAAGTTATACAGACAAGCATTGAAAAGAAATTTTTGACAAGACATTATTCCATTATGGGAAATATATGTCAAATTCGGTATTGTGAAAAAATTAAAAACCTGACTGACAAGTCTGAATCCGGATTTTTGAACATAATGACATCGTGACAATTAGCTATACTTGAAAAATCTTTCATATAAAAAAAATAAATAAAAATCAATCGCCGCATGTATGAAAGATCATCACTTGAGAACGGCTCCACTGATTTGGCTGAGTTTTTTTTGTTGTGTTCATAATTATCAGGACAAGGTATGTACGTAAGTACGTAAGAAAACTTACGTACTTTAGGAATGTTATTCGGAAAGTCGGAAATTTGAATAGTATTTTTGTACGAAAATCTCAAAAAAAGGTTTGGTTCAACATTCCACCCAGGCGAAATTGGGATGGGTTGCGGGTAATAATAAATATCAATCAGATCGCGAGGTGTCACCTCTCGATTCCAGGCTGTGACTGAAAATCAGCGGTCGAGAACTCGCCAGCAATAAACCTGAACCATTGACCTCTTCGTCGTTTTAAGTTCAATATCTTTATTTTCATTAAAAAAAACAAGATGTTATTATCTATTTCCGCTCTATTATCTGTAATCCTGAATACCCATTGTAATGATAGTAGTATAATAACAACGTGTCTCGATGCTCTGTCTACCGCGGAAGTGAAACTGCATGAAGATATTTATTATTCTACAATCGGTAAAAAAATGAAAAATAAAAATAATTTTCTCAACCAAACTGATTACATTTCAAAAAGTTATATTGAAAGTTAAAGTAGCACCTGACCAATAGACTATACCTTTTTTCATTTATGAATAACAAATTCAACACCGCAACGTAACGTTTCAAACGAAATAGGAATTAAGAGGAAAAAATAACTTTTATAGACGCGGATGAATTATGTATTCAACAATTTGAAATTCATAAAGAGACAACATTGCAAGACACGAGTAATGCGAGTTATTTATCGAAATATCTTTTATAGTGATGGGAACCTTACAGATGTCACGAATACTAGGATACCAGTGTTAGCTTTATGGTATACGTATTTTCAAATAGAATACCTAATGCTATTGATTTTGCTTCATCCAACATATTGACTATTCATCTATCGTTCTAAGATCGTATATAATTACAATTGGGTACTTTGTAGCCTTGTGTAGGCACTGTTACTAGTTACATAGGAGCTTGGTATAAATTAAGGTTTTATTATAAGTACTTCCAAGTACGACTCTAGGATAATTACTATTATTATTACAGTGCTAGCGAAGACATAAGTCACATTATTGGAACCATATAATTACAGGTTGCTACCTCATTACACATTATACAAGGTTATTGTGAAAGGGGGTATATATCCGCCGAATTTCAATGTGTCACTCTTGACTGTTATATTGCAGATGTAATCGTTACGGGATACGTTTAAAAAAAACATTTATTTAATAGAAAAAAAAAGTACAGCCTATCATAATGCCCTATATTCCAAAGGTTCGTTAGTGACGTAAAAGCGCTGATATTAGGGTTGCCTAATCTTTTTTTTTAAACTGATGTTTTACATTACAACTATTGACTTTTGGCGAAGTTGTAGAACGCAAGTTTTACGTTGTCATGGGTACTTTAATACTCTTTCACATTTAACAATCTTTTCGAAATAACCTTGCATATAACTGTATATAAATAAGCTCTATTCCTTGGCTGACGTTTCTGACGAAGCAGCTCTCCCCGACCAGCGTGAAAGTGATATATGATGTTTTTAGAGTTCCATAGCCGAATGGCAAAAATACGGTAGGTATGGTAATGGTTTCGTCCTGTCCGTCTGTCTGTTAGTTCTGTGATCCGCTATATAATAGTGTATGAAACTACCAGAAAAAATTAAATTAGGGGTGACGTTCCATACATGTAACTAAGGGATAAAAAAAACTCGTGTACAAAGTATCTACGGCTAGGTTTTCAAAAATGATGTAGAGTTTTTAAATTGTTTCTTTTTTAAGTCGGTTGTTGAGATATAGGATTCTAAAGTGATAAAAGAATGTTCCTCTTACTTTTCAAGTATGAGGTGGAAACTTTTAAGCTTTCGCGTTGCATAATAGAATATCTAAGACACGGGAAATTAACGCGATTACCATTTATTTTGGCTTGACGTTTCGACCAAGTTGCATCGGCCGTGGCAACTCGGTCGAAACGTCCAGGTAATCGCGTTGATTTCCAATTTTTTAGATATTTTATCAAGTGGAAAATTGTAAAATTTAAAGTAAAACGAAACAAAAAAATATTTACCAACAAAAGTTGGTTTTAAAAAGATTACCTTGACGTTTTTTAGATATTTTATCATAGAAAATTGTGAAAAAATTTAGTGGTAGAACTTAAAATATATTTCAAACGATAATTGGTTTTAAAAAGATATGTTTCGCAGTTTTCGAGATACGGAATATTTTTGATTACACGCTAAGCGACCGCAGGAATAATTTTGTTTTACATTTTATCATTGAGAATGACTATGAAATACAAACTTATTTTTGCTCCCGATTAAATGAATATTGTGTATCCCGACTACAGAAACCTTCACTGTGCGCGGTCCAACGATCAATTAGTCGGTGTTTTAATTTTTCTTCTATATGAGTTTAAAGATCTTCAATGAATCGAGGTTCCGAGATCTATTGAAGTCGAGATGTTATAAAAGCAATTTGTTGTAGATAGACGCTTCTAAGTTTATTAGTGACTCCGTAGATTGCTTGTTGACTCAGTGCGGCTAATATTGTTGTCTCGGCTCTCCCATTTGACAGGGATTAATGTTTCGATAACGCTGTGTCAGGATACCTAACACGTTGTGATAACTATGACGTAATAACATAAACTCATCTATAACCGACTAGTAATGTGCATATGTGTAAAATAAATTAAAAAATATTTCGATGTTCTTGTAAAATCGCCTATAAGGGAATAAAGTAGGGTACAGTTCATATGGTATTAATCGTAGTTTAAATGGAGGCGTAAGATTATTAACTCACTTATTTCTTAAAAAAAATTATGTGCGATGTAAAAATAAGAATATATCGGTTGAGTTTTGTTTTGTAAGAGATTGATTTTTTATTTATAGGTTTTGTCTAATTATTATATAACCGTCTGAACTGAAAGGTATTTTCTTTAATTAATGCATCGACAACAATGGCCATTACGCCGTTAAACTACTTTGATTTAAGAAGTATGTAACCACTGTTTTCAGGGTTCCGTAGCTAAATAGAAAAAATGGAACGTTTGTCCTTCTGTCTGTCTATCTGTATGTCACAGCTATTTTACTGGGAGACTAGTGGTACTATAATCTAAATGATTTTTGCAACTATGCATATTAAAAATTATAATCGGGGTTGTTGCTCTAAACATATAACTGAGTGTTGAAAAAAGTTCCAGTGCACATGAGTGTGGTGTAACTTTAAATATGTCTTTTCGAAATAACTTTTTTTTAAGTCAAACGATACTCAAATACTGTCGTCTAAATTCATAAAAGTTATATCCCCTCTCTAACTTTTCAATTAAAGGGTAGAAAATTCAGAAAAAAATGTACGTAGTAGAATTTGAAAAGTGCTTTCAACGAAAACAGGTTTGAATAATATATGTTGTGTGATTATTGAGATAAGGAGTAATGGAAATTATGCATGTCGACTACGGAACTTCGCTGTGCGTAGTTCGACACGCACTTAACCGATTATTTTGACTTTTAATTACTGGGTTAACATTGGTTTTGATGCCGAGAAGCTGTAATTTCTTTAACTTAAGCAAGACCTTATATTGATGACATTAATAGCAAATAAATTTGATTTTCTACGTGTATAGTTTTCTAGATTTTGACTTGTTCAGAGAAAAATCATTTTACATCAAAAACAGCATTTATTACATTATTATGAACAATACCTAAAAATTTTTTTTACGAGACTTTCGTGAATAAAATGTAGTGGGACAATCACGTTGCATCTCCCAACAGTAGTCGGCCATCATTTGCCGATCCCATCGACCTTGCTGGTACTTTGCTGGTAGGGAGGAACATCTCGCAAATTTGAAAAAAGTAGCAAAGGAAGCTGGAAAAGGAAAACTTATAATTGGAGGCGACGTGCAAAAAACCCTGGTGGGCTGGCACGATAATAGACAAAAGACGAAAAGAAATAGCGAAAAGAGAAATATCTTTTCGGTGAGTTGCAACTTGAGGTGCTAAATAAAGAGGATATTCCGACGTTAGACGTGGTTAGAGGACATGTGAGATATGGGGCCGAGTGGTGTGGGTGACCCGCCACAGGGGGTGGACCAACAGGCGCTTACAGCTTCCATTAAGTGGAGCCTTAGCCTGCCACCCCAAGACCGCAGTGCGTAGACTTCATGTCTACATCCTTCTCGAGGTGACCCTGTTTCTACTGAACACTGCGGATCTAGACTGGAGAGTCGATAAAAACTCCTGAGGGTGGTGCTTCGGCGGCGCCCTCAGTAGGGGGGGGGGGGGGGGGGGGGAAGGGTGCTGTGTGAATGGTACCCTATTTGAGGGGGGAACCAAGGGGTTCGTTTTCGTCTTGGTCCGGCGTTGGTGATCGCGGTTCTCTGCGGAGAACGCGAGTAATATCCGTCGTCGTTGTCGTCACCTGAACCCTCTGTTTGCAGAGGGATATGGTTGTCGTGCGCGATGGCACAGGGGAAAATGTCTCCAAACGGAGGCATCTGAGGCGGTAACTGGGCACTTTCTCCTGTTCTGTTGGAGGAGTGTGGGTTTTTGCATTGGTTGCACTTGCTCCTCTCTTAATGAGAGGAGTATTGTCTATTTTTGTGTTGTTCCGTCGTCCTTCGTGGAGGACGCGGGTCTAACAGTAGTGACGCGCCCGGCGGCAGTAACCCTGTCGCCGGGTGGCGTCTGGAGGACGGACAGAACAGACATATCCTTTGCTGCTGCTTCCGGCAATAGCTTTATTACCACCGCAGAAGACTTTGGTGGACGCAATTTCGGAATCTTCCACTTTTTCGCCTTGTTCTTGTCAGGCTGAATTACTTGTGAGGCAAAGGCAGTTTTCTTTCTTCTTTTCCGTGTAACAACCTCACTGAATCTCTCTTTCATGGAGATTTATGCACGCGGAAATAGTCGAGACTGCTGTGGAGTCAAGGACTTTAACGGAGCCTCACCGGATTTTCTTTCCGTTGTGGATATCTCCATCTGATTTGTGGGAGCAGCCAGTCGAGCCGTATCTACCACAGGGCTGCACAATTCTGCTCAAGGCGTGACATTCCATCTGTCTGTAGCTAGACAACAAACGCACCTCTCCGGCAAAGACATTCCTTAAGCGCTTTAAGCCTTGCGTTGGCCGTCCAACCTACCTTAACTACTTCGTAAGTGAAGTCTAGTAACGTTAAAAAAATAATGCTAAGAGATGATAGTAAGCCTCCTGGTGAAACAACCGCTCCCCTTGTTCTTCGCTATAGGATTCAAGAGTCTCTGGAAATTGGTCAAGATGACTGTGGGGTACTTTGACGGACATATTACAATCTAAGTTTTTAAAATTCTTTAGCATGTCTTTTATAATTTCAGAGTAGTTACTTGATATGGGATCTCCGAGAAAGTTTTTAGTAACTTCAACAAACGGAGTCCACACAGGTCGTTCCAAATCGGTCATTTAACTTAAGAAATCCGTATCTTTCATTATTATTCTTATTTGTTAGTCATCGCTTTTAATGAAATATTTTGATATTTTTCTTTTAATTTTGTTGAATGAGCAAAGGGAACTGAGCCATATTTTTTTACCATTCAAGATACGCCATTCATTTAGCAAATTTTCTAAAAGACCCATTTCGAGAATAAAGCCTTGTACATCCGAACAAAAAACAATGTCAATCCGAACAAAAAAAATGTTCTTTTGTACCTCTGCAGATTCTTTAGGTAGTTCAAAATCTATCAAATCATTTAATTCTTCTTGGATAAAAGGTTTTGGCTCTGGAGACGCTATTTCTTCGAAATTATTGTCGCTACTCACTTTATTAAAGATTTTTTCAAATCATTCACGGATAGAATAAAATGTTGGAACAGGTACTTCCACTGAATGTAGTAAGGGTCTTCTAGCCGATTCTAAGTTTGATTAAATCATTTTCTTAACTTTAAAGCTACGCAAATTAACACAGCAGAAGTAAAAAACGTCAATATGATTTTTTGTTCTTTCTATTGCATAGGCCATCTGAATCTCAATCGGCTTCTTTCACCATTGACTCACTATCTCAAGTATTCGTAGTACATTTCAAAAACAATTTGGGGTATCCACGGCTTATACTCATCCACAATTTCTAACTTAAAGCAGGAAAAATAAGCACTTTTTACAAAATCTTTTTAACTGCGCATTCACGACAAATGCTACAAAACACATTTGGCTCATTGAGACAACTTCTTTGCGATGAGGACATGATATTGAAATCAATTCATTTACAGAAATGTACCGATAAGAGCAAATCGTACACACGAAAGTACTGACTACAGCCAATATTCAAAACTGAAGGTAGATCCAAAACTACACCTAGGAAAAAAAATAAAAATGTTTTTTGTGATGCCAATACACACTTAATACAAAACCACTAACGATATCTCGGCACCAACAATTTTTTTTAATTTATTGACAAGTGATTTATAAGATTTTTTAAGTCCTAAAGACATTCAGTCAATATTTTCAAGTAAGCCTATCTGAAGCTAATTTAAATGGATTAACGGTCTTATTAGCGATTTTGTTACATATGTGGCACTTATTTTTTCTAAAACCATTTGAATCAATAGAAGCAAGTTAACATAAATTTTAATAGAATTTATTTCGGGACGTGTGTAATATTACGTACTTTTAACTAAACACAACAGACACTTATTAGAATTAATTTTGTGGAAACATCTTGCTTGTTGCGCCGTATCTTAGAATTGCCACTCTACGTAATTACTTATGATGTTTAGTTCAATGTCATTCACATTCTGCTGCTGCTGGTAATATACTCGAAACTTTTTAATTATTAATTACCTACCATTGCTGACAATTTACTGAGGTCTATTGGTATGTCTCATATTCAGTCAAATTAAACAAATACTGTATTTTAACTTAAAAAATTTAAAAGAACTTGGTTATTATTCACATTTAATTTAAAATTATTAAGCATTTATACTTTATATAAGAAAGCTGAACGATTGAGTGTAAATATTTTTAATTGACGGAAGCAGACGGAAATTTCAAAAGCACTCGCATACCTAGGCGAAAATGTGTAAGGAGAATAATGAGATTTGTGGAAGCCAAAGAGGTGTGTAAGTTTATAATATATTTTTTGATAATGGAATTAAAATGCTGATATTTGTTTGAAAAAGTTTTATCCCTTGGTTTTTTTAACCATGGAACATTTTATAAACAACTTTTTTTCCGTTTATATTATATTATATGTTCCCCGCGGTTTCAACAGCGTTCAATTTGGTATAGATAAGAGATAAAATGTAGCCCAGATTACTCTCTGAAAAGTCTCTATTTGTTATTTAAAGACCTGTCAAAATCGGTATAACTATCTTGGAGACCAGCTCGTGCAAACAAACGGACAGACGAAATTGAAAAAAAAAACGCATCTTTGGGTTTTGGTAACATGCGAGAAACTATTTGAGAAAAACATTCATTTTGAAATCGCAAACAATTACTTCAATTTTATGTTTATGTATATTTATACCTGTAATATGTACATACATATTTGCACACTGTATCTCTAACGGGGTAATCAGAGAGGATGGAGCGCCAAGCGTCGCAGTCTTTCCATATATATGGTACTTCTTTTGCTTCCTCAAATCTCATCATTTTCCTCACACATTTTCGCCTAGGTATGCGAGTGTTTTTAACATTATCGTCTGTTAATATTCTGGCTATTTGATCTTCATAAGTCAGCATTAGTTTTCCTTAGCTATATAGATATATATATGTCGGTGGAAATAATAAAAGGCACTCATTTGACTATACTATGGCAAAGCGCGTCTTCCGATGACGCGCTAACGGAACGTCGGGGCCGGCGCTGAGACTCAGTTAGACTACGGCGGCCGGTGCGATAGCATTTCGCCGACGGATTGTTTGCCATTATTAAATTTCCAATTACCTACGTAATAATTGTTACAAAGAGTTTTCTGTCGTTAGCACATTAACTTTGTCTTAAGTGTTGTATTTTATGGAGTAGTATGCCTATTGTAAGATCAGGTACCTATTTCTCATGGCTGAGTTATATATATATAATGTATATATATATAATGTATATATATATATTGTTTTGACATTGTAGAACGTAAGTAGTTTTTAACTCTTTTCAAACAAGAAAACGGTCGTTCTGCGCTACAGTTCGTTACAGCTAGAGAAATAAATTAATTGAATTATTTCGAAGGTTAATTTTTCCTTAAGACGCCAAAATTATGATTTACCAAATTTCGATTCGACAAATAATGTTATGAGTTGAATTTTTTGAATTCTCTCTTAAATAATAAATGAGTAATTAAAAGAACAAAAAATTCCTATTAAGAACTTTTAATAACACAAAAAAAGTTTTTTCCACTTTCCAAATTTTGCCGCCCTAGAAAATATGCCGCCCTGGGCACTAGCCCCGACTGCTCCTAGTGTAAATCCACCACTGAGTGCTACAAAATATTAAGTACATTTCTATGATACCTGTTCGATATGTTTTGAAATGTAAAAAACGAACGGATATTGTTGGCCATTCTATCGAACGTAATGTAGAATTGTCCTGTGTTAAATTGGAGCATTATATTATACTCTGTGTTTACTTTCTCCCCTTAGGAAGTTTTAATCTAATTGAAGAAGTAGTTGAAAATGTGTTTGTAGTACGAGTATTA
Source organism: Zeuzera pyrina (assembly GCA_907165235.1). Classification (NCBI taxonomy): domain Eukaryota; kingdom Metazoa; phylum Arthropoda; class Insecta; order Lepidoptera; family Cossidae; genus Zeuzera; species Zeuzera pyrina. The sequence goes on along the minus strand of OU015624.1, from coordinate 21,441,105 downwards.
TGATATATTAGTAAATTCAGCTGTCAGCATAAGACTGCTAAACCTATTTAAATCCTTTAATTTGATTAATTCATTCTACCTGCCAACTAAAATTACGACGTAGTCGTAATTGCATTGATAACATTTTTAATAACTGTGATGCAGGTTAACAGGTTGATCCTTAGTAACTTAAACTCTGACCACTGTGGTCAAAAAGTTTCTTTCCCGAACAATTATACAGAAACTTCACGCACAGTAAAATATATACCTATGACAAGAAATAAAATTATTAATTTTAAGGAACTCCTTTCATCAACATACCAACATAACATCATTTCATAACTTCTCTAAATTTGTCGCAATGTGATCCGGAGAACCTTCATAACTCTTTCTTTAAATTGATAAAAAATGCTTACAGAAAACCTTTTAAAAGCAAAACCATTTTAATCTACATTGGATTTACATAGGAGTCGAAGGAAATTATATGACTTATATGGTGAGAAGCAATATAGCAATAGTGAGAATTTTCTCGGGTACGTTAAAAATTAATCAAAAATATTTAAAAATATTTGTAATAATGCTAAAGCCTTAAATATAAGAAATATAATTATTGACTCAGATAATAACGTTAAAGAGACATGGAATGGAATAAAGAGCTCGGTAAACATAAAACATTTGATATGTACGTTAAATTGAAAATACTTGATTCGGGTATTAATGGTGGTAACGATGTTGAAAACGAATTTAAAAAAAATTCAGTAACATTCCTGTTAATATTACTGAAACTCTTTAATTCCTCATCACTAGATGCTGAGCCAATGCTTAAAAAACATGGTCATAATTGTAAAAACTTACGATTTGGTTTTCAACACGTTACAACGTATGATATTATTAATACATTCAAAACATTACATCTTACGAAGACTCGTGACATTTGAGACATATCAATTCAAATAATTCATAATATATTAGAAAAATAAAATGATAAATGAATGATAAATGCTGTGGAGATGCGGTCTCTCAGAAATATGTGCGGTGTCACGCTTGCGGACAGGATAAACAATGAAGAGATACGCAGTATGACAGGGTTGCACAACAGTGTTATTGTACTCGTAAAAATGAAGAAAGGAATGCGTAGATGATTCGGGCACTTGGAAAGAATGAGTGATGAAAGATTGACGAAGAAAATATACAGAGCGAAAGTGAGTGGTAAAAGTAGCCAAGGAAGACTAAGGCTGACTTATGAAGATCAAATAGCCAGAGTGTTAGCAGACGGAAATGTCAAAAGCACTCGCATACCTAGGCGAAAATGTGTGAGGAGAATGATGAGATGTGTGGAAGCGAAAGAGGTGTGTAAGGACCTCGACTTCTAGCGCTCCGTCCTCTCTGACTACCCCGTTAGGGATACAGCATGAAGATATGTTATGTTATGTTATGTTATATTAGAAAAAATAGCGCCTTATTTAGCTATTATTTTTAATAAATGTGTCGATGAGGAAGTATTTTTGAATTTAATGAAACATAGAAAAGTAATTCCGTTATTCAAATCGGGATATCCGTCTGATACTGGTAATGGTAATAATAGACCATTCTCCATATGACCAACTTTCAGTAAATTTTACAAAAAAATTATTTTAAACCAGCTTCTTAGGCGTTTTAGTACCCATCACATTTTAAATAACAAGCAATATGGTTTTACTAAAGGAAAATCTGCTATAGATGCGGGCATAATGCTTCTTAAACATATATTTGAGGCTTCAGAGAACTTACAAAACGTAATTGTAGTTTTTTAACGCCTTTGATTGCGTTGAAGTTTTATGGTCTAAATGATAAGGCATTTAGTCTTTTATCTTCGTATCTAAACAACAGGTTGCAGAGAGTCTCGGTTAATGAAGTGGAGTTCTTCGGATCCCTTGGTAAAGAAAGATGGGAGTCCCTCAGGGTTCAATTTTGGGCCTGTTTTTGTTCTTGACGACATCTGTGATATAGTGCTGTTTGCCGATGATGCTTCAATGATTTTCAAAGTAAACAGAAAAAAAGACAATTTTGAGGACGTAAATAAAGCACTCTCACGAGTACAACATTGGTTCACAATTAATAATAATCTCTAAAACGCGAAGAGGATAAAATGTGTTAAGTTTGTCGTGCCAAACATTAAGTTCATTCCCAAAAAATTGGTGTTAAATGGACAAATTATTGAAACTGTCGAAACAGTTATGTTTCTTGGAGTTGCTTTTGATTATAAGCTTCAATGGCACTCTCATGTAACCTCTTTCGCAGCAAAACTTAGCTCAGTTGCTTATGCAGTGAGAAAAACACGATTAGTTACTGATGTTGATACAGCTCGTTTAGTGTATTTCAGCTGTTTTCACAGCATTATGTCATATGGCATAGTACTCTGGGGTAATGCCGCAGATATTAGTAATATTTTTATTTTACAGAAAAGAGCTGTTCGTTCTATTTATAAGTTAGGACCTCGATTTTCGCTACGAGACAAATTTAAAGAAATACGTATTCACACTGTCATATACAGCAACATATTATATATATATATATATCTTGTTATAATATTGATAATTATAACAAGAAGAGTGACATACACAGTGTCAATACTCGAAACAAAAATGGACTTGCAACACAATTATTTCGACTGTAATGTACAAAAATCGTTTATGGGTTAAGGTATACGTTTTTATAATAAAATACCTCAAATTATTTTGGACCTGCCATTTCGTAAATTTAAAAGTAAGATTAACGAAACATTCGTTAAAAAAGCATATTATACAGTAGACGATTACTTCTGTGACAAAAATGCATGGACGTAGCATTGACTCTCTTCTACATGGGACAATTTGTATGAATTTTATTTTATCTTTTGTAAATTAATATTTAGATATTATATTGTATGCCTTTACCTGTATATATTATATACAACGTGAAGATATGTATGTACAATTGTACATGTCTATTTTTATTTAGTTTTTTTTTGAAATGGGTTTTATGCTTTCTATTATTAATTTTATTCACATTATTATTATTTAAATTTCGACTTATTGTATAAAGTAATAATTAATTGTTAAATGAAAACAAAATGTTATAAAGAAATCATAATAAGTTACAACAATTTATGACTTTAAAAGTGCTCTTATGAGCCCAATTAAATAACGACATTTTGATTTGATTTGATTTGATGGAAATACACATATTTCGCCTCTATCGGTATGCTCAATGTTTAAGACTGTCAAGTTGTTGCATTTGACAGACATAAGAACCAAATAGATCTTTATTCGTTAGTATTTTTAAGTTTTTTAATTATTTTTGAACTTTACAAGTGAAAAATTAATACAAATATTTTTGTAAATATATGTGAGATAGAGTCTCTTTTGGGCAGAGGACGGTTCGATAAACATGGGTCGTCAAAGCGAAAAAGATTTCTTTGAACAGATTATAGAGGCCGCAGGCAATATTAACAGTAGATTTGTGGGTTTAACTATATTCGGTGCCAGGTAACTGACTGAGTAAACTTTTACGCGATACTTTTTGAGGGGCTAGACACGTGTCCGTTAATAAGTTTTCAATTTTGTTACGGAAAATAGCTATAATCATAAAAAATAATTAAATACTACTAGAGGACCCGTGCCGCTCCGCGACATGGTGTTGATAATATAATTCAAAAATAACGCTCTTATATAATGAGTTATTGTAACCTATTGTTAAATACTTTTTGATATATGTATGTACCTAATGTTAAAAAATACTATCATTGTTATTCATTTTTATCCTGAAAAAAAAAAAACTCATGTAAAATTGCTCTTGGTCTGATATTTATTTTCCTTTGCTATCCTCAATTGAACCAGCTTTACCAATTAATAATATTTAATCTAAGTTGAACATAAAAATTGAAAGTCGAGTTGACTTTCACACCTAGCTTCACTCCAACTCAACCAATTTAAGTGGGAAAAAATTCAAATGAAAGAGCTCGTTTCAGCCAGTTTTCTTAGACCAACCGCGTATCTCAATAAGAAACGGAGATGAAGAGACAGAAAACTATGAAAACATAAGAAATGCACAGAAGAAAATTGCGTTTGAGTATAACTTGAAAAGGGAGAAACTTAAAAGAATTTCGGCGTAATTATTTTTTTTGCACATAGAAGTAGAATGAATTTCTGCAAAATAACATCTGTATCAATACTACCATTCATATTATTAAAAGAGGGTATTAATACATATTATATGAAATTATAATTATAAACTGAACTGAAGAGAGGAAAATTGGTGCAGCAAAAACCTTGTACAATTTATTACTATAAAAGGGATACCTAATTAAAAATAATGATGAGCTTCAGCAACAAAAGTGTATAATTATGACGTAACATAATACTATTTTTCGCCCTCTTGTTTTATTTTCTGTGTTCAAAATAACGTTCATCATTTTTACATGTTATAATTTCGTTCATATTATTTATTTTGCTTATTACTTACATAATAGGTAATTTATTTCGCTTCTGTGCTGATTTAAGAGCGTCAGAAAAGTATAGAACGTAACAGCTTAAATTACCGTGTAGATGTAGACCATAGAAATCAGTTGAGGATAGAGCTTATTAAAAGAAATTACTTCATATAAACATTGCCTTATTTTTTAATATCCGTTTTATCTTAAAAGACTCAAAAAGGTTGTTTACTTATTTGGAAAATAGGACCGAAACACTGCGGTATGTATATAAAGTTAACACACACACACGTACACATAATATTTTTTTTATGAGAAATGTAGGTAACATGAAGAAATGATCTTTAGACATCGACGCTATAAAAACCCATAATATCTATGTCTCTACATATTTAAAAGATTGCGCATAATTTTATCATAAAAATTCGGAACGCTTCCAAGTCGTCGTCATCAACTCGCAGCTGATGAACTATTGCCTCATAAAATGTTTCTTCTTTCATTATATTAGTTCTTTATTTCAACATTTCCGACGAGACAATCAATGTATTTATTCCCTAACTTGACCTCGTTTTTATATTTATTGTCTTGTTTTTACTTAAGTATTAGCCTATATTTTTTTTGTAAGGGAAACTTAAAAATGTTTACTGTGAATGTGTAACGAAATTTACTTGTCAATACTATTTCTTGGGTCTAAATATTTTTTTGTTTTGTTTGTACATATCTGTACCTCTAATGGGATTGTCAGAGAGGACGGAGCGCTAAAGGTCGCGGTTCTTATCCTTCGCTTCCTCAAATATCATATTCTCCTCACACATTTTCGCCCACACCTGCGAGTAATTTCGACATTTTCATCAGCAGTCGTTTTAGCTATTTGATCTTCATAAGTGAGCTTTTTTTTTTCTCTTTATTTTGGCTTCGCAGATTGCATTTAGCCATTGACCAAGTAAATATGAGTCGAAAGTTAGGGAAACGAAGTTTCCCGCTCTTTTTCTTTTCTTCTTCTTCCTTTATGGCATGGCGCACAGTTTAGCGTATTTCAAGTACAATCAAGTTCCAGTATTACAAGTAAATCAGTTCCCCCATCATAAAACCCCTCCAGTAAAGTGATAGTAGGCTTTACTGAAGTTATAAAGGACTTCTTGGAAGAGCGCGAATACTTCAGCTAAACATGTTTATTTAGACTCCTCCATTCTTGTCACTTACACAGAACTTTAAAACACAATATACTATCACTGTTGTACTTTAAAACTCCTAAAAATGTAAAAAATAGTAAATCTAAATAAAATGACAACCTCACTTCTCCCGTTCCCGCCAAAAAGATATAAGTGAGCTTTGGTCTTCCTTGGTTTCTGCTTATACTCACTTTCCTTTGATATAAAATAACATAATCTTCTTGGAAAAAATCTCTCATCGTTTAGGATCTAACCTCTTACAATTGTATTCACTCCAAACTTTCTGATAGAATTTGTTTATAAGCTTCTATGCGGGTCTTGCAAATAAATATAGAATGTAATAGCTCCTTCCTCGCGCAAAGATCTTAAACAACGGTCAAGGGGTGAGGCTTATTAGGAGCTTCAATTAGTAACCTGTCACTACTGTGCCTTTGCTTTGTCATCCGTAAAATTGTCAAGTGGTTTCAAGTTGTGTTTTTATTGTGCTTCGATTTTTTATTCACCCTTAATAAGAAATTTTATAACTTACGATGTAGAGATCGTTTCCATTGATATCGCCAGAAAGGTAAGAAGTGACGCAGCGTAAAGATATGTATGAATGTATAATGTATTCGGATGTATGTGAATAAGTCTTTTGAGTCTTCCTATGAAACGGGTGTTATACAATTGAGCGTTGTTAAAATGAAATAAAATAATTACGAATTGTTTTTATGGTTTGTTACTACTTTTGTTAGCAACCGAGGAATAAACACAAAGGGGAACACTGGCGCCCTTTAGCAGAGCGCGACGGTGTTCGTGACGTCTTAGAAAAGCACGACTGACGGCTTGTTCCCCACTACCGCTGCGAGATTATATATGTCAAAACTCGAGCACTCCACGTCTCTCTCTTGCTTTTTACCTTCACGACTGCAGCACAAAGTTTTTTAATACAAATTAATTAATTAATAATTGATATTAAATATTCATCTTAATCGATAATTTAAGTAAAGTTTGGGGTGTTCTATTGCTATAAGTAACTAACTTACTATTTAATTTTTTCGTAGCTTACATTTTCAACCGACTTCAAAAAATGGAAGAGGTTCTCAATTCGGTTGTATTTTTTTTTATGTTTGTTACCTCATCACGCCGTCATTTATGAACCGATTTGAAAAATTATTTTTTCGTTTTAAAGGATACACTTCCGGATTGAAATTTCACTAGTATTGAAGCTTTGGTTTCGAAGATACACCCAATAACGCTACTTGGTTATAACCTTTAATCATTTTTATTGACGATTCTCTTGTATGTCATTTGTTAACTAACGTTGTCCCCACATGGTATAATGGTAGTAGGGAGAAGATATAATTTGGCTGTGATATAATAAATTCAGTCAGTAGAGTCAGTCTTGTGGTGGACAGAGAATACGGCTGGTGGCTGTCGTCTTCGGATTGTAAGAATACTGCTAGGGTGTAATTATGATGCAACCTTTACACTGTTCTTTTGTAACTGATTGATATTAATATGATATTATATTGATGATATTGATAATGGCCATAATGGGCTATAATATCCCATGTTCGATTTGATCGCATCTTTTATTGTGAAAGCCCAAGGTTTGTGCTCCTCAATAGAATGGAAGTTAGCACATTGCGCTCCAGAATTAGAAAATAAACTAATTGTAGACCTGCCTTAGATATTTATTTAGGCCAAGGTCACTCAAAAGGGAGAAATAAAAAAACTTTTATAAAAAAATTAAACTGACTTCAAAAAAGAACACTGAAAAGTATGAAATAACTATCTCTTACTAATCAAAACTTAAGTACCTACAAAAATAACTTTATAAATACGATACAAATACCCCTATAATTAAATTTGACAGTTATTGAAGTCGGTGCCAAATCAATGTTCGACAACAGAAAGTCTATTAGTTTAGTAGGCGCGACACCGACTTCAGTAACTGTCAAATTTAATTATATGGGTATTTGTATCGTATTTATGAAGTTATTTTTGTACTTAAGTTTTGATTAGTAAGGGATAGTTATTTCATACTTTTCAGTGTTCTTTTTTGAAGTCGATTTAATTTTTCATAAAAGTTTTTTTTGTGTACTTACTTCGTGTAATTTAATATCTTTTGTATAATAAACGAAAAGTTAAATCTTGATTTTTGTTTGATTGTATTCGATTTAATTCGATTTGTATTTCATTGTTTAACTTTGATTTGATTGTGTATGTGTATAATATCTGTACACTTGTATGAAACTTGGGTGTGTGTGTCTAACTCTTATCAGTTCTGTTATACTATACCTATTAAATTGCTTACAATCAAGTCTGTATGGTGTATGTATATGCCGTTGGTTTCTGATCGCGTTATCCGCTCCTAGCACAAAGAGAACTCCGATTATGACGGCAACTCATATTATAAAGTTGGAATACAACGCAGCTAGCCGATATGAATAATAGAGGATATTTGAATAGAAGTGTTGTTGCGATAAATACGTATAAATCCTGCACTGAAATGAAGTTCTATTTATAATGTTTGTCAGAATTTTCGTTCGGGTATTTGTAGGAACTGTGATTAGATCAATTGGCTATGAAAATGAAAAAAAGCAATTCTGTTTATTTACATTCTTAATATATCTGTTTTGTTTAATATTTAATTTTTTATTTATTTTTTACTGGGTTTCATATAATATCTCAAAAGGAAAAATTTGATCTTCATAAGATCACCTAAGAATCTGTCAGTCTTTGCGTTCATCCTTAACTCACATTCGGTTTTCTGAAAAAATATGCTGCGTACAAAGTTTGAGACAGGAATTAGCACACCTAGCTAAAATCAGGTATTCTCAGGTAATGAATGAGTTGAGAAGGTGAGGCAGAAGTGAAGAAATGTCGTTCACTTTGAGATTAGTACGGTAAAATGTAAACTATTAACGTTTGGGCGACGAAAAAATGTTTTTGTTAAATAGAGGAAACGATAAATTTAATAAAGAAATGTAATCGATTCATCGTTTATTTCAATAGCACTCATTATATTAAAAAAATGTATGGTTATTGTTCAAAACGATGTTTTCTTTTCTAATTTAAATAGTCTTATCGCAAATTCTATTCGATAAATTACTCAATTGAGATTTTTTTATTCGCGCATATTTTTTCTGAGTTTGACGTAGAAATGTCGATTTTTTATTGTCAAACTGGCATCTCGCAATACGGTATTTCGGATAACTTGGTCTCAACCCGTATATTTTTCTTTAGTTAATACTTTAATTGAAAATGTTAATGAATTAAAGAGAGATTATACTGAGTTGGAGTACTCAGTATGGCCATTCCTATCTTTATGTTTAAAACTACAGACCTGGAATTTGAGAAATTTAATATTTGAGAATTTAAAGTTTTTGAAGGTTGCAGAGTTTGACCAGAGTCCTAAATCTTATAGAGATCTATACGCGCGGGTTGAACTTTCGCTTGACTTAATATAAAATAAAAAAGGACTTAGCATGAAAATATATGTGTAATGGAGAACAAAAAGAACTATCACAGACTAATTAACGAGAAGGATTAGTCTACTGAAAACTTACAGCATGTTCGCTGCGAAAGTTTCAATGGATATGTATGAGTTGCGGAGTTCTCATTCATGTGAACCCGTCCTAATCTTTACCGCTACATTGCAACTGCATTTAACTTGCTTCAGTTATCAGAGTGCTACTTTATATTAGCTTTGAATGTTAGTTGAACCGGATTTCTGAATTGTTGTTCGCTGGCTTAGGATTACCGTTGTAAAGTGACTTATAAGTTTACAAAGTCTAAATAATTAACCATTAGACGTGACGTTAATTCTTCATATGGTCTTATGTCACATTCAATTTCCTTTACAAAATCGTGTATAGTTTATTTATAATATTGGTATTCTGATCGCTTCATCTACTTAAATATAACAAAAATTATTAATAAACTTAATAAACGCATATACGTCTTTTGTTTTACGGCTAATAAAATAACATATTTTTCATGTTTTTATACTACTAATCTTTGAATATATGATAGTTGTGTTGTATGTTGCATGACAAGCTTTCGCGCCTCATGAATAAATAGAGTAATAATAATATTATACTCAGACATTTCACACAGCGCCATCTAGTCCCAAAGTAAGCAGCACAGAGCTTGTGTTATGGGTACTAGACAACTGATATACTACTTATAAACTTTTCTTTTGTAAATAAATACATGTTATACATAAACATCCAGACTCAGGGCGGGAATCGAACCCGCAACCCCCGTTTACTTTCCGACGCGCTTAGCCGTTGTGCCACGGAGGTCGTTAGAGTGCCGCCTTTTCATTTAAAGCTATAGATTTTTCAAAATCCTTTTAATTCAAAGTACCTGCGCGACCGAGCTTTACTCGGTGCCTTATAAAAATAAAACAAAAAAGGCTGATGACGTTACAGAATTAAAACCAGCGCTTTTGAGCGTAATAGACATTTGCTCTAGCCACTGTGCTACTGTGAAGGTAAATTCTGTTGCGTAATTAGAAGAGTTTAGAGGTTAGAACTTTTAAATGTCTGAAAACATAAAAAAATTAATTTTCTCAGAATTGAGACCAAGCTAGATCGACTTCTTGCCTCCGTAAATCCCTATAATGTAAATTTTATCGAAATCGTAAAAGCCGTTTTCGAGAATGCAATTACAAATATACAAAAATTGCTCATATACTATTCTTCTAATTATCATAATATCTTAAATTAAAGGAAGCTCACGAAATTTAACATTTAATTAATTGTCCAGGAAAACGAATAATATACTTTTCTCGGTGACTTTTAGCCATAGACTTTATAAATAACTCTAGAGCCTGACGCCGTGTTAAAGCAGCAACGGTGAACTAAATCAGATAACCTGAATCATTTGTAAATACGACACACATTTATTATCAGATGAGCTGATCGGTCGCCATTTTGTTAGAAAACAGCACCCACATATGTATATATTTTGATTTTATTCGCCTCACTTCGTAGTACGGAGAAGTTATGAAATCTATGTTTGTGTAGTAATTTATGTACTGTATAGAAATGGATATGGGCCACTCACTGGAGTTGTCGCTTTTCATCTCCTGCGACCTAGATAGGGGCCCCTATCTTGGTCGCTGGCAGTAGAATGTGGTAATCCTGGGTAGCTATGTTCTGGACACTGTCGAAGCAATCGAACACCGAACAATCCGTTGAACAGTCCTCCTTTTTAATTATTTATTTATTAAAATGGATGAACGTCTCGTGCACCGCGTAGTGAACCCGAACGTAACGAACAATGAACGACGAATGAATGAATGTACGACGAATGAATGAATGTACGACGACGGCACCAACGACCTGGCGCGAACAGAAAGGGATATCCGAGGTTGACCGATGCATTTCTTTGTTTAAACTTTAGAAAAAAAATGAAGGTATAATGTACTTACTGACATTAATAAGAAAAAATGGAACTGCGACTAAAGTACGAAACAATGCTTTTATCATTATTTTAAATTTCATTTCCTTATTATAAGTACATTATTAAAGTGATATGTGTTTTTAATAGGTACTTGTTGTAAACTGAACTTAGACATATTATTTCAAAATATTAAAAAAAAACAAAAAAAATATGACCATTTTGTTGGATTGGATTCGGCGTGGTAGACCTACACTAAGCCACTGTGCTATTGAGAAGGTAAACTCTGCTGCGAAATTAAAAAAGTTTGGCAGTTTAGAGTTTAAAGATTTTAAGTGTGTGAAAGACGAAGGAATCGATTTTTCCCAGAATTGAGACCTAGCTAGATTAAATTCTCGCCCCTCTCAACCCCTATATTGTAAATTTTATCGAAATCATTAGAGCCGTTTTCGAGAAAACGATATCAAATATATAAACATTTAAATAAAGTAAATAAAGTAATAAAGAAAAGAGAATACAACTAAAAATGATAAAGTATGTATTATATTTAAATACGAGTAAACTTAGCGGTCCCCCGACGTGACGACGCTTGGATATGTTAATACTACTATTTATTTGACTTACTACTATTTATATTGAAACTTATTACAAATTTAAAAGGCTATGAGGTACATATTATTTTTTTACTTTTTGGAGGTTTTTTTGAGTCGGGGGTTTTTTTAATTTTTAATTTAATTACAATAAAAAGTGCACGTCATATAAAAAGGCAATCGAGGAAAGTTGAATGAATTACATTTAAATAATTTCTTATTTTTGTCTTCACGTAAACGTATATTAAAATGAAAATTTGTTTTAATTTCAACTTTTAATTTTATAAGCTTTAACAGTCCGTTATTTATTTATTTACTTATTTATGTATTCTTTCTGCACTTAAGATTTAGTACACACGGTGGACTTAATGCCAAGTAGCATTCTCTACCAGTCAACCATTGGGTGAAATGAGAAAATATTCGGAAACTACTACTAAAAATAAAATTACATATTCATACATAGGTATATGGTATATATGTACTATACACACAATAATAATATACAAATAATACAATAATACGCAAATACAAACGATATACAAAATAATACATAATATTTAAATAAATATGAATAGTAATGAGGCATTAATGCTACTTAATTATCTTCATTTAAATAGAATTTCTGTAACATTTTCTTAAAAACAAAGTTGGAGGTACACTTCCGAATGTACAGAGGCAAATTGTTCCAGAGTCGAATAGCTGTGACAGTGAAGGATTTAGAGGTAAAATTAGTATGGTGAGAAGGAATGGCTAGTCGGACATCATTTACAGAACGAAGGTTGAAAGAATGAAAGTCACTTAGGAACTGAAATTGTATTGTATGAAAGTCTCGTCGAATATACATGGCAACACCGCCACCACCCTTACCTATGCGATCATTCCGTAAAAGTATAAATTCAATAAGATAATATGAACTAGAGTGTAATTAGGGTTTTAACCAACTTTCCGAAATAAACACCGCATGTAGTAACTTAGACGAAAAAGTATCTAGAGTATAACGGGCTGGAATGCTTTGTGCATTGATATGGCATACATTAAAATATACAGGATCTTCACAAAATGTATTATGGTAGACAAAATTGAAAGCTTTCATCAGTCACAGTAAAAAACGATGCCTCATCATCGGAACCATATATTTAAATTTAATAAATAAATAAAATTTAAATATAATATTAATACGGTAAATAAAAAGTAATACCTAGTAAATTACAATATTTTTTTTGTTTAGAAAAAAATTGTAAATTGTGTGATTATTTCGTGTTGAACTACTATCTATCACACCCGCCGGGCAACCGTACACAAAATGAACTTACTAAAATTAACTTTAAACATTTTTCACAACAACAAGGAAAGCCACAATAATAACACTACTAAAAAAAATACAACACTTACAATGTTATACACTTGACAGTAAGGTAACAGTAAAAAACTAACAGCAATACATATCAACGTTTTCAAAAGCATCACAAAAAACAAAAAGATGCGAATTGTATCATTAGTGGTGAAATTGTAAGTAATAATTAAGTTGGGTTAGATATTCGAAATATTTAAATTTACTAACAGAAATGCGCGGGAAATTTATACCTACCGCTTAAATAAACAATACACTGATATGAATGAAAACACATCCACAATGAAAAGAGAAAGAACTGTAAAATGTGTCAATACTAACACAAAGTGGATATGCGCTTATTTAAGATAATCCTCGGACTGGCAGCGACGAGAGAAATAATCAAAAAATAAATACAATTAAAATGGAGATGCGATACACTAGACGCGCCCATTTTGTAGAATGGCATGTATAAAAAGGTAGGACATAGCAATATAACTCGTCATAGCATGCGCTCGCTCAAAAACAAAGTGATTGATAATTTTGATGATTTTCAAATCGTTTCATAGAACATGACAATATGAAAAAAAAAACTATACTACTTTTATTTTATTGCGCTTCGCAAAATATGTCGTTTTATATCGGTAGGAAATGCAACCAAAAATCCGCCATTCAATCTAGTCAAGGACGGAATTGTAGCGATTTCATAAGTAAATATAATTTTTCAGAATCGTGTCACAAAATTAAATTAAACGTATTTCGATTCATTCATTCTAGAAAGTCATATCGTAATGTTTGTCATACAATAATAAACCTTGAATTGATTTAAATTTGTACCTTACAGTTTTTAATTGCCGAATTGTACAAATTGTGACGTAAACGCATTCCATAATGAGACTAAATTTTTAGCTAATATTTAATTATAGACGCGTTACAAACCAAATTACAATTCTAGTGTATCGGACTCGCAGTTAAGAATATTTTCATAGCGTTATGGAGTTTTTCTGTGAATATACCAGCCTGTGCCCACGACGAATTTTCAGTGTTGCCAAGAAAAGTAAAAAATATACATAAAAAACCTCAAGTTAATAATTATCTTATTGCTGAACCCGTACATCGAGTATATAGAAATACAGCATGAGGATATATATGTATGCATATATGTCAGTAATTTTTGTTATACTTTATATAAAAGTAAAAAAAGGTGTCAAAATCTCTCAATTGTAAAAATATCCTCTAATGGACTCAACTTTGAGATTTTTTCAATTGATTGTTGAAACAAACATCGTATGTAAATAATGAAGATTCTATTTAGTTTTAGAAAACTTAATAATACGAGGGCTGCTATTTATGTATCCGGAACTGGCCAGTTACAGAACAATATTAAAAAAGTAATTATAACATTTAAAAATGGAACTCTTTGGCTGGAGAATACAATTTGTTGCATGTAGCTGTCATTTGTTTATCCTTTGTGGTGTCATTTTGAAAATTGCGAGACTTTATCACCATGGATTTAAGTCGTGAAAATTTTCGTGCTGTGATTTATTACGATTTTCGGCGAGGGCTAACTCAAAAATATCGATCAACTCACTTCGACTTTTGGGGACGAAGCACCATCGAAAACTTCTGGGTATCACTGGCTTAGTGAGTTTAATCGTGGGCGGTTTGTGCTCACGGACGAAGTTAATGAAGGTGGCCCTAAATCGATGGTTGTACCTCAAAATATTGATGCTGTGCGGGAACTAATAATGCAAGATCGTCATGTTACATATCGCGAGATAGAGGCGTCTCTGGGCATAAGTATGACGAGTATATATAAAATATTACACGATCATTTAGCTGTAAAAAAAATTGGTTCACGTTGGATTCCGCACAACTTGAGAATTGACCAAAAACGAGCTCGTGTCGATTGGTGTGAAAAAACGTTACAAAAGTACAATCAGGGTGCGTCAAAAGCTGTCTATAATATCTACACAGGTGATGAATCCTGGATATATGCGTATGATCCTGAAACTAAACAACAATCAACGGTTTGGGTGTTCCAAGATCAGCCGAACCCAACAAAAGTCATTCGTTCAAAAAGCACTTTGAAGCAAATGGTCGCTTGTTTTTTTTTGGTATAAATGGACATGTAGCTACAGTGCCACTAGAGGATCGTAAAACGGTTAATTCTGAATGGTACACGACCATTTGTTTGACAGAAGTCTTTGAAGAAATAAGAAAGAACAACCGACAACGCAGAATCCTTCTTCATCATGACAATGCTAGCTGCCACACATCGGCCGAAACAACTCGGTATTTGGAAGATCAAAAGATCGAATTAACGAGTCATCCGCCGTACAGACCCGACTTGGTCCCCAACGACTTCTATTTATCCCATCCCTCCCAGCCGTGAAGGATAAATACGTAGTCAACGTTTTTCGAGCCGTGAAGAGGCTGTTGATGCGTTCAAAATGCACCTTTTGGAGATACCGCAATCCGAATGGAAAAAGTGCTACGATAATTGGTTCCAACGCATGCAAAAGTGCATCGATCATCATGGTGAATATTTTGAAAAGCAATAAAACTATAATAAATGCTATATGTTTGTTTCGCTTTGATATTGCGGATACATAAATAGCAGCCCTCGTAGTAACTAAGATTTTTTCACTGTTGCATTATGTAGGTACTCCCTGTAACATTTTTTCGCTATTGTACCTTCTTTTTTAAGAGCTTAGAGATTGTCAGAGAAAATAATTGTAGAACTGGCAAGTTAAAAATTTAAATATGTTTCTTTTTGGAAGAATAGAACAGGATTTGAAAAATGAGAAAAAAAGAGAGAGAGGTGGTTTTTTGTGGAGAACAAGAATGGTTGTGATGGAGTAAAAAGAGATTATTTTTCTCCTCAAAAAGAAGATATTTGATTTCTTTGTAACAGTAAAATCTGTTAAGAATATTAAAGAAGATGTTGGCAAAGTGAAAAAGAAAGAGGCTCGAACCAGAAAACTGATGTCGCCCAAACTTCCAAGGCAAATGGACCCCTCGACAAGAATAAGGGGGAGCAATAGCTTCAATAGGATAAAGAGCACATTAATCAAGGTGACGCACCAGTTTCATACAAGTTTATAGAACTTATATTTACAATGACGATGCTGATTGCAGAATTTTATAAAGTCGACTTATAATTTTGGAGATAACATTCGAGAGTGGAGTATGGGACAATACAATCTAATTTAAGCCAGTGGTTTGTGTTTTTTTATCATAATGTGTAAATTATAAGGTGAAAGGTATTTATATCTGATTTTTGTAAACTACACCACACCATCACAACCACTTTGATATCTTTCTGTTTCTATTTTATTTACAAAATTAGTATTGATTTATTTGTTTCAAATTATATTACAATTTTCCTTTTAAAATAGAATTTTATTTAAAAAGATTTCCAATACATTCAAAATTTACTTTATCCATTTTGTGGCATCCGGGTGGGAATGGTATATCCCGTACCCTTGCTGTGCCACCCCCAAATTAAAGCGCCCCAGGCCATTACTTAATTTTTTGTATTTTCTAAATTCAACATTCATTCGTCGACATTGTTAGAATATTTTCTCATAGTATTACAAATTTTTAGCCGAAGCAACCAATGTTTTTATTAGTTTTAGGATGAGAATAAAATTTAGATGGCTCGTATTTGATTTGGTTGTTGCTACTGTTCGATACTTGTTAGCTAGTTTGCTAACTCCGAGAGAACATGGGTCGCTAGCCTGCAATAATCAGCATTGCAGCATAGAACATTTAGTAGAGAGTGTCTGTTCCTTTCATTTAGGAACATTCGCAAGAAGAGAATTTTAAGAAAAAAAAAATTAAACCGACTGCAAAAAAACAATGAAAAGTACAAATTAACTATGTTTTATTTATCAAAACTCAAGTACAAAAATGACTTTATAAATACAGTAAAAATACCTATGTAATTAAATTTTCCAAGCTACACTAATATATTTTGTGTTGTTCCACATTGATTTGAAAGTCAGTTAAATTTTTTTCTTAATATTTTTTTATTTCTCCCTTTGCCTAAATAAGTATCTAGGGTAGGTCTACAGTTAATTTCTTTTCTATTTCTGGAGCGCAATGACACAAGAGAATCATCAAAATAAAGCTTATAAGCAGTTAGCGTTATTTGGTGTATCTTTGAACTCCAAGCTCCAATACCGGTGAAATTTAAATGGAACTGTCTCGGAAGTATACCTTTTTAAACAAAAAAAGAATTTTAAAAGTGGATCCAAAATTGACGAAGTTATCGGTGAACATACATAAAAAAAACATACATACAGACGAACATAGAACCTCCTCCTTTTTTTGAAGGAGGTTAAAAAAAGTATTAAATATTATAGTAATTGAAATCGTTTTTCTTATCTCTAAGTGAATATGCATACATTTTTTGACGTTTTTTCAAATCAGTGAAGTGAATTATTATTGTAAAATCTTTACAAACAGAAAGCTTAATTTTTACCTAATGTAATATTACAGTCGTACAAAATATTTATCTTTGTGTACAATAAAAGTAAACATTCTAGACCAGCCATTCCCAAAGTGGGCGATAACGCCTCCTTGTGGGCGCTGCAGGCCTAAAGGGGGGCGGTAAGAGACCCAGAAAAAAAATGAGGGCGTTGTGTAGAGGCCTGGGGGGTGATTTGTAATTTCATTTAGCTAGGAGGCATCTTAGACAATGACTGCATGAGCTCTCGACTCAGTAGACAAAATAAGTTTGGGAACCAGTGTTCTAGAGCAAGTATATCGCACAGCTAGATTAAAACTAAGACAACTCAAAATTAGTGAATTTTTAGTTATCCTTGTATTCGAATGCTGTGTAATTATGCACAATTGACCAATTTAACAGTTTCAATAAAAGCTCTGAAAAATAATTCGCTAGATGGCGCTAACTTTCTTTTGTTGATTAACGCTTGACAGCCGCTTCCTTCTAAACGTGTGTATTTTTAGTTAACCTTCGCTAGTTAAAAGGAGTGCATGTGTCAATATAAACAAAAACGAGGTTATTTTGAATTGATTTAATTTTGCTGAATATTCTGAATAAATATACCTATCTTAATTTGAGTTGTTGTTGTTGTTGTTGGTGAATTGTTCATCAATATTCATTTGAGATAATATTTAAATTTGTACCAGTTTTGATTGAAAAGGTACGTAAATATTTTCTTACTAATTTGACTTGATTTTGTTTTGATGGATTAACATGTATATTCCTAGTTAACTTACTTTCGTTTAAACTAATTTATTGTAATGTTTTTCTGTACGAAACGTGAATTTTTGGTTTCTTTCCTAAAAAATCACTTATGGTATTGTTATGTATATTTAAAATACATACTGTGTTTTAGGCACACTATGTTCTGTTTTGTTTTAAAAGAGTTGTTTTGAGTTAACTTATTATTGACGGCTAAGTGGAAATTAATTTTTTTTTCTTTACAGAGCACAATTAACAAACGAGGCCGTTTTCTTGTCAATATTATTCAAGAAAGGTATAAAGAAACCCCATCAACAGTTAAAGAAGAAGAGCCAGCAACGTCTTCAAATTTCGAACCACAAACAAATAAAGAAAATAAGATTACTAAATACTGCCTTTCTGACCAAAGCATGCCATAGCCAGCTGATCAAAATAATTTTTAGATTTCATAAAGTGATGAAAGTTTAACCCTGATACTCCGAATTACGTCAGTTAGAAAAATAAGAAACTTCCCCTTAAGGTTAATTCCTAATTCATCTTAGTCTTCTTCGAGTTTTAGTAGTGGCTCATTTGGTATTTCAAACTCTAGAAGTACTTCTGATACCGAAACTGCAACCAAAGCCGAACGTCTTGTTACGGAGAATGCTAAACAGACACAAAGTCAAAGCGTTGTCTCTGAAAATCGCAAAGACCAATCTAATGAATAGGTAAATAGACGAAAAAAGAGGCTAAAAAAGGATCAACAAGGAAAGTAAATATTTCAACAGTTTTAAAGAATTACGGTAAAGCCTATCCTATCAATCTTTGTCAAAAGCAAAAAAAATAATTTCTAAAAGAAGTATTCGTAGAATACTTTTTTTCTTCTACTGAAAAATGACCTTTTTTGAGTTGTCCGAGTTTTAATCTAGGTGTGCGATATATTTCTTAACGTCGTTCAGACATACCTACTCTTAGCTTTCACATTTTTATTTTGAAATTCAAATGTGTGAGCTAAACGAGTCCACAGAATAGGTTTCATTAATTTATACTCTGAAGCCCACTGATTATTTGTAAAGGTAAATTAAATCGTTATTAATGTGTATACGTTGTATAACGTTAGTACAATGTTTTTTAACATTTCTGTAGGTTTTATCAAATCAGGAAATTTGAATACATACTTTTAATGTAAATATTGCTGACTAAATGAAATGTCGCACAAGTCCAAATTTGATCATTTTGAGTTTATAAAAATACATTGTAACCCTCTATAGTCTAGGTTCCCAAACTTATTTTGTCTACTGAGTCGAGAGCTCATGCAGTCGTTGTCTAAGATGCCTCCTAGCTAAATGAAATTACAAATCACCCCCCAGGCCTCTACACAACGCCCCCATTTTTTTTCTGGGTCTCTTACCGCACCGCTTTAGGCCTGCAGCGCCCACAGGGGGGCGTTATCGCCCTCTTTGGGAATGGGTGCGTCTATAGTAACATAATTATCTGAAATGTTAGCAATTATTAAAAATGTCTATCGTTCTGATATCCTCTTATAACACAGATTAGTATAAAAACAGACATTATGAAGTTTGAGTAAATTAAATGAGGTCCAAAAGTGTGGGTACCTTATTGGATCAACACTTTCGAAAAATTTAACGATCGATTTCTGAAACCTTGTCACTATTGCATTCAGCGAGCGATATATTGGATTGGAGTTCATTATGAAAAATTACATTTTTACCCTAATACCCGTACAACACATACAACGCAATGGTTATGTAATCACAATTCTCATTACATTCATTGCATTTGTCTCCTTTGTGCCCTATAGAGCTTAACTTTTGGACGTTTCTTTAGTTTTCTTTGTGCTATGTCGGTACTTACAACTGACGTTAAATAAAGGTTGGACCGGCAATAGTTTGCTTTTGCTCTATTTACGTTTGACGTCGAGCAACTGCAGTGTTGTTTTAAAAATATTCTCGCTCGAGGGTATTGTTATTAGTACTCGATATAATGATTTCGCCTTTGTGCCTGTATTTGTTTACGGTTGTTATGTATTTATTTAGTGTACGTTTTATAGCAACCGTAAATCTCTTTTATTCTTCTTCTTGTCGAAACGTGTTAAAAAGGTTTGGAGATTCACATGTTGTTAATTATATTTCATACATACATACAAGAAATATAAAAATTCGTGCTATTTCCCATTAATTGTGGATATATCATCAGATTGAAAACCACAGTATAAGTAAGTATAGGGCTGAATACTGAGGAGTGTTGGCAATAAAATCAACGACAACATTCACTAGTTTTTTTTACAGTCGACTCATGTCACATTATGTTTTATAATAGTAACTAATTGTTCTCAGCTTAACGTCTGCGTATTTGATAAAAACGTGACACGTAATGTGGTCTAGATACATTAAAACTGGGACTAAGAAATATAATGAAAAGAGCCATAATATTAAGTTGCAGCATACCACCGTTTGTCAAACGAATTTTCGAGTCTCTTTCTATCTCATTGAGCGTAACCACGAGTAAAACAGTAAGCTATTGTAAGTAAGGCAACCTTCACGGACCGACTTCACGTACATTACTGAAACATTCGCAAAATACTCGTAAACCTTAAGTACTAGCATAAAAAATACGTCATATTCAGCTGTGTATACTCTTCCGTAGTCACGCACATTAGTAAAAGTCCAGAAAGTCGTTCAATAAAAAACGGACACGCTCTTAGAGAAAATGCTACGTCCGTTTTGATTTTTGGTCCGAGCATAAAACATACCTGCAGAATGAGCCATTGACTATAGTGTCGTTTTTTACAAAATCTAAGCGAACGAATTCGCTAAAAACAGCTAGTCCGATATATTTTTCATAGAATGAGTCTGTTGGGGAGTTGTTTCCCTGTTTGATTCCTTCATTGTTAGATTTCACGCATTATTTCCAAAATATATATTTTAGAAGAATACCCGAAAGCAAGTGACAGCAGCACAATGCCTATGTAAATGGTATTATTGCGTGGGTTAATAATAAAGGCTTGTAAACTAGAGATTTCAGGTACTTTTCTCGGTTGGGTTAATTTTGAAAACAATAATAATAATAATATACTCAGACATTTCACACAGCACTATCTAGTCTCAAAGTAAGCAGCACAGCGCTTGTGTTACGGGTATTAGACAACTGATATATTACTTATATACTTTTCTTTTGCAAATAAATACATATTGTACATAAACATCCATATTCGGAGCGGGAATAGAACCCGCTACCCCCGTTTACTTTCCGACGCGCTTACCCTTTGCGCCACGGAGGTCGTCAAATATAAAATATAAGGTATAATATAAAATATATTATAATATAAAACAACCTTTTATGAATTGATTTCGAATCTGAATATTGATGGATATAATTCTTTCATAATTCATCGTGTGGTGTTGTGGAATTGATTATGATCGTCTAGAGATTATTTATTAGGTCTAAAGCAGCGTCCGTAACGGAAATAGCATTTGTCTTTTAGGATTGCTTTCCTGCCAAATCTGTCTATGCAGTTGCTATCAAAAAATCATTCTCGAATTGGAAAAATTCCCTGATGCTTTTCGACGAGATAAGTTGAATGGGTACATCATGTTCGAAGTAATATTGATTTGTTCGCTTGTTAGTTTCGATGCCGTTTTTAAATGTAAATGGTGCTTTGTTCGAAGCTCGAAACTTACAAATATAATTTATGATACATATAGGCGCAAAAGATGAAGATTCTTATGCCATAATAGTGATAATGATGATATCTAAAAAAATTTAATAGGTAACACTAAGATTAGCATCCACGATAAAAACCTTTATGCTGATCTGGGAATGAAATAAGAACAATCAATAAACAGATGATTATTGTCATTTGCAGATCTCAAAATTCGTTACTTTTTTATAGTTCCATTGTGTTTACAATTTTAATATTTACATACGATAATAAAATCATCATGTAAATTCCTATATAGTCTATTGCGGAACTCTCACAGGCGATGCCTTAACAACTCGTGAATACCTACTTCCATTTTAATAATAAGTCGAATATGAATAGTAGAAAGTTGTCTAAAAGTGCAATTTTGCGCTTTAATACTTTACCCCGAAGAGAAAAGAAGGCAAGATGAAGTATTGGGTCCTTACATATGAAATTGGCGTTTTGTACGGAAGGAATACAAAGTCAATTTTTTTTTTGTAAAATATATTTAATTAATCAAAGTATGCACCGTTGTTATCTATGCACTTTTGCCATCTCATAGGTAGTTCATTGATCCCTTTACTAAAAAAACCATGGGGGCGAGAATCAATAAACTCTTTGAAGGCGGTTTGGACTGCCGCATCGGAGTTGAATTTTTTTCCTTGTAAGAAGTTGTCCAAATTCCGGAAAAAATGCTAATCTGTTGGAGGAAGGTCCGGGGAGTACGGTGGATGTCGCAGACATTCCAATTGTACCTCATCAAACTTAGTGGTTGTTTGTTGTGCAGTGTGTGGTCTTGCGTTGTCGTGAAGCAGCAGTGGCCTAGAGCGATTGACCAATCTCGGTTGTTTAGCAGCTAGTTCTTCCTTCATGGTTTGCAGTTGCTGTCAATAGATATCTGCCGTAATCGTTTGGCCAGATTTTAGAAAGCTGTAGTGAACGACACCGGCGCTAGTCCACCAAACACTCACAAGTAACTTTTTCTGAGTCAATTTTCGTTTAGGGCAGGATTTGGCTGGGTCTCCAGGGTTCAGCCATTGCGACGAGCGCTTCCGATTATCGAACAGTATCCACTTTTCATCACAAGTAATGATTCGATTTAAAATCCCTTCATTATTGTGTCGGTTGAGCAAAGTAACACAGCAGTCGACGAGTGTTTGCAAGTTCGATTCACTCAATTCATGAGGTACCCATCGTTCGTTTTTTTACTTTCCCGATTTGCTTCAAGTGGATTAATACAGTTTTGTCACTTACCCCGAAGCCTGCAGCTATCTCTGAAGTGCTTTGTGATGGATCTGTTTCCACAATAGCCTTTAATTCTTCATTTTCCACTTTGGTCTCCGGCCGTCCACCGGGTTGGTTCTGAAGGTCGAAATTTCCAGAACGAAAACGTTGAAACCAAAAACGTACCGTGCTTTCTTTTGCGACACCAGCGCCGTACACATCATTAATCCTTCGAGCTGTTTCTGCAGCACTGGTGCCACGGTAGAACTCGTACTCGTAAATATACCGATATTTCATGTTTTCCATTGTGCGGTAATAAGCGACGCCAAAGAAAAAAATAGTGAGGAAAAAAACAAATGAATGACTGTTTTCAAAACTCAAATGTACCAGCTAAATGAATTTATAAATTTGAATTTGGAATTCTTAACCAAAGAGGAGACGTTTCAGATCAAAGTGGTCAGTACGACAAAACGCTAATTTCATATGTAAGGACCCAATATATGTATTTTTGCGACACGGAGTACATTTTTTTATTTACATTATGTAAATGAAATATTTTTTGTATTATAGCCGCAGCGTGATTAATTATTCATGTTTCGAATGCGTTAATTGTTAATCCTCTGAAAAAGCCGTATATGAAAGGCAGGCGTAACATGCAATGGTACGGTAATTATAAATAAACATTTACGTACGAATCGTGTTAACTGGATGCATTAAGCTTGGAATACTTCACATACTGGTGATTACAGACTTATTTGAAAGCTATACAGTGTTTTTGTAACTGGGACAGTATGGGGAAATCCGAATCCATAAGAAATAGAGGGGAACTGTCTTAGGAGTTAGGAACCATTTGATCTTTTTTCATAAAAATAATAACAAAGTGTTTTATTAAATTTGACCAACTTTTGCGGTCTAGATATTTTTCTTCCTATACAATGAAATGATGCTCACGTGAAACTGAGTCGATCCGCGTAAAAAACAAGAAATAGTCAATTTTACTCATTATTACGGACATCTCACGCTCGAGCAAAAAAGCGATAATGTTAAAATTGTTTTCACAAAAACAGATCGAATGTTGCCTAAATCAGTTGCCCTGTATCTCTTATGTATTCAGATTTCCCCATACTGTCTCACTTAAACAGTTTAGTTCACGACGGCATTTTCAGAAACGTTAATGGTCGACGACCAATTAAAATAATACTCAAATGGCCTTCTTATTGACTTATCTATTTGGTTGTTTTTTTTTTTTTGATAAAAACAAAAAAAAATTTGTTTCCTTTTTTTCGGTGACGTAAAGTCATTGTATTGCGCTTATGCGGTGCACACAAAAAAATTTGTAAAGTTGGCGAGGGTAACAGAGAATAATTGCCCAAGTATGACCAGCTATTTTTTCGTAATGGAAACACTGGGGTATGGAAAAAAAAATTGGCCTAGTTCGTGTCTGACCACGAATAATGAAGGTTTGCGTAAACGAAATGCACAATATTCATTTAATCAAAAGTAATTTTGAATTTCATAATGACGCTCAGTGTAAAACAAAGTAATTTTTGTGGTCGGTAAGCGTGTAGCCGAAAATACCCCTATTTCTCAAAAATTGCACAATATATCTTATTCAAACACAAATTTTCTTTGAAAGTCACGAAAGTCAGTTGAAGCTTCAAGTTTTACTATAGCCAATTTTGTACCACATACAGGAAAGGTTAGAGGGGGAAACACTTAACGAGTTGTGCGCATGTTTCAGCAGCTATTGACTAAAATAAGTCACCTAAAAATCTCTGTATCGTTTTTGAAGACTTATCCAAAGATACTCCACATGCTATATGCACTGGATTTTTTTACATCCATTAGTTACATGTTTGAAATACCATCTCTAAATATTTTTTCGAAATTTCACTGCATGTTGAGTAGCGGTTCAAAGAATACATCTAACTTTCAAATTTAATCTAGATGCCATGGTATCAATAGTTTCCAAGAAAAATTATTATGGCGTACGGACAGACAGGCGGACAGGACAATATTATAAGGGTTCGGATTTTTGCCATTTGGCTGCGGAATCCTAAAAAGTATGAGTATACTCCATTTTTCATTCTAGTTTTGAAGCGATTAGTTGTATTAACTACTACACCAACGGATAATATGTTTTATTAACAGAAACATATTAAAAAATTTAGTTAGCTCCATTGACTTTGTAGATGTTATATAATATGCTATGTGTTCGATAGTCATACGATAGGGGTATAATACGTGGCCCGTGTCTAGAATCATAGACATCATTATAGATGACATGTTATCGGGTAGGAATATTCATTAGGAAGCTCATTTGCATGATACCACATATCCAATGTCCTGGCAAATAACTTGGTAGAGTTTGTAGAATACAAGGATGTATGTAAATGAAAGGATTATACTATAATAAAAACTGTAAAAAGCCGTGGCATCGAAGATGTTAAGTTTTAGAGTTTATTATGAGTTTTATTACATAAGTTAAGTACAAGTAAGTACTACTTAAGTTCTTAATAATAAGCTTATTACTTGGCCGAATTTTAACCCCTAATTGCGAATATCCTGTATTCTTCTTTCTCTTCCAGAACAGCATAAAAGAAAAATAGTATTGAGCTTAAAAGGACAAAATCTATGCAGTTTTTGATTGCTGCAAGATCTTGTGTTGTATAAACATATTTAAAGTTAACAAGAACAAAGTGTCTTTTTCTTAATAGAGACAATAAGTAAAATCTTATTTAACACATTTCCTGGTTTTACTATACTCAAACTCAAGTTAGTACTTATTACTTACTGTGTGTTGTGTGACATACATGGAAATAACGAGTGGTCAAAGGCTGACGAAGAAAATCTACAGAGCGAAAGTGAGTGGTAGCAGAAGCCAACGAAGACCAAGGCTGACTTACGAAGACCAAATAGCCCGAGTGTTAGCAGACGGAATTGACAAAAGCACTCCCATACTTAGGCGAAAATGTGTGAGGAGAATGATGAGATTCGAGGAGGCGAAAGAAAAGTTTGGCGCGCCTCTGGCTACCTCGTTAGGTTATAGCGTGAAGATATGTATGTATGTGTGGTAGAACAGTGTGCGGAGCCCAACCTGTTATAAGTCAATCCACTTACCATAAAGTGGATTGTGTATCCCCTTTGTCTTCTCTTTAGTACAATTACACCTTTTTTTATATATGTATGTACATATATAACAAATACGTTAATCTTGATTACACAACTCTAATACATCTGTGTTAAAAAAACAGCCAGAAGCTTGCAGACACGCATTCAGTTCAAATGTCATAGCAAATTGAAAAAATAATGGGTCTGAAACCTAATTTTGTATTTTTTTTCCTTTTCTGATTTCAGTTAATTAATTTAAGTCTCTGTGCCAAACTTCAGATCAATCGTCGCTTAGCAACAAGTGAGTAAGTGGTCAAACGTAGATCTATTACATTATAAAAAAAATAGTGTAAAGATGAGGGAATAGATAGTGTTCTCGCGCATACTGTAGAAATTAATTCACCAGGAAATCAAATAAATAATACCAGTATTCAGTACAAAATATCTATGTTACATTATGATATTGTACAATCTCATGGGCAAAGCCCTATACAATAGGCTAGATGACTGTTTCTATTTCTTAACGATCTAATTGAAAAGATAGGTTTAGTAACCACGAACGCAACTACGAAAAAACTATTCAAATACAATGAAAAATGTTAGAGCAATTCGCTTTGAAACTTCTGTAGTGGGTATAGAGTGGGGTAAGTTGCGTTTCTTTTTTTTAATTTTTTTATAAAAGAGGAGGCAAACGAGCGAATCACCTGATAGAAAATGACCACCGCAACCCATGGACACCCGCCAACCCCGGGGATTCACGGGTGCGTTACCGGCCTTTATGTGGCCTGTGGTGATAGGCCACCGGCACTCTCACTCACTGAACGAAACACAACAGCAATAGATGCTGTTATTACACGCCGATATTCTGTGAGAGCCCAATTCGTGCTGCAATGCAGCAAGCATGGCTGTATGACTCAGTTGCTTCCATTTTGTTTTAAAATTAAAGTAATCTTCAGTAATTTCGGAACAATTAACAGTCTTTAATAAGTGTTCGTGCCAAGTTACAGTTACTTACACTTAAGGAAAGCGATTCGTATCATAGTATATTCATGACCAAGTGATTGGGACAAAGCCAAATAATTAAATTTCTATCAATCAATTTAAAGTAGTTATTTATAATTTTAATCAAAATTTTTAGTTATTGTCACATGATATTTAAAATATGCCAGTTTTAAGAGCAGTCGTCTAGTCAATTCTATAACGTCTCTTTTATTAATGAGGCATACATCATTCAAAGATCTTAGCCAAAACAAGTTGGAATTTATTATAGGAAAAACATAATCAGAGGCTGAGGCGAACACGTCACCCTTCGTTAAACATATTCCCAACTTTGCAGCAAAGTGGAAAAGTTTTTGGTTCTCCTATCACACAAAAAATATGTATTAAACTTAATTCACGTTAGAATGCGGGTTACAAATAATATCGCAACGAATTCACATCACTATAATCTGTAAGAAATTGAATAGGAGCTTGCAGAATACATATTTCTATACGTATATGTAGTTTCTGTTGATTAGTGATGGGACTCATTTTGAAAATTTACTTCATTCGAGTAAACTGATTTGTGTCATTCAAGTGAATGCAAGTTGATTTTCGCTAGTAGACTACTAACTAGTAGTCTCTTGAGTTCCTATTTAAATTTATTATTTAAAGTTATTAGAAAAAGGAAGAACGTATTGTAATTCAAGTATAGCTACTTTAAATGCAACTTAAGGCTTGTTATTGAAAAAATAGCAAGACGAAATATATATGGTCATAACTCACAGTTCCCTCTTGTGTACACGAGGCAGGGACTTCCCAGTACGGTGACGACATGGTTAAATTACGTTTGTCTTGTTGATGTGGTGCAACCGCCTTTTAATTTAGGGGTCTCAGGTTCGATTTCTGAACAGGTCAATTTTGAAAACGAATTTCTATTGAAAATTGAATTGTCTTGGTATCTGGATGTTACTCGATACTCACCCAGTTGGTCGTGTAGTACTGTCATTTAAGTGGAGTGCTTAGTGTGTCACTAAATTGGTGTAATTTTCTAGTAATTATTTGTTACTGGTTTAATTCGCTTACTCGTTTGTCCCCTTCTTTATAAAAAAAAAGCTTTAATCACGAAACAAGCATATAGATAGAATTATCTACTCGAATGAGTAAGAGTGAGTGAACTCAAATCAAGGGTGTTTCACTTGAATTTTTAAAAACCATCTGAGTGAATCAATTAAAAATCAACTGAGTTACGTCACTACGATAGGGAAAACTAGCATTATATGCGTATCTTTACATCTTTTGCTTGCAACTTTGTCTGCTTGTATATTGTAAAAAATATTTTCAGTCCAATAGCACTCAGCTTCATTATGCATACAAATAGAGCAATAAAATAACCGAGCAAAAAGAAATAGAAGATAAGACATTCGGCTTGAAAGCAGGATGTTTCAGAATAACTACTACACCGATATTCGCGATTTTACAAAAGAATTTATTTAATATCGTAAACGTTTGAACTTTTGAGAAAAAAACGGGGATCACTCCTTATGAAATTCAAAATTGAAATATGAAATTATTCGCCTATTATTACGTGATGAAATTTCTTCGTTGGTATTTTTTCGTTTCCGACATTCCGTGAACTCACCGCTTGCACGGCTTTTTGGTAATGACGTAAAGTAATGAAATCCATTCGGTTGGATAAAGAGGTGTCGGCGAAATTGAATTCTTTATTTTCAAAAAACATAAATGAGGTGAGAGTAAGGTTGCCAGTTTATTGCTACCTGTTTTATTAATTTTCTTACTAAATGAGTTTTTTGAAGATTCTTTCAATAGATATGAATTTTGTTATTGTTTACATTTGCATAATATTAACATGGTTATAGTACATCCATTGTTAATTATACTATACTATATTACTTTGTTTCATGCCAGTCGAGAAAAGATAGGTATATGTCTTTCAATATAGGCATAAATTATAATTTATCAAATTATTTTAATTCATAAACATTATCACATAGTATGTATATTGCCAGCTGCACCCCGCCAGTTCTCGCTGAAATGACGTCATCAATATATAATAATACAATATACTCAGACATTTCGCACAGCACCATCTAGTCCCAAAGTAAGCAGCACAGCGCTTGTGTTATGGGTACCAGACAACTGATATACTACTTATATACTTTTCTTTCGAACCCGCAACCTCCGTTTACTTTCCGAAGCGCTTAGCCGTTGCACCACGGAGGTCGTCAAAATAAGTAAATAAGTTATATAAGTCGCGCTTATATAAATTATATAAGTCGCAAGCCGAGTATCGGAGCACTTAATTATTGTCGATTGTTGCTAAGAGCATGTCTTCGATAGTATTATTATTTTGTGATCTGTATTGATTTGTAATGATTTGAAATTATAATTGTGATTAGTAATTTATTATTCAGTGTCACGTATTATTTTTTTAATGAAATCTTATCGAATTAACTTATTATATAATAATTTCTTCTACGCCGGTCAGGTAGAAAAAAATATTTGTCTATTTTCCTTACACCTGAAAATTAAAATCTCAGTTTTTTTTTCTCTAATCAACAGAAGTTTTATTTGGGACTGTTTTAAAATTTCAAGTTGACAACCATTTTAAGTGCCCATAACAAAAATTAAAAATTAAATGCCAGTACAAAACAAAACATAAAAGAAGATTTATCATGACGTCACATATATAGAAATCTTTCCATGCGTATTCCGTTTCATTTGATACCCATATTGTTAGTGTTGAACAAAAAACTTATTTCCGATTATGGAACATCCGCCATATTGGATTTTTGATGGCGTCACATATACCGAAACCTTCCCCTGCGTATTCATTTTCATCGCATCCGCCATATTGGATTTAAGATGACGTCACATATATAAAAACCACATGTTATTTTTTGAAAAACAAAGTACATTTGTTTTTGGGCACATACTATCAATGCAATGCAGAGGCTTTGTATCATAATCGGTTCAGCAGTTTAGTATTTCCCCTATAAAGTTTCATCCCCCTTTTCTCTCCTTTA
This sequence comes from Zeuzera pyrina, assembly GCA_907165235.1. Classification (NCBI taxonomy): domain Eukaryota; kingdom Metazoa; phylum Arthropoda; class Insecta; order Lepidoptera; family Cossidae; genus Zeuzera; species Zeuzera pyrina. The sequence continues at coordinate 21,410,933 of OU015624.1, read as the reverse complement.
GGGGTAGATTTTTAATATAAAAAGAAGTCTATATTTTTGTAACAAAAAAGGTTTATTTATGTACCAAATTTCGTCTTAATCGGTTCAGCGGCTTAGCATTTCCCATACAAAGTTTTATCTTCCGTTTCACCCCTATAGGGGTAGATTTTTGAAAAAAGAAGTGGTGTATGTGCGTCCCTTAGTGTCAAATTAACTCCATGCCAAATTTCAAAAAAATCGGTCCAGCGGTTTAGCAGAAAACGTACCAGACAGACAGACAAACTTTCCTATTTATAATATTAGTATGGATATTAGTATGGATACGTATGGAAGTATGGATATACTATATATAGTATGGATTGTATATTGTTTTGAATAATAATTTAACTCATTTTAGGTCTACGTTTTTGATACTGATTTACAATATATTGGCACACATACGATTTGTAAAGTCCTGTTAAAAATTCGCAATTATTGTTTCTAATCAATGATGTTATAATACTAAAATATAACATCATTGTTTCTAATCCATTTAAAACTTACTTTGAAGGAAAGATAGCATGAATGGCAACGTAGCCTACGGGCGGCGCGTGCAGGTCGGCAACATCGCGAATTCGCAACGCGTGTTGTTACACGAAAATCACCACACACACACACACACACACATATCATTTTGTAAAAAACGATATTTGATATATTATAATTACATTAAATATTATTTTTTATTAATTTCGCGTAAACGAATACCTGAGTTAGTATTAATAAGTACATTTTTCAGCATTTTTACTACTCAATGAAACAGTATATTGTGATTACTTTTTGTATGGAAAACGAACCACCTTAATCACTAGGGAGGTTTTTCCACACTTACGTCAAGCGCACGTCCTGCTACACGACTTCTGCACGACAGGTGCCAAATACGTTGTTTCGCTATCGCGACAAATAAACACTTAAAACGAACGCTTAAAATAAACGCTTACACAAATGTACACAAAAAGATAAATACCGAATGAAAGGTGTAGATATAAAAAGAAGCCACTAAAGTAGGTAAATATAACTACTTCTACTATAATACTAGCTTAGAAATAAATTGGATACGGACAGCGGATAGGTAAATTTTGGAAATATTTTTTACTAATTACGCCGTATCTAGTTACCTCTACCGTAAGCTAGTACATGTAGGTTTGTATGTACACAATTTCATGTGTGTAGGTATGAATGTATGTTCACAAAGTAGGTAGGTATATCAATATTTCAAACTGTTTCAGTGGCATTTCTGAAACACATAATTCCCTAACAGTTTATCCTAGGCTATCCATCGTTTTTATTTATGAGACGCTTAGCGACCGTCCGCAGAGGTCGCAGAATTAATGTTCGTTTTCTGTGAATAATTACTTTTTTTCCCCTCTCAAGGAGTTACGCGGTCGAGTTGGCAAAATAAACTACATTGAGAGTACGGCGGGCCGTAATGAACTGCATCGTGTAAACAAGACGAGGGGAATATACGCCCAGTTTTTATTATAACACTGAGATAAACGCCCTGTCGTTAAGATAACTGTTACTGAGATAAACGTTTGATAAAAACAAAATAAAGTCCACCTCCTTTAATATCTGTAATACTATATTATAAAGCGGGAGAGGAGATTTTGCAAATTGTAAATTCTTTCACAATTAAAGGTACGTTAATCCGACACACGTTTCAATGTAAGATTCCGTAGTAATTGTATTCTGAGTAGAAATTTGGAATTTAGTAATTAGGGCAATCAACTTTTAATATTTAGGTCTAATTTTTCGTGGTCAAGTAACAATAAACTTGTAAATAAATACATATACATAAACACCCAGACTCGGGGCGGGAATCGAACCTGCAACCCCCGTTTACTTCCCTAAGCGCTTAGCCGTTGCGCCACGGAGGTCGTCGAGAACGGTCGAATCATAACGGAACCTGTCGAATAATTTTGACATTTGAACAGATGTTCTATATAAGAACTGTCTAAACGTCCTATAAGTCTTTAATTTCTACCTATTTACATTTTTTTACATTATACGTATAAAGAAATGTAATTAGAAAGAAAACAATTTGTATATAATTTCGATAAAAGGCACTGAACTATATTTTGTCGAAACGTCGAGGTGTTCAATTTACTTTCCCTTTTGGTCGCTAAAAATGGGTTTAATTCATTCACGGACGAAATATAAACAGAATTTCATGAACATGTTAATTACGAGTGAATGCGCTACGCGACCTGCTCTTTTAATAGCCAGTTTTAACCGTCAAGACTTATGATCGCTCGTCTAAATAACAGTCTTCTACAGTTGTTTAACACGCGATGTTTGCTAAAACACAAGCAGGGGAGCACTCTCGATCGAAAATACTAAGTATAAGCTGAATCTTTGCAAGCGGTTCTACTGCTTTCCGTGATTCATCTACATTGACTGTTCAATTTTTTTTATTTCTTTTGTTCAAAATCTTAAACACCTTTTCTATTTTTTATTATTGTCAAATGTTGAGTATGTATATATGAGGGTAATTTTAGTTTTCTTGTCATTTTTGAATGTATAAATGATTAAAGATCAGAGAGCAACGGTCAACGGTTTGTGTTCGGCTTGTGATTCATATTTATGACAATATAAAATTCGAGTGTACGCTTCCAAATCATTAAACCTTACATAAACAAAGTCGAACCAAGTTTTATTTAATTCTTGTGTGCGGAACCAAAGACCTGGTGCAAGATACAGTCCACATACAAAATTTTACACTTTAGTATTACTCAATTGGAGAAACTGAAGCAGTACCAAGAAATTGAACTATATTTTACTATGCTTGTTTTCAGCTAAGAAGATATCGGTGACAGTTCACTGTTGATAACTATAGTGATGAGCCCCAATTAAATCCATCGATTTTTCTTTAGTATCCAGAATGTTTGCAAAAGAAATGGAATTAATTTTTTTATTTTTCAATTTATTGATTTTCAGGGGCACTTTTCAATCGATTAATCGATTTTAATTTTACTAAGCAGTATAGATCATATAGAGTTATGGTAAACTGAAAATGCAATATATTTGCAAAATTATTATTTATTTATTCAATCAACCTCGTCATCACTTGTTGAATCAGATTCACTACCGATAGGGATGATAAGTTCTTGGTCAATTATTCGGTCTATGCGGATATACCTATCCCAGTCCCAGTCTAATTTAGTTTTTTTTTATTTTCTCCGCAACTTTACTGACGGGATGGTGACGTTTGCACAAGATGGTCCAATCGATTCATTTATTTACTGTCAATTATGTAGTGTCAATCCCTATGGGTAAATGTTTTGTTCCACGCATCAACTATTTTTAGAATACATTTTTTTTTAATTTTTTTTTTTATTAAACTTTATTATAATAGACAAATATTTTATTTAGAATTTTAAAGGTAACAATTATTATACTTTTGTAATGATGTAGTGTAAAATATAAATTATTTTTTCACCAAATTCTTTTCGTTATTCAAAAGTAGTATGCGAGAAACGGAAAAATGTGAAATGTTTCCGAAATCTTCTTAGCTGAAAACAGTTACAGTTTTCTACGTTTCACCACAAACTCTACAAATTAAAATTCATAGAAATGTCAGACGAACTAGAGTAGACCCCTAGTTATTGTTATAACTGAAAACGTGTTTAATTGCTGAATTTTCTTTTATCGAAGTTAAAGATTTACTGATAATGGTAATATGAGAGTGGTGTTTGCTAATTTTCTTGGAGATTTTGTTTTATTCATACAGAAACGATGATTGCTAATGTTACTAAAACATACTTTTAGTTTTCTTGTTAATATCTTTGCTTAAACATATAATTGTAAGTATTCGACGGTTAACCGACTCGTTGTAAACAAAGTTGATGTTAACTTCAGAATACTAGCCAAGAGTGTGAAGCACGCATCTAACGAAGTTTTATAGTCACACTAACATTTGCTACAAGTTTTTGCTAATAAACTTGCCTATTAAATGTTATTTCACATTGATTAGTGTTTATTTCATATACATTTTTTGCTCAAAGCTTCAAACTCATTGATCGATGATCGACAAGAGTTTTTTCTCATATAGGAAGTATCCTTAGGAATTTTCAGAGCTCAGACTCTGTCTACTTCGTAGCACCAAATTTTCTATAATTTCTATTTCATACTCATAACGTGAAACGACTATTTAATATAATCAAAGCACGTTCTGTAATCAGTGAGTTGAAGAAATTAGAACGAACTAAACTGTAATAAATTGATTAGAACAACCGAGAAAGTGACAGAACAACCGACGAGGTCTTTGTAAGTAATTATTAACTCATGCAAGTATTTATTGTAATAAAAATGTATTGTTATTTTATTTATTTTATCGATGTAAAGCATAAAGTGAATGAAGAACGAAAATAAATAAAAAATAAACTGTAGTGTACATAGAAGGGAGAAAGGTGGGCTCTTTCATGGCACGTGTGTGCCAAATTACGTTGGGCCGTCTATTGAATTGTTATGTTTTGTATGATAATAAACTTATTCGTAACAATGGCAAATAAAATAATGTTATATTTTGGCTATATTCACAGTGGATATTTATACTAATGTATGTTGGGAATATAGTGCCTAAATTATAATTTCGAATACGGAAACTAGTTTGTTGTTGTAGTGTGTCAAAACCATGACCTTCTTAAACTATAAATTACTAGGAGTGAAAATAAATAAAACACCGTACTTCTTTACTTGATATCCTTTGATCTGTTTTGACCCCATAAGTATTATTAACTACATATTACAATTGAATACAACAACAATAATTTAATAGTATTGATCCAAATCACAAAATATAATTATTAAATCTCCAAAATAATACCACCACAAAAACAATATGAAACATAACTAGAATTATAATTGATTAATTTTGTACAATTAATTTAAATAAACAATTAATTCTAAAAATATTACTTAACTAGATGCTTCGATGCTCCAACCCGAAAGAGAACAATCACCACGTTTTTCTCCAAACAACTGATCTTCTGCCGCGTCACTCGTCAACTGACTGCCTGCGAACGTTTTCGTCATACAGCCTTGGCGTCAAAATACGATGCAACCGGTAATGACGTCACACATTTCGTTTTTCCGTTTGGTTTATCACATGTGGTAATTGATTGCCATTGTGCACATTCAGTTATATAGAAATGTATAGTGTATTTATATGTTTATGCAGTGTATACTTATTATTTGGGGTGTTTGTCTGCACAATTTATTGTTAAATGTTGCTGCTGACCAAATCTTATTTTTTATGCAATATTTTTTGAAGGCAGAATGTAATGAATGGTAAATGTATGTTGTGAGATTTGCAAAAATAAAATAACGTTCAACTGTAAGCATGAATTAAGAATCGAATGTACTGTATTATTGTATATGGTAAATGTCTAACTATAATTTTTTGACCTAGGAATTCCGTTACATTTTCCTGTTAACTTCAGTTGAAGTTTTATATTCTCTGAAATATTTAGAATTTTACGTTTAGTATTAGCAGTAGTGGGAGACAAGGGGGCTGAGGACCGATGGCTCAGTCGACTTGAGTTATCAACGTGCACTTTCTTTAATATTTTAAAATGTTATCTAGTGCAAAATGTGTGGGTTAATAAGATGTATCATTATGCAAAATTTCAAGTTTGTACGTTTGATACATTGTTTCTGAGGATATCGATTGCGACAGACGGATAGACGGACGGACGTATGAGCGTTACATTTTCCTTATAAACTATGGAACACTAAAAATAACGAAGAATTTTTAATGAGAGCTTTGAAGCGAACCTCACGTAATTAGTTCCTAATTTTTGTCGTTGAACGTAACTATACGATAACGTTGAACTGAATCTTATACAATTGCTTTATTATTTTTGGTGAGAGCGTTGAAGTGAATCTTACATAATTAATTCATAATCTTTTGGCTATTCGATTTTTAAAGCACACAATCTCAATTTTTTCAAGTTAAAATTTCTACCTGTACAACTTGTAAGTACCTACAACAAATAGCAAATGGGAAAAAGCGAATATGAAAATTGTATCGTAGCAGCGTTCGTAGCACTCGTAGCACAGTAGTAACTTATATCTTGGTGATATCTTGTTAACATTCTGTAGATTTTACGAACCCGCTTACAGAGGCAGTATTCCCCGAGTGTTATGAAAGGCCGGCAACGCACCCGTGACTCCCCGGACGTTGCGGATGTCTATGGGTGATGTGATTGTTTTCCATCAGGTGACTTGCTTGCTCGTTTGCCCCCTGCACCATAAGAAAAATATACAAAGTTATTTCGAAAGGATGGGTATATATGGAAGAGTATAAAAGTACCCATGACAACGGAAAATTTGAGTTCTACAACTTAGCCAAAAATCAATAGTTCTAGTGTAAAACCTCAAAGTTTAAACAAAAATAAATATGGGACAACCCTAATATCACCGTTTTCCCGTCGCTAGCAAACATTTGCAATAGAAGGCATAATGATACGGTTGTGCATTTTTTCCATTAAGTGAATGTTTTTTTTGTATGGAAAACAAAATGAACGTCTCCCATAGTTATTACATCTTCTATATAACAGTCAACAGTGACACGTTGGAATCCTGGCGGATTTATACCTCCTTTCACAATAACCTTGTATACCTTGTATAACCTTGTAACTAGTAAATATGAACTCTCTATAGTATGTCATGTCTGACTGTTCGTTTGAACGTCTCTCCGTATGTCACATTATCATTATCCAGTTTTACACGGTCAGGTCAATAAAAAAAAGGAACTTTTCTAAATTCACACGTAGTCTGGGTTTCACTGGGAGCTCCCCCAGAGTTGGTTGTGTGGTACCCATAGTGCAAGCTTACTGCTTAGTTCGAGGTCATACAATTGTGTAATTTCTAGAGTATCCTTTAGAAACGTATTTATAGATATCTAGTTTTAGAACGGCACGTTAAAAATTACAAAAGTTTTGTCAATTATTTTTACGATTATTCTTCTTATTAAGTTATGTCTTCTTAGGTTTAAGTTCTTAACAAACTAATTATATTATTGAACACGGCTGTACTTACGTTTAATCGGTATAGGTACCGACTAGTTTCGGACCTTTTGGAGGTCCTTCGTCAGGGTGAGTGGGATGAGTTCGCGGACGCGCCTCGTCTCGCACTGAAGGATGAAAGACCTCCGAAAGGTATAAAAAAATACATAAAAATTGTCGAAAGTGATAATATCACTACAGAAAGCCAAACTTTTTTATTCGGATACATGTTCTATTTGGTTAGATTTAACTCATATTGTAGAGATCCATAAACATAAACTAACCGAATCACGTCCCTTTTACTTGGAAAAAAATACGTTATCAGCAAATTACGTTTTGAAACAGCTGCGCTTTATATATTATTTATATTTTGTCTGGAATACCGATCAAAATATGTGAAGATTGTACGAGCGCCTTTTTACCTTACATAACATGTTTGTATTTGATATAATTTAATAATAATTATTTATTAATTTAAAATACATATTTAAAAACCCCCTTCACAAAAAGTAATATTTCGCTTGCACCAAAAATAGCGCTAAGAATAAAAACGACATCAAATTTTTAGCACCCCTTTATAAACATGATTATATTGAATACAAGAGTCACCCGTTGGCCAGTAGTAGTACTGAATCAACGTGTAGTAACTTCCAAGACGAGGGTTCCAGATTCAATCTTCGACCAGATCAGTCTAAGAAACGATGTTTTCTAAAGAGTCCGAGTGTTATTACTGGGTGTCCCTAAGCACGTTTTGTGGTTCCTGAAAAATACTTTTGACGGCTTTACCAAAGTTTTACTCTCGCAGATGAATTTCGGACTAACACACGGACATTGTTGATGAATGTTGAAATATTAACAAAAATTTTTTGTGTATTTAACAAATTTGTAATATTAATTAAATTAAGTTCATTGCTCTCCATTAACATCCTCTCAAATTAAACTCTTTAGTAAATAAAATGAATATAAAATTTTGTAAATTTTATTGTTAGAACGTACAATTTCAATCTTTTTTGTTTTCTAAATTTAACATTCGTGATATTGTAAATATAATTAATACTTTAGTGAACTTTGGTTGGTTTTACGATACAATGGATTAGCCCTCGGAATTCAACTAAAGTATTTTTTCAGATATTACATATATAGGGAGAGATTTGCGGAAGCGAAGGAAGTATGTAAGAACCGCGACACTTGGCGCTCCGTACTCCCTGACTACCCCGTTAGAGATACAGGGTGAAGATATGTTTATATTTTAGCATATTATGAAATTAATATTTGCACTCATACACCCAAACGTTTAAAGATAATATAGTACATATTTCATTCGTTGGAGGACCTCAAAATAGTTAACTCTAGTATTAAAACTTTTCCGTTGCGACAGTTGGTGAGCTTTGACCTTTGTCATCACGTGTTACAGGGCTCACTGGAATAAACAACAAATTTACCACTAAAGTTCCGACTGGCGACATATTGCAGTCCCCGTGTCGGATTCATTAAACTGAATTTGTTTGTTTCAAATTCTATGGACTTTTAAATTAAGTAGTATAGGGGTTATTATATATTGTCGTCATTATATATAATAATTCTTTAATTTTATTAATCGATATATTAACGATTCTTAATAATGATTCTTTGTATGTTTGTCCTCTATGTTTTCCTAAACCGAATTGTGATGAAAAATGACGTATAAATCCAATAGTGATGAAACTATGGTTGGTTGTTCTGAGTACACCCGAAAAAATTAAACTTAAAAAAATTAAACTTAAAAAAATAGTCTACTTTCCCCGCAGGGATTTGAAATAGACGAAGTCGTAATTGGAATTAGTAATTCCATTGATCGTTAATATATTCCCATTATTTTTTATGAATATAGTTCTAGAGCTACAAAATTGATATTTATTTATAGATTTTATTAAAATACGCAGATTTTTTATTAATTTTTTTTAATGTAAATTGAATCTTATATAAATTTTGATATTGAATTTATTTCCCTCATTCATTAAAGAACTTACGAAGAAGTATTGTGTATTAAACCAATAGTGTTGAATTGTAAAACCTGATGTGTTCCCTTTTCTGAAAAAACTAAGTATCTACGTGAAAATGTGTAAAACATGCTTTTGGATCAATAGAACTTTCCGTGCCTAAAGTTATTTATAGAGAAGATGCATACGTGACCAAAATTAAAATTAAAAAACCTACTAGCTTATTTCTTTGTCAGTCACCCCCTTTAAGATTGTTATTAATGATCATAATACAAGGAAAATGATGTGCCATTGTTGCCTGAATTCTCATACTGCAACTTTATCTAGCGCGCGACGCACGAGGCAATTTATTTTTCTTAAAGACTAGCTTCTTCGGGCTCATGAAGATTGATTGCCCCAGTGACTGGCTCGCATCTGATTGACATCGCAATTTACTTCATTGGCGTTTTTAATTTATCCTATCTCCGTTGTCTGAACCTTACCTTACTTAAAATTGATTTTATCTTTGCTTTAAAGTATTGTTGTTTGACTACTGTTTTTTTTTTGAGGTACTTATGGCCATGGCCCTGTTTCACCAAAGTCCTCCCCTAAAACTTAGCGAACCCCTAAAAAGGATAGGGGTCCACTAACGATGATTTTCCTTTTTAACGAAACGTACTAAGCCTCTATGTAGTTAAAAGATCATCTAAATTTAGAAACTTGGTTTTCGAACCCATTACGCTATGTGACAGTTTTATGTGTTAGTTTTTGACATTACGGAGAATAATTAAATAAATTATGTAGACGTCAAACAATAATATCTGTTTTATTTAAACTCTTGGAAACAAATAGTCACATAAAATGTCAGACACTCCTGGAGACCCGTTAGATTGATGAAAACGAATATTATCTAAGAACCGGTTTAGGGGTCCCTTTAATCTAGGGGGTACAGGGCTATGTGACGACTTAGATAGCGTTGGTGAAATCGCGTATGAGTCTTATACATATATTGAATTACCTGAGGATGATTCGTTGAGAAGAAAAACACGTGTCGATCAGCAAATTTAGGCAGAAGACTAAAAGCTAAAAAATATATACAAATTGATCACTCAATTTGATCAATTTTTTTGTTTGAGAGCTGTACTTTTCCAGAATATTCTTAACTATGAAGGATCGACCAACTACAGTGGCGATCACAAAAGATCAATTCTGGTCCCAGTGATACAGGTCTGGCGGGACCTGTATCACTTATATAAAAAAAAAAAGAAGGATCGAGATTATTTTTGCTATCGAAAGTCATAGTCATATTTATAATTCTAAGTCAGTACTTTTAAATAATTTTCGTGTTGTTTTCCTTTATTTACGGGTTTGTTTGTGCTGGGGCCACAGCGGTGTCTCTGCTTAAATGCTATTCTACAGGCATTCTTGCGGCGTCATAAAACTGATTTTAAATTTATATTTCACTAGCGAACGCCCTGTTGGAATGTTAACATTGCAAGATTTTTTTTATTGCAATTTCCAAAAAAAAAAATTACCCAAATTTCCGACTTTTTCCGTGGATTTTCCAAAACCTCCAAAAGGTAAAATAATAATATGTGAGATACATAGCCCTTTCAATTTGTGATAAGTTTCAATATAAATAGTAGTAGTAATATATCCAAGCGTCGTCACGTCGGGGGACCGCTAAGTTTACTTGTATTTAAATTTCATACATACTTTATCATTTTTAGTTGTATTCTATTTTAATACTTTATTTACTTAACGGCCCCCCGACGTGACGACGCTTGGATATATTACTACTACTTATTTATAATGAAACTTATCACAAATTTAAAGGGCTATGAGGTACATATTATTTTTCTACTTTTTGGAGTTTTTTTTTGAGTCGGGGGTTTTTTAAATATTTAATTTAAGTTTTATTTCATGCTTTTTGAACACTACGATCTACACTCTATCCCCACATTCACGCAAATACTTTTCGGGACGATACACGCAATTGCGGCACGAGATCGTGCGTCGCCGAAATCTGAGTATTCTAACAATAGTTGTCTGATCCATCATCAGACCCTGATCGCCACCTATCTATCTATCTATAACCTATTCATAGAGATCATTTCAATGAGCCTAAACATTGAGCCTCTACTGTAAGTGGCGAGAAGTTCGATATCCTGCTGACTTCAGATGACGCTGGAGCATCTGGTACTATGTTATTGTAACATTATTGAAGTCACAGTATACTAAATTTCGCATCGATTAAACTAATAGAAGATGCTCGCGCCCCTTTAAAGACTAAAAAAGAGCTGATATTCTTCAACGGCTAAGCCGATTTTGATAAAACATGGCTAAGAACCACCGCTAGAAAACCTGCTTTCAAACAAAAAAAACCGCATCATAATCGGTCCATTCGTTTAGGAGCTACGATGCCACAGCCAGACACACAGACACGTCAAACTTATAACACTCCTTCTTTTGCGTCGGGGGTTAAAAAAGAAATCAGTTAAATCGGTCGAGGCGTACTCAAGTGATGCTCCGTCATACACGTGGCAAGCGAGCAACTGGATGCAAGTAGCACTTGGACGAGCGAGTAAAATTGTAAGAATTCATACAAAACTCATTAAACCAGACAACTCTTAATAAGCAGCTTGAAATAGGTTCTGACAATAGGGTACCTTCTAATATTACAATAGTAAGTATTCATACGATACTCATTAAACCAGAGGACTCTGATAACCAGCTTGAAATAGGTTCTGACAATAGGTCACTTTCTAATATTCTGTTTCTAGTCTCTTCCATCCGCGTTGGGCAAGTTTATGCGTGTGTGTTATATGATTTAGAATTTAATTCAACATCAAAACATGACGGGTTTAACGGATTCCTTCTGAATTAATAGCCGTGTTATCAATCGCAGATATGAGGCTCACAGATGCTGCCGTGTAATAAATGGTGCGAATATATACAGACTATGATAGACGGGACACTGAATGTAGCCTAAGGCCTCTTTCACATAGCAGTTATTAGATTCCATAATATTTGATTTTAAACTTATTTAAGACAAAGGAAATTAATGCGAATGCCTTTTATTTTGGCTTAACGTTTCGGCTGATATGCATCGGCCGTGGTCTCTAGTAACTCTCTAGTAACGCCAAAACATCAAGTCAAAATAAAAGGTAATCGCGTTAACTTTCTTTTGTCTTAGATAACTTTAATAATGCAACGCGAAAATTTAAAAGTTAATTTTGTTTTTTTCTTAGATTAGTATTATTCATTGAAATATAAGTAGAATTTATTGGTTTTACGGCGTCGTGACGTCAGAAGTTCTTTGTCTTATTAATTAGCGCTAGGAGAGATGGAACTTATCTCTAGTTCATTCTTATTATGTGAGTTTAAAAACTAATAATAACTTCTGCTAAGATACGATTTCACTGTTATTTAAGAATATTCTGTAGGAGGCTATTAAATAATCCAATTCTCCTTTAAGGTTTTCTCGAACACGTGACTGGGTGTACACGTGCCAAAGATTTTATTAGATAATTACTTACCTCAATTGTGGTATTATCGAATATCATTCGAAATGAAGTGACAAGTAAGTTTTTATCGAGAAAAAGCTTATTATATACGAGATTTTTGTATATTAATTCCTGGATACGAAAGTAGGTATCGATATCGATCGAATATCGATATAATCGATATCAGTATCGTATCGAAAGGATCAATATCAGTATTGGCATAAAATATGTTTTTCTGTTAACATAAAAGTAATAATTTTAAAATTCTACTAAAGTGACTAACTGAAATTGTCTAGTTGTCTTTTAAATTCGTTCAGATTCCAAACTATATCAAAACGATGGTAATTTATCTATTCGTGTATTTCTAGTGCGGCAAAATAAATTATTATGACGTATTATTTTAAGACTTCCAAGAAAGATTTCAAGATTATCAAAATACATTCCAGTAACAATTAGTTGCGTATGTAAGAAGGATTGTCATCGATTAATTTAAAATATTGAAGTATTGAGTTAACTGAGAGTATCGTTCTCCTGATATATTATAGGAGCAAAAATATCGGTAACAAAAATATTTGGAATCGCATATGAATCATCATTAACCATTGAACAGTCACTGCCATTATGCTAAAATCTTGTATACGCTGTATCTAGAGAAAAAATATGCCGTGTGCACACTGTCTTGCCTTTGAGTAGAGAACGATGTAGCTCATTCATGTTTTAAAACTAAATTTACTTCTGAAGTAATTCACCTTACGAGTTTTTTTCTAATCATGAACTATATGGAATTATTAACAAAATTTTGAATAAAATTTCGTTACTGTCAAATAAAGGCGATTGTAACTCACGGGGGTTTGAGTATGCGTTTGATGCGACACTGGCCCCAGTTTTATGCTTTGTAGTGTAACTTTAACTCGATAGAGTGATATGATGTTTCAATGTGTCAAAGTTTTAAAAAATGTGGTCAGCTGTGAAAAGAGTGTTGTTGAGAGATAGAACTGGTCTATATCGATTCAAATGAATCGATTGTTTAATCTAACATTTAATTCATTTAATTTGTTGTTAACATGATCCTGCAGCGTCGACAATTCAAAAAGTATTAAACAATTCGGATAAATACTGTTCGGGACTCTTTTCACATTTATTATTTCTTACTTTTAGTTTTTTATTATATGACATATTATGTCCTAAAAATGCGTGTAAAATTTTAACCTTGATGATAAAATAGTTATGCCTAATTAAATTTTATATTTTATTACTCAAGTTTTATCTACCACAAAAACACATATCATATTTGATTTTTTGTTTTTTTTACTGCTTTACAAACTTTCCTTTTTTCTACACATATATTTTATTATATTTTCGACCCTACCACTATCTCATGAAAGAAATGATCCAAAAAAGAGATTTCATGGATATAACGCCACGGTACAACCGCTACGGGATTATAGCTAATAATGAAGTCGACATAGGGGGACATCACTATTTAAAAAATTGCAAAAACGGGTTACCCTGGAAACATTAAATCACTCTACGTTATAACAAGTTGGACTAGTAATCATTAATCTAAAAAAAAATTTAAAACTTAAGAGACAAATGTAATAAGCAGGTACATTTACAAATGTAATAAACAGGTACATACTTAAACGCGAATATGAATCTGTTCAGCCGCTCGAGAGTTATGATGCCTCAAACAAACAAATAAATACAACTTATAATGTCACATTTTTTCCGTCGAGGGAAATAAAGCCCGCTGATAAAGAGTGTACAAGTTCGACTCGCGCACAGAGGTTCCGTAAAAGCCAAATGACTTTTAATCAGTGATTAAATGATTTCTAATAGTTATGTAATAATAATAATAATGTAATAATAATGTACTCAGACATTTTACACAGCGCCATCTAGGCCCATACTAAGCAGCACAGCGCTTGTGTTATGGGTACTAGACAACTGATGTACTACTTGTATACTTTTCTTTTGTAAATACATACATATTATACATAAACACCCAGACTCGGGGCGTGAATTGAACCCGCAACCTCCGTTTACTTTCCGACACGCTTAACCGTTGCGCCACGGAGGTCGTCAAGTATGTATACAATTGTCGTAGTATAATGAGGTCAATATGGTGTATGCAATTGTCGTAGTATAATGAGGGCTATTAAGAAATGAGTGTGAGTATCTCATGAGTGTTGTAACACATAATTATATACAGTTGCACACTGAACTCCGTCTGTACTATTCGCTTGGGTTGGGTAATTGATAATTCTATTACTTCTTATATTCTTTATTATATATTATTCTGTTAACAATTACACCATACATTAGAGCACATTCTTACACCGAGTCATGGCACAGAGTACAGAGTACATACTAGTGAACGTAGGATACTAATGCAGTGTTACCTTATGATATATATAGCTACGCTACAGATAATATGTACCCGTGATATGAAGTACCGTATGTAGTAAGTATACAAAAGAAAACAATAAATTAGAATAATTTATAGCAATAAATAATTTATTACATTTTCAATAATACCGTTTCAATCATGCTTGTGTATTTTTTATGTTCTTTTTTTAAATACACAGAGAATATATGATATTTAAAAAAAACATTACGAAATGAGTTTGAGTTGTACAATGAAATTTGTACAACACTATAACACCGGTAAAGATAAGATTTATTGAGTATGAAAATGGTTGACATAATGCAGGTGGTAGGTTACGGTTTCTAAACTGATTATTGAGGATTTACGGCAATGATGTAGTCAAAATTTTTAAAACAATCTATAAGACTTTTGTCATACTTTCTCTGTAGGCAAGGTTTTATATTCTTTCTATTTTTTAAAATTCTAGGTCCAGTAATTTCGAGATAAGGGACTTGACCATCAAGTCGAGTCCGAGTACTAAATATGCTCTATTTTAATTCCCCAGTACAAATATTACAATTTTAAATATGTTATGCAAAAAAGTGTTAACTTACATAACATGCTGGGTCGATTAGTTCGATAAAATATGTTTAAGTACTTTTAGTAAAATATTTGTCGTAATAACTGAAAAGGATAGATAAGTCCGTGCTGAGAAATGTATTTTTATGAACAGGAATTGTGGTGAAATAAAAAAAAACCTCTGAGAATAATAAAACTGTCCCTTGGACAATTAAAAGTGCTTTGTCTCTTAGACAACCACTAAAGTAAGGAAAAATATCATAATATTGCTAGAAGTTAGTTTAATATATTAATGGGTTAGATATTAGCTTATTTATTTAGTTGGTTAGATATTATCAAATACAATATTATTGTATGAAATGAATACGTAATTGTATTTTCTAAGTAAATTTTATCAGGAAATCAGAGACAAAAAACTTAAAATACATTTTTTTGTACGTTACACACTTTCTGAAAATATCGATTATGATAGACGGACGGACAGACGCAATGGGATGATCTTATACGGGTTCCCCGGGGTTATTACCTAAAAATTTTCAGACAGCGACAAATATGTAACTACTGCGCGATCGGTGACTAATTGTTGAATTTGGTGTCATGTATGATGGTTGCGTGTCAACCATGACCGTAATATGCACTTTTCGCGGTAAGTTTAGCGCTTAGAATAAATAACCTGGGTTTAGCGCCACTGTACAAATTACATTACATGAATTCTCGTTTTGACAGCAGATAATATTGCGCGTTATTTGGCTGTCGCTTGGCAACTGCAAGTAAGTTATAAGCGTCCCCTTTTCCCTTTAAAGTACGGAATTCTAAAAAATAAAGCATCTTTGGCAATTAGTATGAAGTACGTAAGTGAATATTAAGGTGACACATCAGACGCAGCATTGATAACAATCAATTAGATATGTTTTTACAATGGAACCGCCGCCGGAAGGAATGAACTATTATGTCCATATCCAGGAAATGGAAGTTACGCAATTGGGGCCCTGGACTGCTTCTATCCCCTTATCGTATGAACTTGTTAGGGGACGTGATGAAGACGTTTATAAGATTTTAATCATACACAAAAAGGTAGTTTGTCGTTCTAAAATACTTCTATGGATATATTTAGAAGGACGTATACACGTCTAATGGATTGTAAATATAATATTATATTACCAATCATACCTTCGTTTCGTTTTAAAGTTTCGCCTTTGACAAAAAATAGTTAAAGCTTAAGAAGAGTCTCAAGTCGAGTGAGGCAATAATTAACGTCTATACGTTCCGTCATTCCTCAACGTGGGCCACCAAATTAGTTTTTTATAATTAAGAAGTTGATGTCTGATTTCTTAATTACAAATAAATATTTCCGATGTCAAGTGCTGATAATAATTATTTTCGTGAAATTCAAACGGAATAAGTAATTTATATTGTACACATTGTACAAGTATTGAAACTTATTATTTTTTAATAATGTTTAAAAATATTTTCAGACAATATTTTATCAGTCTGACGGTATTTTGCTAAATCTATGTATATTGCGTTAAAGTCTAAATCCAGTTATTATTATATTATTATTATTATTAATTTTGTATTATTACACAATGTGCTGTATTCCTTGAAGTAGGTACCTGAAAAGCATTTAATTTCTTAAGGCAGTTAATGTTGTTTTTAACAAAGGTCGTGAATTGTTCGTTAGTTACAATATCTGACGGTCAGGAATGGGAAATCACCACTATGACCACTATGGCGGTCAGAAATGGTCTGAAAATTTGTGAACGTAGTATGTGTATATGATATCAAGCAAAGATAAAAATGAGTGACATGTTGCTTGCGATTTATTGAAAGTTACAAAAGCGTTTTAATTTTCTTTGAAATATTTTGGTTCAAAATTTTAAACGACTAACATTATTATAAATTTTTTATTTAGTAAAAAATACCGTGATCTTGTAAATTAGTACCGTTTCTGACCGAAATTTATAATGTGACTTATAACAAACTTAAATTAGCAGTAATATTCACAACTCTATTTTTATGTAGAATGATTGCCATATTTCCTGGCCCCACTTACTTTGATTGGCGTAAAGAAACAAAAGACAGGCAATTTATTATGAGCAAGAAGAGTCAAGAGTAATGAAAGACATTCTAATATTTCAAACTCAAATTTAATAGGGTCTGAAAATTTGCAAGTGATTTCAAATTATATTTTTAGAGAACATATCTTTTTTGTGAAATATAACTGAAGGTTAAACTGTTGACGGGTTTGCATCCGATCATGCGTAAACGCTTTTTTAAAATATTAATGTTTAAAACATCCAGACGTTTGGTATGAATCTAGATCACTCATCAAATTAAATTACCATGCGCAATGTAAACACAAAAGCATTACATTTCGTCTCATTTATATACATTGTACATAATATACATATACCTATGTAGTAAAACCCAAATATATATGCTTAAAATCTGGTGAAAATATCTCTCTCGTGAAAATAAAACTGAATACGCGATGCAGAGATACGCGATATATAAAGATGGGCCGTAGAAGTTACAATATACATATAGAGGTGAATGAAAATATAGACATAATATAGCATGGCAAGAAGAAAAAACAATCGAAAATCCGTTAGTGCGTGAGATAGTAAGGATCCGGAAATCAAGGTTAGTTCACAGTGTCTGTCCAGTGTCCACCACATTGAAATGTCTGTAATAATAATACATACATACATACATATCATCACGCTGTATCCCTAACGGGGTATTCAGAGAGGTTTAACAATAATAAATAAATAAATAAATACTCCAGACAATTACACAGATTGTGTGACCCCAAACTAAGCAGCAAGCTTGTACTATGAGCACCACACAACGAACTCTGGGGGAGTTCTCAGTAACACCCAGACTCCAAGCCAATTTAGAAAAGTACGTTTCCTAAATTGACCTGACCGGGGATCGAACCCGGATCCCTAGCTTTGGAAATTAGATACATATGCCACTGCGCCAACGGGCAGTCAAATTACTATGACTTTTAACGTATCAATTATATCCAGTCTTGTCAAGTTGTACACATGTAGTACACGAGTAGTATACGAACGGGATACCAGTAGTGTACGAATGAGATATAAGAGCCACAAAAGTGGTATACTAGTGCTATATTTAGTAGTAGTGTATGAGAAGTATCTGATTGATATATTCTTAGCGGTATACGAGTAGTATACAAGAGTCACGTAAATAAGATACATCAATACATCAAGTAGATACATCAAGTTATTAGTAAATATTACAAAAATATTATCAGATATTTTTGACAACAGATGTGATAATATTACTTGCCATAAATTTAAAATAGAAAATACAATCATTATGGCCTCGTCAACTGGATTGTGTACCTATACTTCAAAACTGAGGACCTGGGTTTCAAACCTGGTCTTACAGTTTGAGCGTTACTATATGTTCATTGCATGGTATACACAATACAAGTTGGAATCACTATTCGAGTAATTCTTCTTTAAAAAACACAACAACAACGGTGTACAATTAATCATTTCAATTTCATTGTATCTCAAACACAAAAGGTCTTATTAATTAGGACTTTACAAAGGAGTTAAAGAGTTCAGTAAGACAAATTAGCAAAACAATTTCATTAGAGAGGCCAACTTAAAAACAACTTGTCGGCTATTCTCTTTAATTAAACTTGAAACAAGTTTCCTTGGTCGCATGGGGTACTCGTTGAGTTCGGATTTAAAATGCAGTCTAGTTGGGTTAAATGATAGAAAGGATTTTTGGGTGTATGGTAGAGACACAGGTGTTACTTAGTAGAAATGCGTCTTGAGTATTTCACTATCCTACTCAGAGTCGATTGGAGTGAACAATATACTCCATTTGATTGGCGGCGACCCCAAAACCCTTAAGTGATCAATTTGTACGTGTTTTTTAATTATCTTCCACTCAAAGTTTCAAGTTGTGTTTCGTTTCTCAACAAGGCGTTCTCAGGAAATTCCAGAGATCAGATTAGGGTCAGATTAGATTCAAGTGTTAGGTGGCTGACCGAATTTGATCTCTGTTTCTTAATAAATGAATATATTATGACTGAACTTTTAAAAGAAAAAAAATCAACAAGAACGTATAATATATTTTTCATTCAGTTAAGATTTCATGGTCATGTCGAAAAAAGAAGAAATAAAATTAAAATTCAATAAAGTTTTTTTTTGTTTTTCATTTCTAGTTTCGGTTTGTCGATTTACATTTCAAGCTCGGTAGAAGTTATGGAGCATTTATCCTATAGAGCCGAAATATTGGACCAACTTTCAATATATGCCATTTGACGCATTAGCCAATTGACGGATGCGGATACGGCTAGGGTGGTGTACTTCGCATATTTTCATAGCCTAATGTCATATGGCCTTTTGCTGTGGGGATCAGCGGCGAATATTAACTCGATTTTTATTTTACAAAAGAGAGCGATACGTGCCATTTACAGTATGAATGCACGAGAATCACTAAGAGATCGTTTTAAAGACATTGATGTACTTACCTTGCCGTCATTATACATCTTTGAAATTTTTATGTATACGAGGAAAAATATAAATCTATTGATAAAGAAAAGCGATATTGGTGGTATGGAAACCCGAGGTCGTGATAAATTGGTTATTTTAAAATTTAAATTACATAAGTCGAATGTTTCATTTTTGGGTAACTGCATTCGTTTTTATAATAAAGTTCCTCAAAAAGTCACTCAATTAACAGAAAATATATTTAAATTAGTTATAGAACGTACATTGATTAGACAATCATACTATAAAATAAACGATTTCATTGAAGATAAAACAATAGTCTGGAAATGATTTTCTCTGCACATGCATTTACTGGCTCTCTGAATATTGTATTTTAATAAACCTTTTGTAAAATGATGTTGAAAAAATGATACCTGGCTGAGTTTCTTGTCGGTTCTTCTCAGTGTCCGGGTTTTCTTTTCTCTTCTCTTCGAACCAAATAAAGTAGATTTGACGTTCAAAAATACCTTGTTATTGAGTTTACTTGAATAAATTGATTTGTCTTTGTCTTTGACTTTAACCTACCCACCACCGCTTAGTGTTGTGACAGTGAGAGTTGATATTTATATCAACTCTCGCTCGTATTACAACAGTTATTGGACCCTGGACTGTGTACATTATGTGTATTCGATAGTTATTTTAATACTCACATAATGGATTATTGTTCTATTGGGTGGTGTGGCAAATTCTTCTGTAAGTAACAGTAAATATACAATTTTTAAAATTACATTCATTTTATCACGGGTCAAGTTAAACTGGACTAATAAATTGTCAATTGATGTGCTCGATGACGTATATCTATGCGTCTCGCTTTTAGATTACTGCAACCTCTATTACGTTATCTCAATCTATTAATACGCAAGTACACAGATTATCTTTGAATTCGGGCTGACAATTTGACATGCAGCAACTGCAGCAGAATTTAGATGTAAATTATTTCAAACAAAATAAATGGATATTTCCATTCTATAGGTTAAGTACTCCATGGTAGAAGTACAGATGACAGAATATACGAGATGTGCTCAGACAAGCAAATCTACAGACAGTCATGACCAAACTATTAGATTTCCGGTTATATAATATTGAAACCTAAAAAATGCAAGCAAGGCTGACTTATGAAAATCAAATAGCCAGACTGTTAGCAGATGGAAATGTCAAAAGTTTTCGCATACCTAGGCGAAAATGTGTGAAGAAAATGATGAGATTTGAGGAAGCGAAAGAAGTATGTAGTAAGAAGTAACTAACCTCTATTCTGCCTTCGAATCAAGAAGTTGGTCTGGACTTCCCACCGAGCCCACCGACCCCGCCGGATGGCGTCACTAGCGCCAATAACAAAATATTTATAATAGGGGACGAGAATGTATCTGGATTGTCTGCACTCACGTTGACCTCGCGTAAGGGAGGGTGGAACGACCAGTACGAAACGCTATCTTTCGTACAGCCGCAGGCGCCTTTCTCTCTTATTTTGGAATACTGTAGTAGTATTGAGAAAACTTTGACAAATAAAGACATTGTTATTTTAGCTTTAAGTTCACATGAATCTACACAAACTTCACGAAGAATTGTGTGTGGTATTACATAAGTTCAAGGATGTGCGTGTTTATTTACTGCCTGTTTTTAATAACATATATTTTAATGAACGAATGTTAAACAAAAACTTGAAATTGTGGACAAATCACTTAGTAAACTGCAACTATATCGATGCACATCGTGACTTCTATTCAAGTAAGACGGATTATTTAAGTTATGTAAGTCAAAAAATAAATTTGAATATTGATAGTGAGGAATATAGATTGCAGTTTTTGTCACCTAAAGTCATTGCAGCCAGGCTTAGAGGTATAACTTTGATATCTGAGACACGACGAAGTAGGTATATTGGACCAAAAAGGGGCACTATATCCTATTACTTTATAAAAATGAAAATTGAAAATAAAGTCCAAAAACTGAGGCCTTCGTCCGTTTTAAGTCCGAAGCAGGATCAGTTTTTTTATGCCTCCGATAGCACCGTCAACTAGTACGAATATCAGTGATGCGTCCGGAAATAGTCTTGTTAAGGATTGTTCAGTTAAATATTTGCAATCTCAATTCATACAAAATCAGTTAATTAGAAGTATGGCTTAACAGCGAGACTGGCAAACGGGTAGATATTTTGTGTTTTACGGAGCACCATAGAGTGAACTCGGAAATTAAATTAGTTCGTGCTGGTTTCACAGGTTTCGTGCTGGCTAGTAGAGATGCAAGAGGAAGCCGGGGTGGGTCTTGTATTTTTGTTCGCCGAAATATAGTATTCTCTGAAATTACAAAAATTAAGCGGGTTTCAATTTTGAAAGTTTTCGAGGTATGCGGCATAAATATCAAGGGTATTGACATCTTATGTATTTATAGACCAAATACCATAAACGTTGAGTTTCTATTGAATATGGTAAACCTGCTTGGCATAATAATCTCAACTAATAAACGTCGGGTCATAATCTGTGGCGATTTTAACATTGACACGTTGGTTAAAACGTCGGAATCGAGTGGCTTCTTAAACTTGCTCAAATATTACAACTTTAAAAAACTCATTCATGAGCCGACGCGGATAACTAAACACAGTAGAACCTGTTTAGAACTGTAGACTGGAGAATGCCACTGTTCTTGAACTGTCTCTTTCGGATCACACCCTTCAATATGTAGACTTACCTATAATGTTAAATGAAAAAAAGTCTAAAATTTACAAACTAGTTCGTGATTATAGTGAGTCCAATCTAGAAAAATTAAAGAAGAGCGTGGAACTTTTGACATGGAATTCAATCTATTGCGCTAAAACTGTTGATGAGGATTTTGATCTGTTTCATGACTTAATACTTATGACATTCAATAATAATATTCCATTGATTAAAGTTAGGGTGGATCCAGCTGGAAATGATCGTAACTGGATAACTAAGGGAATAAAAAAGTCATGTGAGACCAAAAGGGAATTATTCATTCAATCTCATTTGAGAAACGATGATTTACTGAAAAATAAATACAAATCTTACTGCTCGGTCTTGAAAAGAGTAATTGATCAGGCTAAGAGATTCGTAATGAGCGCAAAATATTGTGATCTAATGATAGAGTTCGAGTGACGTGGAATTTGATAAATAAAACTGTAAATGGCTCTGCAACTAGCTTGACTAATGATTTTGTGGGACTGTTGGACGGGTTTGACACGGCCAATACAAACAAACAGGCTTCCGATTTTTTCAGTAACTTTTTTAAAAACATTATAACCGCTTATTCGTTAAATGAAAATAGTAGGATCACTCTTTCTCCATTCAACTTAAATTCTATGTTTGTTCGACCCCTGACGCTAGAGGAAGTAATAAAAATGGTTAACAAACTTAAAAATAAGATGTCATGTGGTTTTGACGGAATACCTGCTAAAGTCCTTAAACATATTGTTCATGGTATTGCTGAACCGCTGCTGTATTTAATAAATTTCTCACTCGGTGAGGGTCACGACCCAGATAGATTAAAAAGAGCGCATATCAAGCCCATTTTAAAACAAGGAGATTCAAAAGAGGTTGGAAAGTATAGGCCTGTATCCCTCCTACCAGTTTTTTTGAAATTGTTTGAGATGGCAATGGCTGGCCGCCTTAAAGTATACTTAGCATTAAATAATATTTTAGCACCAGAGCAGTTTGGATTTCAAAAGAGAGTCTCAACGCTGATGCTATTTTTTATGCAGTTAATTATGTAAGTCAAACTATTGATGAAGATCAAAATGTCATTGCACTACTATCAGAGTCATCAAAGGCATTTGATTGTGTAAATCATGAAGTTATGTTGAACATACTGAATCGCTATGGTATACGTGATGTAGCAAATGAATGGTTTAGATCCTATTTGAAAAATCGTTTCCAGAGTGTTGTGGTTTCTGTACTAGACTCACGTGACTATACAATAAAAGATACTGAATCTGATCTCACGTATGTACAACAGGGTGTACCACAAGGAAGCATACTGGGCCCTGTATTGTTCCTTTTATATGTAAACCACTTACCAAACATTGTATCAGAGGACATGGTAATGTTTGCAGATGATGTTTCTATCTTTTATAAGTTCAAAAGAAATTCCACAGTAAAATTTGGCTAGGGAAATATCAGATTCTTTGAATACTATAGCAAACTGGTTTCAATCACCTAATTTAAAAACAAATTTCAGTAAAACAAAAATGATTCATTTCAGGAACTACAACACAAATGAGGTAGATATAAAAGTAAATGTCGAGGGAAATAATGTGGATTTAGTTGACTATTCCAAGTTCCTTGGAGTACTTATTGATATGAACTTAAACTGGAAAGCTCATGTTCAAAGTCTAATAAGCAAATTAAGTAGCTTTTGTTTTGCATTAAAGAGCTTAGTTAGTATATCGACCAGAAAGGCAGCCATTCAGTCCTATTATGCGTTTTTTCAGTCTCGATTAATTTATAGTTTACCTGTGTGGGGAGACTCGGTTGATGTAAACAAGATTTTTACTCTTCAGAAAAGGTGTATTCGATTGTTGTGCGGTATGAATTCAAATAGAGTATCATGCAGGCCTCTCTTCGTAAAATTAAAGGTACATACAATGACGGCCTTGTGCAGTATCGAATTGTGTAAATTGGTTAGACGATACCCTGACAAATTTCCACTTAGACCTGATTTTAAGAGCAAGAGGTTACAAGCCCAGCAGAAACCAATACTGGCTATACCCAAAGGCAGAACGGCAAATTTTAAGAGAAGCGTGAGGTTTAATGCCGTCATGGTGTACAACAAACTTCCGTCAGACATGAAGGCCCTTCCGGACCTTAAATTTAAAAATAAGTTGAAAGCCTTTTTGGTGGAAAAGTGTCCCTATAGTTTAAACGAATTTCTTTACATTTAGATCGATTTTCTGAAAATCTTGAGATTGAGATTTCACCGAAATTTGATGACACTGAAATGGCGATATCGGGACGGTGGACATAATTAGTATACATGAACAGAGAATGTACAGAAAAGAAGGCCGACTCGTCTTCTGCGTAACAAAATTGCCTACTTTCGGCTGGATACGTGGGGTCGTTGTGTTGGGTGTAAGATGCGGAGAACATCACGTTTAGTCATACATTTAGTACATATATTCTCTCTGACTACCCCGTTAGGGATACAGCGTGAAGATATGTATGTATGTATGTAAAAATGCAAAACATTTAAAATCTACTTTTTTTAGTTTCTAGATAGCTGTTTAAATTAAAACCAGGTATGGGTCTAGTTCGCGTAGCGATACACTTGATGCAAGTTCAAATTAGACCTTCTAGTTATCACATGACAAAGATAAAATATTGACGTAGCAAACAGAGCGCTTTGTGTTGGAGTTATTCAGATACGACACTCCACCGTCGTACCAGAAGGCACAATGTAATACACAAAAGTTACCAAAATACAAACAAAATCTTGATACCTACTAAAAATAATAACATTACAGCAATATCGTAATAAAGTTTGCTGTAATATTTGACATAGCAATTTTTAATAGTTACGTAATATCAAAAACTTGACAATTTGGCAATTGACAATTAAAAAAAATCAAGCATGCAGCAATCTTATATGATAACTGGGTCATTTTTATAATCTTACAAAAACAGAGTTTAGGGTCACTTAGGAGACGATACTTCTGTAGGTTTGTTCATACATTTGCCTACACGCACTTACGAGATAGCAACACGAAGTGAATTGGACTCAGACTAATGGCACGTGAATTTTACAACATGGAACATTCTCCCTTTTGAAATAAAGATAAAAACGTTATTAGGACTAACGAGGTGGCCTTTACACCTCGGTGCGTACGTGAGGGTCCAACAGCTGAACTGGATTTTTTCGCTCAGAGATGTTAAAATTATATTGCGATATTTTATACTTCGAATCCACGTTGATGTACAAAATAGGTCGTGTTTCAACTCTTATTGCTTTATGGGTTTTATTGTGAGATAGATAATATGTAACATTTTTTATTACAAATCTTTATTGAATTAAATCAGTACATACATATCTTAATATTAATATTTAAGAGCTTAAAACTAAGTATTATCTTAAATAATAAACTGCTTCGAAGTTGTCGCTTGTTTTATTACTTTTATTACGATAATTAAAACATACGAACCCTTCACGTTACAAAAAAATATTCGCGCTAATCGCATTATACATACATTCCCATATCCCTAGGGGTAGTCGGTGGAAGCGCCAAGTATCTTGATCCATACATACTTCTTTCACCTCTTCGACTCTCGATCGTTCTCACACACTTTTGCCTAGGTATCTATCTATCTATGCTTGTGACAACAAGAGTATCACTTGTGTGTTGCCAATCGAAAACCTTTTCTTGTCCTTATTAAAGAATCCCATGCTCTAGTCTCTTGGAAAAACCTCGGCATAAAAGCACATTCTAGTTAAATTCAATTCATTCTGGATTGTAGCCTTAACTAATTAATCAAAACCAAAGACCAATAATGGCCATCTTTTTAAGTAGTGAATTTCTCAATCTGACGTGAATTAAATGAAGCTGTTAAGATGAATTGATGAAGCTTTGTAATTAGGCGACCTCGAATTTTCACTTCTTTGAATTCTCTTTCGTTTTATCAGAAAGTTAAAATTATGATGTAATTTACAAAAGTTATAATGATAATGTCGAGTCTCAACTAATCTGTGATTAAATCAGTGACAGATAGCTCAAAAAATTCATTAGCCTGAAATTTTGCGTATTCCAATGCCTAAATAGAATTCTATGCAAAACAATGACAGTGAAATACCAAAATGACAAACATCTGTTTGGTAATGAGCCGCTCAGTTGGCTGCCAACTCGCTTAAGCCCGTTTTCTTACATAATCCTTTATTCTAAAGGCACGCGTCGCGCTGTGTTCAGCTTCTCTTCATTTTAAGATTTAAGTCGACATCCTGCTGCGTCCACGTTAATAAAGAGTTTTGGTTAAGCCGCATACAGAATGACATTGTTTTTGAGATCAATAATAAGTGTTTTGATTTTTTTAACTAGTAAATATAGTACTATAATAGTATACATTAAATATATATGGTACACACTATAATAGTATACACTATTATATATGTGACGTTACATTTCAAAGTGCTCCATGTCCAAAAAGTATAAATGGGCGAAAATCGTTTTTTTTATTATTTAATAAATATAATTTTGCTATCCTGTTGACAAATGGTTATTAAGATATGTTTGTGTTATCAGAATATTGTCTCCTAATATTGTTATTGAGTACAATTTATAAATTCTGAAAAAATGGCATTTTTTAAATTGACTTACTTATTAATTGGCAAATTGCACTAAGTCCAATGGACTTAGTTTAATTTGCTTAAATTAACATTTGGACTTAGTTCGTTTTATTTAATTACACACGAATGGAGCATTAAAGGGACGAATTTAGGGAAAATAAAATACATTTTTAATTAACGTATTCTATGTATGGATCAATTTTTGACATTATGTTTGTATTTTAACTTTTTCTAGATATTATTATTATTATTACTAGATATTATACGGGAAGTTGATGAAAAGAGACAAGCTGTAATGTAACATTCATTTATGGTTCAATAAAAATTAAATAAGTACCTAACTATTATAAATAGGTAACCTGTTACATTATTAAGAACAATATTGTATGTTTCATTTCTCATATTTATGATAAATTGTTAAATTATAGGAATTATATTTCAGCATATTGATCTCTATACCTCTATTGATATTAAAATTCTGTCGTAAATCAAATTTTAAATTCGATGGAACAATTCAAAAGTATATAAGTACTCTACGTATACGTAGGTAAATAACACACAACAAATATTTTCACTATAAGCAGTATTTATTTGTCAATTCACTTACTAAGTCACTTATTAATCAGTCTTAAATAATATTACCTACGAATAATAAGCAGAAATAATTATTTAAATAAAGTCAATCTAATTATTGACACACAGGTACAAACGAAAAATAACATAAAAATATTGTATAAAAGTTGTTTACTTGAAAAATATTCGAGTCACAGTCAAGTTACTCTTTAAGAGATTATTACAAGTACCTAACCAGTATTTTAAGTTTTATTACTAATAATAGTCTTTATCAATATGAAAAACTTAACATCTAAATGTAACACACAATAAATATTTTCTTCTTATGCAGTACTTAATTAGAAATATTTTCAGACATACAAATAGTGACCAGAAATAATTATTTTTACTAATGTCAATAATTTTTGTTACTGACATGCAGATGATTAAAAAAAATACGTTCTATAAAATCTGTTAAAAAATAATTGAAATACCATAATCATTTTTGCGATTTGTTTTATTCTCTCAGAATTTTCCCATTTTGTTAACACTAGCAGACGATACTTTTTGTTCTTGCCTGATTATACGAAGTCTAATATTTCATCTATCTCATGCTCACAACATGCATCATTTTCACGTACTTCATTATTAAAAGCTCTTTCAAAAATAGTTTTATAAAAATTTTAATTCTCTAACTGAGCCCAGTTCTCTCCAAAGTGCTTAATTAATAATTTTTTTACATCATTCAGCTTAGCATCGGCAACTGCCACTCCGATATTTAACTGTTCTGGAATGAAATTATCAAAATTGTGGTTAGGACGCAACAGACACTTAGCCATTCCAGTATCATTCTGATACGAAAGTTCTCCGCGGCATAAGATGCGTTTCGACGTTCTGCCTCTTTTTAAGACGATTCGCTTCACTTTGGTTATCTGAAAATGCCATCTACTCGTGTCTTTAAGAGTTTCTTTAACAGCACTTCGAAAGTCATAAATAGGTATCTCCGTCCCTAACTTGAAAATATCAGCGTGTTCAAATATGATTTTTTCATACTCTTCTGGTATTACGATAGTTTCCATTTTTCTCACTTTTTTTTCTATGAGTGCAAATACGCGATCGGCGGGTAAAAAGGAGTGACCCGTGACTGGAAAAATTATTTCCACTCGTGTCAATGACGCCGGTGCTTCAGAGAACCATTTACTAGCATGCCAACAATAATGGAATTTTTATTTTGACCTCCGCAACCGTCTGCCATTAAGCGAACGACTTTAATGTTGCGAAGATCAAGAGAATTAAGACAGTGATAAACCGCACTGCTAATTTCATTCGACGATTTTGCACTAATGTTCTCTGTCCACAAATATGACCTAACATTATTTTTCCTTAGGGCGGAATGAGAAGAGCCTATAACAGCTGAGAAATTGTACAAGTACAGCTGTCTGGAATAATAGGCGGATTGATCCGCAACTTTTGGGAGAGGTAAATTCTTCTGACAGTCGAAACTTATAGTTACGAGGTCCTCCTTTTCTTCTCTTAGTTTTTGAAAAAATGCTTTGGCTCTTAATTTATGGATCCGTAATTTCGTCATGAGTTTTTGTTTTTCTGAAGCAGATTTTTCATACTTTATTTGTTCTATTAATTGAATACATGTAGAGCACACGTCCTGGCGCGGCGTACCAAAACCAATATTGAAAATAGCCGCTGAATACTTTCCTGAAAAATGAGTGGGTTACAGACATGCCGGGACTAGACTGATCATTATACAGCTTGAACATTTGTGCAATACTCAAAGTGGGATCTAAGTATACACGTTTTCTGTCTTTTCCTCTTGAATAATGTACTTCAAAGGGCACAAATCCTTAAATGAACTTTTGTACAGCTTCCAATCTAGACCTGTATTCCCATTTCTTTCTGTCGCCTCCCCTTCTTTCGTGTGCTATTAAGCCGGACTCATGGTGTCTCTTTAACACTCCTTTTAAACGCGTCAGTTTAATACGGAGAATGTTCAAAAAGACCGTTTTGCAAACCTTTACTTCCTTACCCGTTTTATGTTGCCTTACGAAATAATGCACGGTCATTTGTTTTGCACTTCGAATGTTGTTTCTTGGTCTATTTCTCTTTATAGATGTAGTTTTGCAATATTTTATTATATAATTATCTTGATCGATTTTGTTTTTTGTACAATAAAAATTTTGATGAAAACAAAATATGTCATTTGAAGTGAGTTTATTACATGCATACGTCTTTTTATGACCATGATTGAAACATCTAGGTTTTATAGGGAGGCCGGGAGCAGAATACCTAAAAACAAAAATTATAAATGTCGAAATAAAACACGAAACTTTATTAAGTGAGCATTACTAATTATCAACTTTTTACTAAACGACAATAAGCATTGTATTATATAAATATAATTGTTAAAAAATTTAGTCCTTTGAACATATCATAAATATCTACTTATGGAATAACGTAAAATAACATTACCGTATTCAAATAAAGCCGTATTTTTATGCACGAGTACTTATAAATACGACCCTGGACATTTTAAGTTTAAACAAAATACTGCTCGCACACGTGTTATAAAATTTACCTTACCGGTATTCTTATTCTTATTTATAATTTATCTTACCGATATTCTTTTTCTTTCTTACGTTTTTGTACAGATTTTTGTACCAATCTTTTCCTTGCTTTGTCTGGAGGCACTATTTGTATTTTTTCCATGGTTTTTCTTTTTTAAAAATATTATAAAACGCAAAATTTTAAAGAGATACACAAATCACAACACCTTGGCTCAAAGGCAACTGACAACCATCTTGAAGTAATACAGTATTGTGATTGGTTTAAATGGACGTGGCTTATTTTGATTTCACAAACCATGTGGACTTGGATTACTTTGAAAAAATCTACCACTTTTTGACACGTTTTTAATGAAGTTCGGTTGGACTTAAGTAATTTTGATAAATTACATTAGGTAGGACATTTAAAGATCTTTAAAAAAATAATTATATATTTCAATCTGTCAAAATTGGACTTGGTGTACTTTGAAATGTAACGTCACATATGGTACACACTATAATAGTATACACTATAATAGTACACACACTGCATTCACTGAACTTGTCACTGATTTAACTAATCTCTATAATAACCGTTTGCGGATATAGTTAAAGATATACTAATTCAGATAGCACTAAACTACTTCTATCTTACGAGTACAGCATAAGGCGGCGGTTAGAATTAAACTATCTCCAACTACCTCCATTCGACTACACTGCACATGACAGCTTGGCGAATATTCGACATGTATTTGATAACTAACCACACTAGATTCATTATAATGAATAGAACTGTGAAAACATATATTGTACAGTGTACAGATAACTTTTTTCAAGGCGAAAGAAAATCATACTTTGACCCCGTTTCTAACAACCAGTATTTGTGCTTGCGGACGTCAAAAGGAACTAAAACCCAACTGTTATAGTTTAATAAAAGCTAGTAACCAAAATGAAAATAGCTGTAAATTCTTAAATTCTTTGAATTCACTGACAACGAGCAATTGAGAGAGTAAGTTTTGTTAGATCAATAGTCGGGTTTTCCTCTTTTATTTTTAATCGAGATAAGATATTTAAGATATTTTTTTATTTTAACTGTAATGGCTTTGATGATAAGAAAGGCACCCAATTATCTCATTACCATGTGAGATCATAATGACGGAACTACAGAATACAGAGAAAAACCACGGTTCATAAAACTCCCGAGATAGACCCTCATAATATTTAATTATATAAATTTTATTATTTGAACTAGATGTAACGTTTGTAACGTTGTAACGTTTGTAATGTAACGACGTTCGCGTGAATTTACGATGAAAATATCGTTGCAGTAAACCTTATTGTAGGGATTATATACACTTACATTACATAGTCACGTTGTTGTCAAGGTCGCAAGTCATCGGACATAATATAGTCAAAAAACACTATTTGTATTTATTTATTTTAATTTTATTTACTGTTAGCTGTAGCCCGCGACTTCGTCCGCGTGAATTCACGATGAAAATATTGTTGTAGTAAATTTTATTGTAGGGATTATACATAATATGTACTACATTACATAGTCACGTTGTTGTCAAGGGTGCAGATGTAGAGCTGAGAGCGACCAGTCATTATCACATAATACCATCGGACATAATATCGTGCTAAAATGACTGCGAAAGAAACACTGTATTTGCTGGTACAACATCTGTGGTTTCTTGTTAAAGGAATAGGGATGTCAATTAAAAAATTTCTAAGATTCTTTGTGACTTTTCGTCAAAAACTTATTCTTATTACATGTAAAAATATTTACATTTTTTTCCAATAAATATGCTTATGTATTTCTAAGATCAAAATAAATATTACTACGATATGGTGACATAAAAAAATTTAATTTTACTTCTCCGTTTAGTTTTCTTTCCGTTACGTATCTAAAAACTCTTTACTCGTGGTCAATCTGTATCTGCAACTAACATACATCTAAAACCGATTGTCCAACTGACAAACTTGGTTAGAATATATAGTGTTCATAAATACTCAAAAGCTGGAGTACCTGTCTCGTTTGTTGAAACAAAAATGTCGTGAACTGTTTATTAGGAATAAAATATATACCCTCACATAAGCTTTTAAGCTTAAGCTTGTTTTCAAGCCTAAGCTTAACAGCTTATGTGCTTTTCTGCACGTAACCAAGACGCAAACAAGCTTTTTTAAAAATTTTGTCTGTCTGTTAAAATCCATTATTTCGAAATCACGGACCGACACTTCAGTTTTATTTATATGTATAGATGTATAGATTATCTCTTCTGCTAACAAATTGGCTTTGCTATTTAAATAAGGAATGCTATCAGTCCGTTAGGCTGTCTATGCAATGACAACTTTTTAAGTAACTTTGAGGAAATCTATTATTTAATTAATTTGTAAATATTACCGTTTACATATGTACAGTTTTGTAACTATTAATAAACATTACAATACAATTTCAATTGTTCGAATTCAAGTTTAAAACACATTATATAGACTCAGGTGTTACCTTATACCTCATTCGGATTCGGTACGGGTTGGCTGTTATGTCCTGAGGATGCTTCGTTGAGAGACGAAACACGTGTCGATTGGTGGTTTTTGAAGTTTGAGCGGAAAATAGCAAAAAATTTGAGAATTTATCACATTAAAACACATTCTTTTCAATAACATTCAAATTACCTATTCTACGTGTAAATAGAGATTTATCTGTACACACCTTTATTATTGTTTTAAGTAAACTATCTTAACGTTGTGTTGAAAATGATAAATTTCTAAGACTATGTTTTCAACTTTATTTCCAAAACAACTTATTTTTTGGCATAATTTCGAGATAATTTGAAAGTATAAGATCAAAGGTACCATCGAATATATTTTTAACAGAAGCACCCAATTATTGGGCGCCTTTATAATGTTAACGTTAATATTTTAGACACAGATAAAGGCATCCATTTTAATGAAGAAATACATACTTATAGTATTACAGTATTTTGTGTTACATATTTGTACTAGCTTTTGTCCACGACTTCGTGCGCGTGAAGTTTAAAGCCACATAATATCTTTGTAAATTTTAGCCTAAGTGTTATTCTAATGTAAGAGCAATATTACAGTAAATTTTTATTAAAATACAATGAGTAGTTTTTGCGTGAAAGAGTAACGAACATCCATACATCTACCCTTACAAATTTTCGCGTTTATAATATTAGTAGCATGGTACCTTCTTTACTGAAAGTATTGTGCAACTTTTTAATGACAATGTATTTACAATAATTTTAAAATCTACTGAATTTAAAACTTACAGACTTTGGTTTATTCAGTCGGCAACCGAGATGCTACAACATAACGAGCATAAAGATATTTGAACGAGTGCTAATTCGTGCTAAAATTACTCGCACCAGAAGAGAAGTATCGTACTAGAAGGATTCATTCCATACTCATAGACTTCATAACTTCAGACATCCTTTCTCATACTACGAAATAAATTAACAAATAAATTATAGGTGTTGTTCTCCAATAAAATAGAGATCTGTCAGCTGTTTTGATAATAAATGTGTGTCGTATGTATAGATGAGTCAGCTTATCTGATTCACTTCAGAAATTTTTACAAATTCAACATTTTACAAATATGGTAGGTACGGACATAGAATAGAAATAACACCAGCCACCGTGTCCATTTCCGCACCTATTATATTTATAAAATGATAGATTTGTAAAAATACTTCCTCGAGATCTTCATTCACACATGAAGTAACTTTAAGTACGGTGCTTCATTCCTTGAATTTTTTATTAATCCAGTTTCAGTAGTATTGAAAAGAAAGGGGGATGACACATGGTTAGAGTTGAGATTGAATAGTCTATTTACATTCAATCAATCTTAAATGAATATTTAAAAATGATAAGTCAGCACAATGTTGGATTTAATAAGAATTTTTATGTCCGCTATCACCAATCATCCCTAAACTTCTCCATTAGTAAGAGGACATTAGTTTAAAGGCATTGCTTAAATATGTTTTCTATTTTTTTAATCTTATGTTTCCATAAAACGATAAAGTTAAGTAAATTAAAGTTAAAATCAGTTCTAAATGTCATTTATGTTGTCTAAGAGGTACCTAAAATTCAGGAATTAATTACGAATATTATGCCCGATTTCACCAAAGTCCCCTAACATGATAAAAATTTATCGTTTGCGGACCTCTATTCTTTTTTAGGGGTTTGCTAAGTGTTAGGGGACTTTAGTGAAATCGGGCATATGTATGCCAAATTTCGAGTATACATTGCATGGTTTTTGAGAAAATTATACCAGGATCAAATATTTTCTTCGTAAGGTACGTAACATAGAACTCTAACTAAGTATTACAACTGTAGCTCAAAGTGTTTTTATGTGCGTTCAGTATATTACGTAAGACTATATATAAGTTATACAGCTGTAGATTTTCTTTATGGTTCTACTTCAATAAACTTTCTATTATGTGGGCACCGATTTTATGAGTCGCTATCAGGATCAGGATGCAACATAAAATGTTTACACG
Organism: Zeuzera pyrina; assembly: GCA_907165235.1. Lineage (NCBI taxonomy): Eukaryota > Metazoa > Arthropoda > Insecta > Lepidoptera > Cossidae > Zeuzera > Zeuzera pyrina. The sequence continues at coordinate 21,376,054 of OU015624.1, read as the reverse complement.
CTTCCAGTGTCATATTCACTTATATGTTGTGAGTAACAAGAACTACTTTAAGGAAAAAAATTTAACATAAAATATTTTGCAAAATTGAGCCGAGCGTGTGAAAATTCAGTTCTTTATAAATAGTAAATGATATTTCAATAAGTTGAGGTCGAATCTGAGCTCTGCTTATAACGATGCAGTTCTGAAGTAAGTTCAACTTATAGCGATCATTTCATTGAACCTGTACAATTTCTAGAAACAAACCAATATTTCAATGAAAACGACTGGAAACGACAGTGCATCGGTCTTCCCAGCCAACGGTCTCGATTTCGAACCTTGGTTAAGTCAAGTTAAGAAGCGTCATCTTTTCTAAATTGGTATGTAGTTTAGGCATTTGATTCTTTTAATAGTATGTCGCCTGGTGCCTTTTGTATAAATCTCGTGTTTAGTTCGGAATCACATAATTGATGTAATTATCTGAACTGTTTATTATTATAACAATATAAAATTAATAAAACAATTTATTTTGATGACCATCTGAGCAAAGCTGAAACCAGTTGCTAGAAAATAAACTATTTATGTATACTAAGGTACTACTGAGAAGAATTAAAGGTATAATTTTGATATAATTTTTAGGCTTCCGTAGCGAAAACAGCAAATATCTTTTACAGCCGATTTAAACCGGAATCTTTAAGGGTGGCTTGCACCAACTATTTCAACTCGATTTAAGGAACTGACATCTCGCTTTTTAGCTTTTTATTATTAATTTATGACGTACGTAAAGACCGCGAAGCTTAGCGTTCCACCCTCTCTGACTACTCTGTTAGGGATAATATGAATTTAATTTAAGAAATTAAATCTCTGATTCGAAGTTGCTACAAAAACCTAAGTTAATGCCGGTTTTTTTCAACGTAATCTTACAAAAGTTTTTAAACCTACAACATTTTTTAGAAGCCAGTGAATAGTGAATACGCAAGTACCAAAATGTCTAACAAACTACTTTATACGTATGTATATCTTGTATTCAGTTACTTAATTCAGAAACGTTTCAGTAGAATCAAAAATAATAGGCTTATATTTAGATACATCACACAACACCAAGTGAAGGAGTTTGGGAACGGTTAAACGCAACAAGATAGTGTTTGGATTTAAGAGAACTTAACCTCGTAACTAAACGTTCCAGTTTAGAAGGACGTCGGTTAACGTACTCGAATGGGTTCGAGTACGTTAACCGATGTACGACGAATTCTGAGTCTGTTTTCAGTAAGTTATTCAGTTTGATGTTAGGACTACCTAACCTTTATCAAAACATTATAAGAAATAGAGGAAAAGATAGATTGAGATAGGGGATTTTTTAGAAACCCGAGGAAATCTTCAAATGGTATAACTAGCTCCGGGGGAGATACTAGGCTAATGTGGGATTACTGGTCTTTATGTGGTCTGTGCGAACCACAGATTTTCGGAATATCTTATGGATGCACCCGCCTAGCAGTAGGGGTAGTGCTAGTCTTGGGAGTTGGAGACAAATTCCTTCTCATGAACTCGAAGTCCAAATACAGCGCAGACTGTATGCACCGTCGTGTTTTTCGGGGTCCCCGCAGCTGCTTTATACGACAAGCGAGAAATACCGAATATTATATAAATGTTATTTCAACTTTCGTAATGTTAATTACGTCATTTGTTAATTATATCATCGCTATATCACTTCATAAAATATCAAGTTATAAACGTGGAGTAGGCTTGCGCACTGTGCTGCAGATGTCGTAATTTTTTACTTTATTGCCCAGTACTATAATAGTAGTCTGTCTTCACTATTAAGTATTAGACACCACTAGTTTATCTGCACTGGATTATGCGCGATGGAGTACTTTATGTCTCTTTCATCCTCTTTTGTAAAAATAATCCTTAACTTGCTGTTTACTCAAACTCTGCTGTTGTTGGTAGTTTAATTGGAAATATTATTTTCTGTAGATATTAATATAACATTAAAAACTGTTACTACTTTGAATCAAAGCCAAACAAAAGCCAAATCAAAGATACAGAATCCTCCTAGAAATGATTGGATTACAAAAGTCATTCTAGAAGATATAAATGAAAGGAACATCGCATGCTACAATTATAAAAGTGATCCCAATAACTCAGAATCGGAATTAGTTTTAACAATACGAAACGAAGTTACGAAGAAAATAAGAAACACACAAAATATATTACTACAATGCTATTAAAAATTGTGAAACAAAACCGAAGAAAATGTGGATTTTAATCAATAATATAGTTAACAATAAAAATGTAAGTAGTGGCACTCCCCTGAAATTAAAATAAAATAATTCTGTGATTGAGGAATGGAGCACAATATCTTAATATTTTAATAAATTTTTCTCTAATATTAGTCAATCATTGGCAAATACAATCCCAAAAAATATCACAATCATTCAGTTATTACAGTCCCAACTTGCCACGTATCTACACCTAGTCATAGATTATCCGGATTTCAGCTTTGTATAGAGGAAGATATTGCTAAAATGAACAACAACACAAGCTGCGGTATTGATGGGATTAGTACCAAAGTTATCAAAGGTATAAAACTCCAATATTGCGAAATTTAACTGCTTAATATCAGACATATTTCCTGATAAATTAAAAGTTGCTAGGATTACCCCAGTTTACAAATCAGGCAGTAGGACTGCAACTGAAATTTATCGACCAATTTCGGTTTTGCCTGTAATCTCGAAAGTATTTGAAAAAGTAATATATGTAGGTACTTTTAATTACAAATACAAAAAACATAAACTTTTTCTTTGCACAACATTACGGGGTCCGTCCCAAATCAAATACTTTATCTGCCAATATTGGTTTAATTACAGAAAAGCACAACTATATAGACAAAAAAACAACTAGCTATATGTATATTCATCGATCTTAAAAAATCTTTTGATACCGTTAGCCATTCTCTTTTTTTTTACAAATTAAAAAATATAGGAATGGTTGAACGTGCATATAAAATTTCAGTCGTACCCACTTGAAAAATCGTATACAGTTTGTCAAAATTGGAAAGCTCGAAAGAAATCTGTATTTTATGTTAATTGGCTAATTGCAACCCTGAAAAGAGCTGGCAGAGGTCGCGGCGAACACGCTTCCTCAGTTGACCCCCACTAATTATTGTTAGAATTAATTATGGTAAGAAGAATATATTGTTCGAGGGAGCGCAGCTATATAATACGTTACTGTGTCAGCTTCGAGCTTACAAATTTAAAAAAAAGGTTAAAGGCACACATTATGGAAAGTAATCAGTTTTGTACATAATTATGGTACCTAGATATCTGGTCATGATTGTGTACTGTTCCGTCCGGTCATCAAGCAAATTTACTTTGTATATTTATTTGTTTTCTCTTTAAGCGAACTGTATTTTATTCTTTGAGAAATACAGATCTTTAAACCGAATATTCCACAGTTCAAATCTACTCACTGTACCTACTGCTGTTGAAACGTTTATGTCAATATTTGTCAATGCAAAGATATTGAAATTGTAACGAGAGAAATGAGTGAATAATATTGAAACGAACGAAAAAGACTATTAAGTCAATGTGATTGAACAGACCGTTTAATTACGAGGCGACCTTGGAAGCCATTGTAATAATAGTAATAAACGTTGTTACTAAAATTTTGCATTGAGAGAAATATATTTCCACAAATGAGTACACTCAAATGATAATGAAAAATGGTATGTACACAAAGAACATCATTTAAATTTCATTGGAAATAAGAATTTTGCCTAATGATATCAGAGACGAAATTTCCTTTATGATATAATGTAAGTTAAATAACGATTCAAACATCTTGGGCATTTACTATTGTTCAGTTGACTTTGATTCACGCTTTGTGGTCTCTTGCAGTTCAATTGTATTTCGTAAGAAAGAATAAGTAAGGCAGACTAATAAGTCTGTCCATTTCATAAATAACAATTGAGAATTGAAACAAAATGATTGTTTTACCAAAACTTGTGAGTACAACAAGACTCAATTGAGAAAAAAAAAAAAAAAGAATAGAGCAGCAGAGTCGCATGCTGGCTGGTTTTGCTAGAATTACATTTTCATAAAATCACATACATATCTAAGCTCAAGTGTACTCTGACATATATATAGTTTCATTGTTGGGATCGGCTAGTATATTATCTACCTTGTAGTCAGCATGTGACAGCCAAATATCGCCCGATATCTGCTGTCAAAACGAGAATCTGTATAATGTAATTTGTATTGCGGCGCTAAATCTAATGCGTAAAGTGCATTTTGCGGTCATGGCGCAATAGACACGCACACATATTACCAATTTTTTATTACAATTAGTCACCGGTCGCGCAGTGATCGCGTGGCTGTAGCTATCTGCAAATCTTTAGGTAATAACTCCGCGGTTCGGCGTATGGTTTTGTATGTGCTTTTCTTCTGCTGAAATTTCGAAAAGTTTGCAGTAAATGGTGACTCAAAAACAAACGTCAAATTCAAAAGGTGTCAACTTCAAATTTTAAGAGTTTTTGCTTTTGGAAGTTGGTTTATGAGGCTATAAAAAGCTTAAACATTTTATTCTGTTCATCGCGTGAACATACAACAATGACAGATACTATAACGCGCACACAGAAAAATGGTCAGGCTCTGTGAAGCTATCGCTTAGTTTACGTGTGAAATAGATAAAGCAAAATAGAAAATATTTTGAAACGATATATTCTTACTTTGTTTAGGCACAAACAATTACTAATTTCAAACACGAAGTAATTAGTAACCTAATATTGAAACCAATAAAGTTGCCAAATATAATAGACTGATATACACATACAGATAGGTATTTTGCAAAGCTTGGTTGGCTTCTTATAGGCATACTTGAATATTATAATACGCTGGTCTCTTAGGCCTTTCCGGTTGGATGCTTCTTATTAAGAGATTGTATCGTTTACACGTCTTATTAACTTGTATAGCTTTAGACCGCGTTTATTTCATGATTACATCACAGAAACTGATCAAGGCACTACTTCTAATGCATCGATATATTTTAAAGTCTTGCAATATAAATGTCTTACAATAATTATCACTTCTGTGGCACAATAGAATGTGATAAAAAAATACAACTGCGTAAATAATTTTTCCTAATATAATTTCGGCTGTGATCCTGGCCGTGATATCTGCTCGTTTATACTATGATTTTAAATAAAATTAAATGTGAAAACTATTTTTGAAGTTTAAAATAGTAATAGCAAATTAATTGTTAAATCTATAAATCTTATTTCGTTTATAATTTAAATCAGAAAAGGTTAATTTGCAGTATTAGGAATTAGGAAGTATTAATTTTTTAATGTACTGAGCTGTAGTTTGAATTACTAATTCTACGTTATATGAGTCAGACCACGTACAGTGAAGGGTTCTGTAGACGGGATACACAATATTCATTTAATCGGCAGCAAAATTACATTTGCATTTCTCAGTGACATCATGTCACTGCAGAAAAATAATTTCTGCAGGTGTTGAGCATATAACTGAAAATTACCCAATTGTCAAAAACTACACATCTCACCTTTAAATAGATTTTTTAACTAGATTTTTTAACTCTCTGTTATATCTTTTATGTATGAAGTTCCACCACTCATTTTACTTTTTTTTAATTTCACTACATCATTGTGTAACAGTTCAATGAATATGCCTACCTTACAAACTTCATCTAAATATATGGTACACATATGTTGTAATAGTCTCCGAAAAAAGGGCTATGACATATGGACAGCCAGACAGATGGATTGGAAGAAATTATAAGGGTCTCGGTTTTTGCCATTTGGCTACGGAACCCTAAAACTAACGATTTCTTCTGTTACACTTACTATAACAACTACATATTATACAGAATAATAAATGAAAAACTCATCACGATTCAACATCAAATCGCCATAGAAAAAGTTGTTTTCTGTTAAGATTTTTTTATAGTGTGAAATGCAACTAATAAAAACCTAACCAATAAAAAATGTAAAACGAAAGATCGACACAAGTTTCAATTGAAGTAAAAACTGAAAGCAATAATATTATACTGGTACTCTACTAACTACTACTACTAATACTCTGCTTTTCCTGACAATGTCAATTACGTCCTCGTAATTTGATTTTCTTGCATACAATCTTTGAGACAAGTAAATAATCAAAGCACACAATATTAAAATTTCCATTTCCAAGGAAAGACTTGATTACTGGAATACAGTACGAAGATATTTTCTAAAATTAATAGAATAATAAACAATTAAAATTAGTAACAATATAACAACAGAATTCGTCATAAGCTGCCTGTTTCCAATGTTAATGGAATATTAAACGGTTAAAATTAATAACAGTATTAACAACAAAATTCGTCATAACTTGTCACGTTGATACCGATTATACAACAATTGAATCTGTTGGAATGAAAATTATTAAAATATATTTCAGTATAATAGGAGAAAAGAAAATTTAAAATTTCTATGGAAACTGTCATCAGCCTTCTTGAATACAAGTTACGTCCTCGTAAAGTAATGGTTGGTAAGTGAATACAATGACAATACAACGACTTATTGTAAGAAAATATTTGACAATATAATTTAAACTTACTTATCTCATTATTAGTTTTTCAGTGGTGGGACACACACTGTTTTATTTTTGCCGTGGGACGCACCCTCTTGTTTTCGCTGTGGGACACACCCTTTTATTTTCGCTATGGGACACACCCTTTTATTTTAGCTTTGGGACACACCTTTTTATTATTGCTGTGGAAAACCCGTTAATTTATCATAGATGGATAACAACGAGCCACACACCGAAATGAAATCAACATGAAGTCTTAAATCATTGTCATCATTATCACATGCGTAATAAAAAATAACATAATTATACAACACGAACTTTTATTTCTATCCTATTAAATTATTATCGCCATTATCACTTACATAATTAAATTACAAAAATATAATTATACAACATGACTTTATTTTTAACTTATCACGCTACTGTCACGGTTATCACTTACATAATTCACCATCATCACTTAAACTTTGAACAATGGACTTTTTCATCCTGTCAGCTGCTATTATATTATTATGTTTCCTATCTTTCTTATTCAATGAAATTACTCTGTATCGATAATTATCACATATTTTTGTTATTTTATAAGGACCGGCATATTTGTCAATAAGTTTACTGCTAGTCAATCCTTTTTTGACGATCCTTCTTTGAATTTGAACTAGATCTTCTCCGTTATATTTTATACTGAATAATCGACATCTGTCATATCTCTCATTCGATTTCTTAGAAGTTTCAATAATGTTGTTTTGGGCTTGAGCTTGCAGTTCGGGCAAATTTGATGCAACGCTTTGAATGTCATGTACATCGATATCAAATCTAGGCTTGATTCTAATACTTAAAACTAGTAACACCTTTGAGTGATGCTGTTAAGTGTCGTAGTAATGCCTTTTTATACTTGTGGTATAAATTGCTCCCAGTCGCTATTGTTATCACCTGCATATGCAATAAGAGACTGTAATATGATACGATTATATCGCTCTAACTTGCCCATTAGCCCGAGGACAAGTTTCGGCATTCCAAATGTGTCGAATTTGTTTAGACTTACATAAATATGTGAATTCCTGGCTCGTAAAAGCTTTACCTCGGCAGGATACGATTTATTTATTTATTTAAATTTCATTGCACAAAAATCTACAAATGCCGGACTTAATGCCAAGTGGCATTCTCTACCAGTTAACCATAAGGTTAAACGGAGAAATTATTCGTAGTGTACATATTTAAAATGAAAATATAATGAAAATATGATTCGAGATGGTAAACCAAATACACGCAAAAAAACCTACTACAAGAGAAGTACATGTATTTGGGACGGATTGTAACCATGTAAACTTTGTGAACGCGTCAACCACAACTAGCAGATAAGAGTTGCTTTTACTTGAAACACAAAACGGTCCCAAATGGTCAAGGTACCAAGTATCCATGGAATAGTACCCTTATCTATCGGATTCAAGTGACCCCTTTGTTTGCCTGCATATTTGTCTTTATATTCTTGGCTTTTTATGTTAGATTTCATATTTTAAATAATAAGGTCATTAGTTTCAACATTAAGAATTCAGTTTACTTCGGTGATATTTTGCAAAAACAAAGCGCTGTTACTCAACGCATGTTGCATGGATTCACCGGGTCTATATTGTATTTCAAAATCATAACTTTGCAATTCGAGCCACCAGCAACCTATCCTTGGCAACATATCTCTTATAAACTTTTAAATTTTCGCGTTGTATTAAAAAATATATAAGTCAACTATTGACTTGAGACTACGACCGATGCAATTCGGCCGAAATGTAAAGCGAAAATAAAAGGTAATCGCAATAATTTACCTTGTTTTTAGATATAACATATCTCTTTTTGTCCACTTAACGCCTGACAATCCATGAAAACGATGAAACGTCGATCGAGCAGATGAACACGGAACTTTCTAATACTTAAAACTACCGCCATTGCTTCGAGTTCGTATGAATGATATGTTCATTTAGTGATGTTAGTGTGTCTACTAAAATAAGCCACCACTTTAAAGTCACTCGAAGGTTGTTTTTAAAATAAAATGCCACCTGAGCCATCACTGGAGGCATCAGTGTGTAATTGAGTCTCATAGTATGGGTTATAAATAGCAAGCACAGGACCTGAAGCCAATGCAGTTTTAATATTCTGAAAAGTCTTTTTTTGTTCGTTATCCTATTGCAATGGTTGGTCTTTTTTAGAAGAATTGACAGCGGTCGAATTCGTTTAGCAAAAGATAAAAGAAATTTTCGAAAGTAACTGGTTAAACCAATGAAACTTCTTAATTCGTGAATGTCTATGGGTTCCGAAAAAGAAGTAAGTGCATTAATTATCCGGAAAAGGATGAATTTTGCCACTTTATATAATATGACCAAGATTCTCGATAGTTACTGGCGAAATCAGATTTACTGATCAAGTTCAAAATTCGCATGTGTGTAATACACACATGAGATAAAGGTATTAGGTTGAATACTTTGGAACAACTACAGATTATTAAAAGCAAAACAATAATACTTTTTTAAATGAACTGATAAATTCAATTCATTCGCCGCTTTTAAACATATTTACATCTGACAATTCAGTTTAAATTCAACATCATACTGAAATTAAGTAGGCGAAGCCATTAGTGGTGAGCTCTGATCGGTCACTTACTCTCTGGTCGTGGGTAGTGCAATTAGTACAAATAGTCTTCGATTCGGTGCTGGTTAGCTGACCGAGTCTGATCTCTGGAATATCCTGAGGATGCCTCGTTGAGAAGCGAGACATGTGTTGATTGGTGGTTTTTGGAGTTTGAGCGGCAAATAGCTAAAATTTATCACAAGAGGACATATTTTGAAAACGAACAAGATATCGCCGTCTAAATCAGAGTCAATATTAATAAAGTCTTGTTTTACCTGTAATTGACTTCTAGCCACACAACGGGTAGAATAAAGTGTAAGCGGTTGACATTGCAAATTGTAAATGTTTATATATCAGACCTTACCAAAAACTTCAGCTTTTTGTTCAAGGACGTCAATTTCTTTACTGAAAGAATCGTGTCTGGACCGCCGAACTTCAACAGTTTTTTATCAGTCTTCCTCAGTGTACACAAAAACTCGATTAAGAGCGTGAACTAAAAGAATATCGTAAGGGACTTTAAATCCGATTTTGGACAAGGAACTTTGAACTTGGTTAGCCGAAAATGGTAACACTTTCAAGAGGTGAGAATTATTCTTAGAAAAATTTAAATTGTCAGAAGTTTTTGTTAAGCAAATACAAGATACTTCACTAAAAGTGCGTCTTACTATCATATCAGCTTCTTCAAGGTCATCGCGAACTATTAAAATGGTAGTGTTGGCACAAACACCATCAATACCGAGTTGAAGAGAGCCCTCGCCTATTAGTATAATAATTTGACCACCGTAGCCCTTAATGCCAGTTTTACATTGGTTTTTATATTTTAAATCAATTTTTTTGTTGCATGCACTATCTAAATCTTTACAGGCTGTTACTTGGAAGCCATTGACAATAAGAATCTTGTGCTATTTACATCACATCACCTTCATTTATAAGACGGATATTGAATTATTTTGATTTTTAATATTCATAATTACCCTCAGATTTCATAATAGTTTTTGTAACTGCCGTATTAGTACTTAAGTTTTTGAGGCTGTAGCATTCAAAGCTACGTTCTCTAAAAGCGCTATATCGAGTACGTCCGGTTTGTGCGTTGTAACTTTGGGACAGTGGGTGGGTGTTATGAGGGCGATAACGTCAAAGTAAAGGTCATCCGTCTGTTTGTTTAAAACTTTGCCATTTCGTGACGTGGAGTGCGAATTCCAAAGACGAAGTCTAGCATTGAGGTCGCCGGCGACTATGACAGAGTTCTATGAGTGTAGGAAAGTCTCTAAATTGCTACTAATTAGAGCTTTACCAGGAGGGAGATATACATACGCCAGCGTGACAGCCACGTGCTCCGTGAGAACCGTGAGAACCGCAGGCTTACCGGGTCGAAGCCCGACCGATTCGTTAACACCGCTGGGTTTCCTCGGCCGACCACTAAAGTCGTGGTTTTCTATATGCCGTCGTTTATTTAAAAAAAACCACTCGGTGCGCCATGAAAATTGTGCCTCAGGTGTTCTCTATGTAAACCACGTGTCCCAACGTGGTTTACATAGGGAACACTCAGTGCGCAATGAAAATTGCATGCCGAGTTGGGATACGTGTTTTTTTTTCAGAGAAACAGAAACGCTCGGTGTGCTATAGAAATTGTACTCCGAGTTTCCGTGTGAAACGGGACACAGCGCGGTCGGAACGCGGAAGACCGGTCGTGAGACGGTGCTGCAAGGAACGCAGGAGCGATGTAAACACGTTTAATTCACTGCGCACGATGCACAGTGAACACAGCGATGGCAGCGCTACGTGGCCGCGTGGAGAAACCGGGAACTAAACGGAGAGCCAAGCGAGCGGGCAAGCGACGCGTAACTTTATAAAAATGAGTTATATTGAATTAATTTTCTCCTTACCCAAACCTGTCATCAGCACAAACACAAATGACAGAAACAACCAATCAGAACACAAAGTCAATACACTAGTTCATTACTGTCACGACAGAAGTCGACGCAAAATCGTTGATCAACTTTTAAACGAAAGTTTAAATTTGGGCGTCTAAGCAAAAAGGGTCCAGTAGTGGGGTATTGAGTTAAGACTAGATTCGAAATTTAGAACAGTCAATTGATAATAAGGATTAAAAAAATATTCAACAATTGGCATATATTTTTTTACCAGACATTTAAAGTTGAAGCTCTGAAAAAGCTTATTTTGAGAAAAAGCATTTTTTAAGTTTGATTGAAAAAAACCTCTACTCGAAAACACCTCTACTTGTTTGTTTCTACTTAGAAACAACACATAAAGTCATTTATTATTAAGACTTGTAGATAATTGAGCATTAATTAATCAATTAAAATCGTGAAACGCCATTTTTTCACCCAACTTTACAAAACCGCGTATATCTCAGAAACTAAATGCCGACCACTGGTCCCTTTTTGCTTGGACGCCCGCAAATTTTCTGCCCTGACATGTATAACTGTATTTTAATATTGAAATGTAAAACGAAAGATTGACACAAGTTTCGAAGGAAGTGAAAACTGAAAGCAATAATATTATAACAGTACACATAATAAATATTTTGAAAAAACACCTTTATTTTTTTGGATAATAAAATATGTTATGTTTTTGTGAGGTGGTTAGGGTAACGTAGTTTCAATGTTTTTTGTTAGTTTGTTCCATCATCACCCAGAAACTAGAAAATTGATCGCAATGTTGATTGTGTTGTTAGAAAAACTATGAATACCTCTATATATGAATTAACAGGCTGTTAGGAATAAAACATATTGTTTCTATTGTTCCTCGATACCAAGAGATGGCGCTGGTTGACCCGTCAGCGCCGGTTTAATTTATTCTTTTTTGGTATGTGGATTATTTTGTGTGTGAACGAAGTTGTAATGAAGAAGTCTAAGAAAGGCGTTGGTCGCTCTGAAAATAAGAAAAAGGAAAGTTTTTGGATTACTGGTTGTAAATTTCAACAATCATCTTTTTTGTTTTGAAGCTAAAAAAAATTCTGCCGTGTCGTGTTTACATGTTATGTTGTGTTCGCCGACTGGAATTGGTATTTGATTGTTTTGCATTATACTGTTAATATATAATACTTGAAGTGGTAGGCAAAGAGGTTAGGAAGGTGATAAGGGGATGTATCTTCCGTTTTGTGGCTTTACGGCGCCGGAAGCCACCTCCGACTTCCACCACCCTGAAGACTGCCTACACACGTAGTGGTAGTGCCTAGAGCTGTGCTGCATACAGGCCAAAATAGATATCATTACAGTAAGTATTTTTAGTATAAGGGTAGTTTACATACCCTATAACTACATACACACTGTGTACACGGAGAGATAAACAGACGGGAGTAATGATATAAGAGTTCTGTATCTACTAAGACGCACATAAAAATAAAATGATTAGAAGAAAATATATGGTGATTAGATGTAGCTAAACGGCTTTGCTTTTTAATTCTTCTGCGTTTTCTTTTTGTCAAACCAAATTCTTGAGTGTAGGCAGTTGCGGTAGTTTAGTGTTTTTTGTAAACACCTGTTTACATTACAATTCTCACTATCAAACATAAATTAAAGGTAGTTTTGAACATAAAATCTGCCTTCGTTCGGTTAGAAAAGAAAGCCTGCACTGCACACTGATAGGAACCGACAAGAAACTCTGTCGTGTATCATTTTTTCAACATCTGTTTACAATAAGTATAAATAAAATATTCAAATTAAAATAAGTATAAATATTTCAGCTACTGTAAAGAAATTTTTACTCTGATATACATGGCAAAAAAATGGCAAAAAAATCTAGTTTTATTGTAGTACATTGTGTACAAACAAACAAAGTATATTTTCAAATTTCGAAAATGTTGATTTCCCCTCTGATATTCCGTTACGTAGTTTGAGGTAAACAAAAGGAGCGTTGTTGTTTATTAAACGAAAAGCGCTGAATATTTGTATGGCGAGCTCGCAATCGCGACCTCTCTCCGAACGAATTGCGGAAATTATATAAAAATATCCCCTGTATTTGAGTTGTGAACACCGTTTCATTACGTTCTGAAAATTGAAAATGCTGCTGATTTTTACTGAAAGTCGTCAGTTACATTTTTATATAACTTTAAATGTTTTACTGTAGCGCTGGACTTAATTTTCTTTAGACTTTATAAGTAACTTCAGATTCATGTCCCGGTAGTAAAGCTAAGGTTTAGACAACCTGACTTACCTATACATACAACTACTTTTATTATCAGATAAGCTGATCGGCTACAGTTTCGTTTGAAAACAACACACACATCTACATTTCATTTAATTTTATTTGTCTTAGTTTGTAATACGGGAAAGGCCGTCTGAATTTACAAAATCTATGCCTATACCTATACTTATTTGAGTAAAAATTTAAGGATTTGACATCTCGCTTGCACTAACTATTAAATAATTGGTGCAAGCGAGATGTCAAATCCTTAAATTGAGTTTAAATAGTTGGTGCAAGTTACCATTAGTTCGGTGCCATCTCCATTTAAAACAGAATCGAATCAAAGTTATTCCTGTTCATTTTAGGACCATTACTGTTTCTATTTGGGTTTAAAATAAAAGTTATCCTCAGTAATTTTTGGATAATTAACAGTCTTTAATAAGTGTTCGTGCCAAGTTACAGTTACTTACTTAGACTTAAGGAAAGCGATTCTGTATCATAGTATATTCATGACCAAGTGGTTGGGACAAAGCCAAATGAGTTAATGGTTGATAAGCTAAGGTTAATTTAGCTTTGTTTCGGGCGGTTACTAGACCGTATTAAATTTGCTAAACTGTCTTGGGGAGGGTTTTGACTGTGATCTCGAAATATGAGTTTCTATACTACATTTTGCAAATATCACTTATTACTTACTTGTTTCATTTGGAACTTAAGGATTTACCCGATTTAAATTATTCCGCACTCCCTATGTTAATTCATTATACTTTTACTTAAATTGTAGACTTCATTTTTTTACTGTCATGTACTCTAATATAGTATTTAAAATGGATCAAAAAAAAAGAAAAAAAAAACGGTTACAAAATCTACGATAAAAGATATATTTTACATTTTTTACAGTGATAAGTTATTATATTTTGAACCACTAAGCTTCTACATGATCATACCAAATGTCCTTCCTACTTCATTTTTAGGGTTCTCTAGACAAAGGCCAAAAACGGAAACCATACAGTTTCCTCATGTCCCTCTGTCCGTTTATTTGTCCGTTTGTTTATTTGTCCGTTTGCGTGTTTGTCTTTCCTGTTCGTCTGTCTGTCCAGCCGATTGTATGTCTATCTGATGGCTTGCCTGTCTGTCTGTCTGTCTATCAGTCTCTTTGTCCGCATGTCGCAGTCGATTTATTCTGTTATCTTTACCCCTATTGAGCTGAATGTTATACAGACGTAACATGGCAACCTCAATCCAAAAAAGAAAACGAAAAATTATAATATGGCTATTTCGGATCTTTTTTATTTAACTTTTATTTTGACGACGGGCTGTGATTTAGGTCTCGTATCTATGTACGGACGGTTCCGGGTTCAATTTCGGTTGGCTCGATTTAGGAAATGTACTTTCCTAGATTGTCTCGGGTCTGGTTGTATTGGGAGACGCCTCTAGTGGTCTTTAGACAACGACCACTATGAAAAGTACCTGTGCTATGAAAAGCAGACGCTTTTCATAGCACAGGATTGAAGAAATAACGTAGTTTTGAGACCAGAAGATCAGATGATCAGTAAGTGTTGTCTGGAGCGCTTGTTATTATTATTTTGTCGGAATTGCTACGGAACTATTAGGCTATTTATGTGTTTAACATACATTTAGCCAGTTTTTTGCGTCAGCTATTAGATTACAAGCCTTTTTTAGGCAGACATAAAGTACTCATTACTAAGGATAGATTTTTAGAATGTGTCTTTCTAGATGTTTTGAACTGTTAAGATACGTTATAAATGTCCACATTAAATATTATACAGTTTTTAGTACTGTCTTTCACGTACAACTCAAGTCTAGAAAATAAAGAAAACGACAGGGTTATTACCTAAAAGTTTGCAGACAGTGACAGCCACGCGATCACTGCGCGACCGGTGACTAAATGTAATAAAAAGTTGATATCGTGTTCCTACACGATTGCGTGTCTATTACGCCAATACCGTAAAATGTACTTTTCACAGTAGCGCCAGTATACAAATTACATTACACAAATTCTTGTTTTGGCAACGGATATCGCGCGATATTCGGCTGTCGCATACTGACTACAAGTTACGTAATAAGCGCGCGGAACTGCAAATTCGCAGTTTTAAGATACCTCTTCAGCTTCTAATCACATAATTCTTAACGCATTTATTCTGAGGAATGTGAATGCTTTTCACGTATTTATAGCCTAGTGGAATGTAATCGCTTTGTGATATCAGTGTTACTATGACGTTGAATGCTTTAATTGATTTTAATATAAAATTTTCGTGTTATATATACACCTACAAACAAGAAGTATATTTTCACAGATTTACCGCTAATGACAGATAACCGCCTTTGACACTTCACGAATTGTTAGACTGAAAGAAATATATGGCGTAAGCCTGTTATTGAAAGGGATGGGAATATATATATTTCGTCTCTATCCGTATTAAGACTTATGCTGTTGCATTTGACAGTTCTATTACACAAAACAAATCTTTGTTCTTTAGTACTTTTTAGTTTTTTAATTATTTATGATCTTTTATATATTTATGAAGAGAAAAATTTATATCAAATTTTTGTAAATATATGTGAGACACAGACTGTTTTGGACGTAATGGTAGAACGCAGTATTTTAGCTTGCAATAGGCCGTTAAAGCGAGAAAGACTATAGTGATTACATCGACGTAATATCTATGAATATAGATCCATTTATATTTTTTCATCTAGAAATATTTATGTCAGTTTGTACGAAATCTTGAACTCGGACACTTCTAACATGGTTTCTATTACATGCAGAGACAACAGTGATGTCGTTCAAAATAAAAATTTCTTGGAGCTCTTACTGTAATCACTCGCTTCGCATCTTCGTATTGTACGAATGTTGGTTTTCATTTAATGTGACTTTAGATCCTCGGGTGAGTTTTGTGTTATAAAGTAAATTGAAATTCAGAGGGCAGAAATCACAGGACAGTGAACATAAAAAAAGGATGCGTATACTTATGTACGCACGTAAAAGTCATACTTGTTTGGCGTGAATAGAAAATTAAAACTGCCCTCTTGTGTAATTAATGAATGAAATAAATATTAAAACTGGTCACATATAATGAAAATTAAAACTGCTAGTTTAAAATCGATGAAATAGAAATTCAAACTGGTCACACATAAAGAAAATAAAGTGACTTTTTGGCGGGAACGGGAGAAGTAAGGTTGTCATTTTATTTAGATTTTCAATTTTTTGCATTTTTGGGAGTTTCAAAGCACAAAAGTGATAGTATATTGTGTTTAAAGCTCTATGTAAGTGAAAAAAATGGAGTAGGTCTAAATAAACAAGTGTAGCTAAAGTTCTCGCGCTCTTTCAAGAAGTCCTTTATAACTTCAGTAAAGTCTACTATCACTTTACTGGAGGAGATTTACGATAAGAAGAAAAGAAAAACTTCGAATGTGTTTCATGTCTATTCTACTAAATAATACGTGACATTGGCAAATGCGCTAATCTGTGCGCCATGCCGTGAAGAAGAAAAAAGAAAATAAAGTTTTCGTTGCTAACTTCAAGTTGTGTTAGGTCGACGCGCGCAACTTTCATTGCTAATTTCATGGTGTATTACATCGATGAGGTAACGCCCATTGCCTGCTGAAATTACACTGAACTTTTTCACCTAACGCGTCAAAAGAAGCATAACTTCAACCAAAAAAAAAATTAGTCAAGTTCGACTCGTGTGCAGATGGTTTCGTAAACTCGAATTAACTTCCGCAGATTTAAAAGAATTAGGACTTCGCTATAATTAAATTTTCCAGTCAACTGGAATCAATCAAAAAAAAATCACACACAAAAACAGATTTACAATTACTTAGTTAACTAAGTAATTGTAAATCTGTTTTTTTAATTCTAAGTCTAATAGCTTTTGCGAAAATAGGGGGTGGGAGGAAGACTGTTAAGTCGAGTTGAAGAAGCGCCTACTCTTTGATTCATAAATGAATGATTTTGTATTAACGGGTGGAATGATATGTCTATGCCTTTAAGAAGCGTATTGTAAGTGTAAAAGCACGTTGTTGTGTACACATACAATATTGCAATTATTATTAATAGAGGGAACAAGAGGTCGATCTATATTTCAAACAAGATAAAGAAGATTCATAAGTCAGACAAACAAGACCTGATACACTGAGTAAGTCGACTATGTTTAAAGAGATGATTAGACGGGAGTAATAATATAAGGGTTCTGTATATACTATGAGTTACGTAACAATAAAATTACTACAACAAAAATATGGTGATTAAATGTTGATAAAGGTATTTGCTTTTTAATTCATCCGTGTCTTATTTTTATCCAACCACATTCTAGAATACAGGCAGACGAAGTAAAAGGCAGTACCAGTTTTATGTTTTTAGATAACACTTGTTCACATTACAGTTATCGCTATTAAACATAATGTGTTAAAGATTTTTATTACCTACATTGTTCAATTGCGCGTTGCGATCATGTTCTCCCATAAAAAATGTAAGAGCTTAAAGCTAAATAAACTACTCACGTATTCCCATCACAAATTCTATTACCACTACTCGTATGATATTCGATTATGGCATTTCGAACCATAACCCAAACGTTGAAGAGCACAAATCAAAGATTTATCTCTGGAGTCCGGTGCAGGAAACTATGTATCATAAGTGGGCGATCGAGCCAGCACCGGCTGCGATTTATTACACTATGCTATGTGTTACTAACATAATACTGTATGAGACAATGGCCATAAAAATTGTTTTGTACGATTAGTTTATAACAAGAAACAATTACATGTGTTTAAGCTATTTCTCATTTGTGGTAGAGCTAACATTGATGCGCTAAAACCGCACAATGATATACCGCTTCAGAGTATAATAAGTAATCAAAGTGATCGAGCAATAAGTATCTAGGCTTCAAAGTTAAATAATTTTTCTGTGTGTGGTGCAGTAGTCTGGCTCACATTATTTTATTTACTTTTAGAAGTAATGTATTTAGAGGTAATACTTCCGCTTTACGGTAGTAAACTAATTAATCTGTGCTTCCGCCAACGAATCAGTTTGGTTATTCAAAATGCTAATGCTGCTAGTCTGCTAGGCACCCTAAGCAATAATCGCTTTCTTAACGGCTTAGAGGAAATCTATTATTAATATAATGTTTAGTTTTTAGTTTATAAATATAACGTTAATATACGTACTAATTTCCGTCGTGAGGTAATGTATTGTATTATTAACAAGCTGCCATTTTGCCTTACTTGTAGTAAATATAAATAAATAATACAGACTATATTAAATTACTTGGAAACTCCAGGTTTTCAAACAGTGCAATTTACATAGAAATCCATTTAGTAACTTCTTATTTAAGCTCGAACAAAGTCACAGACAAAAATTCCAAAATTGTTTACTTGGTAATCGAAGGTCAAAAAATTCTATCAGGCTTATCCCGATTATTAAAAAAAAATCTTTAATGTAACAGCTCTGTTATCTGTATATATAAAAATAGATGTTTGTATTATATTGTGTAATCGATAACTTCATATGTATTTTTTAATGGAGAAAGTTTTTATGCTATCCCCTTTTTTGAAAACGCCACCCCGCGAACGAATCCGCGGAAAACAGCTGGTAGCTTTATGTAACAATATAGATAGCTTATTATATGCATGTGCCTGTGTTTTTTGACTATTTTCTTTTAACAAATATGGCATATACATACATACATACATAGAATTATAATAACATAACGTTTATAAAAAAACACATAAAATATAAAATACAGAACGTGACATAGGAAGAGAAAAATAGAGCGCGAGGTTTGACAAACACGATGTTCTGAAGAGGCTATCAAGGTGCGAGTACAGTGTACGATAAAATACATCCATGTATATAATGCTTTATTATTCTTTCTTTATTTTATTCATTTTAGTAAGTGCACGTTAAATCTGGTTTTCTGTGAACATTCTCACTCGTTCTCGCAGATATGCAAGTAGGAATATTATATTAAAGCGAACAGTGCTTTTGTACAAACATTGTTTTTGAATCTGCTTCTATGTGCGTATGTATAATATATAAATGTGTATAAATAGACACAAACACATATAATATATGGTTTTGGGACCTATTTCTCAAAAATGTTCATCAAAATTGTCGAGGATGGGCCTCGAAAATTATCACATCAAAAAAAAAAAATATGAACGTTGAGAATGCGGTACACATTGAAGATTATCGTTATCAAGATTGTCATGTATTAGACACATTTTTTTACATTTTCTGTATACCACGGCAAAGCCAAATGAGCAAAAAATCCACCCGATGTGACAAGTGGAGTAAGGCTCATGGACATTCACGATCTAGAAATCACTTCAGATTGTTAATGCATTGGCAACCCCGAGAATTAAGGTGTTGTACATCTTGTGGCAGAAACTCTGGCTGTATTTACCGTTTTTACCGCTCAGATTTTTGGCGGCAGGATTAGTGATGTTTACCGTTGTCGGAAATATTGCCCAAAGTGGGAATATTACTGGCAAAACTGCCGACAATTTTGCTATTTTCCGAAATAAAAATCCGGTAATTTTGCCAGTAACATTCATACTTTGGGCTGGAAACAGAAAAAATATTGCCGGAAAAATCACTAGACAGGATTAGCAAGTAAGATGGTGGTAGAGATCTGGACGAATCTCTAACAAGGACTTACTACTTGCAGATTTAAAGCGAAAAATGCATAAGAAGACATGAAGGCTACATTACAAACTTTATTTTGCTGTTGGCCGTCTTTTTTCCATAAAGAGAAATCTCAACTAATTGTTTAGTTGTTAGCTGATGATAACAACCACACCATGGTACTTAATTACGACTTACACTTAACTGGTTATTGATAACGCGGGAGATACCCTCTAAATGTACCCAGCCCCGCGGAAGAAACTAGGTTCTGTAGAAGTGTTTTTACCCTCAAAATATTGCTGGGCATACAATCTATAACCAACAAACTATAACTTGGCTAAGCAAACCATATATTGACATTTGGCAGATTTCTAAATACCGATATATCTGTATCTCCTTCTCTTATCTTCTTTTTATACATAGAAATGAAGGTTTGATTATATGTTTGTTTTCTATGCGTTCCTAACCGTTCATTCCATTGTGATATAAAACTTTGGTGATTTGTTCTGCATACACTCGCAAAGGTTTCTGAATTATTTATTTAGTATTATATAAAAAAAACGCGAATGAAATCGCGGGAAAAAGCTAGTTTCTTATAAAAACTACGCTCTGTCTTTTGGTCAATTTTAAGATTTGCGTGAAAAAGAGGCAGCTAGCATACTTTATACTTTTCTTTCTTTCAAAAATCGACATGGTTGTAGTAATAAATAATTGAATAACTGTGCAGAAATAATAAATAAAATAAAGTTTAATTAATTCCATACTTGAATAATTAAGAGGCTTGGGTTTGAATACTTTAGATGAAATGTGTAAAATCGTATTACAAATGATTAGGCGGCCGCTTGTGTTTGAGCTTTCAACACAGGTAACAAATGTGAATTCGCGACCCGGTTTACACTTGTTTCATAAATCTGTACTGTCGGCAAATTCAATAAGCTGCCGGCGATGGTTCGCAAACGTTGTTATAGTTTAACATTATTGATGGCGGTAAACGTTGTGTTCGATTTCGATATACAAAGTCATAAAAATAATAGAGAGGGAGGTGGTGGGGGTTTGTGGGTGCGATTTGCTCGTCGTTGAGGACAGGAAATATGAACGTATTATTTTTATTACATTAATCGTACAATGAACTCTTATTAAACCTAAGAAATACAAAAGAAAATGAATATTATAATTAATATATTATTATGATAATTAGAAAAAAAGAATAATTAACTACAATTTAAATGATTTTTTATTTAGGAAAGACGCAAACGCTCAAGCTAGAATATACATAGCACGTAAGAGTAATACGTAGGTATCAAGTTCTATCTACGACATCTATCTACGACATCTATCTATCTACGACGAGTATCTATGACATTTTAAAAGGTGTAACAGAAGAAAAAATAAATCTTTTGTTACTAATATGCTGTAGTTACAATTGTTTAGTATCAAATACGGTCAAATACTGATTTTACTTTCCTCCGCACGTCAGTCTCTGAATTCGTTTAGCTCGGTCCCCAAATGTACATTATTTTGAAAGTTTGGATGTAAAGCAAAATATTGCTATTACGATATTAGTTGTTTTTGATATTCGATTAATTTTAAATGTACATCGAAGTAATGAAAACGTCCCAACATTGTAGCTATCGACGGAAAATTTTTACAACATGAAGGTTTATGGCGAGAGTCCACAAAGTTGGTTTGTCTGCCTCTATTGCGTGCTATATTTCCGACAATTCGTACCTACGTTTGTATACTAATATTACAACGAAAAGTTGCGTCTTGTAGTACCTTGGTTATGGATATTGAAGAATCATTTTTGCATTCTTCGCTTTTAATATTTCCCATATGGACAATAGTGGCCGGTTGCCAAGTAGCTCTAAGCAATTTGTAATAGTTACAAAATATGAGCTGCCGATAGCATCGGTGTAGGTACTTAATGTTAAATATGATTGGTAACGTTATTCTTCAGTTTTAGTTTGTTGATTTAGAGGGTAATATCGATTTTTAAAGATTACGTTAAACTATTCGTTCTGACTAGTGAATGGCGACAATCGTTGAAATTGTCGTTGAAGCACGGTAATAAATATGTAGAATATCCACTCTTTAAAAGCACCTAACGAACGTCGCGATTGGCTCATCAGCTCATATTATGCTCGACTATATAGGTCCGTTACCTGCCGCAGTTCGTCTCCAAAGCGATAGTTCGTAGTTAAAAATTTCTATTCTCTCGACAATCAGCGATCGCCACTATATCCACGTCAGCAAGAGACGACAGAATACACCTCCTCTTTCATACCACTAGAATAAAGCTGTAGTTTAAATAACTCATACCCATAATCGTGTCTAAATAAAACGTATATACTCCGTCTGTCGCAGGAGATGACTAAAGGGATTTGGGATTCGTGAGCTTTTACTTCTTCCAGCAGTTCTTTTAAACCAATTACTCACGATGTACTACATTACAATAGGATTAAAAATTACGCAAAAAAAATGTTGAATAATTTATTAACTCTGAAATCTTGAACTTGCAATGTAGCTATAAAGATAATTTGAAGTGAAATAGAACGGTCCTGCTACTCTGTTCCGCCCATGCTGTTTGGTGACATCTGCCTTATGTTTCCCTCAAGTACGGAATCGATGGCCTGAATGCGTCTACTCGTTGTCTTTCCTCGGAAAATAGCTACACCTATTTGTTTGTTCTTGAAATTGATATGTTTTATACTTTAAATAAAAATAATCAGAAATTTTATACAAATCTGTACGATATATATTGTATAGACTCAGATATTACTCTGCGGAAATCCATTTCATGTGATAAATTCCTAAAATCTTTAACTACACGTGTTTCGCTTCTTAACGAAGCATCCTCAGGATATACAGAATAGGATTAGGTCAGCTAACCAGCACCGAATCGATTCGGTGCTGGTTAGCTAAAGATTTTAGGAATTTATCACATGTACGACATATTTTAAAATTTCGTTACGTATGTGGGGCACCACTTCAATGGTGGAGATGAAGTGAGGATATTATTATGATATGTTAAGGAAATAACGCCACTGAAGTGTGACATCATCACTCAACGCTAGGAGTGCCAGAGGAATAAGTTATCCCTACTCTATAGGCAATAATTATTATATTTTTAACGTATTTCGATTATTAAATCTCTGCTTGAGTTATTCACAAAAAATCTGCTGTCCTTTGGATAAAAAAAAATTAAACTACGTATCGATCGATTTTGATTTGTGAATCTAGAATTTTAAAATTTGCTATCGATGTCTCATCTTCAATAATACAATATCTTCAATGGTTTTGTGAAATATACTTCAACTTCGTATCCTTCAACAATGTATTTTACTTTATTTACAATATTAAAAGGTAACTAAATTACAATTACATTCTAAGATAAAGTTTACCTGCTTTTTAGAGTATAAACGGCAGAAAAAATTCCAAATAGCCTATTGCTAGTTAGCCGTTATCTGAATGTACTATTAGTACCTACATAAAATACAATAGGTTCAACTGATGTAGAAGTGCATTAAATAAAAACTAATAAAAATGTGAAATAAAAACAAAATAATGTTTTAATTAATAGGTTAATTTTATATAATTGCAAGATTTTAACGTAAAAAAACATGCTGCAACATTTCATTATTTTATTGCGGTAAATTACATGATATTGAGATGTGCGAGCCAAGATACAGGAACAAATACTAACTCCAACTTTCAAGTAAGAAGATGCGAGAATAGTTTAATAGTTTCAGTTAAGTTGTTGTCTAAGTTGGACGGCAAGGGGTTTATTTTTCAAGTAGATGTTTGAAATATTACTATATTGCTACATAGGCGTTACTTGTCTTGTTCTTTTGTATAGTAGGCATTTACGCGTTTTTCTTTTATACATACATACATATCTTCACGCTGTATCCCTAACGGGGTAGTCAGAGAAGACGGAGCGCCAAGCGTATTTTTGTTTTATAACATAACATAACTTCACGCTGTATCCCCAACGGGGTAGTCAGAGAGGACGGAGCGCCAGGCTCCGGATTTTGTTTTATAGTTGTAGGAAATACCTTTTAGCAGTCCATATCACGATAATTACGTAAATTGAACGTATGTAATATTCACGATCATGTTATTCGTTACAACAATATCAACAATTATAAAAATCGAAACAGACTTTTGGTGCTTAACAATATTTTTTTAGATTCATACTAAAGATGGAAATATTATTTTTAAATTAGTTAATTCAGACCTTAAAAATTAAATAAATGGTAAACTCTTTGCAACAGTGTTTTATTCAAAACAATATCTTGAAAACGGTTAAGTATTTAATTAAAAGTTGAAAGTAATCAGTGGGCTATCATCATAAATCCCTCCACTGTCATCAAATCCAATCCAGTTATTAAAGTCACCCGCGAAATGGGTTAAAGATAATAAAATTCCGATAAAGAAAAGATCCAGTCACTTTCGGTTACTTTAGGAATTATTGTGATAAGTTCCACATTAATTTAGTTTAATTTAAAAGGGATTATATCTGCTGGATCTGAACAGAAGTTAAGTGGAGATTGGAAACTTCAGATGAATTTGATTTATAATGCTATTCAGATATAAAATAAGTTTAAAATTATCTTTTTAACCTATTAGTTGACATAAAGACTACGAACAATGAGATTAGATTGAATAAATAGAATAGATAACATTTACTCATTAAAATAAATTCCACACGTGTTCCTTTTACAACTCTAGAACTCTAGATGGATAGAGGCTTATAGAACTACTATTGGATCATTCACCACCATGTAATAAATACGTACTTCTGAATAATGTATTGTTAGTTATACAACTATTCTGTCATTTTAAATCTAAACACATACGAGTCAATTTAGACTGTTCATTTTAATCATAAGTAGTTTGTTAGACACTAGAAGAATAAAGATTGATACCATGAAATGTCATAGATCTTCTGCTAATTATATTTTGTTGTACGTTATAATTTCCTTAATATCAAATTAATTTACATAGAGTGTAAGGTATAGGTTTGCTTATTCCTCTCCTTCAACAAGTATATAGCCATTAAGAAGTGCATACATGGTACATGTGTTTATTTGGTAGCAAACCATGGTAGTTGTTAGGCAAATGGGATGCATTCATTATCAAAATTGACTACCAATGCATTAAGTAATGTCATCTTATTCTTATTTTAGAGAGTAGCGTACCCAATGTTCAATTGCCTAACTTCCATTGATGAAAATGAATATCAATTTCACACTTTAGACTCATCGATGAACTTTAATCAAAATCGATCAATCAATATATTTTTATAGAGGGAATGTCGGATTTGGTGAATACTATGTCTATTTCAACTTAATGGAAGTTACGCAATTAGGCCTTAACATATTCAAGTAAACTAGATGCCTGAATACTTAGTCTTTTCTTACGATAAGATATTCGAGAAAAGAAGTACACTTACAGTTATTACAATAGTAAAGCAGGTTTTAACGTTGCAAGTTCAGCAGTACGTTCTCGGTAGACAGACTTATTGGGGCGTATGGGTACGAACCCGAATTTAAGTTTGGGTTAAGGCAAAGGAGCCAGCGACGCTTTTGCTGTAAAATATTGTTTACGACGAAGAAAACCAAAGATGCTCGAACTTAGAACTCGCAAGTTTTCTTATTACTAACTTACATAATTTGTTTATCGCCTATGAACCTTCTAGTTTGTTTTTCTTTTTTTTAGAAAATAAGTTCGAGGTTCATGTATTGTACAATTATTTTTATCCATTACAACAATATTTCCACATATACATATGGAATTATGGAAATAAATAAATAAAATATATATTTTTATAGAATGTATACAAAGTTTTTATTTAAAATGATTTTAAGAAAATAGTTTTTATTACTCCATTTATTATTCCATATTATTATTTCCACATATACACATGCAATTATGGAAATAAATAAATAAAATATATATTTTTATAGAATGTATACAGTTTTGATTTAAAATGATTTTAAGAAAATAGTTTTTATTATTCCATTTATTACACTTTCGTAATATTCTGTTGTTGATTCATAGTTCATAGATTTATTTCATGTGTGCTAGTTCGTAAAATTTTGGGTTATTGTGTTGGTGAAAAGAAAAGATTGTAGGCATTTTATTAAATAAATCGAAAGTCATTTGTGCTTTTGACTTGGGACTCCAAGAGTGCGTTTGGCTGTCGGCGCACGGTACTTCGAAAGCGCACTGTTCTTGGCAGAATTTTCTTTATTTATAACTTCGTTTTGACTTTTGCTGTTTTGTAGTTTCATGTACAATATTCATTTCCGATAGATGAGAAATTGTATTTGATTTCGAAATTATCATAGTTACTATAAAGAATTAGGTATTATGTGTTAGATATACTAATACGAAATGAAACAGGAAATTAGTAAACAGAACGAAACTATTTAAAAATATTTCGTTAAAGATGTTTAATTAAAAATTATGTATCTTTGTATAGCATCTATATATTTTTCATATATATTTTCATAGAACATCTATTTACATAATTGTCGTATAGTTTTATCATTCTAGTAGGTTCTATAAAATTTGTTGTGTTTCGAAATGTTACAAGAGTAGATTTGTAAACGCTTGGTCGATATTTTTCACCAAGTGTGAAAAACTGCAGAACGCTTCAATATATTCAATATATATAGACAGACTCACCTGACAGTACCTGAATAACGAAGCAAAAATAAATTCTAAAGTTTAATTTTATGAAACACACATAATAATATGTTCAATTTAAACGTTAGTGCATATTTCTGCTTTATTTACTATCAATAAAAAAATTTTAAAATAATGTTTTCAAAATATTTAGTTTGTTTATAACTTTTTTTAAATTTTCTTTTTTATTCACAAAAAAATTACTTACACATTGTGTATCGATGCCCGGCAGCGGCTGGCTTTTAATGTGTATATACTCATAAATAAATGTCGTAATCAGTAAAACACAAGAAAATAGTTAAAATATTTTTAATATAATGAATTCCATTCACAGAATCTTTCACAATACATTGTCACAATAGGCACCAAGTAAACCAAGAAAAAAGAAACAGTTTTATTGTAACAGATCAATGAAAAATATCATAGCATTGCTTGGAAATATTACAGTGAAAAGCATCATCAATTGTACTAATGGAAAATAAATAAATTTACATTCACATCACATAGCCACGGTTGTCATATTCACTTGGTTGTGTTGGAGTATCCGTATCCATGGAGCCCGAACGTGATGATTCTACTTTGACGGCAGATTTCCACGTTTCAGTTGGTGTAAACAATGCCATGCCTCTCTGAAAACAAATAAAATCAGTGGTACATATTCTTTTCATGGATGATCAGTAAATAATTTTTTTAAACACATAATTTCACTTTAATCATTTTGCACTTGGGATGCCTAGAGCATAAAAGGTCACACCTTGGCAGCACTTTTAGTGGATTAATAATTAGATATTTTTAATTCGATATTTGGGATTGCATAATAGCTAGCAAGCTGTGACAGATAGTAGTAGGAAGTTAGGTTGTCACCTATACAAAAAGAGAACATATGTGAAAGTTCGCTAATTTTCTAGCGTGGGCTTCACGATGTACGGGAGAAAAAGATAAGCAGTGAATCATCCGGCTGGCAATTCTATATTTTTCTTTCTCTCAAAGACTACTAGGGAAAAATGTTTCTTTGTCAATTTTAATTTTTAACATGAAATTAACATGAAAGTCACATTAATAAAATTTTGAGATTTTGTACAAAAGCGAGCTAGTCTCAGTAAGAGATATCTTCCAGTTCACCATGCAATGAGATTTGAATACTGTAGAGAGTAAATAACGAAATGAAATTGAAAATGTAACTAATCGTAAATCTATTAAAACTTTGAGTAAATAATGCAATACGCTGTTTGAATAAAGAGCATAATACACACGGTAATATAGATCGGTAGGAAAAATATAGATCGATTTACAAAAAAAGGCGATATTGGTGGTATGGAAACCCGAGGTCGTGATAAATTGGTTATTCCAAAATTTAAATTACATAAGTCAAATGTTTCATTTTTGGGTAACTGCGTTTGTTTTTATAATAAAGTTCCTCAAGAAGTCACTCAATTAACAGAAAATATATTTAGATTAGTTATAAAACGTACATTGATTAGACAATCATACTATAAAATAAACGATTTCGTTGAAGATAAAACAATAGTCTGGAAATGATTTTCTCTGCACATGCATTTACTGGCTCTCTGAATATTGTATTTTAATAAACCTTTTGTAAAAGGATGTTGAAAAAATTATACCTGACTGAGTTTCTTGTCGGTTCTTCTCAGTGTCCAGGTTTTCTTTACTCTTCTCTTTGAACCGAACTAAAGTAGATTTGACGTTCAAAAATACCTTATGATTGGGTTTACTTGAATAAATTGATTTGACTTTGACTTTGAATATAAATATATTTAAAAAAAACAGAAGTATCTAGTGAAGCAAAAGTAACGCTCTTTTAAACGTTTTTTGAAACAAAACACTGAAGATGTACTACGAAATATAAACTTAAACTTTCGCGTTGCATTATAAAATATCTAAAACGAGAAATTTATCGCGATTACCTTTTATTTTGATTTGAGGTTTCGACCGAGTTGCATCAGCCGTAGTCTCAAGCAACTCGAGTAAATAATTCGAGTGAAGAGGTTGCTTGAGATCACGGCCGATGCAACTCGGTCGAAACGTCAAGCCAAAATAAAAGGTAATCGCATTAAATTTCCCATTTTGGAGTACTACGACTTTTGAAAGGGAACTTATTCCATAATTTAGTAGTTTGCACTGAAGGAAATACAGAAGAAATTGGAGTTGGATATGATGAGGATAGAGGAATAAGCATGATATTTTGTAGTACAGAACAATGGTTTCTAGTGTTAGAGCTTTTAGAAAGACACATTTTGTAGATAATTATATAGAGGAGTAATAAAGTTGGTGACTATTTTAAGGCCTTCAACGACACACGTCTTTATCGTTGGCTTGAATTTTATAAAAACTAGCGTTACTAGCGAAAAAATAAACTAAATCTAATATGTAAATATCAATGTTTGTTTATTTTATCGTATTTTATGCGCTACCATAGCGTTCATCCGATTGCGATGAAATTTGGTATGGAGATAGCTTGAATTCCGAGGAAGGAAAAATACTATTTTTAAAATAATAAACGCGGATGAAGTTGCGGGCATCTGCCAGTAATAAATATTATTAGTGGACATGCTCAGCACTCCATTCTCTCTGACTACCCCGTTAGGATATAGCGTGAGGATATGTATATATTTATGTATGTATGTTTTATTAATAGGCATATAAAATAATCACACTTATAGACAAATACAGTATAAAAATAAACGAATATTCCAGACGATAACACACTTTGGGTGACACCAAGTTAAGCAATGAGTTTGTATTATGTGTGAAATATCTCATTTTCTAAGTTAGATGTACAAAAGTAGATAATATATTAAGTAGATACCCCATGCACACAAATATATAATTGTTTCTAGTTACGTTTCAATAAAAGGCATATGATGTTATTTCTTTAATGGAGAAAGATATATGATAATGAAAATGAAATATATTGAAAACACTTACGTAGCCCTGGTAGAACGCCCAACCGACGCCAACAGGGAACAATATAATTGTAGACAAGCCAATAGTCCAGCCCAGAACATCAGCGAACAGAGGGAACACATAATCTTCGTAGCTCGGTGCAGTCCAATTGGCAAGAACAAAGATGAAGATAGCCTGTAATGCCATACAATGTCAATAACATACAATATTAATAACATATAACATATAATATAATTATTTTATTGTTAAGTGGTTTAAGAGACCTAATTTTGTAATTCTTACTTTGTAATGATGAGGCTAAAAGTAATTTAATTAAAAACAAATGAATTGCTGGATGTATGTCATAAATTTTAACATAATGGTGTCTTTGAAATTAATTTGGAATGACTAATTCGAAGATGAATAAATCTTCAGAAATTCTTGTTTGCTCGAAAGCATAGCACTTGGTGTAGAATGGTAATAGAATGGCGACCTTAGGGGTATAAACGCCCTAGACCACTGGTTCCCAAACTTATTTTGTCTACTGAGTCGAGAGCTCATGCAGTCGTTGTCTAAGATGCCTCCTAGCTAAATGAAATTACAAATCACCCCCCAGGCCTCTACACAACGCCCCCATTTTTTTTCTGGGTCTCTTACCGCCCCCATTTAGGCCTGCAGCGCCCACAAGGGGGCGTTATCGCCCACTTTGGGAATGGCTGCCCTAGACGAAGACCGCGGATGCATTGGAGGATGACCTCAGAAAAGCGTGAGATCGAATTAAATATAGGTGGCACGAGAGTGAAGAGAATGGCGGCGTTTGTAGAAAATTGGTAGTAGAAAACACGTTGGTAAAAAATTATTAAAGATAAAGAAAAAGATAACGATTCTACCTATACCGAGAAGAACTGTCAAGATACTGAAGTTGCGCCTTGACAGTTCTTACTTAGTGTAGGTTTTTTTCGGTTCGATATGGTGGTAGGTTGATTCCACAATTTAGTTAACACTGTGTACATACATTTTTGCTATATTTGTTACGTATTGTTTGCGTATTATAAACCTTTTAAGTGACTTTATACTTGGAATGGGAAGTTCATCAAATGTTGGTTATAATATCCATTTCACAACTAACAACGATTAGAAGTGTGAAACCTTAGCAGTTACTGGCGCTGTTGAGTTGAGTTATGTGAGGCCTTTATCCACTTAAATGTAGTCGTCTCTTACGGCAGACGAGAAACACAGTAGCCTCATTTTCTGACGGGGCTACAGGGCTAATTCCTTCTCTTCCTGCACATATTGTGATTGAAATATTGTGTACCAGGATTACAGTTTTTAATGGCTCTTATAAATTCAGTGATTGATAATTTGTATCTAGTCGAAACTAGTTCTTGTCGGGGTACAAAGAAAAGATGGAATGTCAATCAAGAGAGTGTGTAATGTAAAGATGGCGTCTTTACATTACACATACATACATACATATCCTCACGCTGTATCCCTAACGGGGTACCTTTACATTACACACTTTCTTGAAACCTAATTTTAATTTCTTCGTCTTTTAATATTGCACATTTTACTTACCACGCTACCAATAGGTACTACAACCGTCCAAACAATCATCCAATAGTACCTTAGCACCTTGTTAAGCTTCATATTCATAGAGGCTAAGTTCCTCATAGCTCGTCTAATTCCATAACTCCATGACACTGCTGTACACTATATAAAAGAAACGTAAATATATATTTATTTATAAGTATATATCAAACATTACTTCCGGCTAAGCTTTAGATTAATTGGGTAGATTAACTATTTTTTGCACTGGTTAGATATTTTTTTTTTTATATATTTATTGTGTTAATAAATAAACAAGATAGTCAATAATTTATGTATTTGAAAATCCGTGCTGAGTAATCTATTTTTATGAACATTAATATAAAATAGAAAAAAACCTTAAAGAATAGCAAAATTGTCACTTGGACAACTGAATGTGCTTTGTCTCTTGGACAGCCACTGAAGTAGTGAAAAATATAGCAACATTGTTAAAAGTTAATTTAATATATTGATGGGATAGATATTAGTTTCATGATAAATATAATATTTATGTATGAAATGAATACGTAACTATATTTTTCCAGTAATTGTAGTCAAGAATTCAGGGGCAGCGGTGAGTCAGAAAATAGTTGTTCGACTTCATTACTGTTACCCGTTAACTACAGATCTTGGGATCAAACTAAGCCCAAATAACCGATGTTTGGAGTATTAAGAGCAAGCTCCTAAAAAAAGTTTTTTGCCTAGGCTCCGCCGTCACACTCCACCATCCAAACGCGACATTAATCGTTATAATTGGAATATTATTTCGTATAATAAAATATCCTTCAGCCAGTATTTAGTAAACTATATTGTCTTCCTGTTAGCCGCAATTTTACGTAACTTACTCAAGTAATTTAGAAAAAATACTTAAAAATTCCTCAAAAAGGCATCTCATTGCATAAAAAAAATAAACGAAAATACATAAATTACGTTTGGTTTTAAACAGTCGACAAAAAAATGTATAAAGAATTTTTAAATTTCACATTCATTAAACTTTTCAGCAAGTTTATTTAAAAACGCTCAAAATTTTGGCAGCCGGGTCTTAATCAAATTCCAAAAGCAAAGTCTCAATTTACGAAAGCTTTTCTCCTAAAAACGACTTCTTAAGTTATGTTTAGGTGTTAGGTTGTTTTTAACTATTCGGAAATCTTCTATCAAAAAACAAATATTGCTTGATGATAACTTTATAAATACGATATAAATACCTATAAAATGTCATTTATGACATGTACTGAAGTCGGTGTCAAGCTTATCAAACTAATTAGACTCCGTTGTTGTGTATTGATTTGGTACATCGATTTTAATTTTCAGTGTCCTTATTTTGAAGTCGGTTTAGCTTTTTTCTTTTAAAGTTATATATTTATTTTTCTCTTTTCGGAAATGTTTGGTTTAAATAAATATATAGAGTATCTACAACTAACTTTCTTCCAATTCTAGAACGGAACATTAAACAAAAGGATCATCCAAATAAAACTTCTTATTCCTTTGTTTAACCAGTAAGACCTCCGCATCAGACCTTTCTTTAGGACTACTCTCGGCCTTTTAAAAAAAAAGAAATATCGAAATCCGACTATTCTGTAAAAAGTTATGCATCGCACATACGTAAAAAAAAATTAAAAAAAAACTTTGAGAAGCTTTGAGAAAACTCTTCTTTTTTTTTATCGGTTAAAAATTGTTGACATTGAAATGATATACACATACGCTAGCCACTTTTAATTATCTACCAGTTCATATAGATTAATTAAATTAATTTATATTCAATCGATTTACGGTAAAAAACAACATAATAGGTATTGTTTAATTTGGATGAAACCTTCTTATAAAAAGATCCCAGTAACATAATATCTCTTGAACACAGTATTATGTTGGTTAAAATCTCATTAATTTCGCTAAGATGATTGTATTATAAGGATTTATCGTTAATCTGACCTCGGCCATCCCTATAAGTAGTACAGCCCACGAAGCGGTATTCCAATCAAGGAGCGTAAGTAAGTACACACCGCCGCTGAAACACATCGGGAGACCGAGGATGAAACACGTGAGACACGTGAACCCTGTGACCTGAAAGACAAATATTTCATTTCAATATAAAGTATTTATATGTCCAATATATGACAATAAGTTTAGAATGCTTTTGAGGCTGCCTTGCTAATGTAGTGCATCAGATATGTCATTTATAAGAAGGGATAACAGATATTGCAATGGTATCGGTACTTTACTCATTCCTTGCATCGAAGTAAAAACACCATATCTACTTGTATTAATTGGGTTGATATTTAATTTAAGAATTGTAGGTCAAATCAAAATGTGGATGACAAAATAATACTACGAAATCGATACAATCGATATAATCGATTTTTGTATCAGCTTTCAAGGGGTAAGAAATGAATGTCTAGTGCATAGTCCAGTCTACGTGAAATTTCAAATGAGAATAGATCTTCTTTACTAATTTCATTCGAATGCTTCTGACTTAATAGTTACGAGTAAATTTTTTATACTAAGCTAAAAAGCAAACGATCCACCTGATACTGAGAGGATTGAAACCCATGGATATTTACAGCATGGAGGTTAAAAAACTAATTCAGATTGCAAATGCTTTGGTAACCCTGAGGACTAAGATGTTGTGCCTTTTACTAATGACTAGAGGTCGCCCGGAGGTCGAAATATGACCGTAAATATAAATATAGACGCAAAATAAATAACTCTTTGGCGATAATCTCTATTCTGTGCGATTGTTTGATCCAAGGAGGTTCACGTATTAATTAACTGTTTTCAAAATTTTTTTATTCATAACCATAAGCTTAGTATATACTGGCGTATAGATAAACATAGAGCTCGTTGACGCGTGACGATTTTTAATTTGTCAAAGTCACCTATGAAATTCATGATTCCCTTGATGATTGCGATATGTAATACGATATGTGGTCACATGAATAACACGTAACCATTATTGAAAAATACAGTACTTCTTTGAAATAAAACGGGAATAACACAAAATAATAAAGTAAGTCAACAACGTTCTCCACAGAGTGACGAGTCGTGATGACCTGTCGTTCAAAAAGGGTTACAATACCGTTTCCTATTCGTACCACTATCATAAAAGATTACATTCTCACTAGAGATGAGCCGAATGTGGTTTGAACCGAATACGAACTTCGGCCGAACATTCGATGAAAATGAAAAATTCGGCCGAAATTCGGCCGCACTTCGGTTTTATTTTGCCGCGCTTTCTCGAGAGTGACACGTCGTGACTTGTTTACGCACTTATTGCAATTTATTGCTTGATGTACCCCGCCCGCACATCGCGCTCCCCCGCGTGGCCAGGAGCTGGCCGATCATTAGCATATATTGGGTCCTTACATATGAAATTAGCGTTTTGTCGTACTGACCACTTTGATCTGAAATATCTCCTCTTTGCTTAAGAATTCCAAATTCAAATTTATAAATTCATTTAGCTGGTACATTTGAGTTTTGAAAACAGTCATTCATTTGTTTTTCCTCATTATTTTTTTCTTTGGCGTCGCTTATTACCGTACAATGGAAAACATGAAATATCGGTATATTTACGAATACGAGTTCTACCGTGGCACCAGTGCTGCAGAAACAGCTCGAAGGATTATTGACGTGTACGGCGCTGGTGTTGCAAAAGAAAGCACGGTACGTTTTTGGTTTCAACGTTTTCGTTCTGGAAATTTCGACCTTGAGAACCAACCCCGTGGACGGCCGGAGACCAAAGTGGAAAATGAAGAATTAAAGGCTATTGTGGAAGCGGATCCATCACAAAGCACTTCAGAGATAGCTGCAGGCTTCGGAGTAAGTGACAAAACTGTATTAATCCACTTGAAGCAAATCGGGAGAGTAAAAAAACTTGAACAATGGGTACCTCATGAATTGAGTGAATCGAACTTGCAAACACGTGTCGACTGCTGTGTTACTTTGCTCAACCGACACAATAATGAAGGGATTTTAAATCGAATCATTACTTGTGATGAAAAGTGGATACTGTACGACAATCGAAAGCACTCGTCGCAATGGCTGAACCCTGGAGACCCAGCCAAATCCTGCCCTAAACGAAAATTGATTCAGAAAAAGTTACTTGTGAGTGTTTGGTGGACTAGCGCCGGTGTCGTTCACTACAGCTTTCTAAAATCTGGCCAAACGATTACGGCAGATATCTATTGTCAGCAACTGCAAACCATGAAGGAAGAACTAGCTGCTAAACAACCGAGATTGGTCAATCGCTCTAGGCCACTGCTGCTTCACGACAACGCAAGACCACACACTGCACAACAAACAACCACTAAGTTAGATGAGCTACAATTGGAAAGTCTGCGACATCCACCGTACTCCCCGGACCTTGCTCCAACAAATTACCATTTTTTCCGGAATTTGGACAACTTCTAACAAGGAAAAAAATTCAACTTTGATGCGGCAGTCCAAACCGCCTTCAAAGAGTTTATTGATTCTCGCCCCCATGGTTTTTTTAGTAAAGGGATCAATGAACTACCTATGAGATGGCAAAAGTACATAGATAACAACGGTGCATACTTTGATTAATTAAATATATTTTACAAAAAAAAATTGACTTTATATTCCTCCCGTACAAAACGCCAATTTCATATGTAAGGACCCAATACATAGTTAATAGTTTGTGAACCCAAAACGTGATTTTTTTATTCAATTTACGAATTGTAATAAAGATGTTTGTTAGAAGAATAGTAAATTTATATCATTTTTGTTACATGTCTAATTTTGAAGTCTATTTAATTAGGCAAAGATTTTTAAGTCTGTTAAACTAAGAAGAACCAATTTCATTTAATTTGTCGCATCGCATACAAGTTAAGGTTTACATGTGCCTAACTATAATAAATGACCATGAGTATTTAAAAAAATAATTTTATTTTACTGTTATGATTATGACAGACGTGCTTTTTATTCATTTCAGTCAAAATAGTGCAAGTAGGTATTTTTTTTCTAGTGCCGAAAGTTTGGCATTTAAACCGAATTTCAGCCGAATGCCGAAGTTTGGCTCAAGCTGCCGAAATTCGGTTAAACCGAATGTAAAACGAATTTCGGCCCATCCCTGATTCTCACTCGCACTCTTTATACGTCTATACGCCAGTATATACTAAGTTTATGTTAATAACACTAAACCACCTCTACAAAAAAAAAGAAAATCGCTTGTCAGAGGAGAAAAAGGGACTGCGGAGTTTTGTTTTACCTATTGATACATAGATAATAGTAGTAGGTATTGTATCAAAAGCATCGAATAATACTACTATTTATTAGATTATCCTTATTTTTTAGCGATTAATTACCCTAATTCTACATGTGCCACCAACAATCTCCTTATTAAATGTTTTCGATAGGTATGACTGTAATATAGACAACACACAGATAATTAACACTTGGTCTTATCTCTTTTATGTATATTATGTACGTATGTACATAAAAGAGATAAGCACATGTGTTAATTGGGATACAAAACATGTGTTAATTTTGCGTTCTGTTTACGTAGTGAAATTAATTGTTTTTACAAAAAATGATTCCAAAAAGTGTAGCCTTGACTATAATATCTTATGTAATAAAGTAAAATAAAATATAGAGACTGAATTCTGATGAGAAATTTAAACAGGTAAAAAATGTGAACCTCAATGGTTTCATAAAGGAATGAATAGCATACGCAATTCGAATTTAATCACCAGTGAATTATTTCAGATACAAACCTAACTGTATCTCTTGTCGGGTCTTATTTCACGGAACCGATCGAACGAACCTATTTTAGTTTCAACATTCAAAAATATTTAATTCGCAGTAAGATTTTTTCAAGAACATATTTTAAATTGAAAATAAAGTAC
Source organism: Zeuzera pyrina (assembly GCA_907165235.1). Classification (NCBI taxonomy): domain Eukaryota; kingdom Metazoa; phylum Arthropoda; class Insecta; order Lepidoptera; family Cossidae; genus Zeuzera; species Zeuzera pyrina. The sequence goes on along the minus strand of OU015624.1, from coordinate 21,339,038 downwards.
AATAATTACAATTTTCAGACAAACAAATTCGCGTAACCTCGAATTAAGAAATGGTTTTGTGTACATTATGTGTATTATGCGTGAGTGGTAGCAAAACCCAAGGAAGACTAAAGTTGACTTATAAAGATAAAATAAGCAGTGTTATCTAACAAAAATGATAAAATCACTTGCATACCTAGGAAAAAGTGGGTGAAGAGAATGATGAGATTGATTTGGCGATAGAAGTATGTAAGAATGGTGATGCTTTGCGCTCCATCCTCTCTGACTACCACGTCAGGGATACGATGTGAGGATATGTACCTATGTATACGTATAGCACAATAAACTGAAGGAGAACCTAGGAACACCCAGACTGCAATTGAGAAAAGTTCTTTTCTAAATATGATCTGGGGCTTAATTGTGCAACTTCTATTAATTAGAAATGGACAAAATAATTCACTCTTTTCTGCATTCTATAAAATCTATCGACTTAGCAATCTCATTAAAAGATAGGTTTAATAATCAAGAACAAAACTGCAAAAAAAAGGATGTACTATGAATAATAGCAGAGTTATTTGCTTTTGAATTTGAATAGTGTGAACAGATATCTCTTTAGCTTATCCTCGCTTCGTTTCTGCTATTTGTTTTTAAAACCCAATAATTCCTATTTTCTCTATGAATTTAAAAACAATTTTTTTCACAATTGTATTTAAAATTTATAATGTTAAAAATATACCAGTTTTTAGAGCAGTCTCAACTAGCCTAGTTTAGGTAAAATCGTTTTTGGCTAACTTTGATCAATTAGTGTGAGATGTCAAAAAGATATTAATTTCCAGGTAATGGAAGTTAACTGAAACTTATGCAATTTCAGATTTGGTTCAATATCAAACTAGAAATCCTAAATTTGAAATATAAGCACGAAACACAACGGCCGGTTAGTCTTTAATAACGTAATGTCATTTAACTGTATCGTTTAATAGAAATAAAAACGCATGTAGATAGCGCCATATTTACCAAATAGTATCTCTTTCTAAAATGAGGCCATTGATCTACAATGGCTGTGTTTATTGCTTCAATACCAGCAAACTGACTTCCAAGGCCCAAGATGAAGAGCATAATGAAAAAAAGTATTGACCACAGACGTGGTATGGGCATCTGAAGTAACGCTTCTGGATACGCCACGAAAGCCAATCCAGGTCCACCTTCGGCTACATCTGTTGAGAACGAGAATCTCCATGAAATTACATTTTATTTGACTAGTGTCTTATCCTATATGCGATACTCCACTGCCACCATGCATTGTTTGATAATTCGCAATCAAAGTCAGGTTTTTAATGTAAAAATAGAACGATTTTAACTACATTTATTGCTTTTAAACTTTAACTGAGTGTGACGTTAGAAAAGAAAATTTGCATAGCTAAAAATATTGTGTTCCGACAACTTCAAAGAAACAAATGTACAGAATATACTTAACAGTAATTTGATAATTTGAGACGATTGTGATTCATTTGCACAAAACAAAACATAACTATTTAAAATAGAACACAAGTATATGTTATGCATTTAAAAATGATTTAATATTACTTTTTAAGACATTGAAAAAATATTTTAAGTATTTAAGGAAATATTTTAATTACTGTGCGAAGATATGTCCAAGCTTTTGATGTATTTGTCGCTTGTCACAATAAGAAGCTAATAGATTGACAAAGGCAAATCCTCCTAATTGCTTTAACTTGTGTAGTAGACCCCCGTTTAAGTCTTTGTAAATTATATTTCGGTGGAATAATTAAAATCGAAGACCGCAAATATTGATATCTTTAAGCGAAAATTCCTCATGAATGCTTTTGCTCGAAAATATACTACTACCGTTGAAATCGCTTTCATACTTTTAAAGTTCAATGGTTCCAATTACGCTTATCGTAAATATTCGTATAGCTTAATGATATTATGTACTGTATTAAATAATAGGCTTCCTAGTCTTTGAAACTGCAAATATGCATAGAAATACGTTCAGTACACTTATATACTATATTATACTATACAGCGTCAGTGAAGCGTAAAAAAGCAGATAAAATCTCTAAAAATGTTTATACAACACTGTTAATTTTTAATAGTTTTGAAATAACATATAGAGATGGTCGTTTTGTACCTGGAGGAAAACTTTTCAATGTGTTGTTAATGTTCTAAGTGCATAGACTTATGTGACACTGTGCGTCAACAAATAGACGGCACAGTCTGATGAAGCCGTAAGAAAACAGCACCAAAGGAGTATTTAATTAAATTGAAAACATTAATTAGACGCAGATTACTTACCGTCTACAGTGACTCCCATGTTTTGAGCTTGGAATCCAAGTACGGAGAAGATAGCAAAACCAGCGTAGATGGACGTGAAGAAATTCGCAAAACTGACGAACACAGCGTCGAAATGGCAATTGTTATAAAAATTATTATAAGATGCCAGAGTCACTAAAGATCCACAAGCCAGGCCGAACGAATAGTAAATCTGTCAATAAAAGTAGAATTTTACATTATTTCAAACAATGTTCTTGTTCACAGATCTGATTTTTTATGATAATGTTACGATAATTTTAGAAGGTTTTTTTAAAGATTCGTCAATGTGAGTTTATCTTTTTTTCATACTTAATTTGACACCCCTTTTTAGGAGTTAAATGCTCGCAATAAGAAAAATTGTGCTTCATTATTATATAGATTCTTTAAGTGACTCAGTTTTTAGGTTATTAAACGGATTTAATTCTTTTATTATGTGAGGAATTGTAGTACAAGATTTCAAATTTCTAAACTTTCATTTCTTATTAAATATTTCTTGGACTGTCCGTTAACATGTCACACTTTTTCAGTTCAGTCAGATTCTTTTTTATTCTTTATACAGAAGGTACAGAAGAAGATCTCTTTTAATGTACCAATGTTTAAAAGCGGAGATTATAAACTCAATGTTTGTGGTGGTTACCTAAATCACCTGAGATATGCAGACGAGATTGCTGTGCCAGCCGAAACATCACGAGAAGAGGAAATGATAGACTCTCTAGACTATGAGAGCTCAAAAATAGGTTTGAAAATGAATGCGAGTAAAACTGAGATAATAACTAATAGCCACAAAACACCTATCAGTGCGCAACGTCTCTTCCTTAACTCCTGGATATAACTCAAAAATGTACCTACTAGTATATATAAGATTGCTATATATACATATACCAACAGCAAAAGATGAAAAGAGATGGAAGGTTATAGAGATGTTTCAAGATTATGTTCCTCGACTTCAACTATCTCCTTAAGAGTCTCTTGTATTATATACTCCTATTTCAATACTGATCTTGGAAATAACTCAGAAATATACCTACTAGTTTATATAAGATTATATATAGATATACCAACGATTATATTATAATATATAGACGTATCAAGAACGATAGATGAAAAGAAATGGAGTATGGTAGATATGTTTCGAGATTAAATTTCTCGACTATAACTATCTCTTTAGAGTGCGGACTCCTGATTCAATACTGCTCCATGTATAAAGCGAATTCTGGCGCTTCGCCGGCCGCTGCCGCGGTACGCTCGCTTTGTTTGCTCGGCTCACGCGCTGCGATAAAAAGACCTAACCTAACCTAACCAAAAAAAGTGTCCTAAATATACGTGGTGTTTGTATAAAGTTTCGAAAACATTGCTAAATTGTACCCAATGTGAAACAATCTAAATCTTAGCCTGCGTTTGTCCTCACGATTTCCTTCCAAGCATGCATTATCACCAGTAACACCATATTAAAGTTTCAGTGATTGAAGTTGTAACCAAAATTATATTGTGAAAATAATCAATTTTGAAATTTACCGTTTTTCCATAGCAAAGACCCTTAATTTTAAAGAAGATGTGATTTATATCAAAAGTAGCAAATTTATAGAGAAAACTGTCAACTTTAAATATTGACATTTGTAGACATATTACTAATTCTATAGCTCCACTATATATATCTATATATATATATATATCCCCTTTTAATATATTTATCATGACAGTTTATTAGTTTTTATGTTGGATATTTCATAAAATTATTGTTAAATCTAATTAAATATTTGCATGCTATGTCGCTAGCAGAATATGTAAAGCTCATTATATTTTTATGTATATCAGCTGTTATACTAACATTTATACGTAAGTGTAGTAAGGTAAAGTATTACTACAACACTAGTTGCGGACGCTGCCACACTACACATAATTATATTTATATCCATATAAACACAATATAACAAAGAGTACTTAACCTTAGCAAAACTCTTCAAAGCAGAAGGAAGATGATTGATGATTATTATAGGTAATGTAACTTATAACACTTATGAGAATGCAGCAGCGTGACGACTTCAAACATTTTATTTATTACTTCCAACAAAAGACGAGTTCTGAATTATTTAGATGGATCGTTTATATCGACGGTAACATTAGACTTTAAATTGTTTAGAGAATTGATCACTTTGGTAGATTAATGTGACGTTTTTCAACTTTGAATCATAGCGAAATTTAAAAAGGTAAAACCTTACGTTTTTCTAAACAGATCTAATTTTTTTAATTAATTCTGTTAAGACTGATAAAACCAGAAGTTAATATAATTGCATCGATCTATCTTCTTTATCGACTTATATGAATTTGTGTATTGACACGTTATAATGTACATACTGTACGCAATGAATGACGGATATTGATATGAGTCTGTTTTATCAGCTGATTAGTCCCACGAACATGCAAAAGAGATTACATTTTTAGTAATCCATTTCAAGTCATTAATATTACATTTATAAAAAGCGTTACACTATTGCCCAAAAGTCGATGCAGGGATATAATTGTCCAAGCAATCTTACTATCTGTTTTTAAAGTAAATATTGCGATACAGGGGCCTACATAATGACCTATTACGCTTCGTCTACATTTGTTGGGAGTATAAGGCATAAGAGTCGAAGAAGAGTACCTAATAAAAATAATTTGATCCATTCGTTTGCTTCAACAGATATACAGTCAATAAGATACGCTTATATTTTAGGTATGTGCGTATTTGGTTGTGTTTATTTGATAGCATCGTGGTAGGCGTTAAGTAAGTCGGATTCAAAAATGAGCTTTTTACAATAAAATCATTATTTTGTCACTCAGTTTATTCTTATTTCAAACTTAGTAAAAAGCATTTAATTGTATTGAGTTAGTGGAATTTTTATCACTATTAAACTAAGACTTAAAAGATAAACATTTTTTTTATTTTTTAGTTCGCTTTCCCTACTAAAGCGTGTTTTTTAGTTTTTTAGACTATAATTTTTGTTATTTCGTTGACCAAAAAATTTACCAAAATCCATACTGTGAGACTGAATACATTAAGGTCATGCCATAATTATCGGATTACACCTAACATTGTAACATATTACAATTTATTACATCATCATCTCGCTCTTATTTATAAGACAATTGTCCAGTGTTTTACAATTAGTTGTTACAATTAGTTTTCGATATCATTGCCTATATTTGGAGCTTATTTATGGAAATCAATGAAAATACATTTTTACAATAGAAACAATGAAATTAATGAAATGAAATTACGTCAAATTTGTGTCCAATAATAATTTATCCAATGAAAGTTGTGTAATTAAACACCCGGTCCTTTGCTATCTTTCGCTTAATATTAGTTTTCATTAGACACTTTGAGCTCGTAAAAGAGAAACCATAAGGTATAAAGTATGTTTGATTTGACAATAGTATATTGTGCAACAAGTCCGGTCAGGTGCCGAGAGCCCACTCAAACTAAGTCGACAACACCGCACGAGTTACAGATACTATTTTTTATTACTAATGTAGAGATAATTTTGGTACAAATAAAAATTATAGAAAGTAATAACTTTTTTAATATTTATGATTGTAACGCACTACCAGTACCACGCGCCCCCTTTCCGGCCTCTCTCCCCCGCATAGCGGTGGTAGGGGTGCATCACCGCCTGCGTCCGTTTGCGTGCGACAAGTAAACTTGTCCAACTTGTCCCACGCAAATTGTAAAATGAGAAAGTAGCTAGTCATCAACCGCAAAAATGTGCATTTAGATACTGTTATCCCACATGAGTAATAAAAAATAATAAATATATCTTTATATCATTAAGTGTAAAAAAAAAAATTGTGTTCTGTCTTTTACTTACCTGAGAAGCAGCATCACCCCATACTCTAGCGCTTAAAAGAACTTCCCAGTCTGGCGTTAAGTAAAACAAAATTCCTTCACTTGCACCTTCCAAAGTTAATCCTCTGATTAATAAAGCAGTTAACATAACGTAAGGGAATAAAGCTGTAAAATACACGACTTTTCCTGCTGACTGGACGCCCTGTAACATTTTTATTGTTTTATTTTCGTACAGCTGAGATTTTTTTCTTGAATAGAAGCTTACGTAAGTGTAAATGAAATAGTAACTTCAGAACATTACATTTTTCATACTTAAAAGTGAAACAAACTTTCTAAAATAAGAGGTTCAAATCAAAACATTCACACTGCTTTGTGGGATTAGCTGTAAGAAATTTTTTATAGTTTTAGCTATTTATTTACATTAATTTTTAAATCGCAACTTAACTTCGAAGCTTACTGCTTAGTTTCGAGCCATGCAATTAATGTGTCCAACATCGCTTAACAAAAACGATGATAGACACCGACGCGTTATTATGACGTCATGTAAACCGTGCTATTCAGCCAATTTTACCTTGATAACACAGAAGAAAGCGACCAACCAGGACAAGAAGAGACAGCCGACTAAATGCCACTGGATTTCACCCCAGTTTTCCCAAGTGGCGTCTCCTTTACCCAACACACGATGGCTAAAAAAAACCAACCGCTTCTTTGAGTTTTGATATGAAAATTTAATAGCAAATGAAAGTGCTCTGCGCTGGTGTCAAAAAGGGGAAAAACATAAAATACCGGTTAAGGAATATAGCTTATTATAAGTTACTGACATAGGTAATGGGTTTCCATCATGTCAACTAGTTCTGCTTCCCGTCCGTAAGCCCAAATATAGAAGTATGGTATGTAGTTTTAAACTGTGACTTTGTTGCGCCTTCATGTTCTTTCTGGACTGAACACATGGTATAAAGTAAGAACGAGTTAGTTAAAAATTGGCTATTGGCTCGCTCATACGTTGGACTACTAATTTTTGTGAATTAGAATAAAGACATTTTGATTTGATTTGACTCTTCAGGATTATTTTTAGTGAGAGGAAGTACGTGCTTAGGCTCCAAAACTCGTTTGCTTAAATTATTATTATATCTGTTCTACAACATCAAACGTGACTATAACGCCACTTCAGTTTGCTAATTTTTAAAGGTATAGGTAATAACAATCCCAAAATAAATAACGATTTGACGTTATAGACTCAATGTTAAGCGTTAATCACATACATTTTTACTTTGAAAACGCCTGAACGAATGAACCCTTATTTCGATTCTCATCAATGGCAGTTCAGCAAATAGACCAGTGTTTTACACCTAAATTGTGTAATATTATGATTCGAGAATGATGGCAATGGTATTTGGTATGACTCTTAAATTAAATTGTTTGTTTCGATAGTTTGCTGAGCGACTTTAAATACTGTAATAGATTGTAATATATACTTACTTGTAATATTCTTCTGCCGCGAGTGTTCTAGTAACATTTGTATACCAAGGTATTTCTACAGTGCCGTTCCAGCAGTGTTTGGAATCGTATGGTTCAAACCCAGACATTATGCACAAGTTCCCTATAGTTTCACAAGTACGGTTATACCAAGTCAAATCTTCTATAGTACCATTGTTATTTTGCCTACAATCATTATCGTACGATCCGCTGTAACAAACTGTTAATAAAAATTAGTATTAGTGTTGTACTTAATTGTCGTAATATATTCTTACAAGTACAAAATTTAAACTAATGTGACCGGCTGTGCATTTATACTCAGGCACGTATCTATGCATAATGTACGTTCCTAATTTGTAATGTGGAAACCGGATAACTAGAAATTCAAAGGAAACATTAAAAGTAGAGTTTAAAAGTTATCAGGTATTTAAAGATTTAGTGGCTACAATTCTGAAGTAAATTACAACATTCAATACAACCACAAAAACTTAGAAAAATTCTATTGTGTATTTTCTTTTGAGTTAAGGGAATTGCTATGTTTTTTCTTCGTGCTACTTTTTCAAGAGACAACATCTTAGTTCTCACGGCTGTTAACGCGTTTTCGATTAAAAATGCTTTCTTAGCCGTGGCCATGACAATGATAGTATCCATGAGCTTTAATTCCCTTAACATCTGGTGAATAGTTTACTCATTTATATTTTTTATACTTACAAAATACTGCTTTCGATATTATACTGAGTTCGCTTTTTCAAATTCCATAGTTGTAGAATACATATACTGTTAGTACTCTATAGGAAAATAATATTATTTTGTTTGCGATACAAAGTCTACAAGTACTAAAAAAAAAGTATACCGTCGACATACTGAGTCCATTTTTTGAAATTCTAGTTGTAGAATACGTATACTATTAGTACTTCATAGGAAAACGATATTATTTTGTCTGCGACACAGTCTAAATAATTGGAGATAGAGTTTTGGTGAGGATCAAGTCTTAATGATGTTCGAGTCATCCAGTCGCCTCATTTATTTCCGAACTCACGTCAAGGAATACATTTCTTTTACTTGTGAGTATACATATTGTAAAACCAAAGTATATCAAACACTCAAAAAATATAATAATAATAGTGAATAATGAAAAAGTAGCTTACATTCGGTGTTATAATCATTGTCACAGGAACCCCAGTCTAAGTTTCCAGCGATCGATACTATAGTATAAAATAATGTCCACGTCACAATGATCATATAGTAGATAGACACAAGGGCGATAACCACCAATGTGCAGTAACCTAGGCCACTGAAGAACGGTGATATTGAAATGAATGATCGAATAGGTCCCATTCCAGTATACTGTCCAATATACAGCTCCAAATAAAAGACTGGAAGACCGATGAACAGCAGCATAAGAAGAAATGGTATAAGAAAGGCACCTACAAAAAAAGAAACAGTGTGATTGAAACTTTTTAGAGTAGTGTTTCGTTAGTTAACAATATTCTGAGATCGTATTACGTTAAGCTACAATAAATTGAATGGATGCGATCATCAGGAACAGCCTATATCTCTCCGCTGTTAGATAAAAGTCTCTTTTCATGCCAAAATTAAGACTAATCTTTCGTTTGTCTCATTGAATGATTGCCAAGTACTTTACACAGATTTGGAATATAATTTATTTAACTTCATTGCATACGTACATACGTATCTTCAAGCTGTATTCCTAACGGAGTTCTCAGAAAGGACGGGGCGCAAAGCGTCGCTGTCCTTACATACTTCTTTTTTTCCTCAAATCTCATAATTCTCCTCATACATTTTCGTCTAGGTACGCGAGTGCTTTTGACACTTCCGTCAGCTAACATACTTTATTGACCCCTTGTAAAACTCTGTTAGGATACAGCAAGAAGATAAAAAAACCATAAGGTCGATGAGGACTTTGAATAAAGTAAATGCAAAGACGTTATTACGTCTATGAGTAAGTGTATTTTAGCTTCATGATATGGATGTATATTATTTGAAAATTAGAACTTGGCATAAAATAACAGACAAGAGCATGAAGAAGAGTTAAATAAGAAAAGTCAAATGGTAATAAAGACTAAATCTTTTAGACTTTCATTACGCACAGGAATCTGAACAAATACGAAAATGGATTACAACACAAATTGGAAATTTAAGTTATTTCATTTCGAATTATTTACGCGTATCATAAAATAAAACTGAATTCTTCACCGTTCGTGTTTTAATTTAATATACAAAGCAGGGCACATGATAGTGCTGCCAGCAAGTAGTGCAAGCACGGAAGTGAATCCTTTTCTCGATACATATTATGACTTGGTACTTGGCAGTCGCACAGCATAATACATATAGAAAGAAGATACATTTCATTTGTTTTGTGTTACTAACATATTGTAAGTATTTTGTTACTAACAAAAATTGATTGAGTCTTTGTTACTTGGTAAATAAATAAATAATAAAATAAATATGCTGTATTTAGAAACACAGGTTATTTGCTACTATTGTCATTTAATAAGATTTCACATGAATGAATGTAGATATAGTAAGGATAAAAAAAATAAGCACAAAATATTTTATGAATAAAACCTAGTGATTAGTTAAACGGAGAGTCTACATGAGACTTAGCTCTACATGAGATTTCATAATATTATCTTTGTACGGTGAAAGAACTGTGAGATAAGTTGTAAGATTAGTTTTTTTTTACTGTTGATGACGGGACTTACATACCTACATATAATATAAGCACCTACTTGTTCTTCTACAATTAATTACTTACCACCGCCATTTCTATAACAAAGGTAAGGGAATCTCCACACGTTTCCCAAACCCACTGCATATCCTAGACATGCTAAAACAAACTCCAAAGGCCGTCCCCATGACGCACGTTTCGGAGTACTTGAAGATGAAGCATCACTCACGCGTGGCTTATCGTTTGTTGGCGTCTGAAATTATAAAAATTATGGTAGTCATAGCAGCTTGTAGACGTCTCACTGATGGGCATCTCTTCTATCAAATGAATTGAGGAAGTTTGGGACGCTATATTCGACTACATTGGCCTAGTGTGAGTCGATGAAAATAGGCTATCCGTCAATCTACTATTGTATTTGTCTAGCACTGTATATTTCGTGGTCTCTGACCTGTGATAAAATTGCGCACCTTTCATTGGCTAGAAATGGACATAATAGTTCATTCATCCCAGTCTTCTTATTGTGAAAATGTATCTGAGTCATGCATTTCACAATGACTCTGAAATGTCACATTCATATTTTTTCCACTAGTAAATAACTTGGAGCACTTAACGTATAGAGTGGCCATATTATCTTTTTTGTATGAAAACAATTTCCGCCTAAACACTGTTGCGGTTACCGCGTTCTGTTTTATAGTTTGATTTTTGTTCTTTTTGCCACACCACCGTATAGAACAATAACTAAATATTTAAATATCTGTCGGAATATTCAAAGATGTACACACAATTGGTTATGCTCTGCTTAATGCGAGCGAAAGTTGATATTTGTTAGTGTAAATAAACTGAGCGGTATTGAATAAGATGGTCCGATATTTCGTCTCTTAGAGGTTGAGTGCTCTATGGTAAATAAAAGTTAAGCAATTAAACCTTTGGTTTAAAGACTACTGCCATTTATATGTAGTGATAGTCTTAATTAAAAACTAAGGCCTCATAGCACCTTAGAAACACCTGTCTACTACTACTACTATTACATTGACATTCATTCATTCTTTTAAAAGTTCAGTTCAACCATAAAACAAAAACGTTATTTATTGTGAACATTAAACTGTTTATATTTTATAAGACAACATATTAACATTTAAAAAATAATAATAGTCTCTCCAAAATCTCCTACGTGGTGTTTTGTTATCAAAGATTTAGCCGTATTTATTTTCAATTTAAGGAAGATTGCTTTTTTATTTTTTTAAAGGAAATTGCTCATACCGCACGTTTCTAGATGTCACTATTAAAACTGTGATTAAAGAAATATACTTTGCACATATTTATTTGTAATTATGTCTACGTATAAAATAAAAAAAAAGTTGCAATTAAACAAACCAACATGTTGTGAATCCTAGTAACTTATGCACATTTTATACTGCGGACATATGAACGTGATAACTCTGGAGTATGATGTCTTGAAAAGGCAAGGCATCAGAATACTGCGTTAATTAATAGTAAAGTTTTCAGCTGCATAGCCGTAGTAAAAGTAATAATAATAATAATGCGCCAGACAATACACACCAATCATCTGATCTCAAACTAGGGTATTCCCTGTGCTATGAGAACCAGACGACGACTACTGAGGGCGTCTCCCAGTACACCCAGACCCGTGACAATCTAGAAATGTTCATTTTTCTAAATTGACCTGACCGGGAATCGAACCCGGAACCTGTCTTGCTTGGGTTAACGTGTATATCGTCAAATGAGTCTATCAAGCCAACGTCTGTTGAGGAATCAATGCATAACAAAATTTAAAAATATCCTCATACTGTTGCTGCCGTATCACTAACGGCGTAGTCAAAGAGGATGGATGCTTGCTTTACCTAGTTCTTTCGCTTCCTCAAATCTCATCATTTTCCGTAAACACATTGATCCTAAGGCATATTATATACCTAACAAATAAATAATCTTTAATTAATTGATAATTAAATGTTTGCATTTATAGGATACGGGACTTAAATCTTCAAATATTATAGATGCTAATATTTTACTGGTTCTTTCGGAAAATAAGCAATTAAGTAAATGTAATTGTGGACATGAAAATCAGGAAGTACTTGAAAACTTAATCCTTTCAAACAAGGGAATAATCGTCCCATTTAAATGTAAATTCCTTTTCGGCCACGACGTAAAACTGAATGGAGACGCTAAGTTTTCGTTCGATTCGCCTTCCCGCTATTCAAATAATATTATGCAGAAGTTCGTCCTGAGTCACGGAGAACTAGCGACCAACTTCTTACCCATATACCTACTTTTATGTTTAGGTAATACTTAAGATAGTGAAATATATGGAGTATTTATGACTCGATCAATTATTTTGTCTCTTTGCTGTCTTTGAATTCCTGACGAAAATAATTAGAAAACTAATGGTATGTATTTATTTCATACACATACAAAACTCATCTTTCTCCTCACATATTTTCGCCTAAGAGCATATCCAGGCCTCACTACCGTGCAATAAAGTTCAAACTAACACCGCATTGCGGATGGCAATTATGCCTGCGTTAGATATATTCACACTTCCTACTAATACGGACAGAGCACAGTTCACTTCATTGCCAGCCGCTACTCGGCTGTCCACATCGAACTCACATCTTCCATTTCTCGAAAACACACTCCTCAGATACACTATTTCATTCACTTGTTACAGACGTTCTCCATGTACCCAAATCTCACATTTCGTCTGTGCCGCTTCCCTTTCAAACACCAGAACCTTAGTTTTGATCACATTTATATTTAATCCTTTCGCTTCACATTCTTCTTTCATGCACGCGACTAGTGTCTGCAACTCTGGTTCTGATGATGCTATAGGCACAGCATCATCAGCGTACAATAAGCAGTTTACCACTGTATCATATCACTCATCATACCACTCATACTACCTTTCAACGTCTGGAGACAACTGTTCAAATACAGCACGAAAAGCCAAGCAGACATCACACAGCTCTGTCTGACGCCTGGTTAGACTTCGAACTAGGCCCACATGTCACCATCTAGCCTTACACAGGCTCTGTGGCCACGTATAACGTTACAGCCTGCAGTAAGGGGCTCCCCACGCCATATTCAAGCAGACGGCTCCACAGGTTCTTTCGCATTACTCTATGGAATGCTTTTCCAAGATCTACGGAAGCGCCAAAAACTTTCTGACCTCTGCCCAGAAACTTCCCCACGATAACGCGAAGCGAGGAAATGTGATCCATAGAACCTCTACCATTCCTAAAACCACCTGGCGCTTCCCACATTTATCTTTCAGAAACACTAATCATGCGTTCACTCAATACCTTGGTATAGAATTTACTCGCTAAGCTGACCAAAGCTGATGGCCCTACAGGACGCACAGTCTAATTGAGAACCTTTTCTTTTATATAAAGGTGCGCCAGTTTTCTGGCATCTCCTTCTTCTGGCTACAAAGGTTGCACAGTGCACAGAAGGTATCCTAGACCTAGGACCTAGGACCACCATACTTGGTCATCTCAGCAGTCACTTCATCATTTCCCACAGCCTTTCCATATTTCGGACTTCTTATCTCTTTCTCAAGCTCTTTCATACCATCGTCCAGTCCCTGACCTGAGTGCGGTAATTCTTTAGAATCGTTCTCAGTATCAGAGACGGAATCGCCACTCTCATACAGTTTTCCATAGTATTCACTCCATAGCTGCAGAACATCTTTTTTATTTGTTAGCAGGTAGTTTTCTTTCGGACGCATTTTATTCAATCTGCAAGGTTTCGGACCACTTCGGTACTTACGTACTTCTTTCCAAAATAATTTGGAATTTTCCTCAAAGTTTTCCGACATCTTATTCGTGTAACATCCTTCACCTTTCACGCTTTTCTTTCACTGGTGATTTCGTTTTAGGTTTTTGCTTATCTGTCTTTCAATAACTTCTTCATACCACAGTCGTTATTAGTAGCAAGGTAGGCTTGGCATGCTTTCTTCTTCTTATACATATACACTTTCACCTCATCATCCCACCACACATCACGCTTTTTACCGTTCCCAATCGTATTCGTTCCACACATTTCTTTCGCAGCCTCTATCGTACTGTCCTTAAGGTACTGCCAATATCGTTCAACGTCCTCACTTATCACTTTCAATCTGTCATCAAACTTACCGGATACTATCCTTTCATATACATTGCTGGTGGTCGCGTCTTGCAGTTTCCAGCTCTTGATGCGACAGACCGCTGTCGGTTTGGACGCTACGTGACATCGCCATGCTGCAAACGGACCCCTTATTCCAGTTACCGCTACAAAGTGGTCCGTTCCCAGATCGGCTTCTCTGTGTGCTTTCATGTCAGGAATAAATTCATCTTACTCCATTTATCCTTTCTTTTCCACGTGTACTGATGAATCCTTTTGTCCTTAAATACCGTATTAGCTACAAAGAAATCCTTTTCCATATACACTCCTAACAATCCTATCAGCATCATTTACTTAAACTCTTATTGTCATATTTGCCTAGGACAGACCAAATCCTGTTCGAGCTGTCCCAACCCATCCATTCATGTCTCCACACAATATAATTCTCTCATTCTCTTCAACCATCTCTAGAACACCTCTAATATTCTCCCGAAACTGCTCTAGCTCACCTAAACCGACAGAGGACACTGGAGCATACATCACCAAAACAAATATCCTCGTCAATCCTGTCTTGAGACGCACCCAGAGCAGTCTCAGGTTTGCACACTTATACTCAGTTACACAAGAGGACAGTAAGACGCCTACCCCTTGGCATCCCTTTTCTTTTTGTGGTACCCCTGACCACAAAGCGATGTCCCCTCCGGGCAAGTCGACAAGTTCACTGCCCTTTCGCTTGGTTTCACTCAAACATAACACATCCAATATTCTCTCTCCCATAATATCGATTATTTCATTCAATTTTGCTTCAATCCCACCTCTCACATCCCACGCAGCTATTCTGCACTCCTCCCTCAACATCCTGCCGCGAGGTGCACAACGTGCTAGGTGGCGGTCCCCAACGTCAAACTGCACTCTGCTCTCACCAGCGGGGACAGACCGGTGTACGTCGCTTTTGGGGAACGCCCTATCTCTCATATCTACGTTGTTTCGAATTGCAGCCCTGAAAAAGACTGGCAGGGGTCGCGACGAACACGCTTCCTCATTTGACTCCTTAACATAAATTTGAATAAATTAAAATTTATATTGTATTTATCATAAAGCTAATTAAAGCTGTAATATTCTATCAATACATTCAATATTTCGATATTTTTCCTTATTTTCAGTTGTCCCAGGGATAATTTTACAATTTTTTGAGTTTTTTCGATTTTATCATAATTCCTCTTAGTAAAAGTATAAGTTTGTAAATGTTGTTCATCAAATACTTATGTAAATTATTATCTATTCTTATTAGTCATTAAGACAATAAATAAAAAAAAAATACCAAACTAACCGACCAGTACAAAATATTGAGTATAAAATAAATAAATAATAGAACGTTTCTTTGCGACATTGAACATTTTTTGTCTTCGTGGGTTGGCAAAATTGGAAATGAATTTCGAATCTAATTTAATTTTTGTACAAATTCATAAGTGTCAATTATTACAAACTGAAATGAAAGCCGATATGAATGAATTTTATGTTCAGTTTACATCAGAAGAGACGTAATTAACAGAAATGTTTTATTATGAACTACTGTTAATAAAATGCGAAATGTTTTATTATTGATTTCCGCGACTTCGCCCCAGTTTTTCTATAGCGTTTTTCTATTAATCAACTGGTATCTCCTCATGGGTTCACTTTTAAAAATCGATTAATTGTATGTTTAGTTATTAATTTCATAGATTTTTCACATTAAGTATTTAGTTATTATGCCTTTTTTAATTTTCTCCAATATAACTTTGACACCCGTTTTAAATTTTTTGAGATTGAAGTTCCAAAAAATATGTTTGCCTACATTAAATACAAAACTTAGCCCAGCGATTTGGATAGTGTGCTGGTGGTGTGCAAGTGTTTTATATACTTGATGTAGACGGATTTCTTAGTAAATACACGTTTCTGAAATAAGTATGAAATTTCTGAAACGGGAAATTTAACGCGATTACCTTTTTATTTTGGCTTGACGTTTCGACCGAGTCCGGCCGTGGTCCAAGCAAGACTCAAAGCAACAAAGCAAAAAATAAGGTAATCGTGTTAAATTTCCTGTTTTAGATATTTTATAATGCAACGCAAATGTTTAAAAGTTTATATAAGTATGAAATTTGTTTGTTCAATACTAATTTATTAGAAGATATGTAAGACAAATCATCGCATAATAATAAATTTGAATCAATAATTATTACGAGAAGGTATGTCCGACATACTTCCTCACGATCATTTGTGTTGCTACCGCTTGATCTTTATCTTGATGTAATCAGTTGTTTACTTCTTATACGTAATAACCGTTTTTTTAATTCGTCATTACCCAGATTATAAAATTTCGTGTTTTACATTATACAATGAGATAAGAATAATGAATAAAGATAAATATACAAATTTTTCACATAGTTAATTAATACAAATGTTCCGATAAACGTTTAATCGAAATTTCACTTTCTCAGTCCCGAAAAAACTTAAATAATGAATTTTTTTTTTTTTAATTGGCGGTATTATCGAAGTTCTAAAATACATTTTAAGTAATTAAATAAGCTAACTTAAATAGATTGATAGAACATTTATAGAATAACGGGGAAATTACCGCGATTATCTTTTATTTTGGCTTGACGTTTCGACCGAATTGCAGCGGCCGTGGTCGCAAGCAAACTGTTAACATAGTTTGGTATGTTAAGACGGTTCGCTTGAGATCACGGCCGATGCAACTCGGTCGAAACGTTAAGTCAATATAAATGATATTAGCGTTAATTTCTCGTTATGCTATAAATGTTCTATAATGCAACGGGAAAGCTTAAAAGTTTAAACTGTACAAATAATTAGGAGTATAAGCCATCTCTAGTCATTGATTGTTCTATTTAACTGGCAGTTTCTTAAACAGTACTACCAGCTAAACTTGAATAAAATTTTGCTCTGATTTCTCTGAGCATGTGCGGGATGCTGCACCTGTGTTCAACTTCAATTGACTCCAGATTTCACAAGCAATATTTGTAACACATCAACATTACGAGTGTTTTTTTTTGGTATATATGGAAATCCAGTCATTACTTTAAATTGATTACAGTTAACTGAGTGTATATTTAAAAACATCCATTGCGCATTAAAATAATGACCGCTTTTAATATAATTACTGAGTCGTTAATTTTCCAATGGTACTAGCAACACGCTTTGACTACTTGTTTTATAAAATTTCGTTTTCTTTTTCATAAAACCACCGACGGCTCTGTCATTTTGTGAAGACGAACTAGGAACATTGTTATTGTTGTGTGGTGAAACTTTACGGTGGTAAAAAATCGATATAGCTAGGTTTACATTCTGAGAAAATTTCTTTTTCCCTATGTTTTTACACACGTATTACTTCTAAACTCTAAACTCTTCTGATTTCGCAACAGTTTATCTTTTCAATAGTACAGTGGCTAGAGGTCTATCAAGATCTACCAAGTTGAAATGCGTGGGTTTGAATATAAGACAATCCAAAAAAAATAGATTTTCGATTAATTTCGCGAAAAAAGAAAAGCCTGATGAATTTTCTTTCAATTCAACCAGTCAAGTTGGGTGTTCTTTAATAAATCATCTTAAATGAAAAAATAAATGTTTGTGAAAAACACCCTGAGGACACCCTTCAGTACTTTAATGTACTTTATAGTGAAAGTTGTGGTAAAAGTTGTTTCTGAAAAAAAAATGTCTTTTTTGTAAGCAAGCAAACTCGAAGCGAAATCATTTTCATTGTAACTCGATAAATTTCAATATTCTCAACCCCAACATGGTAAGTACGATGATTGTGTCCTGCCTTAGAAAAAGTTGAAAAAATCGGAAGCAAGAATGGCTGCGAAACAGTACATGCTCATGCCTAACACGATTATGGGCTGTAATGATGGTACCTAATGATGGATCATTGAAATTTGTCAAGAAAAATTCTAGAAATTTTTCGAGAATTTTTTATATTTTTCAAATATTTTTTCGTTTTCGAAATTTTTCTCAAATTTTTCTTCAAATTTTTTTATGTTTTGAAAAATTCAAAAAAATATCTATCACTCGCATACCTAACATGATCTAGGCCAGTTTTAATTGCAGTTTTTGTTTAATGTGTGTCAGATTTTCTCAGAAAGTTTCTAACTTCATAGGACTATACCCAAAAACTGTATTGAAGTAAAGCTTGGGGGTAGTTTATTGCTACTAGGTATCCAACTTAATACCTAATTCTATCGTAGATTACAGTATTAATATTTATTTTATTGTATGGGTTATTATGAACACATTGAAAAAATATAGTAACGAAAGTGGAATAGCTAGTGAATATAAACATATTTAAAAAAAACAACGCGGGCATGGAGACATTTTCCAAATCGATAAGCAAATCCAATGTTCGCTGAATCTAGATACCCAAAAACATAGCAAGGGCCGTTATTAATATACATTCCCATGAAATCGCCAGAAAACAAGTTCGCAAACAAGCAGCTATATATATAAGTATGTTGGTACATTAAGAAAAATTCCAAACGTTAATGTCATGACATTAGGTGCGTCATATTAAAATTAATTTAAGAAGTCGTTAAAATTTTAATACAGTTTAGACAATATGGCGCATATATTCTAGGATACAGTCATTTTTTTATCAAAAATCTGCGTATAACATAATATGAGGAATAATAATGTCAATGTTTACAGCCTTATTCAGCCATAATTCGTGTCTAGTTACTAAAAAATATTTTTTGTTTTGATCATTGCTTGCACTAGTATAAGGGTCACATAAACCACACGGAAAATCGTAAAAAATTAGTACATACTTTCTAAATACAATGGTTACTCTGGGACCGGTGTTAGCGAATTTAACATTTTCTTGAATATTACTGAATATAGTATTAAAATCATCTAACCTTGGACCAAGAAACGGAATGGACGGAGCCATAATAAGTTGCCGCTCTTACCACCGTGTGTCAAACGAATTTCGTCTCTCTTTCTATCTCATTGAACGTAACCATGAGTGAAACAGTTAACTATAGTAAGTATGGCAACCTCGCACTGTCAGTGTAATTCGTGCCAGCTTATGAGTCGGTCATAAAATAATTATTAGCAAAATACTGCAAATATTAAGTGCTTTGGCTTCTAGTATTCAGGAAAATAAAAATATGTCATGTTCAGCTGTGTATCGCTGTACTGTGGCATGTGGCAAAAATGTAGAAACTCGGTTAACAAAAAAGGACAATTTAAAGACACGCTCTTAAAGCAAACGCTCCATCTATTGTATAACAATAGCGCAGACATAAATGCATCTAAACCACCAGGGATCTTATTTTATTTATTGTCTTATTTATTACTAGCATTAGTGTCATCGATTTAAAATATTTATAGAATTATTAAATTGTTCATAATACTCACAATACATATTTTTAATTTTTAATAAAATGATTATAAAAAGATTACTGCGAGAGCACCGTTAAAGAGTTTCCATTCGATATGTCTGCTCGACGTCTACTTGGAAGAGAGTTTTACTTTTTTCTGTACCGCGCTAGCATGTCACTAATCTGTCATTGACACTAATCACTTTCACTGTCATTATGTCATTAGGTCATTATGACTATCATCACTAACACCATAGTCATCACTGTCACTACTAACATTGTCATTACCTTTTCACTGTCAGTAGTTTTACGTACTGTGCTAGCTCGTCACTAATCTGCTATTGTCTCCAGTTTCTAGCCACTATCGCTATAATCATCACTATCACTACTACAAATTATTGTCATTAGCTTTTCACTGTCACTAGTCAGGTCCGGTCACTAGTCTGGCCGAATCACTATCATAATGGCTTTCATCGCGCACCACACCCATTGCATCATTTTTTCTACTATTTGTAAGTACATGAAATATATTTGTTTATGTCATGTATCTTTATCACGCTTGTGCTTCAACCATATATTGTTTTTTGCCTGTTATATCTGCAATACTTTACCTAATAATATAATTCGATAATTAAATAATAATATCTTATCAGAGATCAACTTTAATTTGCAGAATTTCATATAACCTACTTATACCTACTTTTAGAAAGTTAATAGAAGAATGATCCTCACCGATTCCATTAGTGTATAGCGTAGAAGTCACTGAATATAAAATGTGCGTATGAACATGATAACAAGGCAGCACGATAATAACTAATGGCTAATGAAGGCAGAAACTGTTGGTAAGAAATGATAGTGGGATTGATCGATATATCTGATTGAAAAATATAAATTAGATGAGGAGGGCGATAGATTTCTGATGAATTTTGTTTGCTTGATAAGTAATCTATTGCGTCATTTTAATGTGTTTATAATGAAATGTTGATTAGAAAACCTTGCTTGAAAACTAATAGTGGGTACGACATACAGAAACATGCAGTATCTAAACGAATTTTAAGTTTTACTTTTGGTAACACCTGTCACCTGTCTTAGCAAAAATCTAACAATCTTTACTTATTAAGACAGTTTGTTTGCTTAATTCCTTAATTGCTTAATTAAGTTTGCATAATTTCCTGTAAGATATAATTGAGACTCTACATTCTATATTTTTTTCAAAATTTTAGGCTCAGTAGTATCGGAGATACGAGGAAACTGCTCGATTTTCGTATATTTTCTTTATGTCTTTAAAATATGCTTTTTAAACTAAATATAAAAATTCTCTCGTGTTCGTGCTCGTGTTCTCGTAAAACATTGTCGAAAAAGCAGGCGTGATAGACGGACAAACCAACATGCGAGGTTTCTATTTCGTTAATTTTATTTATATTCACTTCTGGCTTCGGATTACCAATTTACGTCTTCATGCCAAATTTCAACTAAGGTAGATATAAAGATGGCGGAATAAATCAACTGTGATATACGGACAGAGAGACAGACAGACATGGACAGACGGATAGACGGTGGATAAACAATTAAGGTCTCTGACCACTAGAACAAGTCATACGATAACCGTAATAGGAATGTGTCAGAGACATAAAGTGGCGTTCGGGACACTGCAGCGGTTCAACAGCATCATATTCCCGTATGTCTTATGCACGGAGAGAATCGGTACCTGCAAAATATTGTTGCCGTGGACTCGCTATCGGTCCTGTCATGGCACGCTACTGTGTTGGCCGGTGACAGAACGGGCTTTTTGACACTTACGTACTTGACAATAATTCATTCAAAAAATTTTTTTTGCTCGTGTCGTTACGGTTACGGTCATGGTACGGTATCATTCGGTATAGTGGGCTGTCTAGGGACTAAGTCTCGGGACGTCTCTGGTCTCGAAGTCCCGGGACTTTAGCCACTTCACACATCTTTTGAGTCGAGATATAATATGAAGAGTGTTCATGTGCATATGGTATAATACCAATAATAACCGAAAGGGTTTTCTCCTTATCCAGAGGCATTATTATAAAAATAAGGAACGGATTGTCGGATAAAGCTGTCAATGCACTGATTTTTTGTAAGCCTAATTTATCAAAATAGGAAAACAAAATAAGTACTTCTTTTTACATAGATAACGACAAAGGCCAATTATTTATTAGTTCATTTAGTTTTTTTAAGCGGATTAGTGGTACAATCAAAGAATATTTATGTGTTTATGACCACTAGAAATATTAGAATTTTATTACATTATATTTTAGAACATTTCATTAATGTTTAATATGGGTTCTGAAACTGGCAATTTATGGCCAGTTATTACCTAATAGTTGATTAAAATTACATTTGTAACGTTAATAAAGCAATTCTTTGATGAAATTTGGCACGGAGATAGTTTGACACCAGAAGATGGACATGGATTACTTTTTTTTCGAAAATCTACCCCTAAAGAGGTGAAAAGGCGGAATAAAACGTTGTATGGGAACTGCCAAACCGCTGAACCGGTAAAGATGAAATTTGGTACAGAGATAGACTTTTTCTATTAAAAAACATAAGCTACTATTTTTGACAAAATTCTAACCTCTAGAGGGGTGAAAAGTGGAATGAAACTTTATATAGGAAATGCTAAACTGAGAATATAGGACAAGCCCGACATACATTTTATTCATTGTTTTTGTAAATGTAAGGGGAAGGCTAATACTCGTATATTATAGATTATTAATTAATCATGACACAACCGGTGGACAAAAAAAGAGGGAAAAGGTCGTTCCCCGCATTACATTTAACAAAATATTTTTTATGATACTTTGCTATTAATAATGTACAGGCGTTAATAGTTTATTAGTTCTTAACATATTAATGTATTTCAATTCGTTGTATATCCAAATGACTAAAATAAACCACTGTATTCATGTGTTTTTGTGAATTCATGTGTCTTTTGTGGCGTCAGTATAGTTTTTTAATCATCATAACCAGAACGCTTCTAAATATTATCGTTATTTGGATAAAATATACAGCACCAATAATAATAAATACAACGACCTACCTATAACTTGATGGGAGAACAAACAAAAATCCAATCAGTTTCGTAAACTGATATATTGAATTGTCTTTTATGCGATTTACTAGTCAGAGAAACACACATGCGAGGAGTTAAATAGTTTTGTACACTGATTTATTGTCTTTATGCAATTTACTAGTCGAATAATACACAAATCGAGTGTACGTTTTAACGAAACAATTAGTTATTTTCTAAGCAAAGTTCAAAGATTTTGTATTTTCTATGCCGAATAAAACTTGTATACACTTTAAGTACTCACTATGAACAATTTATTGGATTTTTTATTACAAATTAACTTACTTATGATGTAAATTCAAAAAATACCTACCACCGTTGTAAACAAATACATTTTAGGTGTAAACGAAGTTGAATAGTATTAGTATTCGTATCGTATCGTATCTTTCGTCATCTGAATCTGAAGTTCAGTATGAAAGCCGGGCTTTTCGCTTGATACTAATCTATGTATATGGTATACTACTGTCATATAAATCTCCAGTGTCTGTCTGTAATTACAAGTTTAATGCCAAATTTTGTGATTGATAGTCGTTTTATGACTAACAGACTTCGATTATATCATTTTTAAAATTTGTCTGTCTATCTGTCTGTCTGTCTGTATGACCTTTTATAACTAAAGAACGGCTTAATCGATCTTGATGAAAATTGGTAAGTTATAAGAGCATGTGATTACTTATTTTTAAGAAATTCTACCTCGCTTTTCTAAAGAATGAAAAGAGGAACGAAACTTTGTGTGGGAAATACAAAACTGCTGAACCGATTATGATGAAATTTATCATGGAGATAGTTTAACATCAAAAAGCAGACACAGGCTCTTTTTATTGATAATTTACTCCTAGAGAGGCGAAAAGGGGGATTCCAACTTTGTATGGGAAGGCTTAACTACTGTACTGATTATTATGATGTGGTATGGAAATAGTTTGACACCTGGGAACGGGCGTAGGCTATTTTATTTATGAAAAACCTACCCTTAAGGGAATGAAAAGGCGGATGAAACTTTAAATGAGAAATGCTAAACCGCTGAGTTATGATGATATTATGATATATAACAAAATTTGATACTGAGATAGAATGTGCTCGGAAGCAGACGTATGCTAAACGTAGGCTCTTTTTGGAAAACAATCTTTATACATATATACATGTACATGTAATATGACCTAATCAGGAAAGGCTGGAAATTTTTTTTCCCGCAGACGAAGTTGCGGGTACAGCTAGTCACTATGTAAATCTTAGATAAAGAGCCATAACGTGTTTTGGCATTAGAGAGAAAGAGATTGTAGGCCCCGTTGCAAGCCAACGTGTGAGAGCGAGACGATTGATTACTTTTGCTCTGATTATGCCTTGAGAGGTCGTTAGTGTCGATCAACTGACGCACTGATTGGTCGCAACTTGGGGTCAAAAACCTGTTTTATTTCTCTAAGATTTGTATACTGTTTTCGTTTCCCAAGTAATTCGCGGGAATTTTTAAAACTGTTTGATATGATTTGAAGTTGATATTTATTGCTCATTCTTGACTGAGCATTTTAGTAAAGCAAGTTGGGCTTTTGGGCTTTTATGAAGGTACTGCCACTGGAAATTTGATACAAAGATAGTATGTGCCCGAAAATAAATGTGGGCTACCTTTTTCAAAAAATGTCATGTGGTTTTTTTATATGTGACGTCATCATAAATTCAATACGGCGGATAATCTGCGACAGGAAGTAACTTTTTTTCAAGACCTTCAACAACATGGGTATCAAATGAAATGTGATATACAGGAGAAGGTTTCTATATATGTAACGCCATCATAAATCCAATATGGCGGATGTTCCGTAACAGGAAATAACTTTTTTAACAACACCAATAACGCGGGTATTAAATGAAATGGATTAGGCAGGGGAAGGTTTCTATACATATGACGTCATCATAAATTCAATATGGCGGATGCTCCGCGATACGAAGTAACTTTTTAAAGACGTCCAACAATATAGGTATCCCGGGTAACCTTGGTAACCCGGAAAAATCACGCTAAAAATTTCCACGTGGACGAAGTCGCAAGTACAGCTAATTTAAGATAATATGAACTTGTTTTGGATTAATTGTATAACAACTTATAAGCAAACACAGCTTAATACACATACAGTGAATTAAAAAATAAAAACAGAAAAATGTAGGTAGATAGATTACAGATATACATAACCATTACGGAAGTGGTCATTTTTGTAGTGGGTATGATATGTTCTATTCTATACCAACAATCGGCGCAAATAAGAAATAATACTTACTGTGTTCGTAGGTTATGACAAAAGGTAATATTTTGATTTTTAAGTCTATTTTTGATGCTGGAATCGCTTTATATTCCAGTCAAATTGGCAAAGTGCCAAAAAATTTTTTTTGGACCCGTTTGAGTCTAAAAGTATGGGTTGCAAAGTGAGATCGCCAAACTACGCTACAGTATTCTAAAATACTCCTAACCAATGCATTGTACAAAATAATTTTAGTTTCAGATTGACGAAACAATTTTACATTACGTATTACAAATCCCAACTTACATGAGGTTTAACTAATCACGTGATCAATCTTCGCCCAAAAAGTCAACTTACTCTCAATTACTATTTCTAAATCTTTTACTGATGTTACCTCATTCAATATGTTATTATTAATTTTGTAGGCGGATTTAATTATATTATGTTTACTTGAAAATGTTATATGTATAGATTTATTAGCGCTTAAGTGCTTAAGTTCAAACAAGTTTGTCCTACACCAATTTACAAACGAATCGAGGTCAATTTACTAATGTAACGTTAAAAAAAAATGAAAACTTTAGGCACTGTCGTAGATCATTTCCAAAGATGTTGAAAATAATAGGTCCCAAATTCGATCCCTGAAGTACAACAGATGCAATGCGATAATCGATCGATTTATATCTATTTACTACCATATGATAGGTTCTGTTGGTTAGATAAGAACTTAGACAGTTTAACACATGCCCCTGAAATCCATAACATGAGAGTTTTTTTATGAACAACGACTTTTTTATGAGAATCGACAGCTTCTACCAGTGTCAATGTAGAAAGTTAGATTAGTGTTTGTAAATGATCGACGCACTAGTTCATTTAGGTGGTCAGTAACAAAACGGCTAAAATACCACTGAATATAAGAACAAACTGTTGTTTCAAATATTTTAGCCATAACTGATAAATTTGAAATTGGCCTGTAATTTTGAACTAGATTAATCTCTCCATATTTGAACATTGGTAGCACCCTGGCATTTTTCTAAAGTGTACGATAAACTTCTGAAACTAATGATTTTAAAAAAAATTTTTGAAGAGGACTAACAAGAGCCTTTGCACGATTTCTTCTCAGTGTTTCCTCAAATTATGTTAGGACTCATTTAAAGTTTCTGGACCCAAAAGTTTAGGCCTCTGTGTTGATGTGTCAATGACTCAGTGTTCGCTTAGTTTACAATGTTCAAAAAATTATATACTATTTGTTACAAAATTATAATAATGCTTCATTATACACAAGGCTGTGACTCTTATATTATTTATCAGCGGTGCATATAAACTCCATTTTTAATTTACAAATAATAGCAATACGCGCGCTGTTTACAGTATGAGTGCACGAGAGTCGCTGAGAGATCGTTTTAAAGACATTGACACTGTATAAACAAAACAGTAAGATGCCTTCATAAATAGCTAACGTATGTAGTTTCTATGTATGCGCCATAATACGGACGCGCCGTCGCACACAACAACGGCAATATTTGAGAGAATATGGATAATTATTGTATCGCCAATCGGTGTCGCACGCGACGCAAACATCTGAATCGCTTCTATTTGTCTTTAATTCGTTCTTCACATCATCGCAAATACAAAAATGTCTATATAGCATTATATATTATATATTAAGTATTATAATAATGTCTTTGGAAGTCTAAATAATTTTAGATATTCGAATCCAGAGCCATCATTCTAACAAGAAATTAAATTTAACGAAAATGAAAAACTTATCAGTGTGCATTGTTTTTCATTATTGTGCACTAAATGTATAACTAAACGAGATGTTCTCCGCATCTTACACCCAACTCAACAACCCTACGTATTTGGCCGAGAGTAGGCAATTATGTTACGTATGAGGCGAACGTAGGCCTTCTTTTCTACATATTCTCTAACATTGATGTACTTCACCTTGCAAAATATAACGTGTACGAGGAAAAATATAGATCTGTTTAAAAAGCGAGACAATATTGATGGTTTGGAAACGCTAGGTCATGATAAATTCGTTTCCAAAATTTAAATTACATAAGTCAAATGTTTGATTTTTGGATAACTGCATTTGTTTTTATAATAAAGTTCCTCAGAAAGTTATTAATTTTGTTATAAATTATACATCTAATAAAATATATAAAAATCAATGTTCGTTTGTTCGTATTTTATGTGCTGCTGTATCGTTCATCTGATTGCGATCAAATTTGGTATGGAGATAGATTAAACCCCGGGAAAAGACAAAATCAATTTTAAAAATAAAAAACACGGACGAAGTCGCGGGCATTAGGTAGTTCTTTATAAAATAGTCCTACAAAATAAATGATTTCATCGATGACAAATGCACATACAATTACTGACTATTTGAATATCGTTTTATTTAAGTCTACTATAAAATGATGTTGAAAAAGTGATACCCGACTGAGTTTCTTGTCGGTTCTTCTGTGAGCAGGTTTTCTTTTCAAATCGAAGGTAGATGTACAAAAACACCTTGCAATTTTGTTTACTTGATAAAATTGATTTGCCTTTGAAGACAATAACAGAGTTACAGATTTTGAAAAGTTTGTTTTAATTATAAAATTTATCAAAGCGTCTGGTCTAATGTTTCCTCACGCTGAAAGCATTATAGGAGGGATAACAAGATATAAAATCGATCTTAGTAGGGTTTCAGAACTGCTTCCGTTTAAAGGACTAATGAGAAGCTGATATTTTAGTAAAGTGTAACTTACTTCGTTCATAGGGTAATTTCCACCAGCCATTGCAAGAAGAGATATTTAGTTTCGTCGTATATAGAGTTTCCAACCTTAAGTGAAATCATAGGCGCGTTGTGAATGTGGACAAACCACTCTAGGTACTCTGAAACACAACGTGACTCCTCGTATGAAGATTCAGAACTGAAACGTTTTTTAATATCCAGCTCCCTATCTAAAGATTGATATCAACGTCGATAAAAATGTAATAAAATTAACTAATGCTTCTCTTCGGATTTGTTTGGCTATAATACTTTAGATTTATTTATAACGACGTGCTACTATTATTGTTGGTATTTTGAATACTACAACCTAAACTAATTAATCTGTGCTACTACCATTATAACCAATAAACTTATATATATATACTAATTAATTAATATATACTAATATATATATAAACTAGTTATTCGCCGTTTAAGCTACCTTAACCAGCTTTTTTCTCAAAACAATGGTTACTAAAAAAATGGTATCAGTTAGTGAATCTTTATAGAAGTATTTATTTATTAATTTGAATGAATTACAAATATTTTCTGTAAGTTCAAAATAAATTAATATCAAAAATAAAAAAATGTAGTAATTGGCCTTTTGGTTGCTTTACTTGACCTCTGCTTGTATCAGTTATTATTAGCCAAAAAGAGGTCACTAGAAATAATATCTATCGGTGTCTGGTGTTATCTGGCGGTAATCTTTCTATCTAATATAGAAAGATTATCGCCAACATGCAAACAAAAACACAATTTTACCTCTCTATCACATTAGGTATAGATACGTAGCATGCCTTTTAAGTTTTGTCGTTTGAAGGAAAAAACACAACTAGAACCTGATAGTACTTTTTATTGTTTTTCAAAGTATTCACCACGTAGCTTAATACACTTTTCCATTCGCTCAAACCAGTTATTATAACATTTATTCCACTCTAAAGTGGGAGTGTTCAAAATGGCTGACTTGAAAGCGTCGACTGCTTCTTCACCGGACTGGAACCTTTGACCACGAAGACTTTTCTTAATTTTAGGAATTGTAAAGAAATCGTTAGGGCTTAGGTCAAGACTGTATGGAGGATGGTCAAGAATTACTACTTTTTCCTGCTTCAAATACTCAATCGTTTGACGAGCGCTGTGTGAGCTTGCGTTGTCGTGGTGCAGGATGATGCGTCGCTTTGAGTTAGATTTTCAAAGTTCGGCGATGACTTGTGGTAAACAAACTGTGGTATACCACTCTGCGTTAACCGTTCTACGATCTTCAAGTGCAATAGTCGCAACATGGCCGGTTTTTCCAACGAACGTGGCCACCATCTTCTTTGAAGTGCTTCGAGAACGAACAACTTTAGTCGGCTTTGGCTCGTCTTGAAAGACCCAGATTGTAGATTGTTGTTTGGAATCAGGATCGTAGGCATAGATCCAAGCTTCGTCACCACTGATGATGTCGTAGACGTGATTTGACTCTCCTCGGTTGAACCTTTGCAGAGTTTTCTTACACCATCTGACGCGGGCCGCCTTGTGATCGTCGGAAAGCAGATGCGGTATCCAACGGCAAACTAGCTTTCTCACACCAAGCGCTTCATGCAAGATCTTCTGAATGGTTATCCCTGAGATGCCTAATAGAGCCTCTATCTCTCGATATGTCACATGACGATCTTCGAGAATTAGTTGTTTCACCGCAATGATGTTATCTTCAGTGAAGGAGGATTTTGGACGTCCTTCGCGAGATTTGTCACTAACACTAGTATGTCCACGCTGAAATTCTAAATACCAGCGTTCGAGAGTCCACAGACATGGGGCTTCATCACTGAACACAGATGTTAGCTCTTCAAAACACTGAGTTCGTGTCAGGCCTCTTCTGAAGTTGTAGAAAATTATTGCACGAACATTTTCCTTAGAAAGATTCATTTTCGTACGTAACCTGACAGATTCCAATCGACGCTGTGACTAAACAATAGCATTAATCCTAATACTTTCAACTGTTTTGAGATTCAAAATTTAAACACATATAATATAGAACAGTTCCAAATTCAAAATTGCCGGGAAATATGGAAACGACAGAACTTAAAAGGCATGCCTAGTATTGATTTCACATAATTTCAATTAAATTTTCAAATTCACTTGAAAAGTGTATAATGCTTATTTTGTAACGATAAAGCTAAAGGGTCAATTGCTTCAATGGAGCCAACAATTGCGGTGTTTCCCCGATTTTTAGATCTGCTTTCATTGAAATTTTATTTAGAGGTATATGCATCCAATTCGCTAGACCTGTGTTATTCACGATAGATACGGTCATATAAATAATCTGATTAAAAATTTTTGATTACAATGTCAGCACAGTAGACGGATTTAGATAAATCACAATTATGAGATCCGGTGATACAAAATCTAAAATTATGAAAAACTGATACATTCGTATGCATATGCATACATTTATGTATGACTTAGATACTCGCATATAAGTAATTAAACATTTAGGTATATGAGTTATCGTTAGTAAATGCTTTCGATGTTCTTATCTCTGTCTGATAGCGACTGTCCTTCGTTCGGTAGAAAGTGTACTGAAAACTTATTTTTATCAAAATAAAATATAGCCTATAATAAGACACGGATTATGTAGTTTCCTATTTGTAAAAAAATTTTTGAAATCTTTCAGTAGTTCCAAAGATTACCGCCGACATACAAACAAACATTATTTTACCTCTCTGTTATATAGTAGTAGTATACTGAGTGGAAGAGCCATGCTGCATTGCAGCACGAATTGGGCCACCCTGAAATTCCACCCTCTCACAGAATATCGGCCTGAAATAACAGCATCTATTGCTGTTGTGTTTCGTTCGGTGAGTGAGAGCGCCGGTAGACCATCACCCCCTCCCGCCCACCGGCCGGCAACGCACCCATGACTCTCTGGACGCTGCGGGTGTCCATGGGTGGCAGTGGTCACTGTTCATCAATTGACCCTTTTTTTTATTTGCTTTCTGAGAGGCAAAATTAAATTCCTACGGACGCCCAGCCGGACTCTACGCCGACTGGGTAGTGTCGGACTCGCACCGACTAAACAAAACCCCTCTTTGCTGTTAGCCCTAGTGGCTTTTACAGCGTCACAGGTCGCGTTGAAGCGAGCGCTGAAGGCGCCCTGCCAGATGGTTGACCGCCTGAGGGTTCCTCCAGCCGAGGGATACCTAGTATGAAGGGCGGACCTCGGCGTCGCCAGGGGAGCTTTTCACACCTGCATGCATCTTATCGGGCTTCCTATTCGGGTGAGGGCCGGGCCTCTTGCGGACCCGTTGACCCGCTTGCTCGTTTGCCCCCTGTCCTTGCGTGCGTGTCCTTACGGTGTCCATTTTTTGTTGACCGAGTTTCTCGATTTTTATTAATGTGCGTGACTTCGTAAGTACAACGATACACGACATACATACAACGATACATGACATATTTTTATTTTTATGAATACTGGTAGCTAAACACTTAAGATTTACGATTATATTACAAATAATTATTTCATGACCGACTCGTAGGCTAACACGAATTACACTGACAGTGCGAGGTTGCCATATTTACTATAGCTAACCGTTTCACTCATGATTGCGCTCAATGAGATAGAGACACGAAAGTTCGTTTGACACACGATGATATGAGCGGCAACTTGTTATGGTTCTGTCAATTATGTTCCTTGATCCGAGGGTCAACTACTGAAGTTCAAAAATCCAATGATTCAGTTTCTGTCAATAAATGTCAAGTATAGTTTTTTCTCAATCGTATTCAAAATGTTTAATTGTTCTAATACAAAGTGACGACCTCCGTGGCGCAACGGCTAAGCGCTTCGGAAAGTAAACGGGGGTTGCGGGTTCGATTCCCGCCCCTAGTCTGGGTGTTTATGTATAATATGTATTTATTTACAAAAAAATAGTATATAAGTAGTATATCAGTTGTCTAGTACCCATAACACAAGCGCTGTGCTGCTTACTTTAGGACTAGATGGCGCTGTGTGAAATGTCTGAGTATATTATTATTATTATAAAGTTTAAAATATACCACTCATCTTTTAGCCCCTAGTTTCTCAACCTGGGGGTCGCGACGCTTGGGGGCTCGCGTTTGTTATTAAAGGGGTTGCAGACTGTAAAAAAAATAAGACCACAAAAGATTCGTTTATTAAAGGAATTGATTTTAGTGTAGTGTTATAAAATTAAATATTAGTAATAACACATGAAAAATTATATAATTATAATTTTATAGTGAAACAGTCGCATAAAAATTGTTGAGAAACAATGATCTAGCCTATTAATTCAGCTACAATAATAAACATTACCTTTTTGGATAAATACATACCTTACTCACTAACGAATGCAGAGACAGATTTCTCACTGAGTTTAAGTACATTTGCTATTATTTTCTCTACTTCAATTAAATCAAACCGTGAAGACATGAATGTATGTATACATTATTAGGAATCAAAATTTTGAAATTTTGACTTAGATCACTTTTCACTGAGGCGTGAAAAAGTACATTTATCTACTTCCTAATTGTATGTGTGTGTTTAAAGAGATGTGAATAGATTTGTGGTAGTGATTCATAACAAATTAATTGACAGTTATTTAAAGCGATAACATTTCCAATTAACTCAATGAGTACCGCCATTCAGTGAGATTCAGGAGCACGGCTTGAGGAATTTCTGATCCGGAATGGTAGAAATACTTGATATGTTTATTATCATAAAATATTTGTTTAATCAGGAAACACTGCTTAATTTAAATACCTCATACTTTTGAAGAGGCTGACATTATGCTAACATTTAAATGCACGCTTCCATGTGTTGTACGTGTTCCATCTGTTTTACCGTAACGAGCGTTGAATGCACCCGTAATTGTAATTAGCCACGAGTGACACAGGTAGCCGAAGTAAGTATGGAAACCTCGCGCTGTCGGTGTAATTCTTGTTAGCTCATAATCGTCTTGATGTACAAAATATTGCAGTACTGAAATAATTATTGCAAAATACTCTTAAATCTTAAGTGTTTTGACTATTAGTATTCACAGAAACAAAAATATGTTATATTCAGCTATGTATGTATAAAGAAGCCAAAGAAGATCCAGGCTGACTTATGAAAATCAAATAACCAGAGTGTTAGCAGACGGAAATGTCAAAAGCACTCGCATACCAAGGCGAAAATGTGTGAGGATAATGATGAGATTTGAGGAAGCGAAAGAGGTAAGTAAGAACCGTGACGCTTGGCACTCCGTCCTCTCTGACTACCCTGTTGGGGATACAGCGTGAAGATATGTATGTATTCTTGTATTGTAACCCTTCCCTAGTCACGCACACTAGTAAAAGTTGAGAAACTAAGTCAGTAAAAAACGGACACGCTCTTGGAGGAAAAGCTGCGTCCATTTTTATTCTTGATACGAGGTCTAAATAGCTAAATAAAATTAATCAATGAATCTGTTTGTACCTAACTTTAAAATATTTATAGAAGAAATAGAACTGGATATTCGAAGTCAACTTGGCCATTCTCACTCCCATATCTGAGAAACTACTGAGAATTTAAAAACTTCGAGGAATATTAATTTAAGTAAAATTTACAGGAAAAATGTAAGTAAGTCCTAAGTGTTACATATCTCTAGAATTTAAGTTCTGAAGTTTACAATATTATAAATATCGTAAAGAATATTTGACGCGCGAGTTTGATTCATTTTTTTTAAATAATCCAAACAATTGCACCAATTGAGTAGCCTTGAACTAAGCTCTAACTTGTACTATGGAAAACATACAACATAATGGGAAGCATCTTGTGACGCCCAGACTTCAAAACAATTACGAAAAATTTCTATTCTAAAGTGACCTGACGGAAAATTGAATCAGAGATAACAGTATTATTAACTAGGTTAGTTAAAGGTTAATAATAATATTGTATGAGTTATTTATTAGTTATTACTCAATCGTAAAAGGAAAATTGTGAAAAATATAGATATCTACGCGCAATTCGTCCCGTCGCTTTCAATGTCACTGAAATACATATCTCTGACATTTTCGATAAAGTAAATAATTATAATGTTAGGAATGTTAATACACTGTCGCAATACATAGTTATTTATGGACTTGATAACATATGGAGAGTAGATGGGAAGATTAGCGGTATATGTACTTTTCCTTATCAGCGGCCAGTTACTACAATATATGTACGTAATTAATTGTGTAAGTACGTATACCTTACACGTGTGTGACGATCAGCTTTCAATGAAGAGATAGTGTAAATTCATATAGTCGTATTATCTATAGTATTTATAGTGTATATAGTGTTAACTATACTTTATATTCGCAATTATATTTTACACTATAATGTAGGTTAATGAATTAGTTTAAATTTTATGCTTGATTTTTTTGTTCGATTAGTGTTTCATGCCAACATTTTGTTGAATGGTCCATTTGCTCATTATTGTTTTGTGTTCAATCTCTGGCCAGGTTAATTTAGGAAATAAACTGTTCTACATTACAGTCTTTTTTTTCTTTTTGTTATTCTACTACTCCCCCTGACTTGTGACTTCTCAAGGACCTTGTTTATCTTTTTGAGCCTTTCTTACTCTTGCCTTTCTTTATTTCTATATCTTCCTCTCCACTCTTTATATCACATTTTTTCCAACCTTTCACTCTTTGCCAAATAGGATTTTATCTTTTTTTTTAATAAACGTCTCCCTACTTATCTTTATTTTCTTATCCTATCTATCTTATCTATCTTTCTTATCCTATTACAATGTTATCTTTATTTCTATACAGTTTTTATCTTATTTTACTTTAACATTTTTAATCATATTTATTTATTACATTTTGTCACTTACTTTTCCTATCTTACTTTACTATTCGTCTATCTAGTCTTGTAGTCTGAGTGTTACAAGGAGCTTCCACATTTTGTTATACGGTACTCATAGTATATTACGAGTCTAGTAGTAGTTAGTTTGAGGCGACACAATTGGTGTAATTTCCTGAAGTATTTATTTAATACTAAAATCGGAAACATCTAACAGTTGTGGAATGGATTCTGTGTCGGTCTGTCGTAAACGTTTTCTCAGATACTATGTTAGGTAATCAGCTGAAATATTATTTGTAATAGTTAAATTAGTATGTACTGTATCGAATACTTTATTAGTTTGGTAGGCTTGACACCGATTACGGTAACTGATTAATTTATTTATGTAGATATAGTGTATCGTACTTTAAAGTTATTTTTATTGTACTTGAGTTTTGATTAGTAAAGGATAGTTATTTTGTATTTTTCAGTGTTTTTTTTTGAAGGCGGTTTAATTATTTGTAATAATAACAATTTAGTGAAGATCTGGAACTTCTAAATGACTTGTATACTTTAATGATTCTTTTGTTCAATGTTACGTTCCAAAAAAAGCTTAGTTGTAGGCTTTCCCTAGATATTTAATTAGAACAAGGTCATTCGAAAAGGGAAATAATAAATAACTTTTTGAGAAAAATCACATAAACCTACTTCAAAATAAAAAACCTACAAAACAATAAATTGTCGCTTACTAATTAAAATAACGCATAAAAATAACTTCACGTACCTACGCTACAAATACCTCTACAATTAAAGTTGTCACTTGTCAGTTATTAATATCGGTGCCAAGCCAGTAAACAATGACAGAAAGTCTACTATTATAGTTCAGTAGGCCTGATTCCGACTTCGGTAAGTTATAAATTTAATTAAATGTATAAAATATTTGTATCTTACTTATAAAGTTATTTTCATAGTTAAGTTTTAGATTATAATTTTTTTTTTATTGAATTTTTTATTGACAGTCAGTTCAATTTTTTATTATAAAAGTTTAACGAAATTAGTGTTAAATGAAACATGAAAATTTTTCTTTCTATTTGTATTAATTTATATTTATATTTGTATTAAAGTTTATGGATGGATGTCTTCTAGTATTGAACATTTTTAAAAGAAATTGGTTCGTAGCGGGTGTTTCCAACTATCTGATGATATGTACCAGCGAGAAGACGTCCACTCATGTTATTACAGAGTGCATGCGATTTGACAGGCAACGAATGGAATGTGAGCTCAGAATGGGGACTCCTATTACAAAAGAAACGTTGGATAAAATAGTGACTAAAGATGACTTTATACAATTGGGTCCTGCCTGTGTGCGCGCAGCAGCACGTTTAAATAAATAGTAAAAACAATATGTACTTTTATGTAAACTATAATATATTATAGTATACATAAAAGCATTAATAATAAAAGTAAAGGGGAAACATATATATATATATATTAGTGTATGCAAATATTAAATATATAAAAAAAACAGTAGCACTATATATCGTTTTGTTGTTTATATTATAGTTCTCACGGGTGCTGCTTAATTATTAGCAGCAGGAATTTAATAATTAAAAAAAACTATCTGATGATATGATGAATATGTTCCTATCCTTCTATCATAAGTTCTAGTTTTGACAGGCTTGTAGATGTAATAAAAACTTTAGAAGCTTAAAGTTATTCTTCTCATTTCAATGCCTTATCTTCGTAGTCTAGTAATCATCGTAGTCATTTGGAGAGGACATTCTTAAGTAGTAATACAACACCGCTCCTCATTTTTCAAGCGACCTTAGAGACAACAATGGAATGTAATGCAAAAATATATCCGTCCATTAGTATGGAAAAAAGGGAGCATAGTGAAGCGTCTCCAGACAAATTGGAAAAGATCCTGTTTGCAAATTACAAATAATTCTTTGTACCAGCGGCTAATGGGTGAGGATAAAAGATGTTATTCATTTGCATAATGAGTGATACTTTTGAGTCGCTCCTCGTTTTTGACTTCCTTTTATTGTGCCAAGTATAATGTTGACTCTCTATTCATCGGCCTTCGCATCTAATCGTGTCCATCGTTCTAATATGATTGTAATTATAAAGTTACTCGATGGTGTTGTTTTTTTTAATTTCTATACACTATAGAAGAGGATTTTCTCAATGTATACAGAAATGTACATCAATTAACATTCGATTAAGACGGCATTGCTGTTTTAGAAAACTCATATTACAAATCCTTTTTTTTTTTCTTTTTTAATGGCATGGCGCACAGATTAGCGCATTTGCCAATATCACGTATTAATAAGTAGAATCGCCGATGAGTTAAACAGGCAATGCAATGCACACGTCACAATATTGTTATAATTCATGACGAAGACGTGAAGCACGTTCGGAGTAAATTCGTTTTTTCTTCTTATCGTAAAATTCCTTCAGTAAAGTGATAGTATGCTTTG
This sequence comes from Zeuzera pyrina, assembly GCA_907165235.1. Taxonomy (NCBI): domain Eukaryota; kingdom Metazoa; phylum Arthropoda; class Insecta; order Lepidoptera; family Cossidae; genus Zeuzera; species Zeuzera pyrina. The sequence continues at coordinate 21,301,914 of OU015624.1, read as the reverse complement.
ATGGAGTTATAAAGGGCTTCTTGGAACAGCGCAAGAACTTCAGCTACACATATATATTTAGACTTACTCTATTCTTTTTTTCACTTATACATAACTTGAAACACAATATACTATCATTTTTGTACTTCAAAACTCTCAAAAATGTATTTCATCGATATATATCCATATCGATGAAAATCTCAAATGGAATGTTCATATTTATAAGAAAACCTATTTATATTTCGAAATATCAAGAACCGTTGCAAATTTCGAACTGTTTATTCGAGTTTACAAAGCGTTATGTGAATCTCTGATCAATGACTCACATGATTGAAGCCGAACGTGTACAACGAGCCATATTGAAAGTGATGATATCTTGCTCATTTCGTCGTTCTACAGTAGACATTTATGACAAGTGTAATGTTCTCCCTGTACGAAAATTTTATATTCACGAGTGCTTCCGTAAAATTCACAAGGCATCGTGTTACCTGCTTTTTATAGAAGACCAAAAAATTGGTTACCTTGGTTATACATACTTTTGCACATCTTCATCATTTTGTATAATATTTTTATCAAATTTTGCATTTCCGTAAAATATACTAAGTGGTAAATAAAAACAATAATTGTAGTAAGGCTTGTAGGTTTTAACTATGATAAGAAAATTTTTTCTGTAAACAACATTAACACTTTCAGTCACACATAAGCACTCACATAAGAAAAAAAATCACACTGCAACACACTAGGTACAAATCCACACCCAGACATACCTATACATTCACATGTGGCACACCCATACACACAAATACACATTCACAAAAACATACACTCACACATACCACATACATTCACACATCATGTCCTTAACAATAATAAATTAAAACAATTTTTTATTCTTCAATTTACATTTTAGTAACCTATTTTTCTTTCATTATAATATTACTTAAATTATTTTTTTCATTCGAACTATGTTTTTATTATTTATTTTAAAAAAAATTAATTCAATTTTTTAATTCAAAGTTTTGTCAACAAGTAACTAATCATTTCTTTTTTATTTTAGTGGAAATTCAACGTTAAAAATTAAAATACCCTGGTTAAAAAAAGCAATCTGAATCGATTACTTTCAAATACAGTATAGAAGCATGGAAAATTCTTGAAAACTGCGGCTTTCAAACAAAAAGAAATTGGTTCATCTGTTTAATAGTTACGATACCACATACTACCCCGTTAGGGATACAGCGTGAAGTTATGTATAAGTGTATGTATACCACAGACAAACACACAAACAGTGTCAGATTTAAAACAATACTATTTCTCTTTTCCGTCAAGGATTAAAAAATTGTGAACGAGATAACATAACTGTAATTTCTTTGAATCAGTCGCGATAGTCTAAGGCGTTTTCAGAGGTGCATGGGTCTTAGGACGTCGCGTCGTCAGTTCATTAATCACATGCGATTGCACCTACGTAAGCGTTTATTCTTTTTTACTAGTAATAAAAGTTGTAAAGATTCAGATGTTACTTCAAAATCTAGTGCATATGAAGAATTCTTATAATTACTCCAGCAAACCAATGCCGAATAAATTCGGTGCTGGTTATCTGACCGAGTTTAATCTTGAAATATTCTGGATATAAATTTCAATGGCACAATCATTTAGGTCTTCCATCTAAGCGCGGAAGTTTCCGGGGTCAATCTCCTGTCGGGTCAATTTAGGAAACGAAGTTTTCTAGATTTTCTTGGATCTGGGTGTAACGGGATCTGAGAGACGTAACAGTGAGAGGGTAATCGTTATATGGTTCTCATAGCAAAGGGAATACTTTAGATCGGTGCGTATTGTCTGGCGCATTTTTTTTATTTAAAAGGCGAAACACGTGTTAAATAGTGGATTCGCAGTTTTGGGCAGCGAATCATAAAAAGCGAAATGTCATAAAAAGGTAAACTTTGTTTGTTTGTATGTAATGGATGAACCCAAAAAATACTCAACATATCACAAAAATTCTTTATCCTATAGAAAGCTACATTATCAGCAAGTAACATGGGCTGTATTGTATTGCCAAAAATGTCTATCCGTGCGAAGCCGAGGCGTGTCGCTAGTAATAATTTTAAAAAGAGGTAAACTTCGTTTGTTTGTATGTAATGGATAAATTAAAAAACTACTCAACAATTTCAAACTTTCTTTCACTTCTAGAAAGCTACATTATCAGCGAGTAGGGTTGCATTTTATTTTCAAAAAAATTTCTACGCATGCGATGCCGGGGCGGGTCACTAGTCACAAATAATGAGAGATACACTAAGGGCCGTAAGATCAAGAGCAGTTAAACCTATGGATTTTGTAATCTACGAAAAAATTTGATCGACAGTTTAATCCACTGTCCTATATAATATTAAATGGAAATTGCGAACGGATTAGTAAAACCGAAATGAATATGATAATATTATTCGTTTTGTTCACAGTTCGTTCGTTCTTTATAAGATTCTTCATCAATATTTGATAATTTAATCTGCTCATACACGATTCACTGCCATTGATCTTACGAAATAATCGTAGGCAGTAGATTAAACTTTCTTCCGTCGTTTAAACTACCATCGACCTTACGGCCCTAACTGTGTGATCCCGAACTAAGCACTAGACTTGTTATGTGTACTACACAAACTGGAGCACGAAGAACCCTCGCACGCCAAATCAGTTGATAAAGCCGTTTCTTAAATTAATTAAATAGAGACATGAATCTACCACCTCGGGTTGGGAGGCGGGTGAAGCATATGCACGAGGTCGAAGGAGCTTATAGGGTAACGTACTCTTTGAATTCATTGCCCAATTCGGAGGAAGCCTCGCAAAAGAAAGATGAGACACTTATGAGACAATTTATTCACAATCACGTTAAAAATTGTTATGAGATTTGAATTGAAAGTAATAAAGCTTAAAAACCGATTGAGCATACGCCACTGGAGCAATTTCTATAAACTCGGAGTCATAAATGGCCATTTTCCGGGCAAGCATTTATATTATCGATTTCATCGTCCTTAAATTAACAGGAAAAATGATGGCCTACGTATACAGTGAAATGATGTCATAATATTATATAAGTAATACAAGTATAAAACATAAAAGTTATAAATATTAGATTATATAATTAAATACCTAATTAATTTAAGCGAGCGTTTCTCGAGTATATTAATAACAATAATAATAAATGCGCCAGAAAATGTACACCCATCATCTGATCTCAAACTAGGGTATTCCCTGTGCTATAAAAACCAAACGACGGCTACTGGGAGCGTCTCCCAGTACACCTAAACCCGAGACAATCTAGGGAAGTTTGTTTCCTAAATTAACCCGACCGGGAATCGAACTCGGAACCTTCCGCGCTTGGATACAACGACTAAACCACTGTGCCATCGAGGTAGTCATTATGTATGTATTACATAACATATTATTTTCTTTCAAACGCCTGTAACGATTTGAATGAGTAGTCTAATGTAGGTATTCCATCGTAGTGCGCAGTTAGAAGTTACGATTCTGATTATCATGTCATATCTTGTCAGATGCAATATGTATAACTTTAAATTTTTGTGTAGCCTTGAAAGACCATTGCTTATAGTCAAAATTAACAACAAAATCAGTGATAAATTAGGGATAGCAGCAGTTATAGAAGCTTAAACCTACAATCGCGCTTAGGCAGCAGTATGCAACTTCAGCAATTTCAGCTATTGCAACATACATGAATTAATTATAAATAAGACACACATTACTTTAGTAAGCCGGTCTCGTGTAATTTGTCTAATAATATTTTAGTGTTATAAATTAATGTAATTATATTAAATAAATAAATATTTTATTTTTTTAAAAGTGTTTCGGTTACCAACACTTAACTCAGCGTGTGCGTTTTTATATGGGTTTATTATGGTACGCTGTTCTCTTATAAATTGAATTTGCGTACGCCAACATGTCGGGCCAAAGGTATAAATCTTAGCCACAGCTGCTTCTTACCTTCCGGTCGACGCCCCGACATTATAATTAATTCAATACTTCCCTTGCTTTAATTAAAATGTTTTAATGTCACTCGTTCAATGCCAAATGAGAGTAAAAGTACTAACCTAACGCAAAAGCGAAATTGGGAAGCAATATTGTAACCGTGATGAATAATCGAATAATCGTCACACTGTATCCCCGTCAGTATTTATGAATAATTTTGAATGTCGATTTAAAATACTTTGCAGTCGTAACTTTTAATATTAATTAGTACTTGATCTTATTTTTAAAGCATTTTTATTATTATTTTTACAAATTATAAGTGCTTTTAAATGCATCTCCAAATCAAGTGGTTTAACGTTTAATTCTATAACAAGTTCAAAATACTCTGCTTCCAATTATTGGAAATAGCTCTTTAAGATTCTACAAATTGACATACTACTCTGTCAAGAAAATACCGGGAAAAGATCAATAATACACGAAATGTTAGTTATTCATTCAAATTTATTTTATCACCTTCAAAGTATGCTCCTTCAGAAACGATACACTTACGCCAACGAATAATCCAATCATCAAAACATTTTTTAAACGCTTTTTCCGGAATTGAGTTCAGTGCTCGCCGCGAATTCTCCTTTATGTCTTCTACCGAATGAAAACGGGTGCCACGAAGTGGTAATTGGAGTTTAGGAAAAAGAAAGAAGTCGGCTGGAGCCATATCTGGTGAATAAGGTGGTTGCTCGATGGTATTTGTTGAGTTTTTGGTCAAAAATTCGTTCACAATGATGGCCTTGTGCGAAGACGCATTATCGTGGTGCAAAATTCAAGAATTTTCTGTCCACAAATCAAACTTCAGTTGCAGACGTTGATGGCCTACCAGAGCGATGCAAATCTTCCATCACATCTCGACCGCTTTTGAACGCTTTGTACCACTCATAAGCACGTGGTTTTTGATAAAGTCGATTCACCGTAAGTCTTCTGTAACATTTTCAGTGACTCCAAACACGAAATTCCATTGGCGATGCAAAATTTAAGACAAACTCTTTGTTCGATGTTTTTGTACATTATGAAATTCGCAATATACATTAGAATGATATAACTAAAAACAGAACTGTATTTAATCTAAGTAACAGATGCTACTCAAACTCCGCGCCAAAATGGAAAACAGTTGTGCCAATCTAATAACAACAAAAAAAAACAAAAAATTGAATTTGGAACCATAAACTAATCATCCGTTCCCGATACTTTCTTGACTGAGTGTATAATATAAACGTGCACATATGTAGACAAAGTGGAGAGCGTGTCTGCGCTGGCGGTGTGATTTGTGACAAATATTACGTTACGCCAATTTACATCATGATGTGTCAACTGTCAAAGCACTTATGTATGTAGTGTCGAAATCGATAAACTTGTTGTTCTTGTATCTTGTATCTTGGTATATTGAAGCCGTATTGCTGTCATCGACTTACCCGATTCTTCGAGGACAAATCAATATATATGTAGGAGAGTAAACCACTGTGATGAAATGGCGGCGTTCTATAGAGCATTTAGACCTATCATGATTTTTAATTTTCTACTTTCTTATTATGATAGACATGATAATTGGTTCTTTTCGGCGCTCCTATTCTAAAAATATATCTGATTAATGTTCATCCAATTAGTCTAAAATATCTAATCATTATTTAATTTTAGTTATATAATTAGCACCCTTACGTAAGGGTGCTAATAGACATCTATTTGTTTTAATTATTTCCAATCGGTTTCAATAATTAAAAATATCCTCCTTAACAAACTACGAAAATTTGTTCGCCTGTGCGTGTGAAGGGCTTCAACAAAGACATTCATTCGCGTCTATTTCGTGCTATTTAGGTCCAGAGTGACCCGGCTGTTCGTTTTATTTCACCTTCTCTGCGTGTCATATATTTGTTGTTTTTACACATGACAAGTGTTCCATGTTTTTACAATTATAATGTGCTTTTAAAGGCGTCTCCTAGAAGAAGGTTCTCCGGACCATATATATCTTTTAATTGTCCTAAATTACGATTCTGCCTTTGTAATATTTGGCCGCATGACATACCCCGTCCAAATAATCTTTCCTTTCTTTTAACTTTTACTGTCTGTATCGATATTTTATTGAAATTCATTAAAATTAATAACGCTACACGTTATTCTAAAAATTCTCAAAATTTCTATTACATACTGTACATTGTAACTGTACTGTATCCATGTGCTTTGATCAACTCGTGACTACGGGTAAACCTTTACTCGACAACTCGACTTTGGCAAAATTATCCACAATGGAAAAAGCCACAAAAAAATCACCAAATTCAGTTTTTATGAAGTTTATTTCATAACATGAGACAAATAATACCTTGTTAAAAATAATTAAAAATTTGCGTTATAAGATTTTAAAAGTTGTACTCGTTTCAATATTTTTTTCCTGTGACACAAATAGTAAAAGTTTATTATTGTCACATACTATGTCACATATGTGATGTAAAATGTGACAACACACACATAAAGTGAATACTCATTTTAAAATACTAAAGCAATAACTATTATCTTGTTCGTGATCTGCAGTAAATAAAATGCAAAAATTTAATCAGAAAAATGCTTCGAGATTATGTTTTTATGAGTTCGTTTATTTGCTACACTCATTTAAAACTTGTATATAAATAGTTCTCGTAATGGCGTGTACAAGCCTTGGCCTGGCAAGTTTTAAACTTTTACCTGGAGTTTTTATGCGAGCTTTATCAGCTATTCCTTGGAATAAATAATTTAATTACCTCTAAGCGACATACTGCTCGAAGTTTGACTTGCATATTAAATAGGTAATTGATTTCTCAAATGAATTCAAAATTATTTACCTTGATAGGTACGCGAGGTACATAAATACTGAACTGTAGAATCGGCTATTTTACATAACAACTAATCGTTTTCCAAAGCAGCTTTGATCTGTACATAATAACGTTCAACTGGATTGTCAATTTGACACTTCTACCCATATCACTTCTACTTCTACCCACGCTTAGACGTAAAATGTAAAATTATTTGTGAATTGTGACTGAATTGAAAAACCGAATTAGCCTTCAACGTAGGATAGGGTGACCATCTTGAAATAAGAATTAAGCAAGTAATCGCCGTTAAAAAAAACATTTAGTTTAGTGAATTCGTCAAAGCTATTCTTAGTTAACTAATGTTAACAAAAAAATATTTAAGAATATAATACAATCTCAAAAATCGTCTTATGAGATGCTTTATTCTATTTTGGATTCATTTAACTTTTCTTATTTTTGGTCAGAAAAATTATAATTAATTTCTGTAGTTGTAACTACAGAAATTGAAACTGTATTAATTTACATTATTTTTAAGTCTTATAACATGAAATGTCACAATTGTGGGGAACCAGCTATCAGTCGTTCTTTACGATGACGTAATAAACACAGTTTCGCTCTGCTAGAGAGCGCCAGTGTTCTTTTAGTTTATTAGTCGGTGTTGTTACCAAATACGCAAAAGCCATGCCCCCTACTGCTTCATTTTTACTCGAGGTAGCCTCTTAAACTGTCAGCATGAAATGAAACGTCTGTTGTATTACTTTCAGTTCCATATTCATCCGCTCGCGGCTCTGCGTTGTCACATGACGTCCGAAACAGAAAGTACATATTATATAAATAGATGTGCCCGTTTTAAGAAAGAAGTTACAGAAAGTTTTTGTAACTTTAAATGCCATTCTAGTTTATCATGCGTTACATGATTTATTGTTTAAGAAATCCGAACATATTCATCTTATTACTTTTAATTAACGTTAATAGGTTAAACTAAAAAAGAAAGTTAGCTTATTATGAATACTATGTTGCTTTGACACGTTTTAGAATGTCCCTATTGGTGTTGAGACTACTTAATGACAGTTGCTTTACAAGTGTCCTAAGCCTAAAGGAGCTCTCAATGTTAATTTCAGGCGTTGCCTAAGCCTAAAGGAATGTTCGGGTTTCGAGTAGTCTTAGTGCCGAGACTACCTAATGACAGTTGCTTTACGAGTATCCTAAGCCTAAAGGAGCTCTAAATGTTAATTTCAGGCGTTGCCTAAGCCTAAAGGAGTATCCTAGTTTCGAGTAGTCTAAGTGCCGAGACTACCTAATGACAGTTGCCGTTCGAGTGTCTTAAGCCTAAAGGAGTTCTAAATGTTAATTTCAGGCGTTGCCTAAGCCTAAAGGGGTATCCTAGTTTCGAGTAGTCTAAGTGCCGAGACTACCTAATGAGAGTTGCCTTACGAGTATCCTAAGCCTACAGGAGCTCTAAATGTTAATTTCAGGTGTTGCCTAAGCCTAAAGCAACGTCCTGGTTTTGGGTAGTCTGATAAAATAAGACTACTGTCATGGCTCAAACGCAATCGTCATACACGATACCAATTTTTTTAGTACAATTAGTCACTGGTCGTGCAATGATCGCGTGGCTGTTGCTGTCTGCAAATTTTTAGGTAATAACCCCGCGGGTCTCTTACAGGCACATTTCTGTTATAAATGCGAATGCACAAGTTCAGGTAACAATCAAAATAAAATTTAATCGATTTCGGTTCACTACTTTCTGTCCAAAATTTATCATTTTTTAGCAGAACTTCAGCTTTTAATTTATTATCTCCATACCACACTGCCAATACACATTTACATTTCTTGCAGACATGCAATGCCCTTGAGTCTTTATCAACCAGTTTCTTATTTACATACATATATATTTCCGCTATTTTTATTTACTTTTTATAAATGCATTTGCCTGTTTAGTTACAGCTTATATTATATCAATTTTATACGGTACCAGAGGACATTTTTTGTATTAGCATTTTATTATCAACAAATATTCCATCAGGTGTCGCTCCTAAAAAGAATACCTCTCATCAACAAAAAGACCACATTGTCGAACCTATATATTCATGAGCTTTGATAGTTCCTCTTAGCGATTTTTCTGTAAAAAATGAAGTACCTATTTGATGACTTTTTACCAATTAATTTTAACCAATAATAATAAAAATAAATACTAACTCTTATAGTTTTCATCATAGTTGAGAAAACTTATTCAAAATGAGGGTTACATCATCATTGTAAGTATCCTTTTAAAAAGAATTGCCGTGTAGCCGCCTCAGCGATAGCGTTCATGTCCTACTGATGTAAAGTTCTTTTCTGCATTTTTTAAATTTTCTTGTTAATAATTGACGGTTCAACTGAGGAAGCGTGCTCGTCGCGACCCCTGCCAGCCCTTTTCAGGGCTGCCATTCCTCTACTATGCTTACTATGTGGGACAACGCAGATTTCAGACCTAGGGCGTCCCCTGAAAGCGACGGACACCAGTGTGTCCCCGCTGGTGTAAACAGAGTGCAGTTTGGCGTTGGGGACCGCCACTCAACACTCTGTGCATCTAGCGGCGGGAAGTAGAGATTGAAGAGAAGATGAATGAAGTGATGGATATTATGGAAAAGAAAAGATTGGATGTGTTATGATTGAGTGAAACCAAGCGAAAGGGCAGTGAACTTCCCGACTTGCCCGGAGACATGGAGATAGAGGATGCCAGGGGGTGGGCGTTTTGCTGTCCTCTCGTTTGGTTAATTGTATGACTGAGTATAAATGTGTAAACCCTAGACTGCTCTGGGTGCGCTTTATGATGCGGTTGACGAGAATTTTTATTTTGGCGGTGTATGCTCCAGTGTCCTATGTCGACCTGGGTGAGCTAGAGCAGTTTTGAGCGAATGTTAGAGAAGTTCTAGCGACGGTTGAAGAGAATGAGAGAATTGTTGCGTGTGGAGACATGAATGGATGGGTCGGGACAGCTCGAACTGGATTTGAGACTGTCCTAGGCAAATATGAAGATGGAAGAGCGAATGGTGCTGGTAAGATTCTGTTAGGAGTGTGTATTTGTAACGGTAAAAAGCGAAATGTGTGATGGGATGATGAGGTGAAAGAGTCTGTGTACAAAAAGAAGAAGCATGGCGAGACTACCTTGCTACCAAAAATGACTGTGGTATGAAGAATTTGATGAAAGATAGATATAAGCTACAAAAAGCAGAAAAAAAAGCACTAGTGAAAAAGAAGCGTGAAAGGTGTAGGATGTTAGACGAAAACAAGATGTCGGACAACTTCGAGGAAATTTCCAAATTATTTTGGAAAGAAGTGCGTAAGCACCGAAGAGGCCCGGCACCTTGCAGAATGAATAAAGTGCGTTCGACAACGCTTGCTAACAGGCAAAAAAGATGTTCTGCAGCGATAGAGTAAATACTATGGAGAACTGTATGAGAGTGGTAACTCCGTCTCTGATACTGAGAGCAATTCTAATGAATTGTCACACCCGGGTCAGGTGCTGGAGGATGCTATTAGTATCAAAAAGATTGAGAAAGTGATAAGAAGTTTGAAATGTGGAAAGGCTGCGGGAATTGATGAGGTAACTGCTGAGATGATCAAGTATGGTGGTCCTAGGGACTGGGATACCTTCTGTGCACTCTGTAACCTTTGTTTGCAGAAGGGGGAGGTTCCAGAGGACTGGCGCGCCGCAGTCATAGTACCTCTCTACAAAGGGGAAGGTTCTCATTTGGACTGCGCGTGCTAGAGGGCCATCAGCTTGGTCAGCTTAGCAAGTAAAGTCTATACTAAGGTATTGACTGAACATATGAAAGGCGTTTCCGAAAGATATTTGTGGGAGGAGCAAGGTGATTTTAGGAGCGGTAAAGTTTGTATGGATCAGATTTTATCGCTTCGCGTTATCGTGGGGAAGTTTCTGGATATAGGTCAGAAAGTTTTCTGCGCTTTCGTGGATCTAGAAAAAGCATTCGATAGAGTAGTGCGAAAGAAATTGTGGAGTCTTCTGCCTGAGTATGACGTGGGGGGCTCCTTGCTGCAGGCTGTGAGGTCATTATATAGCGGCCACAGAGCCTGTGTAAGGATAGAAGGTGACACGTCGCCCTGGTTCGATGTCTGTTCAGGCGTTAGACAAGGCTGCGTGATGTCTGCCTGGCTGTACGTGCTGTATTTGGACAGTTGCCTCCAGAGAATGAAAGGTAGTATTAGTGGTATGATATGTGTTGACACAGTGGTAAACTGCCTATTGTACGCTGACAATGCTGTGCTTATAGTACCATCAGAAGCAGAGTTGCAGACACTAGTCACGTGCATGAAAGAAGAATGTGAAGTAAAAGGATTGAATATGAAAGTGAACAAAACTAAGGTTCTGGTGTTTGAAAGGGAAGTGGTACAAACGAAATGTGAGGTTTGGGTAAATGGAAAATGTCTAGAACAACTGAATGAAATTGTGTATCTGGGGAGTGTATTTTCGAGGGATGGAAGATGTGAGGTGGATGTGGAGAGACGGGTAGCAGCTGGCAATAAAGTGAATGGTGCTCTGTTCGCATTAGTAGATAGTGTGAATATATATCTAACACTGTCAAAATGGCCATCTACAATGCGGTGTTTGTGCCAACTTTATCGTACGGTAGTGAGGCCTGGACATGCCCGAAATTGAGTGAAAGTATGATAAATGCAGTAGAAATGCGATCTCTTAGAAAGATGTACGTTGTCACCCTTGCGAACAGGATAAGCAATGAAGAGATACGCAGTATGACAGGGTCGCACGACAGTGTTATTGTAAAAATGAAGATGGGAATGCTTAGATGGTTCAGGCACATAGAAAGAATGAGTGATGAAAGACTGACGAAGAAAATATACAGAGCGAAAGTGAGTGGTAGAAGCCAAGGAAGACCAAGACTGACTTATGAAGATCAAATAGTCAAAGTGTTAGAGGATGGAAATGTCAAAACTCTCGCATACCTAGGCGAAAATGTGTGAGGGGAATGATGAGATTTGAGGAAGCGAAAGAAGTATGTAAGAACAGCGACGCTTGGCGCTCCGACCTCTCTGACTACCCCGTTAGGGATACAGTGTGAAGATATGTATATATGTATGTTAATAATTATGTTTTCGAAAACTTTTTTAAGGGAAAAAACACCTGTGATTGGCTCTCGAACACAAAAAACGGTGCAGACAAGGAGTCTTATGGTTTTCATTTTGTAGTATTATTTTCTGAAACTATACGAGAATATAGAAATAAGCCCATTGGATCTTCTCAGATTTGATTACATTTTAAAAAGTGCTGCACAACATACGTATTATGAGGATATTGAGTCAGCGTACTCCAAATACTAACTACTTGTATTCGGTTTACTCGCTTTTGTAAACAGCAATTATAAAATTAAAATAATATCGGAACTGCTTTTCGTCGTTAAAAGTAAAAGAAATGAAGCAAAGGGAAAAGACAAATTGCATAAAGACTATGACTGCGGCGCTTTGTGAAATGTCTGAGTATATTATTATTATATTATTATTATTATTAATTAACAAAGAAATTAGTTTTATATTGTTTTTAATATGAATTACTAGAAATCATTCAGAGTTACGTGCTCTATGACATTGCGTAACACACTAAGAAGCGATAACTAACTCCAATCCAGAAATGATTAATAAAAAGCAGTCAAATAGTCAGTTCATCGGGGTTATTACCAAAAATTTTGCAGACAGCGACAGCCACGCTATCACTGCGTGACCGGTGATTAATTGTAATAATAAATTGATACCATGTATGACGATTGCATATCTATTATCTGGTAGAGGAGGAAACGAAGCACATGCAAGGATTCCTCGAGAGATATGCGTCAACTCATACTCACGTGGACATACCTGGACATTGCATAATCGATTTAATATTGAGCGGAGAAGAAGAAATATAGCAATGTGGTGACAGATCAACAAGATAATTATGTTGCAAACTCGAAATGCAAGGAGCTTTGTCTTTTAACGGCCACATGACAAGTTAAATATATCAGAATAGAAAATGTTCTGACGAATTTATGAGCAAGTGTTAGCTTTAGGTTATGTTAAGTTTAATTATGATAATAAGTTTATTGAGTTATTTCTAAAAAACACATTTGTGACTTTCTTAATTTTTCTTTTACACTGAAACATTTTTATTCCGTTTTCAGCGAAGAATTCAACAAAGAATTTTTATTTTCATTGTTAGATTTGAAATCAATATCCGATTTAGAGATAGTAGTCGCATTCAGGAAATAGGAAGAAGTGCCGTCATTGTGAAATATCATTTATTTTTGTTATCGTTGTCTGCGAGTATCGACTCGACGACGTATTTCAATGTACACTCAGTCTTTGGTGATGTGCGTACTTATCTATTAGGAATTTATCGATGTAATTCCATGTATATTTAACGATTAGATCTCTGTACGTCATTTTCCTTTTTGGGGAAGACAAAAGAACGAAACACAAAAGAACACTTTGACACATTCAGCAATAAATATTCGGCCTACAAATGGTCAAGGGAAAGTATGTGATGATGTATTTTAGACAGAAGATCATTATAAGAAACCGTTCTTCGGCCAGCTTTTATTACTTACGCGGAAAGATAAGCAGCAGAATATTCTCGGACCAAAATGTAATACAATATTACATACTATTTAACCTATGTCATTAATTAAAGAGGTATTATTTTGCACATTATTTGAAAAAAATACGGGCGTCAATAGTTCATGCGTGCGGCAGCTCGATGCCACTTCGACTGACCATTTTTTTCAATCAAGCCGTAGTATTAGCGATATTAAATCGCTTCATAAACTGCCTCTCTAATCTATGCCTGAGTAATGTGAGAATAGATAATAAAACGTTGGTACATTATGAAGGCGCATTGAAGTGGCCTTATTTATTTAAGGTTGAGTACAGGTATCAACTCACATATTCCGTACTATACCATGCGGGTCCATTGATAGAGGCAGGTTAGTGTGCAATACTTGATTCAGTTTTCAAGACCGCTTTAAATGAAAAGAACGGTTAATGTTATTTAATGCCTGAAGAAACAATTCGAAATAAATCTAAATAGCAAGTAATGAACATACTGAAAAGCTGTATAAAGAATGATGTTCATAATGTTCACAAACCGGTCGCACTTCGCAATTTGTATATCCACTCAAATGAAGACCATATTGCGCTCCTCTTTCAGTTGGCGAAAAAGCTGCCACTGGTCAAATCGGGCTAGTTGGAGCCCGATTTGGTATATTTTGGATACATACTCGAAGTGGAACAAAATATCCATAAGAAGCGGTCGCGGACAGCGACTCGTTCGAGAACATAATGGATACCATTCTTAACACATAGATTTTTATGATAGTATGTTGCTTTTATACAATTCTTTGTAAGCTGTAATTAAATATTATTTCATCATGTTATGTGTTATTATGTTATTTGATTCAACATTAATTGTTCAATCTGTCGGTATAAGCCATTCGTTATCAATTAATTGATCAATTGTATATCAATTAGTCGATTAATCAATGTCAAAAATTAACGTGCAAACACAGTATGCTGTTTGCAGTGCATAATATTACATATCAATTTTATTAAACAAAAGGAGGATTTGCGACATTATATCTCATTAGATCGTCAGATGCACCGCTGGATGATTTCAGTTTTTTCCAATAATCTGTATTGCAGTTTGACATAAATTACGTATTGCCGAGCAAAAATAACGTAGTCATTGTTATTAATGAAAAAGGACTGACTTGGTTAACAGAGAACTGCCATAACATAGCAGCAGTCGGAACCAACAACTTTGCGTGCTGCTTGTCAATACACTACGGTATAGATGCTAATAGATAGTCCATCCAATAGATGACCGCGAGAAATATTAAGCCATCGTAATAAATATCACAGAAATATGTAATCCAGCGGAGCACCAAAGTAATAAACTAGGATTTAATATGAAATACAAAACATAAGCGATCACAACGAACCCATTGTCGGTTCCTCTTTTCAACGACTACGATTAGAATGAACTCCACAATATTTGTAATAGGCATGATGACGGGTATTATAGAATCAAATAATAAATGGTTTTAGAGAAAAATATATGTTGAAACGATTCTAAATAACGACTCAGTTTTAATTTAGACATTGAGATTAATAATATTTTTAATAAAATAAAAGTATGAAATACTGAAATCGCCCATGTTAACTGCAACTCCAATCAGAGCGAATGGCGTCACGCCTAGGTAAATATAACTTATGTATTCTATCTAATTTGTGAATGTAACCCTAATAACATAATATAGAACAATATTTACTTAGGCGTGACGTTACAAGAGGATGCCATGACACCTACTAGCGTTTTCGCGCTTAATTCAAATTACGTAGAAAAAATTGCAATAATCGGCGTTAGAACTTTGTTTATTGCTGAAATAATATTTTCTTCGGAAATAGTAGACGTGTGGTACCTACATTATAGAAGGGGATTTCAAAATCTGTCATCATGCCTATAGTTATACCTATAAACTTTTAAACTTTCACGTTGCAATATAGAATTTATCTAAAATGGGAAATTTAACGCGATTACCTTTTTATTCTGGCTTGACGTTTCGACAGATTTGCATCTGCCGCGGTCTCAAGCAAACTCAACGTCAAGCCAGAATAAAAAGGCAATCGCATTAAATTTCCTGTTTTACATATATCCTATTGTTATCTACTTAAACATGCTGTCCACAAAAACACAACTATAAGCTATAACGAAACATCAATCAATAATAACACCGTACTCTCTGGTTCATAATTGTATCGCGGCGTAATTGCTGACCACTTTTTTAAAATGTCACCTGAAAGAGTATTTTAAAATCAAAAGATAAAAACGATAGATACTATTTACAAGTAAAGTGAAAACTGTAACCGATAATACTATAATTAGCACTAAATATTACTTCGGAGAAAGAACAGGTTGAAGTGGCAATGAACTGGTCACATTTAATGAAGAAATGATAACCGTTGGAGCAAATGAGTTCTCAATAGGGAGCAAGATGGAGCGACCATCTGCCGAGTCGTTGAACGTGAAAAGCCGAAGACTGGGCTTGATGTCATGTATTGAAAGAGGCTGATGACAATGATGAACAAATATTGAAGAACAATAATGCTACGGAAGTTTTTATAGATTATCGTGTTTATTATACTTCTATGTATTTTTTACATCTAAGCTCGCTCAAAATTATAAATTGCGCCTCTAGAGTTTTGGTAAATGTTAGTGGCAAAAAATTCGCATGGATTCGATTCAGCAAACGATAACTAATTGATTTTCAGTTGGGTTGTCGTCAGTTCCAGAAAAAGTGGCGTGTGTTGAATTCTGGCGAAACAGTTATTTTTTATCAGATGACTAGCCGAGTGTCTCGTAATTTCTTTCACCCGCGTTAAGTTTGATATTTCTCCTGGATATAAAGTAGCTTAGATTACTCTGAAAAATCTTCTGCCTATCAATGAAAGTTTCGTTAAAATGGCCCAACCGTTTCGGAGTTTAGCCTGGACAAGCATTTAAAAAACGCGTTCTTGGGTTTTGGCAACGTGCAATTAACTGTATGAGTATAAGAAAAATCATTTATTTCGAAATCGCAGACGGACACTTCAGTTATTTGTATAAACATAATTATTCAGATTGAAATCATAAATAATAACTTTATGTAGTTTTAGATGCGAGTCAAGTCTGCTACAATACATTAACTTTAACATCAACTTGACATCATTTTTCTCATGTATTTTATCTATACCTTTTAAAAGCACACTAATCAATACATATATTTAATGAAATATAAAACTCACTAATCACTCACTAAAACACAACGTATAAAAGGCAATGAATAACTCACTGAACACTAATTTTGACTATATTTTAACAACGATCGTTCGCGGATACAGCTAAAGATATGCTAACACTGTTTGCACTAGACTACTTCTATTTAACAGCGTATGGCAGAAGGTGTAATTAAATTATCTCTGACTACCTCCATTCAAATAAACTGTATACGATCGCATGTTGCTACTCGATAACTACTTCACAAAAATTAACGTCAGACTCTTTTATAAAGCCTCAGCAATAAGTAGGCAAAGTATTTTGATCTCGCCTTTACTATTAAAATGTCACAAAATTGTCATAGATGACTAATTGACATGATTAGAACGTAGTGAAGCTTACGCTGTAAAAAATGTTAAAAGACACAAAGAACCAAACGACGTCGTGTTTAATGTTATATGTATTAAGTTGTTATATGTATTAACATGTCTGTTTTCGAATATAAAAAATATATTTGTTTGTATTTCAAAAGTATCTTAAGCTATATTATGCATTAATAAACATTTGATTTCTTTATATTTTAGATATATTCCTGGCTACATCTCCTGAGATTAAAGTTGAATGTATCATACATATTAACCTCCTTCTAAGTGATGGCGAAAATCGCATTGAAATCCACTCAGAACTTTATTAAAAATTATAAATAATACGCATATTAATGTGAATTGCAGTTTTTTTTCACAATAGTTAGAAATTTTTGTTTACAAATTAAGTAATGAAAAATTACAAAGTCGAATTAAAATTAAGTTTTTAATTACATTCTCATATCGAGAAATTGTTGTCTCATCACTACCAAGTGGCTCCATTCGAAATGTAATTCATGGGACAATAAAAGACAGTAGAGAGGACGATCCGTCAGTTGGGTTCATTAGCAGATAAGTATCGGGAGCGATCCTAGCGAGAACATTGTTACTAGATAGTTAGAAATGACTTTATTCTCTTGATGTACGTACAGTACGTATTGAAATATAATTGGAATATTGGAAGTAAGGCAATGCCACAATTTTTACACAAGTGGTCTGTTGTCAATACCAATATTCTAAAGAAGTAAACTTTGTTTGTATGTAATGGATAAACTCCAAAATTGCTTAACCGAATTCAAAAATTCTTTCACCTATAGAAAGTTACATTTCAGCAACACAGGCTGTATTTAATTTTATGTGTCAGGGGTTTTCGAATATTTCATTTTATGTCATTTTCAGGATTTTAATGAGTATTATTTGAACTTGTAAAAATTTTGTTTTATTGCTTTGGTCGATGGTGCTTTCATGCATACGTATACCTTTCATACATATCTTCACGCTGTAACCCTAACGGGGTAGTCAGAGAGAATGGAGCGCCAAGCGTCGTGGTCCTTACATACTTCTTTCGCTTCCTCAAATCTCGTAATTCTCCTCGCACATTTTCGCCTAGGTAGGCGAGTGTTTTTTACATTTCCGTCAGCTAACACTTAGGCTACTTAATCTTCGTAAGTCAGTCTTGGTCTTCCTTGGCTTCTTTTACCGCTCGCCTTTGCTCTGTAGATTTTCTTCGTCAATTTTTAATCACTCATTCTTTCTGTGTGCCAAACCTACCAAGCATTCCTTTCTTCGTTTCTACAATAACACTGTAGTGCAACCCTGTCATACTGCGTATCTCTTCTGCTTATTTTGTCAGCAAGCCTGACACCGCACATAATTTTAAGAGATCGCATTTCTATTACATTTATCTTCCTTTCAGTCGATTTCGGGCATATCCAGGTCTCGTTACCATGCAATAATGTTGGCACCAACACCGCATTGTGGACGGCCATTTTGACTGATTTAGATAAATTCACAATGTCTACTAATACAGACAGAGCACTGTTCACTTTATTGCCAGCTGCTACTCGGCTCTCCACTTCCAACCCACATGTTCCATCCCTCGAAAGCACACTTCCCAGATATAGCATATTGAGCAGACGATGCTTTCATGATATATAATATTAAATATTATTAATATTTTTTTCTAAATGTCTGATTGAATGACCCCGAATACAAACGCACTCGCTGTATGTTGTTGAGAATCCGAGTTTGTATGCGTCATTTTGCAGCTGAGATTCCATTACCATAAAAAGTGTTAATATTTTTCGAATCAGCTGACCTCATCTCCATCGCGCATAGCTAAGAACCACCTCAATTCAACTTGCTCTCTATTACAAAAAATCGCAATCGAATCGATCCATCCGTTGGGGAGTACGATGCCACAGAGAGACAAAGGCACATACACACAGAGAAACAGTTACACAGACACACTGACGGTCGTGCCTGTCTGGCTGTGTGTCAAACTTATAATTATTTTTGCGTCACAGGTTAAATATATGTCGGCAGAAATAATAAAAGGCACTCATTTACTGTACTGTGGTAAAGCGTGACTTCCGGTTTGGAAGGGATACCGCGCCAACGGAACGTCGGGGCCGGCATTGAGTCTGTTAGACTACGGCGGCCGGTGCGATATCATTTCTCTAACGGATCGTTTGCCATTATTAAATTTCCAATTATCTAAATAATAATTGTTACAAAGAGTTTTGTGTCGTTTGCACATTAACTTTGTCTTAACGTTGTATTTTATAGAGTAGTTCTTGTTATTGTAAGATTAAGTACTTATTTCTCATGGCTGAGTTGCAAAAGTACGAATTTGCCCGGTGTCTTTTCCGACATATAAATGAGTAAGCAATTTTGATATTACACATATTGATATTACAATTGTGATATTACACATAGTGAAAGTACATAGAAAATAGAGGTTGAAAATCTTCTCTTAAAATTTAAGGCGATAAAAATATTTCGAAAAGGAAATATTTTACTGATTCGAAACTTTTTGTTAGTATAAAAAACGAGGGTAGGGTAAATTAATTGTATCAGATTTTGAATGAAACCGTCGTGACCATTTATATACCTAATTATCACGGACGCTGCGGTCGCCGGGTCGCGGTCAGAAGGCTAATAACTTTCCTGAGAGCTGACGGGCAGACTTATTTCAAGGAATCAGCTCTTTCTAGTCATTACCTTGTAAGTAACATTCATTTAATTAATTCATACACTGAAAAAAGTTAAAAGTAACAGATTCTAATGTCTTGATTACATGTAACGAGCGCAACAGCGAGAGACAGCAAGTTGTAACTTGGCCGAGAGAATGATGTGGACGAGTGTGTGTTTACACGTATTTTTTTCCTTTGCATCGAGACAGTCAGTCAAAAAAAAAAGAAAATACAATAGTATTAAAAAACGTAAGAAAAGCAGAGAATAACAAGGCGAGTACCGAGTGGCGATACGCATATGCAACACATACGCAAATACGCATCACGAGTGCAATTTTAAAGGTACCGAACTAACAAGTCAGTGCGGGGAAGTGCGGGGAAACTCGATCTAGTAAATAGAATAGGATCTGAGTTTCTGTCTCGCTTGTTTACTTGGCCAGGTGCTCGGCCGAGCACTCGGTCATGTGTTTATACATATCAAACACTCGATCGAGTGCTCTGTGTGTCTCACCTTTGTACTCGTTACGATTAATCAAGGCATAAGGCATGCTAGCTTTAAAATAAGCAAGAGGCAACAAATGTCTTAAGTCGATTAAAGAATAGTCGAATAAAGAATAGCTGTATAGATGGAAATATTGTGTACACTAGATGGGAAGGAAATAAAAATGTGTGTAAATAGAATAGAATAAGATTAGAATAGGAACGAATACTCTGAAAGAGTTCAAAATGAATGTAAATTTAAACTAGGAAATATTTAAATTAGAAGTTGCGAGAAATTGTAACACTAACTAACAGAGAGTGAGACTGGAATGCAGTAAAATAGGAAGATGGGTAAATACATATAAGAGGTCCAAAATAAAACAAAAATAAACAAAGGCTCTGAAAATACATCAGAGGTGAAGAAATATGTAAAAAAAACACGCATTAAGGGAATTTGGTAGAGCTTAATTTTAGGTTTGCGTAGATGAGTCTCAACTGTTTTTTGTCCCACTGCTATCGCTGAATCCCTGACAAAAATGACTTGAAAGATAAAGTTACGTATTTTCATTACATAAGCTAATATTGAAACTTATCAATTTGGTAAAATCACCTTTAACAATTACTGAGATATTTTTCGTACTTTAGTGATTTTCTTAATCTGGCTTATGTATTATATTTGTTTATGTAACAATCGCTTTCTCAGGTATCTATTTCTCAGATATTTAAAAACAGGCTGTGACAATTTTTATATGTATATGTCGGTGGAAATAATAAAAGGCACTCATTTGACTATACCATGGTATAGTCAAATGAGTGCCTTTTATTATTTCCACCGACAAAGCGCGACTTCCGATGACGCGCTAACGGAACGTCGGGGCCGGCGCAGAGTCTGTTAGACTACGGCGGCCGGTGCGATAGCATTTCTCCGACGGATCGTTTGCCATTATTAAATTTCCAATTACCTACGTAATAATTGGTACAAAGAGTTTTCTGTCTTTTGCACATTAACTTTATCTTAACGTTGTATTTTATGGAGTAGTTCGTCTCTTGTAAGATTAGGTACCTATTTCTCATGGCTGAGTTGCAAAGGCACGAATTGCCTCGTGTCTTTTCCGACATACATATAATAGGTAATAAGTTTACATTTTTCGTCAATTTCTTTGTAGCTATAAATAGTTTCGTGATATCGAAGCTTTGAAAATTATGTACGCCTCTAGAGTTTGCATTTGCTGGATCCCTCAACCTCATGCTTCGTTAGGATCGCTACCGCTCAGTGCGACGGACTTGCCGGTCAGTCGGTCAATTACTGCTGTATTAAAACTAATAACTACTAATAACTATAGTCTTATATATAATAACGCCCAATAAACATCAGATCGATAACGATTTAAACAGTCTTGATATTACAATCTTGGCCTTCGATTTACTGTTTTGTTTTTGTGTTGACCTGCGTTTTGGTCTTGCACTCTTAATCTTGTTGTGCAGTTTTGTTACAAGTTTTGCGATTATACCCTCGATGTTGGTATTGTATAATATTGGGCATACAGGTTTGGCATCTTTGTTTTGCAGACTTGAGTTTCACCTTGTAGTCTTTGCCTTGCACAAAATGCTAGATCGAAATTGATTTTGTTTCTCACATAGAGTTTAATATAATGATTCTCTTGACAGTTATAAATACAAAAGTTTATCAAGACAGGTACTGTACATCGAAATGAATGTAACAAATGTCTTCATTTAAATACATTTTCTAATTTAGACGTCCAAGTCTTCCAAAATAAAAACAATTGAGCCTCTTTTTTGACATTGGGCAGGAAACCTCGACAATCACGCCCTGGGGGGCTGTAAATCGGTCGGCACCTTGTTTTATTTAATTACTTTGCCACAGATAAAATGAACGTTTTTATTTAAGCATTCGCATACTGAATTTTAACCTTTAAAACGCCTCATAAGGGAATACGAAAATAAGTTGATTTGATAACTATGCCATTTTATAAATTGATAAAATATAATATAAAAGTTTCATAAATTAAAAGATTGCAACCAAAAGCTTTAGAATTTGAAACAGAATATATTGTTATATTTTAAAATATTTAGTATTTTAATATATAATTCAATTAAAATTTAAAATATAAAGTACATATTGTAAACTATTTTAAATTGTACTTAAAATATTTTCCTTGTGTTTCGTAAAGTTAATCACAACTGAATCAGTTATGACAACTGGAGACTGTTTTAAAAAAACGTAATCGAAGTTATCTCGCAAGATATGCTAAAAATAGTAATTGATTTTCTTCTCCTTGCTTTTTTATTATAGGTCCATCGAGACTCAAAGTTATCATTAATCGAATTAATTTTAATAAAATATTTGAAATTTGAGTTAAATACATGTATACATGCGATGAGTAGTTTATGTATTGACGAATAGTTGTAGTGGATTACATACTATATAATAGTTCAAGGTTATAAAGTAATTCAATATCTGTAAAAAAAAGTCGGTGATTATTTGTTAAGAAAGTTGAAATATATTTTTCACTTTCTTTATTAATGTAAAGAAATAATATGTAAAAATAATTAGTAAGATAAGATCGTAAGACGGTAAGATAAGATTGTACCGGTATTGTACTTTAATATCTAGTTCCTTTTTATATTTCACAGACGAAAATGGAGAAACGGCAACATTCTCGGCAAGTTTTGAAAGTCTACTTTCAAAACTTCAAACAATGCAGCCAAAGAGAAACCATGAATTAATGAAAGTTGCATTATAACGTTGAAAAATGAAAGAAAAGACATTGGAGATGAATGAGCCGAAGCCGGAAGGAGTATCAAGTTAAATGAGTCCAGGAGGCTGAGTTTATCTAGAAGCTCTGTGTTAATGCTTGACTAAAGGCTACGAAAATATGGAGGTGGCATTATAATATTAGGTAGAATATTATCTGGTAGCTGTTTTCAATATTAGTGATTATTGTTACAATCACAATCATTCGTAGATGGCAGCACTGTTATGTGTCGGTATTACCACCCGTTACTTCACTGTAACTTTCACATTCAGTATTTTCAGACGTCAATTTTTGAGGTAACTTCGATGGTGAATAAAAGAGTTAAGAAAACAAGTATCTTCGTCATATCACTATTTAATTAACGACTTGTTCTGAATTATTTTGGAGATTTAATAGCATTCATAGCACAAGATACGTGTTTAAATTAGAACTCCAATTAATGTTAGTGTGATAAACGTATAATTTATTATTAAGAAATATAATATTGTATAACATATTATATTACTTGGATATATATGTTGACGTAATTCTTCTCTTTCCGGCTTATAAACTATAGTTAGACACATTTCAGGAAAAATTTTGAAAGTAGTTTGATTAATTTTCAACGTAAAAGAATAGCCAATGTAAAGCGTGGGTTCGGTTATAATGTGTTAAAGGAACCATCATAGGATATAAACTTTGAACTTTCACATTGCATTATAAAATATGTAAAACAGAAAATTTAATGTGATAACCTTTTATTTTGGCTTCAGGTTTCGACAGAGTGGCATCGGCCGTGGTCTCAAGCAAACTCATTGCTTGCTTGTTTGCTTGAGATCACGGCCGATGCAACTCTGTCGAAACGTCAACCCAAAATAAAAAATCATAGGATATTTTTATTTTTATAAAAATACAGCCAGTATAAATGGGAGGTATTATAATGATTTTCAAGTCCATCCTCACCTACTCCTTTTTGTTTATCACTCAATGGTCCTCTTCAATAGGTTCCTAAAGGATCAGTCGGCTTAAACTTTAATTAAAGATGCACACCAACTGCAGGAACGTTTGGCTTTATCCAGTTTTTACTAGTTCAGATGCAATAGTTGTTTCAATCCAAGAAAGAGATTTTTACAAATATAACTTATTCCATTATCTTTAAGGTTGAAATTTTCTCGAAGCCACTGTAAAGAAGTTATGAATATCAGTATTTTAGACTGGATGAACTATGCATAGATTTCTGAATTAATTAGTGTTTCAATTTCCATACTTTTATTGATAATATTGTTTTACTTTTTCTTCTTTGTTTTGTTGAATTGTTTTAATAGATAGTTCAATATACGAAGACGCACCCTACTCTTCCTTTACAATGCAAGTTTTGTTGTATTGCTATTGTAGGTACCTTATTGTAGGTACATTACGCTTTAATTAGCGTCTTTAATTAATTAATCATAAGAGAGCGTCACAAATAAATGGAGATTCCACTTAAAATAGTGAGACGCGTCATCGTAGATTGACCAGCCTATATCTTTTTTCTATTTGTTTTAACGATAACCATAATGTAGCTGAAATTCAATAAATGTCTTTAAATCACCCATCTAATAGGTAACCCCGAGCAACGATACTTAACTTCAGTGATAGCATCGAAGTACCATGTTATGAGGGCTTCGTGTTAATTACTCTTTTGGTACAATTAGTTTGTTGGGACGTTTTATTATGTTATATATGCTGTTGTCAATAGTAGAAATGGATAGACCATGATGTACCTGGGGATTTCAGGAAATGCCCTCTTTTCACGAGAATACCTATTCAGAAAAGTTAGATGAATTGATGACAGTTATGATAGTTTGCCGATATTTAATCTAAACTCTTCGCTACGTCGCAATCTGAATGAGCATAACGTGAAATGGTTTCATTTCATGTGTTTAGTGGTCTGTCTCTGCACTCTCCAATTAGTTCACAGGCGCGTGATGATTACGACCAAACAAGTTGACTATTGTGCCAAAAAAAAATATAATTACACAATAAAAGAAAAAGAGCCGTAGCATTCTGACCGCATTTTTGAGCTTAGTATTTGCTGAATAAAAGTAAAGTTAAAGTCAAATTAATTTATTCAAGTAATCTCTATTTCCAAGGTGTTTTTGAACGTCAAATCTACTTTAGTTCGGTTAGAAAAGAAAACCTGTATGCTGAGAAGAACCGACAAGAAACTAAGTCAGGTATCATTTTTTGAACACTTTCAACGAGGATTATTCCCAGGCTATTGTTTTGTTTTCAGTGAAGCGCTAATTCTGTAGTAGTACGCTTTTCCAATCAGTGTGCGTTTAATAACAAGTTTAAATCTCTTTTCCGTTAATTCCTTTAATTGAGAAATTCTTGAGGAATTTTATTAAGAAAACGAATACAGCTGCCAAAAAATTACAAATTTGACTTTTATAATTAAAATTTCGGAATTACTAACTGATTGCGACCACGAGTTTTTATGAATAAACGAAATAGAACTACATTTTTTCGTATATCGCGTAAGGTGAGCACATCGATTTCTTTAAAACGATCTCTCAGCGTCTCTCATGCATTCATACTCGTACTCTAGATGGCACGTATTGCCTTCTTTTCTAATATACAGACAGACTTCACATGCGCTGCTAATCCCTACAGTAGCAGGCCATAAGAGATAGGGCTATGGAAATATGCAAAGTACACCTAGAACTAGAACATAACATGGAATCATCAACTGAGTAATATGAATGAACATTGAGAGGATATAGCGGATATTAATTGGCCATTTCAAGAAATAGTGGCGTTTCACTAAATGTCTAGGCATATCATGATCTTCCCAATTCTACAGTGATACTACTACAAATACGCTAATAATTCCTACAGTATTATCTTATTATCTTACATAATTAATTGAATAATATAGACATCGCATCGAAATAATAAATATTACTATCGACATTAATATCGAAATAATATTAATTTACCATTTTATTAGAAGCTATATCTTATAGGCTTATTGGCGTTATGGTTGGTGTGTCTATTCTCATGCTTCTTCTATGAGGAACAAGGTACGGTGTTCGTCTGTCGTAAAAAGTGATTGAAAGTGAGGGTGCAGGAGATACACTGTAACTGCTTCCCCAAGAAGCGCTTCTGAACAGTGCGAGATAGGCTCTGGTGCGAATAGTAGGTCTTGGAGCCCTTCGATAACAGGCCATGTAGTCCATCATCCATCCCCCAAGTGGTTGGATATCTGTATGCGGATTTCCCTTACGTAACGAGTTTGATTCTTCGTCATTTCAGTTTACGATACGTGATTTCATATAAATATATCAATAATCAAACTAAACATTGAACATATCAAATACAACCACTCATCTTCACTTCATGTATGTATGTTTTGTAAGCGAATTTCAGTTGTTTGTTACGTATGTACCCACGTAATAAATTCTCAGGCAGTCGCTCCTAACTCGTTTATGTTTGTATTTAGATTCAAGGCAACGTAGTAATAATCCATTGCAGTTCAAACGCAAACATGATTTTATAGTCAAAGCGAGATTCCGAGATATCTGAATTATAGGTACTGCATGTTTCGACTATAGAAAGTTATGTAGGGGATACCATATCACAATCAAATACTATTTACTCGACCACAGCGAAGCAAAGAAGAGAGATATGACTTTAGCGACAAATATTATATTTATGTTAATCTGTTGCTTCATAGAGCCAACACTACTTAACCGATTGTGTAATGGATTCTTCTCAATTTCGTGCGTAGGTGAAAGGCTTTTTAAAAACGAAATACGTCCTATGTAATTCAACACAAAATACGGAAATAAAATTGTGATCGTAGCCTATAGTTTTGTTTTCAATGAAATCTTTTATTTTGTAGTACGATTTCTTTTACAAGATTGTACTTCAAGGAGTACATCTTCCAAAAAATTAAAACTTAAATTTCGAAAAAACATCTTAAAAAGTACAAAATAGTTATCCTTTATTAATTAAAACTCGAGTACAAAATAACTTTATACATACGATATAAATACCTATATAATTAAATTTGGAAACGTTTGTCTTGTATGTGGCACCCTATCTATTTCATCATGTCATACTGTTTTAGCAAGAAAATGCAATTTAATAAGCCATCGCTGGAAATGACAAAAAAGTTTGAAAACCTAATCACATTTTGAACGCATTTCTTTCACTTTTAAATGTTTCTTTTTTTTAAATGAAACGTCTACTCTATATTGCTAAGTAACCCGATGTGTCTGTAACAGTCTTGATCTTTTTTTTTAAATTTTGGAATGGGAATCGCTACGGTGAACGGAAAACACCAAAGGACACGATCAACCTTTATTTGGAAAAAGGAATGAAATCACATGAAATATTATCTAAACTGGATATACTTTCATTCTTACTTATTTCATAACAATTCTCTCAGTTTGAGAGATGTATCTCAAAATTACATGAGCGAAGTGGCGCAATAAGAGGACCCTCGTAACTAAGTCGGAGTTGTAGCAGTCATCCAAGACGGGACAGTCATTAATCAAAGAGGAGGTCATCCTCGGGGAGTTAATGTGGAGTGACACGTGGCAGAAGATATGTACCTTTGTTTGCGAGAACTACTGTTTGTCGAGATTATAGAATATCTTTCTTTACTAGTTAGTAATGTCTATTCTATTCATGTAAGATGTAATGTCTGTCCACTAATCACTTGAATTACACGGATTAATGGAATATTGGAAATTATTGGTTTCTTAGTGCGGTACAGTACAGTATCAATACTGTATCTTGGTCTTAAGCCAAATGTATCAGGTTCGATTCCCTGTCAGGTCAATTTGAGAAACAAACTTCTCTAAATTGTTTTGGGTGGGTCCTGGTATTACTTTTATAATTATTATGAATCGTATGGTATCTTTGGAGTCATACAATTGGTATAATTGTCTGAAATATTTACTTTTATTATTATGAATTTATTGTTTTTTTTTTTATTAAATTCAACATCTTTCTTTCTCCTTTTTTCGAAATGAAAATAAATTAAAAATTATGAAGACAATTGTAAAAGTATCGTGTATAAATGAACCATTAGACCGGCAATGTTATATTGATCTGAGTGCTGTCGGATAAGGAAACACAAAGAGCAAAGAATACATGCCACGGTGATGAAAATGTTGTGATGAGCAGGTGGTCTCACGAGACTGAATAAAGTCCAAAATAAGTGTAACTAAGGCACTTTCAAAGGAGCTAAAATTAAAAAAAGGTAGGGAGAGTCGTTTGCGCTTTCTTGGACACGTAATGCGCAGAAGGGAAGACCATATGACCTGACGAAGTTAGTTATAAAGGAAGACAAAAGAGGCAGAGGCCGCCCACCGACTACTTTACTTGGACACGAACCATCCACAATGACTTGCTGACGATGGACTTAACGGCAGAAATGATGGAGAATCGCCAAGAGTGGGGTAAAAGTATCAAGAGAGCTGATGAAACGATCATTTATTCGCATACATACACATATATCTTCACGTTGTATCCCTAACGGGGTAGTCAGAGTGCACGGAGCACCAAGCGTCACGGTTCTTACATACTTCTTTCGCTTCCTCAAATCTCACACACAATAAATTACATACAAAATTACATACATACTAACGATATTTACGTAAGTGTATTTAAAAAGGAATAAATACGGAGACAACAAGAGTTTTTCTAAGAGAGATTTTTCTAATTTAAAACAACAGTTTTTGAAAGACCGCGTGATGCGCGTTTCGCACGCACTGGTGTTAATTAACTTTCATTTGACTGTAGAGAATTTTGTGCATAGAGCATGTCTACCTTAGTTTATATATAGAATTATTTTTTTCTAGCTATAAATCGAAAAACAAACTTTGTCATGATATTTTCTTTATACGGAAAATGTATCCGACTGATTATAATGTAATTCTCATATTTTTCTAACAATGTACATCTTGTTCTCAATGTTCATGACTTGTTTTTAAATTTTTTTAAATGATTTTTTTAGAGATAGGGTGGGAAATAGAAAAAAATACGTGTAATTCTCAAATATTAAAAAACAAGCCGTTTCCCGCCCGCTTCGCTGGGCGTAAGTGAATATTTTGTACGTAATAGTACATTTTTGTTTGAAAAATGGTGAAGGGTCTATGGAGTTAAAAGATAAGTAGCCTATAACCATTTAAAACTAATTCTGCGTCGAATGGTCATGGTCCTATGCCGATCGGTCCAGTAGTTTTCAAGGTTATCGTGGTCAAAGAAAAAAAAACTTTCATTATTTATGTCGGAAAAGACACGGGGCAATTCGTGCCTTTGCAATTCAGCCATGAGAAATAGGTACCTAATCTTACAAGAGGCGAACTACTCCATAAAATACAACGTTAAAGACAAAGTTAATGTGCAAACGACAGAAAACTCTTTGTACCAATTATTACGTAGGTAATTGGAAATTTAATAATGGCAAACGATCCGTCGGAGAAATGCTATCGCACCGGCCGCCGTAGACGTTCTGTTAGCGCGTCATCGGAAGTCGCGCTTTGCCATAGTATAGTCAAATGAGTGCCTTTTATTATTTCCACCGACACGGCCTTCCTGACAACACGCACGTCCTCGTGTGTTCTTCATCTCATTCTCATTCAAATAGAAATAAAACGAAATCAGCACGTCTCTGCAACAAACATCTCTTCATTCTATCACAGACACCCTAAACGTCTTCACATACACCCTAAACATCTTCACATACACCCTAAACATCTTCACATACACCCTAAACATCTTCACATACACCCTAAACATCTTCACATACACCCTAAACATCTTCACAAACATCCTAAACCTCTTCATATAAGTTACGCAATCACAAACATCCCGAACACGCTAACACAAGGTACCAATGATAAACACCCTAAACACTTCCATACAAGTTACGCGTATAACACTCGCTACAGACCTGCGCCTTGCAGTCTGTCAACAAGATGCTACTTAACGTACCTTCATCACGTCATCACATATTACGCGTATAGTACTCGCTACAGATCTGCACCACACGCTGGGGACCAACGCGCATATAGCAAGAGGCAGACAGCGGCTTGCAGCTAGTCAACGAGATGCTACATAACGTACCTTCAACATCTCACACGCCGAATGGTCCCACGACCACCGCGTCACTCTCGGGCTCTATCTCACCCACCGACTCCTCTCTCGTCAACAACACTAGCCGACACGAACTCGTTTTACTTTAAAGCAGACTACATAGTGCTTTCATCGTCACCATGAGTCTTTCACTCCCTTTAGGTACCTTATGCAGACTTGTGGGGTACACGATACTTCAAATTCTTAAAGTTTACTCTTGAACACTCATCATACACCTCATTCGCTTAGTAAGTTTTTCATCTCAATTTCCAGCTCCAACTAAGTCAAAGTCACCCTAATCCACTCAAGCAAACTCAGCCACAAGGCGTTCCCGAATGCCAGATCCACTCCGGCTCGAATCGAAAAGAAAACCCAGACACCGCGAAGAACCGACAAGAAACCCAGCCAGGCACCACTCTTTCAACATCATTCCACAACAGGCCTACCAAAACGCAACGTTCCAGCCCAGTGACTCCCAGTGACGTAGTTGTGCGGCGTATTGAGAATTGATTGGGTAATAAACACAACTGCCTACCTAATGTGACTAGTTTATTTGACCTACACCCCTAGTCTGTACTTTACCTATCTATCTGTTCACGGGGTACCTAACCTACCTACCTACACGCTTCTTCGTGACAACGGAGTGAACCGACAGTGATGTCACGTAAGGACACCTTTGCCAAGGATTTCAGACAACCGAAAACGAATGATCGCTGCCACATACAATAACTCTGTCCACGCGGCCGCCATATTAATTGACTCATTTTCACAAACTACTAGTATTATGCAGCAGATTTTAACAATGACGGTAACATAAAAATATCATTTCGATTATAAATTCTCCTTTAATTATCGCTCGCTATTACATACTACATAGCATACAGACGTACAGGACTTCATGTGTTCCCGTGAACATAACAAAATTCAACTGCAGTTTGAGGTTATTATAGGTTTGGCCTACCTGACGCACGTTGCAATAATTAATCGGAATCAGGAGAAAAAAAGCAGGAAGCGCAGTAAGCTTTTGGTAATCTTTAACAACTATTTACACTGACTTATCAACCATCAGTCGTGAACACATACACACCAACAATCATGGCCCAGTTGCTACCAGAAACGTAGTCGCACATGTCACCCAGGTCATCGACACATCACCTGCCGCCCAACGCACTCTGGACAATAATTAAGAGCGCAGTTACGACTACGTTTAGTGTGTGTATCGCGGCCAAAGTAGTCATGGTATAACATAACCTCCTCCCCTCTCATTAACATCGCACGAATCTAACTGAGAATTTTACCTCGTGACATTTTACGAAAACGTTCATGAGCGTAGGTACTTGTAGATTCGACCACTAATCAAAGATTTCAAAACTTAACGGTAACCTTCAAGCAACTAACTTTAAATGGACTCCCAAACGGAATATTGCGTTAGCTTCAATTACTATCGTCGTTATTTTCCAACACAAAACCACCAACGTTAAATTTAATCAAATTCGATTCATTGCCATCAAATCTAATGTCATAACTAGCGTTCTCTTCAATATTCGTTACCAGGAGTTCCGTCGCATTCGCAACATTGTGTTCATTCCCTAGCCGTATTCAGTTTCAAACACTTAGCTACCCTACTTTAAGTAGAATTCAAAAGCGCTAGCAATGTTTAAACTTGTTTCGGTCATAGTGATAATAGGTTTTAGAGTTTCACGGTTATTAATTAGATCACAACTTTACAATCGTCGGGCTCAACATGGAATAAAATTTTCACACCAATAACTTTAATCATAACCTCCCACGATATTTGCTCGGTACTATACACTCCTGAATCACCAATGCCAGTAATACTAAAACTAGAATCAACGCACAGAACATTGGGCGCTAGAATCAGAATAAAATGCCTACGACTCACCGGGCTGTAGTATCAGTAGTTAACGTAATACTTGCATCCCGCAAGCGTCCACATGTCGATCAGTAGCCGAATTCTCCTTTTACAAAAGACCGTGGATGCGACGAGTAAGGGCGTTAACAATGTGGATAGGCTTTAGCATTTTGTTCACTCGCGATTACACCTCAATCAGACTCACTGGTCCCGTAATCCCACTTCTGATGTCGGAAAAGACACGGGGCAATTCGTGCCTTTGCAACTCAGCCGTGAGAAATAGGTACCTAAACTTACAAGAGGCGAACTACTCCATAAAATACAACGTTAATGACAAAGTTAATGACAAAGTTAATGACAAAGTTAATGTGCAAACGACAGAAAACTCTTTGTAACAATTATTACGTAGGTAATTGGAAATTTAATAATGGCAAACGATCCGTCGGAGAAATGCTATCGCACCGGCCGCCGTAGTCTAACTGACTCTCAGCGTCTCAGCGCCAGCCACGACGTTCCCTTAGCGCGTCATCGGAAGTCGCGCTTTGCCATAGTATAGTCAAATGAGTGCCTTTTAATATTTCCACCGACATATATATATATATATATATATATATATAGAATAAGTAACGGAAAGTAACGTGTTCCTGCGATGACACTAAAAATTTGATTTTTTTTTCTTTAACTTTCTATTTATACCCTCAAAAAATATCACCGAAATTAAAAATCTGGTTTTCGAAATTAACGTCTGTTTTGTCTATTAAATCTTAACATGCAGTCGTAAGCTACATAATATGTTTCTAGACATTTTATCAAAAAGTAGCTGATATAGCTTCAGATTGCACTGTTAAAATTAAATAGCACGAATTCTTTAAAGGCTTCACAGATTCTTTCTACTAGGCACTCCCTAAGGTATAAAAATAAATAGTAGGTACCTATGAAAAAAAATTAAAAAAAAAAAAAAATTACAAATCCTCTTTCAAGTGTTGTTAATCATGTTGGACTTTTTGGCGGGAACGGGAGAAGTGAGGTTGTCATTTTATTCAGATTTTCTATTTTTTACATTTTTGATAGTTTTAAAGCACAAAGGTGACAGTATATTGTGTTTTAAACTTCTGTATAAGTGAAAAGAATGGAGTAGGTCTAAATAAACATGTGTAGCTGAAGTTATCGCGCTCTTCCAAGAAGTCCTTTATAACTTCAGGAATGCCTAATATCACTTTACTGGAGGAGTTTTACGATAAGAAAAAACTAATTTATTTGTGTTCGTCATGAATTATAACAATACTGTGACGTGTACATTGCATTGCCTAACTGTTTAACCCATCAAGCGATTCTACTTATTAAATAATACGCGATATTGGCAAATGCGCTAATTTGTGCGCCATGCCATTAAGAAAGAAAAAAACATCACGTTTAACATCTTTTCAGTTTCTTTTACATGCAGTCGGGCCTTTTGTTTTTTTTAATTAACTTTTTTTAATGTAGCGATAACGTTTTATTGTATGCGAATAATTATTTAGAGCGGTAAATAGTATTTTTTTGATTATTTTTACCAATTTTGAAGTGTTTTTAAATGTACCCCTTCAGTAACAAATTTTTTCAGATATATTATATTTTAAAAATATCTGCTTTAAGTATCTGTAGAATCGTTAGCTTAATCTCCATAGACAATGACGTTAGTTGTACTCCCCAGCCCTTGTAACGTGATAATGTGA
This sequence comes from Zeuzera pyrina, assembly GCA_907165235.1. Lineage (NCBI taxonomy): Eukaryota > Metazoa > Arthropoda > Insecta > Lepidoptera > Cossidae > Zeuzera > Zeuzera pyrina. Next base: position 21,268,314 of record OU015624.1, on the reverse strand, counting down.
TTAATGAAGTCGGCCATCTTGGATTACGGAAATGCAGCCTCTTTATCAAATCCCCTTCAAGATTTCTTACGCATAAAATAGGATTTATAAGTTCATTATACTATAATATACTATGACTGTCATTTTTTTATTTCTCGGCAAAAATTAAAAGGAAACGTTAAAGTTAGAATTAGGACGACAATAATTACAGGTACAATTTTTTAAGTAAATCACACAGCTTTTTATTACACATTTACTTCCATGCTGGTAAAAGGGAAATAGAAATATAAAATTTTCTAGATGCTTATGGTATCTCTCCGAGCAGATCGTCAAAGTCCTAGCTTATTATCAAGCTCAAAGTCTAATACCGACGAGTTATTTAGTCATTTTCATTATACAATTTTTTTAACACCAATTTAAATGTATGTGCAGAGAAGATTATTTCTAGACTATAACTACGTATAGTTTTATCCACAATGATATCGTTTATTGTATTGTGTGAGTTTTCGATCAGTGTACGTTTTAACAATAAAACAGTCGCATTTAAACAAAACCAAAACAAATCATTCCGTGATTCAAATTAGAATTATTAATTAATCACAGCCTTGGGATCTTATATCATTGATATCGTCTTTGTTTTAAAATAGATATATTTTTCCTGGTAAATCTACATTATATTTTCAAAGATGTTTGAGGGCAAAGTTAGAAGTAACTAGTATAAGCCATGGGCTAGCAATCTATCACTATCAGGAGGCTAATTACTTAACTTCCATTGAACGATAATGGACAAAATAAATCATTCATTCCGGCGTTCTCATTGTAAAAATATATCTGATTAATGTTTATCGATAAATCTTAAACGTCAAGTTGATATTTATTTTATTATTCCATCATAAACTTGGCAGAAAGGAAGCCTTACGGGAATCAGCTTTGTGTCTGGTTATATGTGGGTCTGTTACAACCAAAGACTTCTGCTGTATAAACTGAGGTAGACGGGTACATTCTGGAACGTTGAATAGGAGTTAGTTAACACCAGTGCGTGTGAAACGCACGTCACACGATGTTAAAAAAGTGTTGTTTAAGATTAGCAAAAACTTAAATTGCTCTGTCTTACTCTTGTTGTCTTCATTATATATATTATTTTGTTATATCTTCATAATATATAATATATATTATTTTTTTATGTTAGAGGGGACAAACGAGCAAGCGAGTCACCTGGTGAAAAGTGATCACTGCCGCCCATGAACACTTGCAACGTACGGGGAGGGAAAGTAAGGAAAGGAGAGGGGGAGGATGGGCCACCGGTACTCTCACTCACCGAACGAAACACAACAGCAATAGATGCTGTTATTTCACTCCGATATTCTGTGAGAGGATGGTATTTCACCGGGCGAGTCGGCCCAATTTGTGTTGCAATGCAGCATGACTCTACCACACGTAATAACACGTGCCTGTAATATTCTCAATGTGTTATTTCTAGGACGCGACAAAATACAACAACATATTTCTACATAGTGTTTATGTAGTTTCCGAGAATAGCTTATGTCTACCTCGTGTTTTGTAGTCTTCGGTCTCAACCGTTTCACTCAGAGAATATCGAAAGACAGAAGTTAACTTCAAAAGTCGAGTTATCATTTGTGAGGGTTAGTATTATTGGCTTAGTACATACATACATGTCCTCACACTGTATCTCTAATGGGCTATTATACGCCCCAATGGAGATACGAAGTGAACAAGGCTTTGCTTCTCACATACTTTTTTTAGTTAGCTTATTAGAAGGTTAAAAAAAATTTTTTTTAGGTTTCAAACGGTAAATTAAAATTATAGTCCTATAATAAAACGAAAATTAAAAATGTGCAACACGTTATTCTGAGTTATTTTTTAACACTTTCTGAAACTTATGCCTAAAAATTTGTTGATTATTCTTGCACTTTTTGCAAGATTTTGACCGAGGCAAGAATAGAAATAATTTTGGATACCACTATCTTGTAGTTTGAATTTACCGTGAAATCCTCCAGTTCATTATGTATAAGCTCGGTACTTATATTGGAGTTATGCAATTGGCGTGGTTCTCTGAAAGTTTCAAAAGAGCCGATTGAGCGTGAAACACGCATTGACTGAAGGTTTCTTAGCAATTTGAGACCAGTAAAACTTTAATTTTAAAAATGTTTCCTTAGTGCCAATTATTTAATTTTGTGTTTTAGGTTTCGGTTTTTAACTGACTTTAAAAAAAGGATGAAGGTTTACGTTCATTTGTATGTATTTTTTTATGTATGTTTACCGATAACTTCGTCAATTGTGGGGCGATTTCTATGATTCTTTTCCAGTAAGATTTTCTGCTGGGTCCGAGATTATTTCATTTAAAATTAATTGATAATGGAGCTTGACCTTCGAAGATACAACAAATAACGCTAACTGCTTATAAGCTTTATTTAAATTGCTGATTCCTTTGTATATCATTGCGCTCTAAAACTAGAGAAGAAGATAAATGTAGACCTACCATAGATATTTATTTAAAAGAAAGTACAAAAATAACTTTATACATACGATACAAATACCTACATCTGTATATTTTGACAGTTACTGCAGTCAGTGCCAAATCATGTGCAACAACAAAAAGTCTACTAGTTTGATAGGCTTGGCACAGTCATCTACAATTATCAAATTTAAATAGATAGGTCTTTGTACTGTATTTATAAAGTTATCTTGTACTCGACTTTTCATTAGCAAAGGATAGCTATTTTGTACTTCTTTGTACGTGTTTGCATTTTGACCGTTAAAAACGATTACTTAATTTCATCTAACCTAAAAAATATTATTTTACTACCAAAGAGTTCTAAATTTATTAATAAAAAATATGATACTCCCAATTTTATTACATTTTTAAAACAGTATTTTACTGGTCTCATAACATTTTCAACGATCTAAGCTGTCAGAGCTTATAGAGCAAACTTTGGTGTGATTAATTGCGGACGCCATATTGGATTATGGAAACATATTTCGAAAAGGGATTATCTTATACAAAATTCTCGTAATTATCTTCGTTATAAATATATTTTATACGTGATAGTTTCACGCCATCTCCCATTTGGGATGGAAGTAAAAGGCTTTATTTTAAATTAAGTACAGAAGAAGCACCCAAGTGGCAATATTGATTGCAAACACACACAAAAAAACACATTAACGCTACATACATCATGTTAAGTCAAAACAATAGTACAGTCACAAATCCATCCCCTCATTCAAACAAAGCTATTAACATTATGACCGAACATCTGAAAATTAATAAATCGCATGACGATTATTGAGAGCGTTTAAAATTTAAATGATCCTTAACTTTGGAATTACCACGGTTCTACCAAAAAGGAATACCGGAGCATCGTTGTAGCAGGCATCATGTCACGATTCATTGGAGATAATCTCCGGTAATATATATATATATATATAAAATAGGGGGTCAACTGAGGAAGCGTGCTCGTCGCGACCCCTGCCAGCCCTTTTCAGGGCTGCAATTCCTCTTCTGTGCATACCATGCGGGACAACGGCAATTATAATGTTAGGGCGTCCCCCGGAAGCGACGTACACCGGTCTGTCCCCGCTGGTGTGTGCAGAGTGCAGTTCGGCGTTGGGGACCGCCACCCAACACGCTGTGCACCTAGCGGCGGGAAGTGGAGGGAGGAGTGCAGAGTAGCTGCGTGGAATGTGAGAGGTGGGATTGAGGAGAAGATGAATGAAGTGATTGATATTATGGAAGAGAAAAGATTGGATGTGCTATGTTTGAGTGAAACCAAGCGAGGCGGCAGTGAACTTGCCGACTTGCCCGGAGGAGGCATCGCTTTGTGGTCAGGGGTACCACAAGGAGATAGGGGATGCCAAGGGGTAGGCGTTTTACTGTCCTCTCGTATGGTTAATTGTATGACTGAGTATGAATGTATAAATCCCAGACTGCTCTGGGTACGCCTCAAGATTGGGTTGACAAGAATTTTTGTTTTCGCAGTATATGCCCCAGTGTCCTCTGTCGGTTTGGCTGAACTAGAGCAGTTCTGGGAAAATGTTAGAGAAGTTCTAGCGACGGTTGAAGAGAACGAAAGAATTTGATTTGAGTCTGTCCTAGGCAAATATGGAGATAAGAGAGTAAATGATGCTGGTAAGATTGTGCTAGGACTTTGTATGGAAAAGGATCTTTTTGTGGCTAATACCATGTTTGGGCACAAAAGGATCCATCAGTACACGTGGGAAAGAAAGGGTGCGAGAAGTATGATTGATTTATTCCTGGTGGATAGCAGACTTAAGAAGCAGGTAATGGACACAAGAGCGTATAGAGGAGCCGACCTCGGGACGGACCACTTTCTGGTGATAACCAGAATAAGGGGTCTGTTCGCAGCATGGCGACATCGCGTAGTGTCCAAACCTGCAGCGGTTAGCCGTATTAAAAGCTGGAAACTGCAGGATGCGACCACCAGGAATGAATATGAAAGGGTATTATCCAGTAAGCTTGATGATAGATTGAAAGTGATGAGCGAGGATGTTGAAGAATGCTGGCAGAACCTTAGAGATAGTATGGTTGAGGCTGCGAAAGAAGTGTGTGGAATGAATAAGATTGGGAACGGCAAAAAGCGTGATGTGTGGTGGGATGATGAGGTGAAAGTGGCTGTGTATAAGAAAAAGAAAGCATGGCGAGACTACCTTGCTACTAATGACTGTGGTATGAAAAATTTAATGAAAGACAGGTATAAGCTGCAGAAAGCAGAAACGAAGGCACTAGTGAAAGAGAAGCGTGAAAGGTGTAGGGTGTTAGATGAAAACAAGATGTCGGACAACTTCGAGGAAAATTCCAAATTATTTTGGAAAGAAGTACGTAAGATCCGAAGTGGTCCGGCACCTTGCAGAATGAATAAAGTGCGTTCGAAAGAAAACAACCTGCTTACAAATAAAAAGGATGTTCTGCAGCGATGGAGTGAATACTATGGAGAACTGTATGAGAGTGGCGACTCCGTCTCTGATACTGAGAGCGATTCTAATGAATTGCCACACTCAGGCCAGGGACTGGAGGATGCCATTAGTATGAAAAAGATTGTGAAAGTGATAAGAAGTTTGAAATGTGGAAAGGCTGCGGGAATTGATGAGGTGACTGCTGAGATGATCAAGTATGGTGGTCCTAGGGTCTGGGATGCCTTCTGTGCACTCTGCAACCTTTGTTGGCAGAAGGGGGAGGTTCCAGAGGACTGGCGCACGGCAGTCATAGTACCTCTATATAAAGGGAAAGGTTCCTACCTAGACTGTGCGTGCTATAGGGCCATCAGCTTGGTCAGCTTAGCGAGTAAAGTCTATACTAAAGTATTGACTGAACGTATGAAAGGTGTCGCAGAAAGATATTTGTGGGAGGCGCAAGGTGGATTCAGGAACGGTAGGGGTTGTATGGATCAGATTTTCTCGCTTCGCGTTATCGTGGGAAGGTTTCTGGCTTTAGGTCGGAAAGTTTTCTGCGCTTTCGTGGATCTAGAGAAAGCATTCGATAGAGTAGTGCGGAAGAAATTGTGGAGTCTTCTGCCTGAATATGGCGTGGAGGGCTCCTTACTGCAGGCTGTGAGGTCATTATATCGAGACCACAGAGCCTGTGTAAGGATAGACGGTGACATGTCGCCCTGGTTTGAAGTCTGTTCTGGTGTCAGACAGGGCTGCGTGATGTCTGCCTGGCTATTCGTGCTGTATTTGGACAGTTGCCTCCAGAGATTGAAAGGTAATATGAGTGGTATGGGATGTGGTGACACAGTGGTAAACTGCCTATTGTACGCTGACGATGCTGTGCTAATAGCACCATCAGAAGCAGAGTTGCAGACACTAGTCACGTGCATGAAAGAAGATTGTGAAGTAAAAGGATTGAAAATGAATGTGAACAAAACTAAGGTTCTGGTGTTTGAAAGAGAAGCGGAACAAACGAAATGTGTGATTAGTGTAAATGGAAAATGTCTAGAACAGGTGAATGAAATTGTGTACCTGGGGAGTGCGTTTTCGAGGGATGGAAGATGTGAGTTGGATGTGGAGAGACGGGTAGCAGCCGGCAATAAAGTGAACGGTGCTCTGTCCGCATTAGTGGGTAGTGTGAATATATCTAACACTGCTAAAATGGCCATCCACAATGCGGTGTTGGTGCCAACTTTGTTGTACGGCAGTGAGGCCTGGATATGCCCGAAATCGAGTGAAAGTATGATAAATGCTGTGGAGATGCGGTCTCTCAGAAATATGTGCGGTGTCACGCTTGCGGACAGGATAAGCAATGATGAGATACGCAGTATGACAGGGTTGCACAACAGTGTTATTGTAAGAATGAAGAAAGGAATGCTTAGATGGTTCGGGCACATGGAAAGAATGAGTGATGAAAGACTGACGAAGAAAATATACAGAGCAAAAGTGAGTGGTAAAAGAAGCCAAGAAAGACCAAGGCTGACTTATGAAAATCAAATAGCCAGAGTGTTAGCAGACGGAAATGTCAAAAGCACTCGCATACCTAGGCGAAAATGTGTGAGGAGAATGATGAGATTTGAGGAAGCGAAAGAGGTGTGTAAGGACCGCGACTCCTGGCGCTCCGTCCTCTCTGACTACCCCGTTGGGGATACAGCGTGAAGTTATGTTATGTTATGTTATGTTATATAAAATAAATACATAGGCAATGTAACAAAAACAAAACACATCTTTACTCTGTATCCCTAACGAGGTAGTCAGAGAGGATGGAGCGCGGTGTATGAATAATTGCGCTGCAAGTTTGTTTAGATTTAGATTGTATTTCGGAGCACTGATTTTATGAACCTGACCGTTAAAGCGGCTAAAAATGAAATTTTACTTCAACTTTCGACTGATATTTTTGTATATCTGAAAAAATAACTAAGTCTAAGGTAACGATCAAAGCTCGTTTTTGGGTTGAAAGATAATCGTAAAATGGAACTTTTAATTAAAAAGTCAATAATGCACATCTAGTTTTATACACATACATGTATATCACACATCCAGTAAGACCTATTAACTTTAAATTTTACTGGAGGGGTGTTAGGTATTTAGGGCCAAAAGTAGAGAAGAATTTTACATTAGTCATATGCCGTATGATCTTAAATTACGACTTATCATCATATACCTACCGTATTCTTTCTAATACGATACGACCCAGGTCACAAAATCAGTGTTATGTCTGAGGTATTCTTATTGTTATATCAGATCTATAAAGACATAATAGGTCGTAGAAGTCGCCTAGAGTTTGCTCGCTTTGTCACTCGAATGAGACTTTCATGTTCTTACATGAAACAACTATATCTAGTTGTTTGTGTTCTAAAATTGAAGTATATTTAAACAGCTCATGTACATTCCTAAATTCCATTGCAGGCACAACCACGCGGACCTATTACGGATTGATAGAAACTGTTTCTTTTCAGATGCTTTTTAACTTTGCTACCGTTAGTTGGATCGAATGGGATATATAATTTTTTATTGTTTTGAAAGACAATTATACCAATTGTATGACTTAAAACTAAACACTAAACTTGTAGAAAACTGTAAACTTATAACAATAAGCAGGAGAAGCACCTAGCAACACGCAGACAGCAGACACATATTTATGGAGAATTCGTTTTTTGAACGACTTGACAGGGAATCGAACCCAAGAGCTTTCTTTGGCTTGGAAAGCAGACATTTTGCTTCTCCGCCTACACGTCAGACAAGGTATGCATAAGTATCTATGCACCTAGGAATACATGGCCCGTTTTTATAACAACATCAAAATTCTTTTCGTGGAGATTTCTTTATTATGTACGTAATAATATATTAAAAAATAGTAAAAAAATGTAGTCAGTGCTTTAATATAAGATTTCAAATTTTATTACTCTATCAGAATGGGCCTACTTGGCATGCAGTCGGGTTAAAAGCCCAATCAAAAAGAAACAGCACCTGTAAGAGCCATCAAAACGAGCAAGCTTTAATATCAAAGCACATTACAGCCGAGTTATTGCGATAGGCTTGTGAGTGACACACTGACATCTAAGATAGTCAACTCTCTTTTAAAATAATACCGGGTTACTCTACTTGGGGCCTAATGGCCTAAAGTTCATATGAGATACGAGTTAACAATACGATCGCCGGAATTGATGAAATAATATGTCCGTGCCGTCAATGTTGGTTACATTAGGCCCCTGATCGAAAGAATCCAAAACTACAGTGGTACACAATCAGGTGCAGTTCTATTATAGTGACATGTTCTGTTATTTATCTGTGTTTCATGCATATTCATTAATCCACGCCGTTCTGGGAGAGAAAGAAAAATATGGAGTTGGTATCCCAGCTATTTATTCTATAGCATATATAGTAGGACTCTTATAAAGGTGATATCGAAATTATTGAACTTAAGAACTTGTGTAATATACAAATAACGTCATATATACAATAAATCGATTTACGATTTATTACAATTAAAATATTACGAGACAACTATCATTATCATCGTCTCTTATCATTAACTCTTATCTACCTAATCAAGTATAATATATTATTCAATTATAATGTCGCGACAAGTTTTTAATACCGTTAAATTAATTATAAACACAGAAAAAGTTAGAATTTTAGGTACTTTTTTTTTCTTTCTTCATGGCATGGCGCACAGATTAGCACATTTGCTATGTCACGTATTAATAAGTAGAATCGACATGAAGCACTTTCGAAGTTTTCGTTTTTTCTTCTTATCGTAAAACACCTCCAGTTATGTGATAGTAGGCTTTACTGAAGTTATAAAGAACTTCTTAGAAGAGCGCGATAACTTCAGATACACATGTTTATTTAAACCTACTACATTCTTTTCACTTACACAGAAGTTTAAACCACAATAAATATATTATCACTTTTGTACTTTAAAACTACAAAAAATTAAAAAAATAGAAAATCTCAATTAAACGACAACCTCACATCTCCATTTCCCGCCAAAAATTAAGGTACTTATTTTATTCTTTTTGTAATCGACATTTACGGTGGTTTGCACCTACTATTTAAAATCGATTTAAGGATTTGACGTCTCGCTTGCACCAATTATTAAATAGTTCGTGAAAGCGAGATATCGATTCCTTAAAGTGAGTTTAAATATTTGGTGCAAGCCACCCTTAATCTTTGGTTTAAATAAAAGTCTGTAAAAAGTTTTTATATCTATAGTTCATTTTGACTGACCTGTTGGCGCAGTGGCAAAGCATCTGCCTTCCAAGCTAGGGTCTCGGGTTCGATTCTCAGTCAGGTCAATTTATAATAATAATAATAATTTTATTTCGAATTTTTTATTCACAGGTGTTAATAACAAAAGTCTTAACCTAGTGTTAGTAAAAAGTTAGGTACATATTTACAACGTAACAATGACTGAGCTGAATGGTGGACGCGGGTACGTCGGCTCGCGCACGGCGTGCAGGCTCACCCAGCGCGCCAGTTGAGGCGAGTCCCAGCGCTGGGCCAACGCGTTCAGAATTTAGAATTCAGCGAAAATTTAGAGTTCAGCCAATTTAGAAAACGAATTTTTCTAAATTGGCTTGCAGTTTGGGTGTCACTGGGAGCTCCCCTAGAGTTCATTGTGTAGTACCCATAGCACAAGCTTACAGCTTAGTTTGGGGTCACACGAGTTGTGTAATTGTCTGGAGTATTATTATGTCTGGAGTAATATTTTAGGAAATCTTGTTGTAACTACTAACATACCTATCCAATGATAATTAAATTATAAGTGTGCTGAATTTTGAGCGGTGAGGACGCAAGAAAACTATTTTCAGTTTATTCTATAGTATATCAATAAAAATATAATTAGCTTACTTTAATACAACTTATATAGTGTTTATTTAGTTAAGATGCTGTTAGCTTCCCTATGTAACAAAATAAAAATAAAATAAAGTCAAACGTCAATTCCGATAGTCTGTTTTAAAAAAATGTGTGGAAAGACATGGCTGAACCACATTATTATTGATGTAGTCATTGGTTCAATATACAGGATTTTTAATCTTTTAACGTTTGAATTGGCATTGAAACGAACAAACAACTTGTTTTACTTAGTGTCCACTATTATGAAAAAGAGCTCAAAATATAGTGATTATTATTCTCTATGAGGTGGCGACTAACATTAAATATTTCGCAGTGATTGCTAACCTAAGTGTTTGTATAACACGAATATCACGCGCGACACATCAAGCGCGATGTGAAAACTGACCGATTAAACACTGCTTATACTGGTAGCACATTTTGTAATATATACACCAAATGATTTTGAACTTTGCTCCCTAGACACAGGGCATATTACAGGGTTTATTAAGTACTGGGTGTCTGTAATAAATGTGCTGCGGATAGAATTATTACCCGAAAAAATATTGCGTGCTGCGAAAATTGTTGCTCTGTAACGATTCATTATGTGAGTTTAACGATTTATGTAATAAAGTGAAAACGTGGGCTGTGTTTGTGAAAAAGGAAATATAATTAAGTTGGTGACATTGTTATATAAAAATATTATACCTAAATGTAAATACAGATAAGCAATAATATTATGTGCAAGATTTTTAGCATAATTTTTTCTTGCTGTATACCTACTACAAACTATAATTTAACTTTGAATTCGATAGGGTGATTTAACGTTTTCAAAGTAACCAGTTCTTGCGATTTTTTAAATAGTAATGTTCTCCTATTTCGACTTCATTATTATTAGTCCGTTAGGGGTTGCTCTGCGGCGTTATCCGCATGAAAAGTTATTTCTGAATCATTCCTTTCATGATATAGCGGTAGCATAAAATTTATGAGTTTATATATTAATAAGGCAAACGGATAAAATAGTAAAAACATGAAAAATAAAATTTATTCGAATTATTTAATAGGTACATTATGAAATGGCGATGCCTCGCACAGCCATATAGACACGAAGTTAGATAATAAATCAAATATTAGATCGATTTAGTTGAATCGATATCGACACAGTTCTATCACTCGACAACACTATTTTACTTGGTCACGTTATTTAGAACAGTGACATATTAAAACGTTAAATAACTCTATCGAATTAAATGTTAAATAATCGATTTTAAAATCCATGGATTTTTCTAGAAAATATTAAACTGTCATACTCATTGACAAAACTTATCGTAGTCTTTAGTTTACAGAAAACGTCGATTTAAAATACATTGTTGTGTATTTAGTCTAGAAAAATATGTTTATCACTAAGTTACTGCAGGATAGACGATGAAATCCAAGTATAATACTAATTATGCCATAGCTAGAAGTCTTAAGCGTAAACGTAAGTAGTTGCATTCTAACGTACATTTAACACGTTCCCTGCACAAGCGATATTAATAAACTTTCATAAGATAGGACGCCGACGATATTAGGTAACTCTTAAACTATCTCGCGGTGTACATGATTACTAGGACAATTCTTCTATAGAGTATTAATAACTTTTAATATCAATATATTAATGTGACGAAAGAGGTCTAACAATACTTTCGTCATTCAATCAATCAATATATCTATCCTTATAACTCAAGACTACACTTTTTCAATATGAAAACCTTGCGCCATCGACGTACTGTTTTTAACTTAACGTTTTTGAATGAACTCCTCAATAAAAAAATCAAATGCACAAGACTCGTGGAACGTATCAAACTGGCAGTTTCTTATAATATTCCTCGTAAGCCTATAAATAAAATATTCAGCAAATCTCGAAGCAGAACTAATCTAGGTCACCACACAACTTTGGCTAGATGTTATGATAATTACAGTCTGTTCAGTAAAAAATGCTGTTCTCCTGATATTTTTTACGACTCGTACCATAGATTTAAACGTAAACTACTCAGTTTATCGTCTAAATAATTATATGTATGTATGTATTTATTTTTTCCCTTTAATATTTTAAAATGTTTGGAACTTTCTACTTGTTGCTCATCGTTGCGATGTAAAAGTTGTGCACGCCTGTATTGGTGCATATACTAGAGTAATTAAAATGTAATGTCTTTTTTATATTTTTGTGCATATGTACTGTTGGTGTACCTATTATCAAATAAATAAATATGTGTAAAGAAAGTTATTCGCCCGTCATTTAATTTAAACTTACCGCGCATTGACATGACAGCTCGGTCGACGTAGCTGGAAAGTATAAAGGAGTATTCTGTGGGTTGAAGAGAGAGGTTATGTTTCATTGAAAGACTGTACGCAATAAATTTAAAATATAAATGGAAAGTGTGAAATAGTAGCTTTAAATGTAGTTTCTCTTTTCAGGTAAGATAACAATACTTCTGTTATTACTTTAAAGAAATAATGTTCCATAAGATTGATAGGGTAAGCAATATTTAACGTCTAATAAAAAACTTAAAATATTGTCTGTTCAGAGCAACGCAATTTAGTTTTCATTTCTCACAGTATTAAAACACATTATATCTATGAAAGTATATCAATTGTACAAAGATATGACTGTACTGAGGACAAACGGTTCTTAGTGGCCAAAATGAGTCAACGTTAGAAGAGAGGCTTTTTAGGCTTTACTGCTATGAATATATTAATCAATAACAATGTTTGTGGTATTACGTAAGACATTTATTGTCTTGTCATAGTTCGTACCGTTTAATTAACATATTATATTCAATAAACTAATTTCGTGCTAATTCGCATTAACATTAAATTATCGAAAAGCGAAGCGCGTGTTAATTGTAATTAACAAATGGAAATACAGATAATATAATTAATCAAACAGCTATTATAAATAATTTTAGCAATCGGATCAAACTATTAGTGTTCATATTCTTGAGGTATGTTCTATGCAGTAATTGTACTAAGAAAATAGGTAAAAAGATTTTGTAAACAAGTTACTAACGTACAGGCTTCAAAATTCTATAAGGAATACATAACAAAAATCCTTGGTCAAGTACATGTTCGACAAAGGCGCTGTTTTTTTGTAAAACAAATCAAATTTTATTTGATTTACAAAATCTCTAGATCTTCGGTTATGATTTTACTGTAAACTTCGAGAAAGGTTTTAAACAATGCGTAAGTCCTAAGTAAGTCGTAAGTAAATGTCCTATCAGGCTAAGCATCACTATTAATGTAACTATAAACTAAAATAAAAATATACAGTGATTTCTTAACTAATTTGGTTTTTAATAGAAAAAATAAAATAAAATGAGCAATGGAATTTCAAGGTAAAGTTTCTGACGCGCATCCATAGCGAAATTATTTCCTTGTTAGTTGCAATTGCCGTTTAGTTCTGTGCAGCCAAAGCTTATTCGTTACTGTAACATTATATTACCTTGCGTCTAAATGCATAGTAAGTAGGTACGTACCTTAATAGCAAAATTTTGTGGTCATGTATAATGACATAAAATACCGTGGAGAAGTATTCGTTTTTATTTTTATTTTATTTTCGTGTGTAACACAATTTCATATTTATAAATGAAACCTGTAACTGCGATTTATATGTCATACACCAAAACGGGATAAAGTAATGTGGTACCGTTTAATTACACTTTCTGACTTTTTAAAAATAAAAGAACAATGTGATCTTTAATCACATTGTTCTTTTTTGTTTACATATCAGTTTCTCTAATAATAATAAGTTGTTTGAGTTTCGCATAAATATTGTAACATAACTTTTCAAAAGATTAACATTTTCATTCAATTTATATAATTCTTATTTTATGAAAGAATTTGTTTGTACCACTTGAGGTTTTCAAAATATTTCATACCTATTGCATAAATACAACAAATTAGGAAATACTATGGAAGTGTAATTTAGAACAGTTACGGCCGAAAAACACGGTACCGCGAGTCTGATTCAAATACTTCGAAACACGAAAGGTCGCAAACTCAACAGTCAACTTTCAAAATGAACTCTATTTTAAACCCGCACGATCTTTATTTAACTGTAGCCTAGGATTGAAAACGTTTCGTATTACATTCTAAAGTCAACGGTGACTGGATGCCCGGCACACGTGATCACTGATCATGTGATGATCGCACGGTATAGTGTTAGCAAGCGCGAATGTTTTTATGCATTATGATGCATCGCAACGCAACTTATTCGTAATATTTATTTACTTATCTTATTTACGTGAAGTTAAATAGTTCTTCATTTTGATTCTCGCATGTGGGAAAATATTTAAAAAATATTTTAAAAGGTAAAAAAAGCACATTTACAAGTTCATCTGAATTCTATTTACGAGTTTTTGATGTGATATGTTACTTTAGAGCGTAAGTAATTTACTTAGTCTGTGTCTTGTAAAATTTAATAAAGAGTCTTTTTTTTATCAAATATTTCAGAAGAGCTCGTGCTTGCTCGTGATTCTTTTCTGCTTGTTTATTTTTATTAACTGTAATTATGTCTATTCATTCTACAGTTTTTAAGAAATATCGATTTAGAATCTCTGCAAAATTTCAGTCTTCAATTAGATAACATGCTATGCCACTACATCAAGAATAGATTTTTTCATTTTCAAAATGTATGGAGCTCACCCTATTGGCATTAGTTGGTAACCAGTCATCATCTCTTCTTTCTAAGCGAACTGCTTTAATCCACCGTAACTACCTAAGCTCATTTTCGGTAAAATTAAAGGAATAAATTTATAATTTACAATTCTGTATAGAGAATTCCCATACTTATCATACAAATACCATAAAAATATCTCACATACTAAAAACTGGCTGGCTTCTAGTTGCATAATACAGATCGCAACATTTTAATTTAATTTCTTGTAAACGTAAAATTATTTTATAAACATGTGATAACTTATCATATCACGACTTCTTTCTGTCTTCTACACCACTTAACCACACAGGAGGTCATTTTTAACTTACATTTCGCCAGTTTTCAACAAACCCATTTTATTTACGACGGCTGACTGTCACTGAGCGCACGGTAGACTAAGTAGCGCGTTGATTGTGGTTTTTTAGCTCTGCCCACTTGATTGGGGTTTGCGTTGTGTCATATTTTTAAATGAATGCGAGTTCCACAGTATTTCCGAATTCGTTGGATAAATGGAGCACTTAATTCACCAAGAGAAAAAAATACGGAACTGCAAATAATTATTGAGTTACCTACATTAGAAAACATTGTTCGTATATTTCTAGGGTTATCACGAAATATTTGGGAAAGAATTACAGTGATAAATAATTCAAAGTACAGATAATGCTTAGGGGGAAAATGTCCTATTTTATTTTTATTACATTATTTTTGTGCTCAGAGAAAGCAATGATATTGGCATCATATTTTTGTTAGGCGACTATGTGACTGGAATAACGAATGAACACCGAATGTGTGTTAGTGAGAAAATGCAACAGAAGACAGAATAATTATATTATATGAGACTCTGGTAGGCTGTAAAGACCGTGTTGGTTTTTGATACAATTTTTTTTCTTTTATCTTCTTCTCTTTTATATTTTAGCCACTCGTTTCGTATTCATTAGAAACATTTCTGCCATTCTCAAGTCAAAAAGTGGTGTATCTCTTAAGTAAAGTGTCTGTCTTTTTATTTCTAAGTCCCTAACACTCTCCAGTAAAGTGATAATAGATACGCTTTACTGGATTCAAAAAGGACTTCTTGGAAGAACGCGAAAACTTCAGTTACACATATTTATTCAAACTTTCCAATTCTTAACACTTGCACAGAACTTTAACGCACAATATACTATCACTTTTGTACCTTAAATCTCCCAAAAACGTAAAAAATAAAAATCTAAATAAAAAGTCATCTTCACTTCTTCCGGTCTCGCTAAAAAGTCTTCTTTTATCTCTGTAATTTTATACACTTGTCCCTCACGTTTAAGACTCATTGATGGTCAGTTAGAAATGAATATTCCAGGCAATCGTATCTATTGTGTGACTCTGAACTAAACCCTGGGCTTGTATTATGGATACCGCAAAACGAACTGGGCGAGTATTCGGTTACACTCAGACTTTAAAAAGTCCTGGCCGGGAATCGAACCCAGAATCTTCAGCTTAGAAATTAGAAGCATGTCCACTATTTTAAAGAGACAGTCTTTGGGTTATTACAATGGGAAGGCTGGAATGGATTAAATTATTACTATTTCCAGTTAATGAAATTCACACAATTAGACTCTTGGCTGGAAATTGAAATTGGGAGCTTCAGGTTAAAATTTATACGTAACTTTTTGTCACAATGAACCATTAGAAAATGTTTAATCTCAGGGAATGCCTAGAAAAGGATTGTGCACAAAACTGAAGCAATTGACTTAGAGCCATTAATGATTACATTGGTCAGGTGTATACCTGTCGATCGCATATCTCTCTTATAAAATAGCAAAAAAAACCGTCTGTGCACTAAAGTTGAGAGAGAGAGATGTCATATCTCATAAGTTAAACAAAAAGTTCTAATATCGCATTCCAGAGACAAGTCGTTAAGATATAACATTTTAATCGACGTGCTCCTTATGCATACACATATTCTTCAGGTACCGCTTGTCACGAGTAGCAAGCACTGCTAAGCGTATCCCAAAAATTTTTGGAGTAGATTTCATAAAACAGATAAAGCATTTTAAATACGAATCCACGCATCGTTCACTAAAACTCTTTGTAAGTGCGTAAAAGACGCCTGAAAAAAAAATTGTGAAAATATACAACATTTGTACAATTATTTGTAAATGGACTCCCACATATAGGTTATTGTGCATCTGTGCAAAATTTTTACACATGTCATGTATATTTAACATTGTAATATCAAGAAATGGCAAGTAGATAAACGAGCTAGCAAATTCGAGTAAACTCATTATCAAGCAAACTGGTCTTCTTGGAAATGAAAGCATTTAAACGAGTGAATTCCCTTTATTGTGATGGACAAAGCCGTTTCACAGTGACATTAAACAAGCGATTGCAATAGTAAATTTTGGGAATGGCTCGCTGGCGGTCGGTTTTTTAAAGCCCATATAAAATCGCGATGTGAGAATAATTACTGTAGACTGCAGTTTACGACTGCCGATGTTAATCGCTGGAGTGCTTTTTAATTTTCGTAGTTTTTCGATTGCCCATTCTGTCGACGTTTTTGTCATTCGACAGTGTATCACGAGCTTTTTAATGAGAATCTCTGTTTGAGCAGTTTATTTGAGTTTGGTTTATGTAGACAAAGAATGTTACGAGTATATATCGTACATATTTGCCGGAAAAGACATGGGGCAATTCGTTCTCTTGCGACTCAGCTATGATAAATAGACACCTAATCTAAAAAGAGGTGAACTACTCCATAAACTACCACGTTAAGACAAAGTTAATGTGCAAACGACAGAAAGCTCTTTGTAATAATTTTTACGTAGGTAATTGCAAATTTAATAATTTCAAACGATCCGCCGGAGAAATGCTATCGCACTAGCCGCCGTAGTCCAACAGACTGCCAGCGCCGGCCCTGACGTTCCGTTAGCGCGTTGTCCCTTCCAAACCAGAAGTCGCGCTTTGCCTTAGCATAGTCAAATGAGTGCCTTTTATTATTTCCATCGAGATAATATGTATATTATTCTGATAAAAATACCTATATAATTAAATTTAACAGTTACTGAAGTCGGTGCTAAGCCTACGAAAGTAATAAACCTTCTGTTGTTGCACATTGATTTGGCATCGATAACTGTAATTATATAGGCAATTGTACTGCTTTTATAAAATTATTTTTGTACATGAGTTTTTATTAGTAAAGGATGGGTATTTTGTACTTTTCAGTGTTTGTTTTGGAAATCGGTTTAATTTTTTCCTAAATTTTTTTTTGGACAGGGCGTCAAGATAACCGAACTCATCGTGTTCGAGAAATCGCAATGCATGTAAGATCTCAAAGGGGACCAACGTGTTACGAATGCGGCAAGAGAGGACATCGCATCAATCGTCCTTGTAAAAGGTCCAGAAAAACGACAGCCGGGACGCAAGTGAACGCCGAGAAGTTAAACTTAAAACAGCCAGGGCTGCGGGGCAAGCGCTGGCTCATCAAAGGCAAGCCTTTATTGTAATAGTCTCTCAGATGCGTACTGGTAACAGCCTGAACGTTGAAGGAGAGTTGAACGGAAATCCGCGCAGCTTCACACTGAACACTGGGTTATTAAGGACTATTGTTAAACAGGAACTAATGGTGTAAAGGATCTTCACATTGCTGGTTACAGACTGTCACGGGCCCGCCAGTGTTTGTCCTTGGTGAAATAAATGCGACATTGAAAATGGGTGATAAGACCGTAACAATATAAATATATAAATCATTGTGGCACCTCATCAACAGCGTAACGTATTTGTGTAAATTCTATGAGCTAAATTTAGTTTTATGCTTTAGCAGTGGGAACAGAATGGAGGGAGATGGCGTTACGAATATGTGGCGTCAAAACTTGTCGAAGCGCAGCACATTGCCGAAGAGATGAAACTTATTCCGATTCTGTTTCCACTACTTGAATTGAAAAGCTAACCTACATTTTCCCGTTAATTTCAAATGTTTTGCGCAGTTTTGTTTGTGATTACTAAACCTATTTTTTAATTAGGTTACTGAGAAATTTCCAAGCAGTCTATTGCGTAAAATTAAACCATGCCTTGTGTAACCATGTGCTTGTACCATGTATACTACACAATGAATCGGGAGAGTAATCAGTAATGCCCAGACTCCAACAAATTATAATAAAGTTCCTTTCGAAAATTAATTATTAATAAATTTTAAAATTATTTTCTAAAATAATTCTAATAGGATCAAATACACCTACATACGCGTTTGAAGCCTCAGCTTGTAAGATATTTGCATTAATCACCTCGCCAACTGGTCAGTCATATCAAAAGTCAGTTCTTTTTTTGGGTTCTGAAGCGAGAGCGGCTAAAACAGAATCCTTACTATTTCGTCATGTCTGTTTGCTTATCTGTCCGTCAGTATGTTCAGCGCCGATTTATTTCATTATTTACAAGTTCTGAAATGAAATTGGCTGTAGAGAGGTAAATTGAAAACCCACGCCTAGAAACGAAAATAAAAAGTAATTGAGGAGTGATTTTTTATTTTCGTTTCTAGGCGGGTTAGGGTTCGGTTTTTAAATTTGCCTTCTACTTTCTTCAAAATTGTTGCGGTATTTTACTGTACCGTATTACGGCACAGTATCGTACGGTATTTTACGGTATTGCGGTACAGTGTAACGCTCTCAGGTAAGCTGCATTTTTAATCAATTTTCGGAGCTATTTTACTTTTAGCGTAAATTATGTTATAGACATTTCTAAAAGTTGTTGGCCGTACAGGCAGTGTTTACCATTGATATGTAATAATATGTGGAAGCATGATGAGCAGAAAATAATTTATAGTCTGTGAGTAAATAAAATAAAATGATAGATTGTTGTAATCCAATATTATAAAAGTTTGTACTAAAAAGAGTAAATGAAAAAATACAGAATTTTATTAATGGAATCTTTCTTGTTCACTCAACAAGCTGTAATGTTTCAGACTTGCATAGTGTTAACGCCAAATAATATATATCTTATTTTGTTCTACCCGCAATAATTTTGTTATGTCATTCTGTCCGCTGCATCTTTCCTGCTAATTGTTATTAGTAGTCTACGATCGACCTCTGACGTCGCCGCGCGTTGGTCGTAGTACCGTCCGCACCGCTTCGGTCACTTTTGACCACACCCACATTGTTTGGGTTCCGCGCCGCTCCACTTCATTATTTAATTACGCAAAATACAGTCCACTTAATAAGAAGACCGCTGCACAAGAAAGGCCGAGAAGAAGCGCTGCCAGACCCAGGATCACGACAGGACGCGTCATCCACACCTCCGAACATCTGAGGTATAGGTCGTAGTTGTCTGGTGCAGCACTTTTGAAGGTACGCTTTTCTTGTCATAACTATAACCAGCACCTCACCCCGCCAAGCGCGTCGGTGTTACCGGCTGTATTGCTCAGCCGCCATTGGCGTGCACACATAGTATACAATAAATAGATTGTACATTTCAGCCAAGGTGAAATTTATATTAAAACTGTAACATTTCATACCTTATAATGTTCTTATCATAGTCCAATTCATAATTATAAAATTAAAATTCAACTATATCCTATTTTTTCATTTTTGACCATAATGTAAACCACCCATTCCCAAAGTGGGCGTTAACGCCCCCCTGTGGGCGCTGCAGGCCTAAAGGGGGGCGGTAAGAGACCCAGAAAAAATATGGGGGCGTTGTGTAGAGGCCTGGGGGGTGATTTGTAATTTCATTTAGCTAGGAGGCATCTTAGACAACGACTGCATGAGGTCTCGACTCAGTAGACAAAATAAGTTTGGGAACCTAGAATTGTAAACAAACAAAAAACTAGCCAAAATTTCGCCGAGTTTTCACTGTTCGCTCGTCCAGTGTATTACACGTAGCACTCTAATGACAGTGCGTTTCTCTTTATGTATACGAAACTTGAAATATTACCAAATAATACTAAATATTATTCAATACAGTACAACATTGAAAACATTTTGGTTGTTCGTCAAGCGTTTTGTTTTTAATTTGCTTGTCATTTAAAGGTTGCCTATATACCTAGATCAAATTAGTGTCATAAATCAGTTCACTCAGGGTCACTCTAATATGTGAATGACACAATTCATCGAAATGCAAGATTAAATAATAACAGAAGAATATCATTATTTTCAATGTGCAAACAATAATAATCTCCTATTCTTCATTTTTAAGTGTTTTTTCAAAATACAAACTTTTAAAAAATGAAGAAAGGAATGCTACGATGGTTCGAGCAAATGGAAAGAATGAGTGATGAAAGACTGACGATGAAAATCTACAGAGCAAAAGTGAGTGGTAAAAGAAACCAAGGAAGACCAAGACTGACTTATCAAGATGAAATAGCTAGAATGTTAGCCGACGGAAATGTAAAAAGCACTCGCATACCTAGGCCACAATGTGTGAGGAGAATGAAGAGGTTTGAGGAATCGAAAGAATGTAAAGACCACGACGCTCCGTCCTCTCTGACTACCCCGTTAGGGATACGGCGTGAAGTTATGTATATGTATGTATGTGTCTACGAACTTTTACATTTATCATGACTTCCATTCATGGTGGTTTTTATTGAAGCACAAACAGACAGAAGTTCTAAAAATGTTTTGTTTTACTAATAACTAATAAGTAGGGCAACTGAATCAATATTTTGCGAACTAGTCCATCTTTAGTTACGTTATAAATATCATAGCCGCCACATTTGTTTACATTTAAGATAAAAATGAAAAAATAGGATATACAGATAATTACTGCAGTTCGTCATGAGACTGTAGTAGTACAAAGGAGGTTTGCATGATGAATTATTTTAGACTATGTCAATCCTGCCTGCGATGTACACCGACGTGTTTATTTAGAGTGATTAATGCTGGCTTGGTGGAGGACCGTGCACGTTACCCGCCAACCTAGCGTGACAATTAATTTTGTAAATGCTCGCAGTACTAAGTTGTTGACACGTACGGTTCGTGCGGTATGTTTGCCTTTTACTTAATCTTGCTCACGTGATTGTACAGGTCTGATGTTGATGTATCTAGTTTATAACGAAACTCAGAGGTTAATACGAAACGTAAGGGACCGTTCAAGTACTATATGAACAGAATTTTAGTCATTTTTAACACCCCATGTCAGCGAAGTAAGCAAATCCAATAGCCTAAAACCATCTACAATCCGCATCGAATAGTCAAAGTACCATACCGTATAGTATTCGGGTAATTGAAGGACAAAGAAAAAATAATTTTCGTTACATGTATGAAGAAGTCAAGTCAAGAAGTATACGGAAATGTCAAAAGCACTCGCATTCCTAGGCGAAAGTGTGTGAGGAAAATGATGAGATTCGAGGAGCCGAAAGAAATATGTAAGGACCTCGACCGCTTGGCGCTCCGTCCTCTCTGACTACTCCGTTAGGGATACAGCATGAAGATATGTATGTATGAATATAGAAGAAGAAGATTGGTAACTGACAGGAAATGACCTGTAAATGACATGAATAATTCTGTTTTTGAACATAGTTATTAAGGCGAGTAAGCTAATGTTTCACAATGTTTGCTTCGAGAGACATGCTCAGTAAAATATTAAAATGTAATTTTGTGTGCTTCAGTTCACAATGGCTTAATGTGAGTTTAGTAGAGCTTACAGGTGTTTGTGTGTGTTATACATATTATGTTACTTTGGAATTAGATACGGTGGAGTAAGTTTGTAAGCCTCGTCGCCATATTGTGCACTCTATTGACTAACTTCGGAGAATCTAGTGATATTCGTAATTGTTGCTCGCGATCACAAATAACGTGACTACATTCGCTACAAACATTACAACAGCAAAAATCATATCCCTTTAAAAACATTCGATGTCAAAGAATGCTTATAAGCGTGTCAGATACATATTACCTTATGGTTCTGAAACGTTATCAGAAAATGAAAAGTTTTATAAATTAACATAAAACAACAACACAACATATCTTAACGCTATATCTCTATGAATTAGTTAAATTATCGTATAAAAAATAAAAAATATGTACATTACTTAATTTTTTGATTCTCTTTCCGGTTTAGATTATCAGTTTGCGACTCTATACCGAATTTGACTTCAATAGGTGCAAAGATAAGAAAAAAATCGAATGTCGAACCGAATCGAACATACGAACAGACAGACACGATGAGACTATATGGGTTCCATTTTAGTTAAATTGGCTACGGAATCCTAAAAATGAAGTATAGTCTTGTGTGATTATTATTTGATTTAGTGTTAAGCCAAATTAAAAAAAGGAAACCCTTATAATTTCAGCCTGGCATTGCGAAGGTGCGTGGGGCTATGGAGACACAGTTTTCAACAACAGCGTCAGAAATTTATACAATATATATTAGCGCTACTCACGAGGCGGGCTCTCCCACTGTGTTTAATTGTGAAAATGTACAAATTTATCAGGCAACAAAAACTTTTATTCATTAAAGTAAAGCTATTTGTGAGCCAAGAAAGAAGACGGTTCCAGTCAAATTAATATCAATTTATTCAAGTAAACCTAAGGTGCTTATGAACGTCAAATCTACTTCTGTTCGGTTCGAAAAGAAAACCTGGACAATGAGAACAACCGACAACAAACTCACTCAAGTATTATTATTTCAACATCATTTTACAACAGATTTATTAAAATACAATATTCAGAAAGCCAGTGAATGCATGCGCAGAGAAGATTATTTCCTTCTTTCGTCTTTTGTTTTGTCTTTAACGAAATCGTTTATTTTATACTACGATTGTCTACTCAATGCAAGTTTTATAGCAGTAACAGTTCAGCAGGACTCTGCCATTGCCTTCCCGAGAGGTGCTTCGACAGCGCGAGGGATGTTCCGGAGCGTTCCGTTGGAAATCCCGGAACCCCTCGGCAACGTGCCAAGGACAACCACTCTAGAAGTTTTGAATAATAGCCCTAAATAGCACCACCCAATCTTGCACCTAGAAAGCTAGGTACTTGTATACATGTTTCCTCTGTTACAAAAAAAAAAATTAAGTGATGTCTTAGATTAAGAACCTAACAAAGAAATAATTTAGGATTATTCTATTAAAAGATGATGAAAAACACGAAGAGTGTCAGCTGTTTATTTTCCACGTAGACCTTAAAACTCGATCAAGGAAGGGTAACGTAACACTGTACTGAATTTTAAGTTCGTACAGATATAGTTTTTGAGAAAATCGTTTGCTACAGACAGACCGACAAACAAACAGATTCATGCTTTAAGATAAGAAATTCTAAAAGCGCGCTAATAAGGATAAATAACAAGTTCTGTTTGGCGTCGACTCATTTTAAAATGGACATAGTAGACTGACGACATTGAGCGCATTTCAGGAATCGAACCGGCGCACTTCAGCGTGGTGGACCTATGCTCTAGCCACCGTGCTATTGCGAAGTTAAACTCTATTTTGAATTTGCGTATGAATAATATTTTGCGGACAAGTTTAAATGTGCGGAAACTTGGAGAAAACGAATATTCGCATAATTGAGACGTAGCTAGATCGATTTTTTGCCCATGTAAACCCCTACATTATAAATTTCACCGAAATCGTTAAAGCCGCTTTCGAGAACGCGATTACAAACCCACAAATATTGCCTATGTAATAATACAGGATAGGATGATATTCTAATCATCATTCGGTCAATTAAGGCATTACACGATCAGTCTGCTGTCAAAGTAGCTAGGCTGACGTCTTTAACTGGCGTTAAACTAAATGTGTAACATTGTCAGAAAGACATGGCATATATGTTATTCAGTACGTGACAAAATAAAATTTCCGTGATATAATCCAGATATCGTAATTAAAGGACGATTAGGTACACCAAAAGCTTAAAGAACATAACAATGTTGTTCAACATCATGGATTTGTACAACATACGCGTGTAATTTAAATGCATAACAATGTTCACAATTTGTCGCCTCGTCGCTAAGTTCTTATCAAAGAGCCTTCCTTCAAGAGAAACTTCTCCAAATAAATCTACATAAACCAGTAGATAAGCTGAGTAACACTTGACGTGTGAGCTGATTAACATTATTTATATTTACGCGTATTGTTAATGTCGCCTTTTGACAGATTTCTCAGTCAATTTCGCTTTCACAATGCACAAAGTCTGTAGTTCTTTTGGTCGTTTTTGTGATTTTTAAGTAATGCAGCAATGTCGATTGTCATATTACATACAAAATCCGTATAGACAATTTTTCTCGACCTTCTTTTTTATAGTAGACTAACGAATTTTACACCTTTATAATAATTTATGAACTATCTATAGTATTGTTGTAAATGTATATAGTATTGATATTTCACGAAAACAATTTCTTTTTGTTAATTTTTTTTCGATGAATTACAGTTTTTATTGTAACATTTGGAACTTCTTCTTTAAATTTTGTTTTTTTGTTTAGAAATAATGTTTTCCCACTTCTTCCGTGAATTTAACTTTTCGTTTTACTTCTCATAAAAAGTGGCAAGATCACCTTCAAAACTATAATTAATTGGAAAATCTTATAATAGCTATTATATACGTAGAAATCACAAATTTTTGTCCGAACAATAGAGATAAAATCGAAAATTAATTGAAACAAATTCAACAATTACGCAATTGTGGTTCACAAGCTCACAAAATACGTAAGATAGTAGCTTTATTAATTATCTCATTTTACAGGTTATGAATTGTGGTACCTATTAATACCAGTACCAGTATTCAAAGTATAATGTATGCGTACGAGTATATTCGAGTTTTTTGCCAATTCATTCTGCAGTTTTTTAGATTTCTCATTTTCAATGATGTTTCATAGCTTTACATGTTTTAGATAATAATTTTAATTTTGAAATAGTATTGAATGACTCAAAAATCGAATTGAATGAATTGACTGTTATAAACACCGTAAGATATTTATTGAGTTACTTGAGTGATGAAGCCCAAAATTAATTTCAAAGAAAAAAAATGAGCAAAAAGATAAGAAATGAGAATAAAAAGTAATTAAAACTTTTTTAAAAGTCGGTCTAAACAACGGCTATAGTGAAAGGAAAAATGTATGTCTACGCAGAAAATCGTGGCGTATTATTGTTTCACTAAACGTAATCTCTCTTTTAAAATACAGAATGTGCCAGTGGCGTGTTGTTTCTAGCACAAATTGTGACGTATTCTTATTAATGTCATTATTCATGCTTTTGTAGGTGGAAGTTAATAATAGATGTCTCTTGATGTCAATGGTAAAATTTTCAATCGATATAATTGCATGATTAATGAACAAAATCTACAATTTATCGCGAATGTTTGTAATTTTTCAAATTTTTAATTGCCGTCTAACGTCAACTTGAATTGTTATTTGATATTTCATACTTTTTTATGAAAGACGACACACAGTACAGATAGGCGCTTTTCCTTATTTTGGTATGTCAACTTTGGTGCAAATCCAAGACAAAGCAATTCATGAAAAAAATATGCTTCGTTTAACTTGTATAATTCTCGTATGAATTTATAGAAAAAACATGTGTCTACAGAAACGTTTATAAACATATTCATAATGATTAGCAGTTGTTATTTGTAATTAAGAGTAATGATAACATTTATTTATTACGTAATCTAATAGTTAAACCACAGTTGACATATTATTTTCCTGCACTATGCCACAGTTTAAGTGCTATTGATTTGGAAGAAATTTATTCTTCCACGTGTAAGGTCCGATTCGTTTGTTTGTAAATTTCACGTGGAAAAGAAAATCCCTAGTCAAGAGATAGCCAGTTTTAATGCATTATGCACGCGTTATAATATTTTGTACATGAACGCTTTTTACGCAATGTATGATGTGTATGTAATGAAAAATGTGCTACTTCGTAATATACTATATAAAAAGTATTTGTTCAATTGTAAATTCGAATCGCGCGTCGTTTTATACATTTATAAATTTATAAACAATATTATGGATAACTTTAAAGATTTTTGTTCTTAATTCTTTAAAAGTTTAAAAGTAAAATTGGTTTCAGAGATAGGAAGTGTCCGTATTCTGAATAACTGAATTATTATTCAGGATTCACTTTACTGAATTCTAAATAATATTATAAAACAACGTTCTTACGTTCGTACAATATAAAAAATAATTTATTATAAAACAACGTTCTTACTCATAAACTACTCTTTTCTTAATATAGACCACAGAACCAAAGACAACTCTACAGGAAGGAATAGTCGAATAATTATCGAACTGTTAATTCTCAAGTGATTATTGAAAATATTGGCTAACACAAAACACATAGGCTACACTAAAAACGTTTTTCCATAACATGGTTTCAGAGGAAATCTTTTTTCTTACATCACAAATGTTATAACTTAAGCAACTTTATTTCGTAATCAATTAAATCAAACAGGACGCTTATTAATGTTACTATATCATAGATGCGTAGATGAGTTTTTTTGGAATACCTAACTATTTTGTGGTAGCACTTTTTACGGGGTCCGTCCGTATTGCTATCATCATTTTACTCACTAATTCTGCCGCCAAGCGGCAATACTTGCATCCTTGTGTTGCGATGTGAAGGGTAAGACAGCGGGTGACATTTCTAGCACAAAATGTACACCTTAATCATTAGTGTTGTAGTGCTGCCAAAACATGTGCAATGTGAAGTGCTCTCTTAGCCTTGATAATATATCGATATATTACAGTATGTCCAATGATCTGTTAATCTTTGGATGTACTGTTTGCTCCTCAAAAATAAAACGTGTGCGGTCGGAGGACACCAGTCAGGAATGAAGTTTCTTAGCTGCAGTTTCCATTTCTCAACTTATTTACCATAATGAGACAATAAAACATGATTTAAAATAAGAACAAAAAACAAATGTTTTAATAAAATTTTCTCGTGTGAAGTAATGAGGTCACAATCGGCCGCGCACGCTGCTTGTCTGCTTGAATCTCAATATTCGCATGGACGTACACACTCGTATATAATAGAAAGAGACAGAAGGATCACTGTGAATATATGTATAGAGCATAGATGTATTATGTATAGATTGCGAAAACAAAAAGCAAATACACCAGTGTGCGTGTAAGTGCATATGGGTATGTGAAGTCATGGGACCAGTATCGATACAATTGGAATGTCTGACTGACTTGACTCTTTATTGAAGGGCCCTATAAAGCGGAACATAAAAAAATAAACTTTTAAAGAGACGATATGAAGACATAAATTACTTATATAATTTGGAACTAAAAATGTTTGCCTCTAGCAAAAAATGAAAATTTTTAAATATTGAAAAACTCAAAAAGGCATTTGAGGCAAACGTAATAAAACATATAATTAGAAACAAAACATCAAATTAAAAGCAAAATGTGTCACGGTTATATTTTCTTCCAATGACATCTATTTAATAAAAGAGGCTTTAATTTTCCTTGGAAATATTTTGCAACTTTGTTTCATATTTTAATCGAATCTTAAAATAAGTTACAATTCTTTATTAATTTTTTTTAGGTTAGGTAGTTTAGGTTTCACATTGCGTAATGCTGGTGAATCATATACGTGAATGTCAAATATGCATGTACGAGTACGTAAAAAAAATTTTTGCAGGAAAGAGACATTTGCTCACTGATTTCTTATTCATATTTTTGTTTAAACTTGTACTCTGCAATTTTTTTCTGAAAAAGCGTTCAAAATGCATAACTATCCCGTAAACGTCTTAAGAAGAGTAATTGAGAAAATATCGTACTGGCATGAATAATGTGGATATAGGACCAGAACGTAGCTTCAGTCTTTGTACATCACTATGAAAAAAATATTCTTTGTCAAAACACTTGCTGCACATGCACATTTTAAATATTTTTTTGGGAATCCAGTCTTTTATATTTGTCATAATTAGCCATTTCTTTCTAACGTTATTATTCTGAGGAAATTCGAAATACTAGTTAAAACTTAGGTGCCCTTCAAAGCGGACGTCTCAAAGGAACTATAAAGTAAGAATTAAACATTTAAGTTAAATATAAAAATATTTTGTATCTGGGGAGTGCGTTTTCGAGGGATGGAAGATGTGAGTTGGATGTAGCAGGGTAGCAGCTAGCAATAAAGTGAACGGTGCTCTGTCCACATTAGTGGGTAGTGTGAATATATCTAGCACTGCTAAAATGGTCATCCACAATGCGGTGTTGGTGCCAACTTTATTGTACGGTAGTGAGGCCTGGATATGTCCGAAATCGAGTGAAAGTATGATAAATGCTGTGAAGATGCGGTCTCTCAGAAGTATGTGCGGTGTCACGCTTGCGGACAGGATAAGCAATGATGAGATACGCAGTATGACAGGGTTGCACAACAGTGTTATTGTAAAAATGCAGAAAGGAATGCTTAGATGGTTTGGGCACTTAGAAAGAATGAGTGATGAAAGACTGACGAAGAAAATTTACAGAGCAAAAGTGATTGGTAAAACAAGCCAAGGAAGACCAAGGCTGACTTATGAAGATCAAATAGCCAGAGTATTAGCAGACGGAAATGTCAAAAGCACTCGCATACCTAGGCGAAAATGTGTAAAGAGAATGATGAAATTTGAGGAAGCGAAAGTAGTGTGTAAGGACCGCGACTCCTGGTTCTTCGTCCTCTCTGACTACCCCGTTGGGGATACAGCGTGAAGATATGTTTATGTTTATAAACATATTTAAAAAAACACTCTTTAATAGAAAACAAATTAATAAAAGTGTCGTAAGTACTGAGTAACTTATGTAATAAAATAATATAAACGTCTAATCTTTGAAATGTTTCTGACATTTCTATCAATAATATGTTGGTTGTGAAGATAACTATAAAATGATAAAATTATATATTTTTTTATTTTTCGATAATAGTAACAAACAACATAAAAGACTAGTAAAATTAAAATTCTCGAAATTACAAAGATGAATCAAGCCATAAACAAGGCATACCTTTTTGATTTTTCCTATTAGTGAAATATCGATAAGCTGTTTTTTTTTTAATTTATTTATTTGGTCTGCCAGTAATTATTACACCATAACTTAAAATTTAACTTACAAATACCTAAAACTAAGTGTACAATTTGTTAAGGCAAATACATCGTGCAAATTTGGAAAACTTAACTAATTTCATTTAGTAAGCTGCTATTTATGTATCCGGTACTGGCCAGTTACAGAACAATATTAAAAAAGTAATTATAAAATTTAAAAATGGAACTCTTTGGCTAAAGAATACAATTTTTTTCATGTAGCTGTCATTTGTTTATCCTTTGTGGTGTCATTTTGAAAATTGCGAGTCTTTATCACCATGGATTTAAGTCGTGAAAATTTTCGTGCTATGATTTAGTACGATTTTCGGCGAGGGCTAACTCAAAAACAGTGCATCAATCAACTCACTTCGACTATTGGGGACGAAGCACCATCGAAAACTACTGTGTATCACTGGCTTAGTGAGTTTAATCGTGGGCGGTCTGTGCTCACGGACGAAGTTAATGAAGGTGGCCCTAAATCGATTGTTGTACCTCAAAATATTGATGCTGTGCGGGAACTAATAATGCAAGATCGTCATGTTACATATCGCGAGATAGAGGCGTCTCTGGGCATAAGTATGGCGAGTATATATAAAATATTACACGAACATTTAGCTGTAAAAAAAATTTGTTCACGTTGGATTCCGCACAACTTGAGAATTGACCGAAAACGGGCTCGTGTGGATTGGTGTGAAAAAATGTTACAAAAGTACAATCAAGGTGCGTCAAAAGCTGTCTATAATATCTACACAGGTGATGAATCTTGGATATATGCGTATGATCCTGAAACTAAACAACAATCAACGGTTTGGGTGTTCCAAGGTGAGGCGAACCCAACAAAAGTCATTCGTTCAAAAAGCACTTTGAAGCAAACGGTTGCTTGTTTTTTTTAAATTATAAATGGACATGTAGCTACAGTGTCACTAGAGGATCGTAAAACGGTTAATTCTGAATGATACACGACCATTTCTTTGCCAGAAGTCTTTGAAGAAATAAGAAAGAACAACCGACAACGCAGAATCCTTCTTCATCATGACAATGCTAGCTGCCATACATCGTCCGAAACAACTCGGTATTTGGAAGATCAAAAGATCGAATTAACGGGTCATCCGCCGTACAGCCCCGACTTGGCCCCCAACGACTTCTATTTATTCCCAACATTTGAAGAATAAATTACGTGGTCAACGTTTTTCGAGCCGTGAGTGGCTGTTGATGCGTTCAAAATGCACGTTTTGGAGATACCTCAATCCGAATGGAAAAAGTACTACGAAAATTGGTTCCAACGCATGCAAAAGTGCATCAATCATCATGGTGAGTATTTTGAAAAGCAATAAAATTATAATAAATGCTATATGTTTGTTTCACTTTGTTATTCCGGATACATAAATAACACCCCTCGTACATAGGTTAATGTTAATGGTTTGACAAAAAATTTTGGAAAAACAATGTTCGTGCGGCAAAAAAGAGAAAAGAAAAAGAAGAACAATACATACGTTTACAAAACTTTGATATTAAAATTTGATAGTAAACAGTGAGTACATAACACAAAAACAAAGTTGATTTTAACAATAACAATTAATAATGCTATTTCCAATTGTTCTACTCAGACTTTGCTACTATAGATAAAATGGCTATACTATAGAAAAAATCGAAATTTGTTCATAGAGTAAGTATTTAAATCGGTTTCCCTTCCTAATTTGTTGAACAATTTACAGAGGCTAGGGATGGTCGAATTAGCTTATTAGAACCCAATACGGTTCACCTGTGTGGTGCAATGAGCGGCGGAATAAAATTTCTGGGATAGTGACTTGGCATGTGAAACGGGATTTTACTCAACAAATGCGGGACAGTCTATATAATTCCTTAAAATTTTGTACAAAAAAATGAGATCAAGTTTATCCCTTCTTTTATCAAGAGATATCATCTGAAAATGTAAGAGCCTTGCTTTGTATGAAGGTATAGTTTTTGCTACTCCTGTTGAGTAAGAGAGGTGCCACATAAAGCGTTTCTGAACTCCTATCCCTATCAAAGTGAGGTTATGAATGGTAGTATTCAAGTATATGTGTAATTTTAAACTAAATTCATAAGTATTCATAGCATTAATGTCATTAATTGCGATAATTTTTCCTACCCACTTAAGTCCAACACTTTTCTGGCTTTTCTAAAATATTGCAGTTACACAAAATATTTTAGTAGTACTTGCATGTAAAATGTACAATTTTGTGAGTGTTTTTCTGTGATGAGTTACATCCGGACACTGCACGCGTAACTGTAATCAACGCTCCCTCTAATGAACACAAAATTATGCTGTAAAATCTGAGATTTTGCAAATATGAGAGGGATAAATTTTGTTCGTAATTGACGCTGGGGTCATATTGGACTATTCCGTGTACGTGAATGGTCTCTCCTATCTATTCTAGAACGTATACAAAACTATACTCTATTTCCTTTGCATTGTCGATGGGCATTTTAAGTTATGATAAACTAAATCTATGGTATAGACAACGAATTCTAAATACTATGTAACTGTACTCTCTGACTACCCCGTTGGGGATACAGCGTGAAGTTATGTTATGTTATGTTATGTAAGTGTAAGTGTGTAAGAACAATTATGGCCGAGAAACATGGTACCGTGAATCTGATTCAAACACTCTCAAAACACGAAAGGTCAACAATCAACTTTTAAAATGAACTCTATTTTAAAACCGCTCGATCTTTATTCAACTTCGTTGGGGATACGGCGTGGAGAGATGTGTGTATGTATATATGTATGTATGTATTATTATTATAACTGTCCTTCTTTAAGAATGTAACACCTCATGAATGTAAGACCTTATTATTTCCTTACTATAAGAAGTGCATGATAAAAACGATATGTTTTTAGAAGGTACTAGTTACAAACTGAATTTAGTTATATCATTTTAAAATATTTAAAAAAAAGTCCGACTACATTCCGAGATTCAAATCCACGCACTTCGGCGTGGTAGACCTACGCTCTAGTCGTTGTACTATTGAGAAGGTAAACTCTATTGTAAAGCTAAAAGAGCATAAAAGTTTAGAGTTTAGAAGTTTTAAGTGCGTGAAAACATGGAGAAAACGAATTTTTCCAGAATTGAGACTTCGCTAAATCGATTTTTTGCCCCCGTGAACCACTATATTGTAAATTCAATGGAAATCGTTAAAGCCGTTTTTGAGAAGGGGATTACAAATATACACATATATACAAATATTGCTCATATAATAATAAAGATTCGTATTCGGAAAAGACAGAGAGACAGAGTCACTGAGATGAGAGTCGAATGGAGGGAGCATAACGCTTTTTCGTTTTGTGACGATTTCTACCAACCTACACCTCCCACAAGCCGCGTTAAGAAACTTCATTCCAAAAAGTCTCATGTTGACTTTAGTTGCTTTATTCGTCGCATATATACAATATACGTATGTTTTAGCAATGATGCAGCTAGCCGTGTACTGATGTACATAGTTAAGGTTCGAATATATAGAAGTCACATGTTCTAAAAAGAACCCGGATCTGGATTATGTCATTATTACTATTCTATTGAAGTCCTTAAAACTTCGCCTATTAACGCACCATCGAGAATAAAGGGTCTACCGTTTTAAAATTTAAGTTGTGGTTTTAATTCCATTAATCGTGATTACTTGTGTGGACATATTCTATCCATTTGGTAAGGACTAAAAATAAGTGATAAAATTACTGTATTCCGATTACTTACTTTGAAAAAATAATAACTTAAAATTTAAGCGAAGAAATTAGTGGAGACTACGTAAAAAAAAATTTGCCATTTAATAATAAAAAAAAGCTTTATAGAAACACATATTATTCTAAAAATTTCAGTCACGCACGTAAAGTAAATGTTTCACAAAAACATTGAAATATGCTATGAAAGTATGTTAAATATATGGCTTGAACATGTCTCTGACCTCTATGATAATGAGTCAGAAATATTAGAGGCATACGTGTTATAAAATTATACACATGACACATATTTTGATGTTCGCAGATGATATGAAAATTTATAAGGCTATTGGTTCTGTAGAGGACTGTCTGAAACTGCAATTGGATTTGGAAAACTTCGGAAAAATATTGCATCACTAACGAGTTGGATTTAAACGTTTCTAAATGCCATAGAATTACGTTTTCTAGAAAAATTAATTTAATAAATTATAAGTATTCGTTTTTAAATCAAAGCTTAGATTTAGGCCCAACTCAAAACACGAAATTAATATTCGAAGACCACATTGACGTCATAATTAAAAAAGCATCAAAGAAACGGCTTCATAATAAGATCAATTCGATCCTTTAATAATCTCAAGCCCTCAAGCTAATAAAGATGTGATATTGTTCTTATGCACGCAATATCATTGAGTGTGGAAAACGCAGTACAAAATCTACTTTGCACGAGTAGAACCTATACAGAGGCGATTTCTTAGATATCTTCAATTTTAATGT
Source organism: Zeuzera pyrina (assembly GCA_907165235.1). Taxonomy (NCBI): domain Eukaryota; kingdom Metazoa; phylum Arthropoda; class Insecta; order Lepidoptera; family Cossidae; genus Zeuzera; species Zeuzera pyrina. The sequence goes on along the minus strand of OU015624.1, from coordinate 21,234,413 downwards.
AACGGTCAGGATCACGGTTATGAAAATAGATGTAAAAAATACCGTTTCTAGCCTCTTGATAAGAGACGTAATATTGCTGAACTTGTCTGTCTTAAAAATAGCTCAATCAAAATAGACTGTACCGACTACTTAAATAAAATTAACATAATAAAAATCCCAACGACAATTTTTAGAAATAATCCACCATTGAGTGTTAACCCAGTAAATACCAACTATCGTCAGAATTCGTATTTAATGAGAGTTAGCAGATATTGTAACGATTTGACGTATAATTACCCAGATATAGACGTATTTAATAAAAGTCCATTTATTGTCAGACGACTTATTGCTAATTCTGTCTTTGGTTCCTAGTCTACGGTTCGCTAAACCATCGTATTACATTAATAGTGTTAATGTTAATTCATTGTTATCTTCGTGTTTATCTATACATAACTTCATATCAAAAGTCTTTGTGTTATATCAGTGAATACCCCTAATTGGCATTGTATAATATACTGTCGTTATTATTTCTATATTTGTTATACTCTTGTATGATGTTGGCGTTGCAAATCAATGAAATAAAAATAAAATAAATATTAAGTTTTTAAATTTCATGTAACTCCATCTGTCAAAGGTTCATTGAGATTTGAGAAAAATCATGAGTATAAAAACTAATTTTATTTAATTCATATCTCAATGTCTGTTCCAAAAGTAAGACTTCTAAATATGAATTTTCTGAGATTTAAACGCAATAAGGCATACTCGTATATTGTAAAATATTGTTATAACGGCGTCACACTTTATTTCAGTTCTCGCAACACGCACAATATATGTTTAGATATATTTTTAACGACCTATAACAATTACACTTAGATGGGTTTTTATTGACATAAATCAGTATATATATATCTTAACGTTAATATTTACAAACTTAAAACTAAACATTATCTTAAATAATAGATTTATAGGTGCCCAGCAGACTGGCAGCATTACCTCTTTGATAGCTAAACTGATTCCTTGGCGGAAGAAGCTGCTAGCTCGGCGGTCTCCCGAAGCTTCGACCAATCTTTAACAAATATCAGAAAATCAGTCAACGAGCTTAAGTTACATAGATTCAGTTTTCCAGAATAAAACTGCGAAAAAAAATTGTAAATACAATGATAAACATAAGAGTCACATGCTTTTAAATTAAAGTAGAAGGGATAAGATAGTTTGCTGTCCTGTCACGCCTGGCGCTGGGCAATGCCACTGCGAGTTCGCGACAGCACGATTCCATAACGCCATCTCTTTCTAGTACATTCCCATTTGTTCTCACCACTGAAATTTAAAATTCAATAATTTCTTCTTTCTTAAAGAATTTCAAATAGTTTTTTCGCAATTGTGTCGCATTTTTAAATATTTTAATACAATATACAGAATGTACCAGTTTTAAGAGCAGTCAACTAGTCTATTACACATGTGATCATAAACTGTGCACTAGGCAGGTACGTATACTGTCGGTAGTATGCAAAAAAAAATAGAAGCACCCAGTAATAGATAAACTGCAAGAAAATTTAGGAAAGCTCATTTGCTAAATCGATCTGACCGGGAAACTGAACCCTCTATTAAAAAGAGATGCGTTGTTCACTGCACTAAAGGCAATTAATTGCATTGTACACAATTTTGAGCCATTTAATTTGGAACTAATTAAAATTAGAAAGTTTACGTAATTATCCTAATTCTTTCAACTACACTAAGATGCTATTTAATATCTGATAACAATAAATGTAGCGAATTGAGGTAGGTTTTTTCTTGAGAAAATAGATGTTTTGTGTTACTGAGTACGTAACTCAATACACAATATCGACTGGAATGTTATAAAGCTTATTCAAATAATACACGAAACCGAATCTCAGTTTTATGTGAACAAAATGAACAACGTTATCTAGCGTGATACGGCACCTGGCTGGTATCAGTGGATTGAAAGGCTTCCCTTTGTTCTGAGCAGCCCACGAAATACGAAGGTACATTCGGAAGTATTGAATTGGAAAACATATTCTTGCTCAAAATTTATAGTTTGGCGATACTGTCGTGTCACAAACAAATATGATTACAAAATCAATTAGAATCGTCATTCGCTTATATTATTAGTTTGTATGGTTATTACAATAGTATTTATTAATATGTAATTTTAAATGAGGGAAACTTGCTAACTCCAGGAAATTTGTTATTTAGTAATTAATAATCTATTATTTAATAATGAATATGCATTCGTGTTATTTAATATTAAGCACATTAATAAAATCCCATTTAATGGTAGGATCTTCGAGCCCATTAGGCATTTAGTGCTACCTTCCTCCACGCACTGTGAGACAGAGCGTAAATATTAGTTTATTTTGCATATAAATTACATACAACTTAAGCTAATATTAGTTTAAGTTGTATATAAATTATATACGACTTAAACTAATATTTACAGCTTAATTATTAATACGAGAAGCGACAACGATATTTATACACTGATTTTTAACTATTTACTATCCAATATTTACTAGAGCAATAAAGTTGGTTCTAACTTGACTCCACTAATCTGTACAGCGTACATTTCACGATATGATGAAGTATGACCCGAGTCTTTTCGCCACATTATTTGTGAGAAGAGACCTCTATCCTGTAATTGGACAAGCATAGTTAGGTCGTTACTTTAAAAATATAACTTACATTTTTTTTAATTGCCGAGAAGTTTCAGCCATATTATTTAAGCTCACGAAAAGCTATCCAAGGCGGCGAATTGGAAAAGATATTGTTTGTTATTGCCTTTGAGACTGTTGGAATTTATTGAACGAAATTGGACTTGTTGTGTTTTAATAGTCAAGTGACTCACATTATACCTAAATGTTGAACAAGAAATTTCCTAAATACTGATTGTTAAGTATATAATTATTTTCTGAGTGAAATATTTAAATCTATTATTTTATATGGAAATGAATATTATAAAATATATTTATTCATGAACGATAATAGTTCAAAGTTATTGAAGTGCCGTAAATTGTCGATTGCCCACTCGAACGAAGTTGAGCGCACGAGCGAAACGAGTACAGACGGACACATACATACAGACAGACAGACAGACAAAAATTTAAAAAATATTAAAATCGAAGTCAGTGATTCACAAAACGACTATTTGTCACAAAATTTAACAAAAAAATTGAAATTACAGACAGACGCAAGAGATTTATATAGTAGTATAGATGGCGTCACTTTTCAAAAGCATGAGCACTCAATGTCGAGTTATATTTTCGTGTCCTACTCATGAATACCGTTCATTTAATTGGTACCCTTGTTTAACAAGCGTGTCCCAAATACAAAATTAATTTATTATGTTAAGGCATCCGCCATATTAGATTTATTATTTCTTCACTTATCCCATATTACTTACTGTTAGTTTCACATTAATTTTAATCACATAAAGTACCCACGTGTGATATTTTGTAACATTTTAGTAACAAGAACGAGAGTAGAATGGATTTCCTGCCTGTAGTGGGGCTGCATAAAAGCCTGATTTTGGTCTTGTAAGAGGTCAGTTCAGGGGCTGTCAACTTTGTATGGAGCTATTGCAGACTTTATATGGAAACAAAATGAAAGTGACAAGAGATGTAGAAAGAAAGAAGACAGAAAATACCAGGGATGTCATTACAAAATATAATTTATTGATATAATTTATCAATGTACTGATATCGATTATTGATACTGAAATTTCATTTATTTCGTTAATTTATTATAATTATTTGAGTACTACATATAAAAATGACAATAATAAAATATTTTACTTCATTGAACAAAAATATTTATAAATAATTTGAACAAAAATAACACATTTTGTTATCGATATTAACAATCGAATAAACTACTAATTGAATTCAATAATATAGCAACCCTGTTTGATGAAATGTCAAAAACTACAAATCGAAAAATTTTCTTCATAACCGTCGATTAGTTTTTCTATTTGTTTTTAGCTTTTTTGTGTTTCGCACCAGCTATTCTCCTCCTGATCACTTGAGGAAACTCGAATTGGTGTGGTTGAGACTTGTGGATCAAGACCGTGACTTTTGAAAGGACAGGAAAAGTAGACTTTTGTTCTCAGTAATAAATAATTAGAAATTGTTGTTATTATATCAACTTTTAATTGTAATCAGAACTCGTGATTTAAAATAAAAAAATTATCACTAATTCTGTTTGTTTTATTAACTTTCCAAATTCCATTACCTTGTTATCCGCTGAACTAAAAAAAAATAAGCGAAAACTTTATAGTTTTCGCTAATTTTAATTTAGTTTAGTGTGCCAGTTCAAGGCAAGGGACACGCGACAACATATAAATAAGACGCTTGAACTTAACGTGATGTATATATTAATTACAATGTACAGATTGTGGTACAAATTAAACGTGAGTACGCGGCTGCTCGCTCAACTGATCGCGTCGCTGGTCGGCTGGTGAGTGCGGGCGGCGGGTCGGCGACGTGCAGCCCCCCCGCCGCCGCCGCTCACACTGTCCGCTTGTGCTTGCGTCAACATTTAGTCATCTAAGAAAATACGCTCAGAGTACTATTTAAATCCCTGTCATTTTAGTTTATGGAAGCATTACCAGATAGCGCACAGTCTACACTTTTTTTGTATGGAGTTGTAGTTCTTCTCCTTGGAGTATATGTGTTCTGTGGGTCAGTTGTTGAGAAGCCGTCGAATAGTCAAGTACATAATAGTTGTGATGAAGAATTGACAACGTGTTCATAGTGATCAGTGCTTCCGTTACATTTCATATATAACATTACACAAATCCCACAACAGCTAGTTATCTAGCTTACTAGATAACTTGTATAGTCAAGGTATTATGAAAATTATGTCGAGGTATTTATAGCCTGCAAGTGCTACTATAAAATGCTATACATACCTACATATACACTTAAATCGTATTTTATAGTATGTGACGACGTCATTGTTCCATGCTGAACAATTAATATGACCAATTTATATATAGGTTTCAACTGTAAATTCCTTGAAATACCTATATTTTACATTAAAGTTAAATGTGTTTTTTCTACGACTATTATTGCTTCATCATTATACAACATCATTAGATCCTCGAAGAGTATATTTTTCTTTTATCAAAACAAGCAAATAAGTTACATCTCATTTCGTGATAGTGATCTACATAAAAATAACGGTCCTAAATCACGCGAACATAAACGCTCCCGCGGCTTATCAGAACGTAAGGCTCGCGGCGCCCGTGGTGGCTGGCTCGATGAGGCAGTTTAATTTTGCATTATAAAAAAACAATGAATGTAATGTAGGAAAATACGTAGAAAAATGATACTCATTGCTATATAGGTGTGGCGTTAAAATGTGACGTAGCAAGTTAAATACTAGTATCCGAGTATGAGTTCAATATACACTTTTTAACAAGATTTATTAATTGCAATTCAATAAATATATTTCCATTGCGTAAAGAATAGTTTAGAATTCACTACTGCGAAAAATAAATATTTAGTTACGAAATACCTAGTTGGCGAATATATAAGTATGTATTTTCCAAGAAATCTAGTAGATGTATCTTATATATCAATTATATATATCAATTCCAATTAAGAGACATAACACAATCCATCGTTGTCAGAGAAATAAGCTCTACTTACTAATTAAAACATGGCCGCTGTTATTATGATTTAGGATTGTAAGACTTCGGCTTAATAAGAGATGTAATGTTGTATTAGTATTGTAATCATGGAAGTAACAAGATGTATACTGTAGAACAATAGAAGCAGCATAAGACGAACGGACTATGAGACCGGCGCAAGCCGCGCACGTGAGGTATGCCAAGGCGAAGTGCGAGAGGCGTCGAACACGTGAAGCAGCTAGGGAGAGGAGTAGAACGTTTACGTATCTACATGTTATCGATAAATGACTATAACCATATTTTATATAACTTATTTATTATTTATACGTACACAGAATTATTTAATAATAATTGTTATAACAATATTGGTGTATAGCTAATTTATAATAAAGCCTATATTTTTATATTGTTGATTAAAAATGTTACTTTTTCAATTATTTAAACACAATATGGGAGTTTAGTTTTGAGTAGTCTTCAAGCATTAATATAATATTCATTATATTTTCCTAAAGCGTCTATCCACAACCTTTGTCTTTTTGGATTAGGCGGAAATGTGAAATATTCAGCAATTATAAAAAGAGTTGCAATAGGAAACAATCCAAAATGCAATAATATCTACTATGTTTATACCAGTACATAAATTATTTAATTAGTATTAACATCCTATTGCAAATATTATGCTCGTGCTAAATAATATATCGATAACATAAGATGACTAGCGGAACGTCACCAGTTGTTGTTATGGTAATAAACGCGCTCTCAGACATTTGTTCTGTGGCACTCACGCACATACATTTTCATGGACTTGTTGGCGGGAATGGGTGAAGTGAGGTTGACATTTTGTTTAGATTTTTATTTATTACATTTTTGGGAGTTTTAAAGTGCAAAAGTGATGGTATATTGTGTTTTAAAGTTCTGTATAAGTGAAAAGAATAGAATAGATCCAAATAAACATGTGTAGCTGAAGTTCTCGCGCTCTTCCAAAAAGTCCTTTATAACTTCAGTAAAGCCTACTATCACTTTACTGGAAGAGTTTTACGATAAGAATAAACTAATTTACGTGTGATTCTACTTATTAATAAGTGTTATTGGCAAATGCGCTATACTGTGCGCCATGCCATAAATAAAAAAAAACGCGCTCTCAATATGGCGTTCAAAGATTTCAATCTTGTCATTTTATAACTAGAAATAACTTAAAGTGAATAATGACACATGAAAAATAACACCACAAGTTTTCATTTTCTTCTTTAAAGAGTAAATTTTGCACAATTTTACAGCACAATATGGCGTTTTTAAACTTTAAAATAATGTAAATAACCGCTATTGACAAACGATGACTAACAGTGGATGCGCCAAGTACACTTATTTTAAGTGAAGTGCGGTAAGGCGATGTAAGTGTAGAGCATGCCCTATTGTCAATATTATGTAGTTCTTACTTCTATGGTTGTAATGAACTGTAACGTTTTCCTTACCGAATGTAAAAATAAATGCATAAAATATATGAAACAATGTAGTCTCCTACATGTAATTAGCTACTTTTTTTAGTTTCGTAAAAAAAAAATTCATACAAATACAAAGACCTCTGGGGTTGTGTCTGTTTTATGTCGAGTTATAACTAGGTGTAACAGAAGTGACATAACGGAAGCAAAAAACGGAGACGAATGATGTTTTGTTAAAGTTATAACGGAAACAGAAGCAAAAACGGAAACGGAAACAGACAAAGAAATCATTATAACGGGTGTCCCAAATTTTACGACAAGATTTGAATTTTACGCCAATTCTAAGGTAAAGTGTTGTCAATGAATAAGAAAAGACAGAGTGAAAGCTTCAGGCTTACTTAAAATGGAGCGCTACATGAAAGAACTGTGCTTTTTTATTGTCGAACAATATTTTAAAAATAATGAATATTCTTCATCAATCGTTCACAATTTCCGTACAAAACAATATGGTCGGAATATTGATTTAAGTTTATCAACTGTGCAGAGATTATTTGAAAAATTCAGGAAGAGTCGTTAGTTCTTTTTCTGGATTTTTTTTTATCTCAGATATATGCCGACAAGTCTACGTCCGCTCTAGCCTTAAAGAAGGAAATCAAGCGCTGTAACCAAGACATTCCGCCGCATTTATGCAAAACACTCAAACTAACTGCATTAAACTGCATATACCTGTATTAAGCGGCATTAAACCTCGGTTATAGTACCTCTCTTTAAAGGGAAAGGTGCTCATCGAGACTGCGCGTGCTATGGGGCCATCAACTTGGTCAGCTTACCAAGTAAAGTCCATAACCAAGGTATTGAGTGAACGTATGAAAGGCATTTCTGAAAGATATTTGTGGGAGGTACAAGGTGGTTTTAAAAATGGTAAGGGTTGTATGGATCAGATTATCTCGTTCACCCGCAACGTATGTAAGTATCCGACAGTATGATAAATGCAGTAAAAATGCGATCTCTTAGAAATATGTGCGGTGTCATCCTTGCAGACAGGAAAAGCAATGAAGAGATACGCAGTATGGTATTAGATGGTTTGGGGACATAGAAAGAATGAGTGAGGAAAGATCGATGAAGGAAGTCCACAGAGCGAAAGCGAGTGGTAAAAAAAGTCAAAGAAGACTAAGGTTGACATATGAAGATCGAATAGCCAGAGTGTTAGCCGACGGAAATGTCAAAAACACTCGCATACCTAGCGTAAATGTGTGAGGAGAATGATGAGTTATGAGGAAGCGAAAAAAGTATGTAAAGACCGCGACACTTGGCCCTCCGTCCTCTCTGACTACCCCGTTAGGGATACAGCGTGAAAATATGTTTGTATGTATTTAAACTGCGCAGTACTTCTGTTATACTTCCTTTGTAAAATATACAGAAGCGGTAACAGAAGCAACATTTCACATCGTCGCGGCACTTCAGCACTTGTGTAAGCAGAGGCGGATCTCCGTTATATTACTAGTTACCCATCGAAACCCCTGTGGTCTAGGCGTATTTTCGAGAAAGAGTCCTCTACGGAACGCAACGGAGCTATACTTATATACTTTTTCATAATCTAATCTAATATCTAAATGTGAATTTCGTTGTATTGTTTATATAAAATACTCGTATCCAAAAACAACTAGACAATGTTATACCAAAAATTCCTAAATTTTACTTAGGGTATAATAGAATTTGAGCGATAATTTGCGATATTTTTTACATATTACGAGGGACCATTAAAGTAAAAAATAATGATCAAGTGGAGATTGACCCGCGCACAAGGGTTCCGTACGATATTTACGCTATTTTAAATTTCTAAACTTTATTTGTGGTAGTCTCCAAGATCTAAACAAATGAATTGGTCATAACATCATTTATCACGGTGCTCCTACTTTAGTTTTAATATAATATGATAGATTTTCAGCGAACGCTAGAAAAGTAAACAACCCTTGAACGAATTTCCTTAGCAATTAGGAGATTTTAAGTAATTACCTAAACACTCTGTACTTATCTTTTATTTATCCCGACAACGGTAAGTAGCAAAATTTTAAATAAACATCATTAAGCAATTTCGTGACAACTTTGCGAGAGCCTTTAAAATGTAAGTTGAAAAACAATAAACATTTTCGTTAAGTAAAACTTTCCGTTCGTAAATTATGCACTTTATTCCCATTGTTTTTTTATGTGACACTCAGTAAAATAGAGCTTAATCGGCAGTTTGAAAAATGTATAATCAGACTTAGAATATATAGGCGGGCTATGAAGCAGTAAGAAATTGCTCAATTTCAACTGTTTGAAGGAAATTGGCATTTTAGTCGATCACGAACAAGCGAATGAGTAACAAAACACGTCGTGTGATTTCTAAAGTAAACATTTGAACGTTTAATGAAATGGTCAAATTAAACGTGTTTATCATTTTATTATACGAGTGCTAGCCGACGGAAATTTCAAAAGCACTCGCATATCTAGGTGAAAATGTGTTAGGAGAATGATGAGATTTGAGAGCGAAAGAAGTATATAAAGACCGCGAAGCTTGGCGTTACGTCTTCTCTGACTACTTCGTTAGAGATATAGGTTAAAGTTACACATTTGTATTTTTGAACGTCAAATCTACTTTAGTTCGATTCGACACTGAGAAGAACCGACAAGAAACTCAGCCAGCTAAAATTTTTTCAACATCGTTTTACAAAAGGTTTATTAAAATACAATATTCAGAAAGCCAGTAAATGCATGTGCAGAGAAGATCATTTGCAGACTATTGTTTTATCTTCAACGAAATCGTTTATTTTATAGTATGATTGTCTAATCAATGTACGTTTATAACCAATTTTAATTTATTCTCTGTTAATTGAGTAATTTTCTGAGGAACTTTGTTATAAAAACGAATGCAGTTACCCAAAAATGAAACATTTGACTTATGTAATTTAAATTTTGGAATAACCAATTTATCACGATCTTGCGTTCTCATACCATTAATATCGCCTTTCTTTTTAAACATATCTATATTTTTCCTCGTATACATAATAATTTGAAATATGTATAAGGATGGCAAGGTGAGGACATCGATGTCTTTAGAACGATCTCTTAGTGACTCTCGTGCATTCATACTGTAGATGGCACGTATTGCTCTTTTTTGTAAAATAAAAATGGAGTTAAAATGTGCCGCTAATCCCCACAGCACAAGGTCATAGGACATTAGACTATGAAAATATGCAAAGTACACTAACCTTGCCGTATCCACATCCGTCATTTGCTTAATGCGACTAATTGCATTTAGCGCGGAACCGAGCTTATTAGCCAATGCCCCGATATGGTCTGCCCACTATAACTTGTTATCTATTGTTATATCAAGAAAACAGGCTGACCTAACTAATTCGAATTGCTTCCCATCCAGTTCTAATTTAGCTTACTGCCTAGAAAATTCTTACAATAAGGCTTTTTAGTCGATTTATACGAATCGGTCAAAAAGATAAGCGCTGGAAAATGAACTAATATTATAAATACGAAAATCTATCTATCTCTTGTGTTTTCACCGATAAACCGCTAAACCGCTAAACCAATTTTAGTCTTATTTGATACGGAGATATAAAAGGAATTCTGAGGAAGAAAATGGTGTACCTTTTAAAATCAACCCTGTATATGCAAACGAAGTCGCGGGTTTTAAATAATATTCTATATTTTTCTGCCTTTTTGTCTTTTCTAAAGCATAAATGCATTTTTTGTTTGTTTCATAAAACTATCCTATTGTAGTTTCTAAAATCCACATCACATAAAATAACAAGTTGTATGAAAGAAATATTAGAATGAAAAGAGAGAATTATAAACAAGATTGTTACCATAATTATTGTTGACGTTTGTAATTGAATTTGTTATCGTGACAACGATAAATGCTTACCAACTAAGTTACTAACTTAAATACGGCCTGTTTGGATTGGGTATTCAACTCTGCGACTGGTTAACTACAAAACTCTTAATTTACTTAGCTTAAACTTCTAACTATAGCAATTTATGATTAGTTTGGATTTTTAGATATGGGAATATCATATTTTAATTTTTAATAAAATTTCGTGTTTAATTTGTAGTTTGTTCTTGTAATTGTTCTAGTTATGACGAATAAAAAACTATACTGGACCCATAAGACACATGGATTTACACAAAAACACATGTATACAGTGATTTCTTTTAGTAATTTGGATAAACATCGAACTGAGACATATTAAAACGTTAAGAACTGATAAACTATTTACGCCTGTACTTTTTAATAGCAAAATATTATAAAAATTGTTTTGTTGAAAATTAACGCGGGTAGCGATCTCTTTCCTCTTTTCTTGTGCACCGGATGTGCCAAAGTCATAGTTAATTAGTGTTAGTTCCACATTAATTTTAATCACATAAATTACCCACGTGTGATATTTTGTAACATTTTAGTAACAAGAACAAGGGTAGAATGGATTTTCTGCGTATAGTGTAGGTCTTGTAAGATTTCAGTTCTCCGGAATAGGAAGCCCGATAAGATGCACGCAGGTGCGGAAAGCTCCCTGGCGACGCTTGAGGTCCACCCTCCATACCTGTGACGCTGTAAAAGCCACTAGGGCTAACAGCAAAGAGGGGTTTTGTTTAGTCGGTTCGAGTCCGACACTCCCCAGTCGGTGTAGAGTCCGGCTGGGTAGCCCGCGGGGGTTTAATTTCGCCTCTCAGAAACAAAAAAAAAAAAAAAAGAGTAGTGAGTGTGTCGCGGTAGCGGCCGGCGAAGCACCAGACCAGAATCCACCTTATAAGAACACTCTTTCTGGATATATTAGGTTAGGTAAGTGTTTATATATTTTTAGAGAACCGCTGTCAAAAGAAAGCTTGTCAAAATATTTTTTAAATTTAAATGTAACAAGCATGACGGAAGTGAATCTGGTAAAACTTTTTTGCTACTTTTCACCTCACTCTATTTTTTGCTACTCTTTTCTTGTATACAATGTCCTATTAATAGAGAAAATTAACAGTCTAATCAAATAACGGTTGAAACCGAAATTTCGATAATAATGTTCATAAAAGTGTTTAAAACATGCATGTAAAATTTCAACACACTAGCTCCCCGGCTTCGCTCGAAAAACAAACAAAAAGAAATTAGAAAACTGTTGTCTTCTAAATTACTCTACAACGGTACGTCATAGACAAAAGATTTCTAGGCAAAAATATAGAACGTAAAGTTTAACATAAAATTTCTTGAAAACGTCGTCGAATCGTTATAAACTATTATTTTTCAACTTGTTTTTTTGAAATTGATTCACAAAAAGTTTCTTTTCGCATTTATGTAATTTTTATCTTTTTGTTAAAAAAATGTCATTAGCATATTTATTTTTTAATCTACAATTTTAATATTAATGGAATATTTTTTGTTACTTTTTATTTTCATTTGATTATTTGTAAAAATAACTAAAAAAATGCTCTAGATCGTATTTTTCTAACTATTATAGTTAGTCAGATAACATTAGTTTTATCTTCTTATAGTCCAGCAGTCAAGGATTAAAACGAAAGCGAACAGAAGCAGACGTCTGAAATTTTGAGGTAATATAACCAAAACAGACAGATAGACAGACAGACTTTCGCATTTGTAATATTAGTATGGATAATATTAATAATGAAGCCTTCTACTCGGACTTAAATTTTGTTGTATATTTGGCATTTACTCGTTTTTTGTGTCCGTTTGTCAATCGGCCAAGGTTTCCTCCAACCTTGTCCATTCCAGCCTATCTCTGGCCACTCTACTCCATGGTATTCCTGTGACCTGCCTAATGTTAACAACCTACCGTTTTTGTAGTGTATGTAGTTGTGTATAAGTATCTGTGTACCTATTTCTATAGCGACTGAATCGATCGCGTTGGCGAATTTCTAATACTAATTTACATTGCCGTTATCGCTACTGATGCAAAATAAAAATTTCCCTGTATCGTGTTTTGTTAGACACGTATAAAAATTGTTTCAGCTTCAAAAATATTGGGTCCTTACATATGAAATTAGCGTTTTGTCGTACTGACCACTTTGATCTGAAATATCTCCTCTTTTTTTTTTTTTTTTATTTGCACAAAAAAAAAAAAATACACAGAAACAGTAGTCAAAAAAGTAAGAATAGCAAAAGGTAATGCTTATCTCTTTAAGAGATTTCTTCCAGCACACCTCGGTGATAGAGAAAATGAACGAGGGTAGGATGTGCTTCAAAATAAATATAAAATTTTTTTTTAGGTACATAATACATACATAAACATACACATATATATATACAAACAAATATAATATAATACATACGTAACTATTATATTATGCACACATAATTACTAATACTAACGCACACGTAAGTATAGATAGTACATAATATTGTAAAAAAGTAATTATGCAAATGACAAAAAGTGTTCTTTTAACAACTGTTGATCCCAAAATGCTTTCTAGCGGCACTAAATACGTCATGACGCGATTTTGTGAGAAACTCGGATATGGTCAAGCCTGTGCCCTTCAACATAGTCTTCGACTTCCACACTTGACACCTATCTTCAAAATTACGAAAACGTATCAGTATGGGTCGCGCTTTATCTCTCTTGACACCCAATCGATGGCAAGCCGAAAAACAACTGGCTGTAATATTATGAAGGCCTAATTTAGAAGTAAATAAAGACGTAACAGTATTAATTGCACTTTCATCCGATTGTTCTGTAGACCCATGCAGCAATAGTACCTTCCTTCTTGAAAGAGTTTCATGTCGATCTAGGCCATATGAAAGAAGTTCTATCTGAGACTTAAAAGCTGTAAGTGACTTCAAGACAAAAGATTTAAAATCAACAAATTCGTCGACCAAACCGTTCAAGTCAGGTGTTCTGCGGACTGTTGACTTCTCAAGGAGCTCAGCTTCATATTGTTCCATCCTCAAGTTGAACATTTTAGCCAATTCATCCAGGTTAGTGCTTAGAGTGTGATAAAGATCCATCACGTAAAAAGTTAAGAAAGTTTTCAATAACAGGTGAGATTATTGTAAATATTATAATCCACAATAGCCTTAGGGTTGAGCTGTATTTATAACTAATTTAAAGCATGTATAATCAGCTTTTACTATTTATTATATAAACAAAACACAGAGAGAACTTCACTTCTTTCGTTAAGAATTCCAAATTCAAATTTATAAATTCATTTAGCTGGTACATTTGAGTTTTGAAAACAGTCATTCATTTGTTTTTTCCTCATTATTTTTTTCTTTGGCGTCGCTTATTACCGCACAATGGAAAACATGAAATATTGGTATATTTACGAGTACGAGTTCTACCGTGGCACCAGTGCTGCAGAAACAGCTAGAAGGATTAATGATGTGTACGGCCCTAGAGTCGCAAAAGAAAGCACGGTACGTTTTTGGTTTCAACGTTTTCGTTCTGGAAATTTCGACCTTCAGAACCAACCCCGTGGACGGCCGGAGACCAAAGTGGAAAATGAAGAATTAAAGGCTATTATGGAAGCGGATCCACCACAAAGCACTTCAGATATAGCTGCAGGCTTCGGGGTAAGTGACAAAACTGTATTAATCCACTTGAAGCAAATCGGGAAAGTAAAAAAACTTGAACGATGGGTACCTCATGAATTGAGTGAATCGAACTTGCAAACACGCGTCGACTGCTGTGTTACTTTGCTCAACCGACACAATAATGAAGGGATTTTAAATCGAATTATTACTTGTGATGAAAAGTGGATACTGTACGATAATCGGAAGCGCTCGTCGCAATGGCTGAACCCTGGAGACCTAGCCAAATCCTGCCCTAAACGAAAATTGACTCAGAAAAAGTTACTTGTGAGTGTTTGGTGGACTAGCGCCGGTGTCGTTCACTACAGCTTTCTAAAATCTGGCCAAACGATTACGGCAGATATCTATTGTCAGCAACTGCAAACCATGAAGGAAGAACTAGCTGCTAAACAACCGAGATTGGTCAATCGCTCTAGGCCACTGCTGCTTCACGACAACGCAAGACCACACACTGCACAACAAACAACCACTAACTTAGATGAGCTACAATTGGAATGTCTGCGACATCCACCGTACTCCCCGGACCTTGCTCCAACAGATTACCATTTTTTCCGGAATTTGGATAACTTCTTACAAGGAAAAAAATTCAACTCCGATGCGGCAGGCCAAACCGCCTTCAAAGAGTTTATTGATTCTCGCCCCCATAGTTTTTTTAGTAAAGGGATCAATGAACTACCTATGAGATGGCAAAAGTGCATAGATAACAACGGTGCATACTTTGATTAATTAAATATATTTTACAAAAAAAAAATTGACTTTATATTCCTCCCGTACAAAACGCCAATTTCATATGTAAGGACCCAATAGTATACCGAAGTTAATGATATTAAGAATTTTACAAGATTTTCGAGAAGCAGTAATCTTGCTTCATTTTTACGTTTATTTTCACCTTCGAGCGAACAAAATACTGATATTTCATTAGCAGTTGCGTAAATAATTGTATTAATGATGAACGAAATACGATAAAATAAAAACATCAGAGATCCATAATTTAAATAAAATATGGTATCAACCTTGACAGCTATGGCAGTCTGTTATCATGGTAGAAATAAATGTGTCCAACATAACGTTAAATATTTAAAAAGGTGGTAAAGGAAAAGAATTATTGACGTAATCGTAAGTAAAAGAAATAAGGTCAAGACTTAACTATATTTAAACTTTTTTTTGTGATTTCTTTATACCGCATATTATTGGATCCGGTTGTCATGTAAGTACATATAGATAAATATTATAGTGGAAGTTACTATTTAACGCCTTAGTGGTCTCTACAAACATATCAAACGCATTGAAGTAAGCGTTGAAAACCGAGAATTTCTCTTTTCAGAAACAACAGAGGATTTGGGTTAGAAAATCCCTTGAGAAATATCGTAGAGGTATAACTTGTGCCCATTCGCTTTTTCTTTGATTCGTGTAATATGTTGAGTGTGGAAGTGTGGATAGAAGCGAGGACAGGAGGCAACTGTCAACATAGTATTATTTTAGTTACGTTAATGTAGACAAAATAAGAAAAAGCCTCTGATATCTTATAACGTAAATAAAATATACACTCACATGAAATAATAAAAATATAGAAATAAATGAATGACTTAAACTACGTAAATAAATAATATAAATGACTTAATAAAATAAATAAGTAGACCAAAAGTAATTTCTCTGGAACCTACATAATAAATATAATCACTGAAAGGTTCTCGAAACCTTAAGCTTAAAGCGCGTCGCAAGTGTTTGCATTGTTGAGAGTAATTTTTAATTAGCGGTCGCAAAGTGATATGAATCAATCACGAATCACACCGAAGTTGACACTCGTCTACTTGTTGAGTTCAGTCTGGTTACTCCTTTCTTTGTCTCTGCGTAGAAACTACATTGGAATCCCGCTGGGGTGAGTTCCTATTAATTGAAATTGAATTTAGCGCTGTAATAATAACTTGTAAGCTGTTCTAACACTTTTGAAATTGTAAACGTTGCGCTGTTAGTGTGTGCTTGTTTTTCGAAACACTGGACCTTGAACGCTCGTCTATCTACCGATCGTGCCTACACCCGGTCTAATACATGCGCTCTGGATTTCCGGGATTCAAACTACAGGATTCCAACTACAAGATTCCAACTACAAGATTATAGTTCCAGTATTCCAGTGACGTCATTCTTGAGTCTGGATTCAGGAATTGTAGCTGATTTCTGGAGAATCTATCTATTCGTGACTGGAAATCTCCAGAGTATCTGCTCGAGATTAAAAACTACCAATACCAAACCAGAGCTTCAGAGCGGAACTACCGAAGGATTCAGGCGAGTGACTCCCTAATATCTACGGAAGACCGGGTTGTGCGGCGTATGGTGGATTATTCGCTTAATAAACCAGGATACTACGTAATACAAACTGGTATATTTGATCCACACTTTAGTCCATCTACCTACCTGTTCACGGGTCACCTTACTTTAGATTCTCACTAATAACCCCCACGACAAGCTTATTGCATAGATTTAGCCGTACCACTTTAACCTAAGATAGACGAAGAGGACCACACACTGTCAGAGAAGATCAACCATTGTGGTTGTATTTCGTAGTTGTGGGTTGTTCGTAGGCACCTTTCGTACTCTCTCGACACATCCGCGGCCAAAGAAATAATTTGTAGTTAAAAGTAGACTTATGTCGGTTATTTTATTGATCAAATTGTTTAGATTTGATCATCATTCAAACGCGAGCGATCTAATCATGGATCTCTAAGAATTCGATTATGTTTGACCTGTTTGACTCGCTAGCGCAGAAAATTAAGTTGGACTTTATGTTAATTAAGATGAGTATATTTTCTTGCTCATACAACCTAATAGTAGATACATAAGTCTCGCAACTAACTTAGTTTTTGGCTTTTCCATTACAATGAAGCCACATAGCACTCTTTTAATCTATACATCGTACAATGTACATGACCTGTACATTGTACGAACTGGTCTGTTGGGCTGTAGAGCCAACTATCTCTTCCGTATTTAGATACCGAAGATACAGTATAGAGATGATCGATGATAATGACTGTATCAAAGTCACTTCAGAAGGACAAACGGTTCTATCAAGTGCAGAAAGAATACGCCAGCCTATAAATAAAGAATGTTACCTCCTAAATCTCTTAAAATTTATGAAAGAGAAGAAATACGTTAGCGTCGCAAGGAATGACAGAGAATGAATTTATGTATTTTAATTTTGTTCTGGCTAGAGAAGATAAATGTGATAAAAAGAAAACTGAACACCGAAGTAAATGAGCTAGTCTTCAATCTTAATTCAGTTAAAAAATTTTCAGTGTAGTATATTGACTTTGAAAACAATAAAGTTCGTGTATCCTCGAGCTTGATCGAGGTATAAACTTAAAATATCGTTGTAATACAATGTGTAACAAAATAAGCAGAAAATTTTTACAGCCTGACTGAATAATGAATATTTATGAGTGTAGAAATAATAAACATTTTTTTGAAACTCATTTACAGTTATTTTGTAAATTATTGATTCCGTTTACGAAAGATATTTATGGACGTCCGGATATAATATCGTCCACACTATTTACATATCTTGGAACTTGGAACTCGGCACATTATAGGTTTCACTTCATAGGACTTTTGCGATTAAAATTTAATTAATTTATCGGAATTATTAAAAAAAACACATTGAAAGTAGCTAAAATGGATTCAGACAATGGTTCTAATCAAAGTAGTCGTCGATTTTTTGCTAATTCTCTTTCATGTTGTATATTGTAATACTTAATTAAAGTTATCATTAGTAGTAGTGTGAATATATTTAACACAGTCAAAAAGGCCATCCACAATGAGGTGTTAATGCAAACTTTATTGTATATTAGAGAGGTCTGGATATGTCCGAAACCGAGTAAAAGTATGATAAATGCAGTAGAAATGCGATCTCTCGGTAAACCCTTGCGGACAGGATAAGCAATGAAGAGATACGCAGTATGGCAGGGTTGCACGACAGTCTGTGTTATTGTAAAAATAAAGAAAGGAATACTTAGATGGTTCGGGCACATAGAAAGAATGAGTGATGAAAGGCTGATGAAGAAAATCTACAGAGCGAAAGCGAGTGGTAAAAGAAGCCAAGAAAAACCGAGGCTGACTTATGCAGATCAAATAGCCAGAGTGTTGGCTGTCGGCAATGTCAAAAGCACTTGCATACCTAGCCAAAAGTGTGTGATAAGAACGATGAGATTTAAGGAAGCGAAAGAAGTATGTAAGGACCGCGATTATTGGCGCTCCGGCCTCTCTGACTACCCCGTTAGGGATACAGCGTAAATATATGCATGTATGTATGTAAAGTTTTTATTAAATTCAAGTTCCTGACTGAACACAAAGTCTTATTCCGTAATTTATAAATTTACCTATGCAACTGATTGGTCGCGGTGGACTACGGACTGGTATGAACTAATATTTTCTGCTTTAATATACTTTCCGTTACTGGATACGGTGGAAAGGATCAGACATCATTATCATTAAGTTTATTTTACAATTTTAAAGCAAAATTCCATCAAAATACATGTTTCACTTCTGAATGAAGCATCTTCAGGAAAGTATTAGTCATTTACTTCGCACCGAGTAAAAAGACGTCGGGGTTATTACCTAAAAATATGCAGACAGCGACAGCCACGCGATCACTACGCAACCGGTGACTAATTGTAATAAAAAAATGGTATCATATATGACGATTGCGTAACTATTATTCTATGAACATAAAATGCACTTTTCGCGGTTGATTTAGCGCCACTATACAAATAATATAATTGCATTAATTAATGTAATATAATATATTACATTAGTTCTCGTTTTGAAAGCAGATATCGCGCGATATTGGCTGTCGCATGCTGTCTGCAAGTTACGTAATAACCGTGCGTATCTCATCTAGTTACCTTCGCTGAGAAGCAAATCACGTGTTGACAGATTAAAATTTTGACGAAATACAGCTTTAATATATAAAACAAATAAAAATAGTGCATACAAGCAGACCAAGCCATAGAAAAAGTTCGTAGATAGAAAAATTAAATATACCCTGTCCGTGGAACTTGAACCTACATCACAGGTGACCCTAGCACGCAAACATCGCGTGCCGCCCGCACGAAATTATTATTGATTTAAAATAATAACTGAGCTCGCTAAGCAAACAGGAATTAACTTTCGCCCATAAAACGTCAATCGTATACAGTATAAGATTAATTGCTATTGTTTCAAACTCTTTTGTTTTAGGGTAATGTCAAAAATACACTTGGATACCTCGCTCTGTACAATAATGCTAAAATTAGCGATACTTAAACCTAATCATCAATATTTGAGGAATTGTAATTTAATATATGAATATGTCCTAAGACATTAATATTACGTAGGTATGTGTTAGAAAGTCTTTGTATCCTAAACTGTACACTGTCTTTAATATTGATGATACTCTAGAACACTGGTTCCCAAACTTATTTTGTCTACTGAGTCGAGAGCTCATGCAGTCGTTGTCTGAGATGCCTCCTAGCTAAATGAAATTACAAATCACCCCCCAGGCCTCTACACAACGCCCCCATTTTTTTTCTGGGTCTCTTACCATCTCCCTTTAGGCCTGCAGCGCCCACAAGGGGGCGTTATAGCCCACTTTGGGAATGGCTGCTCTAGAATATCAATTGACACTAAAACGTAATCATCAATGTTTTAGGAATTGTAAGTTAATATACAAAGATGTCCTAAAACATATCTAATATTGGTATGCGTTATGATGTCTTTGTATACTAAACTATAATTTCTTGAATAATTGAGTTGATAATTCTCTGTAATATCTTTTACAAATATATTACATATGTATGTTTTTTTTTATTATTTCAGCATCCCCTGATATTTATTCAAGGATATTCTTAAGTAATTACATTATATTACATATAATGATTTTTAGACTCCCTATATCTCCTAGTCAAACCACTCTTATTTATTTCCATTTTCTAGTCTATTTTTTTATTTTTTATTCTAATCATTTACAGGTTCTTATCTTTAATTACATCGTATTATCGTATTATCTATTTCCTATTTATTCATAGGTATGTGTTAGGACATCTTTGTATATTAAACTACAATTTCTTGAATGTCGATGCTTAGGTTTCAGCGTCAATAGATATTCCAGAGAATTACACGAATTGTGTGACTCCGACCTAAACTTTTGGCTTATACTATGCTATGAGTACCGCACAACGAGCTGAGGGCGCTTTCCGCTGATACCAATTCCAAAAAAAATTAAATAAGTTCGTTTCTTAAATTAAGATGAACGCGAATCGATCTCGGGCCCTGTGTTTGAAATTATGTTGATAGATGCACAAACCAATGCGTCAATACATCTTGCATAAGTTTATATAATGCATAAGTGATAAAACCTATTTTCTTGACTTACAGAAGTGTTTCGTATAGAGATATCTCATTAGTTATATTGTATCTGTTGGAATTACTAATATATACATACATACATATCTTCACGCCGTATCCCTAACGGGGTAGTCAGAGAGGACGAAGTGCCATGCGTCGCGGTCCTTACATACTTATTTCGAATTACTAATACTTTACGGTAGTAAACTAATTAATCTGTGCTAATACTATCGTTATATATGTTATCAGTACAATATACGTTTTGGTATAATTTATCTGACTGGTAAATTAGGTAAAATATTTTATTCATTTATTTAGTGTCATAGTAACTGAAAAGCATAGACATGAATTTAGATATTTATACAACGTATTTTTATTGAAAGAAATCTAAAAGAATAATAAAGTTGTTCCTTGGACAAAAGTGCTTTGTCTCTTGGACAACCACTAAAGTAGGGAAATAAATCGAATTATGGCTAAAAGTTAATTTAAAGTGTTAGCTTTTTTTTTGCCATCTTACTTTAAAATGGAAACCGCTAATGGTTTACAGTTTCTATATCATTTAATTAACATTATATTTAATTGAAAACAGTACACTAGTAGAGAAGCATGTTAATACTTTGTAGAACTATAGTGATCATGATCACATTAATGCGTACCATATGTAATTTCATATATGTATATATATTTACAAAAGAAAACGTAAAATTAATTATTATGAACTAAAAAATCACAGATTGGGTTTCATATACAATATTTACGTATGAAATGAATACGTATATATCTTTCCAGTAACTTTTGTCAGGGATTCAGGGATAGCAGTGAAATAAAAAATTGTTGTCCGACCCATAAGCTCAAATATCAACAAGATGGCATCAAGCTCTGATTTTGTTGTCTTAGTTCTCTATCCTCCCGGACAAGCAATGGCGTGACGTCATATGCTATGTATCATGTTTACTTAAATTGTATATATAAAGCGAAAGTGAGTGGTAAAAGAAAGCAAGGAAGACCAAGGCTGACTTATGAAGATCAAATAGCCAGTGTTAGCAGACGGAAATGTCAAAAGCTCTCGCATACCTAGGCGAAAATGTGTGAGGAGAATGATGAGATTTGAGGAAGCGAAAGAAGTATGTAAGAACCGCGACGCTTGGCGCTCCGTCCTCTCTGACTACCCCGTTAGGGATACAGCGTGAGGATATGTATGTATGTATGTATATATAAACTAAATTATGTATGTGATATCGAATGCCTTCCTGTTACATCCGATGACTGAATCGCTCTTGAAAATTTTTGAGAATGCTTTTTTTGGGATAGAAAAAAATATCGTATCGCAGCAAAATAGTATTTGCATTTCACTAATAAAATAATAGATGGCGATAATAAAATATCGCCGTCCGTTGCCGAAAATGCAGCCGAGCTTCATAATATTAAAATTATTGTAGTTTGCCTACTTTTAACACAGTAAATTTTGAAAATTCGCGTTTAGCGGCTTTTAGGCGAAGCGTATCTCTAAAACTATTAAGGATACTATTATGATTTATGACGCCTAGAGAGACCGACAAAGAAATTTAAACTCAGTGACTTCACACTTAGAAGTCAAAATCGATCATATGTGGCTAAGCTGCCTTCAAGTTAACGGACAGCAGAATAGGTAAACTATCTATATAAATAAAAATGACATGTTGTTTGTTGCAAAGCACAAAATTTGAGAACGGCTGGATTGATCTGACACATTTTTTTTACGTGTGCATAATAGTCAGAGTAAGGTTTTTATGGAAAGAAACATTGGAAAAGTTTCCTAGAAAATAAGGGAACAACTGAAAGACTTTTCTATGGGATTTTCGTGGGATTTATGTTCCTTTTTATGAGAACTCAAGACAATAATTCGTAAATAATAATAAATAATGCCTACTGAGTCATAGCAACGTCGCTAGTGATTATTAAAACAGTATTCGTTTTTTTACGGCGGAGGGAGTAAACGAGCAAGCGATTCACCTGATGGAAACTGATCACCGCAGCGTAAGGAGAGTGGCAACGTCCGAAGAATCACAAATGCGTTGCCGGCCTTTTAGGAAGGGGGGGGAGACGGGTCACCGGCACTCTCACTCACCGAACGAAACAACAGCAATAGATGCTGTTATTTCATACTGATATTCTGTGAGAGGATGGTATTTTATATATGGTATACGCGTTACTTTGCAGAAATTTATTTCAAGTAATGAAGTCCTAAATTCTTTACCTATTTTTCGCTCAAACTCCAAAAACCACCAATCGATCCGTATTTAGCTAAAGCATCCTCAGGATGCTTTGTTGAGATCCTCTGTGCATCCTCGGTGCTAGTTAGCTGGCCGAGTCTGATCTCTGGAATATCCTGAGGATGGAGGGAACAGATTTTTGGAGTTTGAGCAGAAAATAGCTAAAGATTTTAGGAATTCATCACATGAAAAGGTGGTATTTCTCCGGACAAGCCGCTCAATTCATACTGCAGTGCAGCATGGCTCTACCACACCTATAAATTCTTCTTCGTAAAATTTTCATAGATCCACAAATTGTAGTTTTAAGTGGAATCGTAGCTGTTGTAGCGAGTTCAAACTTTGTTTAAAAGTCAGTGTACTCAGATTTCGTAGTATTTGGTGATCTGGATCATAATACCTGAGGAGACTGAGTGTTAGATATTTGGATATGTAACAGATTAGGCCTACTGTCCAGGAGTAGCTTCATTGACGCTTCGAAATACGCCGTGTGGCTCATGCAGCCTGGCGTGCCAAAGTTTGTCCACGAAGCGTATGACAACCGTACGTTTTCTCTTAGGCCTACTGTCTACAGAGGTTTACACGTGTTCGTCATTATAAGCTTGGCGTATGCTTGCTTGTTGCTTGACATACAGAACTACGAAACTCTGTCAACGAAGCAGCAACGACACGCTCGCGTCGCTGCATGTACGGTTCATGACGCCTGCCTTCCCGCGTGTCATACACTGGTTTATGTATATCTGTGCTTGACGAATACGTGTCTACGAAGCTACGCCTTCGTAGACAGTAGGCTTTTGTTAAAATATACGCTTGCGATACATTTAGTAAACTAACTTTAGCAAGCAGGCTGCCCAAGCTGCACGACGTATTTTAAAAGGTCTATGAAGCTACGTCTCCATGGACAGTGTCTTGAACCCTTTATCTTAAAATCCTCATACGTGATAATACGATTTGAAAAAATCTTGTTAAGAATGTTGAGGTTTCCGTCTGTTAATTTAATTTTCTATTCATATAAATCCAAATAAATAAATTACATATCGGTGTCGAACTTTTATTTTATTTTACGCAATTTAACAAGTACAATATGGAATGGCAGGGCGGTGGTATGTAAGAAAATGGCAAGCCACGCGTTCGAGTTGCATTATATTCTACTTAAATGCAATTCAGCCTTTAAGGGTCCCAGATCACAACAAGAAAAAACCCGAAAAACTCTGTTTTGTGCAAAAATTTAGTTGGATCTTCGAAATTCTATAGTATTTTGAAATAATTTTTACCACAATGGATAAGTACTGATAATATCTCTATTTGCTCAAATTATTTTTAATTGCAAAATGCAGTTTTCTTTACAATTACGTACGTACGAAAACAAATTTCGAGACATTTCTGCGTTAAAATATGATCAAGTCGCAATTACGAAATTCAGTGTTACATATAACATGCGGTGCTATGGCGATAGATACATATATACCGCCATAGCACCGCATAGGCAGGCCCTTGATAACAATAATAATAAAAGTGACATTGAATGTTGTGTTTCAGCTATCTTTTGTCTTGGCAACAAATATCAAAATTAAAAGTAAATTAAATAAACAAAGCTTCATTCATGTGTACATAACGATTCAACATCTGTTTTTTTTAAATTCTACTAGGCTCACCGAAGTCAAGGACATAATACTTGGCCTTCTGTTAATAATAATAACATAATATGAAAACGGTATATATCTAAATCAGCGTTACTTATTCATTTCATCAAAACTCGACAAATGTCTAAAGTAAGAAAAATAAGTACAGATGTAGGTAAGTTGTGGAAACAAAAGTTCGTGACATCTCAGAGTCGGGAGAAGATGAATCGCCATAATTTTTTCTGTTGTAAATAATATATTACAAGCAAGATAAAGGCGAAGGGAGCTCCTACCTTGTTTTAAGCGCAGCACTGTAATATCCACAGTAGCTGTACTTCTAAATGGAGTCACGAATATTTTTAAAAACTAATAAGTAATTCACATAGAAGATGTCAGGACACTATTTGCAGGTGATACCATCAAAAATGTAGTAACCTTATTAGGCATTACATTACATTAATTGTAAATCATTGTTCTTTTAGAGGCAAAGTGCGGAGAATGATTGAATTAAGTCCGAGTATGCAATTTGCTTCTTCTGTAATAAATAATTTTATGTGTTACATAAGACGTATGGCTATGTGATGAAAACATCTAATATTTAGCTATCTTCCGCCCAAAATCTTAATCTTATTAATCGACACGTGTTTCGCTTCTAAACAAAGTATCCTCAGGATAATCCAAAATTAAGACTCTGTAAGCTAACCAGCACCGAATCCATTCGATTCCTTCATACCAATTCGTTGGAAGTTAACTGACTTAGTCTGAACTCTGGAATATGTTTCGTCAAAAAGCGATACTTGTTTGAGATTTTGGGCTGAAGATAACAGAAAATTACTCGTCATGTGAGATGAATACTGCAAGTAACATCTCAATTTATACGGTATAATTTGTCTGTGGGTATAATGTATGTATCACTGAGCCAAAAAAGTTTATCTTATAAAAGTTTATCGTCGTAGTAAGTATATCTTACACAATTTCTGTGCAAATCCACTGTGGTAAACGTACAGATGAACAATCAGGTGCATGAGTGATCTTAAAGGGTTTCCATTTTATTTTTAAGGGATGGAATCCTAATATCACTTAAGAGCGTGTAGTATTAACTTAAGGTTCAGTAGTAATCGCGGACAAAATATAATTTGAATTTAATATTAACATACACATAATATCCTCAAGCTGTATCCTTAACAGGGCAGTCAAAGAGGATGGAGTGCCAAGCAGTCCTTCCATCTTTCGTCCCCTTGAATTTCATCATTATCTTCACACATTTTCGCCAAGATATTCCAGTGCTATTGACATTTCCATCAGTTAACACTGCGGCTATTTGATCTTCATAAGTCAGCCTTAGTCTTCCTTGACGTCTGTTGCGTCTTCGTCAATAGTTCATCGCTCATTTTTCTATATGCTCAAACCATCTAAGCATTCCTTTCTTCATTTTTACAATAACACTGTCATTCAACATTTTTATAATGCAATCTCTTCATTGATTATTTTGTCTGCAAAGGAGCAATTTGTTAATAAATTAACGTTATTTTAAAAAATCAAAACGGGTCCAACATATCCATTATTTAATTTTTTTTTACAAAGGTCTTACAGAGCTCTGGAAATTAAAATAATTTTCATGGGCTTTATAACTCCAGACAGCGTGTCAAGGACTACAAAGTGAGGCAAATAAATTCAAATAAAATGTAGATGTGCTTGTGTTGCTTTATAACGAAATGGCCGCCGATCAGCTTATCTGATAATAAATATTTGTCGTATGTGAGGTGAGTCAGTTTAACTGAATTGCCTCCCGTTGCTGCGCGGGACTTAGCGTCTGCAGCTATCTAGAAAGTCTATGATTTCATCATTTTATAAATATCTCACGATACCCTAAGCGCGAGTCGACCTTTTATTCGATCGACTTGGTCGGTAATACAGTTGTGGTGTATAGGTGTGGGTGCGTTCGAAGTGTTATAACTGTGGTATATTCAGTCAGTGTTTTAAGCCCGAGCAGGTAATAAATCTGTGGGTCTGCGATCGAGTTAACTCGTACAACAAATTGCTGCGTCCAAAATTTTCAGTCTCGACTTTTTCAATGTCCAGTGTCTTGTTCAGGATTAATTTTTTCGTGTTTCCTGCTGTCAGTTTTCTTCGTTTGATTGATGGCAGAAGGTAATGTTATTTTGATATCGGTACAAATAACATTTATTTGTTGTTTCATGTTGTTTACTGATACGATATGGTTGTCGTAGATACCTATTTACTTGTGAAACGTTGCCAACATCTACGTCGTAGAATAACCGTAATTTAAAATGGCTACTTTAACACTATATTCCTAAACTAATTGAAAGATTAGTTTATTTACTGAATACAGATGTTTATTTCTGAATATAATCTACAGAGCGAAACTAAGTAGTAAAAGAAGCCAAAGAAGACCAAGGCTGACTTACGAAGATCAAATAACCAGAATGTTAGCTGACGGAAATGTCAAAGGCACTCGCAAACCTAGGCGAAAATGTGTGAGGAGAATGATGAGGTTTGAGGTAGAGAAAGAAGTATGTAAGGACTGCAAAGCTTGGCGATTCTTCCTCTCTGACTATCACACTAGAGATACAGCGTGAAGATGTATTGATACAGCGTGTAGTATGTATATATGTATGTAATACAGATGTAAAAATCTTTGAAGTTTATCGAAATATGCAATACAAGTTATTTACTTTTAAATTAGGCTTTGTCTCTACCATTGCTAGCGCTTTGCAAAAACACTATAATTCTGTAACCTCATAGTCCATTAGTGTCTACTTTCTCCAGCATATCCCCACTACTAGAGTTCAAAAGGCTAAATCTCCTAAAACTCAATTAAATTCAAATATTTTTTACTTTTTCATTATTTTAATTCAATAATCAATGTATATTGATGCATAAACCTATTGTATCCACTAACGTAAATAACGAACTATCATTCCAATCACCTTTTATTAAAATGTTATTGAAGTTTGAAATAAGAATAGGTTCGCATCCACAGATAATTTCATTCAATACTTCACTTTTTGACACTAATGTACTACCAACTAAAAAGTACTTTAGAAAAAAAATTTATAAGAAAAAAATTGAACCAATTTCAAGGAAAAACATTGAAAGGTACAAAAGAATTATTTTTCACTAATCACAACTCAAGTACAAAACTATCATAAAATGTTAAACTAAACGAACAAAACACTATATTAAACTTCTTGTCTTGTTTTTATTATACAAAAAAGGATAAGATTTGTTTTAGAATTCTTTTTTTAAAATGGTTACTAACGCTGATACTCACACAGAAATTATTTTATAAGCGGTTCAGTTAATATTTATCCTACTTACGAGTACATCTAAAACAGGCACATACATGGTTCCTAGAACAATATAAGTTACTTCAATATAATATTGAACTGGTTACAACGAAAATTCTCCGGGATATTACATCACAATAATGATTAATCCGAAGCTTTATGTGTGCGATTAAACGTGTGTTATATCAGCTATACGCAACGCAAACATTATACATGTTTGCGTTGCGTATAGCTGGCATCAATCAAAACACAGCAAAACAATAGATACCTTTAAAACCCCATTAACGACAGCGTTTCCGATCGGCAAATCTTCCACGTGTATCTCTATTACGAATACTTTCTGTTTCTAATCTTTTTAGTCTTTATTCAGTCATTCTACGTTATTCTTCGGTCATTATTCGATCACTCCACCGTCAGTCAAACTTTAATTTTTTTTAAGTTACTCTTTGATCATTCTTTGGTAGTTCTTCTTTGGTAAATATTTGATCATTTTTGACTGCTCGACAGATCATCCTTCAGTTATTTTTCAGTCATTTTCAAATATCTTTGGTTGCTCTTCACTCGTTTTTTGGTATTTTCGGTATTTTTCGACCCATATTGTAAGATGTTTGTAATTTATGTAATTACGTAATTGACTATTTAATTGTTCGTGCAGGTGTAGAATAAAAAGAAATTAAGAAAAAAAAACCGCCTTCAAAAAAAACCTTGAAAAGTACAAAATAACTAACCTCTACTAATCAAAACTCAAATACAATAAAAATAACTTTACAAGTACGATACATATACCAAAATAATATTATTTTTAATAATTAAATTTGACAGTTACTGAAGTTGGTCCCAAAGCAATGTGCAACAACAGAAGTTTATTAGTTTGGTAGACTTAACACTGAATTCAGTAACTGACAATTTAATTATAAGGTATGCGTATCGTACTTATGAAGTTATTTTTATTATACTTGAGTTTTGATTAGTAAAAGATAGGTTATTTTGTACTTTTCAGTGTTTTTTTTGATGGCAGTTTATTTTTTGTCTTAAAAATTATTTATTTCTACCTTTTGAGTGATCCTGGCTTAAATAAATATCTATAGCATGCCTGCAATTAACTTCTTTATAATTCTGGAGCGCCACGATATACAAGAGAATCATCAATATAAATGAAAATTATACCCAGGTCGCATTATTTTGTCTATCTTCGAAGCCCAAGCTCCAATACTACTGAAATTTAAATGGAACCACCTCTGACGTATGACCTACCAAACAAAAAAGTTTCATCGAAATCAAGTAATAATTACCACAGTACAAGTAAGCATACAGTATGCTATCTTCATACAAACGCTCCCAAACAACGCGCTCGAAATCTCGACATATCTCGACATACGACAGTCGCGAGCGCGCCGCGGATGTCGTCGGACGGTATGAGACGCTCCTGCGCATTTATTGACTAAATATTATGTCAATCAAGTTTACGAGCACAATGTTCAGTGTATGGATGTTTGAATACATCTATATCGAAACCAGAAATATTTCTCTGTTCCTAATTTGTAGGAAATATATGATCATAATGATCTAGTTAATTTATTGTTACTCACGACTGAAAAGTGAAAGGTGCGCACAATATATAGGTTGCGTACAAAAAACATAACGCTGTCATTGGATGAATAGATTTTACTCCTCATATTTTTTTCATACCGGGGGCCTTATATGAAAATCGATTCTTAAGGAGTAAACCCCAAAAACACGTACAGTCGAATTGGAAACCTCCTCCTTTTTTGAAGTTGGGATAAAATATTACACACATACATCTTCACGTTATATACGAGTCAGAGACGATAGTATATCACGTACTGTGGTCCTCATATTCTTCTTTTTGCTAGCTGCTACCCGCCTATTACCTCGCGTTTTCCATGCTTAGGAAACGCGTTCCGCAGTTGTCTAACAAATGTCAAACAAGTCAATAAACCATATGGTTTCATTCACTTGTTTTAGAAATTTTCCATTTACATATTTTTTTTACATTTTGTCTACAAAATTTTTCTATCAAACGTTTGCTGCAAAATAAAAAAATTAAGTTTTCGTGAAAGGTTATTATTATATAAAAAGTAGCAGATGTTAAAAATCTACTTATCTTAAAAGTGAGCGAATTTTTTTTAGAATTCTCTAAAAAAACACGTCCTTTCCAGTTTGGGTTTCATTAATGTATCTAATAAATTTAAAGTTATTTTGTATTTTGTTAAACACAAAGTCTTATTTATTTTATCCTTCGTTTATAAAGCTTAATTCAATTAATTTGTATCTGATTACTGCATGCCAAATCGATACTTCAGCCAAATCGATCTAGCCATTATCAAGTGATGATTTTTCATACATGCGGAAAATGATTTTTTTTATATTATATATTATAAAAAGCCAAAGCATAAGAGTTCATGATAAAAATTGAAGAAAAAATTTAATCCGACTTCAAAAAACATACTGAAAATTACAAAATAACTGTCCTTCACTAAACAAAACGCTTGTACTTTGTCAAAACTCAAGGTACAAAAATAACTGAATAAATAGGTACAAATACCTATACAATTATATTAAATTTGACACTTACCTACTGAAGTCGATGTCAAGTCTACCAAACTAGTACTTTCTGTTGTTGTACATTGATTTGGCACCGACTTTAATAACTGTCAAATTTAATTACATAAATATTTGTATCGTATTTGTGAAGTTATTTTTGAACTTGAATTTTAATTAGTAAAGGATTAGTTATTTTCTACTTTTTAGTGCTTTTTTAAGTTGTTTTAATTTTTTTCTCAATTTTTTTATATTTCTCCATTTTGAGTGACCTTGGCCTAAATTATCAAGGGTAGGGTAACTTTTTTTCTAATTTTGGAGCGCAATGACATATAAGAGAATTATCAATATAAATAAAACTTTTAAGCAGTTAGTTTCCCTTGCCGTTATTTGGTGTATCTTAAAAGTCCAAGATTCAATACCAAAGATATTTAATTGGGACTACCTCGAAAGTATACTATTTCAAACAAAAAAAGAATTTTTCAAATGGGTTTATAAATGAGAGAGTTCTGAGGTGACAAACATAAAAAAATACAACCGAATTGTGAAATTCCTCCTTTTTTGAAGTCGATTAAACAAGAAATGTTTTAAAAGCGCTACGTTGTTATTAATTTACTAACCCGGTACTTGATTTTTTATATGGACTTTCTATATGTACATATAGGTTGTGCTTCGTTTGCCAGCTATCCTTAGGCGGACGGTAAATGACTCATTCTGTTACAACGTGCCGCCCACTACCTTGCAACACGCCGCATTGAAATAGGCCGCGAGCCAGACGTGCTGCCTGCCATTTATTTACGTGGAGTTTTTTTTACAGATTCTAGACAATGCGTTGATCACGAGCCATCCACAAACCGCGAGCTCAAAACTATCACCGCGAGGCCGGTTAGGCGTCTATTCGTTGACAGCGAGACGTCAATTCACCGCCGCCGTCGCCTGGAGTGAACTCTAAGCAAAATTTTTCTTATAAGACCTATGTTAGTTGATTGTATTATTTTTTACTAACACGAGTTTTAGGATGAATAAAATCCATAATTGTACTACAATTCGTAATGAACGCTTGGATTAATTACTCATAATAATAATTTACTGTCATTTTGAAACTGATTTAAATATTACAGTGCTTAATATAATAACAAGTTAGCTTCATTTGGGAAGTACGCAACTAAAAAATCAATGGGTACATACGTGCATAATTCTTTGAATTTTTGATAAAAAAAAGCTTCAGTCTATAAAGACATCCAGTTTTGTATTATACTAATAAACTAAGAATTTTTAATTTACAACATATCTTCACACTGTATCACGCACTTTTTTCGCTTCCCCATATCTCATCATTCTCTTCACACATTTTCGCCTAGGTGTGCAAGTACTTTTTACATTTCCGTCAGCTAACATTCTGGCTATTCGATATTCGTAAGTCAGCCTTGGTCTTCTTTAACCACTTGCTTTCGCTCTATAGATTTTCTACGTCAATCTTTCATCACTCATTCTTTCTATGTGCCCGAACCATCTAAGCATTCCTTTCTTCATTTTTACAATAACACTGTCGTGTAACTCTCTTCTCTCTCTTCATTTTTTATCCTGTCAGCAAGGGTGACACCGCACATATTTCCAAAAGATCATTTCTACTGCATTTATCATACTTTCACTCGATTTCAGGCATATCCAGGCTTCGCTACCATACAATAAAGTTGACACCAACATCGCATTTTGGATGGCAATTTTGACTGTGTTACATATATTCACACTGCCTACTAATGCGGACAGAGCAACTTTCACTTTATTGCCAGCTGCTACCCGTCTCTCCACATCCATCCAACATATCTTCCATCCTTCTGGGGAGTGCCCCAGATTCATAATTTGATTCACTTGGTCTAGACTTTTCCAAGTACCCAAATCTCACATTCATCTGTACCGCTTCCGAATAGATATAACGTTCTAACAGTTTTATTGGGAGCAAAGGCTTGCTGCACACAGGTCTTTCCTTTAATTACGATAGTATTTGCTAGCGGTAACTACTTATTAACAACTAACCAATAATAACAGTTCCTTCACTTACATTACATTACATCCAATGGTATAGACTAGAAACGTGTACAGGAAGTTTTAGTCGTATCGAAAATAGATCAAACAGAATAAGGCTGCCAGGATTATCACATCGAACGTTCTGTGAGGGTCTTAGCCTTTAATTCCTCATGATAGAAGGACTCGCGTGGCTCGCTAGCCATCACAACCGAAGCTTAGATAAAAATACATAATCTGATGAATGGAGCACATGTTTTATTTCATGTGTTTCCCTAAGCTTTATGTTACATTACGTTGTCTTCTGTGAGCCATTATTTTTTATCAGATATTTTTTGTATTTACGTTGGGGAGCTTTAAAGCTTATAACAATGTAGATGACTGGATATAGTTCTAAATAATTATTACTGTAGGATATTTTGTAATAAATGAAAGAAATAAAAGCAGATTTAAACTTAAATTCACGTGTTTTTTTATTCTACTTTTTGTTACTAACTCGGAAGCAATTAATACGTACTTACACGTTGATTCGCAAAACGATAAGGAGAGGTAGTGCTGTTAAAACGAAATGGCGTATAACGTTGCAAGTCAGCAACATTACTTATACTCTTTATGATTAATTTTTGCACAGTGAAACATAAATTAAATACAATAAACTAAAATAATAATTTCAAAAATTACACTAACAAATTTAGCACTATTTTTGGAAATTCATAGCAATTGAGCATTTTTTGGGATTACATTTAGCCCCCACGCTGTATCGAGGGGGCAACTCTAAATTTACGTTTCTGTGCCAAATTTTATTACAGTTTCTCGGATCAAGAATTAGAATGGACGGATCATTTGCTCTAAGAGCGTATCCGTTTTTTGTTGACCGTCTTTCTTGGTTTTTACTAATGTAATGACTGAATAAAAGTTACGGTATACCATGCACAGCTGAACATGACATATATTTTTATGTTTTTGAATAACAAAACACTTGAGATTTACGAGTATTTTGCAATTAATTGTTTCAGTAATGTACTTAAGGTCGGTTACAAGCTGACACGAATTACACTGACAGTGCGAGGTTGCCATACTTACTATAGCTAACTGTTTTACTCGTGGTTACGCTCGTGAGATAGAAAGAGACATGAAAATTCATTTGACACACGGCGATAAGAGCGTCAACTTATTTTGGCTCCATAACCTTTATGTTTGTTAGTTCGAGTATAGTTCAGTAGGTGCAAAGAGGACGGAATAATGTGGCTGTGATAGACTGACAGACATACTGATGACTAAATTATAAAACATGACTAAATTATAAAAGTTCCTGCCATTTTATCAGCCTTAAAAAAATCCGTAAAAGAAATTGAAACAAGTTTGTATTTGTTAACATAATATATAAAAATAATATATCTAGTTTTATATATTATGACATTTTAAAGGAAATCCAATTTTCTTAGCAGTCATTGTTACAACATTAAATTTACTGCTATATGTACAATGGTATTGGGTAGGCTTCAAAGGTATAGGGAAATGTAGCAAGCAAGGTCAGCACGCGACTACCCTGAGGTGACCAAATGTTGACAAAATTTGGGATATGTTCAAAATTAAAAAAAAAGTCAAAAGTCAAGTCAATTCAAGTAAACCCAATTGCAACTGTTGTTACACTGTACACCCTGAATGGAGATGACTCGGTGTTACATAATGTGTGTTCATTATGTAAAAATAATTTTCAATTAATATTAAAATCAGTATATTTAATCGTTTGTGGGACATATGAAGTACTTACTTGTTAAAATTAGGTCTAGAACACAAACTGCTAAATAAAACAGAACGCAATTAACAACTGTTGGAAAGTCTTAATAAATTCATGAAGTGTGCACACACCAGAACCGTTCCAACACGGCTTGATTGATCGAGATGATTCAGCGAAAATGTACTTACCTACTGAAATAACAATTATGTGGGTACCTACACAATTTATTATAATTATAGCTAACACACGATTTCGTGATAATGTTATCAGAAACACCTACTATCGAAATCTTAACCAACTTTTTATTTAAATTCAAAGTAATTTATTTGACTTCTGCCTATTTTCACCGTCTATTCGTAACAAAAGTAACCTCTAAGAGAATTTAAGTAAAACTTTGTGTTGGTTTTATTTCACCGTTTAGGTACAGCTATACAGAGTTAATTGAAAAATACTAATAACCTCTTAGTGCAAAATTCCTGTTATCATACCTAACAACCTTTGTTCTACGACTTGTCTCAAAACTTAATACGTTCGTCAAAAAACATTTGTTAAGTTTTGTTGCACTGTCTGAAACGTATTTACTGTGTACGTATTCCAATGGTACAGTGGAATTGCACCTGGCCTCAGCGCCGAGCTGTACGTGTGCCGCTTTGGCGACCGGGTAGAGTAGGTGCCATTTTCAGAAACATTTAAGTTATTTTTTATTGTTATATGAAAGAAAACTTATGCATTTTAAAAGTCGTAGAACAAAAGTTATTGGGAATAATGTTTAGTACAAAATATTAAGAGGTTATTAGTATTTTTGAATTAACACTTCATAGGGTTCATAAAGGCGTCTCAGAGTTGTATTTAAAATACATTGAAAACGAGAAAATTTACGAAGGTGTTGTTAAAAATTAAATAGTTTACCAATAGGGCTTATCATAAGAACATTGAGGCCATGGGCTAGCATTCAATTAGCACCTGTAATAAGCCTAAATACTGAAAATGGGGCAGAGATGTATGTCGAAGATGTGAACAAGAGAAATAACCTTTAAAAGAACCGTAGCTCTTATCAGTAACCGTACATATAATAGAGATAAGAGCTAAAAAGAAATTTTGTATGTTTAAATATTTCACAACAGATTTTTTCTTCGATTGTTTTATTTTATCAGTGAATACATATCGAGAAGTTAAACCATTAAGATTACTTGTTTATATTTGACAAATTGTTGGTCCCACTTTAAATTCTAATAGATTATGTCGCTCTCATATTAATACTTTACTTCAAATTTCTTCTCATCCCACTGAATTATTTTATAAAGTTTTTACTGTTCAAGCAGTGAGGATGTGGAATATCCTTCTCCCTCCAATTCGAGAGAGCCAGTCTATTGCATGTTTCAAACGCGCTGTCAGGGAGCACTACTTGATAAATGTTCATTAAATTTTCATCTCATATATTTACATAATATGTAGTAACTGTAATTTTTTTTACTCATATATTGTTTATTAACTTATACTCATCCTGTTTGTTTATGCATATGTATATTTATATGTTACATTTTATTATATATATATTTTTAATATAGGTACATAATATTTATTTAGTAGGTACATGTTTCTTTATAATTAGTAAGTACACAGTGTCTATCTTTCTTCCATTGAACTGTCACTCTCGCGGGTCTGCTGGAAAAAAAATCTAATAGAAATAAGCAGTATCCTTTGCTCAATTTCTCTATGAGTAACTTTCTTTTTGTGTATGTTGTGTGTACAATAAATATTTAAAATTTAAATAAAAAAAAAGAATTAGTTAGAATCCAGCCTTAAGCTTCACACAAACAAAATTTTAATTGGAATTTATACCCACTAATACATTACATGGAATCGCTGTCAACCTTGTTACACCAAATTGAAAGCCGAGGTGTTCAATGAAGTATGACCTATAATATATTATAAGCCGTACGAAAAAAATTTTAATCCTCGACAAAAAAGAAATGTTACAAAAATAATGCTGTTGTCTTTCTGTCTGTCTATCCATCCATCTGATGTGTTGTCTGTTTGTCAGTTTGCCTGCGGTATTGTAACTCTTGAATACATTAATAGATTTTCACATTGTATTTTTGTTTGAAAGTTGTAGTTTTCTAGGATGTTCTTATCTATGTTTGGTGAAAATTGATCTCGACTATTTCTTGTAAGACTTTCCATGTTGATTTGTTTAGTATTTCGTCTCCTAGGGAAAGATATAGAGTCTCCTAGCACAGGTATTGTTTATACTTAAAAGAATACTGACGTAAGATATACTGTAGAAGATGTATTGTACTGGCTACTGAATAAAAATTTTCTTAGACTTCGTGAGGAACTGGTCGTTCGCAATATAGAAATAAATATAGAAATATGTAACACACTTCAGGTCATACAACAGCTCTTTTTATAATACACATATTCTTACAACTCATTGTCAGATCTAAGCGATAATTGTTTATCATGTGTATTTCACGTCTGTTATTTTTAATATATTTCAGTAGGTATCGAGATTAAATAAAACAGCCTCTTGGGCAATCAGACCGTTCTCTCTGAGCTCACATTTATAGCGTTTTCAATTTATTTTCAATTGGTGGAAATACCACAGGAGACGAAGTTCTAAATGTGGGTCAAGCTGATGTAATAATATAATAATATCATACTTGCTCTATGAAATATGTACGATAGGCATAAACTTTATATAATTATCGATACGATAGTACCTGTATATTATTGTAAGTGAAATACGGAGAAATTAGATTTTGACTTTACTATATACGCTTGTTATAAATGACTACAACAATTTACAAACGAAAAGGTATTGGCGTTATCGAAGCGAAATTTTGAGATACTATTTCGACACTAAATAGTCATAAATATTAATCACATAATATAAATAAAATACCGTTACATTATTAGTGTTTTTTTTATGTTTGTTCACCGATAACTTTATCAATTGTGGACTGATTTCGTATATTATTTTTTTGTTTGAAATTTTGTTTAAATTTCACCGGTATTGGAGCTGGACTTCGAGCTTGGACCCTAAACATTTATTTAAGCCTAGATCACTCAAAAGGGAACAAAAAAGAAAAATACGAATAAAATTAAACCGCCTGCAAAAAAATAACGATTAAGTACAAAATAATAGTTATTTTAAGTACAATAAAAATAATTTTATAAATACGATACAGATATCTATAATTAAATTTGACAGTTATTGAAGTCGGTGTCAAATCTCAAGTCAATAATATTTGCGTAATTAGACCTCATTGACTGAATTTCACTCGAACATAATCTTCGGCTGTGTTCAAAGAGAATGTAAAATTACTACGTAATAGCTGTGTTGACAGATCTATCTTATGGGATAGGCTTTTAAATATAAAAAATCTCAAATACATTTCATCGACACAGTAAGAGCCGTAATTGAGAAAGCCAGTGCATAATATTATTTTATTTATTAGCATAGGTTTATTTTTTGTATTTTTCTGTTATATAAAATGAAAACGTTAAACGTGGTAGACATATTTCCCAATATTGGACATTAATGTACGAATTATTATTTAATCGAGTGAGGTTTGATTGGCATCATACTTCTGTCTCCTACTTTAAACTGTATCTATGGCATGCATTCACCCTTCACAAATATCAATATACACAGTTTTGCAACCACTTCAGAATTAATAACCCATACAAGGTCGAAATGGCTCCAAAATAATTCAGTAAAACTCAATTTATAAATGGATCTATGATCAGATGAAAAATGAAAAACATTTTTATTTTATTGTGTAAAATTAATGTTAATGTTTGCGTATAATATGACAGTAAATATAAATTATGTTTACTATTAAAATACCCAAAGTTTTATTTAATTGTTAAATTTTTGTGATTTTGATCGTTCTTTTCATAATTTTCTTGCAAAGCAAAATTAAGTTTCATATTTTGCTGTCGAGTGTCAGTTGCTTGAACTTTACTCAGCTTCTCTGTTGAAATTAGATGTTTGCAGCTTTTCCAACTTCAAACTTTAATGCTCGTTTTCTTTCTTTCTGAAATTGCAGCTGCTTGAGGATTTTATTTATAGGGTTTAACATTGTGTGTAATTAAAAACGTTAGTGGTGATGGTACAAATTTACAAAACCTAATTACTATTAAAAATATTATTAAGTAATAAGTTTTAATTTTAACCAGTGCTATTTTGCGGAATTTAATTTGATACATTATTTGACTACCTCTTTGAGGACGTAGCGTGAGAACATGTATGCATATCTTATTTTTTTATTTTTAACTTTAAACTAACAAGAAACTATCCAAAATTTTGCTAAATTTTCACTGTTTGCTGGTCCAACGTACTACACGTAGCACTCTAATCTTACTTTCTACTAATATTATAAATGCGAAAGTTTATGAGGATGTATGGATGTTTGTTACTCTTTCACGCAAAAACTACTAACCGGATTTTAATGAAACTTTACAGTAATATAGCTGATACATCGGAATAATACATAAGCTATAATTTATAAAGATATTGTGTGTTTTTAATCTTCGCGCGAACGAAGTCATGGGCAAACGCTAGTAAGTAATAACACTGCTTTTCCGTTATATACACGAAATTATTGTTATTCAATATAAAACAGT
Source organism: Zeuzera pyrina (assembly GCA_907165235.1). Taxonomy (NCBI): domain Eukaryota; kingdom Metazoa; phylum Arthropoda; class Insecta; order Lepidoptera; family Cossidae; genus Zeuzera; species Zeuzera pyrina. Next base: position 21,195,255 of record OU015624.1, on the reverse strand, counting down.
TTTGAAAAAATTGAAGTTACTTGCCAAGCGTTAATATTTTGTTTTAATTTATAGTAAAAGTTGTCAAATCAAATTAGTAACATAAATAAGATCACTCTTATAAGTGAGTGACACGATTCATTCGAAATGTAAGACAAAATAATAACACAAGAATAACAATAATAATCTCGTATTTATTTATTTTTGTGTTTTTTAAAAATACAAATTTTTACACTTATTATGACGTTTTTTATTCTTTTAATTCTGGTGGCTTATATTGAAGCACTAACACACAAACAGACAAAAATTCTAAAAATGTTTGATTAACTAATAAGTTTGACTAAGTAGGGGTGACCCCCTGATTGAGGAGGCGTGCTCATCACGACCTCTGCCAGCCCTTTTCAGAGCTACAAATCCTCTCCTGTGCACACCATGTGGAACATCATAGAGATCAGAGATAGGGCGTCTTCCAAAAGCGACGTACACCGGTTTGTCCCTGTTGGTGTGAGCAGAGTGCAGTCCAGTGTTGGGGACTGCCACTTAACACGCTGTGCACCTCACGGCGGGAAGTCGAAGGAAGAGTGCAGAATAGTTGCATGGAATGTGAGAGGTGGGTTTGAAAATAAGATGAATGAAGTGATTGATATTATGGAAGAAAGAAGATTTAACGATGTTTGAGTGAAACCAAGCGAAAGGGCAGTGAAATTGCCGATTTCAGCGGGAGGGGGCCTCGCATTCCAACGAGGTGCAAACTTAGCTCAACAGAGTAGTAGCTTTATTAATTCTAGTGCAACAAGGGAAAGCAATATTAGCAATTTCAATTATCCGCACTACCAAATATTACGCGTACCTAAACCTACTTACTTACTCTAACCAACTAGAGGATAGACAGGCTGTAGCTAGTCGAAAAAAACTCGATTACAGAGGACAGACCAACCACGCTCTGCTACCAGGTAATGATGTTAACTCGCATACCTAGGCGAAAATGTGTGAGGAGAATGATGAGATGTGAGGGAGCGAAAGAAGTATGTAAGGACCGCGACGCTTGGCGCTCCGTCCGCTCTGACTACCCCGTTGGGGATACAATGTGAAGATATGTATGTATGTAATAAGTATGACGACTGAATCAATCATTTGCGAGTTAGTCCATCTCTAGTTATGTTAATGTCATAGTCGTCACATTCGTTTATATTAAGGATAAAAACGAAAAAAATAGGATATATGTAAATATAACATCATTGGGTACACGTATTTGGATACTAAATGTAATAATTATTTGTGTCACTCTTAAATACAGATTAACCTACACAAATATAAGTGAATAACGAATTTTATTCTTTTACATGGGTTCAGTGTGGGTAGACGTTTTTGGCCAATAATGGTGATGATATTTTTAGCAGAGAGAGACATTTACAGTGCATATAGATCAAATATAATATAATAAGAAGATATGTATTCAAAAGTGAAGTAACCGAAAGAATACATTCAAACTAAAAAGTCGATACACATTTACAACAAATAAGCTGATCTGCTGCCATTTCACTAAAAAGTTGCGTTGCAAGTGTTGAGACATTGTGCTCGAGCATTACTTGGTGTGCAAGCATTATCGGGGAGATGTTAAATTCTCCCGAGTACCCTCACAGTGTTAGGGTTACTATAATTATATGAATTATATGCACTGCACGAACAGATTCTGTTACCATACTCTGTTCTGTCACTACAGAACAAAACATGACAGATATGCCTGTCCTCGCCTTTAAGGTGACTTGAAGTAGACCTGACTGAACTGGGACTGATCGCCCGCAACGATGAATTTCGTTTTTCAAATCCTCATATTGTGACAGACAGGTAGTACCATTCCTTATTTTGTTTATGTTGTGTTATAAAGGTCATTATAGGTTATCGTCAATCACATCTATGTAGTATTGGATTAAATCTTCGAAAGCATCATTATGTTCCAATAGACTCTACTCAACTGAGGTTGAGTAGAGTCTATACACATAGACTCTCTCTCTCTATCACTATCTCGCTTTTATTTTTACGCGAAGCATCTCGCGCTAGAGGAAGATAAGTGTAGCTCATTCCCACGTTACGTTCTATCGACGCAAGGAACTATGACTATCGTTTTGATTTATTGTTCTAGTGTAAGGTATAATTCCAGGGTTGTACTCTTTCACAGGGCCGCATAGATGGACAGCTGGACAACCGCGATCGCCGGCAACCTCTAAAGCTCCTTATTCTCTGGGCCGAGTTACAGATTTGAGGGATGGGCCCCGTCCTGAATGCATACAGCATTGAGTTAACGTTAGAAGCTTGTGATTATTTAACTACAACTCTAATAAAATTATTAAAAAGTGTGTGCGTCAGCTCCAACGCACAACTGGAGTTTACTGGTTTTTTCCATGTTTTATATACTTTTATTCACATCATCGTATACAATAATGTTAAATTTCAATATTAATAGATATAAAAAAAGTAGCATTTGCCATCTTCGATTTGAAAATGAATGTCATTTTCGTAATCAGTACCCCGAGAAACATGACACCCATGTAGATCTATCAAAAAAAATAATATTCGCCATCTTGGATTATAAAATGAACGTCATTTTCGTAATCAGCACCCCGAGGTACTTAAAATTTGACAGCCATTTCTATTTATCCAAAAAAGTCATATTCGCCATCTTGGATTTGAAAATGAAAGTCATTTTCGTAATCAGCACCCCGAAAAATCTAGAACTTGATACCCACATCGATTTATCCAAAAAAAAGTAATATTCGCCATCTTGGATTTGAAAATGAACATCATTTTTGTAATTAGCACCCCGAGAAACCAAGAATATGATATCTATATCGATTTATCCAAAAAAATAATAATCGCTATCTTGGATTCGAAAACAAACATAATTTTCGTAATCAGCACCCCGAGAAACCTATAATGTGACACCCATATCGATTTATCCAAAAAAGTAATATTCCCCATCTTGGATTTGAAAATGAAAGTCATTTTCGTAATCAGCACCCCGGAAAATCTAGATTTTGATACCCATATCGATTTATCCAAAAAAACGAAAGAGGTTATTCGATGAGTAGATTTTACTCCTCATATTTTTTTAATACCGGGGCCCTTAAATGAAAATCGATTCTTAAGGAGTAAACTCCCAAAAGTAATATTCGCCATCTTGGATTTGAAAATGAACATCATTTTCGTAATCAGCACCCCGAGAAACCTAGATATAATATATATATGTACATTCAGTCAAGAAAGTATCGGGAATGGATGATTTGTTTATGGTTCCAAATTCAATTATTTGTTTTTTGTGTTGTTGTTAGATTGGTACAACTGTTTTCCATTTTGGCGTGGAGTTTGAGTTGCATCTGTTATTTAGATTAAATATAGTGATGTTTTTAGTTATATCATTCTAGTGTATATTGCGAATTTCATAATGGACAAACACATCGAACAAAGAGTTTGTCTTAAATTTTGCATCGCCAACGGAATTTCGTGTTCGGAGTCACTGAAAATGTTACAGAAGGCTTACGGTGAATCGACTATATCAAAAACACGTGCTTATGAGTGGTACAGTGTTCAAAAGCGGTCGAGATGTGATGGAAGATTTGCCTCGCTCTGGTAGGTCATCGACGTCTGCAACTGAAGTTAACATTGCAAAAGTGAAGGAAATAGTGACCGAAAATGCTCATTCAAGTTTGAGAGAGATAGCCGCCGAACTTTCTGTGTCTCACGAGTCGATCCGTACCATTTTAAATAGTCACTTGGGTATGAAACATGTTGCCGCTCGGCTAGTCCCAAAAGACCTGAATTTTCTCCAAAAACTCAATCGCATAAGAGTCGCTGAGGACATGCTAGAACGAATCAATTCTGACCCAACATTCATGAACCGCATTGTTACTGGTGACGAGACCTGGGTTTACGAGTTTGACATGCAAACTAGTCAACAAGATTCAGAGTGGCGCCTTCGAACTGAACCGAAACCGAAAAAACCACGCCAAAGTCGATCAAAAGTCAAAGTCATGTTGACTGTTTTCTTTAACTATCGCGGTGTTGTGCACTCGGAATTCTTGCCGGAAGGTCAAACGGTAAATAAAGAATATTATTTGGGCGTTATGCGATGTTTAAGAGAGCAAATTCGACGAAAAAGGCCAGATTTGTTGAAAGAAAATTCTTGAATTTTGCACCACGATAATGCGCCTTCGCACAAGGCCATCGTTGTGAACGAACGAAACAATAGATTGCGCACAAAAAACGTAACGAGATCATTCGATGAGTAGATTTTACTCCTCATATTTTTTTCTTACCGGGGGCCTTATATGAAAATCGATTCTTAAGGAGTAAACTCCAAAAATCTACAAATACCACTCACTGATTGACTGACTGACTGACTCATCATGAGAAATCCTAAACTAAGGTCCGATTGACTTGAAATTTAGCAAAGTTACTCACGGTGTACATGCTCACTAGGAACGGATTTTACAAAAGTCCTGTCCAAAATGGCTTTACTTCCCCTGGTTGCTAGTACTTAAATATTGTACCTATAAACCTCTCACTTAATATCAAGCTGCGAAATAACCAATAATGCCAACACTGTAATAGGTATATTTAATCTTATTTCTTTGTTCACTATCTTACTGACGTTTGAAGTTTTGACGGCGAATCGACAAAGAGGCTTCATTAAGTTTGAGCTGATCACAACGCAATATTTCAACTTGGAATACGATAGCGAAATTAATTTCCTCCGAAACCATACAGAAGCTGTTGGAAATATCAGTCGTTGACATTTAATAGCCAGTGGTACTAAAGACAAATCACCTGAATTGTTCGTAACCACTGATTTTATTAAACTCACAAAATATATTGGACAGCGTAAAATCATATTTATGAATGTAATATCGGGGTAGATATAACAATGTTATTGATTATTTGTAATTCAGATTTTGCTTTTAGATTTGGAAACGTTACATTTTATAATAATGAAACGGACAAGTGCGAGTCGGATTCACGTAGCAAGGGTTCCACACACTATATATTTGTAGACGCTCCAACAGCAAATGTAAGCTTGTAATCCCAAACGAGATTATTTTTTGTGACACCTTAAATTACCAATTTCCAGATTTTCCATTTACTTGCTGTGCTGTGAGACCTTACCGTTTGTCTTTCATGATTCAATAAGAAATACAGGTTTTGACGAATGAGTTTGCGGATATCAAAATATGTGTTATAAATGGCTGTATCTTTTGATTGCGTTGACTTGGAAGCTTGAACTCTTTACATCTCTAAGATTTAGAATTTGGTATTAATTTTAACTCGAAATATCTACCCGTTCTTGAGAAAAAGAATCATGACAGTCGGACGGACGGATGAGAAGAGTTCCAAAAAAAATCCATTAAAATCTGTGTACATACATAAACGTACGTAAATAGCATAAAATCACTTATAATAATTTTCAGATGACAAGATGGAGACAGATAGTTAGGCAGGTAGATAGACACAGACAAACAGCAACAGACAGACAGCAACAGACAGACAACAACAGACAGACAACAACAGACAGACAACAACAGACAGACAACAACAGACAGACAACAACAGACAGACAACAACAGACAGACAACAACAGACAGACAACAACAGACAGACAACAACAGACAGACAACAACAGATAAACAGCAACAGACAGACGGACAGGAAGACAGATAATACAGGTAGGTAGTAATGTTACTAGTCCATCGCTCACACCAGTTCTTTGTACTAAACTCTACATTTCTTTCCACGTACGACAACTGTATGGAACCAGCTTACGTCGGTGTTATTTCCGGACCGTTACGACTTAGGGACCTTCAAGAAACGAGTCTACTCTGACCTTTAAGACCGGCAACGCACCCGTGATTCCCTGAACGTTGTTTATGTCCATGGGCGGCGGTTGTCTTTTTCCATCAGGTGAGTCGCTTGCTCGTTTGCTCCCTCCGCCATAAGAAAAAATCTATAAGCCTACTTTTACGACCTGCACGGAAATACATTCATATTTATTTATACAAATAAATAAAAATGCCTGTCTATTATTTAGTAAATGAAGACTTTTTCTTAAGTTCTTGTAATTATTTAGATGCTGTAAAACCCCTAGCACGTGTTTTTTAAATTTTTGTCTGCCTTTTTGATTGTTTGGGCTTACCTACGAACCAATTATTTAGTAAAATCATATTTACGAATTTCGAACGCTTCTTGAATCTCGAATACCGTTATAGTCCGGGAGGTAACGCTATAGTTGACCGAGTCATTTTATACCGGCTGAAAATCATAACATTAATAGTTTTCCCCTAACACATAACAGCTCCGAACGTCAGCTGTTCCGATAGCGGTGGAGCTAAAGGAGACAGCATGAAAAAGTCATTGGAAAAAAATCTGCTCCGATGAGCAAAAATGTATTAAATTATTGTTTCAATCACATTTAAAAAAAAATAATCGTCAGCTGTATTGATGAAGGGGGGTTATATGTCAGTCACGTGCATGAACCTCATTGAAAATTTGACAAATAAATTTATTTTATACCTTATGAAATTTATACATCTAAATTTTTATACTTTTAAAATAATAAACAAAATCGTCAGCTGTATTTTTGGCGGGGGTAAGACCGTCAGTCAGGGTGATAAACATTTTGCTCGCTCAATGCATTTGAGCGTTGCATAGTCTCTTTGGAAAATAAACTGACGATCTTTACACCCACAAACAATCAGCTGACGTTGAATTTTTGAATTTTTTTTTATTTCTTTATTATTTATTTATTGTTATTTTTTTTATTTATTTATTTCTTTTTCTTACATTAATTAATTATCGAATTGCTAGGGTAGACAGAGTCTATTTGTCTCTATGGATTGCACGCCACTGCCATTATGGTATACTTACTACAGGTTATTCTACCTGAAGGTCGGAATAATAATTTTTAGGAAAGGTATGTTAGAGTAGTGAGACTTTTACTGCTTGAAATTCCTTGACGCTAAAGTACATATTAATATAATTTGAAACCGACACAAAATTAATACATATAATGTGGTGTTATTTATATTGAATTAATATTGTACTTATTGAATTCAAAGTATAAGATAATTTGAATGTTAAAAAAATAAAAAATCAACGTCAGCTGATTGTTTGTGGGTGTAAAGATCGTCAGTTTATTTTATAAAGAAACTATGCAACGCTCAAATGCATTGAGCGCGCAAAATTTTTATCACGCCGACTGACAGTCCTACCCCCGCCAAAAATACAGCTGACGATTTTGTTTATTATTTTAAAAGTATAAAAATTTAGATGTATAAATTTCATAAGGTATAAAATAAACTTATTTGTCAAATTTTTAATGAGGTTTATGCACGTGACTGACATGTAACCCCCCCTCGTCAATACAGCTGACGATTTTTTTTTTTAAATGTAATTGAAACAATAATTTAATACATTTTTGCTTGGTATAAAAATCATCGGAGCAGATTTTTTTCCAATGACTTTTTTTTTAGCTCCACCGCTAATGCGACAACTGACGCTCACTTTACTGATTTCTGAACATTAAACAACTGTTTGAAATAAAATTCATTAGGTATAAAATTCCTAGAAAAATTGCAGCGCTACCTCCCGTACTATTAGTGTCTATCGAATAAATAGAACGATTTCTAGGAAGTGGCGATACAGATAAGTAATTTTCAAACCTGGGATGAACTGATAATTAAAAGAAAAAACTTTGCTAAATTGCGTCGGATAAGCGTTAAATCGGCGGCTTGTTAAGTTATACAGATTGATCAGCAGTGACTGTTCTGAATTGTCTAATTGTATTTTGGACTAGCAGTGTCCATCATCTTGTCATGTCTCTTTACAGTAGTGATAGATTACTTGTAAGAAAATTACTGCGTTGTTTATAAAATGATTTTGAAATAAACGTTAAAATCGGTTCATAAACAAAGAAGTAATTACCAAAAGTACATAAAAAAATACATACCTACAAACGAACATAACATCCTCCTTTTTTGAAGTCGTTAACAATCTGAGTTTATCTGTTTTTGGTACAATATACGATGTCACAGGTCACACAGCACATACAGTACAACGCAGAGTAGATTGTTTTCTATGAGCCCGTGCAGCGTGTGCCAGTGTGACTGTAAGTTCATCATACACAGCAATATGTGGTTTAGAAAAGCTTGTACTGTACTGAGCTTATACACTTGTGTGGCCGTGATACCCAGGCTAAGAGTTGAGCATTAATAAACATTATCGCTTAAATTTTATTATACATATAACACTTTGTATTCGGAAGCGTATAAAAAAAGTTAGTAATGGAAATAAACGCCCAAGGCTATGTTAAAAATGTCATCGTATCTCACGGTACATATATGTGCATACATCTGCCTAAATACATACAAAATCAAGCGAGTGTTTATTTGGCACACCATCCGTTTTTGTTACATCACCGGCAACCTATAAAACTCGAGAATATTGGTATCAGCGAAACGGATAAGGGTCGAACCGTTTCAAACTTTCGCAAACTATTAACCTTTGTTTTGGTAGAGGAGCGAGTGTTTTATCATTTTGAAGGGGGCAAACGGATTCAGTAGACATGCAATAAATCCGGGCTACGGAACTCCGGATTTTTGCGCTCGACTGTGCTGGAACGTAGTCGCGACGCATTCTTTCTTATCTGCAAGGGCCGCTGTGAAAGGAATGAAAAACGATTTGTATTATTTTATCATTCGCGCACACGACATACAAGTTTCTTTTGATCTTGCGATCTGTTGAAGACTAGGGTTTACTCTCACTTTACAAAACGGAAAAAGTTGCGATGAATTACGAGTACAAAAATACATGACGATATAAATCGTGTTAGGCTTCTTGAATATTTTCTAGCAATGTAATAAAAACACAAGTCTATTAATCATGAACAAAACTGCAAAAAACTGTTCGAAATTCAATTAAAACTTTAAAAGTTATTTGCTTTTAAACTGAAGTTTTGGGATCAGTTGTCTTCGTCACTTCTAGCGCTACGCAGCGACATGAGTTAATGACGTCACAGCTATTTAACGCCATTTCTCTCTGGCTTATCCTCACTCTTTACCCACTATTGAAGTTTAAAACTTAATAACATAATAACGTAGTCAATAGATTGTAAGTAGTTATCTTTCACATTCAAAATTGTTAATTATTTTCATACATTGTATAAATTAGGTATATCAGTTTTTTTTAAGAGCTGTTTTAAGAGCTGTAAGAGCCCATTAAACCAATTATATTATATAACTACAAACTAATGTGTGGGATCGTACCAAGGGTAACAAACTCTCATGATTGACGCAAATTTGAAAATGTTCGTTTTTTAAATTGACGAATGATGTAATTACATGCGTAATTTCCATTGGCTGGATTAAATGCAGATGTCCCTGCAAAAGTAAAAACTCATTAGTAATGTCACAGTAAAATAAAAAATTACCTTGTTGAAGATGTTTAGCGAACTTTGAATATTTCTGACCTCTATATTGAAAATGAAAATGAAAAGAAAATACAGATTTGAAACTCATCGACGAACCTCCATTGCAATTTCGTAATTGATCTCCTTTATATATACAACCTGTCTCTCAAGTTATGCACCTACCCACAGAAATGGAAAACATCCAGGGTAACACCTGTTCCTAAGACAGGAAATAGCAAAGACGTCTCTGAATATAGGCCTATCGCCGTGCTTTCTGTGTTCGGAAAGGTCTTTGAGTCTATTATAGACCACTATATTAGGCGTCAAGTAGAGTCCAGTTTGGATGACAGCCAGCATGGTTTCCGTAGGGCGCGGTCGACCACAACCAACCACATCAACCTAGTCGATTTGGTAGATAATGACATACTCCTCCGTAAACTAGCACAGTTTGGATTTACACCCAAACTCCTGCAGTTCTTCTCTAGCTACCTGAGTGGCCGTAGTCAGTTTGTTCGGGTAGCAGGTCACGAGTCTGGTGACTTCTACACCCGCTCGGGAGTCAGTCAGGGCAGTAACTTGGGACCTACACTTTTTCTGCTCATGGTTAATGATCTTCCGAGGGTTGTGCGTACTGCGAAGTGTCTTATGTTTCCAGATGACCTAAAACTCTATCTAAACGTTAAAAAAATTACTGATACGGTAGCCCTACAGAGAGACATAGACTCCGTGTATACATGGAGTACTATGAATCACTTAACTTTTAACGTCTCTAAATGTAACGTTATTACTTTTTCACGTTCACGTTCTCCTTTACACGTGCAATATCGCCTAGGAAGCACCCCGTTGGAAAAAGTCAATGAGGTTAGGGACTTGGGACTGACACTTGACACCAGGCTGGACTTCCGGACTCATATAAATAACATCTGTAAAAAAACTAACAAAACGCTCGGCTTCGTAATACGGACCGCTTCAGAATTTAACGACGTAAGTGTGGCACAAGTGTTATTCAATGCATATGTTCGCAGTACTTTAGAATTTGCCGCTATTGTATGGGATCCTTACGAAAAAAAATACGCTACCATGATTGAGAGGGTCCAGCGGAGATTCGCTGGGTGGTTATACAAAAGGCTTTATGGATATTATCCATACCTATATCCCTCCCTCTTCGTGTCGGCTATGGTGGGCTTGAACACCTTGGCACTACGCCGTAAAGTTCATCTAGTTGTACACTACCACTTGATACTGCGCAACAAAATAGAAAACAGGCCCGTATTAGAACGAATAGGTTTAAGAGTGCCCAGAGTGGCTGGAAGTGAACATGGCTTAGTGGCGCCGCGCCGCACACCGCGGATATTCATACAACCACCTACGCGTACCCGTCATGCACGTAACGCACCCACCACTCGTGCACGCAATATACTTAACGATATGCTCGTTCAGAACCCAAACATTGACATATTCGCTGACAGTTTTAATATATTTATTAGGAATGCCTATGCTTATTTTAATTTCGATAATTGACTTAATATGATTATTTTGACATTTTAATATTATTTATAATTTGACAGTTTAAATTTGAATTTGACATTTTTCGATTCATATTGTATTTGACATTTTAGTATCCTAAAATTGTAAATGATTAATTTAATGTTTAATTTATATTGAGACATATGGTGCTTTGGAAATGCTCTGTAAACCTGTGTTCTAGTGAATAAAAATTGAATTGAAAATTGAATTGAATTGAAAGTTCGAACGCCGGAAAATATTAACTGTAATGTACATTTGTAATCAACGAAAGTTACGCTATTTCTTTTTAAATTGTTTTTAACCAACTAAGAGAATGAAAATAGGTTGACGAATTATCCTGAGTTTCTGCCGAAACTTGGTTTGTGAATGAGAATGAACCTTCAGAAGTAACAAAATGGAAGTTAAACTAATGGAAGACGTTCAAATGACGCGTGTGATAGAGAACTTTTATCGCATTTTGTTGAGAATTTGGAGAGTGTATTATGTAATATTTGTTTAGATGCTGAAAATGCTTGTAATCTCTTCATAAAGATCGTGTTGATTCATTTTTTCCGTATTATTTGAAATTTTTAAAATTCTAAAGGTAATAGCTTCGGTGATATGAAGGAGTGATACTTATAGTTGAGTTCAAGTATTTTATTGGCCCCTTTGTTCTTTGTTATTGGTTCAAAATGTTAAGACCATGTTAAACGAAATATGAATATTATGAAATACCAGTTCGACGATAAAAGTCGACATTTCAACTGAAGTTATAAACTTGCTGAATTGGAAAGAAAAATTGCTCAATGGAACACTTTGTAGAACAGATTTTACAAAAAAGTACATTAAAATAAAAGTAAAATATAGCAGTAACAGCCCAAAACAAAGTTTCCTTCCGACGTTTTTGTTTATTTAAGCGTTAATTTTACGGTTTTTTATAGAAGTATGACCTGAACACTGACTTCAAACATTTATACATACATACATCCATACATATCTTCACGCCGTATCCCTAACGGGCTAGTCAGAGAGGACGGAGCGCCAAGCGTCGCGGTCGTTACATACTTCTTTCGATTCTTCAAATCTTTTAAAATCATTTATCTATTATATTTTAAATTAAGTTAATAATTTTCTTTAAATTAACAAAAACACTTTAATCAAATTCTGCCTCCTCTGCGGTCTACCTTACTTGACTTGTTCATTAAATGGAAATGCTTTGCTTTAACTAGTGCAAGTATTGTGGCGCTAAATTTCTAAATTGCGGAGTTTCGGAGAAAATCGACTATGACAGAAGGACGAACAAGCCGACGGCCGGACGCCACTGATTAGGGTCTGTTATTTTTGGGGTAGTGAACCGTAAAAATATATTAATACCCTATTAAAATTACACGAATAATATTTAATAGCACAGACGGGTGTCATAAAGATAATTAATGATATAAAATATCTATTCTGAGACTAACAATGTAATCAATTGCTAATAATTCAATTTGGATTGTTCTCCATTTAACAAAATTATAGCGATTTCAAACAATCGTAAAGAAATTTTAAAAATATGTAGGTAAATATAGGATTTAGAGAAGCATAATTTACTGGACAATTATCTACAATATCTGCATAGCAAGCGCCATTTCCACATTTAAACTGCCTACGGCGAAGAGACTGTAGAGGCTCTATGTTTGTTAAAGCATAGACAAAGTACGTGCAGTGTAACAGTCAGATCTAATTAAGCAATTTATAAAGACTAGGCATTTGTAACTCAGCAAAGTAATTTGCACCAACTCAGTAACTCAGGCGTGTCTCACTGTGTCGGCGCTTTTGAGGTAACTCACAATTATGCATTGGCGGAACAAAATGTTACGCGCAGAGTAGGCGCCGAGTGAGACGCAAAGCGCGCCACTCACATACAGCGTCCGCTGGCAGTCAGCGCAGGCATCGTGTTGTGCGCTGAAGTGTGCTATGCGTCAATACATTTGGAATAAGTAAGCCGACGCATCCGGAGCAGTTAACGGAATTGGCGCAATTGCGCGGTATAGCGCACTATTACGCATGTCTAATGAAGACAATTTTAAAGAAATATTCATGAACAAATATAGATTCATTTTTTATGATTTAAAAAGACAAATCAGCAAACAGTTCTCCTGGTAAACATTTAGATACAATATTAAGGCTAAGAAAGAACTTCAGATTGCAAATTCGTTGGCAACCCTGAGGATTAAGATGCTATGTCTTTTGTGCCAGTTTACCGGCTGTCTTGTGCTTCACACCAAAATGCAACAGTGCGAGCCCTGCTGTTTGGTGGTAGATTTTTGAGTAAAATTATGGTAGCGATCCGGAAGAATACTCGTACAAGGTCCTAACACCTGGCTCATTGATATTGTTGGATGCGGCTCGCGGGAGTTGTGACTTGGTTGAAATCGTCACGTATCGTAAAAGCATTACAGTCCCTCCGTTCAACTCTCGGCGACTCTCTCTCTGTCTCTTCATTACACGCGCTAGGTAATTGAGCAACGTGGGACGGGGACGACGCGCCACGTGGGGCTAGGTTCGTTAGCTCTATACATAGATTCGTAGTGATCTTTCTGTCTCTTTCTACATACGAGTTTGTGTGTGTATGCGAGTATCGTAATTCAAGCAAACGAGCATCGTGCGGGGTCGGTTGTATAACCTCATTACTTTACACGAGGAGTTGAAACTTATTTGTTCTTTTTTTAATCATACGTGAGTTTTATTGTCTTATTATTGCAATAAAGTTTTGCGAAATGGAAGCTGCAGTTAAGGAATTTCGTTCCTGTCGGGGGTCGCTCGACCGCACACATTTTCTTTTTAAATTTATGTCTGTTTGTCTATCTGTTTGTTTGTATGGGCTAATATTCAAAACGGCTGAACCGATATTAACGCGGTCCCTCGTCCGCGCACGTTGTTATTATTTCTTTATGAGAAAATCTGCCAACTGACTGTGAATTGAGTAATTTCATAACGGTTCTGATTTTGCCGCTATCGTTAATCGCTGGCGAGTAATAGTGTCTTGTTTACTGCAGGAGAACCAAGAAATTCCAAGAACATTCTTTGGCTCACTTGCCTTGGCCCCTGTAATTGCTTACGGGATGCTACATACTCCAATGCAGGGAGACTAAGCACCCCACATCGTCGCAGAAGCAAGCTCCACATTATTTAGCGTTACTTGCTCATAATTTATTAATATTGTCCGAAGAACAACAAACAACTGTATGAGAAAAAATTACATTATTTTAATTTCCTTATCGAAAAAGACAAAACTTCATAATTATCTTTAATGTACGTACTGGCACAGCCCCATTAGCATTTAATAATAATGTACCACAGAAGATACCTATTAAGAATATTAGCGTAAAAGTTGCAAATTGCTTTAGTTTACGTAAAAGATTTATGTATGTAGGTCCGTATTAAGGTTGAATAATTAGTGTTTAGCTGTGTTGGTAGAGTTTCACTAATTATATTTTCGCGTTTTGCGAACATACCAAACTATTGTTTCTTCCAACTTTGGATATTCCACAACATATTTTATTGGAATGTTAATGTAGATACATTTTATTAATTGATAATTTATAGTCTTCGTTCTATGTCTACATGTCTTCATAAATAGAAGTAGGAAGAAGGTAAATACTTACTTCTTCGCTCTATACAAAAATCTTCAGAGCAATTTACTTTTGTTACATACATACATACGTACATACAAATGTGTAACTACAACCTATAACTCTAACGAAGTAGTCCGAGAAGACGTAACGCCAAGCGGTCCTTACATACTTCTTTTGCTTCCTCAAATTTGATCATTCTCCTCACACATTTTCGGCTAGGTATGCGAGTGCTTTTGACATTTCCGTCAGCTAACACTCTGGCTATTTGATCTTCGTAAGTCAACCTTGGTCTTCCTTAGCTTCTTTTACCACTCGCTTTCGCTCTGTAGATTTTTTTTGTCAGTTTTTATCACTCATTCTCTCTTTTGCTACTTATTTACTTACGTTACATATATAATTTCTCAAGATATATTATATTATATTTAATTTACGTCTATTCCAAAAATTACAATGTCCCTATGATTATTTTTAAATAATTATTTATTTATTATTGTGATTGTACTCTACGATTGAAAACTGCAATAATTTTTGTAACGAGGACGTTGGAATTAGTTAGCTATTATGCCCTTTTGCAGTCATTGGAATTAATTGCTTAATTACCTCCCAGGCTGACATCAAACCTTCGATTCGGGAGCCATATGCATTAACCTACAGGCCTCTGTAATTGCAGTCATTTGCAGTATAGGGAAATCCTGAAAACATTCCTTCAACATATATACCTCATTTTCAATGTTAATGATTTTCTCAGATTCATATGAGTATTACTATTCCACAGCAGTAATAATATGGCGGTGACAGCCTTTTCAAGAATTTTATTTGGTAAAAAAATAATCTATGGTATCTATGTGTTATGCATATTTCAATTCGTGATCTGAAAAGTTTTCAGTAAAAATAAATATGCGTTGTTGACAGACACAGTGTAGATATCAAAGTATCTATTAATCTGGCACCGTGATGTTAGTCTTTATGGTCGGTACCCGACTGAACTCATACACGTCACCAAGTTTAGTGTCTCAGACGAGTTTAAAACGATTTTTTTATTTTTTGTGTCTCCAAGACTATTTCCATAAAAAATCAACATTTGAAGTTGACGTCTGTTTTTGGGTCACTATGTATTAAAGTTATTCTAAATTCAACCTGCTTATAGCAAATATTATAAGAAAAAACCTATACAACAGACGGATAGACACTGCAGCACAGACTGCACTGAAAGCAATGCTATTTTTAAACGCTGTAAGAATGAGAAATTAAAATACTGAAAAGGTAGGACGAGGGTTGTTCAATTCTCTGTCGTCCAGAATCGTAAGTGCGTTTTTGTCACAACATAATTCGGTTAACAAGATTCCCTGTTTTTCATCCCACACACGTGCAGAAAAACAAAGCAAACCTTCCACTCTGCATGCATTACAGGAGCGGGGAGACGGGGACCTTTCTAATCCATTTATTTAGATTTTGCCTCCACAGCGCTCGCTTTCTTTTGAATATTAACTAACTCGAAGTGGAATTACCGTTGAAAACATTAAAAGCACTTCTGACATTTCAGATAATTCTCAAGCTTATTCTGTTAATAACTGTTATGCTGACTTCGCTACTGTTTTTAAGGGTTCGTGCCTTTGGAAAAACAGAACATTTATGACGTCACGCTTATCTTAAAGACCAGACGTAATTAAAACAGAAGATGTAAAATTTTAAAGTTGAGTATTGATTTTCAGTTTTGACGTTTTTCAGGGTAATTATGCAGAAAATTAAAAACTTTTTTGATTATCGCGTGAGATTTCATATGAAAGGTCTCATCAAGTGCGAATTCAAAAGTCTATACTTGACACAGAACATTATGATTTGTTATATTAATCTCATAGTAAATGTATTATTTATTAACTTTAACAACTTAAGCGTAAGTAATTTTTAGCGTTCGTAATGGAAACATTGTGTACATAATCTCCTCAAAAAAGATACTTTACCTTCATAATGAAAGTAATATTGCTTACCTATGAGTACGTTTCTGGAATCATTTGACAGGACCTATCGACCTCAGTCATATAATTATTGCATTTAACTTTCTCTTATGATCTGCTACTTGTTTCGTAACTACAAATTCATCAAAAAGAAGTAATAAAAACCATTACTCACACAATGACAATTGTTGGATTAGTGTAACGCATCATATAATTTGTGCGGACCATTAGCTCCGTAAACACAGCCAAGTATCAAGGTCTCTCTCAATACGGTTTCCTACTGCGTTGTTGACAGACACAGTGTAGATAACAAAGTATCTATTAATCTGGCACCGTGATGTTAGTCTTTATGGTCGGTACCCGACTGAACTCATACACGTCATCAAGTTTAGTGTCTCAGACGACTCGTGATAAATGATTCAGATATTAAGCATTCCTCGAGGGTTTGCGGTGTTCAGACACTGATTTATTTAAGTAGGTTAGACGTGTGTACATAATTTATAGTCAATGCCATAACTCATCAATTTACTTATGAAGATCAAATTGCCCTCGTATTAGCTAATGGAAATACCAAAATCATTCAAAATCAATGACGTTTGAAAGAAGGGATAACGAAGTATTGCGATGTTTAATGATCTATTATATGACATGTATCATAAAGATTGTATATTATAATTAAAGATGCATTTAAGAATGTCAAAATAGCAAACACAACTAAAAAAAATAAATGCTATTTATCAATAAAATAATAAGCTGTACAAAAATAAATTGAAATAGCATATTGTAATAATAGCCATTTAATTTAATTTTGAAATACAATTAATTCCGTATAGCATAATTTTTTGTCATGTTGCCAGAATGACAAAAAGTATATAATACATTCATTTAATCTGCAGCAAAAATAAGTTTGTATTTCAAAGGGTTTCCGAGTAACACTGTGAGAAACAAAGTTATTTCTGCGGTCGCTACGCGCGTATCGAAAATACCCCAAAAATATAATTATAAATTAAAAAATATTAATATCTCAAAAGCTACACTGCATATCTTATTCAAACTAATTTTTATTGAAATTACTTTTCCAGTTTTATGATAATTTTTTTCAGAATTGTTCATTCCTTATCACTTGAAGGGGCGAAAGAAGTATGTTAGGACCGTGATCCTTGTCGCTCCATCCGCTCCGACTATCCCATTAAGGATACAGCGTGAAAATGTATGTCTGTGTATGTTCACCCCGTAGTTAAAAACCTAAAGGGCTAATACACTTTTTACACTACTTCAGAAGCGCATATTTTGGCATCTAAGTTCGACACGTTAAGCAATGAAGAGATACTCAGCATAAAAATGTTGGATGAGACGGTGTTATTGTAAAAATGAAGTCAGAAATGTTTAGATAGTTCGGGCACTGTAGACAAACTAGCCTCAGGTACATAGAAAAAATGAGTGATAGAAGATTGATGATGAACACTGACAGAGCAAAAGCCAGTGGTAGCAAAATCCAAGAAAGACCAAGACTGACTTATGAAGATGAAGTAGCCCAGAGTGTCGGACAGGAATGTTAAAAGCAATCGCATACCTAGGCGATAGTGTGTGAGGAGAATGATTAGATTTGAGGAGAAGGAAGTATATAAGAACCAACAATGCTTGGCAGTCCACCCTCCCTGACTACCCCATTATGTATGTTTTTTACTAGTGACCGTTGTTGACAAGTGCGTTATTAAATAATCACAGACAGACTTAAAAATGTTAGTTTGTCTGTGCTTGTTTCTCAGTGCACCCGTCGAACGATAACTAGTATATAACGGTATTACTGCCCAGCGTTTTCAAAATTTGACAAACTTTCAAAGATTTTTAATCCAACTCAAGCTTCAGTTTTACTACGACGTCTAATAAATACTTAAATAAATTATGGCTTCAATTTTTTTTACCAATGTTAGTCTGTGTGACACTTATAAAACTCGAATACCACTCAATCGATTGAGCATAAAATGGCTTATGCTTGACTGGAAGGGTTTAGAACTTTCGTTTAGAAACTTTAGAACGTAGTTTGAAATTTTGCAATTTCATAAAATAGCCACTGCAAAGCGTGACAGGATTCGTTTAGTTGTGCATTTTCATGAAGTAAATTAAACATGGAACAGTCAACCTATAGAGTGGCAATGTTATTTATTTTGAATGAAAACAATTTACATCTAAACACTGTTGCGGTTATTGTGCTATGTTTTATAGTTTAATTTTTTGCTATTTTTGCCACACCACCGAAAAGAAGAATAAGCCATTACTAAAATATTTAATTATCTGTCGGAATATACACACAGGTCCAGTATTGGCGAGAGTTGATAATTTTGTTAGTGTAATTAAACTGAGCAGTGGTGAATAAGATGGTCCGATATTTCCATTTCTCTATAGGTTGAGTGTTCCATAAATCTAATAACTAGCTGTGGCGTAAAAGTATTTCGCAGTATTCTAAAAAATCCCTTTCATTGTTCGCAGCCTGCACTGTCAGAGATCGTTCATCTTTATTACATAGTAAATGCGGTAATGCAAACGTGATGTATGAACAGCCATCACTCAATTTGTCCACAACAACACAATGTACTCAGCCGACCGTCATCGGTGTTTATATTTTAAACAGTATTCTATGCGTAAAAAAATACGTATTCTAATTAACGTCGATATTGAGATTTAAAACGAAGCGATAAAATGTAATTTAGACTATTTACATAGTATATAAACTTTTAAACTTTCGCGCTGCATTATAAAATATCTAAAAACACGGGAAATTAACGCGATTACCTTTTATTTTCTCTTGACATTTCATTGAAATCAAGAGACACAAAAATTTCAATCGGGAAAGCGGACAATTTATCAACAGCGTGGAATCCTGTGATTCAAATGACAAAACCTCGTTTTTCACATCCGGTTCAGTGTGTGGACACCGTGAGTGTTGTGTGTAGGAACCCTAATAATTATTTACAAATATCGGGGGTAGATGAAATAAAATCTGCCTCTGACACGGAGTGAAGCTTGCTGCGACAGTTAACTTGAGACCACGGCCGATGAAACTCGGCCGAAACGTCAAGAGAAAATAAAAGGTAATCGCGTTAATTTCCCATGTTTTTAGATATTTTATTTACATAGTATGTTTCTTTCATAACGTGAGTTGACTAAGAAATGGTTTTAAAAAATTCAACTCCTAAGAGGTCGAAAAAGTTCAAAGTCGGTATGAAATTAAATTAAAAATGCATTTATTATAATAACCCAAAAAAACGTTTCACGGGATCTATCAGAATAAATACTTGAATCACTTATTTGGTCATACCTAAAGATCGATCAATCAATCGAAAAAAAATTAATGCAACTGTTACCGTTGGATGGCTTGGTTTTTCGCCAATTTTTTGACTACTCCTATGTCTCCGTCTGTATAAAGACAGGGTCCCACTTGTATTTGACATTCGATTTTTCTCAAAATTACGTCTGTGTGGCGTCTGTGTTGTATTGTAGGTTTTAGTTTTATTTTTCGGATAAATACATTATTCGTTTGATCTTTTTTAAGTGTCACACAAAAAACTGAAGAGTACTCAGTAACACATAGACTTCAAGCCAACGTAGAAATATTTTTTTTAAATTAATTAGAGACCTAATTGCGCAACTTTCAGTAAAGTGATATGTATTTGTCCATTGTAAAAATGTATCTGATTGATACTGATTGATGAGTTTAACGTAACACAATTAAACTCTTGACCGGTTGTTAAATCAGGGAAAA
This sequence comes from Zeuzera pyrina, assembly GCA_907165235.1. NCBI lineage: Eukaryota > Metazoa > Arthropoda > Insecta > Lepidoptera > Cossidae > Zeuzera > Zeuzera pyrina. The sequence goes on along the minus strand of OU015624.1, from coordinate 21,174,978 downwards.
ACAGCTATCTGTTGTTCTTGTTAGTAGAAAAATTTAATGACAACAATTGTAAGCTTTGATGTAATTATAGATTTCAAACATGACAAAATATCGTTAAATTTAATGCATTTTTAGATATGTAGAACTTCATATGATTTTTTGGTTCTCGCAAATTGTAACAAGCATACTTTTTCAAGCATAGGTATTTTTGTTATTTTGCTAATTATAATAATAACAATACGCCAGACAATTACACAGATTGTGTGACCCCAAACTAAGCAGTAAGCTTCTACTATGGGTACCACACAACGAACTCTAGGGGAGTTCCCAGTAACACCTAGACTCCAAGCCAATTTAGAAAAGTTCGTTTCCTAAATTGACCTGACCGGGAATTGAACCCGGGACCCTAGGTTGGAAAGCAGATGCATATGCCACTGCGCCAACGGGCCAGTTAACTAGAACAAAAATAATAATAGGACAACGCATTCATCATTCTTCAAAATGTGATTTTCACTTCAAAATACCGACTTGTAGCATAATACCTATGGAACAAGTTCCGTTCGGGGTCACGTAATTAATGTTATGAATTTTCGTCGGAAGGATTATTATTAATTTTTTTTTATTTCAGAGGGGGCAAACGAGCAACCGTGTCACCTGATGGAAAGTGATCACTGCCGCCCACGGACACATGGACATGACATTATTTTTTATTATTTTCATACCGATTAAAATTATTCTCCTCATTAAAAATTTACATTACGTATTAAGCTAAAGTAATGAAGATCAATTAAACTTTAAAACTGATCTAGGTAAGTGACTATGCAAGTCGCACTTGACCAGTATTTTTACGACTTACATTGATCTATTGTAATCGCAAAACTGATTGTTAATTCTATATTGTAGAGGTTGCGACTAAATTAGTCAATAACAGATTTATACGGGCAGAAATAGATTCCGAAATATAATAAATGATCACGCCTTAAATTATCATCTTCTGTTAATTAAACTCAACCTTTACCTACACTTAATTGGCTCTACATTGAAACGTTTTTGACAATTTCTAATTGTAATACATTATTTCTGACGGGTAACTTATCATTAGTGACGTAAGTCACGCGCTTCAATTAACGTAAGAAATGGTGCCTATCATCTCTACTTTTGACAAAAACATAGGTTACCATTTGCTAGTACCAAGTGAAGCCACCGATAAAGCCAGTTTAAAACAAGACCTGAACGAATTCATTTATTTGTAGTAAGTATTTTCTTTAATGTACATTGAAACGTTTCTGACCATTTCTAATTGTAATACATTATTTCTGACGGGTAACTTATCATTACAAAGTTACGCGCGTCAATTAGGGTAAGAAATGATGTCTAACATCTCTACTTTTGACAAAAACATAGGTTACATTTGCTAGTACCAAGTGAAGCCACGAGTAAAAGCCAGTTTGAAATAGAGACTTAACAAATTAAATTATTTGAAATAGATATTTTCCTTGATCAAAAATTTGAATTATGAACAGGAAAGAAAGTCAACCAAGCAAATTATTTGAGGAAGTTAATCACATCTTAAAAAGGAATCATAGGGGAGGAGATTGATGATACTTTATGAAGCTAAAACGGGATTAGAAATACGACGAGCGATATCGGTGACTGCGCCTGCGTAGAAAATACTGCTTCGTGGTAATATTCAGAACATGGAAAATATTAAAAATTGAAATCCTGAGATCTCACTGATAATGAGTTGGTAGGAGGAATATGATCTGGATTACATTTTTTTCATTCATTGTAATGGTTAAAAAAGCGTATGAAATCTATTGTTAAGACTTAATCGTTACTTTGCATGTGACCTATTACAGCATGAAAGGCTTAGAAACTTAGAAATTATATTTCAAAATCTTGTATACAAAATAGGAAATAATACGCAATTCATTCTTGAATTGTGATTCTATAGATATGCGTTATTAAAACAATGAAATATCCATATGTAACTGTTTCGACGATTATTTTTACATCAAACTAGCGACCTGTCGTCTTCGCCCCGGTGGGATGTTGAATGTTTGCAAAACGCTAAATGTTATTTATTTAGATTTTCATACAAAAATATCATCCAAATATCCGACATTTCCGGTGGCTTTTCCAAAAATCTTCTTTCATACAAACCTAGTCCTGACAATTACGAATACAACAAAAAAGGAATCATCCAAATCGGTAGAGACGCTCTCAAGTGATGCTCTGTCACACATGTGACAATTGAATTTTATTTATGCAGATATAACATTAAAAAAAATCGCCAAGCGTAAAAAAGTTTTTACCACAAAAAGAATTTGCGCGCGTGGTTCCGCACGATCCTACTTATAAAGTAATAAATTTCAAATATGATATCTGGAAATTTACAAAAAACCAGGACTTCCGATAAATTTTTCCTGTAAAGTTCAATCGACTTCATATTCTCTAAAATTGTAACTTCAGATTCAGTAGTTTCAGAGTAGAATTCTAGTATATGGTAGTTTATTCTGGCTTTAATTTTCCGCGATTATTTTAAAATATTAATAAGTGCATTTCACTTTAGTTATCCATCATTTAAAAATATTAATCTCCCACATATTTATGTGAGAGGTGCATCACTATAACGAATTATTTTTGTGCGTTCACTTTCTGAATAAATCGTCTGTAACAGACGAACGGACAAACGGGCAGACTCAGTAGTGATTAAGGTTTCCTTTTTTACTTTTGAATTAATAAACCGTAAATATTGTATGATTTCCTCTCACAATGAAATCTTCCAAATATTTCAAAAAGTTCTTCAAGTAATTTACTAAAATACCAAGCATGATATTTTTAACACGTATTGTGGTTCAACCGAGTAGATTCTACGACCGTGCAAAACGTAGTGTGGAATCAGCCTAATATCTACCCTCGAAGCTGTGAAGCCATTTTTGAGATAGCCACTAGACTATCACCGATCATCACCCCACAATGACAAGTTAGGAGGACTCAGTGTAGGGCGCATTTATCTTGTAAAATCTGTCCCCGATTGAATAGAATGAAAGGCTATTGTGTCCCCTCTAACTGATTACTACAGGTAATAGAAGTGAAAATACGTCGAGGATAATAGCTGCTCAGCGAGCTCAGCCAGCTTTGTAGCATACAGACTTCACAGATATCGAGAAATAAATATTTATTCAAAGAAACTGCGGAGTTGAAGAGCCTTTTTGTGACTAAAATTTTTTTTACATTTTCATTGAAACCCTGCGTCTTGCCTCACTTCGTAGTACGGGACAGGCTGTCCGAAGTTATGAAGTCTATGCTTATATTATTATTTTTCATTTTATTTCCTTATTGCAAGTACATTATTAAAGCGATATGTTTTTTTAATAGGCACTTGTTGCAAGCTGAACTGAATTATTATTTCAACTTATTAAAAAAAAAGAAAGGTCTGACCACATTGCGAGATTCGAACCCGCACATTTCGGCGTGGTAGACCTACACTCAGCCACTGTGCAGTTGAGAAGGTAAACTGCTGCAAAATTAAAAAAGTTTAGAAGTTCATAGTTTAGAAATTTTAAGTGTGAATGACGGAGAAAACGATTTTTCCAGAATTGAGACCTTGCTAGATCGATTTCTTACCTCCCTCAGCCTTTATATTGTAAATTTCATCGAAATCGTTAGAGCCGTTTTCGAGAAAGCGATTTCAAATATATATATATTATATACACATATAGTACATATATACAAATATTGCTCGTTTAATATAATAGTGGATACGAGTTCGTGTTATATCATAAAAGTGTTCCAAACTGCTTAATATGAACATTGAACATATTGGTAAAATTACCGCCTGTGTGTCATAAAATCTTTCTCTTTCTGTCTGGGATTGGGTGAGAGTGATTTTAGATCAGTCTAGAACTTAATTTGGCCAGAAAGTAATAATTCATGTAATTCCTATGTAAGATATGTGCACTGTCTCTTGGCTATACCACTTCACAAAATAATAGAATACGAGATTGCTGGAAAGATTCTGATGTGTTTAACTACATAGGTAGTAAATATAACAAGCTAATGTATATTTCTGGTCTTACGTAAGATGGATTTGTTTTCGGAAAATGATTGAGTGGGCTGTATTTTTTTTATTTGTAACTAGGTCCGCGTTTGACACCTAAGATGTAGCACGTGGATCTAGTACGAGTAAGTGCCTATTCACTCTGGAATCTGGAATCACTATGGAATTTGTAATCAGATATTGACCAGATTTTCGTACCTTTATAGCTTACATTCTAGCCATATACATACATATATGTACTTATCTCACCCTATATCCGTTACGGGGTAGTCAAAGAGGTAGCGTGATTAACAAGCATGAAATAAAACTTTAAAAATTTAAAAAAACCCCGACTCAAAAAATCTTCTATAAAGTAAAAAAATAATTCGTACCTATTGGCCCTTTAAGTTTAGCTTTAAGTATTAGACCGCTAAGTAAATTACTTATATTTAAATTTCATACCTACTTTTATAGTTTTTAGTTGTATTCTGTTTTTACTTTATTTAAACGGTACTCCGACGCGACGACGCTCGGATATATTACCACTACTGTTTATATTATTACGACTTATCATAAAATTTTAGAGCCAATAGGTACATTGTTTTTTTTGCTTTTTAAAGGCTTTTTTTAGTCGGGGTTTTTTAAAATTTAATTTAAGTTTTGGGTCCTTAAATCTCATCATTCTCCTCACACGAAAAAAAAACAACATTATACGATGTGTAGAATTTCATTTTTCCAATTTAACCTTATCATCTTGAAAATAATGACAGATTTCTAGATCGATAACAGTAAAACTACGTACACAAGGATAGGCTTATGTAAAAGTAGCTACGAAGTTTCGTTTCATTTTCATATTTAGGCTAATTACTTAAGATCTCTCTACAATTATAAATTCGAATTTGAAGTCTTGGTGTCAATATCTCCTTCATTAAGTAATACGCACACAGAACAAGAAAAGTTAGAATGCTTAAGTTTGAGGTTATATCATTGATGTTCATTGATGTTACTCTATTACATTTTATTAAACTTTAACTACTAACAAAGAGCAAATAAACGCTCAAATTCAAGTGGGCGTAATAATAAAAACCTAATTCCATTCTTTAATGGAGGATATTTTATCATTACGACTGGTCCGTTGGCTAGTTGCTATTTTGGGTATAAACTATTCTAAATTAACTTGGTGCGTGTCATTGGATGCATAACCAGTACGGTGTATCAATGCGGATCTAATGTTTATTTAGAATTTACACAAGTCATTTATGTAATTGACAGGAGATTATTGTTTCTCATTATTACGAGAATTAGCATGATGTTTAGAGATCCATACTCTCTGTCTAAGGCACTGGTTCCCAAACTTATTTTGTCTACCGAGTCGAGAGCTCATGCAGTCGTTGTCTAAGATGCCTCCTAGCTAAATGAAATTACAAATCACGCCCCAGGCCTCTACACAACGCCCCCATTTTTTTTCTGGGTCTCTTACCGCCCCCCTTTAGGCCTGCAGCGCCCACAAGGGGGCGTTATCGCCCACTTTGGGAATGGCTGGTCTAAGGATACAGCTTGAGAATACATGTATGTATGCACGTATGTATGTGTGTGCGTGTGTGCGCGCGCGTGTGTGTATATATGTATGGTTGTAAATGTGTATGTGTGTATTATTATTAATTATATTTACAAATATGGCATGTTTTAATCAACTCTTTTTCCACAAAAAAAGAGGTATGGGAATTACCCTCACAAAGCCCATAACCAGTCGCCGGCGGCGGCGGTCAGTGCAATAGATAAAGGCAGAGTTCTTCTGGTCCGAACAACCTCAGCTGTCTCTAGGGGTTCTGGAGGCTGTTTGGGATCAACCCATTTGTCGAGATTATGACAGCGATGATTTCGATGGACTTCACCTTCTCATTATTATTTTGTGCAAGATGTAATTTACTGGTGTAAAAAAATAGTAGAAAAAGGAAGATACAAGTATACTACTAAGTTAAAACATTCTTTCATCGATTGTCGTATCAAATGTAATACAGAAACACTACTCGCACAAAATACGATGAAAGAGATAGAACAATGTATTAGAATGTGCAAGAGGAAGACAAGTTATTGTTATTAATTGAGCCTGATCAAGAATGGATCACATTTTGATCCTTCAACTTCAATTTATTTATTTCTTTATCCATGAGCAAGAACTGTACTGTATCTTAATTTCTGTTTATGTCAGTGACTTAGACTAATGTTTCATAATAGTTCGTGTCCATTAACTTCAGTATATCCGGCTTGCCTCCACTCAATACCATTACGTACTGTGAAGGGAGTGATCGTTTATTACTAGTACAATCAAGCGTCGTTAATTTGATTTTGCTAAGCTAGTTAACCTGTATACAGGTTGTATAGAAATCAAAGGTAGGCAAAGGTAATTCGATTGCTAGAGTAATCTACGGCTGGATATAAAAGATGAATTAGGCCATATATCTATCGTGCGAGGCGACATACCAAGTGCCTATGTTGTTGTTTTGATCGTCTGTATTTTGAACACAACGAAAAGGTTACATATGTACTTGCTATGTCGCGTCCACACGTGTATATATTGGCTATCTGCGCCTCGCAGTTTTACTCCAAATCAATCTTGTATTTTTGCGGTATAAAAAGTAAACTGTCAATGAAAGTCCCATTAAAATCGGTTCAGACATTTCGAATATTAGCCCAGACGAACAAACAAATAGACAAACATTTAAAAAGAAAACGTGCGCGGTCGAGCGACCTTCGATAGAAACGAAGTTCCTCAGCCACAGCTTCCATTTCTCAAGATTTAATTGCAATAATGAGACAATAAAACTTACGTATGTTTTAAAACAAAAACAATAAACAAATAAATATTAAACAAAATTTCCTCGTGTAAAGTATTGACTATGTCACAGTATATGTTATATGACATGATAGTACATGATATGTCATACAGCCGGACGCGCACGCTGCTCGTCTGCTCGAAACTCGATACTCGCACGCACATACACACTGGTATATAATAGAAAGAGTCAGGGAGATCACTGTGAATCTATGTATAGAGTTAATGAACCCAGCAGCGCGGGTTTTTCCTCACATTGCTCAATTAACTAGCGTATACTACGAAGAAACAGAGTGAAAGAGAAGGAGGGGGCACAACGCTTATACGTTACGCTACGATTTCTACCTCCCTCAAGCTGCGTTAAGGAATTTCGTTCCAAAAGCGTGTTTGAGTTTTGCTTATTTGCAAATTACCATGTTGGTTTAAGCGAAAGCCTTTATTTTGAAATCGCAGATGGTTCATGGTTATTAAATTATAGTCGAAGGTGGCTGCATTGTGGAGGCTCTGTTGTAGAATTAAGCGATTTTTAGTCCTATCGTTTACACTCGTTTTTAACGTTTTTACACACGCTTTTAAACTTACGTACTTTCAAAATAAAAACTGGAACTCTTGTAAGATCGTTAATATCATTCTGTTTATCGTAGAACGTTATTAATTATTAACAATTAAAAAATTCATATAAGAATATGAATATTAATGTAAGAAATGCGTATAGTAGGACCTCTTCCGTGGTCTATCCGGATCCTACCACTATCTCGCTCGCTAATCTTGCCGCCAAACAATAATGCTTGCAACGTTGTGTTCGATGTGGAGATGCATTGTCAATGCATTTCCAATCTGAAGTGATTTCGTAGCTTGTAATATCATAAGTGCCATGGGTCACTCAGTCCGCTCACCATCAGGTGGATTGTTTTCTTGTTTTCCCAGTGGTATAAAAAAAGATAGGGAAAATTGTCAAAAGATATTTGAAGTCGACAACCACTTTTTTTCATAACCAATAGTACCGATCACAGAATTTTAAAGTCAGAAAACGTAGCTGACACTTACTAAAAGTTTACAGGAAAATTTTATACTGTACGATACAATGTAGCTTTGGCCGTATTAGTAGTTAGTATCAATATATATTTGCCTCTGCGAAAACAACGTGACATTTCGGAAAAAGTGATTTTTTTTATTCGATAATCAGAACCGCCTTATCCATCTTCATTTTCTACAGAAACATGATATTATTTAATAGCAAAATGGCAAATTTATGAGCGAAATGGATAACAAAACTGTGGTATATTGTGTTGTCGCGTTGTCTGTTTCAGACAGAACTTTGTTTCTACAACGCGACAACCTGACGCGTAAAGGATAACGTGCTCTCGTTTTTCTGAAACAACATGGCATCACGAATTTCCAACGATTAGGTTGCAAAGATATGTATCAATCCAATGTTATTTTTTTATTATTTATTGTGGTATGTGTATTTGACTCGATTTTCTCGAAAAATCGTGTCTTAATATGAAGTATTATAAATACTAACATCATGTTGTTGCTGAAAAATAACATTTTTTCAAAATGATATCTCAAGATGAAACATTGTTGATGATGAATAATTTTCAAATCCAAAAAATGAGTTCCGGGTATTTGTTGTTGTTTCAGTTTTCCAGATAATTTATTTATTTTTATTAAAAACATATCGTTTAATTACGTTATATACGCCAAAACGAAATAACTATCTAGACTTAATTTTTTAGATGATATCGCGGTCTAATAAGCTAATTCAATTAGCAATGAACACGTTTAAATACAGTGATAAAATTCCAGTAGTACTCAAATAGAAATAACTGATAACTCCAGCATCCAAACTGAGGAAGTTGATGGTTCTAACATTTCTTCGATTGCAGTAGGTAAGTAATATTTTTGTTTTTTAATGTATGTTTGAAGCCTACCTGTAGCTGTAATATAGACTTTGTATGTTTGAGGGCACTAATTGTTCTCAATAGGTAATAAATGGCTTTAGGATAACAGCAAGGTCTGATGATGGGGCAGGAGGGTAGTGACAATATACCGTTGTATATGAGCCTAAACACATTTGAGTTCGTTGGAATTGTCGCGGTGAACAGTCATCAAGCAGATAGTGGTCGGGAGTTTCATTGTATTTATATAATGTTGGATATATTTATGTTCATTTTAGGGAAAGAAGACGCAATATCCTTCAAACGTCGCCATGGTGAATTGAGTAGCAGTAGTTCTTCGAGTACCTCTTCAAGCAGTTCATAGGCAGCTGTGATCCGTCTTTCTACGAAGGTAAAATATTAATAAAAGTTTTTTAAATAATTTACTCAACACCTATATTGGGATTGGGATATTACTTAATATCGAGGTATTAAGTAATATCCTAATATAGGTATTGAGTGAGTAACCGTGTACTGATAAATTTAATTACATTTTATTGTTTTTCCAGATAGCGACGAATCCGTGATAGACCGCAACTATCAAGCAATATAACCAAAAATTAAATGTATCGAAACTTCTTCAGAATCCGATGCTCAAGATGTCTGTACTGTACCGACAACTTTCCACAGGACAAATTTTTTTTACTCATGGTATAGTTACTGTTAACACAACCAAAACAAGATGAAATGTTACTGACAAATTTTAATGTAATTTCTGCGAAAGACCACGAAATTGTATTTAACACAACAACACAACACAACAACATGAAACGAACCATCTGCTGTTCAAAATGTTAGCACCATGCAAGTAGAGTCAACAAAACTAAGTTCTACTCCAACTTCAGTTAAAGTGATAAAAAAGACCAAGACAAGTAATAAACAGAAAAAAAAAATTGCAAATCGACTAAGGAATAGTGGTTAATCCACATGAATCAACAAATACTAAAAATACTATTCTAGATTGTCAGTTGAAACCACCTTGCAGAGAAGATTGTACGTTTAAATGTTGATCAAATATAACAGATTAACCAAGAAATAAAATCAGATCTCATGTATTTAATTGATAAAAATCTCGTCCCATGTGATACACATGCCATTTTTTGAAGCCTTATAGCCTGCAAGAATACCGTTTTTATAGATTACTGCTACGACTAATTTTTACTAAGTACAATTGTAATTTTTTGGAATGTTATCTTTTAGTTAGCTAGTAGCCACAAAGAGATTTTATTGATGTTTAAAGTATTTACTGTGATGAATAATTTATTAAGTACTGATTATTACAAATGAAACTGTTTTTTTTTGGAATTCGTAAATGTTAAGCTGCCTGCCTAGGAGTTCTTAAGTTATATTATAATGTGTGGCATAGATAGGTAACTTTTCTTCTTGATTTTAATACTACTTAGCTATTTTATCAACATTATATGGATTAATTTGTTATCAACCTATTATTCTATTGTGTGGTAGAGCCATGCTGCATCGCAGCATGAATTGGGCCGGCTCGCCCGGTGAAATACCACCCTCTAACAGAATATCGGCGTGAAATACCAGCATTTATTACTATTGTGTTTCGTTCGGTGAGTGAGAGTGCCGGTAGCTCATCTCCTTCCTCCCGATCCTTTCTTTCCTTTTCCTCTTTCCCCAAATGCTGGCAACGCACCCGTGATTCCCCGGATGTTGTGGATATTACGGATGTCCATGGGTGGCGGTGATCACTTTCCACCAGGTGACTTGCTTGCTCGTTTACCCCCTCTTTTATAAATAAAAAAATAAATAAAAAATAAATGGTAGCTGGATAATTAAAAATAGTGTTTCGAAATAAGAATAATAGTTGTCTGATTTTATTAATTGTTGATTCGCGTTATATGAAGAAAACTGTTGGGTTTCATATTTTTTTTTTATATTTTGTCCATAATAACCACTGTTATGCTACAAATTTCTCTATTGTTAACAAATATTATTAATTTCAAGAATGTGTTTTTATCATATAATTCAGTATGAAAAGAATACGAAACAAAAATTACATCATCAACAACGTGACAAGTACATTTGTTACATCGATACATTATGTCATTTTCATTAAAAACGTGACATATTTTCCCTTTTTTTTTAATGTGCTAATTTATAGCAAAAACTATCAAACTTAATGTTGTTTTTTTTTTAATTTTAGAAAGCTTATTCGTTGAATTATATGATTAATGACAGATTTAATGTAAACATTATTTCATTTAGATTTTATACTTATTTAAAAGTAGCTTCCTGTAAAATTGCATTTTTCGAGATAACACGATGTTTTCGCAAAGAGGCGAATAATCAAGTAAAGGTGAGATAAATGCAGAAGAAATGCGACCTCTTAGAAATGTGTGCGGTGTCACCCTTCTGGATAAAATAAACAATGAGATACGCAGAAAAGCAAAGAAATACGCAGTATGGCAGGATTGCACGACAGTGTTATTGTAGTAATGAAGAAAGGCATGCTTGGATGTTTCGGGCACATGGAAAAAACGAGCGATGAAAGACTGACGAAGAAAATGTACAGAGCGAGTGAGGTATGGTAAAACCCAAGGAAGACCAAGGCTGAATTATGAAGTTCAAATAGCCAAAGTACAAACTCGCATATCTAGGTGAAAATGCGTGAGGAGAATGATGAGATTTGAGGAGGCGAAATAAGTATATAAGGACCGAAGGCTTAGCGCTCCGTCCCCTCTGACTACCCCGTTAGAGATATATCATGAACTCATGAAGATACGTATGTATGTTAAAAAATGTATGTATATATGTTAAAAAAGCACACTAAGCATTGATTTTAAAGCTTAAGGCGTTATTTCATAGCGAAATGGCGGCCGATCGCTTATTTGATATAAATAGTATTTTCAGGCGGGTCGACTTGTTTTGGTTGCTTCAAATTAATCACGTTCATACATTGACTAAATATGAAATAATTCGTTCTCGACTTTAAAACTTCAAAACATACAAAATACGACTACAAAAGAACATAAAAATAATATATATCACGTCTTTTTGTGTCCCCTATAACATCCTCTAGTTCCATGGGTACTTTAGTAACTGAGTGGTTTTAGACATGTATTACTTAATAGTGTTCGGCTTTGGTTGTCTTATGTACTGTCAGCATCAAAATTACTTCATCAATACATGTTACCGGAAAAGCCAGCAGGAATGTGGTTCACAAGCGTCTATCATATTATGCATGCGTAGTACTTTTGTAGCTAAAAAAAACAGAACTTGTGTCTGTTATTTACGAACAATAATAATCGTGTTTCTTTTAGTTTCGTCCACATAGTAGAAATAACATGGTTTCGTCATATCTGTTTTTTCGTCTGTTTATCCGTCTTTTGTAAAGTCCAGGTTACAGCCGACCCATTCCGTCATATTTACACCTACTGAGCCGAAATTTGATACGGCTCAGTAGGTATTTGAGACGTAAAATGGTAGCCCAAAGTCAGAAATGAGAATTAATAAAATAATATTTGAGTATTTTGAACTCAATATTTTTTTTATTTTATGAAAATTTCACTTCTGTTTTTTTCGAAATGACTAAGGAACCCCAAAATAAATGTGTCCGACACGCTTCTTTTATTCAGTTACTTTTGATGCTGACTGTACCATTAACCTTTAACGTTAGATAATCGCATCAATATGATTGAAAATCAATCATCAACACAAATATTTGTATCAATATAACATTTCGATATTTAAAGGTCACAAACTCAACTGAAGAAATATTAGCTCAGCATTGCTTTTTGTTGTTATTTAAAATCGAAATGTACCAACTGAATTAATGTTTACGATAAGATCAAAGATTATTTTCAAATTTTCGGTTTTCATTTTCCATTATTCGGTTCATTAACCATTTAAGCGTAGTATAACTGAATTGTAACTCAAAAACATGATAATTTAAAAGTTGGAGATAATTTCATCAAAAGTCCTCTTAAAATCATTGAACAATAATCATGCACTATTTTGTTTTAATTGCCGGCATTTTGACTAGTTTTGTGGCCCCTTACTGTTTTTTTAATTAGGGACGTTATGATATTATTACATACTATATTCGGAGAATGAAGTTTTTTAGTATCAAGTTCATCAGGGTATCAAGTTCATCAGGGTTCATCGGGGTAATCAGAGAGGACGGAGCGCCAAGGTTCACTGTACTTACATGCTTCTGTCGCTTCTTCAAATCTCATCATTCTTCTCACACATTTTTGCCTAGGTACGCGAGTTATTTTGACATTTCCGTCGGCTAACACTCTGGCTATTTGATTTTCATAAGTCAGCCTTGGTCTTCCTTGGCTTCTTTTACCACTCGCTTTCGCTCTGTATATCTAAGCATTCCTTTCTTTATTTTCACAATAACACTCTCGTGCAACACTGCCATATTGCATATTTCTTCATTACTTATCTTGTCTGCAAGGGTGACACCGCACATATTTCTAAGAGATCGCATTTCTACTGCGTTTATCATACTTTCACTAGATCTCGGGCATATCCAAGCCTCGCTATCATACTATAAAGTTGGACACCAACACCGCATTATGGATGACCACTTTGACTGTGTTAAATATGTTCACTCTGCCTGCTAATGCGGACAGGACACCGTTTGAGTCTCAATCAAGTTTAAAAAAAGATAAATCTAAAAATAGTATAACTTTAAAATTTGTATAGTAACATTTAGAAAAGGTACGAATTTTAATTTTATTGTGTCCTGTTACTGTCAAGTAACAATATTCTCAGTGAAAGAAAACGTTTTAGGAACCAGCGTTTTGTTAAAAATAATCTTTTTTTGCGTCCGCCCCTTTTTAGTGTAAAAATAATGTTGAATATTATTCAATCCACTTACGTGAAGTCCTATTAATCAAACGATTTACTCGTGAAAACTAAAGTTGCCTAAAACTTTGGTGAATTAAAATGGTCATTAGAACGTAGAACTGCGGTTTGAATGATGAGATTTCAGGAAGCGAAATTTGGCGTTCCATCCTCTCTGACTACCCCGTTAGGGAAACAGCGTAAAGATATGTATGTATGGATGTATGTAGGACGGATTATTGTGAGATAATTTTTAATGTTAACTTATATCAAATTAAAGATCAAAATTAAGCAAAAGCACATACAATAAAAGCTTAAAAAGGTTATTTGAAGGTTATAATAATTTTAAATATCTAGGTAATTCGGAATTCATGGAGATATTCGAAGCTCTTTTATCTCAATTAGACATGTCAACATCAGAACTTAAAAAACAATTGTAAATTAAAGGAGTAAATAAATAAGCTAAAATTTATTAAAATGGCAGTTTATTTCAAATGAAATTATCCCTCTCTTTTGCACTTACTTATTTTCCGTTTTATACGTTCAGTATATGCAGCAACGATATTAGAGAGCAAAGGTAGCGCTGAAGATTTTTCGTCGTCTCTCACACCCACTTCAGTGCAGAGTTCAGCTCTCGATTTTTTCTCTTTGGGCATTGCCGCTTCAGATGTCATAACCGACGCAGTATATAGGTATCCATTCCATTCGAGATACTCTCTTACGAGTTCATTGATAAGTAGAACTTCATCTGACGGAGTTGGAGGTCCAGATTTACCACCGACGTTGAGAAGGACTTGTCTGTCGTTGAGGATTTCAGTGACATTTGCTCGAACCTACATACAATAATTGAACGTTAATAATGTTATGTTAATAATACTGATGATCTATGTTGGTGTTAAGCAGAAAGAAAAGAAAGTGTGACAGTATTTAACAATTTTACTGATGGTAGGACGGTTACCTTACGTAACAGCAGCCACTAAGCTCTAGGTTCCCAAACATATTTTGTCTACTGCCCACTTTGAGTCATGCAGTCGTTGTCTAAGATGCCTCCTAGCTAAATGAAATTACAAATCACCCCCCAGGCCTCTACACAACGCCCCCATTTTTTTTCTGGGTCTCTTACCGCTCCCCTTTAGGCCTGCAGCGCCCACAAGGGGGCGTTATCGCCCACTTTGGGAAAGACTTCACTAAGCGATAGCCGAATATTAAACGATCGATCGCAATATATTTTCAAAACGAGCACAATATACATACATACATACATACATATCTTCACGCTGTATCCCTAACGGGGTAGTCAGACAGGACGGAGCTCCAAGCGTCGCGGTTCTTGCATATTTCTTTCGCTTTCTCAAATCTCATACATATTATATATAATACAATATAGTGTCGCGAATTGCTATTGCAGCCTCTGTTGATTAATCAGTAAACTAAAACTACTAATAGCGACCCTATTTATGGTACAAAAGTAATTTTACTGCATGGCGCAGTGATACCAATTTGACTGCGGCGCAGCTACGCTTCTTCACATGACAACCCAGCGCGTCCGGATCGCTATCATTATCTTACGAATCCTGCTGCTAAACTTGCACTGTGTGTGGGGTAAGACAGCTGTTGTTTCTGGTTCAGAGACACAACATCTTAGTTCTTAAGGTTTCCAACGCATTTGCAATCGCAAGTTATTTCTTTTTTTCATTAAATAGGGGACAAACGAGAAAGCGTGTCACCTGATGGAAGGTGATCACCGCCACCCATTGACAGCCGCAACGTCCGGGGAATCACGGGCGCGTTGCCGGCTTTCAAGAAAAGAAATGGGAGGAGGACATGGGCCACCGGCAGTCTCACTCACCGAACGAAGCACAATAGCAATAGATGCAGTTATTTCACGCCGATATTCAGTGAGATGGTGGCTTTTCACCGGGCGAGTCGTCTCAATTCGTGCTGCAATTCAGCATGGCTCTACCACACAAGTGCTCTTTTATTGAACTGTTTTCGCGTTTGTCTGCTCCGTAAGATATAAAAAAATCCAATTAAGGTCGTAAAAGTTCTCCAGTGGATAATGGACAACTTTTATAGCAGATATAACCACAACGATAGAACCAGATAGAAGCTAGCCTTTCGCTTGCATATAAGTTCCATAAATAAGGCTATCTCTTGCCGCCGGGTCGCCGATGAGTGCAAAAATGTATCCGCAGTCTCGGTAAATAGCGCTCCGAAGGTACGCCATCGGGTTTCAAGTTTGATACCCATTAACTTGAAACCCGACGACGTTCCTTGCCTGCATCAATCAGTGTGGAGTCGGGCATACTTTGCCCGCTGTCCCCGAGTGGGATAGGGTTGCATAAAGCATTCTCTGAGGAAAAAAGGTTCTATTCTTTGGTGGACTTTTAAGATCTGCGCGAAAGATATGCAAGGATATTCTGCGTTTTCCTCGCAGACTAACAACATGAACTTTAGTACCATAAAAATTTTAAGACGATCGCTACGTTACGCTCTGCTAACGCCTTACCTAACTCTTCTAACCTAACCACCAGACCCAGAAGTTGTATAGTAGAACGTGGTTCTTGGAGTACAATTGTAAATCTAGAGTACTTGTAGTGAGTGTCTCCGATTACAAATATGTCATCCCTCTACCAAAACAGCGAATAATCTAAATCTTCTACTTTTCTTTTTATTAAAATAAAAATATAAATTCGATACCCCGTTAAGGATACGGCGTGAAGATATGTATGAATGTAAAAAGATTAAATCGGTTTCGGTGAGTGAAACTTAGAATTTTGTGAGCTTATAGTGACTGCCTTCTAATATAGTTAATCGTAGTGATAGCGAATAGAATTTACTTTTAAAACCAGCCTTAGACTCTAGTATAACACAAAAACTGCATAATTTAACATCCAAGTAAATAATTAAGGATAACATCTATATGGTATGGTATAGGTACGCACCTCAGCCTGAAGTTTATTCAAATGACCGCTTTTCTTCAGCAAATCTCTCATTGCGTCTAACAAATCTTTATCAGGTGAATTTCTTTTGCTTTCAGCCATTATAAATAAAAACTTAATTATAAAAGAACCTACGAATACTACTACAAATAAATTTATGAATATTTTAACAACGCGTTTTGTGATTCTAAATAAAAAAATTTTCTTTGAAACTGTCATTATATTTCAAAATAATTTTTGTCAAAACTTTAAAATGTCATTTATTAATATCCTTTTAAGAGTTTAATTTATGAAAGAAAAAGTTCGTTTAGTTATTAAGACGGATCGTTTTCTTTATTCATTGCAATGAATGATTAAGCGGTACTTTGAGATCGAAGGCGGTACTCAAATTTTATACCATATCTACTAACATGAATTTAATGCTCATGTTCATTAAAAATAAAAACGTTTTAGTGTTACTGTAATTAAATAAAAACAGAGCCTAATAGTGTTTTTTTCTGAAGGAAGTATGATTGTCATAGCATTATGAGACAATATTCAAAATGCGATTAGAAATCGAAGATTATGGACGACGCGCCGTTGCGGCGCTATAGCGATTTAACTAGATATGCGGGCTTGCCACGTTTCTAGGCTGATGATGCTCGTTGGACAGGAAATGTGCTGGATCTTCAGGAATTTATAAGACCATAGATTTTATAAATAACTCTAATCGCCGAGTTTGAGCAGCAACGCTAGGTAAATCAAATATTCACCTGCACATACGACACATTTATTATCTGATAAGCTGATCGGCCGCAATTTCGTCGGAAAACAGTACGTATGCATCTACATTTAGTTTGAATTCATTTGCCTCACTTCGTAGTGCTGGACAGGCTGTCTGAAGTTATATAGTCTATGATTATTGCGAAGGTATTGCAGAAACCGCAGGTAAATTATGAATACGACTGGCTATATGCAGGAATAGCATAAAATGGAAAAGGATTTCATGTAGAAATGGATCACGTCATTCGGCTGTGTGAACGCTTTGTGTATTGTTTATCAGGGCATATACATCTATTGTTCGTGATTGCAGTGTATTTAACCAGGCGCAGAAAGTTATGTTTATTATTATTAGTGAATATTTTATTGGTGAAATTTTATAATTGGCCTTCTTTTTAAACTTGTTTTAAATTCATACTTTCTAGGCTGTAATATTTTCGTATTAATGAAAAAAAAAAATCGGTCAATATTTATCCTGAATTTTCAAAATTCTAGGTTAGTTTGTTACCAAGACAGAGGGAGTGGGAGAGAATAGTCGAGTTAGAGTATACAGTTTGCCTCTATTGTAATGTAACACTATTTTCTAGAAAGGTGATTGGAATTCATGATTACGAATTAAATTTTTTATGCTAAATAAAATATGTTTTCCAAAAATAATTAATTTGTTATCCTTGAAATGTTGTCTATAACTAATTAATAACAATATTAAAACAAAATTACATTATTTACAAACATATAATATAAAAAATCGATATACAGACAGATTCTGAATTTATTAATAAAAGTTTTATATAGTGAATTCGAACAATAGACGCACGGTAGCTACACCGCGATGCGTTCGTTACATTCATTCTCGAAGAGAACGAATAACATTCATTCTGCTAAAATTGTTTTTTTTCACTCACCAG
This sequence comes from Zeuzera pyrina, assembly GCA_907165235.1. Classification (NCBI taxonomy): domain Eukaryota; kingdom Metazoa; phylum Arthropoda; class Insecta; order Lepidoptera; family Cossidae; genus Zeuzera; species Zeuzera pyrina. Next base: position 21,156,754 of record OU015624.1, on the reverse strand, counting down.
CGCTCACTCGTCTTAGTTGTTCTAAGTACAAATATTAAAAGAAAAACTATTCAGCTATTATACGAGTATACCTAATATTTGTAATTTTCTCCAACGTACTATCGTTTTGGAGACAATCTTTCTAAATTTATAATAAGCGTAAAATTCTAAATAATACAATATAATTGTAAATCGAGTGTGATCCCGTACCGGGTACGTTGTTGCAATGTGCATACCTACTTTTCACTATATTAATAATCATTGTTTGGCTTCATACATTGTAGGTTTGTTTTTTTAGTATCTTCATGTTTATTGCTGTTTGATTTGAAACTTAAATGTTAAGTAAATGTATCTAGATTATATATAGAACTAGTTCATTCTGAATATCTCATATTTTTAAATTATTTAAATCATACTGGTTGCAAACCGTCATTTTCCTTTCACAACATTTTAAACTTGTATAGTATCATTCACTGTTTATTCCTACATCTACTTTGCATACGCTTTGTATCTACTGCTGTAAATTAGTGCTAATTATCATTATCTGGACTGCCGCATCACCCAGTTTGCTTCGTTGCTAATTGTAAACCTACCCCCTTGTATATATGATAATCGGCTATGGCAGTCCAGAACGAGGAAAGTACTTATTGTAACTCGATCCACGCACGTTCCAGGAACTCCGTTGGGATTGCACTCTGACCCTTATATCTATATCGCAAACACCAACATCAGTCACCAACCAATAATCTACCTACAGCGCGGCTGTACGAGTTGCAACATTCGGCCATACCCAAGAAAGGAGGATAAGGGGAGTACGGTGTCGCGAAAGTACGGTGACCGCAATAGATCTAAACTCATCGCTAGCCTGATCCACGACCCGCTTAATTTAATTTCTAAATTATGACTAATTCTACTTAAATAAATGTAACTAATTTTTGTCTTGACTTAATTATTTTTCTTAAATAATTTTTAACTTAATTCTTTATACTTCTTTTGCTCCCTCAAGCTCCCCTAAGGAGCTGGAGGTGACACTATTGTTATTCTTTTTTGAATACTTCCAAATTTACAAATGTTAACTAGTGAGAAATATGAGTTAGCTAGACGTATCACTATAATACCAAATGTTATGACTTGACAACTCAAAAGCACGTCACATGATCTCTTAACAAATCGGCTGTGATATACACATATAAACAGACGGTCGGACGCATGACTGACCACATGAAGGTTGTTTTTCATTTTTTTTAAGACACGGAACCCTATAACTATTATCAAACTACTATACTCTCTACAACTATACTCAAACAAATGCTGGCACATTTTAACATTCACAGGGTATTTCATGGTCAACAATACGGTTTCACGAGAGGGCGGTCAACAACTCATGCGGGAGTAAGCTTGATCGGGACTGTACTTCAGGCTTGGGAGGGGTCCCAAGATGCTATTGGTGTTTTTTGTGATCTTTCCAAGGCTTTTGATTGTGTTAGTCATGAAACTTTAATTTGCAAGCTTAAATACTATGGAATACGTGGTAACGCTCTCGATCTTGTGATCTCGTATTTGTCTGACCGCGAGCTAAAAGTGAGTGTTAATGGGGTTTTGTCTGTGGGTTCAAAGTTAAAAATGGGAGTTCCCCAAGGATCAATTTTGGGACTGTTTTTGGTATATATTAACGATTTCCCATTTATGCTCAGGGACTTATGCGAAATCAGTATTGTTTGCTGATGATAACTCATTGTTATTTAAACTAGATAGAAAAAATCTAGATATTACTTGGGTAAACAGGATCCTAACAGATGTCTCGAAATGGTTCGCTACCAATAATTTACTACTGAATGCACAAAAAACTAAATGTATTCAATTTTCCCTTTCTAATGATAAAATAGAACTGGGTGGGAAACAATTAGAATTCGTTAAGTCAGCCAGTTTTCTGGGTTTAACAGTAGATAACAAGTTACAGTGGGCGGACCATATCGGGGCATTGGCTAGTAAGCTCGGTTCTGCGGTATATGCAATTAGACGCATTAGGCAGATGACAGATGTGGATACGGCAAGGTTGGTGTACTTTGCATATTTTCACAGTTTAATGTCCTACGGCCTTCTGCTGTGGGGATCAGCGGCGCATATTAACTCCATTTTCATTTTACAAAAAAGAGCAATACGTGCCATCTACAGGATGAATGCACGAGAATCGCTTAAAGATCGTTTTAAAGACATTAGTGTCCTCACCTTGCCCTCCTTATACATCTTTGAAATTATTATGTATACGACAAAAAATATAGATCAGTTTAAAAAGAATGGCGATATGAATGGTATGGAAACCCGAGATCGTGATAAATTGGTTATTCCAAAATTTAAATTACATAAGTCAAATGTTTCATTTTTAGGTAACTGCATTCGTTTTTATAATAAAGGTCCTCAAGAAATTACTCAATTAACAGAGAATAAATTTAGCTTGGTTATAAAACGTACACTGACCAGACAATCATACTATAAAATAAACGATTTCATTGAAGATAAAACAATAGTCTGGAAATGATGTTCTCTTCACATACGTTTACTGGCTTAATGAAAATATTGTATTTTAAATAAACCTTTTGTAAAATGAAGTTGAAAAAATGATACCTAACTTAGTTTCTTGTCGGTTCTTCTCAGTGTCCAGGTTTGCTATTTGAACCGAACTAAAGTAGATTTGACGTTCAAAAATACCTTGTAATTGGGTTTACTTGAATAAATTGATTTGACTTTGACTTTGAAACTACTATTGCACGTAAGCATTCTGAATTATATTGTATAGACTCAGGTGTTACTTTGCGGAAATCCATTTCACGTGATAAATTCTCAAAATCTACAGCTATTTTCCGCTCAAACTCCAAAAACCACCAATCGACACGTGTTTCGCCCCTCAACGGAGCATCCTCAGGATATACCAGAGGTAGGACTCGGTCAGCTAACCAGCACCGAATTCCGATGCAGCACCGATTCGGTGCTGGTTAGCTGACCGTGTCCTATCTCTGGTATATCCTGAGGATGCTCCGTTGAGGGGCGAAACACGTGTCGATTGGTGGTTTTTGGAGTTTGAGCGGAAAATAGCTATAGATTTTGGGAATTTATCACATTCTGAATTATAGTATGATCTCTACTTATACCATATCGTTTTCCCAATAAATATCTGTGGTGTGTAATATTTAAAGTTCAATTCAATATGATATCTACAACAGAATTAATAAAAAGCTCAATATGTTTGCATTAGCATTTCATCTATTAAAAAAAATGACATCAAATTGTTTAGTGACATTGTTCTTATATGAAAATACACAGAACTTATTATCTAATATTTTTGAAAGACTTTCGCGCACATACATACATTACATACGAATACATTATTACACGTTGACGTGCACACATTTACATACGCGTCCATTTCTATTCGTCTTGCATATTCTATTGCCATAGTGTTGTCTTTTGTAAAATGCATTTATTGGCAAAACGATATTGTATAAATTGTAACTGGGTTGCCAATTGTAACGTTGTTTATAATTAGTGCAGTTGGGATCTTTTCTCATAGAATAATAATAATACTCCAGACAAATACACAGATTGTGTGACCCCAAACTAAGCAGTAAGCTTGTACTATGGGTACCACACAACCAACTCTGGGGGAGTTCCCAGTAACTCCCAGACTCCAAGCCAATTTAGAAAAGTTCGTTTCCTAAATTGACCTGACCGGGAATCGAACCCGGGACCCTAGCTTGGAAAGCAGATGCTGCGCTGCGCCAACGGGCCAGTATATATATAGAGTATACATTCAGTATTCAGTATATAAACAGTATATATTTATTTGTGGCATGAGGCACGATTACTGCGCGTAAAGGGCCCAGCCTTTATAATTTCGGCAGGGTAACAAACGTGCCGGGAACTGCGCGGACATCGACCGCGATGCGCGGCGCTGATAAACAAGATTGTACAAATAAGAGAGGCTAAATACCTTTAATGTCCGTTAGTCTTCAGAGTGGCGAAAGTCGGAGGTGGTTTCCGGTACCGCACAGCCACAAAACGGAAGATAGATCCACTTATCACCTCCCTAACCTCTTAGCCTACCACTTCAAGAATTATATAGTAACAGTATAATGCAAAACAGTCAAACACCAGTTCCAATCGGCGAACACAACATAACATCTAAACACGACACGGCAGAATTTCTTTTAGTTTCGAAATAAAAAAGATAATTGAGATTTACAACCAATATTTCAAAAACTTTCCATTTTTCTTATCACAAAGCGACCGACGCCTTTTTTAGACTTCTTCATTACAACTCAATTCACGCGCTAAATTACCCACATACAAAAAAAAATAAACTAAACCGGCGCTGAAGGGTCAGCTAGCGCCATCTCTTGGTATCGAGAGACAATAGTGATCTTGTTCCTTTGTATAATAAATAAAAATTTACAACGACTATATAACACAGTAAAAACAGCATTTACCACACATATTACGTCAATATAAGTGTTCATACCCGTTTAATAGCAAAGTGAGACAAGAAGTAACCGAATAAGACCATCATAAGTGAATCCATTTCTGTAATAGAAGAATAAATTGTGAGTCAATTTTATATGCCGAGACACGGTACCCAGTATCGCGTGATCCACCGACGATTCGCTCCAAATTGCACTCGTAACAGCCGATATTTCAAAATCAAATCGGTCCCAAACGGCGTCGATTTAAAGTAATAAATTGCCTTCGATCGAACGGTACAGCCTCTTTAATCCTTCGCCTTACTTGAACTTCTTTTATTACATTAAGCGAATTTTCTTATAAGGAATGCTTTTAACCGACAGTAGAAATTTATTATAATGTCTTTGTACCATCAATGAACGATGTCGTCATCGATTTTCGTTGTTTTTTTGCAGAAATGTTGTGTATGTAATACACCTAATAATATGTATTAGAGGTCGCCCTGTAGTTGAAATTTGACCGTAAATATAAACTTATAATATAAACTCTTTGGCGACAATCTACTCTGTGCGACTGTTTGATCCAAGAAGGTTACATTACATATGATTACAAACAAATATGAGTTTGACACTGACAGTCTTTTAGACATTGTATAGACTCAGGTGTTACTTTGTGGAAATCCATTTGACACCGGAATTTGTGCTGGTTAGCTGACCGAATCCTATCTCTGCACTATCTCTGGTATATCCTGAGGATGCTTCGGTGAGAAACGAAACACATGTCGATTGATGGTTTTTGGAGTTTGAGCGGAAAATTCCTAAATATTTTAGGAATTTATCACAAGTCTTTTTGACATTGGCAGTATATGAACGAAAACAATAACGTTTTATTAATTTAATTTAATGCACTTATTTGTAACACACGTTACATAGAAATTTTAGCTTTTTTCAGTCCTTCTCCATATAAACTAAATTTCACACTCCTCCATCCGCACAATTTCCTTAAAAAGGGAACCATAGTATTCGCTTCGCGTATTAACATATGAATGTAAGGACCGCGACTCCTGGCGCTCCGTCCTCTCTGACTACCCCGTTGGGGATATAGTGTGAAGATATGTATATACCTATGTATTAATATATAGATTTGTGTTTACTAACAAAGAATAGCGAACAAATAAAGTAAAAGCTTAAGCGTAAAGCTGTGTATCGATTTAAATATAATACTTAAGGAGTCTAAAATCTACCCTTGTGAACAGGGAGATGAAACTTTGTATGGGAAATTTTAAGCCGTTGAACCGATTATGATGAAATTTAGTACAGAGACAAACCTTTTCACTTAAAAAACATATACTTCTTATTTTGTCAAGTCTAAAAAGAGACTTTTGACAAAATGATTTTGATGTTTGTTAAAAAGGGTAGGTCTAAAGGGATGAAAAAGGGGATGAAACTTTATAGAGGAAATGCTAAATCGCTGAAGCGGATAAGATGAAATTTTGTACAGAGATAAACCTTTTCTAATAAAATAACATGGACTTCTTTTTTTATCAAAAATATACCCTTAAAGACGTGAAAAGGGGGATGAAACTTTACAAGAGAAATCTATACCGCTGCAACGCTAATGATGAAATTTGGTACAGAGATAGTCTGTGCCCGAAAAGAAACGTAGACTGCTTTTTTTTTTCAAAAGAATGACACAAGAAAAAGAAAGACATGCGGTTTTTAATATATTATGTGACGTCATCATAAATCTATTATCTCGGATGTTCCATAATAGAAAATAACTTTTTTGTTCAACACTAACAATATGGGTATCGATTGAAACGGAATACGCAGGGGAAGGTTTCTGTATATGTGACGTTTTTATAAATCCAATATGTGCGGTGTCACCCTTGCGGACAAAATAAGCAGTATGACAGGGTTGCACGACAGTGTTATTGTAAAAACGAAGAAAGAAATGCTAAGATGGTTCGGGCACATGGAAAGAATGAGTGATGAAAGACTGACGAAGAAAATCTATAGAGTAATAATGAGTGGTAAAAGAAGCCAAGGAAGACCAAGGCTGACTTATGAAGGTCAAATAGCTAGAGAGTTAGCCGACGAAAATGTCAAAAGCACTCGCATACCTAGGCGAAAATGTGTGAGGAGAATGGTGAGATTTGAAGAAGCGAAAGAAGTATGTATGAACCGCGACGTTTAGCATTCCGTCCTCTCTGTCTACCCCGTTAGGAATACGGAGTGAAGATATGTACGAGTATGTATGTATGTAAAATTAAGAAAATTTTCAATATCATATGTAGTTTATTTTTCGAAATATTATTTATTTCAAAATATTAACTGGCAACTGGTTGATTTTAAGCAAGGGGAATTTTATTTTTCGACATTTTATTTGGTTTGGTTTTTTATGGTATTTAATTTTTTTTTTTTAATTTCTCGAACAATTCGAGAAACATGAGAAATGACAGTTGATAATTTTCGAAACTCGAGAAATAAAATATGTCGAGGAATCGAAAACCTTAAACGAGACTTATCCAAGCGACTTATCTTATCATAAAGCATATCCCTTCATTGCGTATTCTGTCCATGAGAATGACACCGCACATATTTCTGAGAATCGCATTTTCACTGCATTAATCTATCATTTGATTTCGGGCATATCCAGGTCTCACCTCACCATTGTGCAGTATATATATTTTTTAATATTTTTATTTATTTTGTTTTATTAGCTTTTATAACGGTCGATAAAGAATAGTTTAATAATGGATAATCGGGTGGAAGGCTAAGTTGTTTTGGAACAAAAGTTAAGAAAGCCTGAACTTTTCATAAAGGCGCCTTTCATGCTCTTTCGAGCAACCACTCAAACGAGAAAGTAAGTTTGACTTGACTTTTAATAAAGAAGAAGATTTATTTTTACAAAATTACTTACAATCAGTTAGTAAGTTAGAAAGGTTTGCCGTTTAATAACGGCCCTTCAAATACATATACTCTTTGAACGACTTCAAAGAGCTTCTGTTTAATTAGCTGTTAATTTTATTGTATGTATGACTACGATAGTTTTAATTATAAATAAACTGTATCTGAAGAAAGTTTTTACTACGAATCTAAGAAAATCTGAATAAATGTTTATTTCGCACAAACACTAATGAACATTATTACAAGTGACATCAACAGCCTTCGAATATACAGCACACTATCTGAAAAAACACTTTAGCTGAATTCCGAGGGTTGATCTGCTGTTTCGTAAAACCAACTAAAGTTCACTAAAGTATTAATTATTTTTACAATATCACGAATGTTCAATTTACAATTTGCTTTTTCTCTTATTTTACTAAGTGCTTATTTGCGATGAACCGACCAGGGTCACATACTATTCCGCAACGTGTATAGATAACATTTTGATGAATGTGTTTGAAATTATAGAACAACTATTGTTAGTGGTATCCGTTCACATCATAAAGCTCAGTTAATAAAAGTAGAGGACATCGAACATAAATCCGAACAAATATTTGAATTTAAGACATTGGGAGAGAGTAGACTAAAACATTTTACTCATGACGTAGCCAAATTTGCAAATACGGCTCTTCTGGACTGACGATCCAAACATCATATATGAATCTAGTCAAAAACCTATCCAAAGTATTTAATAAGAATTGTCCAAAGAAAAATAAAGTAGTTGTTAATAGCAAGTTACGTTTTGCGGAGTGGGCGACGAAGAGCATAAGAAAAAGTAGGGATAGTCTTAATGAGTTAAAGAAAAGAATTAGAGAAAATTATAACTGAGAGCTTCTGATCACTGAGTAAGTAATCACTATGCTTCTGATTGTCTTTCTCTTTCAAGAGGCCGGCGATCAGGCGGTATCAAGCTTAACTAATATATTTTTATCGGTAAGTTTTTAGAGAATTCCTTGCAGTTTTGGTAAAAATAAATGCTCTTTTACCTATGGGTGTCAATTTTGTCGGTTTTGTTTCAGATTTTGCAGATTTTACATAAATTATACAATTAATTTAAACGGCGTCACTAACAACATATTCACCATATTTTTATTATTGGAAGGTATGTAGGTGACTAAATTGTTTGGATTGAATCCATTTCTTCATACACTTAAAATATTTCTAAACTGTGATACGTATCATCCTCTTATAGATTGCGCACGCGCTTACGAGCAAGGCGAGGGTCACACTCCATATATCCAGATATCAAGGAACGATATCATAGAAGCCTCTGAAAGGCATATGTATTTTTTTGTATTAATGCACAATATGAGACAGTGTGTTTTTTTTGAAGTGGTTAAGGCTGGCTGTGGACAGCATTCTAAAATTTATTTATATTTCTTCCACAGGAAGTTTATCCGAGGAAGGATATTTTAATTTGTTCTTTCTTCTTCCTTTTTGCATCCATATATAAACAACAAGTTTATATACCAGTTTTAATAACACTTGGTGGTGACTGGTGAGCCTGGAAGCTATCGCACCTGGTCATTCCTTCTCACACCGCGCTTACCCGAAGTGGCGTCTCTAGGTACCATTTAAACTTAAAAATAAGTCAGAACGAAAATTAAATTCTTAATGCAAAACAAAAACTTTCAATTGAGTTATCGATCAAACGTGCCAATGACCTATAAAAAGACCTTTAGATAATTAAGAAGTCCTAACTGTAAAACTTTAAAACTAATTATCAACAGAATTTAAGGAAAAATATATGAGTCACAAATTACCGTAGTTGCTGTCTTTTATTTATTTCATATTACATCCATATTATATAACTTGGAAATATATAAATAATAATAGTTTAGGATCGGTTCATTATTCCAACTTATAAAACCATAAAATTACCTTCATTACATACAATTAAAAACATTACATGTGGTTCATAACATAAAAAACATTACAACCCTCAGCATATTATCCAGGAGCTTTGGGATCTCTCACGGAACACACCGGACCTCCTCTCTCGATAAGCAGTCACAGCACTTTTAATCATCCATAAATTAAATACTTTACACTTTTAAATAGTATGGATTGATCTTATGGATGGACGACCATATCCGTCACTTCGATCACTCGTGACCTCAAAGTTTCCTTTAGTCACCCCATACGATAATCGGGGAACAGCGTAGCTTTATTCTCTGGCCTAAATTATTGGGAGAGCCTAGATATATTTGTCGGCAATCATAACAATCCTCAGTGATACCACTGAAGGATAACAATCTACCAACAAAGTTAATAACAGACTTAGTCCTTCCTATTAGAATTCCGTACTTCAATAGGAACATCGTAGAAATTAGAGGTATATAACTAAATCTTAACATTAATACATTTTATTAAATCGCATAATTGCGCTAATACATATAAATAAAGCAATTCGGTTTTTTGAACTCGATTCGAACGTAACTCTCTTATCCCTGAAACTATTGGATATAGATTAAAAAGTATGGAATATTCAATACTTGATGTTCAATTAAGTTGAAATTTAGTTCTAAAATCAATTTATCGGATTTTACAAATCCATTTTATATGAATGATATGATATTTGAAATCCTGGCAAAAACATTCAGATATTATGTAATATATATAAAAAATCAACTTATTTATATGAATTTATTTTTAATATATTTTTAGATCAAAACTGCGCAGATACAAACCTCTGTGGTAATTACCGTAATGGATGAACCCAATACTTGATGGTAGTGCATATAAATGATTTGGTTTTATAGCAAAAAAAGAGAAAGAGAGAATTATATGACAAAGGAATAAATATTCACTAATTACATTTGTATGAATTTAATATTACCGTATTTCACATTATTGATATTTCCGATGTCTCTGAGGGGAAAGGCACTAAATTTTAGTAATAAGATATACAGGGTGTATATGAAAACGGGACAGTTACTTTAATGGATGAAAGGGCATAACTTTAGTATATAGTTACAAAAAGAATTATCGAAAAAAACGTATCCGTTTAAGAGTTATGACCGGTTTAATTTTCTAGTGTTATCCCCACCATTTCTCGTAAAATTGGGTTGATCGTGTATAGTTACAGATTTTAAATCTTACGTTTTTTTTTATTTTGTAATAATTTCATCCGTTACTGAAATACAGCCTGAAAACCCCCATTGGGGTATACGCATTGTTTTCGAAAATGGTTACGTTTTTTTCGATAATTCTTTTTGTAACTACCTACTAAAGTTATGCCCTTTCATCCATTAAAGTAACTGTCCCGTTTTCATATACACCCTGTATAAAATCTGACGTGTTTTCGAAATTAGGTCAACACCGTCATCACTGAGTTTCTTTTGTGTCTCGTCGTGTATGTCACCACTTTTCTGTCTATAATCACCTACTCACTCTCACAAGATCTCACACAAATCTATACAACAAAAACTTTCAGTTTGATGGATTTTTAACCAACATGAAGAACATCTGTTGTACAAAACATGGAATTTAACCTACACGAAGACCGCATTTCGTACAAAATATGGTTTTGGAGTTATTAAAATCTTCCAAAGAATGTAAACTACAGAGATCCTTTTAGAAATAGCTTTGTAAATTAAAAAGTAGGCACGGAACACCAGTCTGAGTCCAGAAGCTGTAAATAAATTTATTTTATTAAAATGAAAATAATAAATGAAAATTCTTGTTCTTTTGAAGTTTAAATAACATCTAAATGTTATTTAAACTTTAAGTTAATAGAATTTTTTTTTTGTTAAATATCTGCCTATGTTTTTAAGAGAAAAAGGTAATTTGTCTTTTAAAACATTCTCGTAATTTAATTCAAGTCAATGTTTACTAGAAAAAATATATTTATCCATCAAAACCAGATCGCATTATCATATTTTATCATATTATCTTGAACATCTACGAAACATGGGAGCACTGATCTATCAGACACTCGAATGTAACTTTATTGCACTACATACATACCAACAAAGTGCCGAAGCAACGCTACGTAATAAAATACAGGACAAGCTGTACTGCACTAACTAACCCGAGTTTCCACGAATGTCCCCGAACGTTTTTCAAACTTGGAAAATTGGGAGAAGTCGGAGCGCAGTTTATCGCTGGCCGTGGAACTGAGAGGTTGTCGCAGTTTCCGACGTTGCTTTCTACCCTGACGTGATTTTACGTTTCGTGCTAGTGAAATGGTCAAGTGTGACTTGCATGTTGATGTGACTGAGCCGTTGTTATGTATATGAGTGTTTTTGTTGTGACATAAAAACATTTTAAAAACAGGTCAGTACTCGAGTTCACGCTTATTATTAATTAAAAAAAAAAATATGATTACAATTTCAATACATAGGAACGTTGTAGTTTTATAACATTGAACATTTACAAGAAATGTTTTTTTTTGCTTTTTGTGGTCGTTACGGTACGACATGCCATGATGTCGTTACTAACAGTTCAAATAAACGTTTTAGAGGAATATTTTGTTTTACGCAGAAAAAAATACACAGCAACAAGAAAGCTTATTTGTGGAGCTTGTTTTCAAGTTTTCTGAGTACTTTGATACATGACACGTGATTTATACGCTTTACAGTATACGCATGAACATATGTATTAAAATATCAATGAAGTCAATGTATTTGCATAATCTGTCGTCGACATTTTAAAACACGTTGTTCAGAGGTCTAGAGATCTCTTTGGTTCAAACCCCGTGTAAATAGGGATAGACACAGAATATTGAAAATATTTCAATTTAATAAATGAACAATAAAATGCCTTCTCATTTCTTAAATTTCAATAATATGAAAAAAAAATAATGAAATATTATTAACAATAAACTTAAGTAGTCAAGATCCCTTTTGGGCGAAGGTCTGCTCCCAGCTGTCAGAATTTCCCAGCTTGTTCTGTTATGTGCTATTTTTAATGTATATTATTTGTTGCTGTGAACAGTTCGTCTACCCTTCGATTCCTTTGGTCTGCCTCTGTTCCGTTTTGCTTGTGACCTTTTCCATACAGTTACGGTTTAGTTTCACCTATTACTCTCCATCCTATCCTCTCCATATGCCCAGCCCAACGCCATTAAAGTAAAAGGGTGTATATAATGCTTTAATTGTCTTGCTTATAACTGTATTCTTAATATTTTCGATAACTTTGTATTTAGAAAGGTCGCTGCCATGTGCTGCCTTTTGTCTGGTTATATGTAAAAAAACCCAAGTTGGAGTAGCATATGTAAGGCACGTTCATAAGCAGAAATCCATAGTATTTTTCCTTAAATGTATTGATATCCGAAATTTTAAAATTTCTTTATGTCCTCAGATGTTTATTTCAAGTCTTCGTTATTCTTCTGTCTATTTTTTTTGTTTTTTGTTCTTCTAAATTGTTTTCCCAAATATGTATAAACTTTCACATATTCTAGTAATACTTAGTATGTTTGTTTCAATTTTGTTGGTCATAATAATTAATTTATTTCTAGCTATTTCCTTGCTTTTTATCTGTATGCTGGTCAGCATATTATGCTAAAGACCTTTAGCTGTTACCGATAGTAAAACATATTTTCTTTTTAATGATAGAGCATATTTTATCCAGTCCAGATATTTAAATATGGATTGTAAAACAGTAAAACAAATGTAAATTAATTAAGTATAATAAAAATTTTTGAACATATACGTGTATAGATAGATACTTATACAGGTATTATGTATATAAAAACGCTAAAAAAATACGTTAGTATACTAATTAGTACATAAAAATATAATGCTAATGTGCTGCCATACACTTAGTATATACTGGGCATATAGACGTACAAAGAGTGCGAGTGAGAATGTAATCTTTTATGATAGTGCCATGAGTAGGAAAGGGACAGCAAACGACACGCTATTGTAACCCTTTTTGAGTGACAGGTCGTCACAAGTCGTCAAGCTGTGAAGAACGCTGTTGACTTATTTTATTATTTTGTATTATTCCTGTTTTATTTCAAAGAAGTACTATATTCTTCAATAATGGTGTTATGTGTGTGATTGTGATATTAAGTACATATATCAACAATCAAGGGAATCGCTCATTTTATAGGTGACATTGACAAATTAAAAATCGTCACGCGTCAACGAGATGTATGTTCGTCTATATGCCAGTATATACGAACATAGATCGTTATGTGTGCTGCAGATGCAATGTTTTTAATCATTTTAACATGTTTTAATAGAACATTTTCCCATAGCAGCTATAACAGTAAATATTCCTACTAAACCTAAAGAAAATATACGTATGTGTTTGAACTGTCATTGTTTTGTACTCGATCTAAAATATAATGTATCTTTTCATTCATTTTCATTATATAAAAGAGAACAGATTTAAGGACAATAAAAATTTATTCAAAACATTTTCAAAGTAAAGCTATATATTGTTTCATTTCAATAATAAATATACTTCGTAATGGGGTTGCTAGAGCTTTCAATGCATAGTAAATTCACATATACGAATGCATTGTTTTTTGAAGCAATTTATCGATTCTAATTTTACTTCAGTGACTGAAATATTATACATTTTATTTCTTATAATAATTCACAATATTTCATTTATTTGATTATCTTTATTTGCAATAAGTTGAGTTTTATGATGACTGTCAAAACTTTTTTTATACAGAAATTGAACCGAGACTCAAGTATTGAGTCATGACTATTAAGCATAATGGTTATGACTTTAACATCCCGAGAGACACAAAAACATGTTCGATTTATCCATTAAGTTGAAAAAAACAACAACAAAAAAATATTCAAGGCCATCAAACATGAGTATAAGAACATTTTCGAAAACTGTAGGCATTAAACAGAAAGAACTTCACGTTATTCTTTTTTTGATTTATATGATGCTGATGCTATTTGCACATCTACATTTTTCCTTCTTTCGTAGACCAGGGAGGCGTTCAGAAATATCCCCGTGGAAATAACTGTCTTAAATGCATTGAAATAAGCAATTTTTACTTTCCACGGGAACATTTCACCATCATGAAAGTAGTTCAAATGACTTCGTTTTACAATAGACAAGACAAACTAGTAAACAATCCCGCTGATTATAAGTTGACTTCGGTCTTAAGTTTTGCAACAATTTTTGTATTAACAAGGCTAAGAAAGTATTTCGGATTGAAAATGAGTTGCCAACCATGAGAACTAAATGTGTCTCTTCTACGAGATATGTCATCAGAATTAAACCTTCGTTAGCAACTATACCGATGAATCCGTTAAGTGTGAACAGATTCCAACGTTATAGTTTTACCCGCCCTATTGTTAGGGTTTGGTAAACAAGCTACATACATTATACATAGGTGTTCCTTCTTACAACGCTAATTAACGGATCTATGTCGCGTTTATACTCTAAGACTGAATACCTTATTTATCTCGATGTTTCGATCGGATTGCATCGATCGTGGTCACGGGCCATTCACGGGCAGACTGATGAGGATAAGCGTCGTCTTCGTACTGTGCGGTTTCTAGCAACTACCCACACTTTCATTCATCACATTTTTTAATTTTTACTCGTATTATTGTCACTGTCGGTACTTCGACACATTAATAATAAAATTAAATAATGTGATGAATATTGTGAGTAGTTGCTAGAAACCGCACACTACGTAGACGATACTTATCCTCATCAGTCTGCTCGTGACCACGATCGGTGCAATCTGGTTGAAACGTCGGGATGAAAAAGGTATTTAGCCTTAAAGCATAAACGCGACATAGACCCGTTAATTATTATTGTAAGATGTGTACAAGTCGTGAAAGTTTAAAAACATTGTCAGGTATTCCTTTATTTCTTTTGTTTTCCTTCGAGTTCCCTAAAATACGTCAGCAGCCAACATTAACACTTTCTGTAATACCAACTTGGGTCATTACGAGAGAACTTGCCCGATTATTATATTAAAGCTTTATCGATTCGATATCCATTTGGAACTTTTAATAGAATTTCGGTAAAAATGCTTCTGAAAGTAAGTTGACGAAAGAAAAACTTTGGGTATTGTTTATGATAAGAAATTCGCTAAATTATTAAACTTGTTGTTCCAGTACGTATATTCAATTAATGTAATGAAAGAAAATTCATAAATATAAAAGATTATACTACGTTTCTGAACTTAATACAGAATAAGAAAATCTCTAGACTGATTCTTAAATAATATTCGTAGGGGCCTCTGGAGTTCGGTGAAACGTAGAGCGTTAGAAGTTCTCTGTACATTTTAACGGGTTCTCGAAATAGTAGATGTTAGTGAAATCAAGCGTCATTCACCCATGTTAAACTTTTATTTCAGCATTTCACTTGAATAATTTATGCCTTTATCAGCAAAAAAATTACAAAATCAAAGACAACAAATTATTAAGTTTATGTCACATCTTTCAAGAAATGTGTAAGGCTCATGGATGACAAAGTAGATCCAGATATTTGCTGGCCCATGGCTTGGACCAGTACCTTATATTTCCAGTCCTACAGTCAGCGTGCGAAGATTTCTCTCCTAGCCCAGCATGGGAGCCGACCACCATGAATTGTTTTAATATTGTTGTTCAGGGTTCTGTATGTACAATAAATAATAAAACCTTTATAGGAACACTAGTGTGTTTGTCTGTCCATCTGTCATAACTTATTTTCTCCGAATATACAGTAAACGTTGAATCATACATATGTATATAGAGGTAATAGTTGAATAGTGCATAACTTTTGTCATCATATAACGTATCCAAATAATAATAATAATGCGTCAGAGAATACGCACCAATCATCTAATCATGAACAAGGGCATTCTCTGTGCTATGAGAATCAGACGACGACCACAAGGGGTGTCTCCCAGTACACCTAGACCAGAGACAATCTAGAAAAGTTCGTTTCCTAACCAGAATCGAACCTGGAATCTTCCGCTCTTGTTGCGACAAAAAAGGTTCTTATGTTGAATGCAAATACTCGTATATTATATTTTTAATAATTTTGAAATGGGGAGCATTTCCCCTTGGGCCCCTTATCGAAACTATTGTGCCTAAAATTTAAAATAAAAATATGAAATGTAGGGCCTCTTTCGCGTAAACATTAAGTCTCAAAGGTTTTTAGATTTTTTGTTATTTGCTATGATGAGTACTAATACACAAAGCTACGACCACAATGCTACGATTATAACATAAGTTTGTATTTTTTATTTAGCATATTATCAAAGCTCATTGTTAGAAAGTTATTAAGCTTATAATATTTTTCTTATATTTTTAGCATTACGTACATCCAATGCATTTATAAAAACGTAGTAGCTAATGCAATAATTATTAGTACCTACGGAATCCTTTCCTTGTGGGTACGACTCGCACTTCACCACTTTTTATTATTTTCTCCATCAACTATACAATTAGAAAACTAATCTCTTAATGTAGTATAACTATACTATAAATCTTTAAGTTTACACTGGAGATGTCATACATCGAAATGGGAGAACGCCCAGTAACCGTATTTACTAAGGGACAGTGTTGTGCAAAAAGTAAATGTAAAAGCAATTACATTTAAAAATGTAATTGTAAAATGTAATTGTGAAGACATTTTGTTAGGCAAACAATTACAATTACTTTTGACCAACACTGCTAAGGGATTGGTTCAGCCATAATTTTCACAGTATTAACGCCTACTGAAAATAAAAAGCAATTATTTTCTACGCTTATTAACATTGCCGTAGCAATAGGCGTTATAATTATGTTACTGAAACGCTTTTGTAAGAGCGTTATTGGTCTGGTAACTTATTACTAGTAATTTCCTTATTTACTTTTCTGTACACGTTGCAAATATTTAATATCGTTATTTGCTACAATAGTAATAAATGTTCGATATGAATAAATATTTAGGATTAATTACACTCTTCAGATAAAGGGATTTAACGTAGAGTAGAATTTATAGTAAGTAAAGGTAGAGTACACATAAACATTTTTTATATTTTTTTTAAATTATCTATATATATACAGATGTTATAAAGCCGTGAAATTGTATGTTTGTTTGTATACATTATACATATCTTCACGCTGTATCCCTAACGAGGTAGTCAGAGAGGTCGGAGTGCCAAGCGTCGCGTCTAATGTTTGTTTGTATGTTGGAGGTAATCTCTGGAACTACTGAACCGATTTCAAAAATTCTTTCATAAATATAAATAGGTCTGTACATTATCTGTGTGTAACATAAGGTACATTTATTTCGATAAATATTGATAAATAAGGAAAATGCTCATCTAAACCGAAGCGAAAAGTAAGGGCGGGTCGCTATTATACCTACAAATAAATAAAATTGGAGCGTCTGTCTGTGATTTCGAATAAGACTTTTTTTTCTCATGTGGTTATTTTCGCATTTACGAAACACCAAAATATATGTTTTTTTAAATTTTCGTCTGTCTTTCTGTCTGTCTATTTATTTGTTTAGGCTAATTTTCGAAATGTCTGAACCGATTTTAATGGGACTTCTATCGGCAGATAGAAGACTTTTTAGAGATTACTCCAGGTTGTTTTTATTACGGAAAAACAACAAATTTCATTAGGGCGATAAGGTTTTACCGCGGGCATATTTAATAGAAAATGTAACAATGACATTCGACGTATGAAAAAATAAGCGGCTTAGTTAACCGTACTTGCGTTAATAGTGTCTCGCGTTATCAATGGTTACCAACCGCCAGCCTCTAAACAAATTTTTCCTTTTATTTAAAAATGTAATTAAGACGATGAATCCAATCCTGATATTTTTTCTACAATATGTCATGTAATCTGTACCTCGTGTAACCGCGTATGTGATACTCGTATTATTTTATTCAAAAAATAATGTTCGCCATCTTGGATATGAAAATATATGCTGTTTTGGCAATCCATTGGGCCAGTAAAATAATTCATGCAAACAATCCACTAGTAAAATATTATCTCTCTATTAGTAGGCGAGTTTCATATTAGTCTGGTTCATCTCGTCGAATTCGTTCAATTCAAACAACATTCATGTTGTTTTTCCAAATTTTCAGTGATGCTTATGGAGATAGGTAAATAGTAGTAGACATAGAGAAATACAATTTTAACGCGTATCAAATAGCCAAAATGTTGTGTGACGGAAATGTCAAAAGCGCTCCCATATCTAGGCAAAACTGTGTGAGATGAATGATGAGATTTGAGGAGGCGAAAAAAGTATGTAAATATCGCGATGATTGGCACTCCATCCTCTCTGACAACTCCGATACGGCGTGAGAATATGTAGGTATTTGTTAATTTTATTTTTATTTTAACGTGAAAAGAAGTAAAGGTAACGTGTCATTTTTTATGAATTCGTGTTCTAAAGTTTTAATTTGATACTCCAAAAGACGACCTCAAAACAATTTTTAGTCGAGCCCCCAAAACTATAAATTCGACGTATGAATTTAACATCTGTCTTTGGACCACCACATAATATGGCGTGATGAGATAAATTCAGACCTTGGTGTTCTCAGTAAGACAGTCGGAATGACTGACTAAGAATTCTAGGTATGCGAGTGCTTTTGACATTCCGTCAGATAGCACTCTCGCTACTTAATCTTCACACGTTAGCTTTGATCTTCCTTGGCTTCTACTACCACTCGCATTCACTCTGTAGGTACATTTTCTATGTCAATCATTCGTCACTCATTCTTTCTGTGTGTCCTAACAGTATTCTTTTCTTCATTTTTACAATAACACTCTCGTCCAATCTTGTCATATTGTGTATCACTTCATTACTTTTACTTATCTTGTCCGCGAAGGCGGAAAAATACTAAAGTCTGAGTTCGGCCAAACATACCCTGTAAGAATTCAAATGCTGCTTTTCCTTTTACTTTGCTGCTTTTTCTTTTTGCTCATGTGTCTTATATATGTAACAAACATCATATATATGTGACAGAGATGGACGGACAAGAAGACTATTTCACGAGTGTTCTTTTTTCCAATTTTAGAACGAAGCATTAAATAATAGGTATTTAATACAAAAACTTTCCCCAGTGGTTTTCCATTTTAAAAAGGGCAAACCAACTAATTCAAATTCTCAAAGCATTTGAGTTTCGATTAACTCGTCAAAGTCAACTCCCGTATTCACGAAGAACATTAATCAAAGAAAAACACTTCGGTTGATTAGCTTTCTACTCGATGTTCGTGCGATCGTGTGGTGAGTTATATCGATTTGTGGTCCCGTATGATCACTTTTTATTTAAATGTAAATGGTATGAACTATTTAGTTGATAGATAAATGTAATATGCATATTACATAATGAATGATTATCATAGTTATATATTGCATTACCTTTTTATTTAGAAATCTAATTTTATGTTCATATAATTAACCTAAAGTATTCGTTAAGTGTTTATTAACAAAAAGTACATACATATGTTAATATTTACAAACTTACAACTACACATTATCTTAAATAATAAACTTCCTCAAAGTTGCCGCTTAGAAAGCTGTCATTGCTCAAGGTACCTAGCAGACTGGCAGCATTGCCTCTTTGAATAGCCAAACTGATTCGTTGGCGGAAGAAGCTGCCAGCCCGGCGGTCTCCCGAAGCCTCGACCAGTCTCTTACAAATATCAGAAACCAGTCGATGGGCTTCGGGGCCCCAGGGACCCAAAGTTTCGACTGCAAAGGGCGAAGTTCGTTAAGTGTATATTCGACTTGTGCAAAGAGGTAAAGAATATGTAAAAAAGAAGGCCAACTCTTGTGTTATGCGTAACAGAATTGCCTGCTCTCGGCCGGATCAGTAAGGTTGTTGCGTAGGGTGTGAGATGCAGAGAGCATCGCGTTTAATTATACATTTAGTACACAATAATAAAAAATAATGCATAAGGATAAATTTCTCACGTTTGTAAAATTTAATTTCTTGCAGTTATGTTGAAGAATGATAACTCTGCATTCAAATGACTAATATTGTTTAGGCATCTAATGACATTGTAATACGGTTTGATTACGCAATTTAGACATTTTCGTATTTGTGATATGAAGAACGAATTAAAGACAAACGGAAACGATCGCATGTTTGCGTCGCGTGCGACCCCGACTGGCGCTACAATAATTACCCATATTCGCCCAAAATATTGCCATTGTGCGCGTGCCACGTGCGTATTAGCGCGCACACATACAAACCGAGTACGCTAGCTTTCATGAAGACCTCTTACTGTTATGTTTATACTGTGACTGTATTATGTGTAACCTTTAGAAAATGACGAATTTCTGAACATAAGTTTTCATAATCTGTAAATGTATTTAAAACTATCGCAGTACTTACGTTATCTTTTTCATGCGAACTTTAAGTAAAGATTTATGTTATGTGAAATGTCTATCTAGGTCCAATAAAATCGAAGATAAAGAGGGAATGGTAAAGTCCAGTTATGTGGATTAAAAAGACAATTTCTGAGAAAATTGTCCGAAAACAAGTGATTTTTTCCGTATTATTTTTAAGGCACGGAACCATAATATATTACAAACATGTTGAGATTCCATTTATTAAAAAGAATACCTATATCCTACATACATACAAACATATCTTCACGCTGTATCCCTAACGGGGTAGTTAGAGAGGACGGAGCGCCAAGCGTCGCGGTCCTTACATACTTCTTTCGCTTTCTCAAATCTCATCATTCCCCTCACACATTTTCGCTTAGGTATGTGACTGCTTTTGACATTTCCGTCCTATAACACTCTGGCTATTTGATCTTTATAAGTCAGTCTGGGTCTTTCTTGGCGTCTTTTACCACTTACTTTTGCTGTGTACATTTTCTTCGTCAGTCTTATGTCAAAAATCTTTTTAACTCTTTAGAATATCAAATAGCTAGAGTGTTGGCCGATGGAAATGTCAAAAGCACTGGCGTCTCGATGAGATTTGAGGAGGCCAAAGAAGTATGTAGGCCGTGATACTTGACGCTCCCTCCGCTCTGAATACACTGTTAGTGATATATCG
Organism: Zeuzera pyrina; assembly: GCA_907165235.1. Taxonomy (NCBI): domain Eukaryota; kingdom Metazoa; phylum Arthropoda; class Insecta; order Lepidoptera; family Cossidae; genus Zeuzera; species Zeuzera pyrina. The sequence continues at coordinate 21,135,445 of OU015624.1, read as the reverse complement.
CCTGAGCATATGTATGTATGTTTAATATTCCTGTTGATTTAAAATAATATTACTATACTGAAAAGGTCAACACGAATAGATCTCGATGGCACAGTGGTTTAACCTTTGCGGCCAAGCGCCAAAGGTTCTGGGTTCTATTCCCGGTCGGATCAATTTAGGAGAGAACTTTTTAGATTGTCTCGGGTCTGGGTGTACAGGGAGACGCCCCCAATAGTCGTCGTCTGGTTCTCATAACACAAGGAATGCCCTAGTTTGAGATCTGATGATTGGCGTGCTTTGTTTGGTGCATTATTATTATTATTGTTACAAATTTTGTAAAAAATGTATTGCTTTTATTAGTATGGTAAGAAATATAGTCTACAGACTGAATACTGGTGATAACTACATTCATAGAATCGGATTTATATTATGCTGTTGACAGGTCTTTTATTCGCGCGAATCGATTGGCATTTTCTATTATAATGCGTACTGACAAGGTTAGAAATATTCCTCTGGTATATTAGTGTTTCTTCATTCATATAGCTTAGATACAAGTTGAAGGCAAGTCAATAGTGAATAAGTAACCAACTAGCGAGATTTTAATTGAGATTACGTTGTAAATAAGTCATGTAAACATCTCTTTAAAGATAGGAAGAAAGAAATTTCAATCGCATAGTTTTACGCGTTATAGTCTATGATATGGTATAGTCACGATTACGTAACATTTCTTTAAAGCAGTAAAAAAAATTAAAGTTAAACAGATTTATCGCTACATAATGTTTTTGCTTGTGAAGTACTTTCTAATCAATCTTCAATTATGTCGCCTGTTGCATCAATATAAAATGCACACAATTTTAAATATTTCTCATACATTCTTCACACAATTTAAATCAATTTCATCACAATGGTCCTAAACCGAGTTTGTTGATTATCATAAATCAGTAGTGAGTTAGTAGGTTATGTCCCCTTCGTTAAGGATTAATCTCGTCTTAGATGGATTCACTAAATTAAAACATTTTATCATGTAGGATATATTAAGACGACATTTTTTCATTCTAACCACGCGAGTTAAAGGAAACTAAAATATGTTGCAGATCGAAGATAATATACTCTTATGCGTTATCTAAACTGTTTTTGCACACTTTTATATGCCCTTTTGTATGGGTGTGTACGATGTATTAGCGCGCTGGTATTTAATTATGGGTATATAATAAATGTATCGTATGAGACGTATAATTCGTAGTTTATCTTGTGAGCTACTGGACCTCGAAATCTCATACGCGCCATATTGCTTACACTTGGTACACCTATATTCTGGATTACCAAGATTTCTTATTTATTTTTGTAATTCATCTACCTACCACACATACCCTTCATTCTACCTTTAAAACCACTGACGGGTTCAGACACTTAAAGAAGAGAAAACCTCCGGAGTCTGATCGAGACACGGACAAACAGCAGACCAAACCAGGCATTGACTCGGGTTTTTCTGAATTGTTTTGGTTAGCGTCTCTGTGATACCCACAGTCGACTTTGTTCTGCAGCGTGTAGCGAATTATTTCTACGAACTAACTTTTATAACGTCTGGAAATGCTTTGTGCACCCCGTCCCGCTCGGAGGCGGCGGGGAGTGTGAGACTTTGAGAATCAAGTCTATACATTGAACTTGACGGAGTTCCTCTAAACCGTGAGCATTTCAATTAGTAAACTAACCAAATGTAATAGCTAGTGTAAAAGTTTGTATGTGGACTGTACATTGTATAGGTCTTTGGTTCTTCACACAAGTTAAAGAAAACTGGTTTTCACTACAATTAATGAGATTTAATGCAGAAAACACTTGATTTGAATTACAATTGGAAATAATTATAACAAATCATTTGAAAGTTACTCATTCGATTATTAGTACCTGAGCGACCGAGCTTTATTCGGTGTCCTAAAAAAAAAATAACAAATAAAGTTTGACCACATTTCAGGATTCAAACCCACGTATTTCAGCTTGGTAGATCTACGCTCTATCTACTGTACTACTGAGAAGGTAAATTCTGTTGTGAAATCAGAAGAGTTTAGAGTTTAGAAGTTTTAAGTATGTGAAAACATAGAGAAAATGAATTTTCTTAGAATTGGACCCTAACTAGAACGATTTCTGACCAGCCGCTAAACTTTATCTATTATAAATTTTATCGAACTCGTTAGAGCCGTTTTCGAGAACGCGATTATAAATATACAAATATTTCTGGTATAGTACTACTCTTTTAAATAACATAGTATCTTAAAATAAAGGAAGTCCATGAAATTTAACATTAAATTCATTGTTTATTAAGAAAATAAATGATACATTTTTCTCCATGACTTTTAGCCATAGACTCTATAAATATCTCCAAAACCAGACGCCGTGTCCGAGCAGCAACGGTGAGCTAAATCAGATAACCTGACTTACCTGATCGGTTGCCATTTCGTTAGAAAACACACCCACACAGTTATATTTTATTTGATGTTAATTGCATCAATTCGTAATACGGGATAGGCTGTCTGAAGTTATGAAGACTATGCTTTCATCATTCTTTTTTATTTTATTTTTTTGTTATGAGTAGGTACATTACTAAAATGATGTGTTTTTAATAGGTACTTGTTGCAAACTGAACTTAGGCATATTCTTTCAACTTATTAAAAAAAAAACAAAAAAGGCCTGACCACATTGCAGGATTCAAACCCGTACACTTCGACGTGGTAGACCTAGGCTCTAGCCATTGTGCTATTGAGAAGATAAACTCCACTGCAAAATTATAAAATTGTAGACGTCTAGAGTTTAGAAGTTTAAAGTGTGTGAAAGACGGAAAGATTTTTCCCAGAATTGAGACATAGCTAAATCGATGTCTCGCCCCCCTCAGCGCCTATATGTAATTAAAATGTGATAAGTAAACACTTATTAATAACAAAAAAGTACATACATACATCAATATTTACAAACTTAAAACTATACATTATCTTAAATAATAGACTTTCTCAAAAGTTACCGCTTAGAAACCTGTCATTGCTTGAGGTGTCCAGCATTTTTGAACAGTTAGTTAATCTAGTGTTAAAGGAAGAGCTCTATTTATCTCAATAAAAGTAAAAGAGATGGACTATAAATAGAAAGGGATGTGGAATCAATGAAGTATTGACAGATGTCATTTAGACGTTCACCCGGAAGGCGAGGCGCCGGTAACGATGGTTGACGCGAGAGCATTTCACTTTTGCTCCAGACACCGAACGAAGAACACCTGCTCTCGATTGCTAATTCGTGATTGTTTTGTTCTTAGAGTTATTAGATCTTTCTTTTAATGATTTCTAGTTAATAGCAAAATGAATCTCTAAATCGATATTAGGAGTTGGCATAATCATCCCATGTATATTTTTTTAATAAATCCTACTTTTGATTATAACATCAGAAGTGGAATCGACCCACGATTTGTTTCTACCCACCGTGGGATTCCTGATTAAAATTAATTTAATTCGATTTATCGAACTCGTTAGAGCCGTTTTCGAGAACGCGATTATAAATATACAAATATTTCTGGTATAGTACTACTCTTTTAAATAACATAGTATCTTAAAATAAAGGAAGTCCATGAAATTGACTGTTTGACTGTTTGATGTTTGTTGTGAATCGTGACGAAATAGACAAAGCCTAAACGTGCGACTCGAAGCAGAGCGCGCCGCAAAGAGTACGATCTAGAGGCAATTCCTGGTAGGTTGAATTCAATCGAGGGCAGGCTGAACGCTACATCATCGTCGCTGGTTGCGTCGAGTGCGCTGCTGCGACCTAGTGAGTCGGCGTCTGCGGGCGAGGAGCCTCTGTTTGTCGCCCCTACGACGCCATCGCCATGGGCACCAGTTGCAGAAGACGCCGCTTCTGTCCATTCTCAGAGGCTCAACGTGTCCCAGTGTGGTACCAGCGCCAGTAACGAGGCGACAGACAAGCTTGTCTGTGCCCTCATATCGTTAATCCAAGTAAGATCTGTCCATTACTACATCTCGAACTTTGACTCTCAATTCTATGATATTGATGCTTGGTGTGCAGAGGTTAACCAAGTGTTCGAATCGAATCATTGGAATAGTAGTGAGTGGTTATCCCGCGTCGCGGGGTGTCTTAAAGGTGACACTCGTTCGTGGCTTAACGATTGGGTTTTGAATGACGGTTCATGGAGTAATTTCAAGTGACTGCCCACGTAGTATCGATACAGCTATAATTTTGTTTGACGTTAATGTGTAGCGATATCCGAGATTATGTGACCTACACGGAGTACCCGCGTGGCTCATTATTGCGCTTAAATATAGTGAGTGGTTTACGTCCTGCAATAGTTATTCGTAATATGACGAATCCACAGGTTAAAGCGGCGGCTACGAATGCACAGTTGAAATTAACCTATTTAGTAAAACATTTATCAGTCTATACAAAAACCCATTGCGATTTCCATGTCACCGATAATGACCTAGTGAGACCTGTTCGCTTTACTTCACAAAAGCAACGATTCAAAATCCTCGAATTTGAATGTATTTTGTGTGATATTAGTGAACATAAACGTGTACAGTGTCCTAAGAGGCTGTGTCATCTACCCTCAATTCTTATAATCTTTCTGTGAGCTCTTCAAATGCTGCGCACAAGAAAAATCCAACGTTGTTAGCATCTATCTCCAATAATCACAAATAAATCAGTGCCCCTTATATTGCTCATATCAGACCCTATTTTAAAATATTGTAGTTGCAATAAGATTCTTACATATTGTGCATTACATGGTGTGATAGGCGGGGGATTGAGTCTATTTCTTCTGTCATCACAGGCTTTATAGAAGTACATTTAAACAGTAGCATGTTAGCTTCACTGCATTCTAATCACGTCAATTAGTCATCCATGACAATTTTGTGACGTTTTGATAGCAAAAGTGGGGTCAAAATACTTTGCCTACGTATTAATGAGGGTTTATAAAAGAGTCTGGCGTTAGTCTTTGTGTAGTAGTTATCAAGTTTCAAGAAGCGATCGTGTACAGTTTATTTGAATGGAGATAGTCAGAAATAATATGATTATACCCCCCGCCATGCGCTGTTAAATAGAAGTAGTCTAGTACAATCAGTATTAGTATATCCGCTGTATCCGCGAACCGTCGTTGTTAAAATATAGCCAAAATTGGTGTTCAGTGAGTTATTCAGTATGCAGTGAATTATTCAGTGAGTTTAATACGTAGTGTTTTAATGAGTAATTAGCGAATATATAGTGCATTAAATATAGTATTGATTAGTGTGCTTTTACTCGATTAAATATCGGCCCCAAAAGCCGACATGTCATGGCAGACTGTGACTTACGTCATAGTAGCGGACTTTGTCTGTCGAAGACTACAGAACTGGCTGTAGTGGCGGGCTCTGTCCGTGGAAGACTACAGAACTAGCTGTAGTGGCGAACTCTCTGTCTACTACTTATGTGTCACTATGTAAGAATACTAAAGTTTGAGTTCGAAGGAACACTTACCTATATTGCGTTCCGTTTTTATACGCTGCCCCAGAAGTAGGGTTAATGTTTTTTGGTTATAGTTATGTAATTATGACCGTTCGTTTGGAGAATTACATAATGTAGTGTAAATGATGAATTTTAATAAATAATGAGATTTTTAAAAAGAGACAATACACCGAGGTGATGGTGTATTGGACGTATTGTATCGTATTGACACAATGACTAAGGAAGTTTCCTTAGTAATTATATTGACTTTATTCGTTGATGGTCGAATAGTATTTTGACAGTTTTAGTCTAGACTAAAACTGTCAAAATTAACAAAATATTACAATAGTAGTCATTATTTGAAGGTAGGAAATATGACCTGCGTGACGTCACGTATTTTCGTTCTTTCAATACTATGGCTACCAGATGAAAATAATAGCCCAGTAGGAATGCAATTTGAAAAAAATTCTTTCTTATTTAGACATTTATTTTTACAATCGTTAAATATACGTAATTTTGAAGATACTGTATTTCAAAATCCACCCAGATATATGGCCGTGCATTTGAAAAACTTATATTTGTGAAATTACAACAATTTATTAGGTGAGTTCACAATTTAATCTCACAAAAAAGAGAACTACGAACAACTGATAAAGACTAAGCTACTGCCATTTTTTGTTCACGAGTTGTAATTTTTTAAATTGGAAATGAAAACTTTCAACGTTACATATTTCGTTCAGAAATATTGTGATTAGGTGTATGTAGGTAACATCAACGTATAAATTAAGGAGAAAATGTTTTTAATACACAAACTAAAAAAAAATATTCAATTGATATGTAACGGCGGAATGTGTGAGCGATAGTTATTTGACAGCTCGTCATCCATCATAAAATATCGTAATAAGATACAATATGCACTCTATAGGTTCAATCTAATACGCTTAGCAAATAATCAAATCAAACTAATCACGCACGGGTCAGATCGAACCGTATCATTCGGAACGTGGTGAAGTCTGACTGAGGTTAGCGAACAATACGTCGGTTAATTTCAATGTTTTTTATAGAAATAATATATTGTTACCGTAGAACAGGTACAACGTGATTTTTGACGAAGTGTTTTTTCAGGTATTTTCGCTGTTTTGCAATTTTGATAGATGTCACCGCCATTCTTCCGTGAAAATTCTAGTTCGCCAATGTCCGCTTCCGAATAGATCATTTGGCTTGACGTTGCTCTCTTCTTATTTAAATATATATTACATATAATTCTAATATTAACTTAAAATTTCATTTTTCAATTGATATACGAAGCAATGAAATCAGCGAGTAAATTAGCGTTTCATACAATTTTTAAACTGGCATCCGAATGGGCGAGTTTAAATTGTTTAATTTAAATGTCTAAAATATAACTCTCCGCATGGTTCTATTCTTCTTCTTCTTTTAGTGCCTTGAAGGTCGGCGATTATTAAGGCGATTTGGACTTTGGAACATAGCAGCTTTGAACAGGGATCTTGTGCTTCTGTTGTACCATTGGCGCAGGTTCATAAGCCACGATATCCTTCTGCGACCAACACTTCTTTTCCCTTGTATCTTTCCTTGTATTATTATAGCAGTTCATACGAGGCGAGGCGGATACGAATTTTGATGTTGTGCTTCTTGTCGCAAAGTAGGTGTTTCATTTTAAAGATAGCAGCGCGAGCTTGTTCAATTCGGCACCGTAATTCAAGGCCGTGGTCACCTTGGTCATTAACACAGCAACCCAAGTACTTAAATTTATTGACTTATCCTAGATTCTAGAGTGTTACAGTGTAATGATCATAAATAAAAGTAAAATCATTCTTTATTCAGTATTCAGTTAATGAATGTAAAGTAGAAAGTTATTTTGATAGCTTATTTATCATTCAAACTTAAGACAAATTATCCAATTCCAGACTCAAAGTTTTCCTACACGCGCTTGTCATTAGAGGTATATTTAGCTTATGTTCAAGCTTCCATCATCGTTATATCGTAATGTTTCGTGTTTTCTTTTCAATTTTCATACAAAAACGACTAACTCTGGCAACGGAGTTTCAAAGCTTAATTCCTTACTATTACTAATAACATTACTCACAACTCCGAGCAAATCGAATACAGTTTTCAGGTTTAAACTAGTTAACCAAAATCTTTAAATTTCGTCAGCTTACAAGCAGCTCTAAAACTCGAACAAACTGATTAGTAATTAACTGACAAAAAATGATGAAGTTTGGAAGTTAGTGTGAGTGAAAGGTTAAAACAAACGTCCACATTTTTAAATTCAGTTATTATTATTAATTACTAGATATTATTACTGTATGCTCATAAATATACCTTCAGGCCATTTCCCATTCAGAGAAGATATAACGTAAAATACGAAAAAATGACACCTCAACGCCACTTCTTGTAAAGATATTGAGCATAGAACTGGCAAAGGCTATCTCGGATTGTCGAGTGTAGGAAGAGGCGTGGGCATATTTAGACATGCTTGCAGTTAACAGTTAATTGCTTGTAATTTTGATATGACATAAGACCCATATATTTTTCCAATCTGCGTTATATTTACTAGCTGGCCCATTAACTTAGGATCTGTATCAATAACAACAGTATCTAAGCGAATTAAATTAATAACAAAATATTTTTGCCGAATGTCATATGTTATTCTTAATGTCTGTTAAATAAATTACGTTACAATTTCTTAAAACATCATAACATTTAAATAAAAATACACACGTACCACATTTTCGTATTTTATTTCTTTATTTTTAATGTTTTATTCGTAAATGGTAACCAATCGGTAGCCAAAGGTTTACTGTTTGAATGTAGCTCGTATGTTGACTCGGTTCTCGGTTCATTACCTCTATTTATATCCTTTTTGATTTAAGTTTAAATGAGATATATATCTCTTTGAGAATACAAAAAAAGTGTGAAAAATAAAACATTTCAAACTACGGCTCTCGGTTAGTTGCCAGTATGGACATAAAAATATACAGTAAAAATCACAATCCGGAATCCAGAGGTTTGGCAGGAATAGGCTTAGAGATGGCAAAACGATAGCACAGTTATCGACTGGAGTATCGTTGGATAATTTTTTAAAGCCCAAAGTAGTTGTCAATGAATGACTTATTCAGATCTTATATCAGATCTGATGTTAAAAAAAATAAAATTGGAAACATATTTGGCGAAAATAGTTGAATACTCGCTTTCTAATGAAGAAGATAATTTCTTAAAATGTATTAAATCTTAACACAGAGATGTAGCATAAAGTCGAAAACTGTGATGAATCAGAATAATAATATCATGTGCGTGTCCTAAACGCTCTAGGTTATTTTTTTACTGCTCTAATTAAATCAAACGCCATTATTGTGGATATTAGTGTTTATGACAGTTAATTACATAAATATTGGCTACGATTTGATTATACTAGTAAGAGATACAAAAATTCAATTGTCAATACAAAAATTGGTCAAGCACGAATTATACACGTGTACAGTGCGTTCCATGCGATATTAATAAAATTGTTATAAACTTGATATGTGAAAATTTGTAATATCTAGGAATTTCGATGTAAGTATTCTTTACTAACTTTTGCTTACGATTTAGTCCGCATGGATTACGGAGTGACCGTCACCGTAAACTGCTTTCTAAATTTTTCCAGTAATGTGTCAACCATAACTCATGAATGGCTCAATCGATCGAGCGGTATTCGGGTATATACGGGACACATAGACAAACATCGATTTAGTTGTATATACATAGATTACTACTATATGAATTTGCTTCTGACCAACCTATTGTGTTTTCCATTTCAAAATAAGAAAATAAGAGACATTGAGGGATTAAGTTAAAATTTGGAATAATTGTAGCAAACGGTGTTCCAAACACACATTTGAACTTCAAAATTTAAATTTTCAGTATGGGATCATTCAAGTATTACGGAAGCACCAATAGGGGAAGGGTGGGGGTTAGATATCTTTGCTTTGCTTATTCTTGATGACATGGGGGATGGAGATGGCGATTAGGTCAGAAATATTGATTTATTTACGTCTCATATTAACTATTTTAGGTACGTGCTCATGAATAGGAATAAAGAAACTTGAACAGATTTTGTGAAAATTATATCAATGTATATGTATTAAAGCACGAGAGGTGGGGATACTAGCCTTGCTTACTTTCGCTGACAAGGGGGAGGTGTTAAAAGTTACTAAAATTCCTAAAATTCTGTGTACGTAATCACTCACAAAATTAAAAAAAAGAACTTTGAATGTAAGGTGTTCGTTGAAGGAGAATTAATAGCATTGGATTGTGTTAAACATTTGTTTTATAAGGAAAGCTCCACGACGAGCTTTATTTTGTGGTTGGCGATTGGCAACAACTAACATCTGGCAGTATGGGACACAATTATGTATGGGAAGAAAATTTCCTGTACTATCAACGGAAAAACCTATTTTCGCCCACAGTTCCGCATACTTTTATAATAATAATTATTATTACGATGTAAAAAAGTTTTTACTTTGTATAGGAAAAAAACTTTTCTACGAAATTTTTTTAGAGATCCGTAATCCGTGTGCTAAATATAAAATAATAAAAAATATTCCAAAAATGTACATACAAATCCTAACGTTTATATTTACAAACTTGAACTACACATTATCAATAATAGACTTCCTCAAAGTTGCATCTTAGAAAGCTGTCATTGCTTATGCCGACCAGCATATTGGCGGCATTACTACTTTGAATAGCCAAACTGATTCGTTGGCGGAAGAAGCGGCCAGCCCGGCAGTCTTCTGAAGCCTCGACCAGTCTCTTAAAAATATCAAAAACCAGTCAATGGCCTTCGAGGCCTCAAGGACCAAGGACTGAAGTTTTGACTGCAAAGGGCGTAAATATGAAACTCTCAGATAGAGTCGCATACTGACGCCGCTTCAAGTTCTCGGCAGTGCTGGTCGCGGCACCTGCTGACCTGCCAGTCGCCGGTACATGGGAAACAGCAAGCGTATTGACACATGTGGCATCCCGCACCGGTGATCTTCCAAGTTTCCAAGGAATGAGCGTCAAACCATCTGGTCTCCTAAAAAAAGCATTGGATGTTTGACGCGTGTAAATAGCGCCTTATCCTACCTAATTTCGCGGGAATCTAATAATAGTTAATTTGCGGGAGTGGCTGTGCAACCAGTTATATCTCATACAGTGGTGGCCACCGATCCACCGAGAATTCCACCACCAAGCACCAGAAATAAAACCCATTTACCTCTTTATTCAGGACATCTGGATTTTGGATTGGCCGCTCGGCAATTGTTACTTCACACTGAATGAGGTTCCCAGCAACACAGCGCTACTATTATTATATTTTTCAAGTATATAATAATATTAAGCGGAGCCCAAAATTACGGAGGACTTTTTCTTTGCCACTTTCTTGCGTTATATCTCGACGGGTAATAATAAAAAATATTCAAAATATCGACCGTTGAGATTTTGGTCGTAGATTACAACGCCATCTATTGGCATTTTAGGCGAGGTGCAGGCGTCCCTACTTGAGCGGTTTGTGGGCATTCTCCGATATGCATAGATGGCGCTCACTCGATAGATCGGCACCACACCGGAGATAATAAGGTTGCACAACCAAGCATAAAAATTATTGTTATAAAATAACAGACTTATAGATTTATCACGTTTGTCTTCACGTGTGTCGCATCTGATTTATTTCGTTGTCTCTACACAAACATACTAAGCTGCACAGGGACAGATGTAAACTGTTACTAATATAATTGCCACAGAGACCTAACCTGTTACTTGAACTGGCATAGAGACCGTCGGCTTAAAAACGTATCTCCATTGGCATAGAGACGTAACTTGTTAATTGAATTGGCACAGAGACGTAAACTGTTAATTCAAGTGGCACAATGACGTAAACTGTTAATCCAAGACCAAAACTTAAATAAAACCAATTAAGTAATCAGTAAGCCCATTTACTTTTATTTTTGTTTCAATTTGGCTCGAATTCGAATCCTGGCCGATTTTTTGATGTTATTCTCAGTGATTCTAGTGACATGTAAAAGTCACATTGGAATATTTTCGAGATACAGCGAATACGCCTTTTTCTATTTAATTATAATTAGCTTTTGAAATAGTAAGTAATAATGTATTTATTGTCCATTATAATGCACTTAATTATGTGATAATTATAAACAAACCGAGAAACACATGTGGGAAACTGCATAGACACTTTAGTCGTACCTGGCTGTCTGTCCGTATGTCACTCTGGGCTAAGCTGAAAAACAGCGCGGTAACGTTTCGCGTTATCCCTTAATGCTGAGACGGAGCCCTTTTATCGTTACAGAGCGCTGTGCCTCCTGTGTATTAGCATAGTTAAAATAGGTATTAGCTACTAGTTAATTTATATCTGTATTTGTTTTTATTTTTTGAGTGTGTTTTGCTCTGTGGCGATAAATAAACAATTTTCTTTCTTTCTTTCTTTCTTTCTTTCTTTCTTTCTTATTGATATATTTTATTCAGTTGAAACAATAAAATTATTCGTAGATGTAAAAAAGTTTTGAACAAAGGTCTTAAATTTGAATTGTACATGTAATCTGCTCACAAGTAGAAGTGGCTCGGTACAGATGTAATCTCAAAATGAATTTATCCCTACCAAATTCTGCTTAGGATTTCATTAACGTGACATTCAAGGGTAGCCTAAGGCCTTGTTAGCAACAAAGAGTGAAATGAATTTATGTCCTTTTTATTAGGGCAACGCAGTCAAAATATCTAAAACTGAATCCATTTGATTTCGTCATATCTATCTGTCTAGTTTGTTTATAAATCTGTCAATTTATTCCGTCATCTTTAGACCTACTGAGTTGAACTTTAATACAGAGACGTAAACAGTAAATTCAAGACGTCTTGAGAAAAACAGAAAAAGGCTGTATTTGAAAGCATTTTACAATAGGTAGAAAAAACAATGAAAGGAGATATTAATAGCTATAAAAACGTAATTCACTAGTCCACTATGATACTAAGTTATCACCATTAAAAATATACTATCTTGAAAAATGTAAAGACACTATAAAATAATTGTGAGCTAAGAAAAATTAATATAATATGAAACTAATTTGTACCATATAAAAGTCTATTTTCAATTTTTTCCAATATAATATCTGCTGTTTCAGTGACAAAAATTACTTTTACGGGTGGTTAATTAAAAAAAATAAAAGAAAAGAAAGAAAAACGTTGAAATTATAAATTTTAAAGTGAGCAACAGTTGAGTTAAAATAGTTTATTTTATTGCCAAAACCATTAATTTTAAACTGTATAATGACTAAATACATACATTGTGAATTTAAGCGTAAACTATTAATTTGAAATAAAGTTTGTAGTTTGAATTACTAATTCTGTTGCTCATGTACATAATAACAATAATGCGCCAGACAAATACATACCAATCATCTGGTTTGAAACTAGAGCGTTCTCTGTGCTATCAGAACCAGAAGATGACTACTAGTAGCGTCTTACAGTACACTCAGACTCGAGACGATCTAGAAAAGTTTATTTTTTAAATAACCGGACCGGGAATCGAGCCATATACATACATTTTCCAAAAAATATTGTAATGGGCAGTAATTTGGGCTCAATTTTCTATATTTTTTTTTGCGACGGAACTCAATTTAATGCTTGGCTGACACTTTCTTAGAGGGTTTTTTTGAACTAAAATATATATTGAGAAAAATACCTCATGGCATTATTAGTAATTAAAATTATATCTTGTAACTAATTACACTAATTATTGTTAAACTAATTAATGTAAAGTTTCATGATCGGTTTTAGCTGTTTGACGTAATAGTATATACCCGTGGAATTTTTAATATTATTGATGTGTGGATGGATGAGTCGATACCTAAGTATGTACGTGTAAAATTATTGTGTGATACCGACAAAGGTTCGCTCAAAGATAAAACATCGGTATGCGAGTAGTATCCGTCATACATACATACATTCATAATTTGTATGTGAGATGTATTTTTAAAATGAAAAATCGCTAATGTAATGAAAAGTAATCTAGAAATAAAGGTTATTAAAAAAATCCGTGATTTTCGATAAGATCACTTAAACCATTTTTTAGAAAGCTGATGTAAATGTGACCGAACTAAATAAATTCTGTAACTCAAGTGCAGGGAGGAAATGCGCTTGCACGTTATGACCGTCTCGGGCATGTGTACATATACATACACCATAAAATTATTTTGAAAATGTTTTTATAACTATTAACGTCTAAATTAGTACGAAGTATTTGTAAAAATGTAAAATATTTGTACAAATATTTAGAATTGGCCTCCCGGAACACAGCTTCCACGCATCTTTACCACGGTCTTTATACAAGTCTATAGGATCAGTAATAGCAAAAGAACAGCACCATTATTTTATAACAAAAATCGAATGAATTAAATTAGTGAATAAACTGTAAGATTTCTAAGTTGTTGTATTTTTATGTAAAAATATATGAAAAATGAAAATTTAACTGCGTTCCTTAAGCTTGGTCTGTAATTATGGAAATTGTAGGCATAACGTATATTTTCGTAAATAACATCACGCTGTTTTCTATTTTTTCATATCACCGAAGACAAACGAGCAAAGGATTACCCGATATATGTGGACTGAGTTTTTTTTGTTGAGGAGATTAATAAAGGAAGAGCCAGTGACCAATTTTCAGTTGTCATTTCAAAAGTCTTGAAAATTTACTGACTCAATGTTTAATATCTGCTCGATAATAGAAACTACTTCTGGCAGCCCCCAATGGCCGGGGTAAATTACCCTAAAATTTTAAAGAGGGTAGGAAATAAGAATTATTTTAGTTAAAGTATCAGTCATGAAATTTATGCAGATTATTTTTAAAAGTATACTGAATGTATAAAAAATTCGCCAGAACATTTTCGTCCCTCCTAATTGTTGACAGAACGCTATAAATATTTATAGAAAATAGGCTGGGTTTTGTTATTTCATTAATTTTCAAATTTTAACACAGTGCAGAAAATATGTATAGAAAATATACTATTGCATGCCAGAAATAAATTTCATCACTTACTATCTGCCAGAGGGAAAAACGTTCCCGTGTGAGTGCGAGCGAGACAGCTAAATTCATATCTATGAGTTGAAAAGAGAGCGCATATTGGGCCTCATTGAAGATGGATTGTAAATTATATGAAATGAACAATTCCATGTTAAAGTTGAACAGTTAAACTCATAGAAAATGTATATTGCGGCAAAATTACCTGTCCCTGTGACAGAGGTATTCTCTGTCACAGGGACGCAAACTTTGCTCTTCGGAGGAAAAATTGCTTCCCAGGTATATTTCTTAAAACATTAACAGTCAAATTCATAGAAGTTGATTCCAGAACACTTACCATGCTTTGTAGCTAAAACGTACTTTAGACTTTAAAAAGTGTTGTAAGTACCAATGATTCATAGACCGATTGCAAGTCAATTTTAGTTAAAACAGTTTTACAAAATAGTAAGTGCGGCAACGTTGCACTTTATCTTACCACAAACAAAATATCTCTTTCTTTTTTATTATTCTACTAATTACAATATCTGCTACGTACGTATACTTCGAAGGAGGCGACAGGTCTCTTGTATTTAGTTAACAGTCGAATTCATAGAAGTTGATTCCAAAACACTTACAATTAATGCTTTCTAGCTAAAACGTGCTTTAGACTTTAAATATCAACAATGATGATGATGAAGAGGAATACAGCGACAAAGATGAATGAAAAATGATAATTATTCAGATTGTACATAAATACCTTTTTCTGATGTAAAAAATAAATTATCCACCGAATTTTTTATATTTATACTTGTATATATTTTACCATTTGCGCTCTCTTTTAAGCTCATAGATATTAATTTAGCTGTCTCGCTCGCACTCGCAAGGGAACGTTTTTCCCTCTGGCAGATAGTAAGTGATGAAATTTATTTCTGGCATGCAATAATATATTTTCTACACATATTTTCTGCATTGTATTAAAATTTGAAGACTAATGAAATAACAAAACTCAACCCATTTTCTATAAATATTTATAGCGTTCTGTCAACAATTAGGAGGGACGATAATGTTCTGGCGAATTTTTTATACATTCAGTATACTTTTAAAAATAATCTACATAAATTTCATGACTGATACTTTAACTAAAATAATTCTTATTTCCTACCCTCTTTAAAATTTTAGGGTAATTTACCCCGGCCATTGGGGGCTGCCAGAAGTAGTTTCTATTATCGAGCTGATATTAAACATTGAGTCAGTAAATTTTCAAGACTTTTGAAATGACAACTGAAAATTGGTTACTGGCTCTTGCTCTATAAGGGTGAGAAAATTCTTCAGATTATAACTGCGTTGGCAACCCTGAGGAGTAAGATGTTGTGGCTCTTGTGCCAAATTTTACTGGCTTCCTTACCATCCACATACAGTGAAATCACTGCAGTTTGGTGCCACGACTAACGAGGAAGTTAACGGTAGCGATCGGATAGTCCGATCTATCACCCACAAATAATCCGTGACCTGAATTATTCAGGTGGGCATGATAAAATGACGACACAAAGCGTGATTTGGCAGTATTTGGGAAAGCAGAACCATATAGTAAAAGGGTGTAACCCATCGTGTATACTGTATATACGTCGACTTTTACAATCTATGCAGAAAGACAAGTATCCTACATGTTTCCCTCTCTCTCAGGCCAGCTTGAAAGAAAATAAATTGAAATGTATATATATATACATTACGTTTCACAACATAATATTAATCTGCATAATCTATCTGTACATAGTATAAAACAAAGCCGCTTCCCGCCGTATGTCCCTCTGTACGCTTAGATCTTTTAAACTACGCAATGCATTTTAATGCGGTTTTCACCGATAGATAGAGCAATTCAAGAGGAAGGTTTATACGTATAGTTTAATATTGTTTTGTGTTAATTTGTTGAAATATGACGATAATAGCTCAAGATGTCGGAAAAAATCAAGCGGACTGAGATCTTATGAAATTAAAACTATTGCCCAACAAAACTAAATAGCGGGTCGAAGGACGCGCCTCGCTGCGATTTGCTGCGATTACATGCGTTTATCGGAGCTCTCCAGAAAGGAAAATAAAAATTAATACGTGTTTTCAGCCCTACACTATAAACCGCACTTATTAGTGCGACTTTCAGAACGTTATATAATTAAGAAGATAAACTTATTTTTTCGAAGACACCTGTAGTATAGTCTAACCATAATAGTAATATTATTAATTACTCCACACTGATACCACATTAGTATCTACAATGCATCCGTGCGAAGCCGGGGCGTGTCCCTAGTATCTTATACATACTATCGGATAAGTTTATACTCGATGTTATATATAATACATTACACCTACAACAATTTATTTTTAATATTATTTAATTACGCATATGCAAATTTCATAATTTGTCATGAGTAACAGGAATTCGAATATTACCAAAGACGAGATAATGAAGCGAATATGAAATTACAACAATAACAAACGGGAATCCGTCTAAAACTCATCACTGGCACCCGCCGTAAAGTTTTAAAATCGAGTAAGAAATTAATTGAAACGATCAAAAGTTTACCTTGAGCAGGAGGCGTGCTGTAATAAACCATGTAACATTTCAAGAACATTTCGCTACAGGAATTCCTCGTCTCGGTGATAAATGTGACTGCATTACGTAGCCATCAAACTTTTACGATCACCATCGTGATGGTAATGAGTAATAAGGAGGGTAATGAGAGTCGATTTAATAAAGCGATTGACTAAAGCTCTTTAAACTTTTAATGGATCCCCAATTTTTCGAGGTCACCCGTATAGACGCCTGCCTGTCTTCCGAGCAACTTTTTGTATTTTAAATTCTTTTGGAGTTTCGAAGGCTATGTCCTTAAGATTAGTATTGGAAACTGTATTTAGTAACAGGAGCCTAATTGCGTAATTGCGTTGACTGGAAATGGTCATTATAGTTTATTCATTCTGGCGTTTCCATTGTCTTTCAACAGTGTACCTGTTTGACGTTCATCAATGAAACTAGTTCTGAATGTAATTTGATATATTCATTTACTTCTTGTTGACTGGAAATGAACGTAACACCTACGTTGATTCTTTGTATGGACGCCCGCTAGGCTGCAGACGAACGTCGGCTTGCCCCAATGATCGGTCATTCAATTTTTGAGACCTTACATATGCATATAATCACCTAAAATGTTACCCAAGGTAAATCGATGGTGGATCAATTTGTAGTGTACGTAGATGTATATCTATAACCAAGTGTATATCTATAATCAAACGTGTCTATATTGTAACAATTAGTCTGTAAGTTAACGTCGTACGATAAACAACATGACGATATTGTAAGCCTTTAAATTGAACACCTCAAATTCTTTAATCGATTTCAAAACGCAAATACTGTACAGTGTACACCCTTGTCTCCTTTGCTTTCTTTTTGCCCATTCCTCCACAGCATTATGCTACTATGTGGTACTGGGAAAACGTATACCTAAGTAATAGTTACCTAATCGATTCATTGTTTCATTAAGTCTGGTTTTGATGGCGTCATCATAAAGTACAATAACGCTTTGTTCCCTCGTAGCTATTCTGCAAGCAAGATTTGTCTGAACAATGTGCAGCTTAGGATTACATGTACTTGGATAATGCATTATGTAGTATTTGGCAAATTTTCAGAAGCAGAATCCTTTCATACTTGTTTCGAATGAACAAAAAGGATAAAATATACCAGCTGCATATGCCACTTAAAGGCTGTCCAAAGTAAATGGTTCGTTTTTTTTAGAATTTGATAACTAAAAAAATATAGATATAATTATGTTTTTTAAAATATTTGTGTCTGTTTGTTCTGGCTAATCTCCGAAAAGACCACCGATTTTGACGAAATTTCCATTAGCAGTTAGAGGACTTTTCAGACAATATTATAGGATATTTTTTATATCAGATAATTTCAAATTTAACGGAGGCGAATCCGTAAGGCAAAGCTAGTCTATAAATAAAATAACATGAATATTAACACATTATTAAAGAGAGTAAGCCCAAAATAGGATTTGCTCACAAGCTTTCGAAATAAATACCCTGTTTTAGAAATACTTCTCAAAAGTCGTTACGGAGAGTAAGAAATTGAGAAATTCCATCTTGAATACGACAACGAAAATCTTCATTCTGTGTTTTTTCTGTGTCAGTAATCTTATGTAAAACGCTTGGTCAATACGTTGGTTATTCGATTTAGCCCCAGTCGATTCAGGGGATTTTTGCACAGGAAATTGAATTCTCTTGCGTCCGCATAAATCGAGCGCTTCGATCTAAGCAAATCTGTTTGTTTGCATTGCGAAAGCTTTTGCCGTATATAATTTTAGAATTGTTATTCAATAAAAACGAGTTCAACAGGAACAACATGTAATCTACGTGTTTACGAACGAAAGTAATATTTCAGCCATTGAAATGCATATGTATTTAGAAATATGTAATTAAAATTGAATTTAAAAAAAAAAGCATATTAGAGGGTACTTCGAATGATTTACATGATTGCCGAGGGTGAGCAATTTACCAAGTCTATAAAAATTAGAAAAGTTGTAAGTTATTCAATTAAACCTCAGTATAAGGTATTATTAATAATGTTTTTTACTGATTCGCGAAAAAACCTGTAGGTACTAAGAAACGATAGAAACTTCTTACAATGATTCAATTTCACCGTTATATCCACGAATATATTACGAAAATTGTTGTCAGAAAAGCGGAGAGTGGTCACGGGTCATGGGGCACGGCTCGCTATGGAGTGAATGGATATGTAACATATCAAAATTCAATAACTTTTAAGCTGCTGAGAATATGAAGGTAATGTTTGACATTATAGTTGATGAATAAATATAGTTCAATTATTATTTATAATTTTTTTTTAACGTTACAACTTTTAATACATACAGGTGACCCGCTGGATCGAACGTGATGAAATTTATATTGGAATTAGATATAGCCCTGGAGGAGAGGGCATAGGCTTTTTTTATATTTCATGTGAATGATGTCGCATGGCAATAGCCAATATTTGTATAAAATTATTGGTAAAATTGAATTTCGGCAGTATATTGGTTCGTTCATCCCAAACTAATAAAACTAATACTGCTTTAATTACTTCTTAAAATGATACTTGTGATTCCAAACTAAACAATAGGGATATACTATGGCACTACACAACAAAGTGGATGGCGCTTAGTAACATTCCCAGACTACAAGACAATTTTAAAAAAGCATGTTTCTACTCATGTACAGACGTATACTTCTTTGAAGTAAATTAAAATAAAAAACAAAACTAGCAACATGTAAAAAAATAAAAGTGGCCGATTTAAATGAATGAAATAAGACTTTTTGGGGACTTTTTGGCGGGAACGGAAGAAGTGAGGTTGATATTTTGTTTAGATTTTCTATTTTTTACATTTTTGGGAGTTTAAAGTACAAAAGCGATAGTATATTATGTTTTAAAGTTCTGTATAAGTGAAAAGAATGGAGTAGGTCTAAATAAACATGTGTAGCTTAAGTTTTCGCGCTCTTCCAAGAAGTCATTTATAACTTCAGTAAAGCCTCACTTTACTGGAAGAGTTTTACGATAAGAAAAAACTAATTCACTTGTGGTTCTACATATTAATACGTGACATTGGCAAATGTGCTAAACTGTGCGCCATGCCATAAAGAAAGAAAAAGTAAAAAAAAAAAGAGTTTTTGGCGGGATTCTGTGGAGAGTGGTTGGGCGTTTATTTTAACTATTCGGAAAAGGTTTCTAGTGGATATTGTGATGTAAAATTGGTGTAGTTTTGCGTCCCAAGTATCTACACTGTTGTAATCTTATGTGAAATTGTTCAAATAAGTGCTTATTTAGTAGTGATGTTGACATTTTTTTAGTGGTTTAGTCTGCCTCAGCTGATCCTATTAGAAAGACTGCCTAAACATATTTGATAGAGAACTTTTCAGGTTAACACTGATGGCACACTAAGTTATAAATAAAGTAGTTAACAATCCTCAATAAATAATTATAGTAATCATCGAATGGTAGCATCGTAATATCATAAATCAATATACGGGTACCATCATTTATTTTACACCTCATAATTGAATGATAATTATAGTGTGTGAAGACATGAATGGATGGGTCGGGACAGCTCAAATAGGATTTGAGTCTGTTTTAGGCAAGTAAAGAGATAAAAGACAAAATGATGCTGGTAGGATTGCTTTAGACATGTGTATGTAAAATGATCTTTTTGTAACTAATACCTTATTTAAGAACAAAAGGATTCATCACTACACGTGGGAAAAGAAGGATGAAAGAAGTATAATTCATTTATTCCTGGTGGGCAATCGGCTTAAAAAGCAGGTTATGAACATGAGAGCACACAGAGGAGCCGATTTTGGAACTATTTTCTAGTAGTAACTAGAATAACTAGGACACTGCAAGATGCGACCACCAGGAATGAATATGAAAGGGTAGTATCCGGCAAGCTTGACGATACGTTTAAAGTAACGAGCGAGTTGTTGAAGAATGTTGGCAGAACCTTAGGGATAGCATGATCCCATAAAAAAGAAGTGTGTGGAATGAATATGAGTGGGAATGGTAAAAAGCGTGATGTGTGGTGAAATGGTGAGCTAAAAGAGTCTGTGTACAAGAAGAAGAAAGGATGGCGAGACTATCTTACTGCCAAAAATAGTTGTAGTATGAAGGATTTGATGAAAGAGAGATATACGCTGCAGAAAGCAGAAACGAAAACACAAGTGAAAGAGAAGCATGAAAGGTGTCAGGCAACTTTGAGGAAAATTCCAAATTTCCAAAACCTTGCAAAATGAATAAAGTACGTTCAAATGAGCATCATCTGCTAACAGACAAAAAAGTTGTTCTGCAGCGATGGAGTGATTTTTATAGAGAACTATATGAGAGTGACGACTCTGTCTCTGACACTGAAAGCAATCCTAGCGAATCGCTACACTGGAGTCGGGAACTAAAGGAAGTATATGTAGTATGAAAGAGATTGAGAAAGTGATACGAAGTTTGAAATGTGGAAAGATTGCGGGAAATTACGAGGTGACTGCTGAGATGATCAAGTATGGTGATTCTAGGGTCTGAGATACATTCACAACTATGAAATCTTTGCTGGCAGAAGAGAGAGGTTTCGGAGGACTAGCGCACCGCAGACATAGTGCCTCCCTGCGAAGGGAAAGTTTCCCATTTGGACTGTGCGTGCTATAGGGCCATCAACTTGGTCCATTTAGCAAATAAGCTTTATACCCAGATGTTAACTGAATGTATGAAAGGCATTTCTGAAGGATATTTGTCGAATACACAAGGTGCTTTTAAAAACGGTAGGGTTTGTATGGATCAGATTTTCTCGTTCCACGGTATCGTGTGGAAGTTTCTGGCCATAAGCCGTAAAGTTTTTTGCGCTTTCGTGGTTCTTGAAAAAGCATTCTATAGCGTAGGGAAATTTTAGAGTCTTCTGCCTGAATATGGCATAAAAGGCGCCTTATTGTAGGCTGTGAGGTCATTATATCGAGGTCACAAGGCCTGTGAAAGGATAGATGGTTACTTGTCGCCCTGATTTAAAGTCTGTTCAGGCGTCAGACAGGACTGCGTGATGTCTGCCTCCCTGTTCGTGCTGTATTTAGACAGTTGCCTCCAGACATTGAAAGGTAGTATAAGTGGTATGATATGTGATGGTACAGTAGTAAACTGCCTTTGTACGCTAAAAATGATGTGGTTATAGCACCATCGGAAGCAGAGTTGCAGACACTAGTTACGTGCATGAAAGAAGACTGAAGTGACAGTTTGATAGAGAGGATGTAGAGACAAAGTGTGAAATATGTGTAAATGGAAAATGTCTAGAACAAGTGAATGAAATGATATATCTGGTAGTGGGTTCTCGAGGGATGAAAGATGTGAGTTGGATGTGGAAAGACGTGGAAAGAAGGCAAAAGAGATACGCAATATTGTCATACTGCGCATCTTTTCGTAGGATTGCAGGACAGTGTTATTGTAAAAACAAAGAAAGAAATGCTTAAATGATTCGGACAAATAGAAAGAATGAGTGATGTAAGACTGACGGAGAAAATCTGCAGAGCAAAAGCGAGTGGTAAAAAAAGCTTACGAAGACCAAGGCTGACTTATGAAGATTGAATATTTAAATTGATGAGACAAAATTAGTTTTCATAGAATTAAAGTAAGAAAGCCGATAAAAGGACTTTGAAGATTTTATTATGGAGCCTGGCCCACCTATCGTCTTCCGCATTAACTTTTTTTTTTCAAAATAGCAACCACGAACTATTCTTACCAAAATCGATAGGTGACAGTCTCAAATCAATCAACATGAACAACAAAAATTCTGTCATAAAACCTTAAAAAGTGCCAAACTTTGGAGATATAAGCATCCAAAAAACTGGTAATGAACATTAATTTAAAATATACATATTTGCCACCCTCCGCACGCATTGAACACTCGCTGCTAGCGAGGCCATGAAACGTGGGAGCGAGACAGCGAATATTGCACTTACGCGTCATAGGTGCAAGTATTTTTATTGTTCACTAGCTAATGTCCGTCACTTAGTCCGCGTTTTTTATTTCAAAAACAGCCTATGCCCTTAGTCAGGATACAAGCTACCTCTGTACCAAATTTCAAACCAATCGGATGTCCGGTATGGCAGCCCATAAAATACGAACAAACGGACACACAAACATTGATTTTAATATATTAGATTAAGTTTTTGGTTGCTTTTTCTTCATAGTTTGGTACTTTATGAGGTTTCGTCAAAGAATATTATTTCTTTGTATTGACGTCAGCAATCGATTTTTATAGGAATTATCCGTGGGCGCTCGTATGGGTTGACACCTTGCGATGTCTGTATCACACATACTCGTATATATTTCATATATTTACTGAACAAAACCCTGTATTTTTGTATTACTTTATTTTAATTATAGGAACAAGTACGTACTGTTTATATTTCTTAGGGCACTGGTAACAAGACCATGGTCTAATGACGCAACCTCTGGAGAAACACTAAGTTCCCTAACACTCCTCAAGTAAACTGATAGTAGGCTTTACTAAAGTTAAAAAGGACTTCAAGGAAGCGCGTGAAAACTTCAGCTACGCAGTCGTTTCTTTAGATCTTCTGCATTCTTTTCATTTACACAGAACTTTAAAACACGGTTGTTGTACTATTGATGTACTTTAAAACTCCTAAAAATTAAAAAAATAGAAAATCTAAATAAATTGACCACCTCACTTGCTTGCACTTGGCTGTGTTACCACAACATTTTATCTGTTAGTGTTGCTACTCGTAACAGGCGTCATTTTGAAAATAAATCAAAATGGCGGACGGTAAATGGGGCAAAATCTTTACACCCATACTAGAAAATACTTTTTTAACCTTCATGTTTTTGATTTTGGTTCAATTGAATATAACACAGAAAACGTAAATATAACATAACATAACATATCTTCACGCTGTATCCCCAACGGGGTAGTCAGAGAGGACGGAGCGCCAGGAGTCGCGGTCCTTACACACCTCCTTCGCTTCCTCAAAACTCATCATTCTCTTCACACATTTTCGCCTAGGTATGCGAATGCTTTTGACATTTCCGTCTGCTAACACTCTGGCTATTTGATCTTCATAAGTCAGCCTTGGTCTTCCTTGGCTTCTTTTACCACTCACTTTCGCTCTGTAGATTTTCTTCGTCAGTCTTTCATCACTCATTCTTTATAAGTGCCCTAACCATCTAAGCATTCCTTTCTTCATTTTTACAATAACACTGTTGTGTAACCATGTCATACTGCGTATCTCATCATTGCTTTATAGATATTTAAAAATATGTATTCCAAAAAACGAAGTAACATTTCAACGTCGTACCACATGAAACGGAGCGATGAAAACGCAGTATTCCGTATAATTAGACGCTTCAGTTTTATAACAGCTGAACTTATGAGTTAAATTAAAACAGAGTTGTAAGCAGGAGTTATCAAAGAACGTTTCGAAAACCTGAAGTCTAATAACACAAAAAAATGTCGGGAGTAAATGAACTCAAATGGAGTGAAGCTATAAGCTCAATTTATTCAAAAATTGAAATGCTTTGATCTTTAAAGATATTAGAATTATACGAAAACGTAATTGAAGATTTATAAGTAAAATTAAAGGTGCCTTAGGCCTAATTACTCCGTTCATTATTTTCTGTACTTGTTTCATCATTCTGCTTTATTATTGGGAATTCTCAACATTTTATCATTTTGGCACTTTAGACAAATAAAACCTTGTGATGATACCTGAAATATTATCGGTAGTAGTTCAATTAATTACACTAAATAAAATTTAATGAACGCGAGCTAATTTTACATGCGTCGTCGTGTCTAGTCCGTAATATATTTATTTATAAATTAAAAATTCATATTAAAAGTAAAATTATGTTGGGAATAAAACCTCAACTTAATACGTGTTATATACGGCTATACTGTTTGTTAATGAAAAAAATGTTCAAATGAGTTAATAAATAAATAGAATTCTATTTGGAATGAATTATTAAAATATAACCTCACTATATTTCGTCACACCTTGACTTTTTTTAACCGCTCGCTAAAGTTTATTTTGATACGGCGAGTTCGCTTTTCAATCATATCTGTTAATATATGATAATATGATATTATTGTGATACATTTATGTATCAGACATGTATATTTATGTACAGAGATATTTTAGTGTATTTTTTTTTGGATTGCAAAAAAAGTGATGAACATGTAGGTACATCAATTTACCTATCAATATGTACATGAATAATCAGTGCCCTCCAGTAAAAAAAGTAAAGTTAGTTACGCATACAGTAACACGATTCTTCTTTCTGTCTAGGATCAGAGTATTTTCATGGCATCAGGCCTCAGATTACACATAAAAGGCATTATATGGCAGGCCAAGAGCGTGTCGTGTCGCACACCAATCAACTTAGGTTTTAGCAGTAATTTAAAGAAGGAATATACTTATTTTATTTAACTTATTTACTTTTTTGTCGTTTCTGGATTTAAATGTTTACTGTTCCTGAATTTGCCAAGTTCTTTTTTTTTATGGCGGAGGAGGCAAACGAGTAAGTGAGCCACCTAATGGAAAGTGATCATCGCCGTCCACGGACACCCGCAACGTCCTGCTCGTTTCTTAAAGGTCTCTAAGTCGTAACGATCTGGGAATGCCGTCGCTATAAGCTGATTTCATAAAACTGCCGTACGTGGTACATAGTGTCGTAAAAACGAACAGTTGTGGATCTCTATCCATCAAGGTAGTAGGGATGGAAGGACAGTCGATTGCGTGACGTACCATGATGAAATTTCGCAGCGGGCAGTACTCCGAACAGTTCCTCAGAACATTTCTCATATTACATCTCTGCGTCAATTTTCAGCTCAGTAGGTGTAAAGATTGCAAAATGAATGTGCTGAAACATGCATACACACAAACGGACAGACAGACATGACAAAGTTGTGTTTTTCCGTTGTTACGTTGTGATTTTATCTACGATACACCTGTTTTTTTTGGAGTTACGAAATTGAACAATTAGGCTGACAATATTTGTAAAATATTCAACACATTGTGCATATTTTATATTATCAAATAATATTAATTTTAAATATCGAATTGTATACCTTCTTTGCTCACCCTCAATGTGGCCCTGAGCCGGCGCGCATAGTTATCGCGCAAACTCTAGGAAAATTAAATTTATGATAGAACGCGCGATCCGCAGCGGCCACGGAAACGGAAAACTTAACGAATAGTAATAATGAATTGTATGCAGACCAGTGCAATCTGATCTTTAGGCCACACTTGTGCATTATTTTTAACCGACGTCAAAAAAAGGAGGAGGTTCTCAATTCGTCTGTATGTTGTTTTTTTTTTTTCGTTTTTTTCATTTATGAACCGATTTCGAAAATTCATTTTACGTTTGGTAGCTAATACTTCAGAGGTGGTCCCATTTAAATTTCACCTATATAAGAGCTTGGACTTCGAAGATACATAAGATAACACGACCTGGTTATAACCTTTATTCATATTAATGATTCTCTTGTATATCGTTGCGCTCCGGAATTAGAATGAAGTTAATTGCAGACCTGCCTTAAATATTTATTTAGGTCAAGATCACTCAAAAGGAAGAAATAAAAAATTTGTATTAAAAAAAATTAAACCTCCTTCAAAAAAAACACTGAAAAGTATAAAATAACTATCCTTTACTAATTAAAACTCAAGTACAATTAAATTAACTTTATAAATAATCGTATTTACACATATCTATATAATTAAATTTGACAGTTATTGAAGTCGGTGCCAAATCAATGTGCAACAACAGAAAGTCTATTAGTGTGGTAGGCTTGGCAACGACTTCAGTAACTGTCAAATGTAATTATATACGTATGTGTAAATACGATTATTTATAAAATTAATTTAATTTCTTTCTTTCTACTAGTCCTGTAGTAGAAATCTAATACTTTTTCTCGCACATTTTCGCGAGTATGCGAGTGTATTTGACATTTCCGTTTCCATAAAGCTTTATATTTTATGTAATTTAATTCTTATAATTTTACTTCAATTTCAAAACCTACCAGTGGCGTGCCTAGTGTTTTAAGATAGGGCAAGCCCGACATACACATTCTTCTTTGTTTCGGGAATTTTTGAAACTGTTCGATATAATTTGTTATTTATTTATTTGACGTGTCAAGAATGAGTCATCATTGTCATTCTTGACTCGTTAGTATTCTTTGTTCTTGACTCAGCATTTTGTAAGGCAAGCCGGGCTTTTGGGCTTGTGTGAAGGTACCGCCACTTTTACCTACCTTCTCAATGTTCTTGATACTTTATAATTTTTCTGAGTGATAATTCTTTGAGATTATCAGGCTAAAAAGAATGTAACTCAAAATAACGTGATCGCATACTGTTGTTGTACTATGACTGCAAAAATTTTAAACTGCATCCCAAACTAACCGTCGGTCGTCCATCTTTGACCATCACTTACTAATGCTATTCTAAATTTTAAAAATTACAAGAATAATTTATTTAGATTTTGAGGAAAACGACTGATACAGACATTAATACCAATGTAATTTAATAAGCGTTTCTTATGTCAACTTCTTCAACATAGGAACAGAACGTTGAAATCGCACCCACGAAGTACATGAACAAAACGAACATTATGAACAAAACATTTTTTTTACTTACAAAAATTGCCATGTTATTATTGCTTAGAATAGGAGAAAATTACATACATGTTTTTACAGATATTTTATTTTCTTTTTAAACATTAAATGAATAGGAGAAATATTATTTTAAACAGTGGTAAAAACATTTGTAAACCGAAAATATTCTAAATAACTATGCGAATTTCTGTTTACATTTATTTTTATCTAAAACATAATTTATTTTCATCGATAGCGAAATATCTTATAAAAATAACAGAATTCTAAAAATAACATGTTAACGTGAAATATAATATCTAAATATGTCGTCAGAAAACACTGGTCAACAAATTTTTTTAACCAGAGAAGTGACTACCACGTGATTCTTAAATTATGGAAAGAAAGTGTAAAAATAATCCTGAAAAGTTTTGTTACATTTGTGGTCCATACCGATTGATCACGCTGCTAACATGAAAGAGACGTATGACATTTATTTTGGATAAAATTCAATATAACGAATATGAATGGAAAATTTGTGGAGATCTAAAAGTTATTGCACTTGTTTTAGGATTACAGCTTGGATATATTGAATTCTGTTGTTCTATTTGTGAATAGAATAGTAGAGGGACAGAAAAAAATCATTACGTTAAGAAAGACTGGCCCGAATGAGAATCTTTTACATCAGGACAAAAAAAGAATAAATATGCTCCGTTAGTACAACCTGATAATGTATTTTTGTTGCCTCTTCATATAACTTGGCCTTATTATAAACTTTGTGAAAGCAATGAATTGGGATGGAGATGGATTCTTAAACAAAAAAGAAAAATTTCCCAAAACCAGTGAAGCAAAAATGAAAGAGGACATATTTGTAGGTCCTCAAATTAGAAAATTAATGAAAAATGAACTTTTTAAGGAAAAACTCTCTGATCTGGAAAAATTTGCTTGGGTATCTTTCATGACTTCAAATTTTCTCGGAAATCATCGATTAAATGACTATAAAAGTATTGTCGAGGATCTTTTAACTTCCTATAAAGCTTAGAGATGTCACATAACTTTAAAAATTCACTTCCTGCACTCTTGTTTGGACTTTTTTCCTAAAAATTTGGGCGGCGGAGCATGGTGAAAGATTCCACCGGAACATTTCTACAATAGAACAACGATATCAGGGCAAGTGGAGCCCAGTATGCCAGCGAATTGTTATTAGACATTACGATGAGATGTCCCTAAAGCAAAATACCGAGAAAATCATAAGACACATGTACATGTAACACTACAATAGCATACATATGTTAATTTAGTTCATGAAAACCGAATTTTTGTAAAAATGAAAAAAAAACCTTATTACAATAAATCTATTCGTATACGAAATATTTTAATGTCAATTCTATCTTCCTCAACCTTGTTCTAAATGTAATTAGTTAACAGTTTTCTTGTTACATACAAAAAATGGATTTTTGTTGACTAGTGAAATTAATAAGTATGTAAATAAATTAAGTATGTCTACCACAAACTTTCTATCGGAAACTTATTTCAAATGCTAAGTATTTGTTTTGTCATGTACCTTTAAGAATATTGATTAAACACACATATTGAGTTTTACACTGACATTCTATAGTTACATTCACTAAAACACCAAAATTTATATTAGGTATACTCGTATAGGTATGCTTATCGTTCACTGAAAACAGATAGTTATTCTTTAAAAAAAATATTTTTGCCTACGAGAGCGAGAGCGCGTTACACACTTATTAAAGTAGGGTTTAAAAAAATATGATAACTATACACTCATAAATACTAAATTCTAGTTTTCTATGTATATTAAAACTTTTTATGGTAAATGATTGTTACGTTTCCCTTATTTTCAGACTGTTAGAAGACATAGCTTTGCGAAATCGGGATACCTCTTAAAATTACTTTTAAATACCTACGTGAATCTGTTATTAAATAACTTGAAATTGGCAGAACTCATATACAACAAGCCATTAACAAAAGAAGATGAAAATGGGATTCCTTTACTATTTCGGATAAATTATTAAATTATAAAAATTAAAAAAGGAAAAAATTGAACCAAAATATCTATTCAATTATTTTATTTTTAAATCAGATTTTGATTTACCAATTTACATATCTGTGTCAAATTGCAGCCTATTTCATTACATGTTTGGGAATAAGCTACTTATCTTAATATACAGATAGAAAGATTGACGACGAAACTATACAGGATCCGTTTTTATCATTTTGCCTACAAAACTTTAAAAATTAACGATTTTCAGGATTTTTACTACACGTTGAAAGATGGTTCGGGCACATGGAAAGAATGAGTGATGAAAGACTGACGAAGAAAATATACAGAGCGAAAGTGAGTGGTAAAAGAAGCCAAGGAAGACCAAGGCTGACTTATGAAGATCAAATAGCCAGAGTGTCAGCAGACGGAAATGTCAAAAGCACTCGCATACCTAGGTGAAAATATGTGAGGAGAATGATGAGATTTGAGGAAGCGAAAGAGGTGTGTAAGGACCGCGACTCCTGGCGCTCCGTCCTCTCTGACTACCCCGTTGGGGATACAGCGTGAAGTTATGTTATGTTGTGTTATGTTGAAATTTTTTTTTAATAAATCAGTATATACATAATATATTTCTTGAGAAATACATTGGTAATTCAAAAATTATTAACCACGTTTACATTGTTCTTTTTGTTTATAATTATCTAAAGATATCCCAAACGTACGTATAATTTTTTTGGATTTGTAATTACTTTAGTATGTATTCTTAAACATTCCACTAGCAATTTCCACGAATGCTTTGACTTAAAAAGCTATTCCACGAAATCACATTCTCAAACGTGATGAATTCTCATAATTTTTATCTCTATCTTCCACCCAAAATTATATAATGTCCGCAAAGTAAGCACCTGAGCCTAAACAACAAATTTTCAAAATCGATCTCAAACTCCAAATTACTAACGTCCTCAAGGTCAGGAGACCTTATTGATTTCAGACCCTTTGTTTAGTTATTTAACGTGTTGTGTTACCCATTTGCGACACCGCACCAAGGCCTTTGTGTCGCACTGTGCACGGTCTTTTTATCTTTTTTTTATATTGAGCAGTCTTTTGTTTGTCGTAGCAGGGGCTTGGCAACGATTTAGCAATTTCCCGACGGCAAATGGACGCGTTATTATAGCATAGTCTATTTACGCCTGTATATATTAAATGACATGTTCGTTTCATAATAAAAATGTAATCTAGATTATGTAAATGGTCACTGAAAATTATTGCTACAAGACAAAAAATGTACAGTGTAACTGGCAACTATATCCACTATTACATTAAACGAGCATTATTTGTATAGGTATATTATATGAATGAATGATGTTTTTATTTATCGCTACAGAGACAATATAAACATTAAAACTGAGACAAAAAGTGAACAAAACAATAATAAAAGGTAAATAGAAAAAATTCAGAAAAATATCTAATTATATATATATTTTATTTCGCTTTATCGAAAACGGCTCTAGTGATTTCGATGAAATTTACAATATATGGTTAAGGGGGGCGAAAAATCGATCTAACTAGGTTTCAATTCTGGGAAAATTCGTTTTCTCCGTCTTTCACACCTTCTCAACAGCACAGTCGCCAAGTGTAGGTTTACCACGCCGAAGTGCGCGGGTTCGAATCCTGCAATGTGGTCAGACCTTTATTGTTTTTTAATAATTTGAAATAATAAGTTCAGTTTGCAACAAGTACCTATTAAAAACACATATCACTTTAATAATGTACTGAGGAAATAAATTGAAAGAAATAATAAGGAAATAAAATGAAAAGTAATGATAAAAGCATTGACATCATAACTTCAGACAGCCTGTCCTGCACTACGAAGTGACGCAAATTAAATAAAATAAAATGTAGATGTGTGGGTTTTGTTTTTGCAATTTGCAACAGAGTTAACCTTCTCAATAGCACAGTAGCTAGAGCGTAGATCTATCATGCTGAAGTGCGCGGGTTCGAATTCTGCAATGTGGTCAGAAGTTTTTTTCTGTTTTTTTTTTTTTATAAAACACCGAGTAAAGCTCGGTCGCCCAAGTACTGCGTTATAATATTGCTTGATAAATATTTTTTTCAGACAAACTATATTCAGTTTATTCATACATCTATTTATTTGTGACTAACTGTGGCTCGCACTTTCATAAGCGTTAAGTTTGGTATTTTTCCGATTAATTAGATTTTTCCTAAATCCAATTGCCAATGAAAGTGTCGAAAAAAATAGATTCAGCCGTTTCGGAGATTAGCCATAATAATTGTTAGTCGCTAATCGGATGAATAAAGTAAATGAATAGGTGTTAACTTTATTTTAATCGTTCGATTATCGGATGATTAATTTATTTTTAGTCGTCTGCTTAGCGGACGACTAGTTACTTCACTTTTTTTATATCTATGAACATATAGAAATAAATTGAATTGTCATGTATATAATCCCAGAGGGTTATGAAGTTGAAATATCATAATGATAAGAGTACATACAAATACACATTTCGTGCAGATAATCACCGGTCCTCCTGCGTTATTTAATTCACTTTTTTAGATATTTTAGGTAGCGAATCGAGTTTTGATGCGAAGTAACGTAAATGTGTACTTTTATGGATTTTAGTCGCAATTATCATTATTTAGTCCCTCCTATGAAAATAGATAAATAAAATAAACTGAATATCCCGATAGTAACCACGTTTGGAGTTCCAGATTGGAATACAGTTGGATCATTTAATCAATATTTTTGTCTAATTACTTGTGGGAGTTTAATTTGTCTATGTATTAAAAAAAAATGAAATCTATTACGAGTCCGTCTGGCCGTTCTATCCAACCGATTTGCCTATATTTTTTGTAAATGACAGGTATTGGACGCACAAATTTATCATCAAGCATTGGAAATCACCTAACTTTCACCCATCTCAAGTTATACTCAAACGCAATTTCCTCCTGTACATTTCTCATGTTTTCATAGCTTTCTTTTTTTTTTATCTCCGGTTCTAATTGAGGTACGCGGTTTTGTTTTAGACTCGTTGGAACGAGCTCTTTCATTTGAGCTTTTGCCCACTTAAATTGGTTGAGTGGAAGGGAAGCTAGGTGGGAACATTCAACTTCACTTTAAATTTTTGTATTCATCTAAGGTTAGGTTACAATTATTCATCATATGAGAGCGTTATTTTAGCAGCACAGGTTTTCTCGTCATTACAAAAATAAAATGCATTATCAAAAAACATATATCAAAATAGAAATTAAGAAAAAAATAAGTTTTTGAACTAATACTAACCAAAATTAATTAAAGGTGCATTAATTTCCTAAAATTGTAAAGAATACAAAAAAAAATTATAAATGAATTAGTTTTTTTTCTTCTTAATAACACAGCCGAATTATTATTGTTTCTTGTTTCAGATGTCAATGAAAAGTTGATTTAGTGAAAATGCGAGAGACTTAAAATACTACGTGGTCAATATGTGGACCGCTAACCTAGTGCTGATACTAACCTGGGTCATCTCATTCACCTGCACTCACGCCAAAATAGGTGAGAAGTTTATCAATATACACTTTGAGTGTTCAGTAGATACTTCAAAAGAAAAACTATACCTACTTCAAAAGACTCATTTACGTGACTAATCATTTATTTGTGTGACACAGTCGATATTCTTAGAAAATGTGTACAGATACAGTAATCAATACGTTTTTTATTATTATTTATTAATATTTAAGTTCGAAATAATGAGCAAAAGTTACTGCTTATTTCTAAAACGAATTTCCTCCAGCAGACCAAAAGAAAAATATAATAGATAAATATAATAGATAGATAAAAGATTAGCAGATACGAGGGCTGCTATTTATGTATCCGGAATAACAAAGTGAAACAAACTTATAGCATTTATTATAGTTTCATTGCTTTTCAAAATATTCACCATGATGATCGATGCACTTTTGCATGCGTTGGAACCAATTTTCGTAGCACTTTTTCCATTCGGATTGAGGTATCTCTAAAACGTGCATTTTGAACGTATCAACAGTCTCTTCACGGCTCGAAAAACGTTGAGCACGTAATTTATTCTTCACGGTTGGGAATAAATAGAAATCGTTGGGATCCAAGTCGGGGCTGTACGGCGGATGACCCGTTAATTCGATCTTTTGATCTTCCAAATACCGAGTTGTTTCGGCCGATGTGTGGCAGTTAGCATTGTCATGATGAAAACATATCGATGGTGAATACGATACGATGAATACGATATGAAGAAGGATTCTGCGTTGTCGGTTATTCTTTCTTATTTCTTCAAAGACTTCTGGCAAACAAATGGTCGTGCACCATTCAGAAGTAACCGTTTTACGATCCTCTAGTGGCACTGTAGCTACATGTCCATTTATACCAAAAAAACAAGCGACTATTTGCTTCAAAGTGCTTTTTGAACCAATGACTTTTGTTGTTATGTTATGTTATGACTTTTGTTGGGTTCGGCTCATCTTGGAACACCCAAACCGTTGATTGCTGTTTAGTTTCAGGATCATACGCATATATCCGAGATTCATCACCTGTGTAGATATTATAGATAGCTTTTGACGCACCCTGATTGTACTTTTGTAACATTTGTAACATTTTTTCACACCAATGGACACGAGCCCGTTTTTGGTCAATTCTCAAATTGTTGCGGAATCCAACATGAACAAATTTTTTTTACAGCTAAATGTACGTGTAATATTTTATATATACTCGTCATACTTATGCCCAGAGACGCCTCTATCTCGCGATATGTAACATGACGATCTTGTATTATTAGTTCCCGCACAGCATCAATATTTTGAGGTACAACAACCGATTTAGGGCGCACGATTAAACTCACTAAACCAGTGAACAGTAGTTTTCGATGGTGCTTCGTCCCCAAAAGTCGAAGTGAGTTGATCGATGCACTGTTTTTGAGTTAGCCCTCGCCGAAAATTGTAATAAATCATAGCACGATAATTTTCACGACTTAAATCCATGGTGATAAAGACTCGCAATTTTCAAAATGACGCCACAAAGGATAAACAAATGACAGCTACATGAAACAAATTGTATTCTTCAGCCAAAGAGTTCCATTTTTAAATTTTGTAATTACTTTTATAATTAATATTGTTCTGTAACTGGCCAGTTCCGGATACATAAATAGCAGCCCTCGTAGATATTTATTTGATATAAAGATGTACTTGCTATAAAGACATATTATATATACATAACTTCAAATAAAATACGATATTACATCAAAAGTGTATAATATGTGTATCTTCTCAGCTCAGACATTTTACACTTGTTAACATTTTAAAATATTCTTGAGAGAATATAATTAAAGAGAAGGTAAATTAAGTACTCAAAGTCGGCCATTCCTCTTCCCCTTATATCCCAAATTACTGGACCTTCAAGTCTTTTAGTGCCGTCGGCGAATGTAAAATATTGCTTGAAATTTACAGGGAAAATATAAAAAGAATATGTACTAGATGTTAGAGTTTTCTAATAATTTATTATACGACTTTATCAATATAATACCAATATAATACGGACTAAGACTGACTTATGAAGATCAAATAGCTGGAGTGTTAGCTGCCGGAAATAGCAAAAGCCACTCATATAACTAGGCGAAAGTGTGTTAGAACGTTAGACGACGCGAAAATTTTCTTGCGCGCGCGGTTGACTTTCTCGTGTCTTTATTAAAAGTAAAAAAACGTAATATAAACTCTATTCACTAGATAACAACGTTCGAACTTCTGAGAACTACCCAACCGAAAGCCGAAATTGTTTTCATAAAAGGGACCGCATGGTCCTTAAGACAGTTTCTTTGTATCTTCTATGGATTCGGATTTACCCCATACTGCATTGTATGAAAAAATTTTTCATGAAATTTAACCAACTCCTGCTGTCGAGGTTTTTTTTCTTCAGTAGAATGAAATGATGCTAACATAAAACTGAGTTGATCCGCGTTAAAAAAAGTATTTGCCAATTTACTAATTTTAATGGAAATCCTCACCCTTGACCAAAAAATTTAAAATGCCCAAATTGTTAAATACAAGAAAAGTCTAAATGGTTCCTAAGACAGTTCCCCTGTATCTCTAATAAATTAGATTAGACAGATCGGTTTTCTCCATACTGTCCCAGTTAAAAAAACACTATACAGTCTATTTAGCTCTATTTTGCGGCGCCCGACCCGCTTAGCGATCGCGTGGCGGCCGCGCGAGCCGCGCTCTTACCGCGTTGTTTCGGTGCGAAGAAATTTGTGAGGAATAAACGGGTCCTGAGCGTGGCGCTCTATCCGAGAGAACTACCCTGTTAAGGATACAGCTCAAGATATGTGTGTGCGTGTATATATTATGGACCCCTTAATACCCCAAAATATCTATACTGATCTGGAGCCTAAAAACATAACGTCCATTGTCTGAAAATGGACTAAGTGCGATCACTTATGTTGTCTTATTATTATAAAAGAAATGCGACGAACTTATACTCATCAATGAGAATAAAATGTTAAATTACTATTCAATTGCAAACAATGAAGGTTACATTATTGGGCTTCTAACCGAGACCCTCAGCCTAAGAGATAGATTTATTAACATTTACACTAGCGGTTCATTCATTTCGTGGTCATTTTCCATTGAAAACTTTTCGTTTTCCTAGGATGTCCACGTAAGAAGAAACGTAGAATATATAGATAATAGAATACTTGTAATCAAAATACGTGCTTTTGCTAGCTTGCGTAATAATTCTCGACTGCCCCTTTTTTAAAACTGCTTTTTTAAAGTACCAACTATAAAGAACACGAATAAATTATCGTTCAGTAGTAACATTCACAAATGACAGCGTTGCCATCTATGAATGATCATGATTGTGACATTAATCACGAATGTTAAAAGCATAAGGCACACAAGGCTATGACTTTTTGGCGGGAACGGGAGAAGTGAGGTTATCATTTTATTTAGATTTTCTATTTCTTACATATTTGGGAGTTTTAAAGTACAAAAGTGATAGTATACTATGCTTTCAAGTTCTGTATAAGTGAAAAGAATGGAGTAGGTCTAAATAAACGTGTGTAGCTGAAGTTCGTGCACTCTTCCAAGAAGTCCTTTATAACTTCAGTAAAGCCTGTTATCACTTTAATGGAGGAGTTTTACGATAAGAAGAAAAAACGAATTTACTTCGAATGTGCTTCATGTCGATTATACTGTGATCTGAATGTACTAATCTGTGCGCCATGCCATTAAGAAAAGAAAAAAAAACCACCAGACTATCAGAACGAAGCTTTGTTGTTTTATTCACTTTATTTAATCTATGCATTTTCGTAGCCTTGATCTTAAGTTCTAAAAGTGTTTGATTCCTGTTAATCGAAATCCCATTTATGACTCCAGGCAACAATTGAATCACGGTAAATTTAACTGGGTGATTCGAACAGGTAGCCTTTACAAGGGTCCGAAGGGTTGCAAACTAAATAGCAACCTACATTTACTTAATCCTACACAAACATTTCATTTTGAAGTCAGTTAACGTAGTAGTGGAGAATTTGAACGACTTTATTATATATATAATAATAATAATATTCTAGACGACTACACAAATTATGTGACCTCAAATTAAGTACTAGGTTAGTACTATGGATACCATAAAACGATCTGAGGGAGCTCCCAGTAACACCCTGACTCCAAACCAATAAAGAAAAGTTCGTTTATTAAATTGATCTAACTGAGGACATACCCCAGACTCCGACTTAGAAGGGAATCACTCTGCTACAGCGCCAATAAGCCAATCAAATAGATACTAATGCTTGCTTACTTCAATATGTTATCATTTTTCTATTGAGATGATCGTAATCTAGTGGTACTTCGTTGTTTCACACAACGGTTAACTAACAATGCGCTCGGTTACCTACTATATGGGTGACCTAGTAACATCTACTATACAGAGCATTTTCATGCTTCGGATGGCCCGTTGAGCTGTTGGTGCTATTCTACATATTTCTATGTGGCGGTAGTCATATGAGTCTTCTATAGCTAGAAAACTCTTGAAAGTTACTAGCAAATGTCTACCAATCGGCGTTGAACCACTAGAGTATAAAAAACTACCTTACCACCCGCGACTTCATCCATATTAATTTCGAAATAAATATAAATACACATAGAAGACTTAAAAGACGTGAGATAGTAATTTTTAAATACACTTCTTTGTAAACTATACGTTTGTAGTATTTCGTTTCAAATTCTCGTACCAAATGCCGTCCCCTATTTTAACCTCGTAGAGAATTATTTGACAAAAACGCTGAAATATGTCGCTCCGAATTCCAAACATAACGCTACATACTCAATTTCGTATATGCAACTACAAAACTGACGAAATTGTCATGTCAATTACAACATTTTGTTCTCTATTTTACTCTCGTTTTCTAATGTTCTGTAATACTTCTGTCTTAACTTCTAATCGAAAAGCCAAAAAACAGTGTTCATAGATTTACATTAAATAATGACGGCTTTTCACACCCAGTAGGTATACCCATATTATCAAAAATCAGTTCTCAGTGGTAGACCAAACTATATAAAAATCTCTGTTCAAAATTTCAAGTTTCAAGATTCAGCGGTTTAGGCTGTGCGTTGATGAGTCCGTCAGTAACTCTTTTTTACCTAGCCCAATACGTAATTAATATTTATCTATGTAAAATTGTAACAAAAATATCCACAAGAATAAAGAATAGATGAATACAGTTATTGGCAGCACTGGACTAGTGCTCCTGTCTAGTGATACTAAAAAAGCCCTTATTGAACTGAAACCGAAATTATCAATAGTAACATATCAGATCAAAATTCAATTGTGATATAAACTGCAATATGAATTCTGAACAACCACTAGGTTGTCGATATGTGGCGTCACGTAACGAACAGCCAAAATGGCTTATTGATTCATGGATTAGACGCAGCTTGAGCACGTATGCTCGGCCGTCCGTGCTATTGTTATTTATGCACGATCTTCAATTACGGCCTATTTCGAGACAAACTGCTTTCTCTATTCAACTCGGGAAGTGTTACAGTCGGGTAATCGGTTTGAAATCCTGATGGATTTTCTTGACGGTTCTTCTCAATGCAGGTTTTTCGAACTGATGGTTTTAACGTTAAAAAATAGAATTTGTAACTGCTTTTACTTTAATAAACTGATCTGCTTTTGAAATCAAACTTAAGTCTTTGATAACTTTTTATTAGTGTGCATATTATGCCGTCAAGTTACCGTTCGGGGTGGACAGATCAAGGCACAACAATATCACAAAGTGGAATGAAATTGTATGATATGTTTAGCTCACTGTCTATTCAAGTTATATAATAAGCCCCTTCCCTTAGTTGAATTATATGGCTTCCGCGAAAAAATAAGCAGCTCTTTCTATACTTCTTCCTTTACTGTAATTTTTTTTTATTTAACTGCTTCCTTGGTATGTAGGTTAGTATGTGTTATTAAGGCAGATGTGTTAACAAATAACAAAAAAATAAATAAAGGCGTTCCAATACACAAAACGTGTTTTTTAAACATTTCCTGTTTTTGCTGTGACTTGCGTTGAGAATTTTGAACAGAATGAAAGAAAATAATTTTTTGGTGAATAATACTTGACACAAATTAGGTATATTAGGTGCTAGAGTCCTACTCAAACTTGGCCCATTTTATTGCATCTTGATGCTTTGTCCACCTCGAACGGGGAATGGCACGCTCAATTTCCATGAATATTGGAAAACTGAAGATCGTAAAAATTGCGATTTTTCATAAGAAAATAGCAACAATTCAACAGTTAAGAATGAATTTAGTATGTGGCTGCTATTATGTTCAATTCATTAGCACATATAATACAAACTCACAAGTTGGGTACTGTCTAACGTTAC
This sequence comes from Zeuzera pyrina, assembly GCA_907165235.1. Classification (NCBI taxonomy): domain Eukaryota; kingdom Metazoa; phylum Arthropoda; class Insecta; order Lepidoptera; family Cossidae; genus Zeuzera; species Zeuzera pyrina. Next base: position 21,095,871 of record OU015624.1, on the reverse strand, counting down.
TACAGATAAGAATTCTTTTGACTACAGAATCTTAAAAAGAAATATTTCCAAAATTATTTTTTGTAGCTTGGATGTAGAGCTAAAATCATACTTTACCGAACAATACTTTTAAACGTTAAATGTAACATCGGTTTAGAAGAAACTTTGTTCCATTACACTGTGAAACTGAGAAGTACCGACAAGAAATTCAATCAAAATGTTACTAAGTTCTCCCCATAGTGCGTTGTGTGACACCCTTAGTAGGTACAAGCTTAATACTCAGTTTGAGGTTGTTTTACGAGCTTTATTGTTATAGCCGGGGATCAAATCAAGGACCCTTAGTATACAAGGCAGACGTATTAAACTTTACATCAATTTACTAATCACCTATTCGAATTCCATTTTCATTCAATGACCGAATGAAAACTTTCCAATGTACTGTATATATTACGTAGATTCTTTAATTATAAGAAAACAGAAAAGGTTTTCATCTGTTACAAAGTTTAATTTGAGAGAACTTGTTGGATTTATAAAATAATTGGAAGCATTCCGTTTAAGATGTTACGTCATTTTCAATTATACGAGGTTATTTCATAAGGATGGGTAAATGCGAAAGGGTATTAAAGTACCCAAGACAACGAAAAACTTGCATTCTACAACTTCGCCAAAGTCAATATTCTAGTGTAACACCTCAAAGTTTAAAAAAAAATAAAGGTAAGGCAACCCTAATATCAATGTATTTAACCGACTTCAAAAAAGGAGGAGGTTCTCAATTCGTCTGTATTCGTCTGTATTCCAAATCAATGTGCAACAACAGAAAGTCTTTTAGTTTGGTGGGCTTGGCACCGAATTCAGTAACTGTAAAATTTAATTATATAGGTATGTGTATCGTATTTATAAAGTTATTTTAAATGTACTTGGGTTTGGTTAGTAAAGGATAATTATTTTATATTTTTCAGTGTTTTTTTGAAGGCGGTTTAATTTTTTTTAATAAAATTTTTTTACGTCGCTAGCAAACATTTGGAATGACTTTTTGGCGGGAACGGGAGAAGTGAGGTTGAAATTATGTTTAGATTTTCTATTTTTTTACATTTTTGGTAGTTTTGAAGTACAAAAGTGATAGTATATTGTGTTTTAAAGTTCTGTATAAGTGAAAATAATGGAGTAGGTCTGAATAAACATATGTAGCTGAAGTTCTAACGCTCTTCCAAGAAGTCCTTTATAACTTCAGTAAAGCCTACTATCACTTTACTGGAGGAGTTTTACGATAAGAAAAAACTAATATACTTATTAATACGTGACATTGGCAAATGCGCTAAATTGTGCGTCATGCCATAAAGAAAGAAAAAAAAACCATTTGTAATATAGGGCATAATGATAGAGTTGTACATTTTTTTCTGACAAATTCACGATTTTTTTTGTATAGACAACAAACTAAAAGTATCCCGTAATTATTACATCTGCAATATAACAGTGACGCGTTGAAACCACGGTGGATTTATACCCCTCTTTACAATAACCTTGTATAATTTACAAAAAATAAACGAATGGCCTCATATTCTAACTTATACAAAATATAAATTATTTATTGTCATGATGTTTTTTAATTAATTTTTTTAACCCATTGATGGTTCAATTTATATTTTAATTAATTAATTCACATTAATAAACAAGCTTTTTTAATTATCTTGGAATCTAAGTATTACAGGATGTTCCCCCAGTTTCTTGTTTGGTACTCACAGTAAGCATATTGCTTAGACAGACAATCGAGATAATTCTGTGGTAAATTTAATTAATGATTGATCAAAACTATCCACGTCTATGAGAAATCAAAACAATTGATAACTACATGAACGACGAAATAATTTTGTTATACAGTAGAGCGATATTGCATTGTATTTATACTTAGACTGTAAATGGGTCCACTTCGCACGTCTCCCTGCAATAAAATTTATGTTTCGTTCAGGAAAAATGTTGCCTACGTCTAAAAAGGTTACTCTTATGGTTATGATACCCATTGTAAACGAGGGTAAAGTTATGACTGAAATAAGCTCGTCCTGTTTATGATTTTTCATTTAACTGATTTTGTTATAAAATCCAATCTGACAAAGGGATGAAATGCGTAGTTCCTATTAGATTACGTATCTTTAATCTCTTCTTCTCTATCTCTTCTCTTCTCTGAATAGTATAAAGCAAGTTGCTATTTTCGTCTGTCTGTCTGTCTGAAATGCCATGATTCAATTCAATGATTTGTAATGATGTCGTATATATATACATATATTTTTGGGGGCTTACATTGGATAATGCTGGCTAAACCATACGAGATAAATCAAAATAATGTACTACGGAATTATATACCTTAATTAATATCATGAATTATATATCATAGAAAAGTGGTATACATATGTCTATCTCCTAAGGATAACCCACAGTAACCATTTTTGTCTTTTACATATTACTAAAAAATAATGACATATACAAAGCTATTCTATACAATAAGTATTCATACGACCTACGTCACAGACAATGTACAACCATGCGAAGCCGGGGTGGGTCGCTAGTTATGTAATATTACAATCTTAGAATAATAACGCGTTAAAACAAGTAAATTGCAAAAAAAACTGAAGAAATTTACTCGGAGCCATAAATGGCTACATTTTCCGTGAATATTGTCTGTCTTATTTCGTGAAATATCGGCCCATGTCAACGATATCTATGTAGTATCTATTGTTAGCTTCGCTACAATTTTAATCACCTGAATTAGTCATCTGTGACAATTTTGTAACATTTTAATAGCAAATAAATATTAAACTACTTCCCCTACGAATTAATGAGGCTTCCTAAAAGTCTGCCTTTAGTCTTTGTGTAGCAGTCGTCAAGTAGGAACGGATGAGCGTGTACAGTTTAAGCGAGTGGAGGTAGTCAGAGATAATTTAATTATTCGCGCCGCCTTGTGTTGTTAAACAGAAGTAGTTAAGTGCAATCATTATTAGTATATTTTTAACTGCCTCCGCGAACTGTCGTTGTTAAAATATAACCAAAATTAGTGTTTAATGAGTTATTCAGTATTCAGTGAGTTATTCATTAAGCTTTATACGTAGCGTTTTAGTGAGAGTTTAGTGAGTTTTATAACATTATAAAATACGAATGTCAAATAAACATTTAACATACGTATTGATTAGTGTGCTTTTACTATATGGTAGAGTGTTCGAAACAATTGCTATGTTCCACTCAACCGCGCTTCAGGAACCACGCAGGAGCAACGTATTTTACTAAATTTCATATTTAAAGCTCTTGTGTATTTTATTGTGTACTTTTATAATAAGTAATTGAAAAATTGATGCTCAGTTTAATTTTAGACTAAAAAATATACTTTTAAAATTGATTTTCAATAAATTACACTTACTTTATTATACCCAAAACGTAAAATTAAAACTTTCCCATTTGGAGCGACGATTTAATAGCACTGTCTCGCTTTTACTTATGGCGAAGCGGTAGTTCCCGCGTATCGCTCTGCCAGCGTACGGCGCCATTTTTATTGTTTTGTGTACTGTTCGAGTATGTCAGTGTAAAGTGGTCTTGAATAGAAATATTTAAAACTACTAGCATATGCAGTACTATACAAGGTTATTTTAAAAATACTAATAACCTCTTAGTATTTTGTTCTTAATATTATCCCCAAAAGTTTTTGTTCTACGACTTCTAAAAATTCATAACTCTTTATTTCATACAAAACAAATTAAAATAAATAATCAATAAAAATCAATAAAAATAAATTAAATGTTTCTGAAAATGGCATCTACTCTACCCGATCGCAAAAGCGGCACACGCACATCAGTGCACGGGGGGATTGCACTTACACTGAACCACAGTACAAGTAAGCATACAGTATTCTATCTTCATACAAACGCTCCCAAACGACGCGCTCGAAATCTCGACATATCTCGACATACGACAGTCGCGAGCGCGCCGCGGTTGTCGTCGGACGGTATGAGACGCTCCCGCGCTTTTACTGACTAAATATTATGTCAATCAAGTTTACGAGCACAATGTTCAGTGTATGGATGTTTGAATACATCTATATCGAAACCAGAAATATTTCTCTGTTGCTAATTTGTAGGAAATATATTATCATAATGATCTAGTTAATTTATTGCTGATTTTTAATTATACTGCACATAAAAAAGCATTTTTTTGTCCATTTCCACCATACTAACTCACAAACTTTTGGAACTAGATATAAAATACTAGTAAAATTATAAAAATAAAAACGTATTAAATTTGCAATAATATAAAATGAAAAGATAATGTGACAATTTAATATAGTACCTATTATCAAATAAGTAACCCAAGAAAAACATTCAGTCCAAGTCAGTAGCCCTATTGCGTGTTTACGTACGAAACAACCGTAGGTAATTATCTCTAAGACACTGCCGAGATAGAATACTGTATGCTTACTTGTACTGTGACTGAACCATAGGAAGTACGTACAGAGTAATTAGGTTTCAGACAGTATAACAAAACTTAACAAATGTTTTTTGAGGAAAAAAGTCGTAGAACAAAAGTTGTTAGGAATGATGACAAGAATTTTGCACTAAGAGGTTATTAATATTTTTCAATTAACCCTGTATATGTTTCAGACAAATAACAACAGTGTAACTACAAACGCAACACTAGACTTATACTATGATTACTACATAACGAACTATGAGCGCACTCGGTAACACCTAGATTTTAGACAATTTTAAAAGTTCGTTTTCAAAAATTTTGCTGTCCAGGAATCAAACTTTAGGCTTGACAGGCAAATGAAACCCCGTAATCAGTGAAATAAATTAACGATTTAATTGCTTTGTAGAGTAACAAAGTAGTTCACCGAAGAGAAAGTTATTGGGTAGAGATCAAAAAGGCCGTAACGAGAACAAAGGCGGAAAACTATAATCACTTGTTCTTTGAAAATTTCGTCTAGAAAAAAGTTCGACGACAAGTGCAACGATAAGAAGTATTACTGAATGGATTTAACCCTTAACCACTGATACGTCTATGAAATGTAGGCACATTCGTTAAATTCAAATAACTTTTCGCGTTATGAAGGAAAAAGTACCTTCCTAAGTTTCAGCGACGCATCGACAGAGCGGTGGGGAGTGGATGTGCTGCGCGACACAATCAGGTAAATATTTATGTCATTACGTGTGTGAGACGTAGCGTCATAGTTAAAGTATAGACTACGCAACGTCTGACGGACGTCATGTCAGAGTTAATGTAACGGTTTTTGTTGTATATCATGTAATAAGTTATTTTTTATTTTGTTTTAGATATAAAATGGCTTCTAATAAGCGCGTTTCGACATCTGCAAACTCGGAACAAAGGAAGAAATCCCGTTATCGGGTAGATGATCCAGAGTATGAAAGCCTGTCGGTTTGCAATGCTCGAAACCAGTATGCAGACAGTGTTGTTTTTGAGCAATACAAAAACAGTTTTTCTTACTAATGTTTTCATATTGATTGATTAAAATCTTTAACATGTTCTCTCTTTTATAAGAAAAAGTCATGAGTGTGATGAATATAGGCTGAAAAGTTAGATTTTTAGAAGAAATGAAGACTGTCGTTTTTAGCTCCTGGACATTTTTGTTATTTTTGATTTTGTAAGAAAAATAAATATTTTAAAAGTATTTTTGTCTTTTTTTAAATTTTATTTTATAGCTAGAACTCTAAAGAACATAACTATTAGGAACAATGTTTATTAGGATTATTAGTTTTAATTCTAGGGCACCTAAGGTATACCGTACGTCTGTGAGACGTACGTCAGAGTTACTGTATGTAATTTAACGTCAGTGGTTAAGGGTTAAACAAGGATTTTGTTACCATTCATTTGGTAGGAAATTACTGAATAATATTACATTAAACAATAATAGTAGATGTAGGTATAATTATACAGCCCTGTAACCTAGGCTAGGTTCTACGGGGGTCGCGGCTGATCGGGGTGGGGACTCCAGTTGTTCATCCATACAATCCCGAGAAGGAGAATAGCGCGTGTGGTGTCCTCACTGTCGTGTCATCGGGTCGTGTTCCTCCTAGAAGTGCTTCAGCACAGCGCGAGAAGTACTCCGATGTGTTCCTTAGGAGACTCCAGAGCCTCTTCCCAACGCGTCAAGAATAATTACCGCCGGAGTTGTGATGGGTAACAGTGCCACATAACCAAATCTCTCTCACACTCTCTTGTGGTCACAGCGGTACGGCTTTGGAATGGTCTTTCAATTAACATCCGGAGATGTTCTAAGTTTACGTTTAAAACCCTTGCGTGCGTATTTCGTAAAAAAGCTGCAGTAATGCAATGAGAACAATGAATAAATAATTATCGTTCATTGCCCTTATAGTAATACCACAGGTAACACCTTTCCACCTTTTACAATTTCTACCCTATTGTTTAATATTATTTAACTTGTGTAAAATATTTAATTATTTCATTGGATGGCTATTATGTATGTTATATGCATGTATGGATATGTAGGTATAAATGTTTTTTATATATGTAGGTATGCAAATTGTTTTCAAATTTATGTTTTATATTGTACTTATTACTTTAATAACAATATTATAATTTTTGGTTTTAGCGCTCTCGTTTTTGATTATATAAACTATTAATATTGGGTCCTTACATATGAAATTAGCGTTTTGTCGTACTGACCACTTTGATCTGAAATATCTCCTCTTTGGTTAAGAATTCCAAATTCAAATTTATAAATTAATTTAGCTGGTACATTTGAGTTTTGAAAACAGTCATATATTTGTTTTTTTCCTCATTATTTTTTTCTTTGGCGTCGCTTATTAGCGCACAATGGAAAACATGAAATATCGGTATATTTACGAGTACGAGTTCTACCGTGGCACCAGTGCTGCAGAAACAGCTCGAAGGATTAATGATGTGTACGGCGCTGGTGTCGCAAAAGAAAGCACGGTACGTTTTTGGTTTCAACGTTTTCGTTCTGGAAATTTCGACCTTCAGAACCAACCCCGTGGACGGGTGGAGACCAAAGTGGAAAATGAAGAATTAAAGGCTATTGTGGAAGCGGATCCATCACAAAGCACTTCAGAGATAGCTGCAGGCTTCGGGGTAAGTGACAAAACTGTATTAATCCACTTGAAGCAAATCGGGAAAGTAAAAAAACTTGAACGATGGGTACCTCATGAATTGAGTGAATTGAACTTGCAAACACGCGTCGACTGCTGTGTTACTTTGCTCAACCGACACAATAATGAAGGGATTTTAAATCGAATCATTACTTGTGATGAAAAGTGGATACTGTACGATAATCGGAAGCGCTCGTCGCAATGGCTGAACCCTGGAGACCCAGCCAAACCTTGCCCTAAACGAAAATTGACTCAAAAAAAGTTACTTGTGAGTGTTTGGTGTAATAGAGCCGGTGTCGTTCACTACAGCTTTCTAAAATCTGGCCAAACGATTACGGCAGATATCTATTGTCAGCGACTGCAAACCATGAAGGAAGAACTAGCTGCTAAACAACCGAAATTGATCAATCGCTCTAGGCCACTGCTGCTTCACGACAACGCAAGACCACACACAGCACAACAAACAACCACTGAGTTAGATGAGCTACAATTGGAATGTCTGCGACTTCCACCGTACTTCCCGGACCTTGCTCCAACAGATTACCATTTTTTCCGGAATTTGGACAACGTCTTACAAGGAAAAATATTCAACTCCGATGCGGCAGTCCAAACCGCCTTCAAAGAGTTTATTGATTCTCGCCCCCATGGTTTTTTTAGTAAAGAGATCAATGAACTACCTATGAGATGGCAAAAGTGCATAGATGACAACGGTGCATACTTTGATTAATTAAATATATTTTACAAAAAAAAATTGACTTTACATTCCTCCCGTACAAAACGCCAATTTCATATGTAAGGACCCAATATTTTCTCTGTTTAATAGCCTTATACGGTTGACTGATAGAGAATGTCACTTGGCATTAAGTTCGCCATTTGTACATTTTTTCGTGCATCAAGTCTAAATAAAAGAAAATTCTCTGTAATTACACAATAATAGTAGATGCAGATATGAGTTACGATTTATTCTCTCTTCTCTTTTTTATACAATGGGAAATTAAACAGTCCAACTGATGACAAGTAGATTAAGTGGCCCTTGGACATCCATATATCAAGGCATAAAAAGCACTTATCGCAAATGCGTTGGCTATTCCGAAAAATAAAAATTTCACCGGCTGTTTTACTCTCGACACCAGAACGCAAAAGTGCAATCACTGCTGTTTGGTGGACGGATTGACGACTAAAATGGTCGTAGCGATCCTGATGGATATCGCATTAAGCCCTACCATACGCATATCCTGACGGATCCTGACTGATGTCGTGCAAGGTCTTACCATCCGCATATCCTGACAGATCCTGACGGACGTTGCACAAGGTCTTTCCATCCGTAAATTTCTATTACGCAGGAGCATAATCGTTTTAAATGCTAGCCCTGATAGTAATAAAATTACAACCAAGTTAAACTTACTTATATACAAATGTTTGCCCTTTCTAAAGTTTTCTTTTTAAGTATGACTATGACAGAAGGCTGTCACAACTACCTTTAATTTGCGCCGAATTCACCAGTAAGGCCCGTAAGGCCTTTAGAATATAAAGCTAATTTTAATTGCATATTAGACTTTGTTTCCGTAATTTACACTGATGAAATCCCAGGGAGAAAAGTCAAAAAGCAGTAAAGGTTTAGAAAATAAATCTTTTGATTTTTAAGTCTGTTTGTTGTTGGCAACGGATTATAATAAAAGTTACAATATTATCAATTAGAATATTATTCAAGTAATGTGAGTCATAAATATCAATAATGATTTATTCATTTACGGAAGGGTCAATACACAAATATATAAATCTGGTATTATGTTAACCTTAAATAATTCAACTAAACGTGAACCCAGCGACCTAACACTAGGTAAATATCTATGGTAACTATAGATGTTATGAGGTCAGTATTCGTCTGTGAAAACTATGAGGTTAAACGTTTAACAACTTGCGAATGTAATGGTATAAAAATTAATGAAATGGTAGTTTATATGTACGTACTAGCTGTACCCGCGACTTCGTCTGCGCGGAATATTTTTTCGTGGCTCTCCCAGAATAGGTTAGATTACATGTGCATGTAAATATTTACAAAGATTGTGATTGAAAAAAGTCCACGTCTAGTCGCGGGCACATACCTATATCTCTGTACTAAATTTTATCATAATTGGTTCAGCGGTTTGGCATTTCTCATTCAAAGTTTGGTCCCTCTTTTCATCCCATTAGGGATGGGTTTTTGACAAAAAACTAGACTACGTTCGTTTCCAGGTATCAAACTATCTCTATGCCAAATTGTAATCAGTTCGACGGATATTATTTCCCATACAAAGTTTCATCCCCGTTTTCGTTCCTTTAGGGGTAGATTGTTAATAAAAAAGTAACTTGTGTCTCGCTGTAGCAGTGACTTGGTCTGCGTGGAAAATTTTTCCCTGGCTTTCCCGGATTAGGTTAGATTACACGTACCTATAAATATGTATAATAAAAAGATTGATTTTGAAAAAGAGCCTACATATAGCCTACGTCTGCCCCCGGCACATACTATCTCTGAACAAAATATCATTTATCATATATCAGCATAGGCAACGGTTATAAAGATTCATCCTCCTTTTCACCCCCTTTAGGGTAGGTTTTTGATAAAAAAAAAGTAGCCTATGCCCGTTTTCTGATGTCAAACTATCTTCCTGCCAAATTTCATCATAATCGGTTCAACCATTTACCATTTTCCGTACAAAGTTTCATCACTCTTTTTACCCCCTTAGGGGTAGTATTTTGATAAAAAAGTTTGATACCCACCTGATGTAGCATGGATATTATAGTTTGACACGTGTCAAACTATTAATATCCATGCTACATCATAGTCAGTTCAGCGGTTTAGCATTTCCCGTACAAAGTTTCATCCCCCTCCCTCTCGTACCTCTTTTCACAGATTTTTGATTAAAAAAGTAGCCTATGTATTTTTGATAAAATAAGTCTTATCACCTCACCAAATTTTATCATTACCAAGATTTAGCGCTCCCATGCAAAGTTTCATCCGCCTTTTCACCCCCTTAAGGGTAGGTTTTTGATAAAAAAATTAACCTATGTCGTTCTCTGATGTCAAACTATCTTCTTGCCAAATTTCATCATAATCGGTTCAGGGGTTTAGCATTTCCCATACGAAGTTTCATCCCCCTTTTCACCCCTTTAGAGGTAGATTTTCTAAAAAATAGGTAGCCAATCATGAGCACAATGACGTGTTCTTACTACGTACTGATTATCATCAAGATCAGTCAAGCCGTGCTTTAGTTATAAAAGGACATACAGACAGACAGACAAAAATTTTAAAAATGGTAGAATTGAAATCAGTAAGTAATAAAACGACTATCTATCGCAAAATTTGACAAAAAATCTGAAATTACAGACAGACGCAAGAGATTTATATAGTAGTATAGATAGATAGATGTGGTTACTATACAGGTGCATATAAATATGTAGGACCGTGTCAAATTAGAATATTAAAGAAGTTTTTCAATGAAATTAATCCAATAATAAGAATATTACTGAGATATTTCAATGTCTCATCAAAGACAAACCGATTACAATACAATTACTATGCTAATACCTAAATAAAATTGGTTCCTTATATTATTACCTAACAATATTTTCGTTAAAATTGTTAATTCGTTAATATAGAAATGTAATTCGATGAAAAAAGTGAAGTACGTGTATAAGACGATCATAATAATATAAGCCGTGTGTTTACGCGAACAAGCTGCCCCGCTCACTTGCGTGGTACATCAATTCTGTCTGTTCGTAAAAGTATATTTAATTTTATTATTAGATTTTTAAATTTCGTTTTAAAAACTTTGTCCAATCGTTAAAATATTTTATATTAAAATCAATTTCGTTTTTGTATTATTCAATTCTAACGTAAGTATTGTTACGTTACAACACAAATTTTTTTTTAATTTGTAAATTAAAAAAAATGTGCGTTGAAAATTAAATTAGAAAAGAAAATTAAAATTGATAAAAGAGAGAGAAAAACACACAACACACATTATGAACACAAAAAAATAAAACTATCTTAAAAAAATGAAATCGGTTTGTATATTTAACAAAAACATGCAAAAAGATAAGATAAGGGGGAGTTGGAGGCCTAATAAGAAACGGAAAGCACCATAAAAGGTGCACCATTCCTGCAATGGATACGAAAAGTTTTAGTTATAATCTTGTTTGCGATTTTTTTCTAAAATATGTAGTCAATTGCAATGGCAAAAACAAATAAATAAACATACTCTTGTCATAACAGAAAAATTTGATGTTGAATAGACGAATGCAAAGATACTGTAACGTCGCCGTGCAGGTGTCAATTTTTTAATGTGGTTTATTGATAAGCATGAGCTATTCAGGATATTAGGTTTCTTTAGGGCCACCCTGGAGAGAAATACAGATCAAATTTTTATCACGGCGCCTTCACTGTATTACTACAATCGATTTCAGTTGTGAAATAAGAGTACACTATATTCCTTTAATTTATTAAAAAATATCCATTAATGTTGATCTTATGAGTTCCTTATTTATAATGAAATTTTAGTTTATCTATAATGAAATGTTAGTTATGAAAATTATAATTGTGATTTTACAAACAAAAAAAATACATTTATATCGGAAATTACAAAATGAATGTTACAATCATTAATAAGTGCAACATCAGCTTCTTAATATAAGGTATAATTAGAACACCATGATGTATTACAATAACGAAATATAAGGTTAGTTAAGTATATTTATTAGTAATTGTTAATAATCTTTATATCTAATTGTACATTACCATCTAAGGAGATAACCATGTATATATTATATAGCCAGTCGAGTTGTCCCACCAATGGTACATAAGATTATCCGCGGTGTTCACTAAACCCTTAGTGACTGCACAATTAAGTTAGGTATGTAAAGAGACAACAAGTTTCTGAAAAGACATCAACCAATAGGAAGTGTCTGAAAATTTCAAAGTGACAGAATCTAAATGTCAAATTGACAGTTCCACAATAGATTTAGAATGATCTCGATAAAAGTAGCCACTGAGAAACAAACCGGAAGCATTGCCCATTTGCTCGAACATTCTATTCTGCTTGATTTGTGAAACAGATATATAAAGCAACACTCGTCTCTCTTTTATCGAACACAATCGATTATTAGGAATTATTCGTATTTCAATTTTTAAAACTTTATTTATCTCATCGTCAAAATGGGAGAGCAAACCTGGACAAATTATATTACTACTGAATTAAATTATCATTACTTAACCTTTGTTTATTTCGTTTATAACAAATATATACTTTATACAAAAAAAACGGTTATTGATTTCTTACCACGATAATTATTACTATCGATGTATCCAAACATTCAACGTAATTACTGAACGAAACGTAAGTAAATATATATTCTAACGAAAGTAACAATCCACATTACAGTGAAAACAACTAAATTATTAATAGTTTAATATACTAAGTTCTGTTTTAAATTACATACACTTAAATTGCAATATTTATATATATTTATTTATTTATTATTTCCTTGAGATGAAATGAAGTAATACTAGGTACTCGATTGCGAACAAATTTCCGAACGCGTTACCTATTAATCATTGTACCGTAGACAATTGTCATCTGTCACATACTAACCTCAACATATAGTGTGCAAATAAAATTTGTCATCGAGTCTAATTTGTATGTAATGAAACTGTAAGTACATACCTACAAGTGTTACAATACATAAATACATATCTTCACGCTGTATCCCTAACAGGGTAGTCAGAGGACGGAGCACCCAGCGTCACGATCCTTACATACTTTTTTCGCTTCTTCAAAGATGCCAATGGGGATAAATAAAACATAACTTTGAAGAAGTATTTACAATTGACTTCAATGTATTATTTTTATGTCTAAAATAAATTCATATCAAACTTAATAATGTGATAATTACTGTAATAGATCGTTTCGTTACATTATTTGGCCTCTGCTTGTGATAGTTATTAGCCACAAACAAAACACTAGAAACATTATCTTTTTTTCTCATATTTGAATGCATTTTCACTTAAATTTTTAAATTATATACAAAACTATTGTAATGCTTATTTTTTAACGTTAAAGTCCAATAACTATATAGGGACCTTTAACTGTGGTATTTTCTTATTTATGGTTTTTTTAAACGTAACGTATTGCTCTACATCACATTTTTGAATTCGAATTCGTTATACATTATGATGGGATTCCGTGGATTTTTTTAATATTTGTCTTTTCGTAGTAGTATATATACACGCCATATTTAATTTTTCGCAAAATAACCTTATAGACCAGGTTATTTTGCGAAAAATTAAATATGGCGTGACTCGCGAGACAGACGAATTCAATGGTACCTCATACATTGAAATTAGCGGGGATTCGGCTCTGTGGGGGAACAGTGAAGATACTTTATATATAATATATATAACATACGCTGTTAAAATCTTATTCCTCTTTTTTATTTTGTGGTAGTCAAGTAAAAAATCTGCCGGAAGTCAGCTGTAGAAAATATAATTTATCACGTGTTTTATCATCATATTCGTATTATTTCAATTCTATACGTGACGTTATATGAGGCCTTAGTCATAGTTTATTCTCAGAAAATTCAGAAAAATCATATTATATTTTGTAGAAATAAGCTCCTTAAAACCTGCAAAATAAAGCCATCCATCCACTCAACACGCCATAACAACCATGAAAATATGTGCACCACGGAAACTGCCCCGTACAATACCCTGTATAACTCGATAAAATGCGAAGGCCGAGGGGTTGACAACATTTTTCCACGCAGCCCTTGTATTATGGACGCGTGAACGGGCATTATCGCCTCGAATTCTTTGCCCGTTTGTGTGTATGGTAACAGGCATGTAACTAGGGTTAAGTGTGGTAAAAGTATTCGTATTACTACTAAATAGGGTTGAAACGTATATTCGCGTTCGTAATGTGCGAAAAATTTGCAACGTTTCTACAATTAGGTAGGTTTTGTAGCTTTTACGGACACTAATTTAAACTCTAGTGTCATATATAAATTCACAATAACCTTGTCGGCTTCAGGTGACTTTCTCTTACTATTCATTAAGTTTAAGTAGTATTTTAAGTAAAGGTAATGTAGACTCATACTGTGTTACTCTTGCATTTGTTCTGAACTGTGCCGTAATATTTAGGGTTATTTAAGCAATAATTAATCAATAACTAATGGAATGAACTTACACTTGTGAAATGCTTTGGTAAGTAATAATGAAAATTAATAGACAACTAATTATAATTCAATGTCGTCACTATTATTGTTTTCAATTGACAACTTTCACAGTACGACACAATTCCTAAATAAGTAGAGGCGAAACTAGAAACAAGACGGATTTAATTGTCTCACCACTTGACTCACTATCCAATAGCTTTCTTTTGTTTTTAACATTCATTTTTATTTGCTTGTTTATGAAGATTGTGTTACAACATTTACTTAAATTTAATACATAGATACATATCTTCACGCTGTATCCCTAACGGGGTAGTCAAAGAAGATGGAACGCCAAGCTTCGCGGTCCTTACATACTTCCTTCGCCTCTCCAAATTTTTTAAATTTAATTTGCAAAGTCAAAGTGAAAATCAAATAAATTTATTCAAGTAAACCCAATAACAATGTATTTTTGAACGTTAAATCTACTTCAGTTCGGTTCAAATAGAAAACCTGGACACAGAAGAACCGTCAAGAAACTCAGTCAAGTATCATTTTTTCAACATCATTTTACAAAATAAGTACCTTACCTGCTGGGTACCTTGAGCAATGACAGCTTTCTAAGCGGCAACTTTGAGGAAGTTTATTATTTAAGATAATGTGTAGTTTTAAGTTTGTAAATATTAACATATGTACATATTTTTTGTTAATGTAAATATATTAAGTTCTTTATTTTACAAAAGATTTATTACAATACAATATTCAGAAAGCCAGTAAATGCATGTACCCAGAAGATCATTTCCAGAATATTGTTTTATCTTCAATTAAATCTTTATTTTATAGTATGATTGTATAATCAATGTACGTTTTATAACCAATCTAAATGTATTCTCTGTTAATTGAGTAACTTCTTGAGGAAGTTGTTTGTAAAAACAAACGCGATTACCCAAAAATGAAACATTTGACTTACGTAACTTAAATTAACCAATTTATCCTTGTGTATCCATACTATTGATATTGCCTTTCCTTTTAAATAGTTCTATATTTTTCCTCTTATACATAATAATTTCAAAGATCTATAAAAACGGCAAGGTGAGTACATCAATGTTTTTAAAACAATCTCTTAGTAATTCTCGTGCATTCATGCTGTAAATGGCACGTATCACTCTTTTGTGTGAAATAAAATGGAGTTAATATGCGCCGCTAATCCCCACAGCAGAAGACCGTAAGACGGCTATGAAAATATTGAAGTACACCAGCCTTGCCGTATTATACACAGCCGTCAATTGCTTAATGCAATCTTTTATATAAAACCCAAGCCATTTATATAAATACCATTAGTTAAAATTCATCGAAATACCGAACAAAACTTAGACATTTTATTTGCAATTAAATGGCCCTGAATACGACCTCGTACAATTTTGATCCGACTATATTGGATTTTGTCAGTCAGTCGCTAGGCTTTTCCTAGCACCTAGTTTCTAGCGTTACATTGTTATGCGCTACTTCTTGTGTAGATATTTTATGACCGTGAAACTGCACCTAGTCTATCGATAATTTACCTACATAAAAAAGAATAGGTAGAGATCTCTGTCGATCAGTCATTACTAATACTACATTACTTTACGTTACAAAAACGACGTATTTACGACGTCATAATTCAGCAGCGTCGTCTTCGTCTAAATTCTTCCGAGATCATCCCATATGAAAGTTTAAAAACCGATAAATATACATTTTTTAATGAATTTTAAATACATATTCACAGCTGTATTCATTATTTAAAAAAATAATAATTTACTGCATGAAATATCAATTTAAAAATAAGTCAAATTTCCTATGCGTGCTTGTCTAGACCTGATACTGATTACCTATTACTACATTGTTAGTTTCAGATATAAATTTTTATTACATGATAAATTGCATTTCATTAGAGAAAAGTATAAATTGTTTAAATAAAGATATCTCAGTTAATCCAGTGAAAAACAGTACGATTTGTTCTGAGTCATTATCAATTTAAAGAATCACGTTTATTTTTGTACTTTTAGACTATTCATTTTCCTGAGCAAGAATTCCGAGAATCTCATGGAATTGTACATTAAGTAAATGTATCGTATTAATGAAGGTACCTATGAGAGGGTCTTCAAACTTCTTAATTAAGATTGAGCAGGATGAACGACGTCTATATCTCCACATAGCTATTTATTTCGAATTTACTACGAGAAGTACTCAAATTACGAGCTTATTCTCTGGAATTGATGTGATTAACATTGAATAATTGAGTAAATTGTTGGCTTTGAATTTTTTTTTTCTGTAATAATGTAGGGCTTCGAATATCAACACTTTGAGGTAGATGTAGATTGCTGATAGGGACGTCCCCCAGGCTGCAGACGGGCTATCGGCTTCCCTTGAGTGGCCCCGTTCCCTGATAGAGCTCCGGTTACTGTTGGCCTGGTGGTACTCCCTCCTTTGTTTCCTCAATGAATCTTCCGGTTTTCCTACAAAACATGAGGATATCCTTTAATTTGGTCGTCCTCAGTTCCCTTTCCTCCAGTGTATCTGAACCTAATGTGTTGTACATAATTCCTGCATACATACTGCATTTTGCTATGAAGTGTATACTAGTTTCTTCCCTATTGCAGTGTTTGCATAGGGGGTCTGGTGTTAGTCTGAGTAGTGATAGGTGTCTGTTGAGTGTACAGTGACCCATTATGATACCTACCATTATTCTTACATTACCTTTATCCAACCTGAGGATATACTTGGCCTTTGCTTTGTCTTTTTCTTCTTTTCTAAGTTTGTCTGCATGGTTTTAATTTCTTCCATTCTTCTTTTGTTTCTTCGTTAATTATTCTGTCTATTACACTGTTTGTTACTTTGTTCGAGATTGGAAGGTATGGTTCTGGTCCTAGTATCGGTATGACCGCGCCATATCTTGTAACTCATCCGCCTTTTCATTACCTTCGTTGCCGCTATGTCCAGGGGTCCATGCTATGATAACCTTTCTTTTTTCTCCTAGCTTATTAAGGATTGCTTTACATTCCCCAACCAAGGCCTTGACTGCTGCTTGAAGGCTGCTTGACTGTCAGAGTATATTATTATATTCTCTTCGACTAAGGTCATGGAGTCTATTAGTGCTGATGCACATTCCATTATCGCGTATATTTCAGCCTGAAATACACTAGCGAACTTTCCTAATGGTTTCCATATGTTTCTTTTCCAGCTGGAAATAAAAATTCCAGCCCCTACTATTTTTGATGATTTCCTTCTAGAACCATCCGTATAACATTTGGTGGTGTCTTTATCTATGTTTAATTCCCAATCTTGCCTGGGTCCAATATGTAATCTATACTTTTTGTCAAAGATTCTTCTTTTCCTAATTAGGTCATTATTCTGTACAAGCATTCCTAGTTTATCTTCTACTTCTGTTTCTATCGTTGTGTTTCCCTTATCGAAAGGTTTACTTTTCCATTCCTCATATCTCTTCATTCTATACCATTGTTCCATGGCTTTCTTTTTAAGTTCTAAGTGCATAGGGTTAAGATTTAGGATAATTTCCAGGGAAGCGATAGGGGTACATTTTATCGCTCCTGTCATCATCATATACGCCAATCTTTGTATCTTGCTTAGCTCTTCTTTTATTTCCTTTGTTGTTCTACGCCACCAGATTAAGGCACCATATGTTATCCTAGGCCTTATGATAGCTGTGTAAATCCAGTGCACTATTCTCGGTTTTAGGCCCCATTTGTTTCCTACAGCCTTTCGGCATTGATATAATGCTACCGTTGCTTTTTTTGCTTACTTCTTTAACATGCTTTGTAAATTTCATATTGTGATCTAGCCTAATACCTAGATATTTAACTTCTTTGACTGGGTTCACTTCGAGGCCTTTAATTGTAATAGGTCTCATGTCCAGTCCTTTCCTTCTGTTAGTAAAAATAACTATTTGTGTTTTCAGAGGATTTAGGTCAAGTCCTCTTAAGTTACACCACTCTGAGACTGTCTTAATGGCCATATTTAAGACTAATCTGGTGGTCTCCAGATGCTTCTCAGTTACAAGCATCACACCATCGTCTGAGTATGCTTGCATATACACTCCCATGTCATTGATGGAGTATATTAACGAGTCTACAAGTAGGCATCACAGAATTGGCGACAGACATCCTCTTTGTGGAAAGCCTTTTTTTGCTTTAACTTTGCTTACTATATTGCCTAGTTGCGCTATAATTACTCTGTTCTTAGCTGTTATTTTTTCAAAGTTTCAGTTATGCCTTCTCTGGTCATTGCCCTTTCTATGGCTTCAAATCTTGCTTTGTCAAAAGCTCCCTCGATATCAAAGAAGCATACCAACGTGAATTCCTTGTTCATGATAGCTCTTTCCAGCCTGATAGTGAGGTTGTGTAAGGCCGTTTCCGTGGACTTACCCTCCATATACGCCTGCTGATTACTGTGTAGTTCTTCTTTACTTTTCCTTAATTTGTGTCTAATATGATGATCTATTGTTGTCTCCAAGGCTTTCAGTACAAATGAAGATAAACTGATGCATCTAAATGATTTTGTTTCTTTGTAGCATTTTTTCCCTGGTTTTGGTATAAACGCCACTTTCACTTCTCTCCACCCTTTCGGAATATAACATAGTGCTGCACTACCTCTGTACAACTTGATTAGATAATCTTTTGTTACTTTAAGTCCTTTTTGTAGTAATACTGGTATTATACCATCCGGACCTGCTGCTTTAAAGGGTGCAATATCAACACTTAGGAGGAATGTATATCTGTAATAGATAATACTTAACACGCAATATTGAAAATAAGCGTAAAAAGTTACGAATGCACCGCGGAAGAGTACAAAAGCATGAACAGCAGAACAGCTAGTTGATTATACACTCCGATAGAGCCTCACTCGAGCGCGGGCCTTCTGCCCGCGCTGAGTCACATGTTAGACACTCACTATTTCGGGCCTTCAGCCGATAGATCGCCAGCCGGTTATAATCATTTTGGGACCGGACCCCCCCCGTATAGGTTCTTGGGTACTCCCCGGACGGAGGAGTCTTCAGGTTTTGTAGACCTTTCGGGCGGAGTGCCATTCGCTGCTCCCAAAAAAAAACAGCTAGTGGGTAAATTCCATTAGAGAGGAGTCTCACATACCGTCGACGCCACATCACAAAGGTGTCACAAGCACATTCTGTTAGAAAATTCAAGAACTTACTCTTCATTCAATAAGGGTTTTAGACTTTTTTTTAGACTTTTTAGACTTTCGGCTATTCGGAGCTGGTTAGCTGACGAAGTCCTATCTCAGGTATATCTTGAGGATGCTTCGTTGAGAGGCGAAACACGTGTCGATTGGTGGTTTTTGGAGTTTGAGCGGAAAATAGCTAAAGATTTTAGGCATTCATCACATGCAATGGATTTCCACAAAGTAACACCTGAGTCTATACAATATTTAAGTATCTAGTTTGTTGTTGTATCTTTTAAAGATTCAAAAACTTTTAAAGAGACACATTGATCAGGCAAATGCCGTGAGTGGTCACGTGTTTATTTGCATATGGATACATATTTGCTTGAGTATCTACCTTCGATCACAAATATATGTGATCGAAGGTATCTACGCATGCTAAATTGCGAGTCTTTAAATGTAAATTTTGTCTTAATCTTTTAATTTTAAAGAGGATTTGCTCTAAATATTCTTTTTAAAAACTAATTGATTTACCATGAAGTTGAGCTTTTTGCTATTACGTCACGTTTTTACGTCATTATAAATAATATTATGTTATAACTGTAATTAGACTTTGTTAGTAGTTTGTTTGTGTAGTTTCAGTATACTACAGAGGAAAAAAACACCCAGCGTAATTATAACATACACATGAGTATCGAGTAAGTAGACACAACGGTTGAACTTCATACATGTATTACTACGACATATTTTATAGAATAAATTATTTGTTCACAACGCATTTATTGCGAATGGAAAACAATGGACGTGTGTAATGGACGCATATTATGTGTTCATACGCGTACACGTAACAGAATATATTAAAGCAGCTTCAATGGAATATGGATTGAAATAATTAAAAATAAATATTGCTCCATTGAAATAGGTCTTACGTTCTGTTTAAACAGAAACGTGTGAGTAATTTCGTATAGCCGTACTATGCGTTTTTGATTGTACACAATTTGTAAGTTGGATAGTTACATTAATATTATTCTCTGCTAATAATAGTAAATCTGGGGAACCAAGTATCGCTGTGTCTTTCGAGTTATACAGTGCTGTTGTCTGTTAATGTTTTTAAACTTTCACGTCTTGTACACATCTTACAATATTTACTAACGGGTCTATGTCGCGTTTATACTTTAAGGCTAATTACCTATTTTATCTCGATGTTTCGACCGGATTGCACGGAATATATAATAAAATAGGATAATTTTATATAGGAAATAGGTAATTAGCCTTAAAGTATAAACGCGACATAGACCCGTTAGTAAATATTGTAAGCTGTTGTTGTTGAGTAGCTAATATCAGTGTATGAATTTCTCATAGTGTTTCAGTACACTATGTAATGGCCCTAGAATTAAAATTTTAGTAAAAAGAAAATTGTATGTGAAAATATAATTTTTCAGGGGTAACACCTATATAATATCTCTACTTCTATACTACTATTAGACCTCTACAAAGAGAAAAAATTTATTGTTTGTTTGTAATGGATTAATCTAAAAACTACGCAACTCATTTCAAAAATTCTTTCACCTCTAGAAAGCTACAATAGCAGCGAGTAATATGGGCCGCATTTTATTTTATAAAAAATTTCTACGCCTGCGAAGCTGGGGCAGGTCGCTTGTTATAGATAAACTTAGAAATGTAATGCTATCATGTTACAAAATTTCTTTCGAGTCGTAGAATGGTTTCAGAAAAATAGGAACAAGATTGATGGTGCGAAAGGTACATTTATTTTTAACCCTTCTGCTTAAGGGCTTTGAGTTCAAACTCTGACCGCATTAAATAAGAAAATGAACCCTCATGTGTAATTTTATTGTAATAGTATTTAAATTTAGAGCAATTGCAATAATACTGGTTATTAACTGAGTTGTCGAACGTATTTCAAATATTTTATGCTAATATTTGACCGCGAAGCTTTGTGGTTTACCCCCTCTGACTACCCCGTTAGGGAAAAAGTGTAAATATATGTATGTATGTTAATATTAACTACTCCAGACAATTCCAAGAATTGTTTGACATAAATTATGCACTAAGCATGTACCGTACCGTACATATCAATCAAAGAACAAGACGATCACTTATTGACACTCCGACTCAAATACAAGTAAGAAAAGTTAATTTTCTATGACCTGGCCATGCATCGGACCCAGGTCTTTCCACTGGAAGGTGCACCGTAATCGGATGCACCAACTACGGGGGCAATTGTATCAATAATTTTTTATTATTTATCTTCTTCCGTCCTTAAGAATGATTTGTTACTCGTAGATTATTGTATGAAACTTTTAGTGTCGTATTACGAACAATAATTAATAGTACTGTAAAATTATACCCATAATACACTTGAGCTTCTTGGTGGTGGAAGTTTGTGGAATAGTATTAAGAATTAATATATAAAACATGATATAGTGGAATATTTTTTTACTTTTTTGATTCTAGAATAAACATTGTCAGTATGTATAGCTTCCTGATACTAATTATGTTTGTCTAAATTTCAATATTGGTTTCACTTCATTGCAAATTGTCTTGTATGAAACACTACGGTCGTGAATAATTAAACATATTTTATATCATTAAGCTATATCGTAAGAGTCATGAACTCTGTAAGAATAACATTGACTTTAATAGGGTAAAGTTTTTAGTAATATACGCAGGCGAAACTGGTGGAAAAACTAGTTATAGTCTAAAATCTGTAAAAGCAAAGAAATACATATGTATTGATTGAAAGATTAAGTTTACAAGCCGCATCAATCCATAATTTACCAAATTACTAAATTTATTCGAACCGTTCTCGGTAACAAATTAGGTATAAGTAAAATATTAGTTTTCCAAGAGTAAAAAAATATTTTTCTTAGTCTAACTTTACCAACCGCCTCACGTCCCTTACGTCAAAAACTTAACAAAAAATGTAATACCATGGGGCCTTCTCAAATTTGTTCTCGTCTTTCTTTTCATAATATATACGTGCAGCAAGTGTACATTATTGTAGATATAAAGTTTACACGGAAGTGGCCTGCGTTAGATTTTAATTAGGTATGGCGTTTGTTGCAAGTAATGATGTATATAAATGCGTTTAATTATGATGGTCCGAATGAGGTTGCAGTTTTTGAGTTTGTAGCATTTCAAATTGAATGGTTGCTATTAATATTAAATCGATATATCGGTGAAGACAAAACAGCTATTCTTTTTTTAAACCAATTTTTTAGTGGCTATTGACGAGATTTAGTATTACCAACAAAAAAAATTTGGAAACAGTATATTAATACGTGACGTTTTTTATTTGTGATCGAAGTAAGTGACGTGAAAACTTCGATCCCTTTTTAAGAATATTGTGCGCAAGTGATCATATACATTATAGACTTTTTGGCGGGAACGGGAGAAGTGGGGTTATCATTTTACGTAGATTTTCTATTTTTTACATATTTAGGAGTTTTTAAAGTACAAAAGTGATAGTATATTGTGTTTTAAAGTTCTGTGTAAGTGAAAAGAATGGAGTAGGTCTAAATAAACATGGGTAGTTGAAGTTCTCGCGCTCTTCTAAGAAGTCCTATAAAACTTTAGTAAAGTCTACTATCACTTCACTGGAGGAGTTTTTACGATAACGATTCTATTTATTAATACAATACGTGACATTGGCAAATGCGCTAATCTGTGCGCCATGCCATGAAGAAAGAAAAATATATATATATATAAGTACACATTATGTGTATGTAACCACCTCGGATCAAAGAGTGCCGCAGAGTAGAGATTGTCGCCAAAGACCGTATATTATAAGTTTATATTTAAATTTATGGTGGAATTTCGACCACCAGGCGACCTCTAGTACTATTGAATAAATCAATCGATAAGTGACAACCTAACACTAATAATGAAAAACTAAATCATAATAATGATAACTAATAATGAAAAACTAACTCATAAACAAACATTTTAATGAAAATTGTTGTGGAATTAATATATGACCTGAATTAACTTCTATTAAAATGGAGGAGGTAAAATAAATTCAAAGTCAGCAACAAAAACAGACGGTGTCGGTTATGTCTGGATAGAAAAAGATATTATAGAGTTTGAATTTCCAGATGTTGGTGAGCCGCCCACATACAAATCAAGAGAGTATAAGGATTAAAAATTAGATGTTTAACAGATTACAGATTTTAAACATCTACGTCCAGTAACCTTATTAACCTACTGGTCAGGTATTTTCTTTCATGCTATGAATTGTATGTAAGAGGTGTAATTCTATATGTGGTAAGTAAATAAATAAAAAATGTATGCGACTTTCATGTGAAATGAATGTCGTACCATAGGTGTTTCAATATTAATCCCAATATTAAGTTATTATTTAACTTCGTTGTAGTTAGAGAATAAAAATATATCTTAATACATACATACATATCTTCACGCTATATCCCTAACGGGGTAGTCAGAGAGGACGGCGCGCCAAGCGTCGCGGTCCTTACATACTTTTTTCGCTTCCTCAAATCTCATCATGAATGATGCTGATATACGGAGTTAGGAGATGTCTGAGGAGAACCTCACACATTTTCGCCTGGGTATGTGAGTGCTATTGACATTTCCGTCGGCTAACACTCTTGCTATTTCATCTTCATAAGTCAGCCTTGGTCTTCCTTGGTCTCTTCTATCACTCAATTTCGCTCTGTAGATTTTCTTCGTCGGTGTTTCATCACTCATTCTTTCTGTGTCCGAACCGACTAAGCATTCCGTTCTTTATTTTTACAATAACAGTGTCGTGCAACCCTGTCATACTGCGTATCTCTTCATTGCTTATTTTGTCTGGAAAGGTGACACTGCACATATTTCTCAGAGATTCCATTTCTACTGCATTTATCTTACTTTCGATTTTGGGCATATTCAGGACTCACTACCGTATAGCTTAAGTTATATATATTTCCAAATTGTAATTTTATAGCTAGCTATTATAATAATCATAATAATAGGTTTAGGTTACATGTTACTAAGCTCAATCTGACTGTATTGTTGCTTACAATTCCTTACTCCATAACACCTAAAGAAAAATTAGGAGGAAGTTCTAATCCTGGTTGAAACTAAAAAAGGAATTTTTAAGTGACAACGAAAAGCTCTTTATTACACCGGTAAAGAAACTATGTCAAGAAGCAGGAAAAAGAAGATCACGGTACAATTAAGGTAGCCTTTTCTCTGAAGTGATTTCTTTGATTTAAAAGACAACGAAATACAATACTATACTCTTTATTACACCGATAAAGAAACTATACTAAGAAACGGGAAAAACAAAATCACTGCAATTTAGGTAGCCTTTTATCTGTAGTGATTCCTTCTGGGCAAGTTTTAAACAAAGGAATATGTTGAAGGTTCACGCTAAATGACACACTACTGAAGCCCTGTTGTCCGGGCTTTAGAATAAGGCTGTTCCCTTAATGTCGTGAGTGGCGAATAAAGATGGCTTCGGAGTTGCAGTTGATCAAAGTGGAAAATCGAGTCGAAAAATGAAAATCGTCGAGAACCACCACCTCAGGAGTTTTATGAGTAAAAGATTCACATAACCCTGTCTCACCTCCAGGGACCTGAGCATCTATGTTCAGGATTCTTCTACGTCACAGAAAAAAAAAGAAAATACACAACTGACAACTGATGTTAGCTAATAAGAAAGTCAAAAGGTTTAAACGTGTAGAAAGATTGGGGTAGAAAGGGTCGCCAAAGAAGTGCAACAGCGCTAAAATGAGCTGCAGCAGAAGTAAAAGAAGGTCAAAGATGACATACAAAGATAAATAGCTCGAATGTTAACTGAAGAAAAAGTGAAAATCACTGGCATACCGCGGCGAAAATGAATAAGATGATGCGGTCTTTCTGGGTCGCGACGCTTGGCGCTTCGTCATCTCTATTTACCCCGTTTCGGATATAGCGTGAAGATGTTATACATATTCTTATAAAAGCAACGAACGTGTTTCTTTTCTTTGTATTTTTTGATAGTATTAAACATTTTAATCAGTTGTATTAAGTTAGCTTTTAATACATAATTTATTTGAAATTGGTATTACTTTCATGTTTAAGTCGAGATTGAATTCATTTTTATGAAAGAACTTTTTAAACGTTATGTTCCTAGCGACCATTAAAGTCCTGAGGTTTTATGATTTATATGGCTCTATCGGTACGTATAAAAATGAACGAAACATTCTTGCTAGGATTGCACGATACATACCTAACGGGTGAACGTTTCATGTAATACAATAAGAATATGTTTCCAATATTTTAACATTACGTCATCCCACTTATATTGTAATCAATTTTATTTTTTCATGAAAACTTATCATTGTGTTATCAAACCTTGTGTTATAATAAAGTAAACTATTTAGACCTAGATCTATTTTAGATTACTAGATCTATTTCAAAAGAAATGCGTTATCAATGGTATGCAATCTCGTGGTCGTGATCAGTTACTATTCCTAAATTTAAATTACAAAAGTCAAGTGGGTCATTTTTGGCCAAATGTGTTCGTTTTTATAATAAATTCCTCAAGAAATTACCCAATTAATGAAAAACATATTTGAACTTGTTATTAAACGCACACTGATTGGAAAAGCGTACTACAGAAGTTGCGATTTCTTTGAAGAAGAATCAATAGCAATATAACTGTTCCTTTCTGTTTAGACTGGCCCGTTGGCGCAGTGGTAATTGCATCTGCTTTCCAAGCTAGGGTCCCGGGTTCGATCCCCGGTCAGGTCAATTTAGAAAACGAACTTTTCTAAATTGACTTGGAGTCTGGGTGTTACTGGGAGCTCCCGCAGAGTTCGTTGTGTGGTACTCATAGTACAAGCTTACTGCTTAGTTTGGGGTCACACAATCTGTGTAATTGTCAGGAGTATTTATTTATTATTTATTTATTTATTTCAACAGTTACGTCTGAGGAAAATTGACAAAGACACCTACGTAATTCCATAAGTATTCCTTTGTCTCCAATTTTGGAACGGAATATATTAACCCACAAATAAGTTCTTAGGATTTTTTATTTTAAAACACAATTAAAAGCACAACTTATGTTATTTTAAACACAGTTGTACACTTGAACTATGGAATATCACACAATAAACTACGGAAGCTCCCAGTAACACTTAGGGTGGCTTGCACCAACTATTTAAACTAGATCGTCTTGAAAGGGCTTATATAAAAACATTATAAGTTTTATTACATTAATCATGTACGGACCGCGATCCTTGGCACTCTATCTACTATAACTACTCCATTGACAATAGAGCGTGAAGATATATTTTGTTTTTATTATTATACTAGCTGACAACAGCACCACCTATCAGGTCCAACTAATGCTAAGAACGATAGTGATGACCACATATTTACAGAAGAAAATTTCATCAAATACAGTCAAGCTGTTTAGGAGGAGAAGAATTACGAACATTCACGTACATCGGAATTAATAATAATAATAATACTCCAAACAATTACACACAGATTGTGTGACCCCAAACTAAGCAGTAAGCTTGTACTATGGGTACCACACAACGAACTCTGGGGGAGTTCTCAGTAACACCCAGACTCCAAGCCAATTTAGAAAAGTTCGTTTCCTAAATTGACCTGACCGGGGATCGAATCCAGGACCCTTAGCTTGGAAAGCAGATGCATATGCCACTGCACCAACGGGCCAATCTGAATTATATACCTAGTCCTGCTATACGAATGATATTAACGAATGATATAATATAAAGCTTACTCACCGTAATATTCCAACTGACAATCACAGATAACAATCAACCTTTTTATAATTTACACAATATAATAGCCTTTAAGTAGTGATTTTCTGTAGAAGTTACCAAAAATACTGTTTTATGTGAAATTTGAAGAGTGAAAGACGTATGTAAGGACCGCGACGCTTGGCGCTCCGTCCTCTCTGACTATCCCGTTAGGGATACGGCGTGAAGATATGTCTGTATGTATGAATATTCGATATTCGAAGTAGATTTCAGGTTCAATATAACTTTCGTAGGCAGTAAATCGATATTAATTCACCTCCAAACACGTGGCTACTGTAACACGATCCGGAAACACCGCCGTGGTAATCTATTTCGAAAATTCATCATTACCAAAGCTCCATGAACCCCTCTTTGTGCGAACAGGAGGTACTGTCGCGAAGGAAAATGTAATTTAAATTTCTATTTTAAAATTGTTTATACTATTGAAGGGAAATTTCTTAGTTTAATTTAATTATAATGCCTATCACAATAGCGTTAATGCAGTTTCCTGTTAATTAATATTTTTCTTTCTTTAGGGAAAAGTACTGAGATCCGTAATATTAGTAATAGACTATCTGTTATCTATTGAAATAAATCAGTATATACGTAATATCTTAACGTTAACATATTCACGAACTTTAAACTAAGTAGTGTTATCTTAAATAATAGAGTTATTCAAAGTAACAGCTTAGAAAGTTGTCATTGCTTGTGGTGCCCAGTAGACTGACAGAATTACCTCTTTGAGTAGCCAAACTGCGATTCGTTGGCGGAAGAAAATAGACACTTGTATATGCTGGTATTAGTATTCCATTTGTATTTATTGTTTTTCCTATTACAGTTCTCAAGAGTGGACAATCCCACCGCCATCATGTTTATTTTAAGAAATTGTTTGAATATATTTATTAAATGAATGTGTCTATATATACATTATACATTACAGTTGTATATTAAATAAGATTTGTCTTATTTTTATCCCATCTTCAATATTTTAAGTTATTTCTCGTAAAAATTGCTGACCTATTGCAACATGTGTTTCGCTTCTTCACACACCAAACACTCATCGAATCCAAAATTCCGACATACTCGTATAATATGAATTATTAATGGAATAATGTAGAAAAATTTAAGTCAAAGAACTGCATTATTGATTCACAAAGAAACGAAAAAAACTATCGGTAACTCGTTTGATTAAAAAATCAATTAAAAGTAATCCTATGCCAAACCGATATCAAGAATTATTTTATTAGTAGTCAGGTAACAATTATGGCTGTATTATCTACTAACATAATCTATGGTAAAAAAAGTAAACTTAAAACATTAAGCATTATTATACACAAGCATACCCAATTGAATGGTTAATTACTTTCTGCGCGGCCCCTTTTATTTTGCTCGCATTCATTATTTAAGGCATACATGTCTGTTAAATATAAAATAAAAAATATCAACACGTCTTAAGTAAATTCATTTTAATGAGATTTCGCGAACATATATACAACGGACTAATAAGATCGAAAATTTTAAATTATTATATTTAAAAACATTTAATTGAAAGCCTATATAACTTAATTCCTTGGGCCCAGAAGTAATCAATTCATTAAAAAATTATACATAATATAAAGTCATAGATAAACGGATGCTAGAAGTTTCACTAACATACTAAATCCTCGCCACTAAGTAATCTTATTCCTACTGATTTGAAAGTTATTTATAAACTAAACTAATAAAATTGCCAAAAATTATTTTGAAATGTTACTGTGGCTTTACCATTTTTTAATTTAGTGTAAATAAAGTTAAAATTGATTAATAGTACTACAAAAACCAATTAAACAATAGCTTGTACTTAATTTTCAAACCAAGTTGTACAATAGGTTGTCGAAAACCAAACCCTAATTTACTTTATGATGTAATAACTGCACTATGAGGACTTGGATCGTAAGTAAGTTACAGATTATAAAAAGGTGTATAACATGATTAGACACGATATTAATTTATCAGAATATGATAGCTAGAATTTTTTTTTATTGTAATACCAATACACTTACATTCTAATTAAAAAACAAAGTATAATACACTCCTGAATAACATATTGTTATAATATAAATATCTCTTTTAAGGTAAAACAAATGATTTATACCTAATCATAATATTGGTCTTATCGTGAAATTCACGATGTGCCTCTTAGACATTTCGCTGTCTCAAAAGTCCAAAAATACTTTATCACTTACATCCACTGACAAAAATGAACTCTCGACAGAAGGAAATAATAAGTAAGTATTCATAAAAAGTTGTTAGATGCCACAAAGTCAAAGTTCCGTTCACTACTAAAATTACAAAGCGAATATAGGCTATATATATAGCCCTCCAGAGGAAAAGACGGAATTATATGGAACATTTACCTACGAAAATTTAGCTGCGGTCATCCTCCAAGGATGTCATGAGGTTTCATGTAGAATACGTGTCTACCTGTAGTGGAGCCTTGCTGGATTGTAGCACGAATTGGGCCGACTCGCCCGGTGAAATACCACCCTCTCACAGAATATCGGCGTGAAATAACAGCATCTACTGCTGTTGTGTTTCATTCGGTGAGTGAGAGTGCCAGTGGCCCATCTCCCCTTCGCATTTCTTTTCCTAAAGGCCGTCAACGCAACCGTCACTCCCCGAACGTTACGGGCGTCCATGGGGAGCGATGATCACTTTCCACCAGGTGACTCGCTTACTCGTTTGCCCCCTCATTTATAAAAAAGAAAAAAAAAGTCTTCCAGCAATTCTCGTCCCCTCTAGCACATTTGTAGTACCTTGAGAGTGCGGA
This sequence comes from Zeuzera pyrina, assembly GCA_907165235.1. Taxonomy (NCBI): domain Eukaryota; kingdom Metazoa; phylum Arthropoda; class Insecta; order Lepidoptera; family Cossidae; genus Zeuzera; species Zeuzera pyrina. Next base: position 21,065,821 of record OU015624.1, on the reverse strand, counting down.
CCACACGGGCTGTCGCATGGAGCGGATGGCCGAAGCCTGTGAACTATGAATCCGCTCCAATCGACTATGACCCAGATGGCCCTTGTTTACTTGTAATACTAGCAAGGCTAACATAGCTTCGTTTTCTGAGCCGAGCTACATGGCTGATAGATAATTCACTTGCTTTTATATCCATACATACATACGTACATACATACATGCATATCTTCACGCTGTATCCCTAACGGGGTAGTCAAAGATGACGGACTTCTTTCGCTTCCTCAAATCTCATCATTCTCCTCACACGTTTTCGTCTAGGCTTTTGACATTTCCGTCGGCTAACACTCTGGCTATTTCAGCTAAGTCAGCCTTGGACTTTCTTGGCTTCTTTTACCACTCGCTTTTGCTCTATAGATTTTCTTGGTCAGTCTTTCATTATTCATTCTTTGTATGTGCCGGAACCATCTAAGCATTCCTTTCTTCATTTTATCCTTAATGTTAGTTGCTATTACTCGCGACTTCGTTCGTGCGTAATTTAAAAATAACTTAGCCTTTGTCCTTCCTCAGAGTTCAAGCTCTCCGTACCACATATAAATTGGTTCAGCGCTTTAGGCGTGAAAAATGAATATGTAACGGACAAATAGGAAATTCTTGCATTTATAATGTTAGTAAGTAGATAAATTTGTCATATTATATGACTAGAGATCTGCTTCGGCTTCGCACGAGTAGGCATTTTTTTTAAATAAAGTATAGCCCATGGTACTTGCTGATAATGTAACTTTCTATACGTGAAAGAATTTTTGAAATCGGTTGGGTAGTTTTTGAGTTTATCTATTACATACTAACAACCAAAGTTATTTCTATTTATTTATATAAATCTATTTAACCCTTGCTGTGTTACTGGGTTCTATGTACAAACATAAATATGGCTGCATTCAATTTGACTTCTGTAGTCGTTTCGAAAAATATCGAAAAAAATGTGCTATTTTTTAGCAGGCGCTTTTAATTTTTTTTTATATGTCTAGATTCGCTAACTAATTCGCTTTAGTTACTATATTGTTTCAAAGTGCTCCTAATAGCTCTTATAATATTAGTATAGATATAGACTAATTAATATGATGCCAAACATATTCTGTCATTTCTTCATTAGAGCCTGATTATGATATAATACCAACAGTTACGCGATAATAATCAGGACGTTAGACAGACAATACGGGCGTTATAAGACTTTATTCCTCGATAGTACTTCACACACGCCAGCGATGGGAGATAATTTAGGGCGCTAATCACAGGCTACCCGGTCTCTTTGTTGAAGGGTAAGGCTTGATTGATGATCAGGCCGCCGATGTCGGATAATCTGCAAAGTACAAAATACACACTCCAATTTTAGTGGGCTCAGTAGTAAACTGTAATTAATATTAACAAATACTATTTTTAGTTTAGGAACATTAAGCTTAATTACTAAATATTATGCGGTGTTGTATGCATTTTCCCGTGTCGGCACAGATCTGTACTCGCTAGTGAGACAAGAAAATGATTCATAATCCACCTTGCGGATGCAAAATATGGATTAGCGACGGTATAAACTAATGATCAATATATTGTCAACGATTTTCAAACCACCTAAAAGCCTCTGATCTGAATATTAATCTATGTCACCACGTAGCGCTGAGATCTTCGGGTGCCTTCCGGAGTACGAACATACTCGAAATGTAATACCACTGACTTCACGTATCTAGTCAGTAACCGCGTGAAACGTTGTTTAACCTCAGTTATTATATCATACATGGAATCACCAGTCTGGAGAGCTTCAATAATTATCCTAATCTTAACTAATATTATAAACGCAAAAGTGAGTTTGTTTGTTTGTTTGGGGGTGAAATGGGGTTGTCGTGTTCACGGCGAGTCAGAACCTATAACTCTGTAGTTAATTTTTTTCTTGTAACTATTTAACCTCTACCTGAATCGACCAACAACCAGAATTGGTTGATAAAATCAACATTAACGCGAGCAAATCCACGGGTAAAAGCTAGTAATATATGTTATGACAAATAATGATACAGTATCACATAAAACTGTGATTGTATTAAGTATGATATTGAGATATTGAGTTGTTTTTTTTTTGCTTACGATACATTAGCATTTCATTCACATAATAGCGAAACCATGGCTATTGAACAAATTAATCTAATAGGTAATAATTGATTCAAAAAGTTAGCTTTCCTTCGTGTGATAGATTTAAATCTAAGTTTTACTGTTAAACAGCTATAGATGTATTTCGAACTTCAACGAACAAGTATATTTCATAGTTTTTAAAACTACCTCTGGGTTATAAGTATAACGTAACAATTTTCGTCGTCGTCATAGTCGCGCGTCGAGTGTTAATTTGTATCGCGTTAAGCAATTGCGCGATTACGATGGAATGACGGTAAAATTACATTTGATAGACAAAATTTTTGTTCAGTGATTATTAGACAGAGGCAACACAATGATTTGTGATACCACGTGATACCAATTCTCGTTTTAACGATGAATGTCGTGTGAAATTTGAATATCGCATAGTGTATGCAGTTAAGTAAATAAGGTAGCAGACTTCAAATGTAGGTATATATTCGGAATAGCAAAAATATATTCGCAATCCAAATTCGGAAGTTGTCTTATACATACATAATTACATATATTCCTTATAAGTAGTGATGTGCTCTGCCGGCAATACTGCACAAGATGGGTATTATTAACGGAAAAATTTCCGGAATTTTGTCATTTTCCGGCAATTTTTCACTAATCTTCTCATTTCGGGCAATATTGACGGCCACGGCACATCACTACTTCTAAGTGTTTGTACGAACCTGGACCGATTATGACAAATGAAGTGTCTATCGATTTATCACGATGGTGCGCGTGTCTAAGGTTAATTAGGTCACCATGTATCTAATATTGCGGATGGTATAGACAAATTACTTTAAATGGAAAATAATATGAAACGTTACTTAAGAAATTTGAAATAAGAATATACAAAGCATCATCAAATAATTTATGTACCATCCTTACATATATATTACTGCGATTGGAAACAGAAAACTATCATTTTGTATTTATTGAAATACATCAGTACATACGAATATTAATATAATGTTTGCAAATTACTTTCAGTATTGGAGAAAATGTAATTGTTAAAACAATTACATTTAAAAAATTTAATTATTTTAAAATGTAGTTGTAAAAATATTTTGTTAGGCAAACAATTTCAATTATATAAGTTTTAATTGTAACTGTTTTAACAATGAAATTTGCCCGACATTGACTACTTATAATAACTTACTTACTTATAATAATAATTTACTTACAATATTTGTTGCGGGTGTCCATGGGCGGCGATGATCATTTTCCATTGGATGATGCGCTTGCTCGTTTGCCCCCTCTGATATAAAAAAAAAACCTGTAATAATAACTTTAATATTTACAAATTAAAAACTAAGTATTATATTCTGAGTAGTAGAGCCATGCTGCATTGGAGCACAAATTGGGCCGGCTCGTCCGGCGAAATACTACCCTCTTACAGAATATCGGCGTGAAATAACAGAATATATTGCTGGTATGTTTGGTTCGGTGAGTGAGTGCCGGTGGCCCATCACGCCCTCTCCCTCCTTTCTCTCCTTTTCCTATTTCCCTAAAGGCCGGCAATGCACCCGTTGTGGTTGTCCATGGACGGCGCTCGTCACGCTCCATCAAGTGACCCGCTTGCTCGTTTACCCCCCTTTATAAAAAAAAATCTTAAATAATAGACTTCCTCCAATTTACCACTTAGAAAGCTGTAATTACTTAAGGCGCCAATAGCAGACTGGAAACATTACCTCTTTGAATAGCCAAACTGATTGTTGGTGGAAGAAGCTGCCAGTCCGATAGTATCACGAAGCTGCTACCAATCGCTTACAAATATCAAACAACCAGTCGATTGTATTTCCATTTGGGTTTTTAGGAGTCACAGTTTTACTCGAGTAAAGTCGAGAACAAAAGCTAGTGAGTCATGTTAAACATTCTGCCTAAAGAAAAATAAAATTAACAATAACGAATTCAATCGTGAAGAAATATTAAACAATCATTGAAAAATAGAATTATTGGCTTTCAAAGTCAAGTATTAGAGGGATCATTTTTGCAAAAAACAGGCAGACGAATGTAAACACAATACTCACACATATCTTCACATTGTGTCCCTAACGGAATAGATGGAGCAATAAGCATTGCGATATCTTAAACTTTAGATTTTAATCGCGGTATGCGAGTTAGCTGCGGTAGAGCCATGCTGCATTGCAGCACGAAGTGCGCCAGCTCTCCCGGTGAAATACCTCCCTCTCACAAAATATCGGCGTGAAATAACAGCCTCTATTGCTGTTGTTTTCGTTCGGTGAGTAAGAGTGCCGGTGGCCTATCTCCCCCCTCCTCCTTTCCTTAAAAACCGGCAAGGTCCACGTGATTCCCCGAACGTCGCGGATGTCCATGAGTGGCGGTGATCACTTTCCATCAGGTGATGGATTGCTCGTTTGCCCCCTCTTTTTATATAAAAAAAAAATGACGACCTTTACGTTAGCTTCTAATTGAGCTATTTGTCCTTTATAAGTTAATTTTCGTGTTGATTAACTTTAATTACCACTAACTGTCACCCACTACACCTGTGTGATTTTCTTTATCCGTCGTTAATTCTATCTAACTTACACAAAAATGACAACAACGCATCAGATCTTCACTCTGTATCCCTTACAGCGTAGACAGAGAGAACGGAGCGCCAAGCTTCGCGGTACTTACATATTTTATTCGCCTCATAAAATATCATCATTCTCCTCACACTTACGCCTACGTATGTGAGCGCTTTTGACATTTGACATTTGTCAGTCTTTCGTCGCTATTTAGTTTTATTTATTTATTTTTGTGTTTAGATGAAAAAATAAAGAAAGGTATGCTTAGACATGGCCTAGACGGTTCGGGCGCATAGAAATAATTCTTTCTCTGTGCCTGAACCGTCTAAGCGTAACTTTCTTCATTTTTTCATCTAAACACAAAATAATAATCAAAATCGTTTCTTCAAAATTGTTATCAATCTGAAATGACTGTCATAAACATAGCCATTATAACATATTCGAGTATAATGGGAAAACTTCATTGCTTTCACACAAAGAGATGTGTTCATCAATCAAGTGGAGTTATTGTGGCTTATGTGTTGTTTAAGTATACATACAACATACATATTGAAGGTACGAATAGACAGAATGTAGCGAGGCAATGTGGAGCGATAATGTTTTTATACATAAGTACTTAGCAGTATATTACCTGTTATAACTTGAACAGGATAGTTTAAACTCTAATGCGGACTGTAATAATATTATGTCTCAGTACATGAGCGATCGAGTTTTTCTCGGCATCTTTTAACAAAAAAACAAAACAAAAAAAACTGAGTACATCGCAGGTTTCGACCCCGCGCACTTCAGGGGGTAAACCTGACCACTGAGCCACTGAGACTATTGAGATGGTATCTTTTGGGAAATTATCAATCAAAACTAATTACCAATTTTTAGTGTGTAAAAACGCAGAGAAAATGAGTTTTTCAGAATTGAAACCTACGTAACTCGATAGCTACTTATTATAAATTTCATTGAAATCGTTAGAGCCGTTTTTGAGAACGCGATTACATACTGTATATGCTGTACACAAATATTGGTCGTACAATAATAGGATGTGATAACGTATCCACATTTTACAATGTATCGTAAACATAATATTATTCTCTCGTTAGTGTAGCTCAAAATAATTAAAGTATTTAAATATTAACATTCAACGTGTTTGAAAGAGACGCTCATAAACCAAGAAATATTGTGTCATTTTTCACAAACGAAGAGTGTAATAGATTTTACCAAATAAGCGATCCATCCTTATTTGAGTCGATCTTAAAACCTTTACAAACTTCGCTTGCATTAGCGATGTATTTTTACTGTATTTAGAGATATAAAGATATTATGGGCAATCACTGATAGTATCATACTTTTACGAATCCCAGTGTAATATATGACCTATTACTGGACATAGGTAAAATAATGATAGCGAGGCTCGAGATCTACATTTTTATGACGATGTCGTGAATGTTTACATTTTAATAGAATCCATGTAAACAACTTACAGTTTCTTTAAAGTCGTACATACTCGTTTTAATACTTAATTGTCAAGCGTAACCTAGGTACTACATGCTAGGGTTACTAAGTGTTCTAGGGTTCTAAAATCACTAATTGTTACAATAAATGAAGTCGTAATAGACAGAAATTGTTTATTAATATAAATTATTAATACATTACATGCATTTAAAAGGCCGACAACGCACCCGTGATTCCCCGGACGTTGCGGGTCCCATGGGAGGCGGTGATCACTTTTCCATCAAATGACCATAAAAAACATACAATCAGCAATACCGAACAGATAATTACCTAATAATGTACACATAGTTATTACAAATGCTGTAGATTCTTCCGTAATTGGAATTAGAAAACAGCGTTAACATTCATGTAATTTATGAATTGCTTTATTTAAGATTCACAGATTTGTTTTGGTGTATGTTAAGGTTCTCCAGAGTACGATGTCTGATTCAAAAACATTAATTAATCAATTTCGGACTTACACCATCGGAATTAGTTATTGTCGATACACATTGGTGCACCTTAATACTCACTATTATCGTACATTCACAGTAATATTATACAATTAACATTTTTAGTGTTTAGTTCTCTCTTTAGATTTGAAGCTTATGGTTCAATATTAACCTTAGGTCTATTAGGTTGTAATCAACATACGTCAACATAGTGTGATTTTTTTGTGTTTCTATTTCTTACATTTGTTTGAATATTTGATGTTTCATTTTATCTGACATATTCTCGGAATCATAACTTAATACTTAGTTAATAATAGAAATATTATTTTTAAATTATATTATTTCTAGTTTTGATGTGAACTACAGTTTTATTTTTGGCTTCTACTTTCTTGAATCTCTTTATCTCTGATATGATAACGTAAGTTTTGTTCAAATATATGTACATAATATATTTCTTTCGGTGATAATTTATTCTCTCGGTGATACATTATGTATTTGCTCGCTGGGACATCTCGTGGTTACGGTATGACATTTACTAGCATATTTTTTAAATAAAATATCAGTTATTATACATCTTATTTTGCAAATTAATTGCCTCAGCTCCATAGAGTCTTCACTTCATATATCTTTTAAGAGTTACTATACGCATCATAAGACAGGAACAGGTGGGATTATTTTGGATAATGGGTACAATTTTTCTATTTTTATTAAGTCGAGACTTTTCTAATGATACTTCTGAAATAAAGTGCATAATGTTGTTTGTAACCTTAGAGACGATACATAATTAAATAAAGGGCTCACTGATTTATTTGTTTTGAAACATCTGATATCAATAACTTTAAATATTTTATTTAAAGTTTCTTGCAAACTATGGAGTTGTATTGTATTATACTATACTAATACTCCGCAAAGATTTGTTCCTATGTAAAGTGCTGTCTTTCAGCGATTTTTTGTAAAGTTTGCGATAGCATCGGCAAAGTTACAGATATCTTCTGTTGGAATTGATTGTGAATCATTTTTGTGAACTAATTGTCTATATTGGACCAAAAGAGGCCCTAAAAACGAAAATTTGTTCTACGTCTTTCCACTCTACTTTTCTTTGAATAATGCCATGTCTACGATCTTAAGGATGGTTTGCACCAACTATTAAAACTCTATTTAAGGGTTTGACATCTCACTTGCACCAACTATTAAATGGATGATGAAAGCGAGATGTCAAATCCTTAAATTGAGTTTAAATTGTTGGTGCAAGTCACCCTAAATGTTTTAATTGTGTTAATCAAACTACTAGATTTTTCATTTCTAGTTTCTTTGTTTTCAGTCAATAACTAATAATATTTAATTCTTTTATGAATAGTTTTTGTTGTAGGTATTGTTAATGATAGTTTTCTTTGTTTGATGATTCTTTGTATGATTGTTGTAGTTTTGACAGTATTGAATAACTACTTTTAAATTATCAAAATTGTGTAATTTGGGTTTACGACCAAAGTGTACCTCGTATGGTGTTTTATTTATTACGCTATGTACAGTGTTGTTGTATGCATTAGTTATATAAATTATTTTCTGATTTCGCGACAAATCGGAATCTTTTTCTAATCTATAAAACTCCTGAATTGTCCTATGTAAGCTCTTTACATCTGAATTCAATTTATGATGCTGAGGCGAAGTTATTTGATTTGTTATATTGTATGATTGAAATAATTCTAATATTAAATCGTTGTGAAAAGGCTGCTTAGCGTTGTGTACAATTTTATTTGGTGTTCCGATTACAACAAAAACTTCCGCTAAGGTATCATACACTTTTGATTTGTCAATTGACTTTATTACTGCATATTTAGAAAATTGGTCAATTATTGTTAAATACCACTGCCTTTCAATTGACAAAACATCTACATGCCAAAAATCCATCGGTTCTCTAGCTGCATCTGGAACTCCTGCTAACATTAAACGGGGATATGTATTATATTTTACTGCTTCACAAAATTCACACTTTGAAACGAACTCTTTAATTTGTTTCTGCATATGATCCCAAGAATATTTTTCTCGTAATTGCATATACATGATCTCTATTCCAGCATGCCGATTATTTTGGAGATGGCATTCCTTTATTATCTCTAACTGAAACACATTAGGCACCGTTTCATTAAAACTAAAGTAATTTATGAATTTTTTATCGTGATAAAATAGACTGTTTCTGAAAGTATTCTGGAATATCGTAATATACGGTTCCATTATTTTATCAGTTAAATTACTATCCTTATACTTATCTTGTAACTTACTTCTTACATAAATTATTTTCTGTTTCAAATTAAATATCAAGTCCTCAGTTGTTTGTTTCTTTTTTACATTTAATAATTCTATTATTAAAGTATTTAATTCGCAATTGTATCCACATTCGGTTTCTAAGGTAGACTTTATGATCTCCCAGTTAAATTTATGATCTGTTGTCGATATAATCATTGAAGCTAATCCTGCTAATTTTGCTAATAAAAGCATGACATTGTGCGGTGTGTTTCCTCCTACGAGTGCTAACCATTGCCTGGCACTATTTATAAAATGATATATTGTCCGTGAATCTCCTTCACATGATGGGACGAAACAAATTAATTTATCTGGGTCCACACTGAAACCTTGTTGCATTAGGACGTGTGTAGTACTAGGCGCAGATGGCACATAGCTAGGTTTACCATCGTTCATATTGGAAGAATGATCATTGATCAGTCATTTTACAACAATTAAAAAAAAATTATGTACAGATGTCGAGGACTTAAGGATTGGAATATTGGAGTATGTAGGAAAATCGCTTAGGTACTCACGTAAACTTTCACTTCACTGCAAATCACAGTGTCTCTTGTTATTTGACTCATTTACTTGTAAGGTTGCACTATATTGAAGACTTGAACATCACGTGAAGCCGTCACACTCGGCTATAATAGAATTAACTCGGCTATACTCAGAGTTCTAAAATCGGTTTATTTTAGCAGTCACACTTTACTAGACTGTACTCTTTTTACTATTAAATTATTCCCTTTTATGTATGCTAAAACTAGTGGTTGAATGGTTAACGTAACTCCCGCTACAGCTCTCTTTATACTGCGCTGGCCCGAGGCACTCCGCTGCGTTTTAATGACTCTTTGCTCTGAATAACTTCCCTTTCATTGTTCGTTGACCATGTTGTCACAACGAGGTGTAATCGATTCATTTTATTACCTATTGTTTCGATAACTGATTCATATGTATTATACTTATAACTTATAGTTATATTCCTATAGTTATGAGCCATTGCAAGTAGACTCACGTGCCGAATAGTGAGTTCGAAATGTCGTTAGAATATAGACATATATATACTAATATTACAAAGAAAAATTTTCTATTGTTTAAGTAGATAAAATCAAAAACTACTCAACCGATTTCAAAAATTCTTTCACCTATAAAAATCTACATTATGACAGAGTAACATAGGCTGCATTGTATTTTCAAATAAATTTCTACCAGTGCGAATCCGGTGCGAGTCGCTAGTGTATATGATAATTAATACGTACATACATACATATCTTCACGCTGTATCCCTTACGGTGTAGTTAGTACCTCTCTATAAAAGAAAAGGTTTTCATTTAGGCTTTTAGACTGTGTGTGCTATATGACCATCAGCCTGGTCAGCTATAGTCTATACCAGCCATTCCCAAAGTGGGCGATAATGCCCCCTTGTGGGCGCTGCAGGCCTGAAGGGGGGCGGTAAGAGACCCAGAAAAAAAATGGGGGCGTTGTGTAGAGGCCTGGGGGGTGATTTGTAATTTCATTTAGCTAGGAGGCATCTTAGACAATGACTGCATGAGCTCTCGACTCAGTAGACAAAATAAGTTTGGGAACCAGTGGTCTATACCAATGTATTGACTGAACGTATGAAAGGCGTTTCTGAAGGATATTTGTGGGAGGCGCAAGGTGGTTTTAGGAACGGCAGGAGTTGTACGGATCAGATTTTTGTGCTTTGCGTTATCATGAGAAGATTTTTGGCTATATGTCAGAAAGTTCTCTGTGTTTTCGTGGGTCTAGAAAAAGCAGTCGATAGAGTAGTGCGAAAGAAATTGTGGAGTCTTCTGCTTGAATAAAGCGTGGGGGGCCCTTTACTGCAGTCTGTGAGGTCATTATGTCGAGGCCACAGAGCCTGTGTGGTACATATACGAGGTGACATATCGCCCTGGTTCAAAGTCTATTCATGTGTCAGACAGGGCTATGTAATATCTGCCTAGCTGTTCGTGCTGTATTTGGACAGTTGCCTCTAGTTATTGAAAGGTAGTACGAGTGGTATGATGTGTGATAGAACTGTTTATTGTACGCTGACGATGCCGTACTTATAGTACCATCAGAAGCAGAGTAACAAATACTAGTCGCGTGCATAAAAAAAAAAGTGAAGTTAAAAGATTTAATTTGAATGTGAACAAAACTAAAGTTCTGGTGTTTGAAATGAAGCGGTACAGACGAAATGTAAGATTTGGGTAAATGGAAAATGCCTAGAAGAAGTGAGTGAAATTCATCTGGGGAGTGCGTTTTCGAGGGATGGAAGATGTGAGTTGCATATGGAGAGACGGATAATAGCTGGCAATTTAGTAAACGGTGCTCTGTCCGCATTAGTAGGCAGTGTGAATATATTTAACACTGGTAACTATATTGTACGGTAGTGAAGCCTGGATATGCTCGAAATCGAGTGAAAGTATGACAAATGCAGTAAAAATGCGATCCCTTAGAAATATTTGCAGTGTCACCATTGCGTACAGGATAAGCAATGAAGAGATACGCAGTATGACAGGGCTGCACGACAGTGTTATTGTAAAAATGAAGAAAATAATGTTTAGTTGGTTCGGGAACATGGAAAGAATGAGTGATGAGAGACTGACGAAAAAAATCTACAGAGCGAAAGGGAGTGGTAAAAGAAAGACCACAGCTGATTTATGAAGATCAAATAGCCAGAGTCTTAGCCGATGGAAATGTCAAAAGCACTCGCATACCTAGGCGAAAATCTGTGAGAAGAATGATGAGATTTGAGGAAGCTAAAAAAGTATGTAAGGACTGCAACACTTGGCGGTCTGTCTTCTCTGACTACGCTGTTAGGGATGCAACGTGAAGATATGTATTTATGTATGTAATGATTTATCCTTATATACAGAATCTTATTTTCTAATTTACTAAGGCATTACTAAAAGCTATGACACAGATGCTAATTTTATTCTTTAATTTATAAAAATTAACTTCAAAATATTTAAAAATAAATATTTTTAGAAATAAAGCGTGGATAAGTTTTTTTTATAAGTGTGTGTGTGTGTGTGTTGGGAGCAATATATTTTATTTCTTAATTTATTTTGTAAACAAATACAATGACGAAAGGAATGCTTAAATGGACTGAACGTCTGGAAAGAATGAGTTACAAACTATTGATGGAAAAAAATACATAGCGAAAGTGCACCTTGGTACTCGTAGAAATCAAAAAAACCAAGACGGAAATGTCAAAAGCGCTCGCACGCCTCATCGAGTGTGTAAGGAGAGTAATGAGATTTAAGAAGGCAAAATAAGTAAATTAGACTGCGGGTCTAATTTACTTAGCGTTCTGTTATCTTCGGCTATCTCATAAGAAATGTAGTGTAAAGATATGCAAGTATAAAGGTATGTTAACCTTTTCATGATAAGGTCTGATTGACATTAAATAGAAATCATGAAAAAAATTTGGGTATAAGGAATATTGATAATGTATATAGATTATCAATGTGTCTAAGATGTCAAATCAATATTTATTTATGCATAATTTGATATTCGTTTCCAATAGAAATTATGCGCTGAGAATCCGGAATCGATACTATTGCTTACTATACTAAGCTGCCATTATCCATTAAACTTTTTATATATTAATGTACTGGTAACAATTTTGCACTAATTTTTATGTGAAATTTGAATTTTTTTTTGTGTATTCGCCGTGTCCATTCTTCTTTTGTTAGAGAAGAGAAAGCGAATGCCATAAACATTAATTTTCGTCTTGATTTATTCCCGGTATGATACTTGCGAGACCCTCGACCATTATTTAAAGAGACAGGAGATACATATTTCATTGAAATTTATTAAAATGAAATGTTCCTCTCTCATGTAATCAGTGCGGTGACCCGGCCTTTGGGAAGAGAAAGAAATATTCGACCTCCTTTCTTCGGGCGGGCGAAAGCCTCAGGAGCGAGATATACGTCAAAGGAAAATCGTGAATAACAATGTCTTTAGAGCTGCTTTTAAAAAACGTATTCGAAGAATATTGCATGAATCAATAATTTCCTAAAAACATAACACATGGAAAACGTTATCTTGTGTCGTTGTTGAATTGATATTTTAAAGTCCAAGAATATTTAACTCCCGTTATCAGCGTTCTGTTTTAGTCTAAAAGTTAAAGTTTTATGAATTCTTTAAAGTAATTCATTAATGAAAAAAAATGTATCGCCTTGTATTGTATTTTTACTAAACATACTAAATAGGTTTAAAAGTATCCTCCCCTTTTTAAAAATAACAGGCACATTATAAGTACGTACACGTATACATACTGTATACATACTGTAATTATAATGGGATAAAAAAAGAGAAAGATCCGTCAAGCATTGCAACGCAATTTATAACTTCCTTTCGTCTCTTTTACTTTCTTCTTATATGCACCACGGACGTATATAAGGGGGATATTTAGGGGGTTTAGACCCCCTCCCCTCTCCTTCCTTTCTTAGCCTACCTTTATTTGTATACGTGCCACAAAATATTAGTACACATTTACATGATTGTTTATGTAATTACTAAAGTAGCTTACCTTTTTGCGTTGCTATACTTCCCCCATATGAATGCTATGGCTACGTCTGTGTTTTACATATTTACTCCACGATATGAACCTATTTTTGACCTTTCCTTTCTTTTTCATCATTTCTGCACTCGAATTCTGTTTTCTGTCTTTGTCCATTTCTACCACAACCATTTTTTCAATACTCATTATGTACTTATTTTCTATATTAATGAACTATAAAATCGATAGTCACGATAGCTAACATTATATTGCTATTTGTAAATAATTATATCTCATCATAAAACCATTAAAAAGTAGGTAAGTTAAATTAGCTTTCACCACTAAATAATTTTTAATTCATGTGTAAATCGAAGATACGAATACATAAGGAGAACGGCGAATAACATTGGACAATAAAGACTCTTTAGAAATTCTCTAGAAGTTACAGACATATTACAAGTATCACAAAAGCTTCTGATTTATCAGATAAATCACATTCTATTAACAAAACTCTTTTTATATCAAAATGTAATACGTACCGTGCAAGTATTGCATGTTGTAGGATTTCTAAAATACAATGCAGTTTGTAGTCTTATCTAAGAATGATATTACTGAAAGCTTTATCGACAGACTGTGAAACTGCTCTAAGCTCTCGTTCATATTCAGTAGCTTTCTTGTTTATTTATTCGAGTTTATACAGTACGATCAGTTTGTACTAGTAAAGTGTTGCGTGTGTCCAAAGAATCTAATTAGTATTATAAATTATACGTCTGCACATTAGATACTAATAAAATCTATGTTAAAAAAAATATTACAATTTGTACTTGGAATACGACAAAAATTTATATCTTCTGAATGCACGCATACAGAGTCCGAATCTTAAAATATTTATATAGGTTATCTATATCTGTACATCTATAAATATAAATAAAAATGAAGTACCTGTCTGTGATTTCGAAATGAAGATTTTTTTTAAGCTTATATGGTTATTTGGACATAGCCGAAATCCGAACACACCTTTTTAAGTTTTTGTCTGTCTGTCTGTTTATTGATCGATCTTCACGTGAGTTTAATTGGAAAATAGAGGACTTTCCACAGAGTAATATATAAACTTTCTATATTATAACAATACCATATTTAACGTGGGTGAAACAACGAGGCACAGTTAGTACATAAATATAATGTTTTCGGAATAAATATCTGGTATATATTTATTTTCCTTCTCTTCTAGATCAGCATATTTTGCTTTTTTTTCGCTAAAAAGCATGCATTGGTATTTAACTGTGCATTCACTTAAGTTCTAAGTCCTTCAAGTCCATAAACTAACAGTAATATCAGGAAATCATGAACTAGACTTTTTCCAAATTGGTCGGTATGTTCTTTGTTTGTAGTATAGTAATACATAGACGGTAGAAATATTATACCTTAGAAACACTATGTAATACTTCAAAGACAAATAATATTATCAGGAACATAAACGATATTCATATCTCACAAGAGATCGATTACCTCGTTAAAATTCTGATATTGGATCCTAAATTCCAACACATGTACTAATTTTTGTATTACACTTATTATTTGGTAAGTAATATACTAAACTACAGACATTTGCATCAAAAAATTCAGCACACTACGAACTGGGGGAGACCCCAGACTATAAGAAAATGGAATAGTTTGTTACGTAAATTGTACTGACCAGGAAAGAACTTCAGTCATTTGTTTTGGTAATCTATTTCTAACCACCGAGCCAACGAAGTAAATATTTACAGTAAATAATTTTGCATACATTCAGTTGTTACAATGTGTATGGTGTTAGAACAAACGAACGAACGTCTTCCAATGAGTCGTATGATCAGTGCAAGGTGGCTGGCAATTGTTGTATGAGAGAGCCGGAAAATCAGGCTCAGTAGCGTACATTGGAAGAGACCAAATTCCAGCAGTGGACGCGCTGATGATAATGCCTTTGCGGATGACGTCATATTGATGTTCAATGGTGATACAGCCCTAGAGATCCAGACAGAAGAGCCAACGCCACCCTCTCTCGTGTCTGGAAGTGCGGTGTCATGAATAGATTAAAGTTCGCACTACACAAGAGCCACATGATTACAATAACGACGAAATTAAAATATGACACACCACTCCTGAGTATGGGCGGGGTGGCGGTTAAAGTCAGCACTGAGATGAAAATTTTGGGACTAATTATAGACAAGTTAACTTTTAGACCCCATACATCCAGTGTCTGCAAAAAGGCAATAAACATCTACAAACGGGTATTCAGGGTTGCTAAGGCGAGGGCTCCACCTCGAGGTCAGTGGTGGAGCCATTCATTACGTACGTGGCGTGCATCTGAGCTTCGGCGGTTGAATATAAGGGGCTTCTTAAGCAATTGGCAAAACAGTACAAAGAGCATTTAAGCAAAAGATATGCAAATCACACCGTACAGTGTCCTTCGACTCGATACCACATCGTTAAACCGAAACCACTTGACCTCAAACATTGCTTAGACATTAGATTTCATGCAAGTTTAGTGCAGGTTATTCCCGTGGTCCTGGTTTTACTTTTAAATATACTTTGTGATAAGATTTATTTGAGTGAAATATTTTTAATGTAAAGTCAATGTGGGATAATAACTATTTGACTGTTATAATAATTATCTTGCGGCATTACATAATATAGTTCGCAATAATTAATAATCAGATGATTTCTCTCTTAAAATTTTTATCTTAGAAAATTATTGGAAGATTCTACAACTAGAAATGACACCGTAAACTAATAATACAGCAATAATTATAATGTTTTTAATAACTGAATATAGAGGAAGCTGGAAACCACAATCTATGCTGTGGTTAATACAAAACTCCGAATTCAACGAAATGCATACAAAACAGGCAGGATTCTAAAGTTAATGGTACAAATTTAAATGTAACACTGACACCGGTTTTAGGGGTCGTCTAATAAATTAAGACAATTTAATCCCCTAGCAATACAAATCGCTCGTCTAATTTATTTCGCAAGTTGAATTCAGCAGGATTTGCGAACTCCTCGCGTGAACGTAACTCGGATGTACTCGTACAATCAACGTTAATGGATATGGCAAAATGAAGATGTAAAGTAACCTTTAAACTAGATCCAATTTCCCCTAAATCTTTACAGTTCCGGTAGACTGGTCTTTTTCACTGGTGCGCGGCAGTTGTTACATGTAACTTTGAAATCGGTAGTCCAGAGTTCGATTCTTTTGAGCTTAATTGCATAACTTCCACAGATTGGGATAAACATAGTATTGCTTATATTGTATAGTTTCAGGAGTTACCTTGCGAAAATCCATTTCATGTGATGAATTCTAATAATGTTTAGTTATCTTTAGCCCAAAATTACAAAACCACCCATCGACATATGTTTTGCTTCTTAACGAAGCATACTCAGAATATTCCAGAGATCAGACTCGGTTGGCTAACCAGCATGGTAGCATTAAATAGCTAAGGTAAGCTTAATGCACCTTGAGGTCGCTAAAAATTATAAAAATTCATCACATAAGTACTGTGTATATTCGTTGGGAAATGAGATCATTGGTTCTTGATATCCGTAAGATTTGATTTACGAATCAAAAGTATTTTGAATCTGTAGGCTAATTAACAATTTACTTTGGACTGGAAACAAACTCCAATTTGACAGTACACACTCATTGAACAAATCAGTCGCAAAATCCGATCCATTAATAAATTCGATTAGATTCGATCTGATTCATTAATAAACTTCGTGTCCATTTTTAGACCGATAGGAATCATGTAATGACCTCTTTAAATGTATCATACTTGTATAATGTATGAATGAATGCATGTGTATGAAAGGT
This sequence comes from Zeuzera pyrina, assembly GCA_907165235.1. Classification (NCBI taxonomy): domain Eukaryota; kingdom Metazoa; phylum Arthropoda; class Insecta; order Lepidoptera; family Cossidae; genus Zeuzera; species Zeuzera pyrina. The sequence continues at coordinate 21,048,565 of OU015624.1, read as the reverse complement.
GATAGACCCATGCTGCATTGCAGCACTAATAGGGCCGGCTCGCCCGATGAAATACCACCCTCTCACAGAATATCGGTGTGAAATAACAACATCTATTGCTGTTGTGTTTCGTTCGGTGAGTGAGAGTGCCGGTGGCCCATCAAACCCTTCCCCTTATGGATTCCGGATGTTGCGGGTGTCCATGTGCGGCGGTTGGTTACTCTCCGTGAGGTGACCCGTTTGCTCGTTTCATCGTTTGTCGTCTTTTAAAAAAAAAATCATAATTTGACTAAAGATGGATTTCGTCGAAGAACTGGGTTATAATCGCGTTAATTTAATAGATTAACAAAAGTTCATTCATTCAATCATTGGAAAAACATGTTATGATATAATTTAATCAATGAATCCAAAATGTGAAATCGGTATTTACAAATAGTTTATTATTAGATCAGATTAGGGAGTCTGTAAACGTCTTCTACTGTTTTGCAATGGTTGTATAGTTTCTGGTATTTTAACATTACGCCATTTGGTTAAATTCATTAATACTGATATGTGTGAAAATCATTCTCTTTTTATATTTTTATTCAAAAGTTAACATTTTTTTCTTTATTCTTTCTTTAATAAAATACTAATCGAATTTATGTCTTTCTGTTTCAGTTTTCTGAGAACATGTGCAACAGAAAAAATATATCCGCTATTATATTAAACGAGCAATATTTGTATATGTATTTGATATCGCTTTCTCGAAAACAGCTCGAAAACGGCGACGGTTGAGCGGGGCGAGCAATCGATCTATTTAGGTCTCAATTATGGGAAAAATCGTTTTCTCCGTCTTTCGCACCCTTAAAATTTCTAAGCTCTAAACTTCTAAACTTTTTTAATTTTTTTACCTTCTGAATAGCACAGCGGCTAGTGTAGGTTTCCCATGCCGAAGTGCGCGGGTTCAAATCCTGCAATGTGATCAGACTTTGTTTGTAAGACACCGAGTAAAAGTTGGTCGCCTAGGTACTGTTTTAAAATATATGAAAAAATATATTACACCTCTTTCGGTGAACACCCAAATGAAGGGTCTCTTGAATAAAAAAAGTAACTTATGGATCTCACAGTAATTATATAGATACCTAGTTTAATAAAATTGATTGAGGCGTTTAGTATGCGGGTGGTAAAAAGACACATACACTCCAACAACCAATCATATACTCATTGTCAAAATGGCTGCCGAACAACAGCGTCTTCCAACCCAAAAACTTAAATTAGAAATTAGATTCGACTCCTATACATGACAAAAAAACAATGTTGTTGCTTTCTATAAATTATTATTACTTAGCGCTATTGATTGTATTAATCATTGAAGAATAGGTAATGCCAAGAACCCCCTAAAGCTTTGTGAAGTTGAAACAAATATATTTATTTAAAACTACAAAAGCTACAAAGTAGCGCGAGGCTTCTAAGCTTACACGTTGGAGCCGCTTGAATCGTTTGAGCTCCATTCTTTAACAAAGTTTCTATTACATTCTTTATACTAAGCTAATAGAACATTATGTAAATGTCCTTCTCTTTGAAAGATTAAATTACTCAGAGTTATTTTATTGTGTAAGGAAACGTTAGAAACTTTGTTGTTTGTCATTATTAATTTTAACTGCCACTTATATTTATTCCTGTTTATTAGATTCTGAAAATGTTTAAATGACGTGACAAATTCAATGGAAATCAACATGACATTACAATTGTTAGATAAAATAACTAGGCCATTGCCTAAAAAAATAGTGAAATATTAAGATTATATCTGCTGCGCCTTCATGTTATTAAAACTTTTATTAGTTTCATGTCTTTTTTAGGCCTGGCGACTGGTTAATTAGTCGCTGGTTAACCAGTCGCCAGTCTTAAACTACTCATGCTCACCTACTGGATAAATAGTGACATTCATATCGTGTATTGTCGAGTTTCAAAAAGTTCTAAAGCAACATTGAATGTATATATTTATTTAATCATTTAATCTCTCTGGCTCGATTTAATGACATTCATTAAACCGAGAGTAATAATTGCACGACTTCCATTAGCTGAAAATAGTTTTGGAAATAATATTAACTCTAGTCATTCCATTGTAAAAATGTATGTATATTTAACGTTCACCGAGGATTCATGTCAAATTGATATTAATTTTCAAGTCTCATAAAGGTAGCTTCCGTGTCGGTTCCCGGAGCGCGACTAGCGAGTTATCCGCATAACAGGTCATGTTGTCCCCCGGAATAGCTCACCTATTACCCAGTCATAGTCAATGTTCTACAGGAGCGGCCAGGAAACAGATCCTTGCGTAACACCGCACGACATTCTCCACCGGCGCTGATGCCGTTGCCGTCCAGGGTGTGTACCTTTATGAATGAATGAATCTTTAATAATATGAATCTTTAGTCGCGATCGGATCCGATTATTCGCCTCAAGTATGCAATGGAGGCACCAGATGAAACCACAGTGCAACCCTGATACAAGCCCATGGCAGGGTGTTAAACGCATTGGCAATATCAAGTGAGACAGCCGTCAATACCCCACGTGGCTCGCCACGACCTCCTCCAAAAGGGATCTGAAGCACTGTATTGCGTCAATCGTTGGCCGGCCCCTTCGAAAGCTTTCGCATCTTCCTGATAGTGCCCGCGTAGTGAAATACAAATCTTTTCCTGTCTACTTGAATGAGCCTATATTAGTCCCATGTTGGACATACTAATATAGGCTGTTACAGTACAACCACAGACCAAAAAGTCAATAGATGACTTTTTTTTTAATTTTATATTGAAAATAAAACGTGCCAAAATATTGCGGGGCGTGGGACGGCGGTGTGGTAACGGTGACGGTGATTGGTCATATCTAGATTGAACATTGAATATTCGATACTAAAAAGGCGGAGAGCTGCGGGTGTCGTTGTTTAAGTAATATAAGCTATAGGCAATCAGAGGTGCCTATGGCTTATTGGCAAATGAATCCTCTAGTCTAGAGCTTACTGACCTATGTGTACAATACGGTATAAATTCGGAAATATTGCATATTGCAGCAATATTACTCAGTTTATTAAGCTCCAACGGAAAAAAGTGGCGCTAAAGTTTGAAGCTGTTATTTGTCTGTTTGTGTGTCTGCCGATGTATTTATGACATCATAGCTCTAGATGAAACGACTTACATGTGTCTTTTTTGTTTTCAACTACAGTTTTCGTGAATTTTCTTGGCTATGTTTGGTGGAAATCGGCCCAGCCATTCCCAGAATACAGTTCTAAATACAAAGGAGTCTTATGCCCGATTTCACTAACACTAACTCGTCACATAACTACGTAACACCTAGATTAAAGGGTTTCCTAAATTGGTCTTAAGGATAGTTAGGTGCAAGTAAATGTCCTTAGGGGCCTCCCGACATATTTATTATTTTAACACAGATAAAAATGTGAAATGTAATTGTTTGTCGCTTTTTGAGAGTATCTGCTTAGATATTTTCTAGTATCAGCTATTTTTAAACAGTTCAAAATTTGGTTTACTTTCATAATATGAATCTTCGTTATACTATTAAATCATTTACCTCAATTACTGCGTTTTAAATTCGTATGAAAAGGACTATATTCATTCAGATGGTATGCTCTCCTTTTTCGTTTTCCACTTAATTATAATACTATAATCACCTGCTACTGTATCAAATATGAAAATTATTTGAGTAATTGAGGCATGAAAGTGGAACGAGCGAGGAAAAAGCAATATGGATAGTTAGTATTTAGGCCCCATTGTAATAAATACGGTTATTCCAAATTGATTCGTTTTAGTAAATTAGCTTTTTGTATTGTAACATTTATTATAGATTTCACAATATAAAGACAAATTAAAATGAAAAAAAAAGTAATGATAATAGAAGTCGAAACGATGTGCTGCTAATAAAAGATTAAGCGAAATTATTACGCAAAAAAAATATTAATATCACTTTAATTTGATACAATTTCGTATTACATTTAGAATAAGATATAGAGAACAAGGACTTAAAACAAGTAATGTTTTCTAACAATAATATTTACTAATCAAGTGCCTTGTATACATTAAAGATTACGGCAGTAAAATTCGGAATTCAGAGCAATTCCGAACTTTCAAAACTTTTTTTTTTTTCAAAAATTGATGAGGATATTTAAAAAAACGAATTTCTTGAATTTAGGTATTTAGTGCAATTTCTATTGACCATGGATTTACTATTCATTCCGGTGTTCCCTTATAAAAATGTTTTTTTTTAATGTAATTTCTTAAGGCTTAGGCAACTAGCCTATGCCTGCCGATTCCTTAATAATAACTAGAATGCTATGGTTATAAATAAATTATGTCATCGCATTGTATTGTCATAATTTGCGTCAGACACTGTTCATTCAAATACTTCTTTCTGTCCTTTTAAATCCCTGTATCTTTTATCTCTCCCGTAAAATTTCAGCGTTACATGTTTATTCATACTTTCCAATTATTCCCCACTTACACACACCTTTAATGAAAAATACACTACCGCTTTTGTACTTTAAAATTCCTGGAAGCACCAAAAACAGGAAATCTAAATACTTCAATTTTTCTGTTCCAAGCCAAAAATTCCCAAGAAAAAGTCCTGACTTCATCAAAGTGTCATATATGTATATGTGAAATGTTTGAGTATTATTATTATCTAATATGTCAAATTGATAATCATTTTCGAAATTTTCAGTAAACGGAAATTGCGCTATTATGCCTTGGTAGTAAATTTTCAAACTTGATCGATTCTTGAAATAATATATTGTGTGACGTGTCTAGTAATTATATGGCGGTATAAAAACTGCTATGTTTGAATACTACGTGTTCATCAGTCGGCCCGGGGTCGTCATTAATCAGACGTTTTTGCCTTGTCTAAGCCAATGTGGGGGCTCGAACGCTCTAGATAAATTCCGACGAATTACTACGACATGGTTTACGTTACTGTATCCTCAGGGCGTGTAAAAAAACAGGTACTCAAGTGAGAAGAAGTTTTGGAGAAGAAAATTGGCACAATCGTTTTAATGAACGTTAAAACGATTGTGCCAATTTTCTTCCTTTTCGCCGTTTTACACTATGTGCGTATGCGGTAAGCCATTGACTTCTTCTCGTATTGTTTTTAGCATTTCTTTAAGAGAATAAAGCTTTAACTATTCATAAAAAAAAAAAAATTTACACAAAAAAATTTTTCGTCGTGGGACAGCTGGGAGATGTGAAACATCGAAACTATTTTGTATAAAAAATATGCATGAAAGGATGGTTTATTAAAACAAATAAATATGGCATAATCAAAAATAAAATATTCAGTTTTTTTTAAATAAAAACATTAGTGTTAATTTATTTTAAAAAGCATAGGGGCGTGTTCCTAAGTGAATAACAACACCGCGTACGCTATCAGTACTTGAGCTCAGTACAAGCGTGTGGCGACGCGTCGCCCCGCGCCATAAGTCGATCTGACCCACCGCATAAGATGTTTCACGTCAAAAAATATAACGAAAATCATAAGTATTATTCATACACACTTATCCTTAAGCTGTATCCCTGACGGGGTAGTAAGAGAAGACGGAGCGTTAAGTATCACAGCCTTTCATACTTCTTACACAAGTCTTATTATGATGTGTAGAATTAAATATTCTCGGATAATGAATGAGTTGAGAGGGTGAGGCAGAACTATTGAAATAATGTTGAGAATCGAAACAAAATGTGAGCCTTTAATATTTAGACAACGAAAAATGTGTTTTAAAATATTTTGGTTAATTTAGAGAAAAAGACAAAGTTAATAAAAAATGTTTTTCAGTTCATATTTCCAAAAAAAAAACCAAACCAAAAAAATAAATAGAAACTTCAAAATAACTTTTTTTCGGCAGTTATATTATGATTTTACTAGCGACCCGCCCCGGCTTTCCCCGAGCGGGATGTTGAATATTTGGAACACACCGATTTTTTTGATTGAGATTGCGTGGGTTTTCCAAAAAATTTCTTTGTTATAACACCCACTAATTACAAACACAATAAAAAAGAAATCAGCCAAATCGGACGAGCCGTTCTCAAATGATGTTCCCGTCATATATGTGGCAATTAATTTTTATTTATATAGATTTCTCAATACTCTCAGTAGATATAACATCATTATTCGTGAGTTAGGGTTTTGAGTTCATACAAATGTCACATAGAAAAAATTAATTTCCATTTTCCCCACTTTCTGGGCAACTTTTCCAATTTTTTTTCTATAAAAATCTTACTCAGACTATTACGAACAAGTAAAAAAAATTTCGCCAAATCGGTTCAGCCGTTCTCGAATTTTGCGCTTAGCAATTGCAACGAACAAAATTTCGTTTTTATTTATGTCGATTAAGTAGAGCATTTATGTAAATTCTTTTCAATAAAGCATTTAGATGAGTATTTTTCCTTTATGCATGTTTTCTTCTGACGTTTTAGCTGCAGTAGAAGTGTACAATTTTTATCGTCAAAGCGATATCTCACCATACGGTATTTCGGATAACCTGGTCTTAAGTTTAGAAATGTACCATTGTATAAATACCTGTAATACGGAATCCTCTACCTACCTCTCTATCTCTAGCCGAACTCTTACTTAACTATTTTTTTTTTGCAAAAGAAAAATCAACCAGAAAAATATAAATCAAAGAAGGTAAACCAGCACGCATCGTCAAAAAACGGATGTATGTGGCCATACCCGCTTATTCACACGATAAAATTTAGGATATTAGCGATCCACGGTTGCGAGTGGCATGTGCTTTCTTAGCCTCGATATTGTAAATGTTAATGGGCCCCAGTCCACTTACCCTAAGATAGACTGTTTGCTCATTTATCTTCCCAGTAGTAGGAAATAAAATCAAGTCTGAGTGTTACATTAATGATATTTGTTGAGTCTTATGTTATGACCTATGCAGAACCTATTTAAACACATGAATCATGGCGTTATATGCTTTTTCACAATTCAACAGAAAAAAGTCAAAACAAAAACAATGCTAACTGACAATATATTGTTAAAAATACCTACAAAAGAAATACTTAAAAATTTAATAAGCACCTGTCCAATAAAATGTAGCAAACCTAGCACTTACGCGTGTCCAGACCGTACGAGATACATAAATTCAAGGTCACGCGGGTGTTTCCTTTTCTGAATTATATTTTCTCTGAAGAAACTTCCTAAAAACTTTTTTAAATTACCTCGAAGTTTGCGTGTAACGTGTATACTCTTCAAGTTTATGTGCAGCGCCTTTAGTAGGTACAAACTTACTATTAGTTTTGATTTAGGGTCACACAAAAACGGTGTTTGTCAAAAAATTTCATTATTTTTTCAAAATTACGTATCTTAAATACACATACATACACATCTTCACGCCGCATCCCTAACGGGGTAGTCAGAGTGGACGGAGCGCCAAGCGTCGCGGTCCTTACATACTTCTTTTGCTTCCTCAAATCTCATCATTCTCCTCACACATTTTCACCTAAACATGCGAGTGCTTTTGACATTTCCGTCGGCTAATACTCTAGTTATTTGATCTTAAATGGAAAACTAAATTTATGTAAGACTACCGATGAGTCAGATCATCTGGTCTGGATCCGAAATGTCTGAAACGAAAAATACGCTGCGTGGCCTACTGCGTAAGCGTTAAAGTGCATGTGAATAGGTGTGGATTCTCGAACCTCAGCTGAGTAGAACATAGTGATGTTTTCAAACATTCAATCTAGTATCACAAAAATATCGTTGCTCTCAAACTAGGTCCGGTAAACACTGGTCTTAGGTCTTATAAATTCTCAGAAAGTTAAAGAAATTAGAACTATGTACTATCGCGGAAAGGGAATGTTTAGCAGGTTGGCCGTCACCTTAAATTAGCCGTATTATACAATCACGAGATATAACGATTGATGACGATTAGAAAGACATGAATTGCAGACGATGAGATGGCAGCTCAAATTTTGAAATTCAAATTTGTATTATTATATTATATTTAATAATATTTATATTATACAGGGTGTATATGAAAACGGGACAGTTACTTTAATGGATGAAAGGGCATAACTTTAGTATATAGTTACAAAAAGAATTATCGAAAAAAACGTATCCGTTTAAGAGTTATGACCGGTTTAATTTTCAAGTGTTATCCCCACCATTTCTCGTAAAATTGGGTTGATCGTGTACAGTTACAGATTTTAAATCTGACGTTTTTTTTATTTTGTAATAATTTCATCCGTTACTGAAATACAGCCTGAAAACCATTTTCGAAAATAATTCTGTCCAGTCTGCGAGTGGTAACAGGCTGTATTTCAGTAACGGATGAAATTATTACAAAATAAAAAAAAACGTAAGATTTAAAATCTGTAACTGTACACGATCAACCCAATTTTACGAGAAATGGTGGGGATAACACTTGAAAATTAAAACGGTCATAACTATTAAACAGATACGTTTTTTTCGATAATTCTTTTTGTAACTACATACTAAAGTTATGCCCTTTCATCCATTAAAGTAACTGTCCCGTTTTCATATACACCCTGTATATAATAAATTGATCGTTGCTATTCGTATAGGTACTATAAATAGTAAATACATGCGTCTGCTGTCGCACACAGTCGCACAGCATACTCTGTACACGTTGACTGTATACAAGTATACACCTACATGATTTCAAAGTGAAAGGTGCGCAAGGTACGTTGCGCAGAAAACGCAGCGCTTTTATTTAACGCTTGTATAAATTTTACTCCTCATAAAATTTCCATACCGAGGGCCTTATATGAAAATCGATTCTTAAGGAGTAAAGTCCAAAAATATTGTCTGATTATATTGAGTAGTTGAACAATGACTTGTTGCTTACGCGAGTCATTGCAACTACAAATTCCAACCGGATTGGGCTTCTTTATTCCCATTGCAAGAATAGTAGGATACACTCAGATTAACATTGTATTCGTTTTTATAACAGACTTCAAAAAAAGGAGGAGGTTCTCAATTCGACTGTATGTGGTTTTTTTTTCTTATATGTTTGTTACCTCATAATTCCGTCATATATTAACCGATTTGGAAAATTCTTTTTTAGTTTGGTAGGTAATACTTGAGGTAGTACCATTTAAATTTCACCGGTATTAAAGCTTGGACTTCGAAGATACATTAAATAACGAGAACTGATAACTTACATATGCTCTTCGCTGTTCTCAGCTTTTTAAATTTCAAACGCTTTTAAAATCTGTAGACAATATTCTAAAAAATACATTATCAAAAATATTAAATTGCTCCTTTGTTGATGACAGGGTCTGGAATCAAGCCTCGCTTCCCATCTGTTATGGAGGCCTGGGCATACGCAAAATCTCGAGTGTGTCACTGCCAGCTTTTCTTTCGTCAGCCTACAGCACGGAAAACCTTTTCCTATCTGTTATTCGCCCTTCCTTAGGATCGGTTGAGGTGCCGTGCTTGACTGATGCTCGAAATGCTTGGTTAAGTGTTTGTCCGAGTACTAACCTGCCTACCTCGACCTTTTCTCAAAAACACTGGGATGAGCCTCTATGCAAAAATGTTCATTTACAACTTTTAGATTCTTGTAGTACCGAAAAAGATCGGTCTCGCCTCCTAGCTGTTTCTGAGAAGGAGTCAGGACACTGGTTGAAGGTAATACCTTCAAAAAACTTAGGAACCTTAATCGACAATACCACGCTTTCTCTCATAGTATCCCTTCGTCTGGGGGCCAGGACTAACCTTCTTCACCGTTGCCGCTGTGGTGATCTCGTCGATGTACTAGGTCACCACGGTTTATCCTGTTTACGTAGTGCGGGCCGCATGTCACGACATGCTGCCTTGAATGACGTCATTCGGCGGGCTCTTGTCGCCGCTGGCGTTCCTGCAGTCTTAGAGCCTGTAGGTATTGTGCGCAGCGACGGCAGGAGACCGGATGGTTTGACGCTCATTCCTTGGAAACTTGGAAGATCGCTGGTGTGGGATGCCACTTGTGTCGATACACTTGCTGTTTCCCATGTGCCGGCGACTTCCAAGTCAGCAGGTGCCGCGGCCAGCACTGCCGAGAACTTGAAGTGGCGTAAGTATGCGACTCTCTCTGAGAGTTTCATATTTACGCCCTTTGCAGTCGAAACTTTGGGACCCTGGGGCCCCGAAGCCCATCGACTGGTTTCTGATATTTGTAAGAGACTGGTCGAGGCTTCGGGAGACCGCCGGGCTGGCAGCTTCTTCCGCCAACGAATCAGTTTGGCTATTCAAAGAGGCAATGCTGCCAGTCTGCTAGGTACCTTGAGCAATGACAGCTTTCTAAGCGGCAACTTTGAGGAAGTTTATTATTTAAGATAATGTGTAGTTTTAAGTTTGTAAATATTAACATATATAACGAGAACTGATTATAAACTTTATTTATTTTGATGATTCTCTTGTCAATCGTTACGTTCCGGAATTAGAAAGAAATTAATTGCAGACCTGCCCTAGATATGTATTTAGGTCAAGATCACTAAAAAGGGAGAAATAAAATTTTTTTATGAAAAAAATTAATCCGCCTTCAAAAAAAAACACTGAAAAGTAAAAAAAACTATCGTTTACTAATCGAAACTCAAATACAATTAAAATAACTTTATAAATACGATACACATACCTATATAATTAAATTTGACAGTTATTGAAGTCAAATTACTACGACAAATTATAAGGGTTCCAAGTAAGCATCCATAAATTGCAGTTGATTTTTATTTACTGTTCTTTGGCACATGTAGTTCTTCGATCCTCGTCATTCGTGTTAGTTCGGCATACAAAGATTACCGATCGGTATCTCGTACGTTTATCTATCAATTTTGAATTTAGAAATGACAAAGACATCAATAGAAACTTCAATTTGGTGACTTTGTCGAGTCGATAAAACACTCTATTACACGGCAAATTCAAAGGTTTTTTTAAACTGCTAAATATTCACTTTCCGCGATAGTATCTATTAATCGACCTCGTATATTGAATGATTTTTTTCTTTGTTTTCAGGATACTTCTGGCACATCACGGACTTTCACTATGACCCACTATACACACCTCAAGGCGACACTAGAAGACGTAGGTATAGAATGAATATTCATTTTTCTAAAGATTAGGAAGAGTAAACATTGTTTGACGACACAAATTAAATTTGTTTTCTTAAGGTTATGTGATAAATACGTAAGTCGTTTTGTTATTTCTGCCCAAAATCTCAAACTTGTTCATCGATATGGTTGTCTCGTCTTAACAAAGCATCTGCAGGATAGGGTTTGAAAATTTTGGCATACTCATCAGCCGCCATTTTAATTTTGTCGATAATGACGGCGCGCGATGTGTAACCTACATATCGGCGACTAACAAAACAACACACATCGATGTACAAACTAACATTACTAAGGCGTACGTTCTGAAGCGTCACGTTACAAAGTTATTTGTATGAAAAGATCGATGTCTGAGAAATTAATAACCATGAAAAAAATAACGGAATGAATTAGATTAAAATAGTTATTTTTGGTTCTTAAAAGCACACCACACTGCCAGGCCAGAAGAATTTAGGCCTGGCAGGCCTTTATCTCTTCGGTGTGATACTCAACGACATACATTACAATAAGGTTAAAGAAAATATGTGTCCGCTTGGAATATAATAATACTTACAGTAAAAATTTTATTTATCTAGGAATTGGGTGTTTAATACAATATAATGCGTAAAAACATTTAATGATTAATATTTTCATTATATAATTATTAATATTTAAAAAAAAAAGAAAACGCCGGCTGTTGAGTATGCTATGTCAACCAATTAACACCGAATATGAATAAACTATACAAAATGATTTTTCGCGAAGTTATTACTGATTCCGAATTTATCTTGTTCGGAGTTACATCAAAGTCAGTCCTTCCCACTTCTCTTGGCAGTAAGTATTTAGTATTACAGGTAGCAAAAAGAATTGTATATACATTACAAATTTCTAGACCATTACCTGTTTTTTTTAATCCTCTTCATCCACCCCTCCGACATGATAAAGTCAGAAATCTTGTTGTCTTTCACTTTTCTTATTTATTAAGTTCATTTTAATTACACCGTTCCTTAATCACTATTACTTTTTAATTTACACTACTGATGACACTACCGTTGCAGGAATTTCTCACATTTTTCTTATCAATCTTTTTTGTTACTTATTACTGTTTTCTATTTTTTTGTATTTATTAATTACTGTTTATTACTATTAATTAACATCTTTCTTATTCTAATTACTTTTTACTACCTTCAAGATGCTTTTGTGTGTACATATTATATTATAATCTATTTATAGCCCAATATCTGTTAATGTATAAATTCTTTATGACATGTTGTGTCCTTGAACTTTGAAAATAAGGTGACGCGTTCTTTATTTGTATTTCTTTTTCAGACAAGCCTGGAAACAAATCAGAAAATTGTAATGTTGTTTCTATTGCTTCTATTATTTAAATTGTGTTATCTTTATCGTCCACAAAATTTAGTCTTTAGGTAAATAAACAACTATGCACCATATGAGATACTAGCGACCTACTGTGATCTATTATAATATACTTACCTACATAAAAACTCGTAAGAATGTCTCTCAATGATGGTAAAGTTCGCATTAAAATCTATTGCGTAGTTATGAAGAACTAAACGCACAAACAAACAGACAGAAATAGCAACTTCTTTTTAAAATATTTAAGATTTACAACTTTCCATCTCAAATGATCTAGGTATAAGAAACATCGACTCTTAATGATGTGATTTCAATTAATGAACTGAATGTCAACTTGACATTTCAACGATGAGTCAACGAACTATATATACTTCAATTTTCAATTAATGGAGTTTTACACAAATAAATCATTTTGTTAGTAGCAGTAAACCCTTATTCTATTGTTTAGCACAGACCTCTTTATTTCAGCAGTACGATTTTACGCAAATAAGTCAAATTCTCGTCTAAATCCGCGGTGAGATTGTCAACTGTAAACTGGTATTCTCTAAAGTTGACAGAGATATTAGTGCCGGTTTAATGAATTCGGCGGCAAGTCGTAGTATGTCGTAAATTAATTTTTGATGTTTCAATATAACAACCTAATCTAAATAAAATAAGTTTTAATTAACGTAAGTAATTATCTCAAAAGAAGTTAAAATACACTACGACGAAATATCGACTGAGATGTTTATTCTTAAAGCAATCCCAACAAACTCGCATTTAAGATCACTTCACTTCATTCCTAGTATGTTTGGTTTACAGAATTCCATTTGAAGACCAAGTGAGTTCGAATGTGAAGTGCTTGGGCTATTCGAGTTTTTAAAGAATTTTATGGCTGGCATAAAGATGTGGTGTGATGAATTCCTAAAATCTTTAGCTATTTTTCGCTCAAACTCCAAAAACTACAAATAGACACGTGTTTCGCCTTTCAATAAAGCATCTTCAGTATATATCAGAGATCGAACTCGGCCAGCTAACCGGCACCGAATCAGGTTAGCTGGCCGAGTCCGATCTCTGGTATATCCTGAGGATGCTTCGTTGAGAGGCGAAAGGCGTGTCGATTGGTGGTTTTTAGAGTTTGAGCGGAAATTAGCTAAAGGTTTCAGGAATTCATCACATGAAATGGATTTCCGCAAACTAACACCTGAGTCTATACAATATCATAAAGATGTGGTTTTCCCCGCCTATCGTAAGAGGCCACTAAAGTGGTCTTCGGGCCTATCAAAGTTTTCCGTATATGCGACCCTGACGAAGACAACAGCGTGTGCGATCCATGCTATGGTTTCGGAGGGCTATGTCAATACCGCTTTGAGAAATGGTTCAACACAATGTGAAAGGGTCTCCTGTGCGTTCCATGGGAGAGCTCGGATCCTTCTCAACAACGAGTTGAGGACGACTACCACAGGAGTTTCTGTTGGTAAAATCCTCATGTACCCCAGGGAGCCCAGTACCTGTGTTCAGGTTTCTCCTGCATCACCAAAAAGAAAAAAACATCCTTTCACAAGTAGCCTACACCGGTACCGATTTAATGGAGGTAGTATTCTTACCAATCACTGAAGCACCATAGTGTTTTGAGTTCTCTTCTTATAAGGGTACTCTATATTTAATACGCAGGCCTATAAAATGAAACAGTAACAGAAACAATGACACAAAAGTTAATTGGAAATCGTATGTAACATCTAACTACGCATTGTCCAACGGATTGTTTTGTCTTTTACGGGTATTTTCTGTCCCATTCTTTCTAACTTGCACTGTTTACTTTTTCTTTCAATTTTTTGTACTGTTATGCGGAATAAAAGAATAAAATTATAGAAAATTACGACACAACGAAACATATAAACAATTCTTTTTTTATTCTCATTTTCATTAAATACATTGGAATACTTTGAATGAGTAATAACAATAAGACGACCTCCGTGGCGCAACGGTTTAACGCGTCGAAAAGTAAACGGGGGTTGCGGGTTCGATTCCCGTCTCGAGTCTGGGTGTTTATGTATAATATGTATTTATTTACAAAAGAAAAGTATATAAGTAGTATATCAGTTGTCTTGTACCCATAACATAAGCGCTGTGCTGCTTACTTTGGGACTAGATGGCGCTGTGTGAAATGTCTGAGTTTATTATTATTATTATTATAATTTTCCTTAAGACGTTTTATTAAATAGAACTGTTCCGTTGTTTCGTTAAAAGTTGAATATCCCATCATTATTATGTTCAGTCTCTCTTAATCTCAAACTCAATTGCGTGGGTTCTATATTAATTCAATTCATAATTAATTCTGTCTTGTGATTAGATTGTCAGAGAGCAGACGAGCGAGGTAGTTCAGGTCATCACAGAGCGCTGGGTCGATTTGGAGACTACTCGTGCGACAGTTCATTGGAGCTCATCGAGTCTGCAGCGAGGCATATGCGGACTCGGCATTCGGAGAACGTCGAGTTCATATTATGGACAGGGTTGGTAGAAGCCATACATTATTTTTCCTCATTTAATTCCCTTGGATTATTACAACGACAATAGTAAAATCTGTATTAATTACCTTAATACCATTTAAGAACTGTATGTAAAGCCGATGAAAGTTCTTGAGTTTGGTAAGAATTCGCAGAAGTACCAATACATAAAAAAATATTGCTATAAATAAATGATAATGTCTGTAACTTCCAATATCTCATTGGGGATACTGAACGCTCAAGATAAAATAATAAAAGCCTTCACCATCACAAAAGAAGTCATAATCACTATATAAGTCTATAAGTGAGACATATTGTCATTTGATATAACTCAAAAAATATTATGACGATGTAATGTAATTATTGCTTCATTTATTAATCCATCTAAAGATATTTATTTATTAATCCGTCTTATACGATTGATAAATTTTTTTCAAGCCAAACTTCTGTTTTCTTTAGTGACATTATAGCAGCCCGGTACAAGGGGAACGAAGATGACCGGTACCAGGCGATCAGAAATATGACGGATTTGCTGAGCAGGACGTTTAGTTCACATTTTGTTTTTCCTGTACTGGGCCACACAGACCCGGCGCCATCAGAAAACTTAACTAACCTTTGGATGCACTGGTTACCTCTAGAAGCATTACAGACTTTTAAAAGTGGTAAGATTCTTATTTAAGTTCAAAATGTCATATTGTCATTCGAGTAAAAGCCATATTATAACTCGCTACTGGACTACTACTGCTGATCTCTTCTCACATATATCAGTGACATAACTTGTTTTCCAAAGAGAATAAATAAAAATTTAGTTGAACATACTTAGGTACATAAATGATTAAAGACCTAACGGTTAAACCATGTCATGTGATGGATTCTAATATTTTTTCTGTCAATTCTTACAAAAAATCTTATAATAATAATAGAAGTATTTAAGTAACATCGTAATAATAGAAAAAATCTTGTAATTCTATCTAGCACAGAATCGATTTGATTTGGTGATAGTTAGCTGACTGAGTCTGATCTCTGAAATATCCTGGGGATGCTTCGTTAAGAGGCGAATCACATGTCGTTTAGTGGGTTTGCAATTGAGTTTACAATAAATTATAAGCTTTCATCACATTAAATTAATGGTTTTCCGCAATGTAACACCCGAGTCTATGCAATGTAGCTTACCATATTTATCTTTTCCCAGGTGGGTACTATACTATAGAGCAGTCGCACAGTAAGCTAAGGATAGTAGCTCTAAACACAAATCTGTTTAGTGTTCGCGAAGTTCGCAGCAAACCTGCGAAACGTCAGTGGGAGTGGCTTGACGCAGTGCTTGATAAGGCTGCCGCTAACAAGGAAATGGTGAGTCGTGCACGAACCCACCATGGTTAGTGCAAAATTTGTATTAGATCTTAAGAAAATATAATTCTTGGAGCAGCATTTATACAAAATGCTCCGAGTCTAATGAATTTATTTATAATTTTCATACATAGAACAATAACTATTTCTAAATTAATATACTTACTGTTTGACTTCAAGTATGCCTTAGTCTCCTGCAATGCTGGGCAAAATTTAATTGTAGAAACAATTAAAATTAAATATTGTAATGGTAAAACGTAATTGTTAACACATTTTGTAATGCAAACAATTACAACATAATTACAATTACAAAAGTAATTGTAATTGTTTTTACAATTACTTTTGCTTATACCTTCTCATCAACGGACCAGTTAATTATAAGCAGTAAAAAAGTACCGATAGTCAAAAATATGTGCAAATCAGCATGTAATATGTTTTATATTATGTAAGAGTATAAATATAAAAGTTGCTTGTGATAAGTTTCTAGTCTATTTTCGACAGAAAAATCTAAATTATAATTAACATAAAATCTAATTGTATGTGAATTGTACGTAATTTTTACAATATTTAAGTGTTAATACAATTTGCTCTGTAAAAATATCGACCAAGTCATTGTCCTTAGGAAGTATAAGCGATTTTAAAAGAGCAATTTGCGTGACAAAAAGTTGCCCAATACCCTCGATTCCTTCAAAGCGAATGCAGAGTATTTTGAAGTCAACTTTAACCTTGAAATATGTTTCGTGCGAATGTTGTGTACGCGAAATTGTATTTTCGATATTTTAGTTCGTGATTGTTACCATTATGGTGTGGCATCAAATATTTATGCAAATAAACGTTATCTCTCCATCGATATTTTGTTGTTGAGTTTGGCGATACAATTTTAACAAGAACTAAATATTTCTTGAGTAAAGATACACTTGCGTGTTCTCGTGCAATAATAGGTAATATTTACCGAATATTTATTACGCTTCCTTTTTATAAAGAAATAAAGAGCAATTTTTACGGTGTACGCAAGCATTTTAATATCAGATAACGTTTTTCATTCAGTAACAGAAGAATATTTTTGTAGTTCTTTAGAAATCAACCAAAAGTCGCATTGACTTGTATTCTTTGTAATTTATACATAATATATAAATAATGAGGAATTTATTTCATTTCGTTTTTGTTATCGATCCTTATTTTAAAAATTGCGAAGAAATTCGTAAATGACATAATTGTCTGAACTATCATTTTCCAGTTAGCTAGTCGTTAGTATAATATTCTGGATTAATGTTTACAGAAACTGACTAATTATCAATTTGCATCAAATAATCAAATTTAGCAGTAGTGTTAGTGTTAACAACCATAGTTAGCAATTCGAATTCATTTTACTTAAATATTATTATTTCTTGTGTTTCTAATCAAAACAATTTTTCAATCATTTTCTTGGACTTTTTTTACATTTAATCCATAATTATCTACAGCCAGAGGTTCCCAAAGTTTTTTTTCTCGTAGACTACTTTGAAAATTTTATTGGTTTCGGTGGATCCCCTGCTGCTACATTTCTGTCATATTCCCAAAACTCGTCAAAAAATGTGAAGATTAGATGTAACGATGGAAATTTGCGTCGCAGCTGAGTTAATTCGTAAATTCGGAGTGGTAAAAATAAAAAGAAAAATAGTATATTTTCTTGTGTTCTCTTTATTAAAATAATATGATTACAGACTTAATGGAATTAAAATTAAACGTTAATAACGTATCGTAACTTCAACAATGCAAACCAACAATATCGTAACAGAATAGAATAGGATTAATTAATTACTGCAATGAAAAAACCAAAATGCAAAATTGATTTTAATTATTAAAAGCAATAAACCGCTAAGACCCATATAGAGGATGTATAAAACATTTTTTGAACAATTATATTTTGATAAACTTCTGTGAATTCGAGAGAAAATACTTTTAAAGAATATTTTGACATCAAAACTCCGCTATTTTAATGATTTATTTATTATGATATACGTTACGAGTGGTACATAAAGACACGTACAATTTATGAAAATATTTTTAATCATTTAGCATTAGCAACTACGAGGGCACTGATATATGTACAAACATGCAGGTCAATCATATATCTCTCTTTTAGTGAATCACCACAGTAGGATAAATAAATAATTTTATAATAAAAAGTACTAAAAGTTCAATCCTTCTCGGTTTTCTGTTTTTTTATAGAATTATCGAATAATGGCGCTGATCAGTATTTAATTTTTATTACGTACCTGCTACACGCAAACATAACAAATATAATATTATTACAATATAAAATGAAAGTATGTATAATAAATAGGCAGATACTTACTTTTTCCGACACTGGCAAACACTGACATTGATTCACTCACACTTTTCTTTTCATAATTCCGGAAAGAAATGAGTAACGTTTGTCCTTTGCATTCATATTTATATCGGTGAAGAATCAAACAAGTTCATGCAAGATGCAAGAACAGCACAAGTCTTATTTCGGCGGTGGCGGCACTTTGCAAGTCTCGACACGCGTTGTACTGAATATCAAATATACAAGTTTTTACAGTCGCTGACCTGACATTGATAGGTAAAGCCAAGTCGACATTTTTGTTCTTTACTATCGAAACCAGATAAATTTTCGTGGACCCCCACTTACATTTTGTGAACCCCCATTTTTTTCACGCCAACGTAGACCCCCGTCGAGTCTCCTGTGGACCCCTGGGGGTCCACCTGGACAACTTTGGGAATCACCGATCTACAATGACAATTATCTCACTTTAGTCATTTTCGATAAAAATTTAATCTCAGAATCCGCAGCGATATCTGACGTGACAGTTATGAACCAATTATTGCAGCATTCCTATTTGTTGACTTTATTGTCTGTATTATGATGACGGCATGTGTGAGTAGAGTAAAATTATAAATACTGTAACCACTGTAACGCTCATTTTACTAAAGAGAAATTACTCATCTTATTACTTTTTCATAGTAAAAACTGCAATTATTATTTTAGACTGACATTGATATTTAATTAATTTTAAAGCATTGAGTTCTAAGCAAGAAAAACAACACCAAACAAGACCATGCGTACATTACATATAACATATATACATACAAGTATAAATGTAAGTCACAATGGCCTCAAGACGGAAGGGGAAGTAGGGCTGCGGCGGCTCTAATAAATTATAGATTAGAAACTCGTTAATCTAATTGCCTATTCAAAATTGCGAAGCAATATTCTATTACATTCTCGGACTTGCGTGCGCACATTAGGTACTACAATCTCAAATTATAATGTTATAAAGGTATAATAGATATCAAAATATGGTTGCCTTATATCTAAATTTAATTAAGTAATAGTGCCTGTTTTGATGACAGTTTTCCTATGCATTAATTAAAAATATTAATTTATGCATAAAAATAGTTTCATTGATGATTGTAAGATGAGAGTTCTTATTATCATAAATTATAAAAACAAATTTACGTAACTAATTCATATTATTGATATATTATCATGTTAACTTTGTTTATAATAATCTTAGCAAAATATAATAACTTTTCTTTTAAGAAATAAAAATAAAAATGTTAAATAGAATAAACATTAGCTATATATTTAGTTAATAATGTCTTTAAACGTAAAAGTAAAAAAAATTCTTGAAAACGTTCTTTAGTGTACAGCAGAACAAAAGTTTTACGAAATTAAACACCATTTTTTTAAAGATAAACAGGGGAAAAATACATTATGCTGTAATCACACTTCCACGTACCGAATCCCTATCTAAACTTGCATCTAAAATGTGGACACAGTCAGCGACGAGTGTAGTACCGATTCGTGAATTTTTGTGATACGAAGTCGTTTTTTTTTCTTTGGGCGGTGTTCGTTTGAACAGTTATTAATGTCATTATTATAATATTAATTCGGTTTAAAGATCTTTATTTCTCAAAGTATGAAATACATTTCGCTTAAGAGAAAACAAATAAATATATAATAAAAAATTTAATTCGGCTCCATGACCGGATTGAAAACACAATCATGACCAGATATCTACCATAATTATGTAAAAAATTGATTGCTTTCCATAATGTGTGCTTGTAACCTTTTTTAAAAAATTTGTAAACTCGAAGCTGAATAAATTAATAGATTTTGAGGTAATTATATACTTATAATTTAGGAACACGTTTATAGCGTAATTTATTTCATGTTTATATCATTTCTTAATTTTTTCATCCAATATTTTCTTCGTTGTATTTTTCTTTGTATCTTCTCAGCTTTAACATTTACTTGAGCTTTAACATGTATTTGGAGCCTGCTTTCCGCTTACGGTCTCTCTCTATTATACGATTTGTACAATTTTGTAATATATTTTCTTGTGCAAACTTTTGAACTTCTTTTCATCCATATACAATTTTTTGGTAAATGTCAAAATAGGTGTTTCATTAATTGGGTCGAAGTGCATCAATAAAAGTTTCAAGTTTTGCCCGTAAAAATGTCATTTCCCATACAAATTTTACCACTACTGTTCATCTTCTTACAGGTCTACGGTACGAAATCAATACTCTCAAAGTTCTAATTTCTATTCTCAGCAATATAGGCTGGATGATGATTTTTTAGCAATCCCGAGATAGTCATCCATTATTTATGAATTTTATGTTACACTTATCTAGAATTATCGTGTCATATTTGTTTGTACAATACGATGGTTTATGTTGCTGTTTATGAATAGCTGATTTGTGGTGGCATTTTGTGAATGTCAATTATTACATATTTATTTGGATGCCTCCTCTCTACCACTATAATGGAATTTAATTAAAAGTCTATGTTGTAAAATATACAGAATTTATACTTTAGTGTATAATGTAATTTCCGCAATTATAATGTACTCTCCCTCTCTTACGTCTGTCTGTGTGTGCCTTTGTGTTTGTCACAGCTGATTTATTTTATACATCACATTTACTAAACTGAAAAGCACATAGACGTATATTGGTAACCAAAATCCAGAACCGAGAAGCAGTAAAATAAACATGATTTAGTAAATTTTCTCTTTGTTTTTAACATTTTATTATTTTAATTTCTTTTCAATATGCTTTAAAATCAATTTTGCTGCTTTTCCAATTTAATAGTATTTCTAACTTAATTTTCAATTGTTAGCCACATTATTCCATAAACGTTTTGTTATTTGTTTCGTAGTGAATAGAAATAAAAGTATATAATTAATAAATTAATGAGGTATAAATAAAATGGATAATCATAAACCAATAATTACAATACAGGCTGCTTCAAGTGTGGGGGTCACTGAATTCACTGAAAAGTTAACACTTGTTTTTGGCAATAAAATTATTATTATTATTTTTGTTACTACCCGTTACCATTTGTTACCCGGCTGTCAAAAGTTTGAACTTTTTAAATAATTTTGCTGAGGCGGGCATACGTTTAAAATAGATAATCATAAACCAATAATTACAATACAGGATGCTCCAAGTGTGGGCGTCACTGAATTCACTGAAAAGTTAACACTTGTTTTTGGCAATAAAATTATTATTATTGTTTTTGTTATTACCCGTTACCGTCTGTTACCCGGCTGTCAAAAGTTTGAACGTTTTTAAATAAGTTTGCTGAGGCGGGCACACGTTTAATGAATATGAAATTTAAATATATATTTCGTTATACATTTTTCTATCGACTGCCTAAAACCATAACGCAATTTATGTATTTTCGTTCGATAGTTTTTTTTTTCTGCAATGAGAGATTTATAAATAATTCTCCTAAATTACTTGAGTAAGTTACATAACATTGCGGCTAACAGAAAGACAATACAGTTTATTAAATATTGAGTAATTAAAAAGTAAAAGATATTTTATTACATGAATTAATATTCCAGTTATAATGATATATGTCGCGTTCGGGTGGCGGGGTGTGAGGCGGAGCCTACGTAAAAAAATTTTTTTGGGAGCTTGCCCTTAAATTATGACTATTTTGGACCCAGTACTTTATAAGTGAATACTTACGTGACACGCTCGCGACTGTTTTTTTTAAGGTTATTCGTTAGAAGGTTCTAGGTATCTATTTAAAATTGCTAAATATTATAATTACTTGGGATTATTCTTACTTTGGCTTAGAATTTCTGATTGCATGTTCATTGCATAGAATAGCACATGTTCCTATTTATCAACAGCTATGTTGTTAGATGGCTACCATACATTAGTTAGTTAGCGTACTATGAATGATATGAATTTCCGTTACCACAATCATGAATCATTAGAACTGGGCAGCGATAAGTTAGCTTAGCAAATGGGAACACAACTGCGATACATTGCCTCGGAAATGGAGTAATTTGATACGGTTAGGAGGTATATTGTAGTAGGTGGGGTTCTTTGGAATTAACAATTCGTTACGGCTCGCCTTACTACTATATTTCTGTACATCTAAAGTAAAGTGATATTCTTAACGGGTTATACATACTTTTACTACAAGGTTAGGTCATTATAAAAATTACATTAGTAAAATTCGAGACTGTACAAAGCTTAGGTTATTCTTTAATGGAACTCTCCCAGCTATCCCCACACAGTAATGTGAATAATGTAGTGGATAAATAACGAAATAAATGTCGGTCTAAATAATTAATGAAATTTGTAATATGAAAAACAAATAATGTAATAAAATACAAGTTTTAAATAAATTATATTCAAATAATACTTACTAATACACACATCAAAAAAGTCTAAGCAACATTTACGATTTTGAACTTTTGAACGATTTTTACTATTGTAATATATTTATATTTCTTTTATAAATAATAACTAAGCATTTTTTGACGCATTAGTGACTAAAGCAACAAAATCCTTCATTCGATTGTTCATTTAATCACAGTAATTAACAATATGTGTACCGTAACATACGTAGTATAAAATAAAGTTAAAACGAAATTAAACTTTTTATGTTTTAAACTTTAAAATAACGACATTTTTTTAATTATTTGGTAATTCAATACAAAGCGTGACCGCCTCTATTGTTTAAAACTTGTCGGCAGCGATTTTTCATTGAATTTATAAGATCGTTTATCTGATCCTGCAGCAATCGGTCCCAATGGAATTTTAACAAGTCTTTCAGTTGTTGGGTTGTCGACACTCCGTCCAGGTTCTCTAGAACACGTCTCTGGAGCATGTCCCATGGGTGTTCGATGGGATTGAGGTCAGGCGATTGTGCAGGCCACGGCAATACCCAGATGTTTTCCATTGCCAAGTACTCTCTGGTCCACCGATCTGTGTGCGAACGCGCATTGTCATGCATCAGCGTGAAATCTGAGCCAAGACTTGATGCAAATGGGTGAACATAAGGCCCGAGAACATATTCAACGTAACTTTCAGCGTTCATATTGTCATCTACAAAAACGAGCTCAGTTCGTCTGTTCTTCATAATACCCGCCCGTATAATACTGTGGAGCCATTGTAAGGGTGCACTTCCTGGACGAATCTCAGCCGTTCAGCATTTCCGGAACGACGATACACTTTTACCCTTTTCGTGTCAGGCTTAAATCCAAACCGGGACTCATCACAAAATAAAATTTTATCCCATTGCTCCTGGTCCCATGTCAAGTGTTCCCTACACCATTCGTTTCGACGGGCGCGATTCCCATGGCGTATAGGTGGGCACCTAATTGAGCGTCGTGCTAGTAGGCCGTATTCATGCAGGCTATTTCTCACAGTTTTGTGAATAACAAGAACACCGCTTGAGAATTGTAGCTTTGAACCTATCTCCCGAGCGGTTAACATCGGTTGACGTCTTGCAGTCAATTGTATGTATCGGTCCTGTCGAGCAGTTGTACTCTTTCCACGTCCTGGGTGCTGCTCAGCAGGATCCCCTGTATTAACGTAACGCTGCCAAAGACGACAAATCACGCTCCTATTGACATTAAAATGCCCTGGGACTGATTTCCTCCCGCTTGTAGCATTCCTACAGTTCTTTACATTTCATCAGCACTCAGTCAAATGGCGTCGCTCCATAACATAAAAAATGACTCACCACTCAATTTTTTCAAAAACTGTATGTCTCAAAATGATAAAAGTGCGATAAATACAAAATTTATCAAGCAACGAAAACACATGAAATCAGGAAAAAAAATGAGCTTTTATTTTAATGAAAACAAAACACAACCGAAAAGGTTTCATTTTTAAAATCAGCCAGTATATGTTTCCGAGAACAAAAAAGATTGTATACCAATCTGCTTTTCTAAGAAAAAAATAAAGTATCAATTAATGAAACATGCAGTTTCTGTAAATGTTGCGTGTTGCTTAGACTTTTTTGATGTGTGTACAAGAAAAATATATGTATAAACAAAATACTCCAAACAAACACAGAAATATATAAGAAGATAGAAGAAGAATAGAAAAAGGATGGAAATTTATTAAGAGTAATGATCCAAGTACATCGATGTATTGATACAATTTTAAAGTTGTGTAGATTTGCACATGTTTGTAAATTTTGAAACGAAAGATGTAAAAAAAAGTAGTCAGTTTGCGCATTCTTTTATAATTACTCTTATCCAGATAATTACACATGTGTAAACCTAAACTAAGCAAGCATGAGAATCACACGAAGAACTGGAGGATCTCCTTGTAACACCCAGACTATAGGACAATTTAGAAAATTTCGTGTTTTTTTAATTTACCTAACCAGACATAAACCCGGGGCCACGGCTTGGAAGGCATATGTTCTGCGTCTGAATTTCAAGTCAGGGCACTGGGTTAAATATTAGAAATCAACTAAAAGGGTGTTCGACACACATTTTCACAACAATTACAAACCAAACAATTCATTTTTAAATTTTTTGATTCTCATTTCTGCTTTTATTTTATTTATTTACGTTACCACACCAAAGAGTATAGTAAGTATAAAGACGATGAAATTGGCTGCGACATACGATAGAGAAACGGACACAAAGCCGTAACGAACCATTAAGTATTCTGTTTTTGGTATTTTGATTACCAAATTTGAAAAATAATTTGTATAAGCGAAATAAACAAAATATCAAATATTTTGATATTAATATGTACTAAGAAACTTGTTTTGCTTTAGATTTATTTGTCGGTATCGCAAAAGTAACTTTGGTAGAACTTATCAGGATAGGTTCTGTGCGAGGTAATTGGTTGCCTCACCAAAGGTCTGCCAATCAGGGATCTAAATTTTCTAAATACCTAACTTCTGTTGATTTAACATTGATTAAACTTATTGATAAGTTTCAATCAGATACATTTTATATAGGGAATATCGGAATGTATGATTGATACATATATCCATTTCCAGTTAATATCAATTACTCAAACTCCAGGTTACCAGAGCTTCGCTCGGTGAAGCTCTAGTAGGGCTAAGCTATCTAAAAGGCAGGGAGAGGTGTGTGCGGATTGTGTGGTTTGCGATGCCATAACACTACGAGTGTTTTAAGGTGCCGCTTAACTCCTCAAACTTGCTTCGGCAAAGAGCTACAGAGGCTCCGCAGCGTTTCGGTTGGAGATATCAAAGCCACCAACGCGGGAGCTTTATTTGGCAAAAGTCCCCCACAACTTAGTTTCTTCCCCAGGGCCCAGACTACCTTTTGAAGATATCGCCCACGTTACTCAAAAAAAGATTCGTTCAGTGAGTTCAATTCAGTTTGACGGCGAGCAGAATCTTGTTCTGCCAGATCGATTTCTATATTAAATTTAATATATTAATTTTAAGTTAAGTTTAATTGAGTATTACCTATGTTCATGTTAATGTTATATTTAATATTATTAAACAGGTGTACATAGTGGGTCATGCAGCTCCTGGCTCAGACTCCAGGTCGCAGGATGCACATTCAACGGACGCCAACCTTAAATACCTTCGAACTGTTAGAAAACACGCGCGCATCATCGCGGGACAGTTCTTCGGTCATTTACACTCTGACACATTCAGAGTTATTTATGATCGAGGTGAATAAGAATTAATTATTTTGTTCGATATTTCTAGCAAAATCGTTTGTATTACCTTTCTAGTTTAGTTAGGCACATATGTTTACACAATGTGAGCATAACTAAACAAAGTACAGACATACCTAGGCGAAAGTGTAGGAGAACAATGAGATTAGAGGAGGCAAAGGAATTATGCTTGGTCCTCTCCGACTACTCCGTTGGGGATACAGCGTGAGGACTTCTATGTATGTATGTAATTAATATAATCTGGAATGGTCTGCTAGTGAAAGAATAAAATGTAAAATATTCTAGCTGATTATCTTTCTACATCGGCCATAAATCTCAGCTATTATAAGGAAATTGTAAAGGTGATAGGCAAGTTACTTGCCACTAATCGTTCTGCTTAGCCATTTGATATCCCAAATTTTATTCATTGCTAGAAAAAATACCGTGGTCTGATTTTGTTTCGCCTCCAAATCCGCATCAAATCCGTCAAATCCGTCTATGAGAGAAAAATGGTATGGTACCTACTAAACACAGAATCCAGAAAAGTACACAAATACAATCGTACGTATAAATCGAGAATACGTTTAGAAGTGAATAATTTATATAACCCTATTCTTTCTTTGCTTTATTTTGTAGATAGGGAACCTAATAATACCTAGAATCTAAGCCAATTTGGAAGTCTTAAACTTGTATTTTGAGTACAACGAATTAGAGGAGAGTTTGCGGGTGTCCATGAGCGGCGATTATCATTTTCCATCGGGTGACACGCTGGCTCGTTTGCCCCCTCTGATATAAAAAAAAATCCGGTAAGAGTTCAAATGGAAAAGTTCCTTAACTAAATCGATCTTTATTGAGCCTAGTGACGATAGTCCCAAGATCGACGATATCCCCTTAACGCCAACGCGCCAATGACTTAAGGCCAATAACTAATGATATTAAATCAGTCAGACAGTCAGCTATACGAAGAGACTCAAATGGTGACACTCAGCTGCCATCGACGAAAGTAATTGATGTTCCGTTTTTTAGGTTTATGTTAAATACATTACAAGACTACATTCAAAGACGAAATATTTTAATTCTTTGAATGATTTAAAATTCAAATTACATATTTATCCGATTGCATTTTATTCGTTAGATCAACCAGTATCTTGGGCGCTGCTAGCCCCATCAGTGAGTCCCCACAGAGAGCCGGCCACTTCATCAAATCCAGGGCTCAGGCTATATAAATTTGATACTAATACTGGAAAGGTAAGACCTGAAATGTTAATTCATATTAATATTTTGTTTCTGGAGAGACCGAGGGTTAAACATATTTGTTTAGTGGATTCTCTTGTTTTTTTTTCTAAATTGAATTTTAATTTATAGTCACATGCAAAATTTATCGTAAATCATAGTGATCTTAGGTTATGGAGGGGTGCGATTATGCAATGCTGGTTCTTTAATAAATGCTTCGATATCTCGAGATAATAAGTGGACTGTATTTTTGCGGTGAACTTATAAAACCATAGCTGCTTATAATAGATATATAAAAACTGTTTCCGAGCACTTGTAAATCAGGTACAGCTGCACAAACCGTAACCGTAGAATAAATAGCTACTGATGATGAGAACAACTGCATGTCACATATTTAAAAGTATTTTATTTTCATTTTTTTTTTAAATTGGATTTTTTAAATTTATTTTCAAACTGAATTTCGAAAAAGTTTGGAAACAACTTTACTAATTTATCTTTGTACTTTCGACAGGTGCTAGACTACACTCAGTATTATTTAGATCTGGCGGCGGCGAACCGCGCCGGTGTTGCCGAGTGGACAGCTGAATATAATCTGACTCAATACTACGGCTTGCACGACGTGTCCGCGTTCTCTCTACACAACTTGGCCGATAAATTACGGATAGGAACGCCGCACGAAACTATGATATTCAACAAGTATGTTCTATGTTTTGATTTCTTTACCATTGAATTATTTGTTACACTAGAATAGTACATCAGGGGGCCTAGACATGCGGTTCAATTGTCATAAACGCTAGTAGAATAGAATGACAAATACCACGTGATCTGACGTAACGAATTTGAAATCGGAAGGGAAATGTTATTAACTTTCTATGAAATCAAACGAAGGGTAAAGTTGTGTAAAAACCGCCTTGTAAAACTAGCCAAATGGCATTTTTGATGAGCGATAACGCCAGCAAGCGCTACGATTGTACTACAGATTTAGTATTTGTGGGAAGCTACAGATGTGAAAGTCGCTTTGCTGTAGTTGCTATGTATTTCGTTTTGGCGCTACTATCGCCTACTTTTCGACAACCGTACTATACATAGGTACGTATACGTTTTATGTATCTTGATGTATATCTTAGTGATTCCGAAAAACCACCAACACAGCGTTTTAGGGGATTATTTACATCAAACAACGGAGGCAAATAGGAGTTTAAAGGTTGTCAGCTCAAGCATGAAAGCAAAGAGAACACAAGACAAAACAAAACTCAACTCGAAATAGAAAAGTAGCCAGAGATAGAGTACAGATGTAGTCAGAGTATGAGTCAGACTGACAGCACATTGACAAACGATTGGCTTTTAAGGCGGATAGTCAAGATAGCAGAAGCGATTTCAGCGCCAATACAACTCGCTCAAAACTAAAGCTGTCACAGATCTGGATAGTAGCAGCAGTAGTAGAAGCGTTTGCCACTTATCTACCCGCTCAGAACAATAATCGTAACGCTACGCGCTTGCAGAACGGGGCGCGGGAACTGCCGCTTCGCCGTAAGTAAAAGCGAGACAGTGCTATTGTGTCTTCGCTCCGAAAAGGTTAAACCTGCTCACGAAGTTTTAATTTAGGTGTAATAAAATAAGTTTAATTCAATATAAATCCATTTGAAATATATACTTTGCAGCCTAATGTTCAAATGAGCGTCATTACACAAGTGATTTAAATATGAAATGAAATTAAATACACTAACTATGTTGTCGAAACGTCGAAGTGAGTTATTTGTGGTCCCCGATCCTCAGTTGAGTGGAACATAGCGATTGTTTCGAAATTAGAACACTCAGTCTAGTAGGTACCGTTGATAGATACTTGACTAAATAGTAAACTAGTAGCTCATCTGTCTTCCAATATGAACGTACTGGCTATGATTTCCAGACAAGTCAATTTAGGAAAAGGAACTTAGATAGCTCATCTAACGCCCAATTGCAAGCAAGCTGAACCCTAATTTTGCATTAAAGATCATGTTGTTACATTTTGACAACCCTAATCGATAAAGTTACGTGATTTTTTAAAATATCAATAGGTATGTATAGTATAATTATTTTTCTGTGATCTGAGAGTGAGAAACACACACATTGCGCCATGTTTTTTTTCTTATCGTATACGAAGTAAAAGTCGCTCAAGGACTATATGGGACTTTTAAGACCTTTATATCTGCTATGCGTTAACCAGGTTTTTAGTTATATAACCATCTAGTTTCGTTTCGTTCGTTCGTAATCTTTTAATAGGTATCTTTTGTTCCGTTATTATCGTCTTAGCAATATTATTTGAAGATAATAAATATACATTGTGTTTGTATGTATATACTCGTAAGTGTAAAAATATAGGTAAACTAAATTTTTAGAATGGTAAAGAATATCGTCATCCAAACCAAGTAAATCTATATTTTTTCAAGCTTATCTGATAAGTACTCGTGTAAGTGGGTTTCAAGATTTTTCTCACGTATTATGTACGTATACTTTGTAAATATCTGTAAGAATTTATGTTTTTATGTTAGTTTGGGAAATAAAGAGAAAGATAATATGTGCCAGTTTTTCATTTATCCGCATAGGCCGTAAAAGTCGACTTATTATTAGGGCTTATTACGTGGATCTTATATAAAGGCGATCGACTAGAATGTGGTGGACCTTATAATAAGCCCTTAAATTTTTTGCTAGATGTGACATCAAAGTATGAGTTTTGTCTACCCTGAATACAAAATGGTGTGAAGCTAAATATGGACTTGTTTTTAGGGTTCCTCAGCTTAATATTAAAAACACATCTGTCCGTCTGTCTATATGTCACAACTGTGTCATTCCGTCATTGACCTTCGCCTACTAAACTAAAATTTTGTATGAGTTATGAATCTTTGTTCGTGTAAATAAATAATAAATAAATAAAATAATCGTGAAAAGAAAAATAACAAATTGAATAATGGATGCTTTGAATGCAATTTCTTTTTCAATTTTCTTTTGAATTCAAGTTCTGTTTGTTCGAAAATGCAATAGAACTGTAAATTAATGATGAATTGACAAGCTCTTATTCGGTGATTATGTATTGCAAGTGTAAGTAAATATTCCTGTATTATCTACGTTTACTCCTTTGTAATAGAGTTAACGTGCTTACCTATATTATGTACATAACTTAGCGTTAAACTTGGGTCCTAATGTTTCAGTCAACGAAATCTGTCTCCAAATCCATTTCATAGTTTTTACTTTTATTCTCACACCATGTCTCATTCACGCTTGATGTCTCTTCTAGCAATCGGTATCTAGGCTTACAGATTCTGTTCTCGGACCATCGTCTATAAAAATTCTATAAAGCCCTTGGCCGTTTTACGACCTGCGGCAGAAAATTTCTAATCTCTGAGCAAACCAAGGGGTAATAAAAAATAAGTTTGGAATTCAAACAAACCCTACAACGATTTTTTTATCACGATTTGTTTTAATAGAACGAATACAGTCGTTCTATTAGAAAAAGTGTCGCAGTTTTATAATGGGTGTCCCAAAACTCACGCAAGATTAGAATTTGTACGGTAAATTATT
The DNA here is from genome assembly GCA_907165235.1 of Zeuzera pyrina. Classification (NCBI taxonomy): domain Eukaryota; kingdom Metazoa; phylum Arthropoda; class Insecta; order Lepidoptera; family Cossidae; genus Zeuzera; species Zeuzera pyrina. The sequence continues at coordinate 21,017,583 of OU015624.1, read as the reverse complement.
GCCAATAAAAAAAAAGACAGCGCGACAGCTGACTGTTCAGAGTCAATAAAAATGGAGCGCTACATGAAAGAACGGTGCGTTTTCATTCTTGAACAATATTTTAAAAATAATGAAAATTTGACATAAATAGTTCGCAATTTTCGTACAAAATATAGCCAGAACATTAATTTAACTTCATCAACCGAGAAAAGATTATTTGAAAAATTCAGGGAGTCTTTAGACATTTTCTGTAATTTTTTGAAGTCTAAGATTTATGCTAACAAGTCGTCCACCCTAATCTAGGAAGGAGAAAATTGAGTGCTGTACCAACGAAATTCGGCGGTATTTAGTTATAAAATTTTTGACAAAAGCATGCGTATGTGCTAGCAAGGCCGTGGAGTCCCGATATGTAATTCCATACCATAACCCTATACAGTATACTTCATGAAACAATAAAAAATATACAATTTTTATTAAAAACTTGTATTTGCCATCAAAATTACTTCTTGCGTGAATTTTGGGACAGCCGTTATTAGTATCAAGAGAAATATACTTATACAATACTCAGTTATGCAATCTGTATATATTAAAATAGAGGTTTGTATGTTATATTATGTAATTGCTAAACTCCAACATTATTTGACCGATAACCATGAAAGTGGGCACATACATATCTATTTTGTCGTGATGAAGGTTTTATGCTGTCGTTTTTTTGTAAGTCGCCACCACACGGCCGAAATCGAGGACAAAAGCTAGTAACTTCATGAGAACAATATCAATACATGTAACTTAAATACCGTAGATAACAAAATATCAAGTAAATACAGATTTACTGAGTATACATATAAGTTTGTCGCTCCGCTCCGGATTTCTTCCTTTTCGTGCATTACACGCCTAATGAGAGCCAGAGAGCGAAGGGCGAGAAAAATCGACAAACATTAGTGGAGCTTGAAGTTGGTAGTGGCTGCGCAATAACACTAAAGCTGCGAACTTATCGTTAAAGAAAGCGTTACATAAATTGAAAATACTACATAATTATAAATGGTCAACAGAGACTTATTCTTATATATAACAAAAGTATTCGTATGTTCCTACGTACACATGTATGAATAGGTAGTAGAGTTCAATGGCTTTCATTCTTTTAAATAATATATTCAGATGTACTTGCACTGTACACAAGATCGTTACAATTTTAGGAAAGGACAGAAAGTATAATATAACTTCATCTCATGTTTCTTTGTAGGTCTTATAGTATTCAGTAATTCATATTTGTTTTCTTGAATACATTGCCTTTTTCTAGATTTTAATAAATTTACCTTTTCACAATAGAGATAGTATTATGATATTTACAACTTTGATCAACGTGACTGATTAACCTATTATCAATTTGGACCGTAGTCTCTCAATGAATCGCAACTTATACTGAAATCTATTCAGTAGTTTTTATTAAAGATCGAACAAACAAATCAAAACATACAGCAAAAATATTGATGAATCAAAGAAGATTAAGAACAAAATGACACGTTTTTGTTACTTTCTCATTTATAGTAGTTAGTAATAAAAGTATTTTCTTTATTTGGCAGGTATTTACGTGCTTACAGCGTTAAACACGACAACATTGACTCCTGTGACGGGGCATGTGCGCATCAACACTACTGTGCTATTACATGCCTCGAGCACCTCGCCTATCGGCAATGCGTTGAAGCGGCTGCAAGCGCCCTCGCTGCAGCGGGCAGGTCCGCCTCGCTTGTCGCTCCTCTTGTCACCACGCTTTTTATATTATTCACGTTCATCGTCGTTTTGACTGAGCTGCATTACTAGACATTTTTTATTCTTTTGAAATAAATTACTGTTCATTAAAGTTCAATTGTACATAGTAAGTAATTTTAATTAAAATTTTGTGCTTTAAAATAACAATTCTGCATAGTTATAGTGAGCGAAGTAAAAAGTGCTCAGATGGCAGTTTGTGATATTGCTAACTTAATATTCAAAATAATTAGATAGTATAGTCTAAATATTAAGGGGCAGATTATGTAAATATTTATACATATTTCTAGAAATATAGATTAATATTGAAGTAATGTATAATCCCTTGTTTATAATTTATATTTTTGTTAATTCATAGAATAACATGAAGAGAATATATTAGTATCGTTCAATGTATCATGAAAATTAATGTAATTAACATTGTTCAGGAGGTTACATCTTTAAGGTTTATCGAGGTGCGGACACACAAAGATTCTACCTCTTCATTTTTTGTCATAACATTAAATGATTACTGTAGTAGTAAATGAAAAAAAGTAGTAGAAAATCAGCTGTCGAAAATGTACGTTTTTCACATAACTTATCCATGTTATATTATTTACACATTTTTTCGTTTCTATCGTTAATGTTGACATAATATAATGATATTGAGTCTCTGACGACACCGCTTAAGACTCAGTTCCGTTATTTAATTTTCTAAAAGTTAAAACGATTACGCCTATGCTGGTTCTGTTAGGAGACTGTGGTCCGTCTACGCTGTTCCGACAAGCGAAAATAAAATACCTACGACTGAAAATTCGGTAGATATAACGATTTTTTGCAACTATGTGTATAGTAGATCTCTAAATTAACCATTTATTTCTAATAGACCGAGATATTGGGTGCGAAGGTACCTATTTCTCTTCTACAATATCTCGGCCCAATTTAATCTCAAAGCTTAAAGCTTTTAACGAATTATTATTAGTAATAAACTCCCTCACATATGTTTCTAGCTCTTTCTATCATACATAAATAAAAACTATTATTATAGTGTAGATTTCATTTAATGAAAATGTGATTTCGTGTAAGTTCTTAGTGTAATTAATGTAATTAACGCCTAAATTAATTAATTCTTTGTAAATACTTAGATAAATATATATTAAACTGTAAATGAGGAACAATTAGTTTATAAGTAAATATTTAACGTAACTGCTTATTTCAGTTTAACTGTAACCAAATTTAATTGTCTAAAAGATTATAATAAGTATATTATGTATATTATACTTATTATAATCTTTATATAATATACTTATTATAATAAGTAACAAACTTTAGGGAATTATGTTAATCTAATTAGAACGTGGTAAGATTATTGTTTGATTGGAAACAGTAGGATTCCGTAATCCTTATTATTCGATCTTGTAATGATTTTTTAATTTCAGAAAGTTTTAGAGATTTCCTTGACGCTGCGGTCAAAAAAAATAATCAACCCTTCACACGAGAGACTTCATTATTTTTAACTTGTATTTAAGTCTTGGTCAAACTAGGTGTTATCTTTAAGCTTACAAGCTTGTCCAGATTTATATATGTATATAAGCCAATAAGATAATATAATTGATTTATCCATTCATGAGAATTTTTCTTTACCTAACAGCGAAAGCCAAAAAGAGTAATATTTTTGGTGTATGTATGTCTGATTCTTTGTTCTCACTTGTAGCTAGAATGTCTAAACCGACTTTCATAAAGAAGCTGTCATTACATTACAATTGTCTATATAAAATAAATTCAATAAAAAAAAATTGATTTTATACTGCTCTTAGTGTAAAATGAAGGACTGTTTTTAACTCATTTATGTGCTGAACTCTTGTTACGTGAAAGTATTAGTCTGAAATATGTAGGTGTCCATAGATACTACTATTGATTTTACCGTGCAGTTTTTGACTGCAACGCGTCCCGTTGCAGTCAAAAACTGCACGGGACGGGACGGGACTCCAATTGTAACATAGTGGCGATCACAATAGATTAATTTTGGTCAAAGTGATATAGGTCTGCTGTGATAGCCACTTCAAATAAAAATAATACAGGTCACTTTTCAATTCTTTTGTTAATTATAAACATAAAAACAAGATATAAGTACTCTCCTTAGCGCATCTCAAAAATAAAATGCAGTATAAATCAGCATGTAAATCTGTAAATACGACATACATAAAATATCTAAAAACACGGGAAATTAACGCGATTACCTTTTATTTTCCCTTGACGTTTCGGCCGAGTTTCATCGGCTGTGGTCTCAAGTAAACTGTCGCAGCAAAGCTTCACTCCGTGTCCGAGGTAGATTTTATTTCATCTACCCCCGATATTTGTAAATAATTATTAGAGTTCCTACACACAACACTCACGGTGTCCACACACTTAACCGGATGTGAAAAACGAGGTTTTGTCATTTGAATCACAGGATTCCACGCTGTTGATAAATCGTATCCGCTTTCCCGATTGAAATTTTTGTGTCTTTTGATTTCAATTGCTTCACGCACGACTCTTGGATAAAAGTGGCGATCGGTGGAAAGGACTTGTGGGCGATAAAATTTTATCCAATGATTCGTTTCCGATTGGAGAAGATGTTCCGCTATCGCTGATTTGGTAGTTTGCTGGTTTTTTACAGCTGCAATGTGTTCCTTAATCCTTTCAGCAATAGTCCGCTTCGTTTGGCCAATGTATGAGCTACCGCAACTGCAATCTATTTTGTAGACCCCTGGTGTCTGCAACGGCAAAACATCCTTCGGTGTGCCCACTATTTTGTTTACCTTAGTTCCCGGTGTGTACACGGTATGGATGGAATACTTTTTTAAAATAGATCCTATTTTGTCCGTCACTCCTTTCACATAAGGCATATAGGCGCGTTGTCTGCTCACGTCCGGATGTCTGTCCTTCTTTTTAGACCGCCTTATTCGTCGGTTAATCTGATATCCGTTCTTTATCAGTACCTCCTGAACATAATCGAGCTCTTGCTCCAGATGTTCAGGAAATTCAGAAATCAGGAGATTTCAATCGGGAAAGCGGATACAATTTATCAACAGCGTGGAATCCTGTGATTCAAATGAGAAAACCTCGTTTTTCACATCCGGTTAAGTGTGTGGATACCGTGAGTGTTGTGTGTAGGAATCCTAATAATTATTTACAAATATCAGGGGTAGATGAAATAAAATCTGCCTCGGACACGGAGTGAAGCTTTGCTGCGACAGTTTACTTGAGACCACGGCCGATGAAACTCGGCCGAAACGTCAAGGGAAAATAAAAGGTAATCGCGTTAATTTCCCGTGTTTTTAGATATTGTATAATGCAGCGCGAAAGTTTAAAAGTTTATACGATATACATAGTTATGTACATTTCCATCAGTGGTAAATAGACATGGTACTAAGCAAAGATTTCTATACTTACTACGCTGTGTTTCAACGAAATGGTAGTTGATCTGCTCGTTTTGTATACCTAAATACTTTTAAAGTGCAGACGCAGAGTCTATCTTTTATCTTTTTATTACATATATGTATGTGTCTATGATTATGACATACAAAACGAAAATTGATACGAGAACAAAGTTAATGGTTACGCAATCCCCTGTACGTATAATCCTCAGCTTAAACAGATTTTTATCCATTACAAAACAAATCAGTTCATGTTTATTTAAAAGTTCGAAACGAAAAATGTGAACGAAAAGGCAAAATGAATTGATTGTAGTTAAGTCACCTAAATTGACAATTAAAATTTCTGATTTATTTCGGCTCTCTCGACAGGAGCGTAGGTGTCATTTACATTTTGTCTGATGAAATTTGCTGTTTTTTCCTCACTGACTTATTATTATTACGCGTAGCGACCGTAAATGTTTGTTTCCCTTTATAAATGTTTTCGTATTTATTAATTGGATGTTTAAAATAAATTTGTAATAAAAAATTGTATTCCATTCATATAACATTGTTATTATTTTTCCCTACCTATAACAAACTGGATGGGCTTTTTGGCGGGTACGGGAGAGGTGAGGTTGTCATTTTATTAAGATTTTCTATTTTTTACATTTTTGGGATATTTAAAGTACAAAAGTAATAGTTTATTATGTTTTAAAGTTCTGAATAAGTGAAAAGAATGGAGTAGGTCTAAATAAACATGTGTAGCCGAAGTTCTTGCGCTCTTCCAAGAAGTCCTATAAAACTTCAGTAAAGTCGACTATCACTTTTCAGGAGGAGTTTTACGATAAATATTCTACATAGGCCTACATAGGCGTGACAATGGCAATTGCACTAATCTGTGCGCCATGCCATGAAGAAAGAAAAAAAAAAAGACTGGCTAATTTTTCATGCAATGAATTCTTGTAAAATTTTATTTAAGAAATAAAATATTGAATGCAATAAAAAATCACAATTGAACAAGTGTGTTTGAGTCTTTATAATCATATTATTTAGTATTGGTCAAATACGAGAAAAAATCGCGTTTTTATTTTCCCTATGTAATTCAGTATTTTTTATTCGTCTAGTCAGTTCTTGAAAGAAGAGTCAGTCGTACTCGTAAGTAGGCCGTGCAAGCAAAGAGTCCGCGAAAACAATAATATAGACAAGATGCGATGATCTTTTTTCTAATTACATGTGCAGTTATAAACACTTCAATTTTATCAAATAAAATTTTAACGCTGAAAATTTTCTGCATTCTTCCATTTCCGGTTGTATTACGTATTTCTGTACTCAATTTGTAGCATATTCTGTCCACTTCTACGTAGACGTACACGTAGATTTATGTACGTAATCAGTTTTAAAATTCTTATTTGATTCTAACTCTTCCATGTGCAAATAAGTTTAAAAATAGAATATATACATATATACCACACTAGCGATCCGCTCCGGCTTCCGGCGGTAAAAATTTTTTTAAAAATAAAATACAGCCCATTTTCATGTTGATGTCGCTGATAATGAAGCTTTCTACAGGTGAAAGAATTTTTGCAATCGGTTTTTGTAGTATTTGGTTTATCTATTACACGCAAACAAAAAAGTTTACCTTCTTATAATATTAGTATAGATGCATACAGAATTATTTGACAATTATTTAATTGAGATTGTGCCTTTACATGGATACCATTTTTCATTGCTAAAAGAACATCTTGAATACTAAAGATATATGATGACAAAAGGAAATTTAGCATATAAAGTACCGCCATCTAAGCTTTTAATATGCCTCAGTTTGAATTTTGGTCCTCGAAAGTTCAAAACAGTACGAAACTTCAAAGTAGAAGTCCTAATAAGTTTTCTTGTAGTGAAGTATTTGTAGCTCGGTGGCTTTAGACGCAGTGTCACACGACAAGATGGAATAAATAAAATAGAAGTGTTTTGCTGTGATTTTGAAATAAAGACTTTTCTTGAGCTCATATTATGGTTATTTGCTGTTTACCAGAACCTATACACCCCGCAATATTATAATTTTTGGCTATTGGTTTGTCTGACTTTACCTCCGTAATGGCCGAACCGATTTTATCGCAATTTTTAACGGCAGATGTAGAATTTTTCAGAGAGTACTCTAAACTTTTTATTCTAGAGAAACGTCAATTTAACGTAGGTAAAACAATGGAAATGACATAGCAAGCTCTAAATATGTAAGTAAGTTTATATTTGAAGAATATTGAACTTTTAAGAATTTATTCTATTTTACCTGTATTTTCTTTACAATTTATCTAAAACTAGCATTTATCTAAAACTAGACGTTATTAAATATGTCGTGGAAGACAAATATCTCTAATATTTTGTTTCTTTACTAAAGATAATTGGGGATTTTCATATAATTTGTCCCACGAGTAAAATAACGTCATGAATATGAGAAGTAAAGAAAGTATTAGGTATAAATAATACTAGCGAATCGTCCTCGGTTTCGCGCGGATGGGATGATGAATGTTTTTGTTTTGAATTTTTCATACAAACATATCATTCAAATTTCCAACGTTTTCCGTGGATTTTTCAAAATTTTCTTTCATACAAACCTTGTCCTGACAATTATGAATACCACAAAAACAAATCAGTCAAATCGGTCGAGCCTCCGTCATAGATGTGGCAATTGATTTTTATTTATATGGATTAGGTACATAGGTGAACCGAATGCTTTCGGGCGGGGTAGTCAACCATCACTAAAATCAGAACTAGCTCCTAGGTGCGCGGGACTCGGCTCGACATGTAAGTGTCAATTTTTCTATGTAATTTTTTTCATGTATCGATGTGACATTATCTTTTAGATACTCCTCCCCTTCCTATAGAAACGTGACATTAAAACCAGTGTTATTTTCACGAAAATGATAATTTTACGATACATCAGTACATTGTGAACGCTCGCGTAAGGGTGGTATCATGTTTTCTGCATAAGCGAGCGGATATTGTAATGCAAATTTATGCAAAACCAAAAGTCGATACAAAGTCTTCATAGAAGGGGACAAGCATCTTGTTGTGTTGATACATTGTACGTAATTTTAATACGTAAGCACTTTGTGATATTCAATAGAAAACTGTCAGAGTACGGAAAAGCAATGCAAACTTTTCAATGAAACAATCTCGCTCATATCTTTGCCCGTGTAGATATCACTTAAACTTTCTTCGAAATATTTCTGTTCGAAGTTTAAAATTGCACCGAAATCCGTTTTCAAGTTTTAAACAAAAAGAATGACAGATAGTTTTTTTATACAGGAAGTTGTGCAAATGCAATAGAAATATTACATTCGTAATGAACTGTTTTTATACTATCCGCTCAAAAGCTTCCATTTTTTGTCCACTGTCTGTTTTTATTCGCGTGAAGTAAATTGGTTATATTTTATTCATAGACAAGCCAACAAATAAACCATTCAGTCTACCTAGTACCTATGTACAGTTTATGTGAAGATTTTATGTATATTCGTATATGTATGTATGTACATTATTTTTTGTCGACATTCGTCGTCGATTATTACAGGCGACTTCCTTTTTTATGTTGGAACAAGCTGTAATTTTGTACAAATGTTACGATTGTAGTGCGATAACGCCTCCATTTCTGTCGTTTTCACCTCACAAAATGAATATATTTATAATTAATAGTCGATAACACTGAAGGTCGAGAGTCGCGTGAATAGTTTCTGAACTGGAAGACCTATTTCTATTTTCGTTGAATAACAATATGTTCGATGATTATTTATTCGTTGTTAAACTGTCATGTAAATAATGCTGTGTATGTTATTATAAAAATTTTGAAATAAAAACCTTTCAAAAAATTAAAACTATATTTCAAATATTTAGTTTCGTTTTAATAGCAAATGTCGTACGTAGGTATTTGTGGACATTATTATTTTGCATCGTGCATGAACATAAATACTTGCCACAACGAAACACAATTTTTCTTTAAAATAAGAAAAAAAAATTAATTTGAAGGTTCCTTTTATATCTTGTAATCTACTTTTTCCTCATTTCCGGAGGGGACTGTCATCTTGAGCTTTCAAATGGTTCTTATTTCAAACCTATGCAGACACAGATATAATCGATTAAACCAAGGGCAAGGGCACATTTCATGCCGTTTAAAGTGGTCTTGCCAAAATGTCAAAAACGGAACCTTTATCATTTCGTCGTGTCTATCTGTCCGTCTGTCTGTCTATCCATATTTCACAGCCAATTTAATCCGCCATTTTCACACCAGTTGACCTGACATTTAGCTCGAAGACATAAATTGGTAATGCAAAACTAGAAATATATAACAAATAATTAACTATTTGTTATTTTTCTATTTATTTATTATCTGGCGCCTTTCTCATGCAGTGAATCTCATTAATAATAATATAATATACTCAGACATTTCATACAGCGCCATCTAGTCCCAAAGTAAGCAGCACAGCGCTTGTGTTATGGGTACTAGACAACTTATATACTAACTACATATACATTTTTTTTAAATAAATACATACATATTATACATGCACACCCAGACTCGGGGCTGGAATCGAACCCGCAACCCTCGTTTACTTTCCGACACGCTTAGCCGTTGCACCAGCGAGGTCCTCAATTGTAGTCAATTGTCCATACAGTGAGGAAACGCGGCCAGTGCCATTGGCACCTTTGGACGGGAGGCACTACGTGGTGGACTTTTCGAATATAAAATTTTCAAATATATAACCGACTTAAATCGTTGCCATTTTAAAGTAAGTGTTAAATCGTTCTTCAACTAATATTTTATTATATTTTTAGTTCTGTAGAATATGCTGAAATTGATTAAAATTATTTGTTATTTTATTTTTACTTTTTTTATTTATATTTATGCTCTTGGTCGGTTTTTCTCTCTTAGATCAGCCACAGTACAAGTAAGCAAGCAGTATTCTATCTCGGCAGTGTCCTAGAGATAATTACCTATCGCTCGGTACGTAAACACGCAATAGGGCTACCGACTTGGACTGAATGTTTTTCTTGGGTTACGTATTTGATAATAGGTACTATATTAAATTGTCATATCATCTTTTCATTTTATATTATTGCAAATTTAATAAGTTTTTATTTATATAATTCTACTAGTCCAGTTTCAAAAGTTTGTGAGTTAGTATGGTGGAAATGGACAAAAAAAAATGCATTTTGTGTACAGTACAGTATAATTAAAAGTTCGATATAGATGTATTCAAATGCGGCGTACACTGAACATTATGCTCGAAAACTTGATTGACAAAATATTTCGTCAGTAATTGTGCGGGAGCGTCTCACACCGTCCGACGACAACCGCGGTGCACTCACGACTGTTGTAGGTATGCCAAGAAATGCCGAGATTTCGAAGCGCGTCGTTTGGGAGCATTTGTATGAAGATAGAATACTGTATACTTACTTGTACTGTGGATCAGCACAGAAACAAAAACAACAATCATAGCACTATACTGGTATCTATTTCTACTAAACTGCAACCGTTGTAAATAACTTATCGCTGAAACTGTGATTTAAATGGTGAAACTACTAAACTGGGGACCTCATAGCATTAGTTCCTAAAAATCAATTGACTTTCAGACTTAATTTCGGAATCATTAATGAACGTCAGATACATATTTACAGTGAATAAACACCAATTGCAAATGCTTGCAAACACTCGTCGAGAGTTCTGTTTATCCGAGTAAATACGTCTCTGTAAAAATATTAAAATATTTACTCGTTTTCATTCAGTAGTAACCATATTTCTCATCGAATAAAAGCACGTATAAACTGTAAAAGCTATGATAGGCTCATCGGTGTTAGGGATGGGTGGGTCCAGTTTTTTAAGGATACGGGTCCGGACGTAAATCCTGCTCTACGGATACGGGTCCAGGTTCCATGTTCGCGGGTCTGTATTGATAATTTGGTACAAACTCCCGAACCGGAATTACGGAGTCTGCGGAGCTGGATCTAATGTAGTACTAGGTATTAGAATCGTACCATGTTCAGTGTATATTCCACTCCGCCAGCAAACATTTCTGTTCCAAAGGATACGTGTCCGATTTCCGATTGGATGTACATCCAACAGTACCACTAAGGATACGGATCCGCGGACACGTATCCATCCGGACTTACCCATCTCTAATCGGTGCGGCGATTAATGTAATTGCGTTACAAGGGAGGGTTTCGAGTTTGATTCTCGACGAAGTTTAATTATTTATTTATTAAACAATCTTTCTATTGTTTTAGAATTGTTTTAGAACTTGGATATTAGTTGGGTGTATTCCCTGTTCGTTGTAGGATAACCATAGTATAAGTCTATTGCAAGTTTTGAGATCAGAGAATTGGTGTAATTGTTTGGAAAATATTATATTTATAACTGTGATACATAAAGACATTTACAGCGTAATGGTTCTTTAACGCTTGTCACAACCATATTGTAATGTTGCACGTCTTACTTTATGTACCATAGATATACAAATACAAAAGGACAAAACCTCGAAAATATAGTACAAAAGGCAGCCTTATTGCTGGATAGCAATAAGTCACTTACAGATGCAGTATTTTCTTTAAAAGTAGAAAAAAGAAAGAAGAAACCCTCAAAAAGCTTCCGGATATGGAATTTAAAATCTGGATATTGTGTTTTATGATACTTTCACTTACTCCCGCAGTAGTCGTACTCGACGTGCATCGAGTGACTGCAAAATGTCCTATGGAACGCACTAGAATACAGAATCCATCAATTCTTGTCTATGCCGAAGTAAGTCTCGGGGAGGACTAAGCCTCGCCCATCACCCAGTGCTAAACAGATGTTCTAGTAAAAAGTCCTATTTTTACTACTTACTACAATTTATGATAATAGTAACAAATAAAAACCAGAAACTTCAGGATCTGACTCTAATTCATGACAAATAAATGAGTACTGCAATGCGTGCTCGACTCGACACTGTCTGGCCCCGCCGTATCAGATAATTACATTAAACGTGTGGCCAGGTAGACCGGGTAGACCGGCCCTAATAAGAACCCAATAGATTAAGGGTCTTATTAGGGATGAAACGAAACGAATTTTGAAATAATACTCGGCTTTAGTAGTTAAAGTTGCAATTGCTCTTTGTAAATCTCGCATCTATCGTCGACATAGTCTAAAGTACTTTAAACTTAGCGTCAAACTAGAACCCGTATTGGAGACGTCAACACAACTGTGTAACTTTAGCACTGTTATACACTGAATTTCCATAAATACAGATACAATAGTAAAATATCGCTTGAATTTGTAACAAATACAATAGAAATCAAGTTGAATATGAATAAGTAAGTGAAATACAGACATACATAAATATGTATGTACGTAATAACCTGTAAGTAAAGTCATGTACACATAAATCACGGAAAAAATTGTAAATTGAAATTGGAATGAAAAGAAAACAAGAATACACCTCACCCACATTCAAGCCTTCAATATGTCTTTATTGACTCTATTTCTAGCAACTCGCGACACGTGGACGTAAAGGAAATGATTGTTAAATATTTGATTCTCACACAGTGCGCGCCATCAGAATAAAGGTCAGAACACAAATGCGGCTTGATTGCGAGTCAGATTTGGTGCGGGTTTGCAACATATGTATTAAAGTAAAATTTGTTCTAAGACAATTAATAGAGGCATGTAAAACTCCTTATTCATTTGTAAAAATATTGTTATGTATTGCTCAAGTCATAATATCTACTTTAATTCTATAAAAAATAACTTCATTTGACAGATACTGTGTGAACAATAATGGATAGAATATAGCCAGTTTAATTCAAGGTTCAATCATAACCCTTCGACTATATCCACGGTAAAATTTCGAACGGCAAAATTAAGTGTGTCGTAAAACCTTAGCAGATAATCGCAATAAATTTAAACTCATAACCGCATTAAAACTTCGATCAGATTTTTTGGGGTTAAAAATTACTTTTTCTCGAGATCATAGCAGATTCTAAGAAGGAACACGCTTCAACTACATTGAAACTACGATATGTAATCTGTAGATTTCTAGAACTTATCTGCATCTCTTTCGTCCTCGGTAGGTCTGTGTGTACCTTTATAAATCTAGTTGAAATTATTTTATTTCAAATACACATACCATAACATTTTCGTTTATGGTTAGAATATCGCGCTGTTTTAACATGGTGCAGGCTATATTTTATGTTATACATATATATAGTATATAAGTAGGTAAGGACTGTGGCACTTGGCACTCCATCTTCTCTGACTACCCCGTTAGGGATACAGCGTGAGGATATTTATTTTATGTTGTAGACTAAATAATTGCAATTTTTAATATTTTTCTACTCTTTATGATCTTGTAATATCACACGTTTTTAACCCAATATGCATAATATAAGTATTCTATCTTTTCATTATAGATATTGTCTTTTACCACCTTCATAGAGATGTGTTGTTAAAATTCACGCGGGTAATACTAAATCGATTAACTAGTAAATAAATTATTGGCTGTATTCTAAGGGTTTTTTAAGAGTATTTTATTAAAACATTTAAAGGAGATACTGACTGACTCTTATTCTATGGTTCTTATCATTGGTCTGTTTCTCTGGTGATTATAATTATAATTAAAATACCCCGGTGCTAAAACAAATAATCATAAATATACAATGAGGAATCTCTGGAAGCAAGAGGAAGGGTGAAGGGTAAGCTTTGACTCTTGTCTAACTTTGCTAATGTGCCTAATCGAGTGAATTAAGTAAACTTTACTTGTAAATCTTTTGACTCCTAAAGCAGTAAACTTCCATTTATTACACAACAATGAAATTGAAGGATATTAAAAGTTTGTTTTTGATCACTAAGCGACTTTTTACTCTTCCTGTTTTAAAATGATTCCAATTCTTTACATGTCTACGTATTATAACATACAGGTGTACAATAATTGCTTGGCTTGGATGTGTTCTTGCAGAATTACTTAATTTGACTGTAATAAAAATCGTAAGGCGGCGTATATAATATTTTATTGATTAGATTTTTTTTAGTCGATTCATTCTTTTAATTTACGTAATATTTTTCATATTATTTAGGTTGTTATAAAGTTAACTTATAATAAATAACTGTTATGATTTATTACTATTAAATTAAATAGAGTTTAATGACTGGTAATGTGCTCAGACTGGCGCCCATGAAACTGAAACCAAGTTGCATCCTTAGCACTCACAAATAGATCCGCCTTTACACTTTTGTGAGGTAAATCTCCAAAACAAATGCGACTACACATAAATTCGTTGTGTTTAAAATTTTACAGTACAAAATCTGAAACAAATGACCGCCCAGATTTACTGAATTGTTAAATACTACAAGTACTTTTTAGGACATCTTTTGTTGAAAATTTTTACTCTAAGTAGATTTAGAAGATAGGTAGGTAGGTAAAAATAAATTATAAATATATTGCTATAGCAGAAATATATGATACTATAAATACAAAGCTTCATTAAGTTTATTCATGAATATTAGATATCTCGTGTTTAGTTTACGTCTGCTTAAGATGAAATATGAATCTCTTTTTAATTATTATTTTGGATTTTGAAACCAAAATGGTCGCGTATGTCAGGCATATGTCAGTCAGGCTGTGAAAATATCTTCTTATCGAGTTTCCTCAAGAGAATACAACGTAAGATTCTCCATAAGGGGTGTGAAATGGTTTTTTTTAGACCAACAACGCGCAAGTTACATTTTCGTAATTTGAAGTTCGAAGTTCACTTGATCATTACAACGTTTATTATGTATTTATGTGGATGCTCGGGATTCTGCTCTAGAATCATTTTTTCGCTCTGGACTCAAAATAGAGCCTTGCCGTAAAAATATTATCCCTACCTTGTTATACAATCTACTATTACTACCGCGTGATACACTCTACCTTTCATTCCCCTCTGTGAGAAAAATAAATGAGAGACGTTATTCGATATGTAAAAGTGCAAATAAATTTTATTTCTTTAAATTATTAATTTCCTTGTTTTTCTAGCGTGCGGCTACCGCCGCCCAGGTAAACATCGGCCAGTAAGGTTTTTCATACAATATTTTCATTTGACCTCTCGTGTTCCTCATTCAAATTAATTTATGAGGTGATGATGGAATGAAAAAACGATTTTCCTACAATTACTTACAATTACTTTTGTGTCTCTGTGCAGTAAAGTTGTAGACTACTCATTATATAATTATCCATTATTAGACAGACATTAATATTTCTACTTCTAATTCCGTATTCACGTGGATCCTGTTAATTAAAACACAAATCGTAGTTTTAGAAGTTGTTAAAATATGTGACGAGGACTTTTTGGCGGGAACGGGAGAAGTGCGGTTGTCATTTTACTTAGATTTTCTATTTTTACAATTTTGAGTTTTAAAGTACGAAAGTGATAGTATATTAAAGTTCTGTGTAAGTGAAAAGTATGAAGTAGGTCTAATTAAACATGTGTAGCTGAAGTTCTCGTGCTCTTCCAGGAAGACCTATAAAACTTAGGTAAAGTCTACTATCACTTTACTGGAGGAGTTTTACGATAACGATTTTAATACATGACATTGGCAAATGCGCTAATCTGTGCGCCATGCCGTGAAGAAAGAAAAAAAAAATATGACACCTAATTATTGACATACCTGTTTGTTGTTTTTAGAGTTCGTACTATAGATGATACACCATGTATTCCTAACGGTTTCATATTTTGGTAATTCTTATATTTATATTTCATTCATATGTATCTATGTATGTATATTTTATTCCAGAATTGGAAACAATTTAGTTGTAGACTTACCCTACATATTTATTCAGGCCAAGGTCACTCAAAAGGGTTCAATGAAAACACTTTTTAAGAAAAACTCAAGTAAAAAAATAACTTCATAAATACGATGCAAATACCAATACAATAAAATTTGACAATTATTGAAGACGGTGGAAAATCAATGTGCTACAATAGAAAGTCTACTAGTTTGGTAGGCTTGGCACCGACTTCAGTAACTGCGTTAAATTATATAGGCATGCGTATCTTACTTATGAAGTTTTTTTTGTACTTGAGTTTGTGTTAACCTAATTATTAAGTTCATAATATATTGAACTTTAACATTTTTGGTAAATAGAGTACTCGAACTCAACTTGATCACTCCTTTCTTATCTCTGAAACTACTGGACTCAATTTAAAAAAAAATTAGAGTACGTCGGGCCTTAATTTACAGGAGAAAGCAGACCTGAGAATCTTACACAATTGTCTCCAGAAAGTAAATAAATATACACGATAATATATAAATGATAAATTCCTGAGCTGAATTTCTCTGTGCGGGAGCCGACATCGCATTTAATCGATTTAATCGAAAGCATTTTAATTGTTACAAAATGACATACATATAAAATTAAAGTCGTAATTTACAAAAGGCAAAACTTTAAAAAGTCTACCAGCGCAACTCATCCGTGATTCTCTGGACGTTGCGGGTGTCTATGGGGGGCGGTGATCACTTTCCATCAGGTGACACGCTTGCTCGTTTCACCCTCCGATATAAAAAAAAACTCGTTAAAAAAGAAAATGCATGCTCATAAAAAAAAATTAAAATGAAGAAAAAATCATAATAATACCATGTAATATATATATGCAAATAAAAACATATACAATATGTTTGAAGTGTAGATATGCCTCATTACAATTTTATAATATGAGTTTACTTAAGACTTAATCATCATGCTACAAATCTACATAGCATGGAAACAAACAAAAAGGTAGCCCCAAACACAATAACTCAAACGTCGCACATAATCGGTCATCCGTATATTTTTCCAGTGGAAAATTCACGGCAAGGAGTGAAAAGCAACAGTAAAAATACCCGTAGTAATTCATCAATCTTAATTCTGCGGGACAGCCGAGTCAAAAGAAGTTTTTTTGCTGAGTTGGAAGGAAGGACATTTCATTATTTCCCTCCTCACTCTGGAAGCAGGGGGAGAGAAGTTTCCCTTTTCTTCAAATAAAAATAATGACCTTGACAGATTAGGGCACTGACCGACATATATGTGTTACCGTTACGTGACTTTTTTGTAGAAATTCTTCGCTCGTAAATTTCTCGCCAACTACGTGAAAAAAAGGTAATGTCTTTAGCTTATTTCTATCTACATAAATCACAGGTTACCGATAGAGACAAAAGAACGAGTAATTTGCGTGAATGCAATATGAATTTATGTATGTTTCTATATGTGTATGTGTTTATATATGTATGTTTGTATCGAAGGATGGACGTATGTGTAGGCCATTTCAAAACAATTTGCCGAAAAGGAAAATAAGATTTCATCTTTTATTTAACTAAACAAGTCATGTTAAAACAGAAAAGTTATGTTTCACACAAATTACCATAAATACTTTTTAATTTATTTCATATAAACTCTGTTTTATCCTATTTTATTACAATAGTTTAATTTTAAAATATTCAGAAATGTCGTTTACATTTTTGGGAAATTGAAACTGAAACAGTTTATAATTGACATTTTTATATCATTTTAAGTTACAGCTACTCCTAAAAATTTCAATTTAATAGTGAAATATAGTGATTTGATTTACTTATATCTGTGTAGTGTATAAGTACTAGTGTACAAAATGAGATGAGAGTCGGGTCTTACAAAATCATTTAATTCCAGTGCGGATTGATGAGGGTAGGATAATAACACTGACTCTGGGGGGTTGCGATTATGCTATGCTGGTTCTTTAAAAAAGGTTTCCATATCTTGAGAGACAAGTGGACTGTATTTTTTGCGGTGAACTTAAAAAACCATAGGTGCTTAATAACATAACATAACATAACATAACTTCACGCTGTATCCCCAACGGGGTAGTCAGAGAGGACGGAGCGCCAGGAGTCGCGGTCCTTACACACCTCTTTCGCTTCCTCAAATCTCATCATTCTCCTCACACATTTTCGCCTAGGTATGCGAGTGCTTTTGACATTTCCGTCTGCTAACACTCTGGCTATTTGATCTTCATAAGACAGCCTTGGTCTTCCTTGGCTTCTTTTACCACTCACTTTCGCTCTGTATATTTTCTTCGTCAGTCTTTCATCACTCATTCTTTCCATGTGCCCGAACCATCTAAGCATTCCTTTCTTCATTTTTACAATAACACTGTTGTGCGACCCTGTCATACTGCGTATCTCATCATTGCTTATCCTGTCAGCAAGCGTGATACCGCACATATTTCTGAGAGACCGCATCTCCACAGCATTTAACATACTTTCACTCGATTTTGGGCATATCCAGGCCTCACTACCGTTCAACAAAGTTGGCACCAACACCGCATTGTGGATGGCCATTTTAGCAGTGTTAGATATATTCACACTACCCACTAATGCGGACAGAGCACCGTTCACTTTATTGCCAGCTGCTACCCGTCTCTCCACATCCAACTCACATCTTCCATCCCTCGAAAACGCACTCCCCAGGTACACAATTTCATTCACCTGTTCTAGACATTTTCCATTTACACAAATCACACATCTCGTTTGTACCGCTTCTCTTTCAAACACCAGAACCTTAGTTTTGTTCACATTCATTTTCAATCCTTTTACTTCACAATCTTCTTTCATGCACGTGACTAGTGTCTGCAACTCTGCTTCTGATGGTGCTATTAGCACAGCATCGTCAGCGTACAATAGGCAGTTTACCACTGTGTCACCACATCCCATACCACTCATATTACCTTTCAATCTCTGGAGGCAACTGTCCAAATACAGCACGAATAGCCAGGCAGACATCACGCAGCCCTGTCTGACACCATAACAGACTTCAAACCAGGGCGACATGTGCCCGCCTATCCTTACACAGGCTCTGTGGTCTCTATATAATGACCTCACAGCCTGCAGTAAGGAGCCCTCCACGCCATATTCAGGCAGAAGATTCCACAATTTCTTCCGCACTACTCTATCGAATGCTTTCTCTAGATCCACGAAAGCGCAGAAAACTTTCCGACCTAAAGCCAGAAACCTTTCCACGATAACGCGGAGCGAGAAAATCTGATCCATACAACCCCTACCGTTCCTGAATCCACCTTGCGCCTCCCACAAATATCTTTCTGAAACGCCTTTCATACGTTCAGTTAATACTTTAGTATAGACTTTACTCGCTAAGCTGACCAAGCTGATGGCCCTATAGCACGCACAGTCTAGGTAGGAACCTTTCCCTTTATATAGAGGTACTATGACTGCCGTGCGCCAGTCCTCTGGAACCTCCCCCTTCTGCCAACAAAGGTTGCAGAGTGCACAGAAGGCATCCCAGACCCTAGGACCACCATACTTGATCATCTCAGCAGTCACCTCATCATTTCCCGCAGCCTATCCACATTTCAAACTTCTTAGCACTTTCTCAATCTCTTTCATACTAATGGCATCCTCCAGTCTCTGGCCCGAGTGTGGCAATTCATTAGAATCGCTCTCAGTATCAGAGACGGAGTCGCCACTCTCATACAGTTCTCCAAAGTATTCATTCCATCGCTGCAAAACATCCTTTTTATTTGTAAGCAGTTTGTTTTCTTTCGAACGCACTTTATTCATTCTGCAAGGTGCCGGACCACTTCGGTACTTACGTACTTCTTTCCAAAATAATTTGGAATTTTCCTCGAAGTTGTCCGACATCTTGTTTTCATCTAACACCCTACACCTTTCACGCTTCTCTTTCACTAGTGCCTTCGTTTCTGCTTTCTGCAGCTTATACCTGTCTTTCATCAAATTTTTCATACCACAGTCATTAGTAGCAAGGTAGTCTCGCCATGCTTTCTTTTTCTTATACACAGCCACTTTCACCTCATCATCCCACCACACATCACGCTTTTTGCCGTTCCCAATCTTATTCATTCCACACACTTCTTTCGCAGCCTCAATCATACTATCTCTAAGGTTCTGCCAACATTTTTCAACATCCTCGCTCATCACTTTCAATCTATCATCAAGCTTACTAGATAATACCCTTTCATATTCATTCCTGGTGGCCGCATCCTGCAGTCTCCAGCTTTTAATCCGGCTAACCGCTGCAGGTTTGGACACTACGCGATGTCGCCATGCTGCGAACAGACCCCTTATTCTGGTTATCACCAGAAAGTGGTCCGTCCCGAGATCGGCTCCTCTATACGCTCTTGTGTCCATTACCTGCTTCTTAAGTCTGCTATCCACCAGGAATAAATCAATCATGCTTCTCGCACCCTTTCTTTCCCACGTGTACTGATGGATCCCTTTGTGTCTAAATGGTATTAGTCACAAAAAGATCCTTTTCCATACACAGTCCTAACACAATCTTACCAGCATCATTCACTCTCTTATCTCCATATTTGCCTAGGACAGACTGAAATCCTGTTCGAGCTGTCCCGACCCATCCATTCATGTCTCCACACACAACAATTCTTTCGTTCTCTTCAACCGTCGCTAGAACTTCTCTAACATTCTCCCAGAACTGCTCTAGTTCAGCCAAACCGACAGAGGACCCTGGGGCATATACTGCCAAAACAAAAATTTTTGTCAACCCAATTTTGAGGCGTACCCAGAGCAGTCTGGGATTTACACATTTATACTCAGTCATACAATTAACCATACGAGAGGACAGTAAAACGTCTACCCCTTGGCATCCCCTATCTCCTTGTGGTACCCCTGACCACAAAGCGATGCCTCCTCCGGGCAAGTCGGCAAGTTCACTGCCGCCGCGCTTGGTTTCACTCAAACATAGCACATCCAATCTTTTCTCTTCCATAATATCAATCACTTCATTCATCTTCTCCTCAATCCCACCTCTCACATTCCACGCAGCTACTCTGCACTCCTCCCTCCACTTCCCGCCGCTAGGTGCACAGCGTGTTGGGTGGCGGTCCCCAACGCCGAACTGCACTCTGCACACACCAGCGGGGACAGACCGGTGCACGTCGCTTTCGGGGGACGCCCTAACATAATCATTTCCGTTGTCCCGCATGGTATGCACAGAAGAGGAATTGCAGCCCTGAAAAGGGCTGGCAGGGGTCGCGACGAGCACGCTTCCTCAGTTGACCTTCAAGTTCGACTTCAGTACCTGTCAAATTTAATTATATAGGTATGTGTATCGTATTTATAAAGTTATTTTAATTGTACTTGAGTTTTGATTAGTAAAGGATAGTTATTTTACACTTTTAAGTACTTTTTTTGAAGACGGTTTAATTTCTTTTTATAATTTTTTTTATTTATTTAAATATCTAGGGCAGGTCTATAATTAACTTCATTCTAATTCCGGAGCGCAACGATATACAAGAGAATCGTCAATATATGTAAAGGTTATGAACAGGTCGTGTTATCTAGTGTATCTTCGAAGTCCAAACACCAATATCAGTGAAATTTAAATGGAACCACCTCTACACACACTACACCACTACACACACTAACAAACATATAAAAAAAAATAAAAAAAAACAACATACAGATGAATTGAGAACCTCCTCCTTTTTTTGAAGTCGGTTATTTATCTTTTGCACGAAACTTAACTTGGCCTCCATTTTTAATCGGTAGTAAGACAGAAATGCTTGATTTCAGACCTATTAATTCTATATCTCAAATATTTGTAGATAATTAATTTTTACTCTTATTTAAATTGCAGTAGGTATAAATATGTGGTGGCATGAAATAAAAGGGATTTATAGTGTTCGGTGGTCTCAAAAGTTTGGGACCAGCTGGCTTAATAGCATCTATATTGAGCATACAATATATAGGACAAGTGATTGATCGAATATACAGTGTACAGGTTAGGTAGTTACATACAATGCAATGCAGTGCAGTGCAGTGCAATACAATATACTTTATTGCACCAGTACAAAATATACACAGTCAAAAAGAAAAAGACATTGAAAAATAAAATTTAGGCGGCCTTTTTACTACATACATAGACAGTTGCATCCATCTCTCGTGGACGAACACAGTGACATGACCACACCAACGTAGCTGTTTCTCACTGCTCATGTGAATCAACAAAACATCACTACATTACACGTACTGTACTTAAATAATGGGCAACTTGTAGCAATTTTATAAATACCTTCACGCAATTTTTCATTTCAGGGTAGATTGACTATCAAAAACTAACCAAATCACAACTTGAAGCCACTTCTTGCTACGAGTATTAGTATGTCTTACTTACATGAACTTGAAACTTGAATAAGAATAAAGTTTTAAATTTAAAATCTTATTTTATATATATAGAAATAAAATAACTGTAATACGTAGTAGAGTTTAATTTTAAAAATAGTTTTTTATCGATTTTTTTTAATATGAAAAATGGTACTCTACATCCCACGTGTCATATATTTTTGAACTTTTGAATTCGATACCATATTCGATACATATTTCATTATTCAACCTATAACCTACACATAATTGAGACGAATCCAATAACACCTTATAAATTGAAATCGGTTTCTCGCTTTGAGGAAACAAATGAATATATCATCTAACACGTGTAATAACATGTCACATAAAGTCATGTTTATTAAATGATAAAAATAACTAAGCGAAATCAGATAGCAGCAAATTGCTAGCCTATCGCCTACACAAAGTCAAATAAGCCTTATCCGTTAGCCGGCTCTGCGTCTGGCACGGAAATATAGACAGCTGGAAAATTTCTCTTTCTTTTTGAATTGGGCACATTTAAACGAACAAAAAATTGTCGAGGTTGCTATATCCTACAGTGTCGCGTTACAGAATTGTTTGCAAGTTAAGATCGATGTATGAAAGCTTCAAACCAAGAAAATATTAGATTAAACGGTTTACGCATTATAGTGTATTCCAATAGCAATGTCTAGACATATTGAACTTTTAATATAAATATTATCATGCTCTAAAAGATATTAGCGGGCACATATTTTTTTAATCGACTTCAAAAAAAGGACGAGGTTCTCAATTCGGTTGAGAAATTCATTATATGTATATATATATATTTACATATATCTATTTTTTATATTTGTTACCTTAGAGCTCCGTTATTTATGAACCGATTTGAAATTTTTTTTATTCCAAATCGGTTCGGTTTGTCCTATTTAAATTTTACTGGTATAGGAACTTGGGTTTCGGAGATACACCAAATAACACGAACTGGTCATAACGCTATCTCTGAACAGATATTACAAATATTATACCTGATATAATAACCTTAGGGACAAAATAAGCAACGAAAAGATACCCAGTATAACATGTTTGCATGACAGTGTTATTGTAAAAATGAAGAAAGGAATGCTTAAATGTGATTGATGGTGATGACGAAGAAAATCTACACAGCGAAAGTGAGTGGTAGCAGAAGCCAAGAAAGACCAAGACTGAGTTATGAAGATCAAATACCCAGAGTGTTAGGTGACGGAAATGTTAAAAGCACCCGCATACCTAGGCGAAAATGCGTTAGGAGAATGATGAGATTCGAAGAGCCGAAAGACCGCAAAGCTTCGCGCTCCGTCCTCTCTGACTACCCTGGGGTATATTTGACAATTTTAAATGAGAATTCACAATTTCGCAGTTTCAATAAAAACCATGCAAGTTATTAGATACTATTCACATGCTCCGACAAAACTGATTACCTGTGCTCTATCTATTTAAATTTTTACCTAACCGTTGTAATAATTTGAGAATTGTGTCAACATTCAGTGATGTTTAATTGATTATAACAACTAACTGAGCCCTCGGGTGATAATACGTTCTAACAAGTTCACAACATCAATATTTGCGCATTTAACAGAGCACACAAATCCATTGTTCGCTTGTCTCTGTTTATGTAATCAGCTTCACCGAAACCTGATAGTGGCTTCGCTTCGTAGATTACTTAGGATTTGACGATAGTTAGTGTTAATCTGGTACTGTAATTCATTTAAGGAGTCACGTTCTGTATTTTTATCTCACTTTATACTCTTTCAATATACCGACCTGCTGCTTATATTTCTGCGCAGGCCGCTAAAGTCACATTAAGGCTCGTAATTACGAAATTTCAAAGATAACGGGCTTGTCCCTATCTGGATTTGTTTTATCTATTTATGGATGCATAGCATATGTACTTTTTCTATATGAGTATTTAAGTTTATAAATGAAAAGCGCTAGAAATAGCCTCAAAATCTGTTTTAGTTGCGACGACTTGATGTTCTTTTTGTTCTGAACGTGAAACAACGTGAAGTTTTGTTTATTTTTTTTTATTACTCATGCGGGATAAACAGTATCTAAACGGACACTGTTACGGTTGATAAGTAGTTGTTTTCTTATTTTACAATTTTGCTTGGCACACGCAAATTCAAAATTTAAAAAAGAATCTAAAATGAATATTTCAAAAAAACAATCGATTTTAGTACCCATTGACATCAGTGTGACAGATAAAGAAAATCTTGATTTCGAAGTTTTAGATTCAATTTCTGCAAAAAAAAAATCAACATTATGTTTTCAAATTGTTGAAATATAACTGTTTATTTAAATGAAAAAAAAAAAAATTGCTCTTGTTAAACGTGCGCTCAACTTCGTTCGAGTGAACAATCGACAATTTACCGCACTTGTTGCACAATATACTATTGCTTTTTTCCAACTTTTTTACTTTTATACTATGCCAAATTTTCTAAATAGAAGAAAATACAATTATTATTGTGTGTTTCTACTCAGTTCGTCGTGACATCTCACTAAAAACATCGTACCCCGTTCCTCCCCGCCTGCCCCTACGTACCATTTTTTATGCAATTACTGGCTCAATAGATAATAATTATTAAAATTTGAATCATTTGGGCGATCATATATTAAACTATTAATTATCTACGTAAAGTAAGCAAAGTCATGACTATAACGTGGTTATTATCGCCATTTCGACGGAATAATCAAATGGGCTTACATATAAAAATCGTATAATATGTGACCTAAATTTCTTTGAGGTTTTTTGGAATGAGATAGGTATTTTCAGGCATTTTTTCTTAAATTTCAAGAGTACACCTTTTTTATTGTTGGTTATAAGTATAGCATAAGTTTTAACAAGCTTGCTACATGATTCTCTCTAAACAGCGTCATCTCTCACGAAAAAAGTTTTAAAGAAAATATTGTCGGCATGAGAAAATAAATTTCTCGCGGAGTGTCAAAAGAACGAACTTTGAAAACCTAGGCAAGAGTGTTACTAGATATGTTTGAGTATGATAATAATTATTTATAAATTCAAGTAAATCTAAAATAAGATCATGTCTGTACATAAATGGTTTTGGAGACTATTAGAAAGTAATTTTATTGTAATAATAATACATGTATTATTGTGTAATAATACGTGTTATTATTACAAGTATATAATTTGTAATATAATACATAATTAGCCTTTAATCAAGAAATATTTACATAAAAAACCAATGGTTAATAACTTATAGCTTTGGTCATAAATTGTTTTAAGCGGTGAAGGCGAAAAATAATTGTATTTTTTTTTGTTATATTTAGCCAAAACTAAAACAAATAAATTACATTCAAATAGTAGGTTGTATGTGACATTCAAATATTTACTTTATAACTAATCAATGTATGTGTATATATATATATATGTGTATGTATGTTTGTGTGTGTGCGTATGTGTGTGACCCATTTATTTAAGTTTCATTTCAGTTCCAAGAAATATCTACTGTTTAAACGATGACTCGGAGTAATAATCCAACCAAATGCTAGAGTCCACGAAAACAAAGTTAAAATAAAAAATTGAAAACGACGTGATATCCCAAAGAAATTTTAGTTTGTTTGAAGTTAAGAAGAAGAAGAAGGTATATTTAGTGTTTTAACATTTGTATGTCGAGAACTCTGAAGTTACGCCTTCAAAAGTTCTGTTTGGAATTACAAGAGAAAGCACTTCAGATAGAATTCATCAATCTTAATCGTGATATTTCAAAGAACTATATATTATTAGTCAGCTGTTGAAAGTGATGTCGTGTTTTGAAATTTAACTGATTCCTTGTAAAACCGTATTTACAAACTTAATAAGGACTTTAAGACAAAGAGACGACCCTGATCTAAAATATGAGATATCGTTCTAGAAAGTGGTAAGAAAAGTTTTAGGTCGCTTCGCTATCTATAAGTTTGAGACAAGTTGTCATAATGAAATATCCCTTATAATTTGTAATGCTTCCTGTGAGCTTCTCATGCTACTTTGTGATCATTGGCAACATTATGTATAGTAAGTATAATAGGTCTCTTAACTACGCAAACCACTAGAAACAAAAACTTATCAAGTGCAATTTTGATTCGTATTTGTTTCTAGTGGTTTGGATTTCGAAAATCTTGTAATTGAGTTTATTTGAATAGATTGATTTGAGTTTGACTTTAAACTTTGACTTTACATACTATAAAATAATATGATCCACTATAATGAAATGTTACCACTGCATGTCCGATCTCTCCCTCGCTGAATATCGAATCTCTGGTGCGTTGGCGTATCGTAACTCAGGAATTTGTCGTGGACGCTCCGTTACTATTTACAATCAGAACAGGATGCAGTGCATCATTTGCAGCAGTGCATCATTGACCAGGGTCATTTCACTCCATATAAAATTAACATTTTTTAATTTTTTTTTCAATGACCGACGTTGTTTGGTAAAATTATGTCACGCGTGACAGACGTTAGTGTTGTAGCCTTGGACCAAGGCAGATAATGCACGGAGCTATAATAAGTAGCCGCTTTGATCTCCGTGTGTCAAACGAGTAAAATAGTGACCTATAGCATATATTTAATTGATGAAGAAACAAATGAAGAATGGAAAAAATTAAAAACATGTAGACTAACCAAGATGTACTTTGAAAGAAAAGATAACGCACAAAAACTAAGTATGTCTCGAGGTTGGAAAAAAGTAACGTAAGAATACTGGCAGGTATCACAACAGGTCGCTGTACACTGTAAACCGACACCTATCACTGCTCAGACTAACAATACGAGGGCTGCTATTTATGTATCCGGAACTGGCCAGTTACAGAACAATATTAAAAAAGTAATTATAACATTTAAAAATGGAACTCTTTGGCTGAAGAATACAATTTGTTTCATGTAGCTGTCACTTGTTTATCCTTTGTGGCGTCATGTTGAAAATCGCGAGTCTTTATCACCATGGATTTAAGTCGTGAAAATTTTCGTGCTATGATTTATTACGATTTTCGCCGAGGGCTAACTCAAAAACAGTGCATCGATCAACTCACTTCGACTTTTGGGGACGAAGCACCATCGAAAACTACTGTGTATCACTGGTTTAGTGAGTTTAATCGTGGGCGGTCTGTGTTCACGGACGAAGTTAAAGAAGGTCGCCCTAAATCGGTTGTTGTACCTCAAAATTTTGATGCTGTGCGGGAACTAATAATGCAAGATCGTCATGTTACATATTGCGAGATAGAGGCGTCTCTGGGCATAAGTATGACGAATATATATAAAATATTACACGAACATTAAGCTGGAAAAAAAAATTTGTTCACGTTGGATTCCGCACAACTTAAGAATTGACCAAAAACGGGCTCGTGTCGATTGGTGTGAAAAAATGTTACAAAAGTACAATCAGGGTGCGTCAAAAGCTGTCCATAATATCTACACAGGTGATGAATCTTGGATATATGCGTATGATCCTGCAACTAAACAACAATCAACGGTTTGGGTATTCCAAGATGAGCCGAACCCAACAAAAGTCATTCGTTCAAAAAGCATTTTGAAGCAAATGGTCGCTTGTTTTTTTGCTATAAATGGACATGTAGCTACAGTGCCACTAGAGGATCGTAAAACGGTTAATTCTGAATGGTACACGACCATTTCTTTGCCAGAAGTCTTTGAAAAAATAAGAAAGAACAACCGACAACGCAGAATTTTTCTTCATCATGACAATGCTAGCTTCCACACATCGGCCGAAACAACTCGGTATTTGGAAGATCAAAAGATCGAATTAACGGGTCATCCGCCGTACAGCCCCGACTTGGCCCCCAACGACTTCTATTTATTTCCAACCATGAAGAATAAATTACGTGGTCAACGTTTTTCGAGCCGTGAAGAGGCTGTTGATGCGTTCAAAATGCACGTTTTGGAGATACCTCAATCTGAATGGAAAAAGTGCTACGAAAATTGGTTCCAACGCATGCAAAAGTGCATCAATCATCATGGTGAATATTTTGAAAAGCAATAAACCTATAATAAATGCTATATGTTTGTTTCACTTTGTTATTCCGGATACATAAATAGCAGCCCTCGTAGAATCTCTATGGAAACACGTTAACGGGGACAAAACTAGTTTACATTTTATAGCAAAATGCAACATGTATCCAGGTATTAGATTCAAACCACTAGGGTCAGATACACTGGAAGAAGAGGAACTGAGGAAAACAAAACTAAACAAAACTGAGGGATATCCTCATGTTTTGTAGGAAAACTGGAAGATTCACGGACGAAACCAGGGGGAGAACCATCAGGCCGTCTATAACTGGAGCTCACACCAAGGAATAAGGCTGAATGGCGCCACTCGTGGAAAGCCGACAGCCCGTCTGCGGCCTGGCGAACGTCCTTACCGGAAATCTACATCTACCTATAGTAAGTATGGCAGCATAGCACTGTCAGTGTAGTTCATGTCAGCTCATGGCCGACTTCATGTACATTACTGAAATAAAATACTCGTAAATGTTATTGGCTACGGGGGGTATTCTTTATGAAAAAATATATTTTTTTTTAACAGCCTGAAATACTTTTGAAAAATACTCAAATATCGTATTAAATAATCGACATCTTCAGTTAAATGTACAAAATTAACTTAAAAGTATTTTTGAGGAAAAAAGCCGCAGAAAATAATAATTTAAGTAGACGTATTTTTTAAAGTAACAAAAGTCACCACTCCTTTAGAGAGGCACTTAAACAGCCTACTGGTTCTCAAACAAGGGGAAGAAACTTAAGGGCTGCGTAACCGAGGGTCATTTCATTGTAGATGTTTAAACAGAACTTTTTTCTGCTCCGACTGTTCCGTTACTTTCTGAATTTAGTGGTTGCGTTTGACAAGTGATTTATGGATTTGTTTAGACGATTAGCGTCTTTTTTCATTGTTAAATGTTTGTGGATACATACTATATATAAATATTCGAAGCTTTAAAGCCTGATGTGGTATGTAGAATAAATATCAGGAATTGGCATAAACTTAGTATATACTAGCGTATAGACGTACAAAGAGTGCAAGCGAGAATGTAATCTATTAAGATAGTGACACGAGTAGGAAAGGGACAGCAAACGAGACGCTATAGAAACCCTTTTTGAATGACAAATCGTCACAAGTCACGCTGTGGAGAACGCTGTTGACTTGTTTTGTTATTATTTGTGTTATTCGTGTTTTATTTAAAAAAAATATTGAATTTTTAATAATGATTACGTGTTCTGTATGTGATTGTGATATTACATATCGCAATAATCAAAGGAATCATTCATTTCATACTTGACATTGACAAATTAAAAATCGTCACTCGGCAATGAACTATATGTTCATCTATACGCCAGTATATACTAAGTTTATGGGAATGGAGCGTCACATAATATTACCATTTTCTTTATTAAAAAAACGAAGCAAAATTTTGTCTGTGTGTTTGTTTTTTTTTCTAACATTTGCCAGTCCTACGTGAATAAAGTGTGCAAAAAATTTAATTTACAATAAAACTACTCCACGTATAAGAATCGTTGGCAAACAAAATTTCCATCAAACTATCAAATTAATCAGTAAGCTTGAACTCGTCAGACAATAGACTAGGGGAGAATTTATTAAAAGCCAGGTTGTTTCTTTAATTAATCCGGGATCCAAATGTGTAACTTTAATTAATGGAGAACGAATATATTTAACGTTTTGAACTAATCGATGAACTTCATCCAGACACATTTGTATATGGGAACGCCGATTGATCTATTACTTCCATTTAAAATTAAACAAATGTGCAATTCGGACTCTGGTCGAAAATTGTATCTGAGAGCTTCGGCTTTGGTTCCTTCTCGCCATGACTAGTAGTTTGTTTATAAAGCGTATTTAAGAAAAGTCTTACTGTTCTATTTTACTAGTATCATCCATTAGAGAACATATAGCTTTGACTTTCTGAATTCTTCGTACTTCGAATTAATTTCGTCGTCAAATTTCTCCGTTTTGTATTTTAGCCCAGATACCGGAAAGTACTCCGAGCATAGTTCGCCTCATTCCTGTTTTTTCAGATAAATGATAACAGATATATTATGTCAGCATAATATGATAAAAGCAGATCATGACCAAAAATCATGAATGAAACTTTATTTATCCGAACGTAATTTAAGTGTAGTTTCACGACACTTAAATTACATTGGGATAAGTAAAGTCACATCACGGAAAGGGCGTAACGAGAAAATTATATTTATTGTCAGTGCATGTAAATATGGTACATAAGAGTCGCATTTCAGTAATTCAACTGACACCATCGTAAAAGCGGGATTAAATTACTTGGGCCTACGTAGGAAAAATGTATGAGAAGCCAGAATGGAAAGGGGGCAGCAATTAGTGGTAGCGCAAAGATAATTCCAGAACCCTCGTTTACGTCCTTACTCTGTAATGATACACTTTTGGATGTAATAGTATTTTTATCAGTATTAATTATACTGGATACATTTACCTAAAATAAAAATAAGATGGCGTATTTATATTACATGCATATATTTAAATGTTTAGTATGGACGCGTTTTAACACCCTTATGAAACTTTAAATGAATTCGAAGTTGAAAAAATGCGTCCGAACTAAACATTTGTCACATCCCACATCCAAATAAAAGAAGTTGCCAAGTTTTATTTTTGGTGAAAAAGAAAAACAGAATATACTAGCAACCCACACACGAATCGGTCAAGCGCTATCAATTGGCCCATATGTATTGTTACAGGAAACTTGTAAAGGCAACGGTTAGCAATCTATCACGTCGTAGACGCGTTTTAACATCTGTGAACCCGAATACATATTGCTAGAAATGCCGTCAAGATATAATTTCGTTGATGCTTATCGTCCCGTGAAGTATTATGTAGACATAACTCAGTACATACATAGCTTAACGTTAATATTTACAAACTTAAAACTAAATATCTTAAAAAATAGACTTCCTCAGAGTTGACTCTTAGAAATCTGTCATTGCTTAGGGTGCCCAGCAGCTTTCTGCAATTGGAAGCATTACCTGTTTGAATACCCAAACTTATTTGTTGGCTGAAGAAGCTACCAGCCCGACGGTCTTCCGAATCCTCGACCAGTCTCTTACAAATATCAGAAATGAACCGATGGACCACAGGGACCCAAAGTTTCGACTGCAAAGGTTGTAAATATGAAATTCTCAGAGAAATTCGTATGTATAAATATATGTAAAATAAAACTTTTCAGAACTAAAACACCTAGTCTTTTTACCACGTTGCTTTTTGAGTTTGTTAGTCTATTTTTCACAATCGATTTTACAAATTTTGCGATCGATTTTAAACTAACTTTCGATGAGTTAGAGAGTTCAGACGCTCAGAACTGAATGAAAATACAACATTAACTTCCTTTCTTGTTTATGTCTTTGTTTATTTGTCTGTTCGGGACACATTTTTCAATCGGTTTTTAACATGCTTTCACACAAAAGATTAAACTTAAAAAAGATTAAAAGATTGAATTAAAATTAATTATTTAATTAAAAAGAAAAAAATTACAATGCACCACATTTTTAAAATGGGCCGAAAAGTACCCAATTATTTATTCCAGTGCGATGTAAATTTTTATGGCTGTGAAAATACTTTTAGGTATAAATGAATAATAATCAATAACAATTGCTTACTTGATATATATTTGTTATATCAAATTATAACTATTTTTGTCACCAGAAACGTATCCATCAAATTACAAAATCCAAACAATGGCAATTCTATCGTTTAAACTTGTTTTCTAAACAAAGAGTTTAATACTGACAGGAAAATGTTAAACAGTATTAATACAAAATATGTGTCAGTGGAAAAAACCAAAGACACTCATTTGAATATACTTATAAAATGAGATGAAGAACGCACGAGGACGTGCGTGTTTTCAGGAAAGCCGTGTCGGTGGAAATAACCAAAGCACTCACTTGAGTACACTATGGCAAAGTGCGACTTCCTGTTTGGAAGGGATATCGCGCTAACGGAACGTCGGGTCCGGCATTGAGAGTCTGCTAGACTACGACGGCCGGTGCGATAGCATTTCTCCGACGGATCGTTTGCCATTATTAAATTTCCAATTACCTACGTAATAATTGTTACAAAGAGTTTTCTATCGTTTGCACATTAACTTTGTCTTAACGTTATATTTCATGTAGTAGTTCGCTTCTTGTAAGATTAGGTACCTATTTCTCATGGCTGAGTTGCAAAAGCACGAATTGCCCCGTGTCTTTTCCGACATATGTATATAAAAGATTTGTCTGTATATAATAGTTATTTGTTATACAAGAGTGCAAAGTTGCTTTTTAACCGTGTGCTCAATTTTGATGACCGAGCCAGCGAAGGATTCTAAAATTGAATCACGAGCGCAGAGAGTGATTAAAAAATTAGAATCCTGAGCGTTAGCGAGGGAATCAAAAGAGCACGAGGTGATAAATCTTTGCACTCGAGTGCAACACGTAACTTTTCATCCCACCTCATGCGAGAAAATGACTAAATGCAAAAAAAAACATTTACAATCACAAGATACTTTTATTTCGGTTTAGGTATTAACTACTACGTTATGATAAGTAAGTATTACAGAATAATCTTGAAATTATAACAAATAATACTTAGGTATAATTAAGAAAAATTGAAAGTAACGTTGCTACAGTTACTTAAGTTGAGTGTAATATTTTTGTTAGGTACTGTAATGTTGGTGTTAGTGACTTGTGTACTGTTTTTCGGTAAACTATCTGTCATACCTGATAGTTGTACCGAATCCGATTCATCGGATTGCCTTGGCGTAAATGTTGGCGAGAGAGGGCGATGGTTAGGTGTTTCGTAACGGCTCATTTTTGATATAGAAGGGCCAGTCCAAGGATCTGACTGGAGCTCTTTCAGTGTAATGGCTCCTACGATGCTTTTATATATTTTAGACATATTTTGGATGGAATCCTCTATGTATCCCTCTACAACCGCATTGGACTTCCAGCCTCCATGGCGCTTAAGGGACAGGAGATCAGCTCCTGAATCGGCCAAAAGTGTGGCTGAATTTCGTCGGAAACAATGACCCGTGTACAACAGGGGTTCTGGAAGATCAAGAAATGTTGCTATTTCTCTTGGGATACTGCCAATTTTATTAGCACCCATAGGCTGTCTAACACACTTTCCGTTGCGATATTGTAGAAAAAATCGATTGATTGGAGTGTTAGGCGGGCGTAAGGCTTGATATTTCTCAACAATTGTTACGTATTCCTTGCGAATGACGAAGTTGCGGTCTCTTTTTGTCTTTGTATTAGGTAAATTATTTAATAGTAAGTCATCTGAATGTTTCTCAATATTTTTGACATTAAGTTGTAATAGTTCATTAGTTCGACATGCTCTGTCTGTAGTAAATAAATTAATAAAATTGATTTGCATGCCTAATTATGCCTATCAACATCTACTAAGTACGTATTATATTAAGTAGTTGATTAAAATACTTAGTAGATACTGAATGTGCAACTGACTTACTTTTGTCGCCAAATATACGGAATCAGGTGCTTCGTTAAGAAACTTTTCAATTTTAGATGCTATGAAAACCTTAGATTTTTTTGGTTGATGACCACATGAGGCTCTTTTTTAAAAATGCCACTAATTTAGGATAGGTGTCGATATGTATGTCTTTTTTCATCTTTATTGTTGCTTTTAGCATTGATTACGTACTCCATACAGTGCTTGATTTCTTAGTCAATTCAATTAATTCAATAAAATATGCCAGCAAAACGTTTTCTGAGAAAGTTTTGGCTCCTTTAGCTAATCGCCACGTGTTAAACATATCGTACTGTTTCAAATACTTCTCGCGTGATTGTTGAGGGAGAAAGCTCATTTGCGCTTTATTAACAGTTTCAGTCAATTCTGTTGGCGTCAAATAAACTTCCTCGTCGCTAGAACCACTCATTTTAGGTTTTTCACTTGTTTTCAAGTTTCTTGTTTTTAACCTGTTTTTAACAAATTAAAAAAGGTTGTATGATAAATTCGGCACCATGGAGGGAGAAGTAAATAGGTTTAATGATGTTTTCAATTCACAAACTCAGTGCACACGATGTTCTAAATTCAATTTACTTTATTCTCTAGCGGATAAAAACGGCTTTTGCACTCAGGTATCTAAGAGCAAAAATACTCTTTCCGAGATGGGGGGATGAAAAATATATTATTTAGAAAAGTAAAATAGAAATAAAATATTAATATGTTAATGTGTATACTTGTGACCGTGAGATGTCTACTTACTTATTAAATTTAAAACGAAAAATGTTTGGCGCATGCAAAAAATATTTGATGCATGAATAGTTCACCTAAGTCACTAACAATTTCATTGCGCCGAAAGTGATATAAAATGTTGTTTGAGTTATATCTATCTCAACGACAGCTGCCCTCTACACACTTCGCTATTAATTATTGGATGCGCTCCACGTTTCTTGTTTTAAATCTTACAAGTGTATATTTTTCATATCTATTCAAAATTCACAATTACACCAGGATTTAATGAAGTATTCGTTTATGGAACGCACTGCTTGATGACATCAAGTATACTCCATCTCTTAATATCTTCCAGAAGCGAGTAAAGGAACACTTTCTGTCAAATTAACTTTACTATTATTCTTTTTTAACACTACGTGCAAGTATGTGATGTGCACTATGGACCTATTGTTAATATAGTTATGTACTAGGTGTATTGTATTTATGTGTTATAAATATACATTAATATTAATTAAATAATATTAAAATCCATTAATCAAATACACATATATACAATCGTACTATAAAATAAACGATCTCATTGAAGGTAAAACAATAGTCTGGAAATGATCTTCTCTGGATATGCATTTATGGCTTAATGAATATTGTACTTTAATAAACCTTTTGTAAGATAAAGTTGAAATAATGATACCTGACTGAGTTTCTTGTCGGTTCTTCTCAGTGTCCAGGTTTTCTATTTGAACCGAAATAAACTAGATTTGTCAAAGTCAAAGTCAAAGTCAAATCAATTTATTCAAGTAAACCCAATTA
Organism: Zeuzera pyrina; assembly: GCA_907165235.1. Classification (NCBI taxonomy): domain Eukaryota; kingdom Metazoa; phylum Arthropoda; class Insecta; order Lepidoptera; family Cossidae; genus Zeuzera; species Zeuzera pyrina. The sequence goes on along the minus strand of OU015624.1, from coordinate 20,982,250 downwards.
CAAGGTATTTTTGATGTTCAAAAATACCGTGCAATTGGGTTAACTTGAATAAATTTATTTGACTTTGACTTTGAATGCAATTCATATGAAATTTAAGAAAATGAGATAACGATGCTCAATTAGAAACACTTAGTAGAGCTAGGTATGCTATCATATAACGACGCAACACTATCGAGCCTATCTTGCTGAGCTGATGTTCGTCTAACCGCGCCGCTCCATTGGGCCCCGTGCCAAGGCGGCCGTATACCTTAACGGTGTCAGTTACACCGAAAAGAGCAAATTATAAAAATGCAAAATTATTTCAATCGTAATGTGATGTGCCTTAAAATCAAATAAGCGTAAAATTATCGATGGAAATGCCAACTCAATAATATACGGTGTCGCTCTACTGGACAAAATATGTAGTAAAGAAATATGTGGTATGGCAGAATTGGACGAAATTGTTATCATGCAATGTTTGATAAAGAATAATTAATTGCATATAAAAAATAAAAAAATATTATTAAAAGTAAACGTTTAGTCTTCTAAGAGCGGCAAAGTAGTAAAGTAGATAAATAAAAAAATGAGTCCAAAAAACGCAACATTATTTATTTTTGTTTCACGTTTCTGGTTTGTACTCCATTCTCTCTATGTACTCCGTTAGGAATACAGCGTGAATATAATATGTAGTACATAATAGGTATGTGTCTATGTATTTCTGGTTCTAAGTTACCAATTCACAAATCTGTACAGCAACTCGGTAGCTGTAAAGAAGACGGAATTTTACGACTACAAAGACAAACTATGGAGGTTCTCTTCTTGCCATTTTCACTAGGAAAACTTAAGAAGAATAGATTTTGAGTGTGAACCATCATGACAAAAAAGACTGATGGAGATTTTAAAAGTTTTAGTTTCAAAAGATTTTAAAAGTTGTTTGCTGACCTGAATCTCGATATCTACGAAGATTGAGAGTTGGATATTTGAATACATGCAGCATTAACTCTATATATCAAATTCTTAAACGCTGAAACTCGATTGACGAAAAAAATATCAATAATAAAACCCAGAAAAAACTCTGTTTTGCTCAAAGCCAACTGGATCACCGAAATTCTACAGAACTTCAAAATTATTTTCACTAAAATGGATAGGTAACATTCCAAATCCCCTAAACCAGTTTTCTAATTGTTAACATAGGTGTTTTGCGAATTACGAATATGTACTAAAAACAAAAATTCGATCAAACCCCATTTTAGAAAATCGACCTTATTGCTACCGCCATAAGACGATAGGGTGCACAACGAATTCGCTTGCACTGAGCTGCATAGGCACGCTCTTAAAAAGCGACAATGGGTTAAAATACAACAAATAAGACTTATTTAAATACATGTACATATAGAAGCTGGTTCATACGTGATTAACTGAAGTATTTACTTATTAAAAGTTTATCGAAATAATGGAAAAAAAATGGAAGCGAGGACTAATCTGGATTGTAGATTGATATATCTTGTAGATTGATAGGCCTTTTCTCGATGATCAATTTCTTCTCATTTACGCACGATGCACAGTCCGGTCACCATAACATATAAACCACAGGGTAAAGGGGAGCTCAATGGAATGGTTTGTAATACAGGATAAGCAATTTAGATATTTAACTGAATTAAATAGGTTTCATGGCGGCGGTTAAGCGAGCGAAGAAAAAACGGTAAAGAAGAAGTTAAATCATTGTTCGTGATTTGAACACGAACAGCGACAAAAGAAAACGATGAAAGCTAAATATTTTAGTAGTAAAACTAAAGTATATACTTTAAATGGCGTGAACACAATGGGAAGTTTAATGACAGTGAAGAAATATTCTAAAAACGTGTGTTCTCTGATATTTTAAGAAATTTCATTGAAACATACTGCTTATTCGTCCAAATCAAATTTAAAAATTTTAAATAAAAAATATGGACGTTATGAATATCGTTACGGTGTAAATGCGGCTCATACTTTATCTTTATGAGTACGGAGGGTGTGATTCTAACGCTCGTATAAACCAAGATTTTGTAGTTGCAAAGGTGGTATTTGCAATTACTAAGAAAATCGCACTGCAAGAGTGAAATCAACATTTTCATGTAATTATTCCGACTTTGTTACGTGTTACGTTGCATATGCGTTAACGATGTTTCTGACAACTGAAGTTGGACGAGTTAGAAATAAATAAATAATTCAGTAAATTGTTTGGGTAATTATTTATTAATCCTTGACGTGCCTGGAGAATAGAAAACACATTATATTATTGGTAGGTATTATATAGTAGTAGTTATTCGGTAGTAGGTAACGCTGTTGGATACGTGTCAGCAATCTGTCTGACAAAGTCTTTTAGGTAATATACAGAGAGAATATGTATGTGTGTTCGTATAAAGTGGAAAACAATTAATGTGTTACAATAACTTGAGGATAGAGCAGATGAGAGTAAATATACAGAATAAGTTAAGAATTTTACAAGGCGTGTACACCTTAAAGACAGAGATTAAATTGTAATTACGATACAATTAATTAACGTATAACTTACTGTTAAGGATAATACTATGTTAAAGAATCAATACAAACATCATAAATAGATAAACAAACAAACAGCGATAATAAAAGGAACTATTATGTTATAAATGGACATCAACCGAGTATAAACGAAATAAACTGGGTAGATATATTTAATTACTAATATTAGTAATTTTTATTATTGGGTCCTTACATATGAAATTAGCGTTTTGTCGTACTGACCACTTTGATCTGAAATATCTCCTCTTTGGTTAAGAATTCCAAATTCAAATTTAGAAATTAATTTAGCTGGTACATTTGAGTTTTGAAAACAGTCATTCATTTGTTTTTTCCTCATTATTTTTTTCTTTGGCGTCGCTTATTACCGCACAATGGAAAACATGAGATATCGGTATATTTACGAGTACGAGTTCTACCGTGGCACCAGTGCTGCAGAAACAGCTCGAAGGATTAATGATGTGTACGGCGCTGGTGTCGCAAAAGAAAGCACGGTACGTTTTTGGTTTCAACGTTTTCGTTTTAAAAATTTTGACCTTTAGAACCATCCCCGTGGACGGCCGGAGACCAAAGTGGGAAATGAAGAATTAAAGGCTATTATGGAAGCGGATCCATCACAAAGCACTTCAGAGATAGCTGCAGGCTTCGGAGTAAGTGACAAAACTGTATTAATCCATTTGAATCAAATCGGGAAAGTAAAAAAACTTGAACGATGAGTACCTCATGAATTGAGTGAATCGAACTTGCATACACGCGTCGACTGCTGTGTTACTTTGCTCAACCGACACAATAATGAAGGGATTTTAAATCGAATCATAACTTGTGATGAAAAGTGGATACTGTACGATAATCGGAAGCGCTCGTCGCAATGGCTGAACCCTGGAGACCCAGCCAAATCCTGCCCTAAACGAAAATTGACTCAGAAAAAGTTACTTGTGAGTGTTTGGTGGACTAGCGCCGGTTTTGTTCACTACAGCTTTCTAAAATCTGGCCAAAACGATTACGGCAGATATTTATTGTCAGCAACTGCAAACCATGAAGGAAGAACTAGCTGCTAAACAACCGAGATTTGTCAATCGCTCTAGGTCACTGCTGCTTCACGACAACGCAAGACCACACACTGCACAACAAACAACCACTAAGTTAGTTGAGCTACAATTGGAATGTCTGCGACATCCACCGTACTCCCCGGACCTTGCTCCAACAGATTACCATTTTTTCAGGAATTTGGACAACTTCTTACAAGAAAAAAAATTCAACTCCGATGCGGCAGTCCAAACCGCCTTCAAAGAGTTTATTGATTCTCGCCCCCATGGTTTTTTTAGTAAAGGGATCAATGAACTACCTATGAGATGGCAAAAGTGCATAGATAACAACGGTGCATACTTTGATTAATTAAATATATTTTACAAAAAAAATTGACTTTATATTCCTCCCGTACAAAACGCCAATTTCATATGTAAGGACCCAATATTTTGAGGATGGAGTGTAGATCAGTGAGATAAAGGAATTAAAAGCGCTTTCTTTATGCATTAAATCTAGAAGGTTAAATGGGGATACCCTTACGTTATTGCAAAGCATAATGTGTTCAAGACGCTGCTTGTCAAAAATCAGGCGTTCCTCGAATAAATGATTTAAGGTTTGCACGCAGATCCCATCGCAAGGGCAGGTACCATCGTCAATAATTTTAAAACGATGTAAATATGATTTATGGTAGCCGTGGCCGGTAAAGAATTTAGTGAGATGAAATGATACTTCAATGTGACTTATGAATAACTCTTTACCAGAGAGAAATGAGAACAAATTTCTTATGTGCCGCCCCGTTTCAGCACTCGCATAACGCGCCTGACATGTTAGTTTGGTAAATAACCTCGCTAGATGTTGCACATGAAAGATGGACATGCAAGCGTAGTGAGATTGAAGTGTTATAGCAGCGCAATTGGATCCACGATCAGCTCCCTCGTTACCAAGAGTGCCTGCATGGCCTTTGATCAAGTCAATCCTGATTATGCCGAACTCTCGATAGTCGTACATTAATTTGAGAATATCAGATACAAGCGGGTGTGTGTTGCTTCGGTTCAGAATTGTCATGACAGAAGCCATGGAGTTGGTAACGACGGAGACATGACACCATTTGAATATCAGGGTACAACGACAGACCAAAAGCATGGCAAAAATCTCACCCTGAAATACGGAGCCATTATCGTAGAGTTTATACCTTCGGACTAAGAACGGTTACGTATCATCAGGACGGTAGTCAACGAAGGCGGCCCCCACAAGACCGTCACTTCGCTTTTTACCGTACATGAACACGGATACCATACCACCAGTTAACCATGTACCTGAACCATCTAAGCTAATCTGAACCTGAACCATCTACATTTTTACAATAACACTGTCGTGCAACCCTGTCATACTGTGTATCTGTTCATTGTTTATGGTTAAGGGTGACGCAGCACATATTTCTAAGAGATCGCATTTCTACTGCCTTTACCTTATTTTCACTCGATTTAGGAAATATCCGGGCCTCGCTACCATACAATAAAGTTGGAATCAACACCAAATTATATATGGCCATTTTGGCCGAGTTTTTAGATATATTCGCACTGCCTACTAATGCGGACAGAGCATCGTTTACTTTATTGCTACCCGTCTGCTACCCGTCTTTCCACATCCAACTCACATCTCCCATCTATTGAAAACGCACTCCCCAAATATACAATTTTGATACATACATACATATCTTCACGCTGTATACCTAACGGGGTAGTCAAAGTGGACGAAGCGCCAAGCTTCGCGGCCCTCACATACTTTTTCGCTTCCTCAAACTCATCATTCTTCTCACACATTCTCGCCTAGGTATGCGAGAGCTTTTGACAGTTCGGCTAATATTCTGCCTGACTGATCTGCATAAGTCAGCCTCGGTCTACATTGGCTTTTTTACCACTCACTTTCGCATTAGATTTTTTTTAGTCAGTCTTTCATCACTCATTTGTTCTATGTGCCCGAACCATCTTAGCATTCCTTTCTGTATTTTTACAATAACATTGTCGTGCAAACTGTCATACTGAGTATCTATTCACTGCTTATTTTGTCCACAAGGATGACACCGCAGGCATTTCTAAGATAACGCATTTCTACTGCATTTATCTTACTGCTGCAAGTGCTGGATTGTGCTGCATTTATTTTACCTCGATTTCAAGCATATCCAGGCCTCACTACGATACAATAAAGTTTGCACCAATGCTGCATTGCGTATGGTCATTTTGACTAAGTTAGATATATTCACACTGCCTACTAATGCGGACAGAGCACCGTTCACATTATCGCCGGCTGGTACCCGTCTCTCCACATCTAACTCACATTTTCCATCCCTCAAAAACGCACTCCCTAGATATACAATTTCATTCAATTCTTCTACACATTTTCCATTTACCCATATATCACACTTTGTCTGTACATCTTCTTTTTCAAACACTAGAACCTTAGTTTTGTTCACATTCATATTCAATACTTTCACTTCACTGTCTTCTTTCATGCACGTAACTAGTGTCTGCAACTCCGCTTCTGATCGAGCTATAAGCACGGCATCGTCAGCATATAAAAGACAGTTTATCATTCTACCATCACATATCATACCACTCGTACGCCTTTCAATGTCTGGAGGCAACTGTCCAAATACAGCACGAGCAGCCAGGAAGACATCATGCAGCCCTGTTTGACGCCTGAACAGACTTCAAACCAAAGAGACAAGTCACCATCTATCCTTACACAGACTCTGTGGCCTCGATAGAATGAACTCACCGCTTGCAGTAAGGGGTTGCCCACGCCATATTCAGGCAGAAGACTCCATAGTTTCTTTCATACTACTCTATGAATGCTTTTTCAAGATCTACGAAAGCGCAAAAAACTTTCTACGCGCAGTCTAAATGGGAGCATTTCCCTTTATAAACAGGCACTATGACTGCGGTGCGCCAGTCCTTCGGAACCTCTCTTTTCTGCCAGTAAAGATTGCATGGTTTATAGAATGTATTCCAGACCATTGAACCACCATACTTGATCATCTCAGCAGTAATCTCAACATTTTAATATCTTCAACATTCCCGCAGCCTTTCCACATTCGAGACTTCTGATCGCTTTCTCGATCTCTTTCATATTAATGACTTTCTCTGGTTCCTGACCCGAGTATGGCGATTCGTTAGGATTGCTCTCAGTGTCAGAAACAGAGTCGTCACTCTCATATAGTTCTCTATAATCATCACTCCATCGCTGCAGAACACCTTTTTTGTCTGTTATCAGATGATATTCTTTCGAACGCTACTTCATGCTACTAAGTCATGCTACAAGGTGTCGCTTCCCAGTCTTTCCACGTCAAATTCTTTCGACTTAAAGATGTTATTGAAACAAAATTTAAGATATATGAATGAAAGAAAAAAAAAACTATGTACTTATGAACGTCAACGAAAAGTTAAATTTTTAACTGGGAACTGTGCCTACTAAAATTTAATTATTAAAATCAGACCAAATTCCGTATGTTGTTTCACTGAAACATTAAATGTAGCTAACATTATGTTTTTTTTTCTATACTGTTAATTAATAATAATAAATAATAAAGATTTTTATTTTCTCTCACAAAACATGGTACATAATTGATCATGGTACTACAGTACTAAAGTTAGTGGATATTACTCAATTTCGTGAGAGACTGGTGTCTGTACTAGGAAATCTTGTATGACAAATTACCAGCCTCTGAGCCCTCACAAAAGTGGCTCTTGTTTGGGTTGAAAGTGGTCGTGAGAAATTGTGGTAGTTGTATGCCTTAGTTGCATCAGTTTGTTTGTGTGTCTGTGTGTGTGTGTGTGTATGTGTGCGTGCGTGCGTGTGTGTGTGTATGTGTGTGTGGATGTTGCGAATATGTTGATATTTTAGACTTTGAACTGATGGGGTTTTTAAGTGTGGCAAGTAGTAACTAGCATGTTTACGGTTACGCGGATACAAATAAAAGCCTCTCCGTTTGTTCATAGTCTAAATTCATGAGCCAGGAAGTTACTGACCTTTTACATTCAGCCTTGGTTAGTGAGTATATAGAGAGCTGTTTGTTGGCTTGGTTGTAAAGGTACCCACCCAAAAAACCAAAGTATTTTGCCGAAAACCCTGTTTTCCTTTTAACCGAGGGGTAAACATTGTATGGTAAGCGTTTAGTTGCAAATTTATGGGGGTCATATTCTAATTGAGTGTGTTTGCGTAGAATCGTATCCTAAAAAAAAGTCATATTCTAATTGAGTGTGTTTGCGTAGAATCGTATCCTAAAAAAAAGCTGTCTGCCTGATAAAATTTTACAAGAGGCGAAGAGATCTTTTGTTGGATATAGCATGGGAAAGAAAAAATTTACTTTCAAAAGGATTCTTTGGGCCCGTTCTAGTTTATTCAGAGTAGTTTTCGGTGCTCATCCCCACGACGAAATGCAATAGGATATAATACTTTGGCACATGGCAAGATAAACCATTTTAATTATTTTAAAGTCAGCAATATGACGTATGTTTTTAAAAATATAGATTAATTTTCTTGTTCTTGATGCTAATAGGTCGATGTGAAAATTGATATTTATTATGATATTGGTACTATTCCGTACTACTCCAAGGTATTTTATTGAAGTTGTTTTATTTAAGCGAGGACATGAGCAGTTATTATTAGGGGACTGAATGCAGAAGTGATATATGATGGAGAGTTCACTGTGATTTATGCTAGACTTAATGTTTCTAATTGTGAAAGTGATGTATTTGGTTTTGTACACATTTAGTGTTAACCTATTTCTGTTAAGCCAGGATGGACAAGATCAAAATCAGTCTGTGCATGGTCGTAAACCTCTTGCCAGTTGTCTGCTTGGAATACAACTGCTGTATCATCGGCAAAGGTAATTATTTTGCCCTTTTGTAAGTTAAGGTTACAAAGGTCATTGATGTATATTAGGTACAATATTGGCCACAATATACTTCCCTGGGACACACCGCATGTAAACTGGCAAGTGATTGCTATACCATTCTCAAATTTTAACTCTCTGTAAGCGATTGGAAAGATAGCTAGAGAATAATTTTAATTGGGTGTCCCTTATACCGTATTTTTCCAACTTTTTTAGTAAGATGGGAGCAAAGACCGTGTCGAAAGCCTTTGCTAGATCAAGGAATACACCAAGAACCTTTTTTCCACAATCCAAGTTGTCTGTAATATAAACTGTTATTTCCTGAACTGCATCATTTATAGATACACCAGCCCGAAAACCATATTGAGATTGCGAAATGAGCTTGTGTTTCTCTAGATAGTAAACAAGCCTTTTGTTTAGGAGCTTCTCAATCATCTTGGACAGTGTAGGTAGGATAGAAATAGGCCTGCAGTTATTAACACAGTCTCTGCTTCCAGCCTTATAAATTGGATTTATTTCAGCCAGCTTTAGTGCGTCCGGGATTACCCGGACGCACCGTAGTGAAAGCTAGATTGAAGATATGAGTCAATGGTATAAGTATTGCTTTATATCTTTTAAGCAAGCCGGCCGGGATGTTATCGCGACATTTCGGAGATTGAGAATAACACATTGCATTTCATCATAGTCCGTGGGAAGTAAGACAAAAGAATCTTTTGAACATGGGACTTCAGGTCCTGGTAGCCAGTAATTTGTGTTGGATATATTGTTAGCTAAATTTTTCCCACTGTTAACAAAGAAATTGTTTACATTATTAATTGAAATATTAGGGTTGCTCTGGGATATGAGTTCTGCCGCATTGTCCTTTTTTTTATGAGTGTTTGTTATAGTTTTAATAGATTCCCAGAGTTTTTTATTTGATTTACTCGCCGACTAAATCAAAGACTTCTCATACTGGCTTTTAATTTTTTTCATAAGATCGTTGCAGAAATTTCTGTTACGTTGATATGTTAATTTAAATGTGTCATTGTCCGGATGTTTTTTACACTTTTGATGCAGATTATCCTTATTTTTCATACAACGGAGAAGTCCGAGTGTGATCCATAGTTTTGTAATTCTCTTACGATTTAGAGTTTTTACGGTTCTGGAATTGTTTCTAATTACACGTTGACAGATTTTATAAAAAATTGTGTTGCTAAATTCACATCATCCATAGAGAATATTCCACTGAAGTCAATATTGCTAATATCATTATATAAAATATCGTAATTTATTTTGGTAGATGTCCTTGCAGGGGTTTGATATTCTGTAATTTCAATTCTAATATGAACAAAATGCTGTCGTGGTCTGCAAGTGATGTTTCCGCTATATAAAAGTACGCATAACAGTATGCTGGTAGCTTTGTTTTGATAGTAACAAGATCTAGACATGTTTTGGAGTGTGTGGGGAGTGAGTGTGCTAGCAGCATACCGTGAGTTGCTAGGAGGTCAAGGTAAGTGGATGAGTTTAGGTCTTTATTATTGGGCAAAATATCAATATTGATATCTCCTATAACGACTATATTTGTGATTATTGAGTATTTTAATAGGCATTGGTTCAGTAAATCAAAGAAGTTGGATAATTTTTTATAGCCATAGGGTCTATAATTAGTTATTATAATAGTGTTAGAGTTAAATTTAAGTACTAAACAGTTTGCATCAAGTAGTGGTTCTTCTTCCACCACCGGGCTTAGTGTCGTTTTGTGGAACACTGCCACAACTTCGTTTTGAGTTATGTTATTGTTTGTTTGTTTGTATGTGTGTCCATCTATAGTGGGTAATTAACGGGAGTAAGAAACATATTGTTAATTGCTTTCGTTGAAATCAATCAAGAAGTAAATTTTAGAAAGCATAGGTAAAAATGCTTTTCAGAAATAAAATAAGGATGTACACAGTCTAAAATTAAAAAAAAAAAGTCAATTGTAATTAATGGTTAATAATATTTTGCTAATAATGTCATATTTTCAACACAATTCCTTTATTTTATTTTTTAATAATATTAGGAAAAAAATGCTTAGATGGTTCGGGCACAAGGAAACAATGAATGATGAATGACTGACGAAGAAAATCTACAGAGCGAAAATGTGCGGTAGCGGAAGCCAACGAAGACCAAGGCTGACTTACGAAGATAAAATAGCCAGAGTGTTAACTGACGGAAATGTCAAAAGCACTCGCATACCTAGGCGAAAATGCGTGAGATTTGAAGAGGCGAAAGAAGTATGTAAGGGCCTTGAAGCTTGGCGCTCCGTCCTCTCTGACTTCCCCGTTAGGGATGTAGAGTATGTATTGTATGTAATTTCTTTATTACAACTAATTTCATTTGTTAATTTAAATAGCAGGCTGTGTTATATTTGCGCAGTTAATGTTGGAGTGATTTCAGTTGTTCTATTTTTTTTTTCATGTTGCAATTTGAAAATTTTCAAAGCATGATTGAATAGGTACCATGTTGAAAAAGTAACAGACCTTCAGTCTCGTTATTGCTTTCCACCAGATAAAAGTAATTAGACCAAACATAAAATATCTTTAAATTTTTTCAAAAAAGTGTTGAGAAGTGGTACAAATTAAATTGTTATACATTGAATTTGAAGAATATGAATTTGTTTAACTTTGAAATCCCGTAAAGAAGTTTGAAACCCCATTGATACTCCGTACGATGAGTAAAAAAGTAGTTTTTGCAATCTGTTCGAATCTCCGAAACTAAAATATCAAAATTCAACTTCTTAAGTTGACATCTGTCTTTGGGTCTCTGCTTATTGTAACTGATCTAGGTTCTACAGCTGTTGACAGACAGATAGACACTACGGTAGTTCCATAAGAATTATTTTTTCAAATTTTGGAAAATAATAAATACAGTTATTCAAAATAGAAATATATAAATAAGTCTGAGACCATTTCTATTTTTACCAATATAATTATTCCGGAAGACGAACAGGGTATTCATATTCGGAGCCACGCAATGGAACAATTTTACATGACAATTCGTTCACATATCTGTTTTTGTGGAGACCTTAATAGAATAAAGTTACTCCATCAGCTATTCCGATGTTTTCCGGGTGTGTCATCCCGTCTCACGGGATTTGAAATGGAAAATGTTCAGCTAAACGAAAATATGAGTTCGTGAGCAGATTATAAATAAGTAGATACAAAAAAAAAATAGGTATTCGTACGTAGGTCGATAGTAAAAATATTTTAAAAATATACAACGAGTGTAGTAAATTATATAACTGAATAAAAAAGTTACTTGTATTGAGATTCGAAAACCTTCAAATGATCGTCTAGATAAGTGGCAAGCGTTTTGTAAAATCGAAACGCTTGCTGGCGTTATTGCTTGTCAACAGTGCCCTTTGGCTACTTTTTATACGGCGGTGTTCACACAATTTTACGTTTCGTTTGATATATAAGAAAGTTAATACCGTTTGATAACCAATTTCAAATTCGCTACTCTAAATCAGGCGGTATTTGGCGTTCTATTCTACTAACGTTTACGACATTCGAGCCACTTGTCTAGGCTCCTATTTACGTTATAAAGTGCCAAGTAGAGAAAGTTTAAATATATTATATGTAATTTCATGCCTTCTTTTAGATATTAGTGAATTGTATTATAACATATGCAGTATGACAGGGTTGCACGGAAGTGTTATTGTAAAAGTGAGGAAAGGAATGCTTAGATGGTTCCGGCACATAGAAAGAATGAGTGATGAAAGACTGACGAAGAAAATTTACAGAGCGAAAGCGAGTGGTAAAAGAAGTCAAGGAAGACCAAGGCTGACTTATGAAGATCAAATAGCTAGAGCATTAGCCGACAGAAATCTCAAAAGCACTCGCACATCTAGGGATAAATGTGTGAGGAGAATGATGAGATTTGAGGAAGGGAAAGAAGTGTATAAGGACCGCGAAGCTTGGCGCTCCGTTCTCTCTAACTTCCCCGTTGCGGATACAACGTGAAGAAGATACGTATGTATAACATTTTGGAGACATTGTGAACAAACTTTTCTCGTATAAGACAATTTTCTACTTGATGCTATTGAAAATAGACAAAAGAGTTCTATTAGGGTTCTATGAATATTTTTTAACTGAAATCTGGATCAAATATACAATAAGAAAGTTTAAACTCACAAACGCACAATCTATTCAAATCGTTTTTATTATAAGTAACAAACACAGCAGGTGCGACAAAACAGTTGGCGTAGCCATTATAATTGCCACTTGGCTATCCCGTGTCACACCCTTGTCACAATGATGCTATTTACTTTGAAATATCCTCTAGAAATTTGGCTTCTCGAACGTGATGCTTTATCAGAATACCTTAAGAGTAAATCCCTACATAAAATAAAAAGTTCGACTTGTTTGTGCATAATATTTAACTTTTATCATTAGAAAAATTGCACCGATTTTAATTTGATGTTTTCTATAGTAAATGACTTTGATAATGAATTAATTTCATTTTATTTAAATTACAAACAAATGTATTAATTACATTGACAATAACATGTTATACACATTTTTATAATGACAAAAGAGAAAAGGGTCTAAGTCCTATGTTAAAACCGACAGTGGGAAAATCTTCATTTTTTATTCCCAGCGTAATTTTATAGATACTTAAGAAGGTGACTATTAAGAGCAGGGACTGTATTTACGTTATGAGAATGGAAAACACGTAGCTTGGTTTTAATGTGTATATTTAGAATAATACGATCTAAGTCACAAACACTAGAGATCCATCACTCTTCATCATCTCTACACACACCATCTACAATCACAGCAAATATTTATATCACAGAACGATAATAGACGACAATGTCAAAACGAATCAAATTAAATATTAACATTTTAATGTTAAATGAGAAATAATAATTTATAAGAAAGGAGTTCGGCAGCCACTCACTAATAGTGACATTGTAAACATTGGCGTCCTTTTAAATTAAGATTCTACCCAGTACTACATTAATTACATCAAAATTTTTTAAATGATTTCAAAAATGTTGGTAGTTTTGGTAAATTTACAAAAAAATACAGATAAAAAATTAACGAAAATAAAATATGAACAAGAATTGAAATAACATAATTGTAAAAATAAAAAAAGTCATAGTTAAACATATTTTTAAGAAAAATAAAACCTCCCCTCCTACTACCAAAAACATTGCCTTGTACTATCAAAATTTCGACAAAAAGTAAACTACCGGCCCGCCCACCATTTCAGAGTCCGACAAATAAACCAATTACGTACTTATTTCAAATGAAAAGGTGCTAAGGTCAATTAAAAAATAATAATATGCGCTTACGTACGTATGCGCACGTCATAAGCGCATATTATTATTATTTTTTTTTAATTGTGTTCATACTAATTGAATTTAACAAAAATATTCACAATAAAAGTAAACAAAATACTTACCTTAATTGATTGAATCCAATCTGCCAATGCCGTCAATTTCACCTGCTTATAGTTTTGATATTTTAGCATTCTTATCATTTTAAACACGCAATAATAAAGACGGTTATGTTCCATTTCACAATTGGAGAAATGGTATAGTTTGTAATAACCTCGGTGTCTCTCTGTTTCTGTCTGTTTGTTTATTTCAAAGTTATAATTCACGTACAATTCTTGAACGAACATTACTCATTATATATTGTCTTGAATAGTTTGACAAACTGTATAATGTTCAAAAAACCAAAGTTTGAGGAGTTCATAGTTCAATCATGGGATTCAATTTTCACAGATTTTGAGATTTTGAGACTCGTGGACACTAGTCAAATGTATTTATGTAGTTAAAACGCTGGAATGAAGTAATTAATTGCAAAATACATTTTTCAATTTAACGGAAGATGCAGAACGATTATATAACCATTTAAACAGTGTCAGAGTTCGATGTGTCTTAAATGTCGTTGAAGATTGAAATACTAATAAATAACAAATGAGTTGAAAGTGCTTCTGCACCTCCTTTTGTGACTGCTTGCGAATTGTGAAAATTAGTCGGCTATTTCCATATTTTCTCTGACATAAATTAAACATAACTCAATTGTTCTTGTGGTATGCAGGTAGTTATTTCCGTTATTCGGCGCTGTTTTTTTATTTTGTATTTTTTACTGCCCCTGGATACCCTGTCCAGCTAAGAAAGAATGAGCGTGAAGATATGTATATGTTTTCATGTTGACGAATCCAGGACAAAAAAGCTAGTATAGCTTGATATAAAATATTGAATAGGTAACTTTGACAATATTTTGTAGCTTTTAGTATTCCATGCCGCTCCAAGTAGATATGTATTCGAACGAGGGTCCATTTGACACAATAGATGGATATACTAGAGAATGTGTCGCTATATCAAAAAATATTCTAATTGGTTCTCTGTATATGACAGGTAGTTTTACAGCTAGCTGTACCTAGCTACCTATATAAATAAATCATATATATAGTCCTAAATATAGTGATACAGTGATCGGACAATAACTTCAATAGTTATACATTGGAAGATGCCACTATTTTAATATAATATTGAACCAAAGTATAAATAAATACACAAAAGTATAACTCAAAGGAAGAGTGAATAATTGTAGAGCTTAATCGACGATTATTTTCTTTAGTTGTACATAGGAACGTTATATACGTTCAAATATAACTGTTTAATTATTTATCGATGTAGGAGTGACAATATTAAGTAACTTTAGTAGGAACTCCTCAAACACAGTTATTCAGTGTTAAAGAAAGTTACATCACACAAAAACAGTTTTATTTCATTGTTCATAAAAGTTACTTGATACTTAAAACAATTGTTCAGTATTATTTATTTATGGCATTTGTTCGAGACCGTTAACATTTCTCGTTCATTATTCGTTAAGTTACTTGACACCCTAAACAATTTGTATCCATATTTCATAAAGTATCGATGTAAGAATGAAAAAAAATTAACTAACTTTAGCAGGAACTCCTCAAACACAGTTATTCAGTGTTAAAAAAAGTTGCTTGACATCTAACACAGTTGTCTTTCAATGTTCATGAACGTAATTTGACACCCATAACAACTTAATTTATTATTTAAAAAGTTACTCGACACACAAAGTAATTTTCATTCATTATTCATAAAGTTATTTGACACTCAATATAATTTTCTTCCATTACTCATAAATTTACCTGACACCTAAAGCAGTTTTCTTTCATTAGTCATATGGTGATTTTACAATTTCAGTGTTACAAATGATACAATAACTCTTACACTCTGTACCTACTTCAATACTTCCTGAAAAGATGAGGATAGGTAGGTGTTTCTTATTTTTCGTAACCAATAAATTCGGTGAAGAGCATTTACAAACGAAGTTGAATTTAGATATTGCAATTTTAATTTGATTGTCTAATATATACGTTATACTTATAGGCATTAAGTACATTTTGTTTAATACTTTTATTCAATTACAAACATGCATTTTGGGTAAATATTGATGTTTGTGTCTATCATCAGTTTAAGTCTAATGTTTTAAAACCTTGAACTTGAACTACTTATCTTTTTGTATTAAAAAGTAATTGTTTTTAAAATGGTCAACCCTGTGAATATCTCTCTCGGAGAACATGGCCTCTGTTCGATTATTTACTTTATACATTCTAATTAATGATCTCAATCACTGACTGAAATACAATAATAACAAGTATAAATTATTCTGCGACCAAATTCTAGCTGAAAATGCATTGTAAACGCATCGCCATACTGTTTACGATTTTAATTAATTCCAAACTAATGACGTCATTGTTTGTTAAATACGTACGTTTGCGGTAAAACATTCAACCTACTTACGGTTTACATTTTCACATAGTGTATGTAGTAGTTTAACATATTCCATATTGTTGTCTGCGCGTGTGTTTATTCAAGGTTATTTCGAAAGGCTGGATAAATGAGAAAGGGTATTAGAGTACCCATGACAATGGAAAACTTGCGTTCTACAACTTCGTCAAACGTCAATAGTTCTGGTGTAACACCTCAAAGTTTAAAAAAAATAAAGATGAGGAGCACCCTAATATCAGCGTTTTTACATCGATAGCAAACATTTGGAATATGAGGTATAATGATAGGGTTGCACATCTTTTCATTTGATGAATTTTTTTTGTAAGGAAAACAAAATAACCGTATCCCGTATATCTGCAATATAACAGCCAACAGTGACACGTTGAAACTCCGGCAATTTTTTACTCCCGTTTACAATAATCTTATACAGGAAGATTTTTTAATCACTGTCCAAATTTTAATACTGTAATTTGTGGATAAAATAATGAAACACGTATTTTTTCTTTGATATCATTCAGTACTAAAGTATTAAGATATGGCCATACAAAGATGTCTTTAGAAAAACTACGCGTGTTGTCACCATGCGCCGTGCACACTAGGCAGCTCATAATTTAATTTGACGTCCTTGTTGGCGCAGTGTTTTTAAGTTTTGTATCTTAGTGTGGAGTTACAGATTCGATTCCCGGTCAGGTCAATTTAGGAAACAAACTTTTTTAGATTGTCTTGGGCCTGGGTGTACTAGGAACGCTCCAAATACTCATCGTCTGGTTCTCATAGCACAGAGAATGCCCTAGGTTGAGACCAGATGGTTGGTGTATTGTCTTGCGCATTTATTTATTATTATTAAAATAAATTTTCTCTTCATACTTTCACGGCCGTCAAATGACCGTCAAATGCAAAAGGCTTATGCTGTTCTCTGTAATTAAAATGCAAACCATAATAATCAATCGATAACACTTTGAATTGCATTTTGAATCAACTTTTACACAATTAATTAAAAATCTATTTAAAATCCACTTACCACAACCACTTCAAAAGTAGTTACTTTTTGATTTAGTAACCACACTTCATTGATAATTCTTTCGAAAAAAAACTTTTATTTGTGAAAATTTGACCTAACCATTTTTTTTTTCAAAAATAGAGGCTGCATGATAGCTAATGCCTAGAAAAAATTTGGACAGTGACTAAAAAATCTTCCTGTACATACAAATTACATTGTGAGACAGAAGTTTTGTTTCATTGCAGAGTCTGCATGCTCGAATATCTGCTAAGCTTTATAAACTTATTTACGTTACTCACTGTGTTATTGGCACACAAAGAAGAATAATAATAACAGAAGTTTTATTTAGGTATATTTAAAACCGAAAACTGTAAAAGCGACTCCTTTGCTCGCAACTCTTTTATGAATGTCTGATTTTATTATAAGCGATGATTGGCATATGCGTATTGAAACAGACAAAGTATCAAAATCTTTAAAACTTTATTGTGTAGCATAAAAAGTCTCTCTCAATTATATTTCCAAACAAATCCTCAATGTACAGACAAAGCAGCTCCGTTAAAGTTTTATAACGGTACAGAAGTACTGATTATTAGTCGAAATAATGAAGTTAGTGTTTCTTGGACTGTTTCCTGCTCATCTACATTTGCGAAATTCTATCACAAAAGGGGTCCAAACTTATTAAAACATTGAAGTTTTAGTGTTTATACATTTACAATATTATTCAATTAAGCAATATGTAGAATCAAGGTAGACAGCCATAACAATGTTCCATATATAGAAACCTCCAGTGTAGGAAAAAAAATAATAGGAAATGAGTTAGCTAAATAGAGATTTATTATAAGCAATTGACTAGTAAATCTATCATTATCTGACTCTTCGGCTATTTATAGTTACATGTTACATTTTTCTTGATACCAATTACTAATTAATTAAAAGTTAGAGCGTGATTTTGACGTGCAATTTTGGCAATTGCGTTGTCAATTCACGCATGGGCATCGCCAAGGGCGGGCAGGGAAGGATATTATCTCCCTCTTTTGTGATTCGTAAAATAAAATATAGGAACATTTTCTTAAGTCAAGAAAATATTAGATAGAAAATTTCCTTTGAAATATTTAATTAATTTCATTTTTAAAATAAATACACATTACGTCAATGAAAGAATCTTCATGATTTTAATAAAATGCTTTCTTTAATATGTATATCATTGTAATATCTATTTGTACTTACAATTCATATTTCTCCCATTTTCTCTCTCATCTTGTGCCTCTCTTTATATAGCTTTATATATAGCTTTAAAATATAATTGTAATCTAACACGCTAAGCGGAGGCAAGAACATACTCAGTTATTTTCATTTAGACATTGATTACGTACCGTTTCATTAATTAATCAAATAAAATTAGTATAAAATACAAAAAAATTGCTAAATATTTCTGCTCAGAAATCAGATTTATCCAGATTTATTTATATTTATTTATATAAATCAAATAAAAGAATCTGTAGATCGCGGTCTAGGCTTACTCAATATGATTGTGGTTTATTAGGTTATCATAAATTGTGTAAGAGGACGCGACGTTGATAAACATGTACCATACCCGATCGACAGTAACTAAAATATTGTCATATTTAAAAACAGTGGACTCGTATATTTATTCTGTATAAAAACAATGATATCTTTATAAGAATTCATTATGACTGTCGAAATTCGTGTGGTGGTGACATGCGTGCTCTTGAAAAGAACTTTCATTTGATATTGTATATCCAGCAGCTGTTGGCCGCGACTTCGTTCGCGTGGACTTTAGTTTATAAGCACCGTCTTTACCTATTTGAGGGTATTTGATATTTTCAAAAACGATCACACGCATTATTACTAATAGCTGCTGCCCGCAACTTCGGTCGCGTCGGCTTCAGTTTTTGGGTTTCCCCAGAATTTTTAACAGCAAAAAGTCTTCATGTATTTGTCAATCATTAATTTATAAGAAAATAGCTGAAAGAAAATAATATTTCCTTGGTAATTCTGGTTTTCGGCCGGGTGGTCGAGTTACTAGCATAAGCAACAGAAACCAACTTTTAACTCTATGCTATTAAAGCTTAGGGTAATTTATTTTCTTTTAGAGTTGTGAATTACTTGAAATCAATTGAATTAGCATGTTAGTTTTCAACCACGACAATAATACATATTTTACGCAAAATATAAGATTGTATTTGTATAGATATGTGTTCCGCTTTTAGTTGAGTATTCGGCCGTCTAACATTTATATGGAAAACATAATGGCCGAAAACTAAAAGTGCTCTTTATTATGTCTGAGTTACAGGCCGTCATTGTTTTGAATTTTTCTATTTCCATTTACATTTAATAAAATTTGTGTTTTTTCCACTGTTATTATCTTATACAAGTTTCCATGGCTGGGACACAGGCTTACCTTCACATGATGAATTTCGAGTCATACTGTCCATTGCACTTGCCCAGTGAACTTAACTTGGTTTTTTAAAATCGGTCGGAAAAATAAACATACATCCTAACTGCGGAATTGGAAATAAACTGCTCTAGGTCTGTGATCTCAGCTAATTTAAATGCAAATGTTTGTTTATTTGTCCTTTTATCACGTCACAAGTCACAACAGAGCAACAGCTCACTGTGATATTTTGCACCGAGATAGTTACACGGCCAGGAACAACATGGACAACTTCTCACTTCTAAAAGTCCACGAGACATATTATATTGACAAATCCAATACAATACCAATACAATACAATAAACCAAACCAGAGTCAGAAAGGGTTTACACCATTCGAGCCAGTAAAAGCCAATGAATTACTAACAGATGATCAAGCGTTTTCAATTCTTTGTCTATCTGATAGTTAATTGGAAGTCTGTGTCATAGTTTCACTAGATGATATCCTAACTATACCAACCCAAATTAGTACCTACGCTAACATTAGAAAACAATGATCTCTTTCATAAACATTTATTTCTCCTAACGCTAATGAAAAACTAAAAACAAGTTTCAAATAGGTATATCTACCTGTTTTTACTCTCAACTTCCTCCAAGTTGAAGATGAAATTGCGGCTGCAATTCTTCTAGCTGCAATTTCATCTTATACTTGAAGGAAGTTCCATGAAGATAAAGAAAAATCAATTTAAAAAAGAAAGACGCATCTAAAAAAAACGACTGGAAAGAAGTGAGAATCCCAAATAGAAATTGTTGAAAATCAGAAAAATAAGACGAAAGCAAGTGTTAAGAGAAAAGTTCAAATTTCAAGCGAAAACCTTAATGTTGAACATGATGACTAGGATATAACGACATTATGAAATGACTAAGGGGACTAAGAACTTAAAAAAGCTGGTGATGCAAATAATGATCGAGATATTGAAAACCATACACTAAAAAATCATGGGCAAGAAAATTAAGTTTAGGATGAACTTTAGTAGTGATAATAGGGAAAAAGTAATCAAAGTAATAATGGTGGTTGTGTTACTGATAAGATTGAGGAAGATTTACTTATGCATATGAGAATAATGCCGAATTTTGATATAGAAGATACCTACAGTAAGACTGATATCATTTCATATAGAATAATAAAGATCTGATTACAGGCTCTGTCGGTGATACCGGTAAGACACTCTTATCTAGTTTAACAGCTCTAATAAACGTTATGCTGGCTGGTAAGGTGCCCCCGGAGATAACCGACATCCTGTATGGTGCCAATTTATGTGCCCTGAAAAAAAAAGACGGTGGCGTTAGGCCAATTGCCGTAGGTGCAACTATACGCCGCATTGCCTCCAAAATTTGTTGCCGTCACATTCTCTCTACCGTATCAAACTATTTTTGTCCTACACAAGTAGGTTTTGGCTCAAAGAGAGGATGTGAAGCGGCAGTGCATGCGGCGCGTGCTTTCTTGACACATGATGGAGGTGAGGTACTCCTCAAAGTAGACATAAAAAATGCATTTAATTCTGTTGATAGATCCACCTTGTTGACACAGATAAAACAGCATGTTCCGGACATATATCCCTACCTCTGGCAATCTTACAGCAGTCCTTCAAAATTAATATATAAAGATAATTTATTACATTCCGAAGTCGGCTGTCAACAAGGTGATCCTCTCGGACCAGCTATTTTTAGTCTGGCTATCCATCCTGCGATTTGTAATTTAAATTCCAAATTTAATATTTGGTACCTTGACGACGGAACAATAGGAGGTAAAGCAATTACTGTTTTAGAAGACCTTAAAACCCTCATTCAAAGGTTTAAAGATATTGGCTTAGAATTAAATTTTTCTAAATGTGAACTCTTTGTTTCCGATTCTGTTCCAACTATTACAAAAAATGAAATAATTAATAAATTTAACAATCTGGCACCAGGTATTAAAGTCTTGTCAAAAGGATCGCTGTACCTCCTAGGTGCTCCCGTCTTAGATGACTCCATACCCTGCTTTATCAATGATCAAATACAAAAATTTAGCCAGTCTTCAGACAAACTTTTCAAAATTAATTCCCGCATGGCTCTCCTCATTGTCCGCTTTTGCCTTTTCGTTCCAAAACTTACATATGCTCTTCGCTGTTCTCAGCTTTTTAAATTTCAAACGCTTTTAAAATCTGTAGACAATATTCTAAAAAATACATTATCTAAAATATTAAATTGCTCCTTTGTTGATGACAGGGTCTGGAATCAAGCCTCGCTTCCCATCTGTTATGGAGGCCTGGGCATACGCAAAATCTCGAGTGTGTCACTGCCAGCTTTTCTTTCGTCAGCCTACAGCACGGAAAACCTTTTCCTATCTGTTATTCGCCCTTCCTTAGGATCGGTTGAGGTGCCGTGCTTGACTGATGCTCGAAATGCTTGGTTAAGTGTTTGTCCGAGTACTAACCTGCCTACCTCGACCTTTTCTCAAAAACACTGGGATGAGCCTCTATGCAAAAATGTTCATTTACAACTTTTAGATTCTTGTAGTACCGAAAAAGATCGGTCTCGCCTCCTAGCTGTTTCTGAGAAGGAGTCAGGACACTGGTTGAAGGTAATACCTTCAAAAAACTTAGGAACCTTAATCGACAATACCACGCTTTCTCTCATAGTATCCCTTCGTCTGGGGGCCAGGACTAACCTTCTTCACCGTTGCCGCTGTGGTGATCTCGTCGATGTACTAGGTCACCACGGTTTATCCTGTTTACGTAGTGCGGGCCGCATGTCACGACATGCTGCCTTGAATGTCGTCATTCGGCGGGCTCTTGTCGCCGCTGGCGTTCCTGCAGTCTTAGAGCCTGTAGGTATTGTGCGCAGCGACGGCAGGAGACCGGATGGTTTGACGCTCATTCCTTGGAAACTTGGAAGATCGCTAGTGTGGGATGCCACTTGTGTCGATACACTTGCTGTTTCCCATGTGCCGGCGACTTCCAAGTCAGCAGGTGCCGCGGCCAGCTCTGCCGAGAACTTGAAGCGGCGTAAGTATGCGACTCTCTCTGAGAGTTTCATATTTACGCCCTTTGCAGTCGAAACTTTGGGTCCCTGGGGCCCCGAAGCCCATCGACTGGTTTCTGATATTTGTAAGAGACTGGTCGAGGCTTCGGGAGACCGCCGGGCTGGCAGCTTCTTCCGCCAACGAATCAGTTTGGCTATTCAAAGAGGCAATGCTGCCAGTCTGCTAGGTACCTTGAGCAATGACAGCTTTCTAAGCGGCAACTTTGAGGAAGTTTATTATTTAAGATAATGTGTAGTTTTAAGTTTGTAAATATTAACATATGTATGTACTTTTTGTGAATAATAAATTAAGCGTGATTTTATTTATAAAACTCCAATTCCATCAACTTAGACTGAGAAGCGGTATGGCCGAAAACTAATTTAATGCTGGTCGAAAACTAAATTTTGTGGTCGAAAACTGGCGAAATAGCTTAGTTTTTGGTTTTAATTTTTTATAAAAATAACGTGAAGACAGATTTACTTTGTCTTTAATTAAAAACCATCTAGACTATATTTACAACCATATTGCATATTTTAGATACATTTTTGATATGTAAAACTATTTGTTTTTATTGCTCAAACCTAGCAACTCCACTAATCGGTCGAATATTAGCGCAATGACCCTATATACTTATGTTCAACCAGAGCGGGTAGCCTGGTAAATAAAGTGACAGTACCTACCGTACCGACTCAGACCTTTTGTTTGTGATCAGTAACCGTAGACTTTTTAATTGATGTTAACGTTGTCTCTTCAACGATATAGCATTACGCTTAATTTGTAAGGGTTCGATGTAATTCAACATGGAATATATAAGTGTATTGTTATAGTTACAACGCACATTAATTAATAAAAAATAATAAATAAAATACTTTATAAAGCAAAATATAGAAAACGATAAATGTTGACTTTTAGTTATATATATTCGGAAGGTACTATGGCGGAAAGTGAATGTTTAGCTAGCCGTCACTTTAAATTGCCTGCATTATATAATCACGAGGTAACAGGATTGACGACGAATAAAAAGACACGAATTGCAGACGATGAGATGGCAGCTCAAATTTGAAAATTCAATTTTGTATTCGTTTCAAGATCCAACCTTGAACGGGTGTTCCTCATGTATGTAAAAATAAATAAATAAGGCTACTTTCATAATTATTTTTCAAAGTCAATTAATATTACATCTATGTAATAATATATATCTATATGATACATCATTATCTAACACGTGCAGTTCAGGGATTGCGCAAAACATTCAAAATGCAAAAAGTTTCATTCTTTTTCATTTGCAGCAGCAGAATGTCCAATATGTTTTTACGTATTCAATGAATTTACATCACAGATATCCTGCTTCCTAGATTAAGCTAGATTCCTAGATTAAGATTAGACTTCTTAGATTAACTTAGAGAATTAACACATTTTTCTATAGCTTCAGTCAGATAACTGAAGCTATAGAAACACGTGTTAATTTTGCATGGCAATATACGCCAAATGTTCAATAAGCAGAATGTTAGATAGATAAATTCTTCGTTGCGTAGATCCTAAGAAAAGTCGTTTACATTTAAACTTAAAACTAATATGTGCAAGGCAATCTTATCGCTTATCGCTCATAACGATCTCTTCCAGATTACCTTTGTGGAAGACACTGTATATGAAATTGTAGTGTAGAAGAAATTATATATATATTAGTTTTATTTATTATCGAATCATAAATCGATACTAAATGACATAATCCATCATAAAATAATCGGACTCGCTAAATACTCAATTTCTCGTCATTTGTGTTTGTTTAGAATATCTTAGTTGGCTATCGATATCCCGACCACATAGTAAATTTTTTTTAGAATTTATCTATTCCATTCAAATAACTTGAAACAATTAACACAAATTATGAAGAGTGACTTAAACATTTTTATTTATGACCTACGACCAAATCATAAGGGTTCCTAGTTTAACTACGCATCCATAAATTACAGTTAAAGTTGAAAATGAACATATTTCAAGTACAATACTTTGTAACTGTTAATAATATTTAAGTACAAAACATTTGTATAATTCCATCTTCAGTTGTACATAAAAAAATCAAAAAAATCGAAGACATAATATTTTGTCTCTTTTATCAAAATCAAAACAAAAATAAATTTAAAATAAAGGCAAAACATTTTAGATTATAGAAATATTCTTATTTAACACCTTCCCGGTTTAAAAAAATTACTCCTCAGTATTAAATACTAAAGCTTGAAAACAGCAAAGCGGAACCTGTAGCAGCACCAGCAGATAATTTATTATTGTGGCATTGTGGCAACACAGCCGCGGCTCTATCTCTCTCATTCTATAATTCATGCAATATACTTACACTGTATTAATACAAATTAAAAATAATGCAGTACATGTAAAAGCGGTTTTAATTTTTTAAACTTATACAGACCTTAGCAGTGTCAAAGTATGTTAGAAACTTAATAGTAATAAGTGCCTAACGCCTATACAAATTCCTATTAATAATCCCTATCCTTTGACTGCCTTCTGACTTCTACTTAAAAATATTGTCGGGCATATTTCCTATTTTTCTTTCTCTCTCAGACCAGTGTATATTTAGTTAGTATATTCATACTACCCTACTAACTACGTTATATGGATAGCATACATCCATATATCCAAGTGGGTAATACGCTACGTATAGTAACTTATAAGTTATGCATAGTATCTAATATTGATTATATTACTTTGTAGGAAAAAACTATATCTACTCCACAGGTACTAACTTTTATTTATGTTTCTATAAAACATATTTTCTTCCTTATGACACCCACAACCGTTGTACATTATATAATTACTTAAACACAAACTTTACAACTCCTGTCAGCTTGACAGCATGTCTCGTACTACGAAGTGAATCTAATATAAACAGATAAAATGTTGATGTGTGGGTTCTGTTTTCTAATGAATGGCGGGCGATCAGCATATTATCAGATGATAATTTATAAATGTGTGTCGTATGAGTCAGATTATCTGATTTGTTGCACCGTTGCTGCTAAGACACGGTGTCTGTAGCTATTTATGAAGCATATGCTTATACATAACTTATATGTTTCATTTGCATCTAATTTTGTTAAATATTTTCCATCGAGAGTTAAAAAAGAGCTGCAATACCCATTTTGTGGTATGACGTACATGGTCCGTCCGAAATTCCTATCACCACCTTACTCGGTAATCTTGCCGCTAATACAATATAAACATAACAGTAGAATGTAGGATGTGCGCGCTAACACGCACGTGCCGTGACACGCAAATACAGGTAATATTTTGGGCGAATATGGGTAATTATTGTAGAGCCAGTAGGGGTCGCGCGCGACGCAAACATGCGACCGCTTCCATTTGTCTTTAATTCGTTCTTCATATTCGTTGCAAATAAGAAACTGTCTAAATCGGAAAAACGAACGTATAATAATTTCCTTAGATGCCTAAAAAATTTTAGTCATTCGAATAAAGGTGGCAGAGCCATGCTGCATTGCAGCACGAATAGTGCCGGCTCACCCGGTGAAATACCACCCTCTCACAGAATATCGGCGTGAAATAACAGTATCTATTGCTGTTGGGTTTCGTTTGGTGAGTGAGAGTGCCAGTGGCCTATCACCCCCTCCCCCTCCTTTCCCTCCTCTTCCTATTTCCCTAAAGGCCGGCAACGCGCCCCTGATTCTCCGGATGTTGCGGGTGTCCATGGGCGGCGGTTGGTTACTCTCCATTAGGTGAACCGCTTGATCGTTTGCCCCCTCTTTTATAAAAAAAAAATGTAGTTATCATTCTTCAACAAACTTAAAAAGAAATTAAATTTAACAAACAAGGACAGCTTATCCGTGTGCATTGTTTTAAATATTGTGTGTGTTAAATTGCAATGTAATAATCTGTGCAATGTAAATTTAAAAAATATATATACTAGCTGTGAAAAATTTTCCTTGACCTCTTTAGGTTACTGAGGTTACCCTAAGTACTCATATTGTTGGTGTAAACCAAAAAGTTATTCTCTGTCATGGAACATCCGCCATTTTAGATTTATGATGTCGTCACATATACAAAAACCTTCCCAAGCACATTCCATTTCATTTGATACCCATATTGTTGGTGCTGAAAAAAAAAGTTGTTTCCTATTATGGATCATCCGCCATATTGGTTTATGATGACGTCATATTTACAGAAACCTTCCCCTGCGTATTTCATTTCATTTGATACCTATAAAGGATGGACTGTATTTTTAAGAATAAAAAGTACTGAATTTTGTTCAAGGAGTTAAGACCGGTGGCGTGTGCGTCAAACGTTATAACAGACTGACTGCAAAGAGATAACTACTTCTAAAATACAAATAAATGACAATATTTGAACTTATCACTAAAGTTTTATTAATACCCGCAACCGGCCTCATAGGAATTTATTCTAACTACATTTCAGCAGCTAAAAACAACAATCTCAATACATAATATAAAACAATACATAAAGTAGAAAAATAATATGTAACATGATAAATAAACTAGAAGTACAATCACAAATAGATGTATAATTAATTTAAATAAATAAAATATTTCACCATCTACAATAATAATTTGTGTCGCCTACATTTCACCCCCATAGCGCTGATTAATCAGCACTACCTTTCTATGGTACAAGCAGAGCGACGCGTGTACATAACAGATCCGCGTAACACTACGATACAATACATCTACATAATATCCGACGACCTCCGTGGCGTAACTGCTTAGCGCGTCGGAAAGTAAACGGGGGTTGCGGGTTCGATTCACGCCGCGAGTCTGGGCGTTTATGTATAATATGTATTTATTTACAAAAGAGAAGTATCTAAGTAGTATATCAATTGCCTAGGACCCTTAACTCAAGCGCTGTACTGCTTACTTTGGGACTAGGTGGCTCTGTGGGCGTGGGCGTGTGTAATGTCTGAGTATATTATTATTATAATTATTATTATTATTAATATCTACATTTGTCACTTCATGTGTCACCTAGTGGTCACAATCACTATCTCGTGACGTCATGACCCAATAAACCATCAATGAAACGTATTACATGTTCTGAGATTTTGTAATTACCTCACCCTAGTACTCCTTTTATTTAGTCCCTATGTTATTTCTAATGTTCGACAATGGATCGAGAAACAATCATGTAAATAATATACTTTCTCGGTTTTGTCTTGCCTTTAAGCTATATTTATTTTCAACAAAATATTAGATTAGTTTGGAAGAGTCTCCATCTGAAGCTGAGTAATTGGTACTCATAGTATATGTCTTCCCAGAACCTGTCTGTCCATAAGCCAGTATTTCCACAACATATAATTGAAGCTATTACTGGAGAACCACAGGTTCAGATTAAGGACTTGTATCTAAAAGCTAAGCCCTCAATCTGAATCTGTGGCCTCCAGCAATACGAATACCTTCAATGCATTCTTCACATCCACGTTCAATCTCATGTTGGGCCAAGGGCCTAAGGCGGACTGCCACTTGAACTGTGTCAATATTAATTTTGGTATTCTCATCTTCAATCATACTGTTTAGTTCTTGTCTGATAAAAAAGTTCACAACACTCTAGTACAAGAAAGTATATCTTTTTTTTATATTTTAATACAACAAAAATAATATATAAAAATAATAATAAAATGAAAAGATTATGTTGATATTTAAATAAGTACTTTGTGATTCAAATCGACAACGGATCGCCGATCCGTTAAAAGTTGAGTAAGTTAACATAAAAGTTCAAAGTAGAATTTTTTTTTTAGTCCATAATACATATTTATTATTTATATAGAAATTTAGAAAAATCGCAATAAATTTATAAAATATATTACAATATATTATTTCAGTCGCAAGCTTATGGCATTCATACCCTAGAAAGATAATCTACGTCTAATCGACGTGTGCCATTTTGTTAAATCCGTTTTACTCGTACGCGACTCGCGACACGGCGACTATCTTTTTGATCAACTCAGTGGTCCTCAACAGCTCGCAGGACACACACTCGTTGTTCGGGTAAGTGCACTATTTTCGTAGATATTAACCTATCGTACGTCTAAGCGACGTATGATTATCTTTTAAATTACTTTTGTGTCTTTTCTGATCATGTTTTTATTACGTTTATAGGGTTAATTTTTGCATGTATGTTTTTGTATCTTAGGTGAAAGTTAGCATAACATCATGACGTCACAAAATATGTTAAATGACGAGCGAATATGGCGATTATTGCAAGAATTTATCGAAGAAGAGGTGAGAGAATGGGATAGTGAGATTGAGAATAATTTGCAAGAAGATGAAGTTTGCGGTGATACTGAAGATGAAGAGGTGAATCTACCTCATGCTGATGACAATCCTTTACTTGTAGAACTTGAAAATACAACAGAGCGACCCGCGTCTTCAGTTACGAATGATCCTATTCATAGGCCACAAAGACAAAGGCTAAGAGGCAAGAGTGGTCATATTTGGGCAGCTACAAAAGCTACATGTAAATGCCTACGTTATTTACTGTCACAACATTTTGCGCCAGCAAGAAAAGCCATTGAGTCGCCGCAATTTTATGAAAAACCTCAGCAATAGCCTTACAGCTTCTTGGATGTTGACACGGCAGAATATACCTACTTTGCCTATGAATCTGAAAGACAAAATCAGCAATATTCTAACAAAGAGAGCAATTGAGTCTTCTGAACAAGAAGATGATGTGCCTATGCCAAAAAAGAGGAAGTATTGCGCATTTTGTGCTTCAAAACTTAAAAGGATATCAAAATTTCTCTGTGATAAGTGAAAAAATCCTATATGTGGAGAACATAAAAATAATGTTTGTTCTAAGTGATAAGATAAAGTATGACTAGTTCTTTTATTTTGTTATTATAAAATAAGTAAAGACGATATAAAAATTTGATTATGTGAGCTATAATTTCGAATAATTAGTCTAAAAAAAAATCTCAATTTAAGTTTTTGTTTGGTTAAAAAAGTTTACAATTTTTATAATTCAATTTTTTTATTAACATTCTAAAATGTAAGCCATGTTTTTATTTTATTTACATAAAAACACCATGGACAATAAGTACCATTCACAAAAATACTAAATTTACATGATGATCTTAAATATTTATTAATAACTAGAGCACACATGATTATCTTTCCCGTACTATGAAATAAGATTATCTTTCTAGGGTTAATGGAACATAAATGACCTCGATCAAACTACATAAGTAAAAAACTAAATATACGTAATACTTATTTGACAATATCACGGAAATAAAAGTAACGTTATAAGCAAAAATTAATATTATATTAAAATATTTTAAAAAAATTAATGAGATAAATAATTAATTCAGCCAAACTAGGAAACTAATCCAGCCAATATTCAACCAAACAAACCAAACTGTCTCTCTGCTCAGTCTTTATTACGATTTTGTCGTTTGTCTAATCGCACTGGAAAAAAGAACTCTTCTTCTTTTTTACAAATTGTAGCAGTCATATCGAGTCATGGAGACCAATATCTAATAATACTAATAGAAACACATAATTACTTAAAGTATAAATTAACATTTAACTTCTGTTAGCTTGAAAAATACATCATTCCCTGTTTAATTTTAATGTTTACAAACAACATTCACTGTGACAGACGGACATTGACAACGTAGAGTAGTTTAACTTTTTTAAACTAAGTTTGGAGCATTGACCGCAGCCTATCAGCAGTAACAAACTTGTTGATAAATATAATATCTTTGATTATTGAGAAATAATAAAGAAAAAAGTACAATCTACGAATTATCTAGACCTACTTTAGATATATTATTTTTAATAATTCGTTTGTAAATAGAACTTTCTACAACATTCTAGAACGACACACGGCTTCGATGACAAATGTACCGTTGGTCTAGATTATCTATACTTAGGAGTGAGGATGTAAAGATACGTTCTATAAACATATCGATAAACTCTAAATATGTAGCCTTTGTTTTCTGATAGAATAAGCTCTAAATTAATGTAATATTAGGTCTCAAATTCATAAATTATTTAGTACTAATGAATAATAATAGATTACATAAACGTCATACACTTGTATAAAATTAATTAATCTTATCGACTCGCTAGGTAGATGTAATTTTGGATAGGGTTTATCGACCACTGTCTCTTCCCTAGTTGTTCCAGGAGTGGGAGCCTAGGTGATCTTCGTCGTGGTGGTATATAAAGCGTTTCGTATCCAGCAGCTAGCTGCTAGCTAGCTGCCTCAATCATGTAGAAACTCTGAGTTAGGCCACATGTTGCCTAGTATTGCTTTGTGTGGGAGTAGCACCCCAATTATAAATAATGTCTTAATTAATTAAGTAATGTTAGTGTAGTTTAGGTAATCTCATGGTGGATCCCATGGCGAGTACTTTGCTGTAGATAAAGGCAACCAATAACGATAGGACTAGGGAATAGGATCCTAATGTCTACATGTGCTTGTTACAGAGTTATTTATTTTGAGTTACAGTCCGGGTATTAAATGAATACTTAGGAATAGTACTGAAGACTATTCATAAACCTATAAATCTCAGATATCCAATGAGTACCTAGAATGGTTGGGTACTCAACTCTCTGTATCCATCAAGAAGTATAATTCAAGTAGATGATCTTCGCTCTGGGTGGAAGAACGAGTGGCCAGGTCATAGTTTCTTTCTAAAAGGAACATCTCTGAGGACCTGGGCACTTGGCTACTATATCACGTGGCCAGGTCGCAGTTCCTGAGAAAGAGGAATCCTTGTGGACTGGGGCATGTGGGTGCTATACTTCCAGTAGACGGCCTACAAAGGGGAAGACTGAGGAGTAGGTGCAGTTGGTGGATGACCACGTCCTTCTTTTGATTTATCGGTGATAAAACTGATAACACTTCTCTACTTGAAAATAATAAATGTTTCTCTGTTAGATATTAGCTCCACGTGCAGTTATTGTGTATCTAATATATTTTCTCTCTAAATTGAAATAATTTAACTCTGATGTATAAAATGTATTTGGGTTTATGTAGCTGTACTACTGAGAATTTTAAATGCAGTACATAAACTATGTAACGGTGTCTAAACCTTTATAACTAAGTACAATTCTCTTTAATTTAATTAGATAATATAAATAAATTATGTTGTTGTAACTATGACACTATATCTGAGCTCAATACTTGTAAAACTAATATTGGGTCCTTACATATGAAATTAGCGTTTTGTCGTACTGACTACTTTGATCTGAAATATCTCCTCTTTGGTTAAAAATTCCAAATTGAAATTTATAAATTCATTTAGCATTGGTACATTTGAGTTTTGAAAACAGTCATTCATTTGTTTTTTTCCTCATTATTTTTTTCTTTATTACCGCACAATGGAAAACATGAAATATCGATATATTTACGAGTACGAGTTCTACCGTGGCACCAGTGCTGCAGAAACAGCTCGAAGGATTAATGATGTGTACGGCGCTGGTGTCGCAAAAGAAAGCACGGTACGTTTTTGGTTTCAACGTTTTCGTTCTGGAAATTTTGACCTTTAGAACCGTCCCCGTGAACGGCCGGAGACCAAAGTGGGAAATGAAGAATTAAAGGCTATTATGGAAGCGGATCCATCACAAAGCACTTCAGAGATAGCTGCAGGCTTCGGAGTAAGTGACAAAACTGTATTAATCCATTTGAATCAAATCGGGAAAGTAAAAAAACTTGAACGATGAGTACCTCATGAATTGAGTGAATCGAACTTGTATACACGCGTCGACTGCTGTGTTACTTTGCTCAACCGACACAATAATGAAAGGATTTTAAATCGAATCATTACTTGTGATGAAAAGTGGATACTGTACGATAATCGGAAGCGCTCGTCGCAATGGCTGAACCCTGGAGACCCAGCCAAATCCTGCCCTAAACGAAAATTGACTCGGAAAAAGTTACTTGTGAGTGTTTGGTGGACTAGCGCCGGTGTCGTTCACTACAGCTTTCTAAAATCTAGCCAAACGATTACGGCAGATATCTATTGTCAGCAACTGCAAACCATGAAGGAAGAACTAGCTGCTAAACAACCGAGATTGGTCAATCGCTCTAGGCCACTGCTGCTTCACGACAACGCAAGACCACACACTGCACAACAAACAACCACTAAGTTAGATGAGCTACAATTGGAATGTCTGTGACATCCACCGTACTCTCCGGACCTTGCTCCAACAGATTACCATTTTTTCCGGAATTTGAACAACTTCTTACAAGGAAAAAATTCAACTCCGATGCGGCAGTCCAAACCGCCTTCAAAGAGTTTATTGATTCTCGCCCCCATAGTTGTTTTAGTAAAGGGATCAATGAACGGGATGAATGAGATGGCAAAAGTGCATAGATAACAACGGTGCATACTTTGATTAATTAATTATATTTTACGAAAAAAAAATTGACTATATTCCTCCCGTACAAAACGCCAATTTCATATGTAAGGACCCAATATTATTAATTACTCTGTAACTTATTGATATCTAAGTGCTGTTAGATAATAGAGGTTCTTACTTAATATGAACAATAATAAACTAGGTAATATTGTATTATAATAACATTTAATCTTTAGAAATTGTTAATAACTTTTGTATTAAAATATAGTGAAATCATTGCATCCACCAATGAGACTTAGACTTAAGAAATAAATGTTGTTTCTTCGTGTATTGTTTTTCTTGTGTATAATAAATAACTCTCTATAAATATCCCATTAGATGTCGATTGCAGAGGTGTACTATGCGTCCTTAAACAAATTAGGTACACCACTCTCCAGGTGATAGTAATAATAAACATCTCCTATTACACAACCCACACCTCACTCCGCCGGCCTGAGCGAACCCGTCACAAAATGTAGCATTAAGTTAACGGCATTTGTCAAAATAGGAGGTAAATTGCGGTGGTAACGACTCCTCCATACCAGATGGGTCGTTCTCCTTGTCGTCGGTGTCGGAGGTGCGCGCGCGAAAAAAAGCAAAAAGAAATCCCTATTAAGATCACTTCGTTTTCCATCTGTCCGTCTGTCAAATCCCTTTTTCTTGGGAACGCATGGAGATATCAAGTAAAAATTAATATTTAATACTTATGACTGGGATTTCTTCGAGCTGTAAATAAATAAAAATTCTAAATTAGCGCAATCAAAAAATGTGGCCATTTATGCCTCTCATTTTGAAACTCGCAAGAAAATGAAAACCTATAGGGTACTTGATTGACCTAGAAACATTAAATTTGGCTAAAAGCATGGTCTCATAGCATAATAAAAGGAACAAATCTAAAAATTGCGAGTTTGTGATTACATCACACTTTTTTGCCATTACAAACTTATATCTCCCGTTGAAGAGTACGGGAGAATATGTCTATCAACTACAAAGCTAAGTTTGTTTTTGAATCCTAGTTATATTTTTTCGGTAAATACGTAACACAAATACATTACATGGTGGTATAAAACCCTCGATGCAAGAGTCCGACTCACACTTGGCCGGTTTTTAAGGATAAATATTAGTTTTCATTCTCCGCTTTTTATTTTCTCTGCAGCTAAGAGAGCTGGGAAATCACTGGTACAAGTTGAGAGTTGAGACAAAACATAACATATCAGCCCTCAGGATTGCCAACATAGGTACTGTACTAGAAGCTTGGGAGGGGTCACGGGATGCCATTGGCGTGTTTTGTGATCTTTCCAAAGCTTTTGATTGTGTTTGTCACAAAACTTTAATTAACAAGTTGAAATACTATGGTATAGTGCTATAGTCTATACGTGATAAAGCTCTCGATATCGTGATTTTATATCTGGCTGACCGAGAACAAAAAGTGAGTGTAAATGGGGTTACTTTTGTTTCTAAATTAATGATGGGCGTTCTCCAAGAATCCATTTTGGGACCGTTCCTGTTTTTGGTTTACATTAATGATCTTCCATTTATGCTTAAAGACCTATGTGAAATAATATTATTTGCGGATGTATCGGGATGGATCGCTGCTAATAATTTACTAGTGAATGCACAAAAAATCAATTGTGTTAAGTTTTTCCTATCCAATGTACCCATAATCCATAATAGACAAGAGCTGGGTGGGAAACAATTAGAATTAGCGAAATCGGCTACTTTTCTAGGTTTAACAGTAGATAATAAGTAACAATGTGCAGACCATATCGGGACTTTGTCTAATAAGCTCAGATCGGCAAAATATACTTTTGGACGCATTAGACAGTTGACAGATGTGGCTTCGGCTAGGATGGTGTACCTCACATATTTCCATAGTCTTATGTCTTATGGTCTACTACTGTAAGGATCAGCAGCGCATATAATAATAATAATAATAATAATAATAACATTTATTTGACTTTTTTAACTTTACAAACTTTTTACATTTATGCTCTGATACCCACGCTAAGATTAAACTTGTGTTGTGGGTGTCAGTGCTCTCTTGACATAGTAAAACTTATAGTTACTTATAGTATAGAAAAATAACAAAGATTACTTATGTAATAATTTAATGAATTTATGAATTGCCTCTACGTAACTAAATGTATGTATGTTCAAGTAAACGTGTGAAAATAATATAATATGTGTTTAAAAATCTTTAGTACTTTAATTGTGTTAACTTTCAAACATAACCCAGCAGTGACTCCGTCTCATGATAATTAAGTTTTTGTAACCAATTATTTGCTTTAATTTTACAGTCATGTCTGTTACAGCGATGAATGTTGCAGTGTTTATTGGCTGTATTGTATAAATGACTGCCCGCAATTACAAAGTGACGTTTAGTAAGAGCAAATCTAAATCGCTTAACGTGACAAACCTTATGTATTCTAACGTTTATAGTGCCATGCTTCGTGTCAGAATCAAGATGTTTCCTTAAGATGGTCTGAAGAACGAAAAGCTGTCTCACAGTGAGGACCTGACATTCTTGATACAGTAAGTGTGTAGGGTATCTGTACGATTTGAAAGACATCACCTTCAAGACTGCACGCTGTGCACGTTCCAGAGGCAGAATAGTTGTTTTTGGTGTACCCCCCCAAACAGTAATACAGTAAGACAGAATTGATTGGCATAATGCGGAGTAAACAATTTTAAGGGTGGCAAAATCGGATGAGAATCTAAGAGATTTAAAAATGGCAATAAGTTTTCGGACTTTAGAAGCAAGAGTTTGTATCTGAATCTTCCAACTGAATAAGCAATCAATTTGTACTCCAAGATAGCGCGTGCTATTAGATCTCATTAAGGCTGGGCATGAACAATGTGAACTATCGGTGCAGCTATGTGCTTTAATATCAAAGTTACCCGCACTAGGTTGAGAATTAGATTTAATGGCAAAAGTTAAATAAGTTGTTTTATTGAAATTGAGAGTAAGTTTCATCCCAGTCTCTCCCATGAATTAATAAAGCCGTGTCATCAGCGTAAGAGAAAATAGAACAATTAGTAAGAGAAAGATTACTCAAGGAATTAATATAAATTAAAAATAAAGTGGGACCGAGAATTGATCCCTGGGGGACGCCATAGGAGAGCAATGCTTCGTCACTAATGTACGACTTAATTTTTACACACTGGGTTCTGTCCGACAAATAATCTCTGAAAAGCTCCAGACAACAACCGCGAATACCCATACTCTCCAATTTGGACAAAAGTATTGGGACAGAGACAGTATCAAATGCTTTTGTGAGGTCTAAGAAGATACCCACACATTTCAACTTATTATCAAGTTCATTAATGGCACAGTCAGTGAAAGCCGCCACGGCATCTTCAGCTGATTTTCCATTACGAAAGCCATATTGATTGGGCGATAATAAATTATTGACTTCAAGGAACTTCACCAGACGCCTATTTAGAGATTTTTCCATGACTTTTGATAAAGTAGTTAAGACTGATATGGGCCTATAGTTATCGACACTCTCTCTGTTACCACTCTTAAAGACTGGATAAATGATAGCTTTTTTGTAAACCTTGGGGAAAACGCCTGTTGCAAAACAAATATTACAGACGTGTGAAATAACCGGTACTAAAAGTGGAGACAAAACCTTTAAAACTTTGGAGGGTATGCCATCCCAACCCACAGCACAATCATCCTTTAAAGTCAGTAATATGCTTTCAATTTCAGCATTATCAGTTGGAAAAAGAGCAAAAGAATCACATGGAGAGGAACTCGTTGCTTGAGTGGACTGTAAAGAAAATCCCTTAAATTTTTCAGCCAGACTTTTACCAACACTTGCAAAATAATTGTTTACTACGTTAACAGCTAGTTTATCACTGGTAGCGATCCGTAGAAGGTCACTTGGCGCAGAAGGTTTGAATTTGGTGTTAGTTATTTGTTTAATAATATCCCACAGCTTCTTAGGTTCATGTTTCGCATTTTGTAATAAACATTTTTCATAATTGTGTTTCAGATTATTCAATAATTTATTACAAAAATTACGATATCTAAGGTATGTTATTTTTAGAATGTAATTATTATGATCTCTTTTAAGCTTTCGGTTCATGTTGTCTCTATTACGAATACAACGAAGTATACCAGGTGTGATCCAAGGCTTGATTATTCTCAACCTAGAGGGTGTTTTCACAAAATAAGAGTTCTTTTGTATTATAGTTGAAACAATAGAAACCAATGCCTGAGCAGCTTTATTACCGTCTGTCATGTTCATAATAGGTTTGAGGTCAATATTTGCAATATTACTAGTAATACCCGAATAATCAATTTTACAACGAGTAAATTTCGATGTCTTTGCTAAGTTAGGAGATTTTAGACCTACAAGAACAGGATTGTGATCTGTTACGTAAGAATCCAAGACAAGAGTTACATTAGACATATTATTAACTTTTAACATAACATGATCTAAACAGTTATTTCCTCTAGTCGGGTAGAGGTGTGAAGGGAGAAGCCCATAAGAAGCAGTAAGATTTAAATAGTCGTTAGCAATTTCATTAGGAGTAGCAGGAGATATATTGATATTTAAATCACCCATAATAATAAGATGTGATTTTGGAGCAAAGCTGGAAAGTAAGTTATTTAGACTATTCATGAATCTGTCGACATTGATAAATGATGGAGGGCGATAAAAAGCAATTATAGTTATGTTAGGGGTCAAAATATTACAGATCAAACAGTTTGCCTCCAAGAATTGAGGTTCCGAAATAGAATGAGTCAATTCCGATTTTATATAAATAATTAGGCCATCGTTTTGGTTGTAACAATTATCTGTACGGTAAGCTGTATAACCTTCAAGTAATGGAATGATTGTGGTTTTACTAAGCCAACATTCGGATAAAATAATTATTTCACATTGAGTTTCTATGGTATTTAGAAGAACCAGTAAAGCGTTAAAATTGCAATTTACACTGCGTATGTTTAAATGAAGAACTTTAATTGTGTTATTAATATCTCCCAGGTAAGTTAAGCATTCATCAGGCTTACAAAAATAAGAACAGGAAGTGCCAAAAGATTTCAGTTCTTGAAATAAAGAATCTAAATTAGCCATTTTTACAGATGTAACCCGAAGACATTTACTAGGTATAAAATATGGTCAGAAGTTATAGAGCTACGTAATGAGGTTTGAAATAACGATTTAAAACCTTTTGAATGCGTAGTCGTTACAAATACATTACAATATGTGAAATTATAATATGTAATAAACAAAATTTCTGAGGACGATATGTAAAGTAGTGCCTGGTGTTGCACGCAGATAGAAAAAACAAAAACCATGTTACTCGAGACAAAGTGAATGCCTTTTATGTAAGTCATGCTTGAAGTGAACAAGTGATTAGTGTAAGAGGTAGATAGAGGCATAATATAAAATATTAATTTTATGCTATATAATACGAAATGAGTAATTTTAATAAGGGTCTCAATGCTTATACAGAATTTCGCTATTTGCAAAAGATATTTAAAAATAAGTACTAACTTAGAATGAACAATTTTTTTGAAGTATTGATTATTAAGACGGTAGCTCTGACTGTAAACGCCGAAGACAGTCCATTGTTTTAACAATAAAGGGTTTAGAGTCATGTTTTTCTCGTAGAAAAATTCTGGAATTATTGGTCCAGCAAAATTGATATTTGTTAGATTTCGCAAATTTCCTCGCCTCATAAAACAACTGTCTCTTAGTGCTCGAAAGATGTTCTGAGATAAAAACTGGTTGACACTGCCCTGCAATGCCCAGTTGAACTGTATTCAATCTCTCAGCAGCGGAGCGACCCTTATTAAATGCACGCGCGGCTTCCAAGACATTCATCTTATTAAGAACTGTGTGAAATTCAGCAATAATTGGTCTATTTTGTCCTTGTTTTCCAGGACGGCGGTAAACATCGCGTATGTCGTTCGAGTTCACATTAGCCTTTACAATCTTACAGGTCTCAATGACAGTAGCAGCAAGGTCGCAATTATTTTCATTTGCTCTGGGAGGAATGTTTCTGATTTCAATCGTGGCCAAACGAGTACCACTCTGTATGTCCTCTATTCTTTTTTCAAGATCAAGTATGTAATTGCGCTGATCGAGCCGTTCCTTTTCCAGTTTCAAAATTTCACTTCTCAGCTCATCGTATTTGTTATTGATAAAGTCTATTGATTTTTCAATTTCACGGTTTGTTTGTTGGATTTGAAGATTTTGTAATTTTACTTCCGCAATATCCGAAGATAATTTATCTAAGGTTGTGTTTTGGTCTTCCTTCCAGGAAGTAAGCATAGCCATGATGTCTTCTCTAAAAGTTTGCAGTTCATTGCG
Source organism: Zeuzera pyrina (assembly GCA_907165235.1). Lineage (NCBI taxonomy): Eukaryota > Metazoa > Arthropoda > Insecta > Lepidoptera > Cossidae > Zeuzera > Zeuzera pyrina. The sequence goes on along the minus strand of OU015624.1, from coordinate 20,942,837 downwards.
GGGAGAAAAGTCCGGACGCAGTCTCTTTTGTCTAAACCTCGCACTAATTGCTTCCGAATCACTTTGATTACCCGATAGCTCCGGAGTAGACAATTGTTTCTGGGATACTGCTCCTGAACCAGACTGAGGTGACCGTTGCACTTTAGGCATAGTGAAGAGCGAAAATTAGTATTTACCACAAACAGATTAATAACAGTGTAGTGTGGCACGAGCGGCACAACGTAATAACCCAAAGCTGACAAAAAGCAAGTCGCGAATAGCAACAGAGAAATATAAGAAAACTATGCGGACCGTAGCACAGTACAATGTTTGTGGGCAATGTGTACAAGCTGTAGAACAATACGTAGCTCTATCACCTACCGCCGTAGCACACCAGTGCAGTTGCCACGATGATACTGGTATGACGATATTGCAAATTTCGTATGTAGAAGCAAGTACGTCTTCAGTAGAAACGGCGAACGAGCCGTCGATCACCAGAGAGTCGTGCGATCAAACCCCACCAAACTTTTCACACACACCGGGTAGATTCGTTCACACACGCAACGATTTTAAAGATGGACTGCACCAACAAGCAACTATCTCTGTTCAGAGGAGGAGCTTAGTCGTTTAAGCACCGCAAGAGCAAGCGAGAATTGGATTTTCTTTCAACCAACCAATCACAAATTTATACTCACGATTTAATAAAATTTACGAAAAATAACAAAACGGACGTCCACTCACTTCGAGAGCGTAAGAGAGAGAGAGAGAGAGAGAGAGAGATATGAAATCTATCTTTATTTTACAAAAGAGGGCAATACGTGCCACCTACAGTATGAACGCACGAGAGTCGCTGAGAGATCGTTTTAAAAACATTGATGTACTCACCTTACTCTCGTTATATAATATACATCTTTGAAAACATAACGTACACTAGGAAAATATAGATCTATTTCAAAAGAAAGGCGTTATTAATGGTATAGAAACTCGTGGTCGTGATCAGCTAATTATTCCTAAATTTAAGTACAAAAGTCCAGTGGTTCATTATTGGGCAACTGTGTTTGTTTTTATAATAAAATTCCTCAAGAAATTACCCAATTAACGGAAAAGAGATTTAAACTTGTTATTAAACGGACACTGATTGGAAAAGCATACTACAAAATTAGCGATTTAATCGAAGACACAACAATAGTCTGGAAATAATTCTCTCTGCACATGCATTTACTGGCTTTATGGATATTGTATTATAAATAACTATTGTAGAATGATGTTGAGAAAATAATATCTGACTGACTTTCTTGTCGGTTCTTCTCAGTGTCCAGGTTTTCTTTTCGAACCGAACTAAAGTAGATTTGACGTTCAAAAATACCTTGAATTTGTTTACTTGAATTATTTGATTTGACTTTGACTTCGAGGTATTTACAGTCTGAATTGCTTTCTTAGACTTGTTATTGTAAATGTCAATGGGGTACTCAGTCCGCTTACCACCAGGTGAACTGTTGTTCGTTTACCTTTTCCTTAAAAGTTCGTTTGCCTTTTCCTTAAATTAATAAAAAAATAATTTTATTAATAAATTAGCTGTGACTCGCGAGTTCTACTGTATTTGCCATTTTTCCGATATAAAAAGTAACCTAGACTAGTCTAGTAGTCAGAATCGCTTCAGCTACTTCGTAGATTAGCTCGAAGAAACAAAAAGACAAGCAGACAGACAAAAATTTGAAAAAACGTGCTTGGCTTTTAATTATGTCAAAACAACCTTAAAAGCTGAAGAAAAGGCCTTTATTTCGAAGTCGCAGACAAACACTTCAATTTTATTTGTAAGTATAGACATTATTGCCTCAAAATAAAATCGCCTATTCATAATAGATATAATACCGACATTTCGAAATTAGATATACGAATACATAAAGAATGTATAATATTCATACCATTGAATATTTTTTCTCTGCTATACTTACTCAACATTCTAAGGAATTATTAATTTATGATCATATCGCAATAAGTATTTTTCTACTTATTTCGCTGTATAACGGTATTTTATTGAAGAGAGACATTATTTCATGTGAAATTTTCTCACTCCACCGCCCGTGTGACGAGTCGAGAGCACGAAATTACATTTTCACACATTTGCTTTGAAATATGAGCTTTATTAGTTAAAATAAAAATGGCATATTTTCGCGTGACGCTAATGGGAACGGCTAATGTAATGGAAACTGAAATAGGTACACCAACTCTCACGAAATCAAAATATTCGTGGAAACGCGAACGAAACTTAGATGAACACTTTTTGACAAAAGTGAATGAGGTTCTTTTGGTCTTAAAGGCTGAAAGGCAAACGTGACGTAATTGTCTTGTCCAATTTATATGCATTGTCAAATATTTACAAAAACAATTTAAATCCCAAAATATTTCTAGGTAGGTACCGCGTCTCACGATATGCTTGAAAATAATGTAATCCCAAAATTACAATGGAATTTTGATTGAATTGATTTTGTCTACAGTCTACAGAAATTAATGTTAGAATTTTACAATATGTACATTATATGTAGATGTATTGTATGTAGATAAATTGTAATTGATATGGAATAAGTAAATACTTACATAATCTCCAAAGCATTACACCAATTGTGATCCCTACCTAAGCTTGTACTACGGGTACACACTACGCAATAATGAACTGGGGGAACAGCCAGTAACACAGACTCTTCGATATTCAAAAAACTTCGTTTCCAAAATCGATCTGACTGGGTATCAACCCAGGACCTTTGGCTTGAAAGGCAAGTGAAAGGCAGGACCAGTCATGAAAGAAATCCACAATTATATTAAACGAGCAATATTCGTGTATATGTATATTTGATATCGCTTTCCCGAAAACGGCTCTAGCGATTTCGATGATATTAACAATATAGCGGTCGAGGTGGGCGAGAAATCGATCTAGTTAGGTCTCAATTCTGGAAAAATCCTTTCCTTCGTCTTTCACACACTTAGCACTTCTAAACTCTTTACTTCGATTTTTTTAATTTTGCAGCAGAGTTTACCTTCTTAATAGCACAATGGCTAGAGCGTAGGTCTACCGTGCCGAAGTGCGCGGTTTCCAATCCTGCAATGTTGTCAGACCTATTTTTGGATTTTTTTTTGTAAGACACCGAGTAAAGCTCGATCGCCCAGGTACTGTAATCTTTAATAAGGAAACAACATCTATGTTTTTAACTAACACTGTACTCACGATTCAAAAGACGTACTACTCACACCAGCAGCAAATCATTGTACACGAAAGATAACATTATTTCTCAGTCAAACTTAAAGTTTAAATAAAAAATGGCCAAACGCGCGCTCGAATCGCGCACAGAGTACCGTACAGTACCGTACGATGTTTATAAAATGGTAAATAAATATAACCCGTTTTTTTTTTTGAGATCTGTATGATCTTCTGTACGTATGCTTTCTTATATTATACATAAAGCTTTCTTATATTTTTCTTTAAACTTTAGGTTACCTTTTATATTCCCTGAATATACATTTCCCTTTTACATACGTCACTTAGTTGGTGAAATAATTGAGCGTAACAGACGGACAAACACATGAGCGGTCCTAAAAGGATTCCATTTTTCCTTTTAGGTTACGGAACCCAAAAACCGTTCAAAGCAAATTCAATGCGACCAAGAGACCACTATTGAATGCGGTCGTGTCAAGAGTTTTAAATTTAGGAGGTAACGGTTATCGATTCAAACTTCGTATCCGGATATTGTGAGGAGATTGCGGAGGTATTTGATATACCATCTCACTGATATCATTTTAGCTACAATTTCTGATTCTTATAGCACAATTGGTATGCTTATAATGTAATGATTTCTATACAAAATGTCTAACGCTCAGTGATATCATATTACATTTTTTGAAATCGTTGCTTTAAAGCTGTATTTTCTTGTTTAGTACACAATGACGCTAAAAAATGATTCTTAACTTTTACTGTAAGATCGAAATTTGGGTCTCTAAGTTAAATTATATTTGAGCTTCTCTATAATAGATACAACTGCTCTAAGCTACTGTTTGTGTCGAGAAGTCTCCACATTAAGAGGAAAATTATTGGATATCGGGTGTGTGCGGCCGAACTCAGACCTTAGAATTCTTAGTCAGTCTAAAGCCCGAATTAGTGCGAATCTGCTTGAGAATAGTTAGAAAGAAATGCCGTTACTCATCGCATGTAGCGGCATTCCGACTCTGTTCAATCAAAGATCCAGTTTTGAGTATCGTTTCGGAATACAAGCTGAAAATCAGTCATACTGAAAATACTAGTCTGAGTTCGACCGAACACTTCCACTGCGTTCCGTTTTTATCCGACTGCCTCCGAAATAATAGAACGTCCACTAACTACGTGAGGTGTTTTTTTTTAAATTGGAGTTCCCCTTGTTGAGATTTGATAAGATGTAGTCGAGGTTTAGCCCATACGTACAGACAAGGAATTTGAGTCACGTACCACTTCAAAGATTTGTTGCCTGTAACTATGAAACCAATAAGGCTTATATTATTTTATACAATCGGATGTAGACTGTAGAATGAAAATGACATCAAAGCAAATGATAAGTTTGCAAATTGGACCTTAGATAGTGATGCGTTAGTTATAAATTACATTGTATTTAAACTTCATTTCATTGCATTAAAACTTTTTTTGTCCTTTAAATAGTAAAAAGAACTAAGATTGACAGTTTTCAAGTGGGTGACATTGTCACTTGTTTGCTAATTGTTCATATAGATTAATATTATAATGTTTGAATTCCAATATTAATCAACAAAATGCCACGAATTAATTATACGGAGCAGAGGAACCGCATTATTGTGCTACATGAACAGAGCCACGGTTTACATGAAATAGCACGTTCATTAAATATATCGGTAAGTGACACATTTTAATAAAATAATGAAATTAATAAAATTGTAATAGATATTTTTAAGATTGATTGAAAGTGCTTATTTTGTTCAATTGTCAGAGAACGACTGTGAGATTGTGGATCACCTGACACGCAGAAGAGGGTAACATCGAAGACCGTAGTCGCTTCAACCATGGCTTTCGGTTACTGACAGCTGAGCTAATAAGTAAAATACAGCGGCATTATGAGGAACATCCTTTTACGCATACTCAGTATTTTGCGGACCACTTTAATGTTTGCCTTCGGACTATACGAAATTATCTTCATGGTGTCGGTCTTCATCATCAACAATACGCCCAAAAAGTAGAACTGACAGAAATTTGTCTGATATAAAATTGACTGAAATTTCGATTGGACTGATGTTGTGTTTACAGATGAACAATCTTTCTGTTCTTCACAAGATGGTCGTTTAAGGTTATGGAGATATGATAGGACACGATTTACAGAAGATCATGTTGTTCCTAAATGCATTTTATGTTTTTTTGTGTGCAGTATAATTAAAAATCAGCAACAAAGTAACAAGATCATTATAATAATATATTTCCTACAAATGAGCAACAAAGAAATATTTCCGGTTTCCATATAGATTAATTCAAACATCCATACACTGAGCAATATGCTCGAAAACTTGATGCATAATATTTCGTCAGTAAATGCGCGGGAGCGTCTCACACCGTCGGACGACAAGCGCGGCGCACTCGCTCCTATTGTATGCCGAGAAATGCCGAAATTTCGAGGAGCGTCGTTTGGGAGCGTTTATATGAAGATAGAATACTGTTTGCTTACTTGTAATGTGGTATTGCCCTCTTTTATAAAAGTTCTTTCTTTTCTTTCTTCTTTCTTCATTTATATTTATAACATTGTTGTGCATCCGTGTTATACTGCGTATCTCTTTATTGTTCATTGCTTATTTTGTCCTCAAGGGTCACCCCATAATTTTTAAAGGGATGCATTTAACGGCACTTTAAAATTGGTGAAAATGTAGACAAAATTGCTATGATTTGCTAATAAAAAATATAATGACATACAATAAAATGTTACTCCTTCATAAATCGATATAATCTTTAAAAATTTTCAGACACTATGAAATAATTATTGCCAATAAAAAAAATAAGTAATCATTTAAAATAATAGATTGTGCTATGTAAAATAACATTTCGATAAACTTAATAAATAAACTTGACAAGCAGTCATCCTGACAATGCCGGCACATCCGGCGCAGTGAATTGAGTTAGAGGAGTATTATTTTCCTCAATGGAGTTGGTGCAATTGTGCAAGGTCTCTTCCCGACTCCTGGCATTAACTCGGAAGTATACCTACTAGTGTAGTGTATAAGATTGCTATATATACATATACCAACAGCAAAAGATGAAAAGAGATGAAAGGATATAGAGATGTTTCAAGATTAAATTTCTCGACTTCAAGTATCTCCTTAGAGTGCGGACTCCTATTTCAATACTGCCCCTAGAAATAACTCTGAATTACACCTACTAGTTTATATAAGATTACTATATATGGATATAACAACAGCGAAAGATGAAAAGAGATGGATTATTGTAGAGATATTGTAGACTATTGTCGTGAGTTCAACATTCCAATGCTTCGTCGATTACTCAAAAGCGTTTGATCGTTTTGGGTGGGAATGCCTATGGAATATTCTAACAGAAATATATTCTGTCTCCAATTCTCTTCAACATCTATGGAGAATACATAATGAGACGAGCCTTAGGCGGCTGGGAAGGAGGAATATCCATTGGCGGCTGGGAAGGAGGAAAATCAGCAACTTAAGATACGCATAGGACACAACTTTGACACAACTCCTGTCTAGAGTAGAGAAAGAGAGTGAATTAGCTGGCCTTACAATTAACAAGTCGAATACCAAAGTGATAGTGGTAGACAGATCTGGTTCACGAATTCGCTCCAATGAACTCGGGGACCTATTTCGTTAATTCATTGAGCACTTTGTTTTTTCTTCTTAGTAGCGGTTGGGGGGCAGTGAAGGAGAAATTGCAAGAAGAATCCAAATGTCCAAAGCGTCAATGACGAAACTCACTAGGATATGGAAAGATCGCAATATATCCCGGAAAATCGGAAAACGTAAAAAAGGTGAGGCTGGTACGTACGCTGGTATTCTCAATTTTCTCTTACGGCGCCGAATCCTGGACGATAAGAAGGAAAAAAGGGCAAAAATCGACGCTTTTGAAATGTGGAGTTGGAGACGGTTGTTGCGAATTCCATGGACTGCACGCCGGACCAACGTGTCCATTATTAAGGATCTACGAATTACTAAAAGGCTATCCGCTGTTTGTTTCCAGCTAATTCTCAAATATTTTGAATATGTCGCTCATAGGAGCCCTAACAACCTTGAGAAGCTTATAGTAGTCGGCAAGGTCAATGAGAAACACCACGCGGTCGATCACCTACCCGTTGGTCAGATCTGGAAAAAACGCTCACTGGCTTACCAATAGCCGAAGCCCTTAGGACCGCAGAGGATAGGAAGCCATGGAAGAGCATAGTGCATCGGGTGATCAATACCTCAGACTAGACGCGACCTTCAGCAATAAAGATAACGACTGAGAAGAAGAAGAAGAAGATTGTAGAGATGTTTTAAGATTAAATTTCTCGACTTCAACTATATCTTTAGAGTGCGGTCTCCTGTTTCAATACTGCACTTGGAAATAAGTCAGAAATACACCACATCTATATATAGCAATGTTATATATACAAATATTTAACATTACTATATATACCATCAGCAAATGAAACAGCAAAAGGTGAAAAGAGATGGAGGATTATAGAGATGTTTCGAGGTTAAATTCTCGACTTTAACTATCTCTAGAGTGCGGACTCCTGTTTCAATACCGCTCCATATTTAAAGCGGATTCCTATCTGGCGCTTTGCCGGCCGCTGCCGCGGCACGCTCACTCCGCTCGCTCGGCTCGTGCATTGTGGTAAAAAGACCTAACCTAACCAATGAAAGTGTTATAAAAATATCGTCGTGTTTGTATAAAATTACAAAAGAATTTGCAAAATTTTACCCAACGTGAAACAATCTAAACCTTAGCCTGCATTTGTCGTCACTATTTCCTCCCAAGCATTTATTATCACCGTTGCACCACATTAAAGTTTCAGTGATTGAAGTTGTAACCAAAATTTTATTGTGACAACTGTTAATTTTAAAGTTTACCATTTTCTTGTAGCAAAGTCCATTAATTTTAAAGAAGATGTAATTTATATCAAAAATAGCTTTATAGAAAAAACCGTCAATTTTAAATATTGAGATTTGTAGATAAAATTACTAATTCTATAGCTCCATTGTATATATCCCATTTTTAAATAATGATCGATGAAATAATCGATATATATAAACGAAATCGATAATAATCTGTATTCCGTAGTAAAAAGTCGACGTGAGATTTTCATTCCACTTAGATTTGGTGAGATTTTCTCGTACCCCTCCCCCATTTTGAACTCACGTATTTAATGGACGCTTCTTAATGCCATTCCTTTGGCAAACCGTATTGAATGAACGATGAATTTTAATAAATGAGGTGTTATTAATTTTACCCTTTTACCTAACTGACTCAGAAGGAGGGTAATGTTTTTGAGGAAAATAATTTAAAGACAATTTTGAAATGCAACATAAAAATTAAAAGTTCGGGATTATTACATTATTAAAGTTTATTTATTACTACCGATAATACTTAGTATATATGTACATACTTATATGTGTAACAGTAATGAAAGGCATTTCTAATAGATAATTACTCTAATATTAAAGTCTAGTACAAAAATTCGAACTTTCGTCCATACAATTTCTGTTCAAACATAAAAATTTACTCAAATCATAATAATTATATGTGGGTATAGGCATTTAAATAATACGTCTAATAGCGCCTACGTTGAAAAAGATCAAGACGCTAAAAAAAATTAACTCCCCTTAACATTGCCAAGAAGAGACGACTAGTCTGACTTTAAACGTAAAAGAAATATCTCTTTATGCCAAGTTTTAATCGCACTGGTTAGCAAAAGTCTCAAAAAAAAAAACTGTTATAAATCAACAACGCAACAACAACAATCAATTGTTGAATGATCGTAAAGGTTAAAAACATACACAGAATATTTTTCAAATATGACAACGACGTATTCAGTATTTTCATAAAAAAGTAAATAATAAAAGATTTTTTTACAGAGCTGCGAAGCGATTAGTCGTAAATTGTTTCCAAACAAAATAAATGAGATTTCCACTCTACAGGTTAATTGCCTCATGTAGGCGTTTAGATTGTATTATAGTTTACCTTGATGTCAAAAATTCAACTTTTGAACATCTGCAGATTACACTTTGTTTCACATTGGAGTTATGTTTTTGGTAAATACGATTATAAACATATTTACATTTTTATATATAAAAGTATCACTGGTAATAAATTGAAATTATATACAATATTGAACGTAGCTATTACATTAATCCAGGAATTTTATCATTTCACAAAAATCCGAGATGGATTTCTACCAATATAAATTGTTTTTAATTATTTCATTTTATTTTATTTTATTTGGTACACACAACAGGCAACAGGCACAATACACAATACAATAATGAATAAACACAACATAACTGTACTGAAACCCAAAAGCGTGCATACATATTAAACCCTTACAATTTGACGAAGAGAAACAAACAGCAAAATAATCAAATATACAAAAAATAACACTAACTTAAAAACAATAATGTGGACAGAAGTAAATAATCTAATAATAATAATAGAATTAAGTCGTTGGGCGAGTGCTATTTGAGTACGGTTTTGATTTTTGATTTAAAAGAAATATACCTTTAATCAAACATGTCAATGTACTTGTGATCCGAGACCAAACTGTTATATTGACGACACATTCGCACAATTGGGTTATAGTACGATGTATTGTTTTTAAAAGTTTGTAAAACGAAGAGCTTAGAGTCTCGACAAATGTATTTCAAATTAAAATTTAGACAAGCGAGTAAGGTGGTACAATCAAAGTGAGTCAATTAACTTATGAAGGATGAATAGGTCGTTCTGTGTACGTCTTAAGTGAAGTGGTATAACTTCGAACTTAATCAATCTGTTCTCATATCCTGAAAGGTTTTGCATATGTCCACATCTGAAACTAATTATTTTAAAAAAAAATCTGTAAAATGAATTTGCATTCATACATTTTTTTGCTATATTCCGCTAGAATGAAAACTTATCCATCGATAATAGTTTTATTTCTCAACAAAGCTTTTAGGAAATTCAGACTGCTAGTTACTTTATGTTCCTTCCCTTTTTACAGTCATTTCGGTGCGAGTTAACTGACCAACTAATTGGAACCAAATTTTACTGAAGAAGGCTTAATTGACTCATAATATGTAAAGATTATTTTGAATTATGGATATTTGAGTAGGATATTTGAGTACATAGTATTATTATTTTGTTCACCGTAATTGACGAAATATATGTTAATAAATAAAATTGTAATATAGTCGTCGTGCAGAAAAGCTTATGTGCAACCGTATTATTATTTTGTTCACCGTAATTGACGAAATATATGTTAATAAATAAAGTTCTAATATAGTCGTCGTGCAGAAAAGCTTATGTGCAACCGTCAATGACCCAATATTTTAGTTGCACTAAATTAATACTTCTAATTTTATACCATAAAAATTCAGTGTACACGCGTCACAGGAAAATAAATTTAACCATCTCAAGAGATCTAATTTAAGTGTATAATTTAAGTGTGAACTTCCCACCATTTCAAAGCACCATATTTTAACTTATTCCAAAACTGCTTGCATATATTTCAATTCACTATTGAATGATTCAGACAATACTTCGTTCTACATATCCTAACGCTCTTATTCTACTGATGCCACCATCTGGCGCCATGGTTACTCTGATGTGAGAGATGGTATCCGTGTCACAACTGAACCAATGCTCCTTGTCAGCTGAGACCTGTAAAACATTTAACATTCATATGTATTGTCGTAGAATATAATGGGATACAAATACTCGTGTATGGGTCTAGGAGGCCGAGTATAAGTTGCTTTTTGGCATGTATACCTGAGTATCTTCAAATTATTATTTATAATCAAATATTAATATTGATCGAAAAAAAAATACGATATATGAAAAAGAAAATTCTTGATAGAAAATATAATTAAGAAGTTGGTAGGAATGTGTCAGTCCAAATATTACATAAGGCATCATGTCTTTTTATTTTTTTATCAAGTCTTTTTTCTTCCCTGGTTTAAATATCAATAAAAGGTTGAGATTTTCTGAAATTATTTTCTAGTAGTCTATTGTTTATGATATTGATAATATTTAAAAGTATAAAGTCATTATTTTTACCTTAGAAGGCTTCAATATGCTATGCCAATTTACATTTTTGGTGTCGGAAGTACATTCGATATTGCCTATATAAGCACTCTCTATTTTCACTGAATCAGGGAAATTGCCCTTAAAATGTGCTGTATCTACGCATATCTCTTTGATCTTTCCAGTGAAGCCCAATTTGAAGACTGCCCATTCTTCGCCTTTATGAAAAACAAAATATAAGTTACACTACAAAGGCATACCGTCTCATCTAAAAGTCTTAAGTTCCTTCTTTTGTAAATATATTACTAATTTATGTAGTTTGTCAACTATTTCACATAATTTACGGTTCGATATTCAATTTTATAAAGTCTCATTGCGAAAGGTTTCAATTATATATTAATTATAAACGTAATTTCATATCCAAGTTCATTAAAAATGATTAGAGTTTAAAAATATCTATTTATCACAATCCGACAGCAATTTTCTTTAAATAACACTAATACAATTTCATTTGTCTTACCTGGTACTTTTAATGTTCCATCTTCTTTAGATTCTAGTATTTCTGGTCGATCTAATCTTCTAGCTGTTTCCCATCCATCAGCCATACATTCGCTTTTGCTCGGTTTTATCATGTTCTTGGGATGTCCATAGTGTGCGTTTGAGTAACCTAAACGTGTTGATAATGACTTATTATTATATATTTCGTATTATGTATATAATTATAGTCCTCTCTGACTACCCCGTTGGGGATACAGTGTGAGGATATGTATGTTTGTATGTATTTAATTATAAGACATAAATGTTAACTGTAATTTTAAGTATATTTAGGTCATATATCAGCATCAAAATACTTGGTATTAAGAGATGTGTAGCTTCTAAAAATATATTCGTGAGATCGTGAAATTTTTCTTTAAAATTTAATTTTAAAATATTACGTAGGTATATCGTTATCTAAAATCACTCAGGTTTTAGCCTAATTTTATTTAAACGTCTATAGTTTGATTTGCGTACTATAGTACAAGTACATAAACCGAACTGATTACTATGGTAATACTTTATGATACATTTCATAATTATAATCTGATCAAAGGGCAACCCAGTTCAAATTATTGCTGGCAATAACAGTTTTATTTTTAAATTACAAACCGCTTCATCGACGTTATATTGCTATTTATAATTGAAATATGGCAACCTTTTAAGTACAGAAATTAGATATTCTCATTTTTTCGTGGAACGAAGCAACAAAAAAATTTTAAACAAAAATGTTCGAGATTAATGTGACAAAATAAGTTATCGCAAAATAGTATCTGGAGAGAATTATGCCTCTGATCACTCTTCGAGGGTAAATCATCATATTTTCAGGACAATTCAGTTTCTTGTAAACTGACCTAAACAAACTCCACCGTTGAGGAATGACACTAAGTCGATAAGTTGATCTGGTGGTGGTGGTTCTGGTTTCGCCTTCCCGAAGACCCTGAGTCTGGCAATACCACCATCAGGATATATATTTAACCGGATATGTGTCCACGCTTCGTCGCTCACAACCTAGGTTAGGAGAATGATATTATTACAGTCGCTTCCAATATCCAGTTTATATAAGTAGATAATAATGATAATAAAAAAAATACTAATCGATCTTCAGAAAGTTACATTACTATAAGTTATATTATTACTACAATAAGCACTGTTTATTGATGCCTTAGTTAAGGATTAGAACTCATATTAATAACTGCAAAAAAAAGCAATCTTATCGAATTTATCAAATAATTTCGAGCTTCTGACTTTTAGAACTATCGCCTTCTTCATATGTTGACAATTGGACCAGAAAAGACCGATGAAAACGTGCACCTAAAGAATTCTTTATTGGCTATTTATAAAGAAATTGGTTTTCGTTGATTTCGTTAAACTAAGTTAAAAATAAGTAATTAAAAATGTATTAATACTTTATAACTACTCAACTCATAGCATTGTGATTATTTCTAATTCTTTTCATGTCTCTTGAATTGGCAACATCAATTATAAAATAATTACCTTCTGGTAATTGAACCTGGTTTCTTCATATCCCGACCTGAGTTCCGTGGCAGGTACTATTTCCTCCCACATCTCAGATTCAAGCAGTTTGATTTTCTGCAAGTCACACTCATTGCATGCGGAGCCCATTACGCTGGATCGTTCAGGTATTAGAGCTTCCTCTGCAAGACAACAAGAAATATAGAATATTATACTTTTGTACCTATACATTTTTGATGTAACATTCGGGACAGTGTTACTATGTCGAAATGTAAATATTTATTATTGTGGCTCAAACATTATTAATTAATTTTCAAATTCAATTTCAGGTGATTTTCAAATTCCTATTATAAGTATATAAGCATTTTAAAGTCGAATGTTACAGATATTGCTTTTATACATAATACATTTATTTGAAACATGGCTTTTTATTAACCTTTTTATTGGTTGATTTGATTTGAGGAAGCGAAAGAGGTGTGTAAGGACCGCGACTCCTGGCGCTCCGTCCTCTCTGACTACCCCGTTGGAGATACAGCGTGAAGTTATGTTATGTTTTTATTGGTGTAAGCACTTAAAAACTTAAAATATGAATTTTAGAATTAATCAGTATTATGTGACCTTCACGAACAAATTAGTTTTATTTCATCAACGAGCACCTCAGAATATTCGATTCATCTATTAGCGGAATCGCATAAAATGAGGCTTACTCAATGACATTTACGTAGTACTTGATTGTTTGAGAGCGTCACTATACTCTGCTCAACTGCAGATCGGGAACCACACTTCACATTCACTAATTTTGTATTTACGAGAATTAATCGATAGACAATTGATGGCTTGTACGCATAGGTAATAGTCAAAAAGAAAATTAATACTAGATTTAATGTTATATATTTTTTTTATACCACAAAAGTGGCAAACAACCATACAGCCAGCCAGATGTTGATCGGTTGCCGTAACCTATGGACGCCTGCGACGCTCTCTAGGGAAAACCTCGACAGGGAACTCTTTCCACAAGCTCATAGTTCGAGAAAGAAAGCTCCTTTGGTACCAAACCGTGCGTGACCATTTCGGTTCCAAAGTGTGAGGATGAAATCCCTGCCGGTGGCGAGCGGTGCAATGGTAAAAGGTGACCGTAGGCATCATGTTGAACAAGTCCTCTAAACACAGTCCGTTATATAAACGGTTATATAAACAAATACAGGGAGGCGAAGTCTCTCCTCAAACTTAAGTGTTCGAGACCGCTTGTAAGCCTGAGATCGTCGACAACTCTCACAACTCGCCTTTGAATCGAATCAAAAGGAGCAAGTTGGTATGCAGGTGCTCCCGTCTATAGCTGAGACGGCAGTACTCCATATGAGGCCGAACTTGCGACTTATACAATAATAGCCTCTGCTCCGAAATGAAGTACTGCCTCGCTTTGTTGAGCATACCGAGCTTTTTGGACGCAAGCCTGACCTCGTCTTCCAAGTGAATTCGGAATTGAAGGTCGCGAGAGATATCGATAACAAGGATCCCAATGCTCTCAGAGGTGATGAGGCACGTGCCTTGGAACTGAAGAGTCACAGCAAATGGTTTTTTTTAACGGTGAATGCACAAGGTCATGGTGGTGATACTCTGACCAGCGTGCTCTTGATTTTAGACACAAGTTCGTCACGCTTTTCATCCATAACAGAACGAGGAGTATTTTTTGCTCTACCTGTATAATAAGCGTCCCCAGTGCTGTCATTCGTATAGCAATGTATATCGTTGATACACAACATATCATTGATATGCAGCAGAAACAATGTCGAGGACAGTACAAAACCTTGCGGGACGCCAGCGTCAATATTAATGGTATCAGAGCAACTACCTTCTCGTACTGCTCTGATACATCTGTCAGATAAAAAACTGGCAATCCGTGTGCACAAACTCTCAGGTAGTCCGTACGATGGCAACTTCGAAAGAAGACTCGGGCGCCAGAGTCGATCGAAGGCCTTTGCCATGTGTAAACTGCCAACACCGCACCCTGGCTCTCAATGGCAAGAGTCCATCGGTGTATGAGAGACACAAGAAGGTCACCCGTGGAGCGATGATAGTGGAAACTGTATTGTTAGTCGTTGACTAAGTCATGTTCTTCTAGATACCTTAGGAGTTCCGTGTTTATCACTTGCTCCATGCCCCTAGAGAGAAGGGAGTTAACAGCAATCGGCTTATAATTTATCGAGTCTAATCCATTACCCTTTTTCGGTATTGGATGGGCTGTTATATGGTACATGAGCGGTCTTCTATTTCTATTCTGGTGAAGTAAGAAAGCGAGAAGAAGAGACGCGTCAGTATGGGAGCACATTCAGGAGCACATTGGTTTTCACATCAGAAGCAGATTGTCTAAATACGCAAAATTAAACGTCGTAGACAAGTCTATTGCCGCACATTGAATTGGACTTGCCATTCGGAGCGACGACACAATAACACTGTCTCGCTTTTACTTATGGTGAAGCACCACGTGTTTGAGAAGACACGAATTACTTACTGCTTCATGCTCGGCCAGCGCATGGCGCCATAATTGTTGTTTTGATTTACTATTCCAGTGTAACGAATAATTCAACGCTTTCACCACTACATTTCGTTTTTCAACTATTAACCATTTATATTTGTATGTCTTCAAAAACAAATTCTAATTTACTTCGAAGCACTAACTAAAAATTCAATTATATACACATACGTTCAGTTAAGAAAATAAATTATTCAACATTTTCTTTGATCAGTCACGTCAAAGGCCTTTTTAGTAGTTGTAAGGCTAAAATAACTCTTTTATTATATGAAATTGTGACGGCATTATTTGGTTTCAAAATAATTTAATAACATAGTAATGCTTTACTAATTCATGGGTAACGATACTATAATCATACGTAAAAAGCAATAATAACTACATTTTTATACCAACCTTCGGGTGTTAGAGATGCAGCCTGTATGGAATATTTTGGAGCGTAATTTCCTGTGAAAAAGGCGGTATCTACCAGCAGGCCTGAAACAATGACAACTAATTAAAATTCCACTCGACTTCAGAATTTTCTTTAAATAATTTTGTAAAAGTCTTCTTCATAACGAAAAAAATTATACGCTTAAAAACCATATTGTCAAAATAAGTACGTTGTTCTTAAAAAGATATTAACTGTAGTTACTAATTATAGTAATTTTTTATGAAAAATTGTTCTTACTTTGTTTTTATACATTCATTGATATTTTTTAATATCACATAGACATTTTATTAAAATATTTCATTAACTTGACTCGCATACATTATATTAAGCACAAAGCTGGCTTCTTTGATTTTCACCAATTTCAGTTCATGTGCCGCACTGTTGCGTGTCTTATTAATTAATTTAAGCACTATTTAATCTAGTGCCTTAATCAATCCCATATACATCTACGTTAATATAATTTTATGTAGTGGTAACGTTTAGTCTGTATGTAGGGGTAATTTCTTGAACTACTGAACTGATTCTAAAATGTTTTCACTAATAGACAGCTGCACCATTCCTGAGTAATATAGATCATGTTTCACATTGATAAAAGAAAGATTTCGGTAGAAGTAGAAATCGGAAGAAAATAGAATATCGGCAGAAAAATGATGTTTAGACGCTTCATCGGTATGAGGTAACGAAAGGGTTGGGTATACGTGAAAATAATACTATGAGTAATCACAGCCGTAATATTTGTTACGGCTTACGAGGCCGTAGAAACATACTTGTATACTTAACTACACATAAACGCTACAGTAATTATTGCACCTACGTGAATGAGCAACGCGATCACGAACGCGACAATTGGTAGAAGAAAAATAATATTCCATTGCAGGTAAAGCCTTGGGGCCCAGATTATTTAAGTTATTAATGTGATTAAATTTTTATTAATGTGTGATTAAATCACCTGATGAATTCCTAAAATCTTTAGCTATTTTCCGCTCAAAGTCCAAAAATCGCCAATCGTCAGGTGTTTTGCTTCTCAACGAAGCATCCTCAGGATATTCCAGAGATCAGACTTGGTCAGCTAATCAGCACCAAATCGATTCGGTGCTGGTTAGCGATTGGTGGTTTTTAGAGTTTGAGCGGGAAATGGCTAAAGTTTTTGGAATTCATCACATGAAATGGATTTCCGCAAAGTAACCTCAGTTTATACATTAGGATTAAATCAAAATTTTTTGAGTAAATCACATTTTTTTAACGATTTATCTATGACATAGTCATGATAACTTATACTATTGATCCTAACTATTGAGACGAATGTTGAAAAACGAATTATAATTGGAATAACTTGTATACACCTATGATATGAAAGAACCAAGGTCCTAATTATGTAACTATAATTAACTAAAAATGGACATAACAGTTAATTCATTTCGGCAGTCTCGCTGTAATAATGTAGGCGAAATGTGAATCTGTGGACCACTAATGCGCACCTGTTGAACTTATCTCGGCCAGTTATTCCAAAGTTTGGAGGAGGTTCAGCACGTCACTCCGCGGAATATCTTGCGGTTCCTTACTGTAGTGGGACTTAGTGATATTTTAACATAATTACGATGACAAAAGATCAATCTCTGATCAATATTGTCCGTAGTGATACAGGTCTGGTGGAAACAGCGTAAATAAAAATAATTGTAACAACGCATATAGGTGATCTCATTGATGCTCATTAATGAGTGAAATGTTAAATGGAAGTATTGCGAAAATCGTCTTTCGATTACATAGTCTCATATTTCGTCTCCGCGCCGGGGACATTCAAGTAGAAAATTGGAAAAGAATAAAAATCTGTAATGTCACATTATTCACATTGACATAATATGTTTCCTTTAAATGAAATGTTAAATTGAAGAAAGTCAATTAGACACATTTTTTTGATTTTTTAAATAAATAATCGAATGAATAAACTACTGTTATTGCCATGTCCAGCCAACAAAGTGAGTAATTTTGCCTCCGGTGCTACAAAATCTGTAATGTCTAAAATCTGTAATGAATGACACAAAAATCTTTACCTTCAATAATGCATTTGACAGATAGTTTTATAATGCACCAATCATGCCCAGGAATTCTTTTCCTTCGTGTTTCCCAACCGTCCATCCACTTTCCGTATTCCGTGAACTTCTCAGCTATAAATACAGGTTCCGTATCCAAGATTAAATTCTCGCATGGTGCGAAGAAGTCATCAGTCGCGAAGAGAACTTTGCCACCCGCCTGTAATTAGAATTTTAACAGCAGTTGAATCTTGTGTCTGGAAGCGGCATAGACAATATAACAAGACAGTCTCCGCGTCACATATTTTAAAAGTGGCATTACCGATATAAGCCGCTTCGCTTGTAAATTCAACAAACATTTACATGACATGTTCAAATCCGCCGCCATTTCGAGCACTACGCAATGATTACAATACTAGTCTTCTCCTAAATGGCAGCCGGTTGGTTTACTTTGTTTCAATGAGTTGTAATGCAGGTCGGCCGGCCAATTTTAGTTGCTACGGTTGTTAAGTACTAGGACGCGCAGTCCATTTTTTAATAATGTCTATAACTACAATATTTTTAATAACCCAGTTATCGAAGAATTTCAACTTCATTAGTAAGATTATATACTAATTAACTTGGATAGCCGACTGGCTAGCAAAGTCACTTTCTTCTTCCGATTTATCGTCTGTTGACTTAAATACTAAGCTAAATACTAAGACTTTGTAATAATTGGTAACCTAATTATTGATCTTACAAGAGTTCCACTTTTACTTTTACGGTACAAAACCCTCAAAATATCAAGGTAGTGTCGCGATGTAATTTTGTTGTCCTTAAATTGTATTTATTAAAAATCTGACTATTTTGAACACTGTAAAATGCTACAGTAGAGAATTCTATTCTAGTTGGCAGGTTGTATTCCATTATGCATATATTAGCTCTTTTGATTATCATCATTTAGGTTCATACGTCAGATTTTACGTAATACAGATACGTATGCACTACCAGAAATAACTAAAAATAGTACGACCGTAGCCGTGACATTGACCGTGAAAATGAGTGAATTAGAAAAATTTAGGGTCGTCACAAAATTTGGTTAGAAACAAGAACAAAGAATCAAAGCAGATGTTAAATTGCACGTGAATAAAAATTTCATAAACAAGAACCTACGAATAAATTTAAATTTCAAAGACTAGACTTTCACAACAATCGATTTACGTCTCATAAAAACTCGAATGGGAATTAAAAATATGTCTCAGTCATTGGATTTTCAACGTAAGTTCTATTTATATATAACAACATTACTGTGTGAATGCCAAGTAAACACGTTTAGTGATATTCGAGAAAAAAGGCAATCATTTTATTATGAAATATTTCGGATATTAATATTACATTACTTTTCATTTTAATAAAACGTAACTAGATTATTACAGAATTTTCGAGTAGGTACCTAAAACGATAAAATTAAATTTTAATTAACATAAAATAAAATAATTATAAGATAATTATAATTAGTAATGTTAGATGATGATTTGATGTTGAGAGGTGATTTTCTTTTTAACATGAAAGTGATATTGCTCGCGGTCAATTATTTCAAACACTGGCAGCCTTATCAAGAGTTACCAGTCGTTGTTTCTTACTAAGAATTATTATCGGATGTATAAATTTGTCCTATACCCATTGTGACTTCGCGACAACTAAAAGTAATATACATCATATTTATTAGATTCAGCGTTTATTGCGCTAACCACGAGTTTATCTGTGACATATCAAAGTTAAAAACCCGTATGATCTGGCAAGCCTTGTTTCCAAAAAGCATGAATTGATCACATCTTCAATAATATCAAGCGCGATATTTAGCTCCTATCCATTTACGAGTTTGTTTTCAATAGTGTATCAAAGAAGGGAAAAATGAAATTTTGGGGTGTACAAGGAAACAGGGTGCAATCAAAATTACACGTACCGCTACTTTCGCATGTAAATGGACTCAAAGATGATAAAGCTAATCTATGTAAATAGTCACAGCTTCCTAGCCCAATACCTGTCCACAGATTAATAAGCAGTAAGCAGTAATTTCATAATGAAAACAAGCGTGTCGTAATGTTGCAGAGTGCGGAACTGTGTGCTGTGATGTGATTGGTCACATCGAGATCGATCGTTGAATATACGTGAGGAGGCGATAGGCGAAGAGCCGTTTGCGTGGTCGCCAGTTAAGTATTGTATTACTAAACTATAAACAGTCGCAACTCGCAAATGCCCTCATAAGCGTTGTTTTGAACTTACTAATTGGTGTACCTGCACAAGCTTTGAGTTATAAACTTATAAGTGCTATTCCTTAACCATCTTTTGGCAGATAAAATTTGAGGAAGCTTAAAATAATCTTTGATTATTTGTACGCAGAGACATATATATTTTCATGCCCCCTTGGAGTAGACAGAGAATCAGCAGAATTGCACCTTGCTTTTACTTCCAGTAATAAATAATTGGGTTTTATAGACGATAAAGCGGAACTGTCTCTAGCTAGTTCCTAGCCTATCATCCAATATCATAGTCGACGACCTCGATAGCGATAGTGATTTAGATGTTGCATCCATGCACGGAAGGTCCTGGGTTTGATTCCAGTCTGGAAAATTTAGGAAACAAATTTTTCTAGATTGGTACGGGTATCGGTGTACTGGGAAACAGTAGTACCCTTAGTAGTCGTCGTCTGGTTCTCATAACACGGGAAATACCCTAGTTTGAGTCCAGATGATTGGTGTGTATTGTCTGGCACATTAATTTATTAATTATTATTAACATAGTAAGTCCTATTTCTTAGCCTACTTTTACAACAAGCGCGGGCAGATAAATTTCAAATTTCGAGGCAATTTGAAATATTTTCTGATTGTTATGCATATGTAATTATTTGGCAGTCTTATGAACAACATGTGTAAATATAGTCGAAGGTCGGTCGATATTGCTAACTAGCTGTTTCCAGTGACTTTGCGTAGAATTATGAAAACAGTCTGCATGAAATTAAAAAATAGGGTTCAATCTACCTCCGCACAAAATTTCATCAAAATCGATTCAGCCATTTTGTCAGGAAAACGTAACAGACAGACATACAAACACTTTCGTATTTCTTGTCATACTATTATAAATATTGTCATCCAACTTCCTGTATTATATTACATACAATAATAATTTTCCAAATTAAACAATAACAGAAAATTTTCATGCTATCCTAAAATCGTTAAAGCAACCAATAAGTTGTCGTTTAGAATACTGCACAATTCTATGTCGTGATATCATGAATTATTTAACAACTTATATTATTTATTTGATTATTTACTTACGCTTGCACTAGCAAAATCACTCAGCTCAGTAAAACCCGGTGCTTTTTTTTCAATCATATTTGCAATGATATTAAAACGTAATTAGTTTAAATTCGTATATAAGACAGTACACTTGTTATGTGAAGAATACAGAAGTGAACTGATTACAGCGAGTTCCGAACGCTTTTATATATCGCATGCTGTAATAATAGTAGACACGTATCGGGCAATTAGATGTTTTTTGTTATCAAAAGTTTATGTATAGCTCGTGCTGATTCATTTGCTGGCCGACAAAAACAATGAATGAATACTAACTTTTTTATTGAAAGTAAGTGAAGTTCAGTATATTTCCAAATTCTCTAGTAGACTGGTGCTACAATCATCTGTTACCTGAAGCAAGATTAAAAGGAGGACGATGCTTTCAGGTAGCAATATCCGTTAATATTCGGTATTTATAATTATATACACTACTATCTATACTAATATTATAAAGAGAGAGAGAGAATTTTATGAGTTTGTGTGTATGTGGAGGGTAATCTCCGTAATCCGCCGGCCCCATATGGAGTACTGCTGTCACCTATGGGTAGGAAGCACCTATGCATACTAACTTGCTCTTTTTGACTCGATTCAAATGCGAGCTGTGAGAGTTGTCGACGGTCCCAGGCTTACAAGCAGTTTCGAACACTTAAGTTTGAGAAGAGACTTCGCCTCCCTTTGTGTTCTACCGATTTTATAACGGGCTATGTTCAGAGGAATTGCTCGATATGATGCCTACTACCAACTTCTATCATCGCACCGCTTGCCACCGGCAGGGATTTCCTCCTCACACTTTGAAAGCGAAATGATCGCGTACGGTTAGGTTTCAAAAGAGTTTTCTCCCTCGAACTTTGAGGTTGTAGAATGAGCTCTATGTCGAGGTTTTCCCAACAGACTACAGCATGGGGTTTTTCAACAAAGGCGTAAAAAGGTTTTTACAGGATCGGCTGGTGTCGAAGGCGTCCATAGGCTACGTTAACCGTTTAACATCTGGCGGGCCGTATGCTTGTTTGCCACCTTCATGGTATAAAAAAAAACGCTGCACCTATTTTGAAAAATTCATTCAGCATTTGAAAGTTATATATATTATTCCAGATAGATATAGGATATACATTATGTATTCAAACCGGTGGAAGTCGGGACGGGCCGCTATTACATGTAATTCAAGGTCAAAATTATTATTTATTTTTTTATAAAAGAGGTGGCAATTGAGCAAGCGGATCACCTGATGGAGAGTAACCAACCGCCGCCCATGGACACCCGCTACATCCGGAGAATTACGGACGCGTTGCCGGCCTTTAGGGAAAGGAGGGAAAGGAGGGGGGAGGGGGAAGGGGGTGATGGGCCATCGGCACTCTCACTCATCGAACGAAACACAACAGCAATAGATACTGTTATTTCACTCCGATATTCTGTAAGAGGGTGGTATTTCACCGGGCGAGCCGGCCCTATTCGTGCTTCAATGCAGCATGACTCTACCACCTTTAATATAGTAAATGTAGTCATTAATACATACATACATATCCTCACGCTGGGTAGTCAGAGGACGGAGCGCCAAGCGTCGCGGTCCTTACATACTATTTTTCCGCTTCCTCAAATCTCATCATTCTGCTCACACATTTTCGCCTAGGTATGCGAGAGTTTTGACATTTCCACCTACTAACACTGTGGCTATTTAATCTTCATAAGTTAGCCTTGGTCTAATGAATAATGTCATTAACAGGTTTTTGCACAGTAAATTGATCGAATCCAGGAAAATCAATATTATCTTTTCGATATCTTGTATAACGGATCAGCTTCAGTCGCAGTGATACATTATATCAAACAAAAAAAAAAACTGTTGGTAAGATGGTTTTTTATAATAATTGATACCCCTTGCTGATTATTCTCAATAAGTACAAGTGGTGAATTTGACTTTCAAAGATATCCTGTTGACCCCCAGTGTGTGCCGATAAACTGTATTACGGTTCGGCAGAAAATAGACTAGTATTGCGGGAATATTTTTACTTAAGGCCAGAATCTTCGAAATTAGCTTATTTTTAATTCAACGGTAAACAATCAAATACAGTCAAAATATATGTTATAGTTTAAAAATTCTTCATTATTTTGTGATAAAAAGCACGATATCTGTAACTTCATTCGATCATAATATCACAGATTAATTAGTTACCATAATATGTTACAAAATAACAATGATATTTAGGTAAGTACTAGATTGAGTGTTTGAAACAAGCGCTATGTTCCACTCAAAACTGAGGCTCCGG
Organism: Zeuzera pyrina; assembly: GCA_907165235.1. Classification (NCBI taxonomy): domain Eukaryota; kingdom Metazoa; phylum Arthropoda; class Insecta; order Lepidoptera; family Cossidae; genus Zeuzera; species Zeuzera pyrina. The sequence continues at coordinate 20,919,002 of OU015624.1, read as the reverse complement.
GGACTACACCTAGTTCAGTTTCAATTCGATGCTTGTGCAGTGAACAACGTAGCATATCTGACTTTTATGTAATGCACTTATGTAAAGCTTTTACAATAAATAATAAAAAAATTAATGATCAGAATAGACATTTAAAATTTTTATTAAAAAAATTAAACCGACTTCAAAAAAGAACACTGAAAAGTATGAAATAACTATCCTTTGCTAATCCGAATCAAAACTTAAGTAAAAAAATAACTTTATAAATACGATACAAATACCCATATCATTAAATTTGACAGTTACTGAAGTCGGTGCCAAGCCTACTAAACTGATAGACTTTTTGTTGTCGAACATTGATTTGGCACCGACTTCAATTACCACATGATAGTCATTATTATCAAAACACCCCGCGCGCTTTACTTCAGTATCCCTTGTAGTTTTTGAGTAGCCCGCTAGACGTTCGAGAGGTAGGATCTATGTCGCTTTTGCCGTCTCGTTGCGTTTCCCCTCTAATCGATCAAACTTTCCTATATTAGTCATCATGAAATGATGAAATCATTCCATGTTCATACGTAATTAAAATTTTTTCTATTAATATTGTTGTCAGTTTTCGCATTAATTGAACTGTGAGTATTACGCGCACTTCGACTCGCTGCGCGAGGAGAGAGATAGCACATACTTTGTGGGTAGCACTAAATGCCTAACGTGAGGAAAATTCTGGCCTTAATAATTTAAAAAAAACAAATTGAAATAATTTAATTTCGACTAATTTAGGTTGAACTATTTTGCAATGCGAAACTGCGGTTTCTGTGTTTATTTGAACTTGGGTAAGCACTTTTACCAGTAAATACTTGACTAAGTACGTATTTGTTATAGCTTAGTATCCTTAATGGCGAAAACGCAACTCTTACTATTTCGTCATACCTGTCTGTCTGTACGTGACAGCCCATTTACATATTTACTCCTACTGAGCTAAAATTTGATACAAAGTTATAAATTGGTGAGTCTAATAAATATCTATCATTTAATTTACTGTCATACACTTCTTATTTTGGGATTATCGTTCTTTATGCCAAATTTCAGCATTTTGGAAACATTTTGTTAATTTCTTTGATTTTTTTTTTATGATAAATAATATTATTTGAATTTATATTGACATAAATCATGACATACATATATTTACGTTAATATTTACGTACTCAAAACTAAATATTATCTTAAGTAATAGACTTCCTAAAGTTACCGCTTAGGAAATTGTCATTGCTTAGGGTGCCTTTATTTATTCCATTAATATTTTTTATCAATTTATTTACTATCCTTCAATTAATTGCTATGGAACCTGAGTAACGCGTATAATACAACACAATATTCTCCCATTTTTTTTTTTTATGTTTGGAATTTTCTATATCTATACACATGAAAGCGAAATCACTGACTCACTGATAGATTAATTACGAAAAATCTAAAACCGCTGAAGCTGGGATCGTGAACTTTGGTCTGATGATACTTTGTGTAATGTAGACGATCAATAAGAATAGATTTGGAACGGAAACTTTTGGAACCGATACGGCTGTGAAATTGATTGCTTATTAAAAATAGCGAAACGCACGTTTCATATTTTTGTTAAATTCCACTCGCTGAGGAGGGAGGGGGTGAAAATTGTACACGGTTAAAGCTGGATCGATTTTGATGAGAATGGTGATAGATTATTAAGTCCTGGAGAAGAACATAGGCTATTTGATTTTAAATCCTGGTGGATGAAGTCGTGGACATTTTTGCAATAGTTACTTATGTATGATTCTATTTATTAATTTGTCTACCTACTAAATGAACTATAAACAATATCTAAGTAGACTAGAAGGGCTATAAACCTCTCCTTAACTTTACGCATGTCATTTTATCCACATTATCTGTATATTTTAGTTAACGTACATCATCAAATTATATAACAAACAATATAGGTACAGTTGATAAGATAAAATTATAAAAAAACGCTAACTATAATATATACACAGTTTCAGTAAAAAACAAAACATTACGCTCTAAAGTGAATACAAGATAAACGATTACGACCTTTGAAAAACCAGACCTTGAATATAAGAAAAAAATATTAACAATTGAGAAAAAACGATCAGACTGAATTTAAAATCTAAATATAATGCCATACTGAGATAGATCATGAATCATAGGTAACCGTGAAATATTTGCTTAAAATTATCGATTTCAAACCTAAAAATTAATATATTATAATTCTCTTTAACATGTTGTGTCCTACAATAAATGTACATTTTTTGATCATCAGTAATTCCGAAAACCGTATATTACTTAAACGTATCCACTATTCATTTATAAGTTAAACTAGAGACCCGCCCTGGCTTCGCACTGGTGGGATATTGAAAGTTCGCATCATAGTAAACCATCCTTTCTAATTTTTTCCCTGGATTTTCCAAATAATTTCATTCACGCAAACCTTGTCCTGATAATTACAAACACAAGAAAAGAAATCAGCTAAACCGGTCGAGCCCTTTTCAAGTGTGATTTTTATTTATGTAGATGTCATGTATCTTGTGTATAGTGATGCTAAAATTACGATTAAGGTTAAGATTTGTGGAAGCGAAAAAAGCACGTAAGGACCGTGACGCTTGGCGCTCCGTCCCCTCTTACTACCCCGTTAGGAATACAACGTGAAGATGTTATGTATGTATGTGTGTAATAATCTACACTAATATTATAAAGAGAGTGTGCAAATTTTGTGAGTTTATGTGTATGTGGAGGGTAGTTTTCGGAACCACTGCACCTATTTTAATGATTCTTTTGCCATTTGAAAGGTACATTATTCCAGAAGGACACTGGTTGTATATTATATATTCAACCCTTGGGGTTATTACCTAAAAATTTTCAGACAGTGATAGCCACTGTACTAATTTTAAACTGTAACTAATTTTAATAACAAATATACAAACATACATATATGCACTTATGAATAGTTAGGAATACAACGTGAAGATGTTATGTATGTATGTGTGTAATAATCTACACTAATATTATAAAGAGAGTGTGCAAATTTTGTGAGTTTATGTGTATGTGGAGGGTAGTTTTCGGAACCACTGCACCTATTTTAATGATTCTTTTGCCATTTGAAAGGTACATTATTCCAGAAGGACACTGGTTATATATTATATATTCAACCCTTGGGGTTATTACCTAAAAATTTTCAGACAGTGATAGCCACTGTACTAATTTTAAACTGTAACTAATTTTAATAACAAATATACAAACATACATATATGCACTTATGAAATTTGGCACACATGTTTAGAAGCTGGTATAGACTAATATATACAAAAACTGTGCAATTCTGACAATATTACATACATACAGGTCGAATTGATAACCTCCTTTTTTTTGAAGTCGGTAAAAAAATTGTATTATGTATGACGATTGCGTGTCTTTTGCGCCATAATCATACAATGCCTTTTTCGCGATAGATTTATCTCATTTCGACAGCGGATATCGCGCGATATTCGGCTGTCGCTGACTGCAAGTTAGGTAATAAGCTTGCCGAGCAAAGTCGGGACGAGCCGCTAGCGAAAAAATACTTTAATTTTCTGAGGAGTGCGTTGTAGTTAAGTAAATATGAATTGTAGTCTAACATTACATTATATTACGTATCTTCACTCTGTATCCCTAACGGGGTAATCAGAGAGGACGGAGCGCCAAGGGTCGCGGTCCTTACATATTTCTTTCGCTTTCTCAAATTCATTTCATCATTCTCCTCACACATTTTCACCTAGGTAAGCGAGTGCTTTTGACATTTCCGTCGGCTAACACTTAGTTATTTGATCTTCATAAGTCAGCCTTGGTCTTCCTTGGCTTCTCTTACTACTCGCTGTCGCTCTGTACATAGTTTAATCAAGTACTACAAAAAACAAAACCATGAAATTGAATACTCGTATGGTTAACGGAAAAGACGCAATCTCGCTTCTTTAGTAGCCCAAGACCGAGACAAATGGCTAACTTTGGAGGAGGCCTTCACTTGTGAAGTCGGGGTTCTTGTTCAAGAAGAAAAGTAATTGTTATTTTATTTTATAATTAATTTTATTTTATATTATATTAAAACTAAAACTTTAAAAATATATCTATATATACAAATACGAGTAAATAACACTGGGATAAGCATATGAATATAAAACTAACCATCGTGCATTGTAAAAGTTAATGCAAGAAATAAAAGGCTTTTATTTTTATTTTATTTATTATTTTTATCTCGCTTCTTTGCGCTATCTGTCGAAAGTATTAATTACTAAATAGCGTTTATATCCATTAGGCAAAAAATAAACAACATTTAGCTTTTTATTTAATTACTAAAATACGTAAAATGGATTTCCAAACAAATTACTTACCTTACATTTATTTTTAACAAAAAATTTTTTTCGTGTAGACATAATACGAGTACACGTTAGGACCGTGATGCTTGGCACTACACCCTCTTTGGCTATCCGTTTAGGGATACAGTGTGAGGATACGTATGTACTTATGTATGACGTCCCTCGCATTTAAAAAAATAATTGTTTTGCAGAAAATTCTCGGACCAAGAAACACAATGCACGGGTCGTTCTTATCGCCGTGTGTCAAACGAATTTTCATGTCTCTTTCTATCTCATTGAGTCTAGCCACGAGTAAAACAGTTAGCTATAGTAAGTATGGCAACCTCGCACTGTCAGTGTAATTCGTGTCAGCTCATGATCGACTTCACGTCCATTACTGTAATAATTATTTACAAAATATGTACTCGTAAATTTTAAGTGTTTTGACTACAACTGATATTAAAAAAAATTAAAATATGTCTTGTCTAGTTACGCGCATAAGTAAAAGTCCAGAAAGTCGGTCAAGAAAAAGGACACGCTCTTAGAACAAATGGTCCATCCATTTTGATTCGTGGTTTTAGATTTATTACCTACATCGTGATTGATTATTCATCGAAATGTATAATCGTACCTAATCGTTAATTAGAAATGATTGCTTTTTGATACGGTTTTCGTTGTTGTAAAGGATATTTACTCTGAAAGGTTTTATTCGATAAAATACGAGCATATCTGTACGTTACGAGGTTACGGATATACGATGATATTTACAAAATGAAGTCACAACTGGGGTGGCGTTTCAGGGCGTGACGGCGGCACTGGGGTGCAGAGAACAAGACAGGAAGTCGCCCACTAGCAAGACAACCTCTATTCGAACTCGGGCAAAAGCATTTTTTATATAAGACTATGATAAAAAATGTCATTTGTATCTTGTTGAAGTATGGCTTTAGGACAGCTAGAAATAAAAGACGCACCTCTCTAGTTTTCACCACGGTTATACGTAGAGTGTCATACAATTATTGGAACTATTGTCAACGCCTCAGAAACAAGAAGATTCATTTTGTATTGCTCTTAATGTTTGAACATATTCTATTCTAGAGAACGGATTTTACTAATTTCATTTTAACTCTTATATTAATACACAGTATATAAAAATTTGCGTGTAGTATTTAAATTGTTCAACTAATTTTTGTCTCACTACTGTACCTGAATTCCTGGAAAATATCAGGAAAATATAGATACGTGTTCATTTCAAACAAAAAAAATTGTTTATGATAAAGTCAACATCTATTTAAATCACTCGTATTCTAAAACGGTATAGGTAAACGGTAAAATACTATATTATAAGTGTGAAATGTTTGACGCAAAATGGAAAAACAACAGAATGTGAATAAAATATGAGGCAGCCCTGTGTAATTGTATCCGCAGTGCACAGGTCTGTAATCTAAAACGTGGTGCAAAGATCGTTCTGTGAAATCAACCGATAATGGTCGCTAATTTTGTGGTTCTAAATTTTTACCAACCCAGAGCTCAACAGAAAGATTTGGGACACAAATCTGCGGCGTTAGTTGAACGTCCTTCCTCTTGTTTCACAAGCACATACGCACACTCTTTTCACGTTTTTAGTTATTATTTTTGTAGTTGAAGTAAAATTTTTGAATCAGTTATATTTGAAAGCGACCTCTGGTATTGCGTGTGCGCATCATTGTAAGTGTCTAATTCACGACGTCGCGCGAATTTCAAATTTCGATGGATAGGGACAGGGAAATTGAGCTCATTTAAAATCCAACATGAACCTCCCACCGGAAATCGCACACGATTTCCCAGTTATCCGCCCAGTTATGGGTGTTACTGAAGAACTATGTGTAATTTGATTAAAGTAAGTGGATTGTATAGTAAATGTTAATTAAATGAAATAATGAACTTATTAACTGAATAAAATGTAATGTATTGCCTTATCTCGAATACGAAAAGAGCTAAGTCAACTAAATACTCTCACAATTTCTAGTTGAATTGAAAAAACTAGATTAAATTAGAGTTATCGAAAAGAAAGAAAAATTTTGAATTTCGTAATATTTTTTTTTTTAATTTTCTATTGGAAGTGGACTCAATTTTACAACAGGTCTCGCAATTTCACCCGTACGCGTGCGAACCTTGACAACCCAGACAACACCGTCGGGACCTGGGTGAACTTCCGATACTCGTCCAAGGGTGCCACTGCGGTGGCGGGGTATTTGAGTGAATTAGTACAAGTTCATCTACTTGAATATTGCGACATTTATGGAGCCACTTTTGCTTCTGTTGCAATAAGTGAAGATAATCTTTACGCCACAATTTCCAAAATTGCTGCGACCCCTGCTGCACCAACTGCCACCGTTTGACTGGTTCGTCTATCATTTGATACTCTGGTACGGACAGTAATTCACGACCTAATAAAAAATGCCCGGGTGTGAGCGCCTCAAATTCACTAGGGTCGCTCGAAATAGTAGAGAGGGGACGCGAATTGAGTACTGCTTCGACACGGGTGAAGTTCTAAGAGTACTAAGTTCTTCGAACGAAAATGCTCTGGTACCTGTCACTCGCCTCAAATGTTGCTTGGCGGATTTGAGTGCACTCTCATACATTCCACCGAAGTGACTACTGGTTGGTGGATTGTAAGACCAATGAATTTTACGGAGTTTGAACCCGGTTGAAATCTGGGAATTGTTGTTTTCATAAAATGAAACGATTTCCGATAATTGTTTACCGGCTGCCACGAAATTTCTACCGTTGTCAGATACTACAGTGTGTCACAAACCACGTCTCGCAGTAAAACGGTCGAATGCCGCCAAAAAACATTATGTTGTAAGCGCTGAGAGAACTTCGAGATAAACCGCGCGAGTTGAAAAACATACGAAGAGACATATATAAGATTTTTCTATTTTCGCGTTGCGCCTTGTGGACTCTTTTGTGTAGAAAGGACCGCCTATGTCTACACCATTGGTATGGAAAACATGAACAACTTCAGTGCGAAATCTGGGTAGGTTACCCATAACTGACTGAAGTGTGGAAGGTCGAATTTTGAAACATGATATGCATTTTGAAATACGCGATCGAATAACACTTCGTGCAGAAATAATCCAATACTTTTGGCTAATTTAACTTTGAAGTGAACGAGGTCCCACATGTAAAAACACTTTATGATATAGATCGATTAAAATATTTGTTAAGTCTTTGGCAATAACAAAGGGTGCTTTTTAGAGTAGGGAAGGCTGGATTCGGAAAGCCTACCCCCCGCCATGAGAAAACCATTGGAATCTAAAAAAGGTGTTAGTTTTCGCAATGACTGACTGCAATTACATTTTGAAGCTTTATTAAACTTGAATATTTTTCACTTAAATTATAAATATAGTCAGAATCTAATTTATTATCTTGATAAGTTTGAATTAAAATTATACTCGAATTATTTTTAAGTTCTGGAACATTGCTCGATTTGTACTGTTGTATAGTTTTTATAGGCCAGTTCTCCTGGGATGTGTATAACCAGGCCGCACCCCTCAACTACTCTGGAGTTGCAAGCAGTGGAGGGGAGCGCACCACGAGAACACAAATCGACTGGGTTACACACACCGCTCACATGATACCAATTGTCACTAGATACGGTCTCCAATATTTTGGAGACACGAGTAGCTACAAAGGTCTTTAAATCGTAGGCAGGAGTATTCAACCACGCTAGCACTACTGAAGAATCGGTAAATTACAATGTCTCATGAATAGGTATATTTTGAAGTAATATTGATTTGGTATAATTAATTATTTGATAACAAATGTGCAGTCATTAACTCGAGACGAGGTATCGAAATTGTTTTTAAAGGTGCAACCTTACTCTTTGCGATAATAAGACTGACTTTGACGTCACCGTCATCGTTAAGCGATCTCGAATAAATAACAGCAGCGTGCCCTAGGACGGACGCCACAGAATCCTAAGAGCTGATAATAACAATGATTTTTAATAGTAGCTTGACGTTCATGCCTGTACCTAGATAAAAGTGGTAATTCAGAAACATAACTAGCCTATTCTTTCTCCAGTTCGGAAGGAAGTCTGTCATCCCATCCTAATTTCTGTGTCCAGAGTTTTTGCATGAAACATTTGGCATAGAAAATGCAAGGGGCCGCGAAACCTAAAGAGTCGAACTGGCGCCCTATCTGCGAGAGTACATACCGCTTTGAGAAAGACCTAAAACTTTGATCACGAGGTCCTTATCATCTTCGAAAGAGACAGGCGTTTCGCGATGATCCACAAGAACGCGTTCTAAAAGCCGTGGACAGTTGCTGGCCCATTTTCTAAGAACAAATCCTCCTCCCTTCAGTAAACCTATCAGCTCGTCCTGTAACTGTATAAATTCCTCTACGGTAGGAACTTACCACAATAGATCATCGACGAAGAATCCTTTTTTGAGTACTTTAGCTGCCATGGGAAAATTCTGTTGGTTATAGTCGGCCAACCGATGTAAGACACGAATCGCTAAATATGGACTGTGGACGGTTATAGCGTTGAGTTCATACACTTGTATCGGTTTGAATTTGAGAAAACCTCCGCAATATGTGTTGAAATTTACGTTGATTCTTTTCGATTAAAGTCATTCGAAACATTTTACAAATATCACTTGACAAACATATTTCATGTATACGAAAATTAATTAAAATTATATTGATATCCGTCTGAAGCTTAGGTCCCGCGTACAAAATTGAATTTAATGATTCGTTGTTTGTGGTCTTATTCGACGTGTCGAACACTACACGAAGTTTGATCGTAGTGCTTGATGGACGTTGAATACAAAAGTGAGGTATGGTGTATTTCGATTTGATAGAATCCATATCACCTAAACATGTCACGTGACCTAAAATCTCGTACTCAGACATAGTTATGCTACTCCTCTTATACTTCCGGTATACGATCTAACTTCTACTCAAAATTATGTAAACGACGAATAGCCTGTTGACGAGAATCCCCTAGTTCAAAATTAGGTTTGAATGGATATATAACTGTATAACGACCATTAGCATCCATACTATGTTCTTTCAAAAATAATTGCTCAACATACAAGTCCTCGGGTTTACTAGGTAACTTACAAGATATATTTTCAATCTCCCAAAATGAATTAATAATTTTTTCAACGTTATTATTTATCGATAAAATATTACAAGAAGTCGATTTAATTTTACTATCAGTTTGATCCAGTATAATTTGACCGATCATTACGTAACCAAAAATAGAGTGCATCGCAACGGGCAAACCAGGAGCGCGAGGTAGTATATTGTGACCGTCATAGATATATGGAAACAGAACACCGGCTATTAACAAATCGACTGGTGCATCAACATAGTATATAGGGTCAGCGAGATCGAGATTTTGAAATTTATCGATAATTTTATTTGACAAAGCCATGTTGGGTAAATTATCGGTTAATTGCGTCACAACTACAGTCTCAGTATTTAAAATAGGTCCAGGTGCATTTCGCGGTTTTATTGAACACGATACTAGACCTAAATCTTGCACTGGTGTGCCTCCTAAACCGATAGGTTCAAAATGGCATTTACGTCGCGTGAGCCCCAGGCGCTTGGCGCAGTCGTGAGTCATGTAGGCTGACATAGCACCGCTGTCGATCACAGCGCGCACTGTGTGATATGTGCCCCAGCGATCCGCCACGCGCACTACTGTAGTACCTAACAGCACGAAGTACACGTTAATGAAACAACTTTATTATTTTGACTAGAAATGGACTTGTCACAAACTACATTGGAATCAATGTGCAATGTATGATGGTGCATATTTTTACATATTGGAATCAATGTGCAATGTATGATGGTGCATATTTTTACATATAGCACAACTAATCTTTGAAGTACAATCACTAACAGAATGCAGGGCCGGACCGTGAGTTTAGGGGGCCCTGGGCTAATACTACTTAGGGGCCCACCTAATTACTCAAAGTGTACGAAAAAAATAAGACAATAAAATATTTGATTTATATTATAATATATTATGCCTTAGTGTTTGTTAAATACAACCGTAAATAAATTGACAAATTATAAAGCAACCTTTCTGCACTTTCCTTTGGCAAATTCTTTAATTTGCTCCTCACATTCTAGGTTTTTAGTTAAATCAACATTTATGGACAAAACGGATAAATGGTTAAGTCGTAAGTTTGACATCGTTGTTCTGTATTTATTCTCTATATATGCCATCCTGGAAAAGGAGCGCTCGGCTTCACAGCTTGTGATTGGTAAGGTTAAATATATTTTTAAGATTGTATAGCAGTTCGGGAATACGTCGACAAGCTTCTTTTCATAAATAGTAGTAGTAAGAGTAGGACTCTGTCGACTGAAGCAAACAAGTTTTTAATTGGATGCATTCATTGACTAAATATTCATCCACATCATCGGGATAATAATCAATAACCTTACGTAAGCTTTCTAAATCAATGTGTTGCATGTTTTTGTCGTAACGTGTAAAATTTTTTAAGCAGTTATCCACAACTCTAGAAAATTAAGTAAATGCACTGTCGTCCGTAAAAAGTCGACGCGGAAATTCCCGCTCTGTTTGATAGAGATGCATATCGGGAGTTCAGGGTTGCCAACCCGTAGGCGGCCATTACACATCCAATCTGGATCACGATCCACTACATTCCTGCAAAACTCTGTTTCTTTCTATCCTACTAGTTATAAATAATTAAAAATATTAAATAAAAATGATAAATAATGGTACTTATAAATAATTTTAGCAAGATAGAAAGAGACAGAGTCTGAGAGGGAAGCAGCGGAGCACGATAGAGATCGAATGAATGTGTAATGGCAGCCGAACATTTTAACTGTCAGTTCGAAGTACCAACACCTGAACGTAGGCTTGAATGAAATGAATTGAATAGGTTTGATTAATCGCAGGATTCGCAGGGCTGCAAACCTTACGATCTGTTTAATTTAATAAAGTTATGGATTTTTTCGCATTATCGTCTATTTTTGACTTTGACTTGACTTAGCTGGGGGCCCCTTGAATCCACGGGGCCCTGGGCTGAAGCCCAAAAAGCCATATGGTAGATCCGGCCCTGACAGAATGACCACTACGTAAACAATTCTCGCATAATTTAAGTTCCTTGATTTTTGCCGCCGCTGTGAGGGAGTGACATCGACTAGATCGAGATACCGTAACATTTATAAATGGAATGAAATTGTTTATTACAAAACAAACAATCTTTTGAAAATGATTTTGATTCTGAACTATTTTTATCAATACTAACAGCTGACAAACATGAATTTTCAGACTGGTTTTGATTAAATTTTGAATTATTATTGCAATTTAATTTTTGTTTTACAGCTACATTTGATAATTTTTGATTTTGTTGAGTTTTTTGAGTCATATTTTTATTTGCTGACATTTCTAAGACGCGTACTTGTTTTTCTACGAAAGTAATGAGTTGTTTGAAAGTAGGAATACTATCTTGCTCAATTGGTTGATTGATTGATTGAGATTACGTAACGCTATGTAAAATAACAAAAATTCGGATAATTCCGGAATTTTTAGTACCGTAGGGGCTTTGACATTCTCTTGAAATGTTTGTGAGAATACGCTCAGTCCAAAAGTTGATTCAACATGCATAGGTTTGAACTGAAATAATTTATCTAAATAACTAGTAGCTACAACACGTTTATTTTCGAATTTTTTAACTAGTAAATTCCAAACAAATAATTGTCAGACGTAACGGGCATACTTTTTAGAACCGGTAACTGCACTTAATAAATAATAGATTTTTTCGATATCGCTTATGTCTTTGTTATTAGGAATAAGACTTGAAAATGTGTCATAAAAAGTTTGCCAATTTTCTAATTGGCTATCAAAACGAAACAGCTCTAATTTAGGTAACTTGGCTTTAACGCCCCGAGACTCGCCGGTTGACTCAGTTTTAGTGTAACTTTTTTTGAAATACCTTCAGCTACACACAAAATATGATAGTATAATTCATCACAAGCTTCGATTTTTCAATGTTTACTCTCATGCTTTGGATTGAATTTGAAATATATGGTATCAATTTCTCATACTAAATTTTCGAATGTCGATCGAATACTATCAATTTCTTTTAGATGGACTCTGAACTCGGTTTCAACAGCAGGGTCGGTTGAAACATTATTAGAAAGATTAAATAAACGTTGTAATCGTTGTAAACACACTTCTTTCTTACTATTAAGTAGCTGCAATAACTGCGCAAAATCTGAATCAGAAATATATTTTGATAACTTAGACTTAGAATCGGACGGCTTCGCCATTTTGACTACTTATCTTTTATTGAAACTATTGACTTTTAACACAAACTTTAGATTCGAAATAAAGCTTTGTGTAATTGTTGAAATATGTTGTAATAGTGTGAAAATGAGTGAAATGCCGTGCAAATTTATACTCTAGGTTGATAACTGATGGATCGTGGCTCGATAGGCCATTTATTTATGATCGCTAATTTTGAGGTTCTAAATTTTTACCAACCCAGAGCTCAACAGAAAGGTTTTGGACTCACAAATCTGCGGCGATAGTTGAACGTCCTTCCTCTTGTTTCACAAGCACATACTCTTTTCACGTTTTTAATTATTATTTTTGTAGTTGAAGTAAAATTGCTTCAATCCTGCCGGCGGTTTATCGATAGAAACAGTTATTTTTGAAGGCGACCTCTAGTACTGCGTGTACGCATCATTGTAAGTGTCTAATTCACGACATCGCGCGAATTTTAAATTTCGATGGATAGGGACAGGGAAATCGAACTCATTTAAAATGCAACAGATAACAATAAAAAAAAACTGTCCATCAAAATGTAAATTGACTTTTAACAATATTTGGATATTTTTCCCTATGTTCAGTGGTTGTCCACAAAGAGACAAAGAACTTTCAATTTTTTAGATTTTATAGTAATTCCTTTTCATAAAAGTTGTTCAGCACGGATTTATAAATATGCAAATTATTATCTATCGTTTTCATTTGTTAAGACAAAAAAGAGTGGTAGAGCAATACTGCATTGCAGAACGAATTGGGCCGGCTCGCCCGGTATAATACCACCTTCTTACAGAATATCGGCGTAAAATAACAGCATATATTGCTGTTGTGTTTCGTTATGTGAGTGAGAGTAGTGCCGGTGGCCCATCATCCTCTCCCTTTCCTCTCCCTCCTTTGCCTATTTCCCTAAAGACCGGCAACGCATCCGTGATTCCCCGGACGTTACGGGTGTCCCTGGGTGGCGATAGTCATTTTCCATCAGGTGACCCGCTGGCTCGTTTGCTCTCTCTTTATAAAAAATTTAAAAAAATCGCAACTAACCGACCAGTATGAAAAATTGTTAAATAACACAGTTAAGTAATCAATTTTATTAAGTTGATGCAATCTTTATTGTCATAAGACAAATAGTTTGACGCTCATTCCCTGAAAACTAGGTAGATCGCTGATGTGGGACGCCACTTGTGTCCATACATTTACTGTTTCGCATGTACCGGTGACTTCCAAGCCAGCAGGTGTCGCGGCCAGCACTGCTGAAACCTTGATGTGGCGTAAGTATGCAACTCGAGTTTTATATTTACGCCCTTTGCAGTCGAAATTTTAGGATCCTGGGACCCTGAAGCCCATCGACTAGTTTCTGAAACATGCAAGCAACTGGTCGCGGCTGCGTGAGACTGTCCGGCTAGCAGCTTCTTTCGCCAACGAATCAGTTTGGCTAATCAAAGAGGTAATGCTACCAGTCTGCTAGGCACCCTAAGCAATGAAGTCTACTATTTAAGATAATGCTTATTTTTAAGTTTGTAAATGTTAACGTTAATATACAGTACAATTCAGATAGGTATATGTACTGATTCATGTTAATAAAGTAAAAAAAATAGTTGGTTAAATGATCTATACGACATGCATCCAATGGGTTACTGTGTATCATAAACCGTATAAGGGATGGCGATTTTCTTTCTGAAAAAATAAACATCTGTATATCTCGATTGGTTCTATGATTCTGTTAATTAAATTAGACTGCGACATGCCAGTTGATTGCTACAAATAAGAACGCGATCTGTTTTCTGTTTCTATGGTCCGGGTTCTGTTTTTCTAGCACGCGACCATTCATCGGGGATCGTGAATCATGGTTATAGATGCATAGTGCGCAAGGTGTCTAAGTACTAGGCCTGTATTGCTAGCCCTCTAAGGCAGTATGTCAGATTAAGGTAGTCTCCGCAGTATTTGAGTTATTCAGCAGTTTGAACTTAGAAATCTGATTTCTTGTTTTCAGCTATTGACATTGCTACAGCCTATTCATCGTAACTCCAGTTTCGTATAATATACACTAGCTATTTTTGATTAATGTATACGTGTGAGGAGAATGACGAGATTTGAGAGAGCGAAAGAAGTATGCAAGGAAAGCGAAGCTTGGCGCTTTGTCCTCACTGACGACTACCCCGTTAGGGATACAGCGTGAAGATATGTATGTACAAATGTATGTAGGTACATATGTATGTATGTATGTATACGTTAAATTTAATTTTATTACAAATTATTTTAATTTAATTATAGTTACTAAAGTTATTACTAGTTATCTAAGATGAAACTTGTGTGAAGATTGTGAGTTGTAAAAAAGTTACTTTTTTATAGAACTGAAAAAATAGAGTAAGGGTGAGTAGACAATAGTTCATATGTTGAGTACAGTTATTTTAAATTCTATCGCTTTTCAATTATTTGTTATGTTTGGTTTCTTCAACAGAATATCCGGAATATATTTTCGCTAATGTAACAGTGAATTTAGAGTGTCAGTCATATTACAAGGTTTCTAGGTTTGTATTATGAATGTCACGCGACTATCTGTGGGATAGTGAATGATAACCTAATGATACTCACACTATTAGAAAAAATGGCGTTTTAGGGTCCTGTAGCTATATCGGATAAAACGGGAAAAGTGTATCTTCGTAATAGTCGATTGCGTCACTTTCAAATCTATTGAATCGAGATTTGGTTCAGAAATGTAAATTAGAAACCCAAATTCAAATATAACGAGACTAAATTATTTCAAAAATAAAAAAACCCGACTGCATTTCACAATTTTTGTTGGTTATTATATATTTGGAATTGGCTATTTATTAGCTTATTAAATTGATACCCATATTGTTATGCTTTTCTCCCTCTATTTTCTTATTCTCGTGTACCATATTGCAGTTGTACACACTATGTCACTTCCACAATTAAGACAAACCAGACACCTCATATGCTAAAATCCATCAAGCCGTTTAGGCAACAGAGCGTGCCAAAGAAATGGACATACATACATACTAACATACATGCATATACTCGAAAAACATAAACCCTCCTTCACAGTCGGGTAAAACCAAAAATTAAATGATGCGTGTTTTACAGTCATTTTTTTTATTTAGTTTCTGTTTTGTTCAAACTACTACTATAAAGTCGTATATATTCGCGTCGAGACACTGTTAGCCGACTTCATAAATATTGTGATTGACTCTTTGGTCCAAAGTTAGATACACTGGCACCGATAGGCCATCTGTAATACTATAGTTGTCATTGCGAATAAAATGTTATCATTATAATAACAACAATTTTCAACAAACATGAAAATATTAAATAATTGATGATAATGCGAAAGAAAACAATTTTTATTTTTTAATGATTTAAAAGTGTTTAATATTGCATTATTTTTTATCCGTTTGTTGAATTCCACAGCAAACGATAAATTGCTTTGAAAAACATGTTACTGAACTATTATCTTGGTTATCGTGTTGATAAAATCTAAATACATCCATTATTTAGGGCTTTTAAGGAACGTGGGTATAATATTTTACCATACACAACATCTATACAACTATATATATCTACACTTACACATAAATAAAATTTGAAGTGTTTGTCTGTGATTGCAAAATAAAGGCTTTTTCGTTAGTTGCAAGTAACCAAAACCCAAACATACTTTTTAAAATGTTTGTCAATTTATTTCTCCGGTCTAATCTCAGACACAGCTGAATCGATTTTGACGGGACCTTCCATGGCAGGTATGACTTTCACTGAGTAATATAAGCTACTTTTATTACCGGAAAAATAAAAAATTAACACGGGAGAAACCACGACGCACAGCTAGTAATAAATAATAACAGAAACTTATTTTCTTTCTTAAATTTTATTTTGATAATAACTTAAGTATTCAAAACGGATATCATGAAGTCAAATTCCGATAAAAAAAAATTCGGACCGTCTAAACGAGCGGAGTTTTTGCTCTAAGAGTTTGTGCGTTTTTTGTTGGCCTAGTTTCTAGATTTTTACTAATGTGCATGAGTAGGGAAGGATCACACTACAACATTATATAGCTGAAAATGACTATTATTATTTAAGTGAATACTACTAGCAAAATCACTCAAGATTTACGAGTAATGGACGTGAAGTTGGTCATGAGCTGCTATACTTACTATAGCTAACTGTTTTACTCGTGGCTAGACTCAATGAGATAGAAAGAGACACTAAAATTTGTTTGACACACGGCGATAAGCGCGATAAGATGACCCATGCATTGTTTCTTGGTCCGAGAAGTACTACATTTTCTGCAATTTTTTTTTTAAATGCGAGGGACGTTATATATAAGTACATACATATACTCACACTGTATCCCTAAAGGGGTAACCAAAGAGGATGTATCGCCAAGCATCACGGTCCTAACGTATGTTATGTCCACACGACAAACATTCTTTGTTAAAAATAAATGTAAGGTAAGTAATTTGTGTGGAAATCCATTTTACGTATTTTAGTAATTAAATAAAAAGCTAAATGTTGTTTACTATTTTGCCTTATGCATTTAAACGCTATTTAGTAATTTCAGTACTGCAATATTTTGTACGTCCAGTTAGTCAATATCTGACACGGATTACACCGACAATGTGAGGTACCATACTTACTATAGATAACTGCTACTTACTAGCTACTATAGCTGGTTGCTAAAGCTACTACAGCTGCTTACTATGGCTACTATAGCTACTCGTGGTTACGCTCAACGAGATAGAAAGAGAGAGACAGATATCCAATTGGTCAATAGCTGACACGGCTTACACCGACAATGTGAAGTATCATACTTACTATAGATAACTGCTACTTACTAGCTACTATAGCTGCTTGCTAAAGCTACTACAGCTACTTACTATGGCTACTATAGCTACTCGTGGTTACGCTCAACGAGATAGAAAGAGAGAGACAGATATCCAATTGGTCAATAGCTGACACGGCTTACACCGACAATGTGAAGTATCATACTTACTATGGATAACTGCTACTTACTAGCTACTATAGCTGCTTGCTAAAGCTACTACAGCTACTTACTATGGCTACTATAGCTACTCGTGGTTACGCTCAACGAGATAGAAAGAGAGAGACAGATATCCAATTGGTCAATAGCTGACACGGCTTACACCGACAATGTGAAGTATCATACTTACTATGGATAACTGCTACTTACTAGCTACTATAGCTGCTTGCTAAAGCTACTACAGCTGCTTACTATGGCTACTATAGCTACTCGTGGTTACGCTCAACGAGATAGAAAGAGAGAGACAGATATCCAATTGGTCAATAGCTGACACGGCTTACACCGACAATGTGAAGTATCATACTTACTATGGATAACTGCTACTTACTAGCTACTATAGCTGCTTGCTAAAGCTACTACAGCTAATTACTATGGCTACTATAGCTACTCGTGGTTACGCTCAACGAGATAGAAAGAGAGAGACAGATATCCAATTGGTCAATAGCTGACACGGCTTACACCGACAATGTGAAGTATCATACTTACTATGGATAACTGCTACTTACTAGCTACTATAGCTGCTTGCTAAAGCTACTACAGCTACTTACTATGGCTACTATAGCTACTCGTGGTTACGCTCAACGAGATAGAAAGAGAGAGACAGATATCCAATTGGTCAATAGCTGACACGGCTTACACCGACAATGTGAAGTATCATACTTACTATGGATAACTGCTACTTACTAGCTACTATAGCTGCTTGCTAAAGCTACTACAGCTACTTACTATGGCTACTATAGCTACTCGTGGTTACGCTCAACGAGATAGAAAGAGAGAGACAGATATCCAATTGGTCAATAGCTGACACGGCTTACACCGACAATGTGAAGTATCATACTTACTATGGATAACTGCTACTTACTAGCTACTATAGCTGCTTGCTAAAGCTACTACAGCTACTTACTATGGCTACTATAGCTACTCGTGGTTACGCTCAACGAGATAGAAAGAGAGAGACAGATATCCAATTGGTCAATAGCTGACACGGCTTACACCGACAATGTGAAGTATCATACTTACTATGGATAACTGCTACTTACTAGCTACTATAGCTGCTTGCTAAAGCTACTACAGCTACTTACTATGGCTACTATAGCTACTCGTGGTTACGCTCAACGAGATAGAAAGAGAGAGACAGATATCCAATTGGTCAATAGCTGACACGGCTTACACCGACAATGTGAAGTATCATACTTACTATGGATAACTGCTACTTACTAGCTACTATAGCTGCTTGCTAAAGCTACTACAGCTACTTACTATGGCTACTATAGCTACTCGTGGTTACGCTCAACGAGATAGAAAGAGAGAGACAGATATCCAATTGGTCAATAGCTGACACGGCTTACACCGACAATGTGAAGTACCATACTTACTATGGATAACTGCTACTTACTAGCTACTATAGCTGCTTGCTAAAGCTACTACAGCTACTTACTATGGCTACTATAGCTACTCGTGGTTACGCTCAACGAGATAGAAAGAGAGAGACAGATATCCAATTGGTCAATAGCTGACACGGCTTACACCGACAATGTGAAGTATCATACTTACTATGGATAACTGCTACTTACTAGCTACTATAGCTGCTTGCTAAAGCGACTACAGCTACTTACTATGGCTACTATAGCTACTCGTGGTTACGCTCAACGAGATAGAAAGAGAGAGACAGATATCCAATTGGTCAATAGCTGACACGGCTTACACCGACAATGTGAAGTATCATACTTACTATGGATAACTGCTACTTACTAGCTACTATAGCTGCTTGCTAAAGCTACTACAGCAACTTACTATGGCTACTATAGCTACTCGTGGTTACGCTCAACGAGATAGAAAGAGAGAGACAGATATCCAATTGGTCAATAGCTGACACGGCTTACACCGACAATGTGAAGTATCATACTTACTATGGATAACTGCTACTTACTAGCTACTATAGCTGCTTGCTAAAGCTACTACAGCTACTTACTATGGCTACTATAGCTACTCGTGGTTACGCTCAACGAGATAGAAAGAGAGAGACAGATATCCAATTGGTCAATAGCTGACACGGCTTACACCGACAATGTGAAGTATCATACTTACTATGGATAACTGCTACTTACTAGCTACTATAGCTGCTTGCTAAAGCTACTACAGCTACTTACTATGGCTACTATAGCTACTCGTGGTTACGCTCAATGAGATAGAAAGAGAGAGACGTATATCCAGTTGGTCAATAGCTGACACGGATTACACCGACAATGTGAAGTATCATACTTACTGTAGATAACTGCTACTTACTAGCTACTATAGCTGCTTGCTAAAGCTACTACAGCTACTTACTATGGCTACTATAGCTACTCGTGGTTACGCTCAACGAGATAGAAAGAGAGAGACAGATATCCAATTGGTCAATAGCTGACACGGCTTACTCCGACAATGTGAAGTATCATACTTACTATGGATAACTGCTACTTACTAGCTACTATAGCTGCTTGCTAAAGCTACTACAGCTACTTACTATGGCTACTATAGCTACTCGTGGTTACGCTCAATGAGCTAGAAAGAGAGAGACGAAAATTCGTTTGACTTACGGTAATAAAAGCGGCAACTCATTGTGAGTGACATCGTCCATTGTGATTCTTGGTCCGAGAAAAAAACTATAAAAGATTTGTCAATCTACATACAGGTACATTCCTAGTAGTAGATAGTAGAGTAGATAGGTATATAGATGTGTAAAGTATATGTATATATATATGTATAAGTATATATATATAGACCCTTCACCATTTTTCAAAAATGTACTATTACGTACAAAATTTTCATTTACGCTCAGCGAAGTGGGCGGGAAACGGCTTGTATATACATATGTGTATAGTTATATATATATTATATTTTATATGCAGGTATTTGTATATAATATGTATCTTATTATTATTTTTGTTTAATACACATTAAATTTTGCCACTCCAACGCCTTTTTCTACCATAGGTCTGCTGGAAGAAATTTCATTTTGAAATAAGCAGTACCTTTGTGCGTAAGTTACATTTCATGTGTCTTTTACAAGTGTGTGTTCCTACATAAATAATTAAAATAAATAAATAAATAAAATACAATCAAGGCGAAGTCCCATTTGACAGACCGACTAACTGATAATTGCCTAGACGAAATCGGACAGAAATTCGACATTTAGGAGATGGTTATTGTACATCGTAAGTATAGTTTAAGAAGGGATTTCTCTAAATTCGGCTTATAAGAGCACTGTATTTCGCATCTGAGGAATAATTGTTATGGAATTATATTGACTGGATAAGAGTATCATCTGCAACTTGGTTAAAGAATTCGGTATTCGGGTTTAAATGCTCTTGATTTGTATACTATATGATTTAAAGTGTGTTCTTTATTACTTAGTAATTGCATTTTCAAGAATCTCTGTTCAGGTTTCCGTCAGAACAGTCCTGTAACAGCCTATGTAAATTTCACTGCTGGCCACAAACGTTTTGTCACAAATATGCAAAGGATAGCCTAATGCAAATAGAAAAAACTTTGTAAGCAGTACGCTGCCGAAGTTTTTAAGTCACCTAAGAGGGCTTTGAACTGGCTTAAATATCTATAATGCTTTCCGAAGCATAAATAATTTGATATGTTTGCCGTTAGATCACTCATTCACTAAGTGATCGCGCAAAATGATACCTAAGTAGTCGTATCAAACACAGAAACTTCGTCGTGCTGCAAAATATCAGAGAGGACGTAATGTTTACTTTATCACTTTTAAAACACCCTTTTCCAAATTTTATTAACACAAGTGTACTATATAATATAAACCTGTCAAGAAACTACAGAAATGAATTGAAATCACATTTATATAATTGGATATAATGCAGTAATACGCAAAACCCGATAGACCGACGATCGGTTTTAAGGTCAGAAGTCAGATATCGGTGCAAAGAACCAGTTCGCTCTGATAAAATACAGATACAATATCTCATAGTATGCTTTTTGTTTATTTTGAATAAATAGAATTTTAAATTAACTTTGTAATTTTTACTAGTTATTATAGAATAACATCACTACCATTTATCCTTGAAGGGCACCAATGGCAAGGGAAAATGAACGTTAATTTGACAAATCAACGAACGACCCAACGACGACTAATTGACCTTCACGGTATGGACCATGGAAATATTAAAATGGTTTAATTAGTAGACCAAAGGCTTAATCGCGTAACTTTTATAAATAAAAACGTGCAAGTGTTCAATATTTTGGATTTATACATTAATAAACATCAACAAGTTGCATTTTTTCATGGGAACGCGAGATTTAAGTCCGTGTTTATTACAGCAAAATTATAAATCAATACGTCGCATTTAAGTAAAGAAATAAGCCCAATTTAGCCTAAAATTGTGAATTTTGTGCGCAAGTCTGTACTTTTGGTACTATTTTATTGTATGATTAATACGACGTTTGCCTTGTTTAAAATTTAACTAAGAATTACGGGGAAATGTCAACAATTTTTATTTAAGAGAGTAAAAAATATTATGTACCTATATTAAATAATTTTTGTCCTAAAATTGAAAAAAAAAACAGAAAATTTATAAAATCATCTCCGTATGTCTGTCAGTCACAGACGTTTTCTTCAGGGAATACTTTAAGCGCAGCCTGTACCTACAAGAGCTGTAATAAAATTTCTTAAACGAATAGTCTCAAGCTATGTCGGTAGAACCGTTTTCAACCGACTTCCAAAAAAGGAGGTTCTCAATTCGGTTGTCTGTTTTTTTTTATGTTTGTTACCTCATAACTCCGCCATTTATGAATCGAATTAAAAAAATCTTTTTTTATTTGAAAGTATACACTTGCATATTGGTTCCATTGAAATTTCACTGATATTGAAGCTTTGATTTCGAAGATACACTAAATAACGCGACCTGGTTATAACCTTTATTCCTTTATATTGATGATTCTCTTGTATGTCATTTGTTAATTACGTTGTCCCCATATGGTATAATGGTAGTAAGGAGAAGATATAAATTACTTGTGATATAATAAATTCAGTCAGTAGAGTCAGTCTTGTGGCGGACAGAGAGTACGGCTAGTGGCTATCGTCTTCGGATTGTAAGAATACTGCTAGGATGTAATTATGATGCAACCTTTACACTGTTCTTTTATAACTGATTGATATTGATATGATATGATATTAATAATGGCCATGATGGGCAATAATATCCCATGTTCGATCTGTTCGCATCTTTTATTGTGAAAGCCCACAGTTTGTGCTCTTCAATAGAATGGAAGTTAACACATTGTTCTCCAGAATTAGAAAATAAGCTAATTGTAGACATTCCCTATATATTTATTTAGGCCAAGGTCACGCAAAAGGGCGAAATAAAAAAAATTTAAAAAAAATTAATCCGACTTCAAAAAAGAACACTGAAAAGTATGAAATAACTATCCTTTACTAATCAAAACTTAAGTACAAAAATAACTTTATAAATACGATACAAATACCCATATAATTAAATTTGACAGTTATTGAAGTCGGTGCCAAATCAATATTCGACAACAGTGGAGTTTAGTAGGCTTGGCACCGACTTCAGTAACTGTCAAATTTAATTATATTGGTATTGGGTAAAGGATAGTTATTTCATACTTTTCAGTGTTCTTTTTTGAAGTCGATTTAATTTTTTTATAAAATCTTTTTTGTACGCTAGTTGTTGAAGATAAGCTTATAAAGCTTCAATTCAATTCAATATATTGTTTCATATTACGACAATTATGTCTGCTAGGGAGCAGACATAATTGTCGGAGACATAGATTAATTAGACTAGCAATGCAGAACTGAGAAATCTTTGAGGGCAATTGACAGTAAGTCGACCGATCAATTACGATCGACCGAGGCCGAATATATCGTGCGATTAGTAAAGTAAACAACTGAACATTTTATTGAATGCGTTATATAATACTTATATATTATTTATTTGCTTATTAAAGTTATATTATTCAGTATTTATGTGCTTTATTTTAAGTAACTAATTCATTCCGTATTTTACAACAAAATAGTACTTATATTTATTACAAAATAAAAAATACACATATGGCCATTTTTTGATATATATCCTTCTCACTTACTCTTCACTAACCGCATGGCATTCTTCTTTTTCCGTTCCCTGCAACTGCGCCATGACTGATGTAACTCAGTCAGCAGTCATTAGTCAGCATTTGTTTGCAATTATGTATCTATGTAATCTAAGTCTCTGATAATTTTTGTGAAATTAAAAAATTCTCTTCGCGATGATTACATCATAATAATAATGAAAAAAATATAAATTGATATAAGCATTGGGACCTCTAAGATAGCAGATGCGTTTACAATTACTTACTACAAAATTAAAGTATCAGTCTTCTTGAGGGCAGATAATAGTGCAATATATTTTCAAGGGTACCTGCTTATAATTATTCGTTTAAAATTTTTATTCAGTTTGTCGTTTTTTAAAGTTTAGAATAAGAAAAATAATACTTATCTTTAAGACCTTCGATTTAATATCAATCATGCGAACCGTAGCTTTCAAACAAAGCAAAACCGAATGCAAATCCGTTCATACGTTCCAAAATTATGAAGCCACATACAAACACACAGTCCAGACAACGGAGTCGTAACTTGTAACACTTTTTGTTAAAAATATCATCACTAATAACACAGGCATAAAAAAAAATATTATTTTAAAACCGTCCTGGAAGTTTTGACTAATTTTTGTATTTTTTAATGCGCTGAATCCAAATCTGTCAATCGTTTTATTATATCGCGTACAGATTGTTTGCTACTTAGGGTTAGTGAGGGACGAAAAAACCAGCAAATATATATTTTAAAATGTAGTTAGTGAACGAAAAATATCATTTAAAAACGTAATTTGGACATAAAGTGATTTTGGAATTGATTGCTGTCTTTGTGGGATCGTTTCTTCTTCCCCTGAATACTTCCTTTGGTGCACTGCTTTACGTATTCGTTTTCTGGGTTTTCTCGCAGCAACAATCATCCGAAATCGGCCATCATGTTAGTATTCCACCTTCTTTGATATCTTCTCTCTGCGTCTTTAATGTCTTAGTGAAATCTTTTACCTTACCTGTCCTTTAAGTTTTTGGGGAAGTAGTTAACGTGTAAATGCAGAAAATGCATTTTTAGGCTCATATTACCGTCCTGTGCTTTGAAAACATTCAACATCCGATCTACATTATCTTTGTAGTTGGCATCCTTCCTATTCCCTAAAAATCTGTGCACAACATCTTTGAAAGAATTCCATGCTGTTTCAATTTTGTTTTTGTTTCCAATTTTTCCAATTTTATTTTCTGATATTGTCTTAGTGAATGAGGTGTCCGCAATAAGTTTCCTTATATCAGGCCCAACAAACACCCTTTCCTTTAGTTTAACTTCTGACAGGTGCGGAAACTTTGAGCAAAGGTATGAAAAACACGCTCTATCTTAGGGAAGAGACTTAACGAATTGTTTATTGAGACCCAACTTTATGTACAGGTGGTGGTAATAAAACTTTATCACAAGGTACGAATCTCTCTTGAAGAACATTTTCCTCGCCTGGTCTTAAACTTGCACGAACTGGCCGATCCCTTTTTTCCCAATGCTGATCTCTAGCCCTGCTATCCCACAGGCAAAGGAAGCAGGGATGTTTCGTGCAACCGAATTGCTTACTCAACAGCATTGTTAAAATTTTAAAATCTCCACATGTCAAAGTCAAATTAATTTATTTGAGTTAACCCAAATACAAGGTATTTTTGAACGTCAAATCTACTTTAGTTCGGTTCAAAGAAAAGAGAAAAGAAAACCTGGACACTGAGAAGAACCGACAAGAACCTCAGTCAGCTATAATTTTTTCAACATCATTGTACAGAAGGTTTATTAAAATACAATATTCAGAGAGCCAGTAAATGCATGTGCAGAGAAGATCATTTCCAGACTATTGTTTTATCTTCAAGGAAATCGTTTATTTTATAGTATGATTGTCTAATCAATGTACCTTTTATAACATAACATAACATATCTTCACCTTTTATAACTAATCTAAATATATTTTCTGTTAATTGAGTGACTTCTTGAGGAACTTTATTATAAAAACGAGAGAAAATAAAAATCGAGTTAATATGCGCCGCTGATCCCCACAGCAAAAATACATTAGGCTATGAAAATATGCGAAGAACACTAACCTAGCCGTATCCGCATCCGTCAATTGCCTAATGCATCTAATGGCATATATCGCGGAACCAAGCTGACTAGCGAATGCTCCGATATGGTCCGCCCATTTCAATTTACTATCTACTGTTACACCAAGAAAACTGGCAGACTTAACTAATTCTAATTGTTTCCCACCCAGTTCTATTTTATCATGGATTCTGCGTACATTAGAAAGGAAAAATTTAATACATTTCGTTTTTTGTGCGTTCAGTAGTAAATTATTATTAACAGCAAACCACCTCGAGATCTGTCAGGATCCCGTTCACCCAGGTAATTTCTGTCCAGTTCAAATAGCAAAGAACTGCCATCAGCAAATAATAGGACACAGACAAAACCCCATTGACACTCACTTTTTGCTCCCGGCCAGGCAAATACGAGACCACGAGATCGAACCGTTGCCACAAATTCCATAGTATTTAAGCTTGCACATTAAAGTTTTGTGACTAACACAATCAAAAGCTTTGGAAAGATCACAAAAAACACCAATGGCATCCTGGGATCCCTCTCAAGCCTGAAGTACAGTCTTGATCAAGCTTGCTCCCGCATGAGTTGTTGACCGCCCTCTCGTAAACCCGTACTGTTGACCGTAAAACACCCCGTGAATGTTAAATGTGCTAACATTTTATTGAGTATTATTTTTTCGAATATTTTACTCTACGCTGGCAATAATGACACCGGGCGATAATTTGTTGAATTCAAGATACAACCTGACTTAAATAATGGAATAATTTTACTGCGTTTCATTAAATTGGGAAACACCCCTTGATCGACACATTTATTAAATATCTCTACCAAAATTGGCGATAATATAAGTATTACACCAGTCATTACATAAACTGATAGTCCCTATAAATCTTCACTTTCTTTTTATTTAATTGCTTGAAAATTTTTGTATCTCAAGTGAAGATGTGTACCTAAATTGAAAATTAGGGAACCATTTTCCAACATTTTTCCTCAAAAAGGTCTCTGCTGTTTGCGAAGATGGTTGCAAATCATTAGTTATTTCTATAGGTGTATTCGAAAAATAATTTTCGAAAGCATTAGCAACCTCAACTTTATTAGTAACAACTTTATTACCAATTTGTACAGAAAAATCTTCGTTATTTCTATTTCGTTTACTATCAACTTCGTTATGTCATCCACTTATGCTCTTCATGACGAATTTTCTGGAGAATCGTGGCCAATATGTTTCTTCAAAGATAACAGAGTGACACATTGTAATTGAAGCGTTTGTGTTGCCATTATGAAGAAGAACTGCTTTTATGCTGACCTTAGAAGAGTCAATAAAGAGGCGCCATTTCGCGGGATAATACCCCAGTTTTTTCAACAATCCGCGTACATCATTACAGAACAAATTTTTTTCTTTTGTCTAAAATACCGTAAAATTCTGTCTCACGGTTCCTGTACCATGTAAAAGTTGTACCTGGTGACAATACACTTTTTTTTAAGCCAGGAGCCTTAAAGTGGGGCAACATCTTTTGGGAGACCTAGATCCCGGACCAAATTATTCAACTCGGCTTAAGAAAAAAGTTCAGGTTTCATTCTGCATTCAGGTTTGTATTCTGAACTGGACTCTTCCAGAGAAGTCAACTCATGAGTTTCATCATCAAAACCATCCACAGAAAAAGATTCCAAAAATGTTGGTGGCTCGGGCATAGGTATTTCATTACTGTGAGGCATAGATCTAATTGCTGATGGAAGGTTAGGGTAAGTTATTGCCTCCTTATTTTTCAAGTTGTATACCTTCACATCGCAAGAACAAAAATAACAGTTACTTCAGTGGTATCTTTGTTCACGCCACATTATAGGTATTCCATAATGAAAAGCTTGTTTTTTACCTTTCATCCATAAGCAAATATCTTCAACACAAGTCTTGCACACTTTGTGTGGGACCCATAGCTTATCTTGATCGCCTAATTGTAAACCGAAATAGGCGAAGTATATTTTCTTAACAAACTCAGTAATGTTCCCCTGCCGTTTTTTCAAAGTATATTCCCCGCAAATAAAACAATAACTGTCTGGAGAGTTGATGCAACTTTAATGAGCCATCACGAATACAGCACTTGCAACTTATTATACGTATAGCGTACCACTTCTTAATAAAGCTGGATTACGATTTAGTCAACAACAGGTATTTAGTAACTTACGAGTGATCGAAACGAATGAATGCATGGACATGTTCTTACAAGATTATAATGCTATTAACCGTAGTTCGCACAAACAGGTTCGTTGCGTTCAAACAGGATAGAACATGTGATTCAATTCATCAGCAAACTTACCATCCAACCAAAAGGTTTGTCCCCCTCCCCCCTCTCCTCTCCTCCACCATCCTACAACATTTGTACGATATCGTCTTCTATTCAACTATTTTAAAATCTATATTTTTAGGCTAGTAGAACTTAAACTTTTGTCGGCTCCAAAAAGAACCTGGTAACTCTTACATGAAGCGGAAAAACAAATTTGGCCAGAAATCGTGACGTGATAGAACATTTTGGATATTTTTCCCGTATTCAGCACCCAGAAATCTATAAGAATCAGTGGAAAAATCGGAGGCAGTTTTTTGGTTGTAGATCCGTGAATACCAACAAAATTATAGCTAACAATAAATATGCGTGGCTCGTTAAGCGATTTATCGTAATTTATAATTATGTGGCGTTACAAAATAATATTGACCTAATTAATCAACCAGTCCAGTGTAGGTAATGTTTGGAATAGCAATAGTTGGAATTCTCCATTGTTATGACGTATTGCGCAGAAATGAAACTGTTTGGAACTATTTACAGTCAATTATACCAAAATACCTTCAAGGTTGCGACTAAGTGTTACGTATTTGCGTGAAACCGCATTTCCCGTTAAACAAACATCATTGAACAATAATTGTACCAGAGATATCTTCGTAGACAATCATCGGCAACCAGTTCCTACAATTTAAGTAATCAAGCATTGTTAACCATCAAACAAATTTTGCTAACCATACAAATAATTCATTATCATAAATACATTAATTGTATTTCACAGCACTTGTTTAATTGACGATACGAATTATGTGCATTATAACGGTTTTTTTTAAAGAGGCCAAAATATTTTTATTCTTTATTTATAAATTATCATTTACTTGTTATTTATTCTTTCATGCTCATTTGGGAGAGAATAAAAAATAATGCAATGACTTTTGTAATTTTATATTAAATAGGCCTCTTAAGCAATACAAAATAAAATAACGATTTCACTTCTTTTTTTTTGCTATAACCAAGGCTGAAAATAAGGTAACCTAGAAATTTCTGGGTAGCAGGAATATAGGTATCTAATTATACTACCTCTGATTTTGAAAATAATTAAGTTAATCGAGTTAAATCAACTACGATTTATATATTTTGAGACTTATTGAGGTGTCAATAACAGAACTTGTTTTCCGACAGAAGGCTTTGGAATAGTTAAAAACAACACAGTGGTCTAAGGCGAAAAGTGACGAAGTCGTTTCTAAGTACAAACGATTTCGTAAAATGATCATTTGCTTAAGAAATCTTAATAATACGAAAACCATAAAAATGTAGAAAACATTGTAACTGTACAAGAGTATAGTTTTGCCACATTTTGCCACCCCTAGATAGCTAAAAAACATTTCTGAGATCAAGTGTCAAACGGGAAACGTAGTTAAACTAACTTAGCCTAATCGAGTTAGACAAGTAATACGTCAATCTTAACCATAATCCGCAATCTCAACGGTACATAAGACGCAAATAACTTTTTTCCAATAATGTTATTTTCAGTCAAAGGCTTCCTTGATATCAAGAGCTTTATTAATGAAAACTAATACAATTCCATCAATTATTGCTTAAGCAAACTTATTATTTTAATGAGCATGTGTCACATAAAAACATAAAATATGAACCTTTTAACCTTAACATAATCGAACATTTAGTTTGAATTAAGAATACAGTGAATTAATTCATAGAATACAAACGTGCATGCAAATTTTTAGTGAATAATAATAATTTTAAAATGTTAATTTACTTATAATTGCTGAAAAAATGCAGACATTATAATAATAATAAGTTTTTGAAACTATCTATTTCTTGATATCTATTTCTAAAAGTGTGTATTAATTAAAGGTTTATTATATAAAAATTTCGTGAATAACAAACATAAAATCGTCAATCCTTAACCCTACATTAAAATAATAAAAGCAAGCATTTACTTTTGTTATATTCAAGTATACTCCATGCATTATTGATTGTAACAATACATCTGAAATATAAATAAATTCTGAGTAAAGGGTGAACAAAAACCAAAAACTTTAGTTCTAAGATAAGCTTGACAAAGTACATTGAACATCTACGGTTTATTTTCAAATCAGATGTCTGAGTTTATTTTTGTGTCTAAATTTAGTAATCACTAAAGTAAGAAGTGTAGGCTGACTGGTTCGTTGACGTGGAAGCAAGTGTAACTACCTTCCAAGCCAAAAGTCCTGGTTTGTTTCCCGGTCATCATAGAAAATGTTTTTTTTTAATTGTCTGAATTTTACCGGAGTAGTCTGGATGTTACTTGGTGATCTCTCAGATTCTTGCGGTAGTGTTACCAATAGTATAAACCTAGTGCCTAATTTGGGGTCTAACTGTTAGTGAAATTGTTTTAATTTTTTTTAGTTTTGGGGTTGACGTTTAGTGGTTATTATTTAAAAAAATGGACTATATAAGTGTCGTATTGTGATTGAAATTACTATGATGGTCGGTAATAATGAAATCCGTACATAGTTTAACATTGTTTCTTCATATTTGTCAAATACTCTGTGAAGGAATGTAAGTAAAATTTCAGTAATATTCTGACAAACTACTGAACAGCTTCTCGGTCGACAACTTCTGCTCACAACGACCTCTGTCGGTACATTAAGCACGGTCTAAGTAACATGTGTTGCTAAGTACTGTCCCATTTTAATTCTTGCCAGATGTTTTACAAAAATAAAAGCGGAATATTTACGTAGTAACTTGCAGTTGTTGGTAGCCTCCTATTCCAACGTGAATAAATTCTGTGTTATTAGCAACTAGCTAATGCCCACGACTTCGTCCGCGTTTTCATTTTTAAAATAGCTTATGCCCTTCCTCAAGATTCAAGCTATCTCCATACCAAATTTGATAATATTTTGAATGGTACGGCAGCGCATAAAATACGAACAAACAAATATTAATTTTTATGTATTAGATTATGTCAGTAAATCATCTTAAAGATCTCAAAGAACTTTTGTTACACCTGTATAGTATTCAGTATGTTACACATAAACCTGCGTAATGTTATATGTTATGGCTACATTTGAATATAAGTAAAGTATTTTATTAAATGTAATAATGAGAAAACGTTATCGTTAACCGCTTATCACGGGAGACTAAGTAGGTAAACCTTTGTGCATCGAATTCGAGACTTTGGTCATCGTGGCATGCGTGAGATTCCAGTTCGAATCGGTTCGTTCGAGTTAAAATAACATTACTTTAATTTACTTTAGTCATTGATATTGGTTTTATAAGTCCTTTGATAACTTCTTAAATAATTAAATATTACAACGCAATGAATAAAATTTTTCTTTTGTATGAAAAAATTAAGCTCTTATATTATTCTCGCAAAACGAAAAACTAGGTATTTTTTTTTCTTGAAGTTAAAAGGTCGTGGTTCTAATAAAGATAACGATATAAGGTCAGACGGTCACCTGCGCCGGCAATTTCGATCTACAACTACTATACAATAATTGTCACAGCAACACATTAACACAATTTGTTTTGAATATTTGTTTTGAATGAACAGACAAAAAATAAAAAGCAAATAACTTTTGAAAGTATAAACTTTGTTGCAAACTTATAAATTTAATTTATCTTAAGTCGTAAAAGTAGCTAAGATCTTGTCATCAATGGCTCTAAATTTCAAGCAGGTGAGGTTAAGCCGTTATCCCGTCCGAGAGTTGAAGGAGTTCAAAAAAATGAATTTTTGTCATTCTTTTTCTATGCAACTTATTTTACTGCGAATCACATTAACATTAAAATTAATTCGAAATCAACTGAACTTTGTTTCATAGTCCTACAGTCTACTTTAGTGCTTCTGTCTGTCTGTGTCTTCTGTCAAGTAGACATATAGGCAAACAATGTATTTCTAACATCTTATTTTCTGTTGGGGGTTGATATAAGAAACTGCTAAGCGCCCATTATTGACGACCTTGATGGCGCAGTATCTTAGCCGTAGTGTCTAAGCGCGAAAGATTCCGGGTTCGATTCCCATCCGGGTCAATTTAGGAAACGAACTTTTTTAGATTGTCTCAGGTCTGGGTATATTGAGTGTACCGGGAGACGCCCCAGTAGTCTTCATCTGGTTCTCATAGCACAGGGAAGCGAAAGGCATTTGGGGTCAGATGATTGGTATGTATCGTCCGGCGCATTTTTATTATTATTATTTTTTTTTAATTAGTCTATTTGTATTACAGACAAAAATGCTTTCTGATTATTATTATTTTTATTACCCATTAAATAAAACACGTAATTTCATTACAAAAAGATTTAAAATCTCGCAGAGAATCATAAATTAATTGTGAGTAGGGTATAATAAAACACTACACAATATTTTTGCCATCCGTGCCAGGCCAAGTGTATGTTAGATCACGTGCAATGAAGGGTTCCGTAATCGGGACGTACAATATTAATTTAATCAGTAGAAAAAATAAGTACCGAAAAACTGTTACCTCATTCTGTTATAGGTGCTGGAGGATGTGGGAACGGCCGTAAAATTGATTTTTGTCACTAATTTTCGCTCTCCCCCCTCGAGATGCGTTTCGAGATAGTGCGATAAGAGACTCGCACTAGGAGATTTTTTTTTATGAAAGAGGGGCCAAACGAGGAAGTGAGTCACCTGACGGAAAGTGATCACCACCCGCAATGGACACCCGCAACGTCCGGGAAATCACGGCTGCGTTGTTGGTCTTTAAGGAAAGGAAGTGGAGGAGGGAGATGGGCCACCGACACTGTCACTCACCGAACGAAACACTACAGGAATAGATAATGTTATTTCACGCCGATATTCTGTGAGAGGGTGGTATTTCACGGGGCGAGCCGGCCCAATTCGTGCTGCAATGCAGCATGGCTCTACCACACGAGATACCGGAACCCTCGCTAGCACGTTGAACACGACGGAGTTTTTGTGGGCAAAAGCCCCTATTAACTCAATCTCATCCCCAGAAGTACTATGTTCAAATTTGTTTTTTGTAAATATAAAAATAAAGTAGTCACTGCTGCGATTGAGTCGCACCCTAAGTACCAACTTTGTTGTAATAATGTAAATATGAACATATTTTGCAGAACGACCGTGTCAATTTATTTGCACATACATTCAGACATGAAAGTATCGGGAATGAATGATTTGTTTATGGTTCCAAATTCAATTTTTTGTTTTTTTTGTTGTTGTTAGATTGGCACAACTGTTTTCCGTTTTGGCGCGGAGTTTGAGTTGCATCTATTATTTAGATTAAATACATGCTGTGTTTAGTTACTACAGTTACATCATTCTAGTGTATATTGCGAATTTCATAATGGACAAAAACATCGAACAAAGAGTTTGTTTTAAATTTTGCATCGCCAATGGAATTTCGTGTTCGAAGTCACTGAAAATGTTACAGAAGGCTTACGGTAAATCGACTTTATCAAAAACACGTGCTTATGAGTGGTACAAAGCGTTCAAAAGCGGTCGAGATGTGATGGAAGATTTGCCTCGCTCTGGTAGGTCATCAACGTCTGCAACTGAAGTTAACATAGCAAAAGTGCAGGAAATAGTGACTGAAAATCCCCATTCAAGTTTGAGAGAGATAGCCGCCAAACTTTCTGTGTCTCACGAGTCGATCCTTACCATTTTAAATTATCACTTTGGTATGAAACATGTTGCCGCCGGCTAGTCCCAAAAGACCTGAATTTTCTCCAAAAACTCAATCGCATAAGAGTCGCTGAGGACATGCTATAACGAGTCAATTCCGACCCAACATTCATGAAACGCATTGTTACTGGTGACGAAACGTAGGTTTACGAGTTTGACATGCAAACTAGTCAACAAGCTTCGGAGTGGCGCCTTCCAACTGAACCGAAAAAACCACGCCAAAGTCGATCAAAAGTCAAAGTCATGTTGACTGTTTTCTTTAACTATCGCGGTGTCGTGCACTCGGAATTGTTGCCAGAAGGTCAAACGGTAAATAAAGAATATTATTTGGGCGTTATGCGGTGTTTAAGAGAGCAAATTCGACGAAAAAGGCCAGATTTGTGGAAAGAAAATTCTTGGATTTTGCACCACGATAATGCGCCTTCGCACAAGGCCATCATTGTGAACGAATTTTTGACCAAAAACTCAACAAATACTATCGAGCAACCACCTTATTCACCAGATATGGCTCTAGCCGACTTCTTCCTTTTTCCTAAACTCAAATTATCACTTCGTGGCACCAGTTTTCATTCGGTAGAAAACATAAAGGAGAATTCGCGGCGAGCACTGAACTCAATTCAGGAAAAAGCATATAAAAAATGTTTTGATGATTGGATTATTCGTTGGCGTAAGTGTATCGTTTCTGAAGGAGCATACTTTGAAGGTGATAAAATAAATTTGGATGAATAACTAACATTTCGTGTATTATTGATCTTACCAAATACCGGTACTTTATTGACAGAGTAGTATACCACATACGACTGATGATATCAATTACTCTGTTTAGTTAATATTATAATTATCGTATTTAAAGTTACTTAAATAACATTGAAATTATACATTGTACGTTTGTGTTGCTTCATTATGCAGGTGGAATGTTTAAGATTGAAATCTAGCCATAACCATTTATAACCAGAAAACTGTGTTATGATATATTAACGTAACATTTATAATGGCCCAGGCGCTACAAAAGTCATGTCATTTCAAAGTGGAACCTGCATTAAGGTACCACAAGTCGCTTATACAATAGAAAGAAAAGTCAAGTAGTAGGCATATTTTTGTACAAAAAAGATGGATAGCAAAATGGCGCACTCACATCTTCTACACCGCCTCGAGTTTTAATCTATGAGCGGAGTAACATTTAAATCTATGGAACAAGGAGCTCTACTTGAGTGCTGGCACATCGATCCTATCTCAACTTTTGAATGTGTTAAAGTCAGACCTAAAAAATACTCTAGAGACATTACTACAACATGAATATTTTTTCATTAACAGGCTCTATCTCCACTGATGGATATTAGCCTCTCCCAATGGGCCCCACTGAGTCCGATCTTCAGCGTTTCCCATTCAGCAAATACCAACTTGTTCGAATCGTCACTACTTCGCACTGAAGGACGCCCAACACAAAATTTCACGGGTATGCACTCTCTCTAGAACTCATCTGTCGCAGGAGTCATCAGTTTGCAGAAGAGCAGAAGTGACTAATGCACTGTCGTTTGAGCCTGTTTACCTATTCTCTGAGCTATGTTGTATTCGTTTCTTTGGTTCTCTGCCGAATCTACCTGTTATGTATTTAATTCCTCAGAGAAGTTCTGAGTATAGCTCGTTCCATGGCATTTGCTATTCACAAGAATTCACTTCATGTGCAATATACATACTTATTTTGCATGCAATATACGTACATTAACATAGCTATTGTTGTTTTAGTCACGCGTCTTGTCACCACTTTGGAGTCACCAGATGTGAGTCTAAGGTGCATAAAAATCGTTAAAGACCAGGATATAATGGACATACAAAATGAATCACGAAGCTCGACCGATACCGCGTAAACATATAAATAACATGATTTAAACACGTTATAATTATCTCTATACACATTTATAAGCACACACATCGCAACACTGCAACAGATTGTTGAATGTGCAGGAGTCGACGATTCCTTTACTTCAGCATAATGATGCAAAGACGATTTATATTTAATTGTACAATGCGTGCATTTTGTCTGTATAATGTACGTATAATATGATATTTACAATTCTGTAAAATAAAGACAATGTACGATATAAATGGTACCTATGACGAATAAAATATGAATAAATATAACTTATGTAGCGGGAGTCCTGCATCATGACATCGTTCTTGTTCAACATTTAAGAGAATATTAACTTATTAATATTTACTTATTTTATTCGTTTATTTATTTAGAAGGAAAACTTGCGACTAATTACAATAATGAAGTAAGAAAGCAACAAAAGAACCAATAAAAGTTTTCACAAATAGACTCAAACTCGACTCAAACGAATAACCATAAATGAGTAAAGCTCATATATATTTCTATTTATCCGTATTGCGATAAAGGCTCTAGATCACAGCAGTATATTTAAATACCCACATAGATGTTATGCTTAAATTTTGTTACATGAGTAGATATCTATTAAGCCTGAAATTACTTTATTTATTCCCACTGACGCTCTTAGCAAAGAAAAACTGATCAATAAACATCTCACAAAATACAGCTCTTCAATCGTTAAGTTAGAAAAGAGCAGCGAAAATTGTGAAAAAATCGTAACAACTTCCATGTTCCGCCTTATTTACTCAATATGGAAGCAATCTATCAGGTTTACGCTCCAGAAAGATTACATTTACCTCTGATTTGGAGGATGTGCCAATTTGCCGATAAGCACGCTTCTTTGGTAAACTGTCGAGCCTACGTCACACAAGGCCTTTTGAATTCCTTTTGCGTAATCGGGGATGGGTTTTAGGTTTAACAAATTTGTCGACGTATGCCGAAATTAGATGAGTTGAGATTTGTGGATTCCAAACTTCCTCTTGGTATGCTTAAAATCTGC
Organism: Zeuzera pyrina; assembly: GCA_907165235.1. Lineage (NCBI taxonomy): Eukaryota > Metazoa > Arthropoda > Insecta > Lepidoptera > Cossidae > Zeuzera > Zeuzera pyrina. Next base: position 20,882,296 of record OU015624.1, on the reverse strand, counting down.
CTTATTTTTTCGTTAATTCCGAATCTGAATTCATCTTTGAAGTATTTCGTTTGTGTCATTTATTTAAACCTATTCCCTGGATTCGAAATATAGGTTGGTTAAGAGCCCCATAAATTTTGATTCTCGAAATTATTTCTATGTTTTTCGTCCAGTGTATGTAGTTATGGTCGATGGCTCACTACAGTCCCTGAATTCCTGAAATAATTACTCGGAAAATATAATTATATATTCATTTCATACACAAAATTGTATTTATCACAAAGCTAATACCTATCCCATCAATATATTAAATTAACTTTTAACATTTCGATATTTTTCCTTACATTAGTCGATGTCCAGAAAACAATAAGCAATTTTATGCACGATTACACCAACGCTACCTAAGTCGTCACATAACTATGTACCTCTACATTAAAAGGACCCCTAAACCGGTTCTTAGATAATATTCGTTTACACCATCGAATGGTCCTGTTCACTATTTAAACAATAAAACGACGTGAGACATTATTAACGCACTAATTATTGAATACGGCTATACTAGGTCTGCTAAAAACTAGGTCCGCGAACTCATCCCACTCACCCTGATGATGGTCCTCCAATAGGTCCGAAACTAGTCGATACCTATACCGATTATAACTGAGTATAGCCGTATTCAATATATATTATTATGATTGTTTTACTTCTAAATTTCTATATAACATAAATATTTCTCCATATTGTCAAAAATTAACACACGAAACTGTCACATAGTGTTATGGGTTTGAAAAGCGAGTTTCTAAAATTAGGGGATCTTTAGGGTATCTCTACATAGGGGCTCTTAAAGTTCCGTGAAACGCAAAGTCATCATTAGCGGTCCCCTATCCTTTTTTAGGGATTCGCTAAATATTAGAAGACTTTGGTGAAATCGGGCATTAGTTGTCTAAAGGACAATTTTACTATTTTTAGGAGGTTTCTTATCATAAATTCCTATTTTTAAAAGTGTATTTCTCACCACACATTTACAAATAGGTAAATTATTATTTTCATTTATTAAGGCGATAAATAAAAAAAAATTATCAACTTAGTCGACAAGTACGTACAATAGTTGATCAACCGATTAGCAACCATTATTTATGGACAAGTTATTCCTATCTTACTAATCTTCCGTGCTTGTCTAGAGATAAAGAAAAACAGAAATTGCCAGCTACTTGTTTTCCCGTACAGGTCGTAAAAGTAGGCCAAGGGATAATGTTTATTATAAGGACTTTGTAGAGGCGGCGAGCTAACAACTTGACACTATCTAGTTACGCTTTATCATCTCAAATCCAAATATTTATTGCTGAAAATACCGTTCTATCAGCTCGTCTATCCATCTTGTTATGTGTGAAGATATTTATATACTCAACTTCATCATGCATGCTACTAAACCATCGACATTATTTTTTAATGTACTGTGAGTGTGAAACTTAGGTGTAACTGTGTTTACAAAGATCTCGCAGTAATCTCGAGTTTAATTCATTCAATCCCATTCGATGGAAAATTTCTGTGAAAAGAATTGGAGAGCGGGTATAAAGAGACAAGCTTAATCGACCCGAACGACCTTACAAAGGTTCCTACAGGTCTGATCTCGTTTTGTAGAAATTTGATTTGTAAATAAACCCTCTTCAGGGACGACGAGCACGTCTAATTTTCTGAAATACGTTTATTCAATTTGTAGTATCGCATCTTTTATTCGAGAGACATAAACTGAACGGCCTTTACCTGATGCGAAGGAGCTAAATGAGATATGTGTGAAAATACACATTGTAGATACGTATATACATAGTGTATGTATACATGTGTACATGAGGGTAGTCAGAGAGTATAGAGCTCAGAACATGAAGACAGAAGAACAAGAAGAAAATAGAAGGAGCCATAATGAGTTCAAATGTGTCTCTTTCTATTTAATTGAGTGTGACCATGAGTAAAACAGTTAGCTATAGTAAGTATGGCACCGTCAATGTAATTCGTGTTAGTTCATGATCGACTTTACACACAAACTAAAATAATTATTTGCAAATTACTCGTAAATCTTATGTTAAATCTACTAGTATTTATGACAATAAAAATATGTCATGTTCAGCTGTATATTATTGTGACCCTTCCCTAGGCACGCACATTGGTAAAAGTCTAATGTTAGCTTCACTACATTCTAATCACATCAATTAGTCATCTGTGACAATTTTGTGAGATTTTGATAGCAAAAGACAGGTCACGTAGGTACGTATTAATTAGGCTTTATAAAATAATCTGGCGTTAATCTTTGTGTAGCAGTTATCAAGTAGCAACAAGCCATCGTGTACAGTTTATTCAAATGGAGGTAGTCAGAAATAATTTAATTATACCCTCCGCCATGCGCCGTTAAATAGAAATAGCCTAGCGCAATCAGTGTTAGTATATCTTTAGCTGTATCCGCGAACCGACGTTGTTAAAATATAGCCAAAATTAGTGTTCAGTGAGTTAATCAATATGCAATGAATTATTCAGTGAGTTTTATACGTAGTGTTTTAATGAGTGATTAGTGAGTTTTATAGTGCGTTAAATATACGTATTGATTAGTGTGCTAAAAACTAGATCAATAAAAACGGACGCGCTCTCAGCGTAAAAGCTCCGCCCATTTTGGTTCTTGGTCTGAGGTATAGGCCGTTGATTATTAATTTATTACTGGTGGTAAGATATTAAAATGCTATTTGGCTGCGTCTGCATATTAAAAATCAGTCAAATTGGTCAAATCAAACTTTGAAATTAACGTATAGGTTAGAAGAGATATCCAAGCGGTACAAAAAGAGTGAATCTAGAAAAAGTTGAAAACCGCTTGAATGGGACTCCATATGTAAGTATGTTTGTAAAAGATTCTTGCTGGTTTCTGAAAAAAAAACTGTGCTATACGGAAAGTCATTTTAATTTTCCTGTAATTTAAACTGAGGGGAGAGGCCAAAAAAATTTTGTTAGAGATTTGTAGAGATTATGCGGTGTAAAGGTAATGAAAATATATAATTTTATGATGTATAAATGAATCCCTTTTCTCAGATACTTAATCTAGTAACCTCACTTTGAAATTTGACCCTGACTCTCATTTTTGCACTTGTAGTTGTCTGATTCTCAAGAAGCACTGGCTCGACAACACACGATATACGCGCAGGCGCACGTCAGCTCTCGCCTGTAGCTCTGACCGTAATAACGTGCGCCCCGCTACACCGTGAGCACGAGATAGTGTATATAACTATTACTACAGTTACATATAAATAAGACGAACACTACATCCCTTTCTTATTTAAACTTTTTTAATTAAGAAAAACATACTTTATTACGCATTCATTCATAATTAATTATTATTGCTCTAAGTTATGTTTTACTTCTTCGTCTTCCTAAATCGCTTTCCATTCACCTTCCGTTCTTTTCAAATGTAATATATTCTCTCTTAATATCTGTCCGGTGTCTTGATTTCTGACGGAGACATTTCCATCTTTCATTCTCTCCACCATGTGTGGCGTTGGATTATAATTTGTTGTACAAAAATAGTTTCTTTTTCATATTTAGGTCTCCTTCATTTAAATCTGGTATAAAATAAAATTTAAGTGCCCTCTTTTGTAAAATAGAGATTCATATGCGCCGCTGATCCGCACAGTAGTAGGTCATAAGATATAAGGCTATGGAAATATGCAAAGTATATCAGCCTAGCCGTGGGCACATCTGTCAACCGTCCAATGCGACTAATAGCATATATTGCCGAACTGAGCTTATTCCAAAACCCCGATATGGTCCTCCCACTGTAACTTACTATCTATTGTTAAACCAAGAAAAGTAGTTGATTTCAATAATTCTAATTGCTTCCCACCCAGTTCTAATTTATTATGGATTCTGAGTACATTGGAGAGGGGAAAACTTGACACAATTGATTTTTTGTGCATTCAGTAGTAAATTATTAGCATCGAACCACCTCGAGACATCTGCCAAGGTCCTATTATGTCCGATAATATCTATGAATTTTCTCTTAACTTTAAACAATAGTGATGTGTCATCAGCAAATAATATTACATCACATAGGTTTTTAAGCATAAAAGGGAGATCATTTATATAAACCAAAACAGGAAAGGTCCTAAGATTGGTTCTTGGGTGGGGCCAGTATGGAACTGTATGAAACAATATTATATTGCACTCGTTACAAAATCTTTTGAATTCTTCACTTACGAACTGTCGTCCATTATCTACCGTGATAGATGAAGGATAGCCTAATCGACTAAATATTTCGATTTTGGGGCGACCTGGAACCGAAAGGACAACAACCTATAAGTAGGTATGTATGGTTTACCATGGATAGGAATGCATACTGCATCTGTTTAAACTTCACCCCATTTGCACACAACCTACATCTTACGTATAGTTTCCATTTATATGAGGCCCATACTGCCTTCAATACAATCACGTACGGTTTTCATTTCTTTGAAGGCCCGCACTGCCTAAACACATTTACGTATGGTTTTCATTTATATGAAGGCCCATACTGCCTGCAACACAAATACGTACAGTTTTCATTTGTTTGAAGGCCCACACTGCCTAAACACATTTACGTATGGTTTTCATTTATATGAGGGCCCATACTGCCTGCAACACAAATACGTACGGTTTTCATTTGTTTGAAGGCCCGCACTGCCTAAACACATTTACGTATGGTTTTCATTTATATGAGGGCCCATACTGCCTGCAACACAAATACGTACGGTTTTCATTTACTTGTAGGGCCCGTACTGCCTACTTACAATTACGCACGGTTTTCATTTATGTGAGGGCCCGTACTGCCTACAATACTCTTTATTGGTTACAGTGTAATTATGTTTCTCCAAGAATAATTATACCATATTATTACTAATAGTGTAATTATCGTCAAAATAAAACTTCATTTTTTCATTTCATTATCCTATTGTTATTTTAACCAATACATAATACACTTGTTATAATAATAACACATTAAAATTAAATCACGATTCCATAGTCCACCCTGTATTTTATTTCTAATACCCAATTAATTCCAATAATTAATTTTCATTAATATTTTATTTACCCTATCTGACAAACTATATAAATTGTAAGTAAACGGTTTTTATTTATTTAATTATTTCTTTTTTATTTATTTATTTGGATTGAAATACATTTAATTGTATTCAGTTACTAAGCTACTTTTCCACCTACAAGTACGATATGCATACCTAGAAATACTGCATGTGAATTTGACATAATTAACTTTTTAATACAGAATATCTATTTTAACTGAAAAAGTAAATTATGTACGGTTATTGCCAACATAACAATTTGAAATCGTTTACTCGTATTTTCTGACAGTAACATTTGTTTATCTCTGGGATAAGAGTGTGGATAACTGGACTCGGACCGAATTTCGATCCCTAAAGCGTATCAATTTGTGAGACATTTTTTGCTTAGTACCAACATCTATTCCTCTATTCCGTAATGTAAACAAAGTAATTACCAGACCCTTAATATTTAACTTGATATTGTAATTAATCTGTACTGTATCTGTAATACTATATTTGTAATTACTCATGGAATAGATTTACAAGCTAGAAATTAAAAGTTCCAATATGAGTGGTGATTGCCGTCATCGCCTGCGACTCCTCTGCGACCATACACTGCTGGAAGGCGTTAGACAAGTCAAGTTTTGTATATTGCTCCCAACACTGAAAAGAGCTCCTCGATACGCGGCAAAGGATAGTGGAAATCCTTTAAGAGGGGATTCAGCGTTACTTCATAGTCACCGCAAATGCGAAGCCCACCATTAGATATAATTACCGGTACAATGGGAGTACCAAGTCCGACCTCTTCACCTTATAAATGACTCCCTCTCATTGAAGTCGGTCGAGTTCTTTTTCTACCCGATCTCGCAACGCTAATGGCAATGGTCTCGCCTTTATTAAAATGGGAGTGTTATTTTTTTAATACAATTTTATGAATGACTTGAACATGCCTAAGCCTTCTGCAAAAATCTCAGGAAATTCCTGTTTTAAAGTGTCTGTAGTGCATTCACTGTTTGTTATATTATGACAGTTAATTATATCGACTTTTAATTGTTTAATCCAGGTACGACCCATAAGTGAAGGCCCTCCTTTTTCTATGACGTACAATTTAAGTGGAGCGGAAATATTTTCGTATCTAATATCTACTACTACATAACCACGTGTCTGTATAACATCTCCTGTATGTGATTTTAACATTAAAGATTTACATTTCATAAGCAAATTAAAAAATGTTGGTTGTAAATTTTTTTGATATAGCTGAAATTTTGCTCCCGGTTTCAATTTCAAATTTAAATGGTACATTATTCACCTTTATGTTGACATAATAAGGCCCATCACCGTCACCAGTAATTAAATTATAAAAGTTATATTCATCTTCGGACTCACTCTCGGATTCGCTCATTAAGTTAGGATTTCTTGCTGTTTTCTTCACATAATTACTCGATTCACGTTTATTTTGTCGACACTTTACTTTTAAATGGCCCTTTAATTAATAAAATATTAATTTTATTTGTTGACAGGTGCTTAACCAGTTGACTGAAAACTTAAATATATAAGGATATGACATAGAGATTTCTAAGAAAATATGACCAACGATCACACTTTTACGATTAATTATATCTACTATTCTCATCCCTTTACATATATATAAGACACGATCACTGTATCATCGCAGCATATTTCCAGTTAAATAACATGAAATACATTCCTAATAACTGCTAATTCAGTTTACTTTGTTAAACAACTTTAACTAACCCCTTTCATATTTTATATCAATCACTAACTTATACCCAATTATAATATGTCGGAAGACTCACCTCACTATTTCAATAGTGATTTTTCTTTATAGATAAATCACTGTTCGATTTTAGCACTTTTTACAACCTTTCTAGTTTGTAACTTTGAATTTTTTATGTCTGAAGTTTAGAAACAAAGTGCGTAACGTTTAACGTTCAGTTGACACAACAAGTACGTAATTCCATGATAGTGAGTGCTCGTAGTTTCCGGTTGAATTCATTAAAGCTTATTAGTCAGATTGACTATATTACTTATTTATATTAGTATTAATAAATAATTTTGGATTATGCTTCAACTATAAATACTCAATGAATAATTATGACTAGATATCATTGTCTATTTTTTTTTTATTAAATTTTTTGCTAGTAATAGAGGTAATTTAAATTTGGCAAAATAAAGTCACTCCTTTAAGGAGTTTACTACTGTATTGTTGTACTTACTATTGTATGTTGGTACTACGGATCTCAAATTGGTTCATACATATTTATAAGTTTCAATTTGGCTTCCACGTGCAATTCAAATTTCTAAATATGTAGTATGTATCAATCAATTTACCTATAATAATTTTATAACGTTTTTAAGATAACTCGGCTATTCCAGCACTTCCACCAAATTTTTGTCAGGGAGTTTGTCCTTTTATGTTTATGCATATAGATATGTATGTGTGACCACTGTTCTATTGGTGCCTAGTTCTAGTTATCCCAAACTCCCGACAAACTCCGAACAATGGTCGTAGTACATTTATCTGCTTCGCTGTTGTAGTTTCTAGGTTAAATGTGCTAAAGGATATAAAATCTCTGATTTCCCAATCCAATGAGGGCACCCTTGCACCACAACTTCCAATTTAATGGGGGCACTCTTGCACCAAACACTTACAATTTAAAGGTGGTACCTTTGTACCATATTTTTACAATTTTATGGGGGTACCCTAGTACCAAACATTTTCAATTTAATGGAGGTCCCTTCGTACCACATATTTCCAATTTAATGGGGGCACCTTTGTACCACATATCTCCAATTTAATGGAGGCGCTATTGTATCAAACATTACCAATTTAATGGAGGTACCTTTGTACCACATATCTCCAATTTAATGAGGGCGCCCTTGCGTCAAACATTTCCTATTTAATGGAGATACCTTTGTACCACATATTTCCAATTTAATGGAGGTACCTTTGTAACAAATATTTCCAATATAATAAGGGTACCTTTGTACCATACAATGTCGGTCTGCACTCAAAATAAATGATTAACCATACAGGACGGTAAATGTGACGCTCACCGTTACATTACCGATACCTTTATTTGCTTACTTAGTGTAACTGTAGCCGGGCTACGTACGGATCTCATTCTACCTACATATTTTCTACTATTGTAAATAGTTTAAATCTTACGTTAATCTATTTATTACAACGTATATACTTATATATCTAATACCCATGGTATTATTTATTGTTTTTTTTTTTACAATACTTTAAAAAGTAAGGCTTTGATGCTTTGAATGGTAATATTATAATTTTTTAAATTCTTTAAAGGTATTCCAATTTTAGTGTGTGACACATTTCCTTCCTGTTTTTTTTTTAATGTATCTGATATATCTGACCTTTATCCTCGTCGCCATTTGTAGTGTTGTCTGATTCTCAAGAAGCACTGGCTCGACAACACACGATATTTGCGCAGGCGCAAGTCAGCTCTCGCCTGTAGCTCTGGCCGTAATAACGTGCGCCCCGCTACACTGTGAGCACGAAATAGTGTATATAACTATTACTATAGTTACATATAAATAAGACAAACACTACAGCACTCTTTTTTTTATTAATTACAAATACATTTACAATAGCATTTATTGACATAAATCAGTACATACATATCTCAACGTTAATACGTACAAACTTTTACATTATTGTAAGCGGCGTAAGTATGCGACTGTCTCTAAGAGTTTCATATTATCGACCCTTTGCAGTCGAAACTTTTGATCCCTGAGGCTCCTAAGGTCATCGACTGGTTTCTGATATTTGAAAGAGATTGGTCGATGCTTCGGGATACCGTCGAGCTAGCAGCTTCTTCCTACAACTAATCAGTTTGGCTATTCAAAGAGGTAATGCTGCCTATCTGATGGGCACCCTTAGCCACGACACCTGTTTATTGTTTAAGATAATGTTTAGTTTTAAGTTTGTAAATATTAACGTTAAGATATGTATGTACTGATTTATGTGAATAAATACTATGTAAATAAAAAAGAAAACAACGGTATTTTTTAAATTGTATAGTTTGCAATAAAGGTGGCCAAGCATTATTTAAAACTATTCCTTTCTAGACGATATAGTATTAGTAGTTGCTGAAATAAGCGGCTTGGACAGACAAACAGGCAAAAGCGTTTCATTATTTTTAAATTTTGGTATGAAACTCTATAAATGTGTTTATTTAAGATAGACCCATGAATACTACTCGGAAATAATTTTCGAAATGTAGATATTTTAAAATATATGAATTATTGGGTTTTAAATTCCAGTAGCGGGAACAGAATAGGGTAAGCTCTGTCTCTATCACTAACGCCTGGTTTACACGTTATAAGTTGGTAAGTCGCTGAGCAACGAGTCAAATATATTTCCGCGTGTAAACAACTCAGTAAATAGCGAGTCAACGTTTAAAGCGGCAACTTACAACCTGTGACTTATCAAACTGTGTACACGCGGATATTTTGTTGATTCTACAACTTACCGACTTACCAGCTAATAACGTGTAAACCGGGCATTAGACAGTACGATACAAATTTGTGACGTCAAAGTTTGGTAACGTCATCTTCATCTAAATTTCAACTCTGACTTTGGAAGTTAGTTCGGAGGCCATCATAGAATGTTTTTTGACAGTATTGTGTGTATTAGATGAAAGTTATTTAAGAGTCCGCCTATCCAGACTTTGGTGTGTTTGGTGACCTCGATAACTAATTTAGATATTTGGACACACACAACTTCTATTTTCTTTCTTCTTCAAAACTTCAAATCTTTATCTTGTAACCCGTAAACGTGGAAACATGATGCGATAAAAAAACTCGATAAAAAAAAATTCCAGATAAAACTCTGTTTTGCACAAAGACTCGGTTGTATCTCCGAAATTTTTCCGAAGTTTTAGTCATTTTTACTAAAATGGATAGGTAATTACCTATTACCATTACCATAATATTTGAAATCTCTAAAGCCAGCTTTTTAATTAGAAATGTAGTATTTTTGCAAATCACAATTATGTGTGAATATGATAAAACTAGAACTCCTAAAATCAGCTTTATTGTTATAGCCGTAAGGCGCGGGGGTAATGAACGAATTCGGTTGCGCTGGGCTCCATAGGCGAATTTTTAAATTACAAATTTAAAAATGTATAACTCGTTACTTTGTTCCATTATTTAACCACTTAAAATTGCTAAAAAAAATCTCATTCATTGTCAGAAAAGTTCGAAAATATCATGAACTTCGAATATGTAATAAGCTATATAATAAGATACTATTTTTACGTACATATACTTACATAAAAATAGAATTCTATTACAAACGCTGTTTAATGTTGGTAACCACCATGATAGTATATAACACTAATAAACAAGTACGACTTGCCCTTGACCAATTTTTACCTAAAATGAACATGTCTGTCTATCCGTCTGTCAGTATTTCGAATCCGATCTATTCCATTACTTACTTCTGCTATTGCTAATCTCACATTTCGTACAGAGACGTAAATTAGGAACCCAAATGTAGAAATATAAAACAAAAAATTGAATCATGGGTATTCTAGATCCAACGTTAATTTAAAAACTTCTATTTTATCTTAAATGTTTTGTCTATGTTAATGGGTGTCAAATACGCTTTTAGCCATTGTTGCATGTCTGTCAACGAAACTGAGGACCTTGTCGTTACCAATAGATTAATTACGCATTTCATTTAAAAATGATGACAGTATGACTCTCATAATTATTGATAATAACATTAACACCAATTAGTGGCCCCAAACTAAGCACTATGGGTACTCTACAACTAACTGGGGTAACATCCAATGACACCCAGACTACGAGACAAGTTTGAAAAGTTCGTTATACCCACTCGAGTTTTAAAAACTTTTACGAAAAAAATTGAATCGACTACCAAACTAATACACTTTCTCGTTATTGCAGATGTATTTATCACCGAGTTTAATAATTATCAAATTTAACTATACAGGTATTTGTATATATACTAGAGATGTACCGGATTGTTCGCAATGTATATCCGCGGATATGAATACAGATACCAATTATTAGTGTCTAGATCTGCTAATACGGATCTCAACCTTCGTACTTCGTTTGTTCGTTCGTATACAATTAAACGAATCCTATTTTCTGAACACATAGTGAGATAACTTACTATTATAATGTTTGTCATAATTATTTATTTGACTTTTGCAATAAAAAGTACCAAAACTGTAATTTTAAGAAATAAAAAATAATTTGAAGTTATTATATTTCATTGCTATTTATTTTAAAAATTCCGTTGAATGAAATTCATTAGTATAAAAGATCCGTTCAAAATCCGCTACAAAGTAACGTATACGAATACGAACACAGTTCTTTTTTTACTCTCGGATATTCGCGGACACGGATACGGATACTAATATCCGACACATCACTAATACATACATACATACATATCTTCACGCTGTATCCCCAACGGGGTTGTCAGAGAGGACCGAATGCCAAGCTTTGCGGTCCTTACATACGTTACATACATACAGGTATTTGTATTTTTTATTTATTTATTCATACATTTATTTCATACTTTTCAGTGTTTCGTTGTAGTCGGTATAATTTTTTCTTAAAAATATTTCTTTTAAATTAAAAAAAAAATTCTCCCTTTTGAGTGACCTTGACCTAAATAAATATCTAGGCTGGGTTTAAAACTAACTTCTTTTGTCACAATGGAACTTAATGATATACAAAAGAATCATCAATATTAACAAAGCTTGTAATCATTTAGGATTATTTGGTATATCTTCGAAATTCAGGCTCTAATTCTAATGAAACTTAAAGGGTACCACTACCTGAGAAGTATACCCTTTCAAACAAAAAATAAATTTCCAAATCGGTCTACAATTGACGATGTTATCGGTGAACACACATTAAAAAAAATACATACAGACGAACATAGAACCTCCTCATTTTTTTGAAGTCGTTTAAAAAACTTCAACATAATATATATTTTTTACACTTATCTACAACATATAAGTACATATTACATATTATGAAGGTTACATTTTGCAGCTTAAATGGCAGCTTGTCTATTTTATATTCATAGAACAGGAAGGTTTTGTAAGCCCCTTGTGAATTGCGACTGCCCGTGTGTTACATAATAGGTAGGTATGTTTTATGTGTGTGCTTATGATTGCTAATCCGCTGTAACAAGAGCGATACTGAGTGCATAAACGATGTTAATTGGAGAAATAACTTTATATCACTTTTATACAGGATGTGGAGGAGTAATACATATAAAAATATCAGACATTGAGTAAAAAAATATAACTTTGAAAAAGTGTGCACCCTAATACGAGTATTATTCCTTATTTATTTTACTCTGAAGTATATAATGCTGTCTGATTTATATTTTTTAATAATTGCTATAACGTCAAATCTTGCATTAATTTATATAATATGGGACCTCGGGAAGTCACCCAATTAACAGAAAATAAATTTAAACTGGATACTGTTCGAACACTGATCAAAAATTCGTACTACAATGTAACGATTTCATCGAAGAGAGAAATATAACTAATATTGTAATTAATTAATTGTAAAATGATGATATCGAACCGACTTTATTGTTATTCTTCTCAGTACAGGTTCTTTCTGATTGGTGGTAGAATTGACATTCAAAAATAATAAATACATATTATATAATGTATAATAATTAAATTAATCAAAAATTGTTTGACTTTGATAGTAGTTGATATACTTCGGTCACAAATAAAAGATACACAATCAACACTCCAAACACTTCCGATCCAAAAATGCACTCAAATGCTAATTTGAAAAAAATAACTAAAACAATGCGTCTAGAATGCTAATAAAAACAGCCGGAGATTCTTATTTTTGCCAAAGAATTAAGAATTCATTATTTCGTAATAACATTAACGTCTTATGACTCTTTTTTATTAAATTCGTGATTATATTTTCCAAATGACATGATCTTAGCACCATTATGTATAAAATCATGAATAAGAAGTTTAAAACCATACTACCGCATTCATGTCTAATTTACTCGGGTTATACTTTTATTTCTGTTCTGTTTAATAGAGTCGAACTTTTAACCTACAAGTACTTGATTTTTTTTTTATGTTTTTGGTACCAAAAATTGAAGATTGTAAAAAAAGATTTACTGTACTTAATTATGAACTTATGAACACTGTAAATTGGCCATAGTAACATTTTTCTCACATTTAAAAAAATATGACTCCCCCACTGACCATACTTTCATAGAAGCCAAAAAGCACGGCTTGCCTTACTGAAATGCTCATGAAGTTTAAACGATAAATAAATTTCAACTTTAAAGCTTAGCTTATCAAGTTTAAAAAATTCCCAAGAATTATTCGTCAAACGCAAATAACGGAAAAAAACTTAACTCCAAGTCGCGATTCAATCAGTAGCAACAACCAGCCAACAGAAACTAACAACCTCGCAAGTCATAATCAGAGTAATCAATAGTCTCTCTCTCACATGCTGGCTTGCAGCCAAGCTTTGTGAGCAAGTCTAAAATTCCGGATTTCGTACTGCACTTTACACGGATTCATAGTAAAATGCATACAATATGTAAGAATTAACGTGAATAGCGTCCAAATCGATTCAACTTTATTCTTCATTATTTATTTGTTTGTGCGTTTTCAATATAATATTTGTGTATTTATTTAAATCTTCAGTAAAGGATTTTTATAAATATTAAACGTACACGCTACGGTTGTCCCTCTTTTATCTGTGTCTTTCACACATTACAACATTAGATAATTAATAAATTAAAACCAAAGTTTTTTTAATAAGGAATTCAGATCCTTTAATTGTTATTCATCAAAGTTATGATTTCTAGACAATGATGATATATTCAATAACAACTCGCTTACCCATTTCGAAATAAAATAAATATCAATAATTGCATAATAATGCAACTCCCAAATTTTCTGTATTCGTAGGTTGCGTCTCAATACGTCCCAATAATCTACATATGTTTTATCCTTATCACGTTCGCGTAACAAATCAAAATGACGTAAATAACGATTGGAATGTATTACGTGAATTATACTTTAAGCACGAAGCATAAGACTGAATTTTAAATATTTCATTTTTAACAAACTTCTGTTCTATGTCATCCATGAATCTTTTACAAGGTTTTACAACATTATACTTTGACGGTATGGCATACTTTAGATTAACACAATATTACCGATAGTACTATACGATATTAGTAATATATTATATTATGTCAATTCGAACAACAATTTCTCTACATTTTATAGAACATTGTGAATCTAGTTCTTTATTTGTGATCGAAGATAATGGATTATTATAAACTCAAAATAACTTCGTTTTGATATTTACCATTTCTTCATTCTGATATCAATTGTGTTCGTCTGTATAATAATTATAATAAGCCCTTTTACTTGGAGCGTGTAAATTCTAGTATATTTTACTTTCACTCCCAGAACACAATGGAAGTATGTAATTAGTTTTACGTAACTTTTACATAACAAAGCGAAAAATATTAATAATCCCTTTGGTTTAACATCCTGTATGTTTTTGAAATCTAATCTTAGAATACGGGTAATTGCGTTCGCGTAGAGTAAATTTCTTCTTCATTTGTGTACTTTCTCCAGCTGCCTCCAGATTTTCTTTCACGTTTGACTATAATGATTATTAAAAGCATAAACATTGCGCTATTTATCACAATAGTTACGGCCTTTGTTGACGGTAAGTTTTAATTACGAGTCAATGAAGTATATAATTATGTTGTCGTCTAATCGTAGAATTAGGCAGATCATGGTGTACTTGGGTATTTCCTAAAATACCACTGTAACATAAAATAACCTATCATCAAACCGTTATATTGAGATGTGCGCAATGAAAAGCTGGACAGATCGATGATAACAGCGTTGTGTTTGTCGATATTCCAAGCTAACATTTTTTTATGTCTCTAGCGTTGTTTTAGCGTGCAAAATAGCTGCAATGAAGTGTTTTTTTATGAATCTGTGAGCGAGAGTTACAAGTGTTTTATGCAAATGCACATAATTTTTATTAAGTTAATGGTATGTACTTTGGACAGTCCACAGAATCGTTGTGCTGAACTATATCTGCACGAATCGTCAAAAGGTTTGCGTTGAGCGATATGGCGGGTATTACTTAGTTATTTCATGAATTTATGTTTTACGAAATGTCCATGCTCATCGTGACGATCATACGACAACATATGCAAATATAATTCGTATAGCAGTGGCGTAGCTATCGTAGGACGAAATATGCAGGACTGCAGTCAACTGTTACGTATTATTTTCCTTGTACAAGTTAACTAAGTATGTATTCATATAGTATAGTTACACTTAACAGGCTATCAGCCAAAAGTATACAGAGGTACAGACTGCGCAGCATAGCACATAGCAGGATGGCTCAGGTTTTGGTATATCAAATTAGCCTACACAACCACACAGTTATGCATGACGCGGGCATGTATTACAAACAATATGCACTGTGAAAACCTCCTCCTACGGGAAATCATACATTGAATCGTGAATTGAAAAATATTGTTTCTGAAATATATTTACTTCTGTTGAAATCTTTGGACAACAAAGCAAATATAAACTCACCGACGTGGCTAGTTAAGCATTACACATAAAAGATTTTAATGGTAACAGCGTTAACAATAGGTACATTATGATATTAGAGAGTACAAAATGGAAGAGTAATATTATATTTACAGTAGGAACTGTAAATGTAATATTATTATTCTAGGACAGGACAATAGTCATTCAAATGTCTCGAGATAGCCCGGTTGTCTGTCTGCACAAAACGATGTTTTTTCATTCTTCTTTTGCGCAATTGCGAACAAGTTGGTTGTAATTAAAATTCAAAAACTCCGACGCGAAAAGTTGCTTAAACCGACTTCCACCAAACATAGCTGAATGAACATAGCATTCTTCTTGGAAGTCCATTCATCTAATCAAGGACTACAATGCCACATGCAAACAAACAAAGAGACGATAACATCGAATTTATAGCTGAAAAATTTAGGTATCAACAGTACCAATAACGCAGGTGTGCTATTGCTAACGAGTTCAAACTTAAACTTCAAACTTATCAATATTTATAGAAAACTAACTGTGCGTTACACAGTGCTCCTTATATAACCGTGCAGTGTTGTTCATGCGGAATCCAAATTTAATTTGCTAGTAGTTCCCGAATAAAGACAATTTCTATCTGCTACAAATTTGTTCATCTATTAGCACGATCTTTTAATTAACCGACTACAAAAAAGAGGAGTTTCTCAATTTGGTTACATTTTTTTGTTTGTTGTCTCATTACTCCATCACTTGTGAATCGATTTGGAAACTTCCAGATTGGTTCCACTTAAATTTCACTGGCATTGGAGCTTGAATTTCGAAGATACACTAAATAACACCAAATAATGCGAAGTGCTTCTAAGCTTTGTTTATTAATATTGATGATTCTCTTATATGACGTTGCGCTCCAGAATTAGAAAAGAAGTTAATTGTAGATCTGTCCTGGATATTTATTTAGGCCAAGATCAGTCAAAACGAAGAAAAAAAAATTGAATAAAAAACAATACTCCTAAAAAGTGCGAAATAACTATCCTTTACTAACCAAAACTTAAGTACAAAAATAACTTTATAAATACAATACTATATAATGAAATGACAGTTATTGAAGTCGGTGTCCGACTTCAATAACTGTCATATTCATTCAATGTGCACGAACTGAGAGCGCACTCTAATTTTGATTAGTAAATGATAGTTATTTCGTATGTTTCAATGATATTTTATAAGTCGGTTTGTTTTTTTTATTATTTTTTTTTAATTGCAAGTTTAAATATGAAAGCACAGACAAGAAGCTACATATACACACATATATTTCATAAAACACGAGTAAGAATTTGTTGACATGTCTACCTACTTTTAGTAATTGACCTATTAGAAAATTGTCCATTCCACTTTGATTTGATTTAACTACATAATTTATTCACTTAATATTGGTATCGAAACCATTAGATAAATTAGTTTTGATAAAATTAAACCCTTGGTACAATAGTGTAGTAGTGGACAATAAACGTTTAAAATATCTTTATATATGACAATATTTATTAAATGACAACTGAGAAATCTTTTTTGTGAACAATGAATACCTACTTAATTATCGAAATACATTCGCATAGGACTTTATTATTGAAAAAGAATCTGTAGAAAAAGTTTGTATTCTCTCGTTACTTAAACTATGACCGCTAAAATATTTTTTATTTTAGAATCACATTCAAACCGAAATCGTGGAGCACCACTACCAGGCACACTTAGTTCAGTGGGAGGAGGTCCAGAAGAGTCCCCACCAGTTTACAGACCTGGATCACAAGCGTAAGTCTTATAGTTTATGTCTTACAACTAAGGATGGTAAGTAAAATATATAATAAACGAGTATAGTTGGTATTGAATTAAATTTAGACTGAGTTATTTAGTTTGTAAAGACATGAATATTTACATTGACATATTGACTTCCTTTAAGTCCTTACTCATATTTAAATTAAAATAAATTTATTCAAGTAAACCCAATTTCAAGGTGTTTTCGAATCTACTTTAGTTCGGTTCAAATAGAAAAGCTGGATATTAAAAAGAACCGACAAGAAACTCAGTCAGGTATCATTTTTTTAATTTCATTTTACAAAAAGTTTATTAAAATATAATATTCATTAAGCCAGTAAAAGTATGTGCAGAGAAAATCATTTCCAAACTATTGTTTTATCTTCAATGAAATCGTTTATTTTATAGTATGATTGTCTAATCACAATGAACGTTTAATAACCAATTATATTTATTCTCTGTTAATTGAGTAACTTCCTGAGGAACTTTGTTATAAAAACGAATGTAGTTACCCAAAAATGAAACATTTGACTTATGTAATTGAAATTTTGGATTAACCAATTTATCACGACCTCGGGTTGCCATACCATTAATGTAGAATTTCTTTTTAAATATATCTTTATTTTTTCTCGTACACATAATAATTTCAAAGTTGTATAAGGACGGCAAAGTGAGGACATCAATGTCTTTTAAACGATCTTTAAGTGATTCTCGTGCATTCATACTGTAGATGGCATGTATTGCTCTTTTTTGTAAAATAAAAATCGAGTTAATATGCGCCGCTGATCCCCACAGCAGACAGCCGTAGGACATTAGGCTACGAAAATATGCAAAGTACACCAACCTAGCCGTATTCGCATCTTTCAATTGTTTAATGCGTCTAATGGCATATATCCTGGAACCGAGCTTACTAGCCAATGTCCCGGATATGGTCCGCCCACTGTAATTTACTATCTACTGTTAAACCAAGGAAACTATCTGACTTCACTAATTCTAATTGTTTCCCACCCAGTTCTATTTTATCATGGATTCTGGATACATTAGAAAGGGAAATTTAATACATTTGTTTTTTTATGCCTTCAGTAGTAAATTATTAACAGCGAACCATCACGAGACGTCTGTTAAGATCCCGTTCACCCAGGTAATATCTAGATTCTTTCTGTCCACTTTAAAAGACAATGAAGTTTCATCAGCAAATATTACTATTTCGCATAAGTCTCCCAGCATAAATGGGAGATCATTAATGTAGACTAGAAACAGGAAAGGTCTCAAAATTGATACTTGGGGAACGCCCATTTTTAACTTCGAACCAACAGACAAAACCCCATTCACACTCAATTTTTGCTCCCGGCCAGACAAATACGAGATCACGAGATCAAGAGCACTACCACGAATTCCATAGTATTCTAATTAAAGTTTCGTGACTAACACAACCAAAAGCATTAGAAAGATCACAAAAAACACCAATGGCGTTCTAGAATCCCTCCCTAGCCTGAAGTACAGTCTTGATCAAACTTGCTCCCGAATGAGTTGACCGCCCTCTCGTGAACCCGTGCTGTTGACCGTGAAACACCCCGTGAATATTAAAATGTGCCAGCATTTGATTGAGTATTATTTTTTCGAATGTTTTACTCGAGTTGATAACATTGACACACCGGGCAATAATTTGTTGGATTTAACATAAATTTTAATTAAATAATGCAATAATTTTACTGTGTTCCATTAAATTGGGAAATACCTCTTGGTTGACACATCTATTAAATATCTACCAAAATTGGCGATAATATAGGTACACCAGTCATTACATGAACTGAGAGTTCCCATAACTCTTCACTTTTCTTTTTATTAATTGCTTGAAAATTTTTTCTCTCTCAAGTGAAGATATGTACCTAAATTTAAAATTAAGGAACTATTTTCCAACATTTTTGGTCAAAAACGTCTCTGCTGTTTTCTAAGACAATCCTAAACCATCAGTAATTTCTACGGGTACATTTGAAAAATAATTTTTAAAACCATTAGTATTTAATTGAGTCAATGACTTGTTTCTTTTACAATACCGGGAAGAGGAAAATATAGAATGTACCTTATCTTCCTGCGTAGACAGTAAAATGATCGGTGAAGATTAGGACTCATTAAAAACAACTCGTCCCTAACAAACTCGCATCTAGGATCACTTCCCTTCTAGTATATTTGGTTCAGAGAATTCAATTTGAAGACCAAGTGAGCTCGAATGCGAAGTGAGGTGAATTGTCAAGCGAATCTCGCTTGAGCGATCCGAGTTTATATAGAATTGCTTGACAAATCGTTTTTATTTTTTATATTTATGCTGTAGAATGTTTCCAGGTATGTGGTATCGCAGTTCGTGAAACCTAAACCACCACATCAATACTGGGAAGAAGAGACTTCTCTTACTTTAATTCCTGAGAACAAGAATTGCTTATTGTGCGAGTCGCAGGATTCAGGTGCATGCCGTGCGATGCCATCTTGTGTCTATTGTGAACCGACCGTGACTGCACTTTGTGAACGAAGTACACCCTGCCTGCGTTGTACTGGTACGTAAACAAGAATAATAAACTACAGGTTCACGTACTCATGTATTTATTTCAGAAGCAACAAGTTAAGAGCAAGAGGTTAGTAGTTTTTCCCTGCAGCAAATTAGCCTGTCAATGCAAGTAAGGAATCTTACCACTGATTTGTGACGCTGACGATTTCTCCCACGGTGACTTTGAGAGATGCTACTAAGTAAGAACATTTGAGTATTGTAAATTATATATAATTTAAATGTACTTTTTAGTAATTAAGATCATTTGTCAGAATCTGATCTTATCTTTGGATAACCGTATGGTCCAGATTATTACTTAAAAAGTCTGGACTGATTTTCATCAATACCAGCTACAAAAAGATTTTCAAATATTGCATCTTTGAAGAAAAAAAAGTGAATACAAATCTGTTCATCCATTTGAGAACTACGACAAAGAGCTCAAATTTATAATGCACCTCTTTTCTCTCCAAGGTTTAAAAACTTACTTGACTGTTGCAATTAAAGCTTAAGTTATTAATTAATTTATTTAAGGGGCTTAAGGAAGGGGGGGATTTATTTTCCCCCCTTTAAGGGGGGAATTTATCACTGTGTTATAGTATGTTTAAAGCTAGGCAGCTTTAAACATACTATAACACAGTGATAAATTCCGAAGCATGAATATGCTTGATTTTCACTAGGTTAAATCGCAGGCCATAATCAGGATCGCAGGACTTCGAATCACATTAAATTTTTAAAAATGTGACGATGTCTTGTACGTGACACTGACTCGATTGTTTCTAGTAATGGAAAAAATGTTTCGAAAGCTTCTTTACAAATTTTATCAGCAAAACAGTAATCTATGTAAATCACTGTTATCAGCTTTACAATCCTGCGCAGTAGTGGTTTTCCTAAACCGTAAAGTAAACAATAAACAATATTATTTTTTAAATGGATTTGCTGTTATGAAAACAATTTTGTTATTGTTTAAAACGCGTCTTTACTAAAAAACAGATAGAGATATTTATCTGAAAAATGTTATATCTAAATTAATACAATACACATGAAGCAGTAATTGTTTACTTGAATGCTTTTGACGTAAAAAGTTTTGACTTCCTACGACATAGACGACGTCATTAATTCTTATTCATCAAATATCATTGTATCAAATGTCTATTGTCTTCTGATTGAATTCATTCGTAAACGTATGTTCTTGGAACAGAGGCTTACAGCCGATTTTACCAACATCCCCGACGATGTGGTTCTAATGCTCTTTAAGTTTGACCAAACCCCTACAAATGTTATTTAAAAACCGGTTTAGGAATTTTCTTATAATAATGGACACATAATTAGGTCACATATTAAATGACAAGTGAAAAAGCGTTAGTAAAACCGTACATGAATCACATAACTGTCAATGATAAGTCGTACAATCGCAGAATTCGAAAGACAATGATGTGTTTGGCCATGTTAGTTGGCCATGTAAAGGACAAATGCATTTTTTTCGAATTAGAACATAGTTAATACTTTTTCTTGTAATACAATAATCAATTTGTTTTGACGCAGCCATCTTGCAACTCATGAACTAATTCGATTCATAAAGTAAGCGTCACTAATGGCGTGAAATGCAATTATTTTTTGCACAGATTGACTAATAATAAATATAGCCTTTCGCACACCATGGATTGTTAGACTGAAGGGAGTATATATGACGTAAGCCTGTAATAGAAAGGTATGGAAATACACATACATATTTCGTCTCTATCGGAATACTCAATGGTTAAATACTGTTAATATGTTGCATTTGACGTCCGTCAAATTTGTTTTGTTCAAAGGTCTCTATGAACAAAAATCATTCTTAGTAGTACTTTTAAGGTTTTTTGATTTTTGAACTTTAAAAGTTAAAAATTAATATAAAACTGGTAAATTTATGCGAGATCTTTAGGGCGTGATGATAGAATGCAGCATTTTAGGCTGCTAAGTCTGGCTTGGCAAACATAGGTTGTCAATGCCAGAAAGACTACAGTGGCCATGTGTCACATTAACACTATCTATCAATAGTAAATCTGTGATTTTTTTGTTATGCCCAGCCAGGTCATGTTGTGGCAAAGCCTTGAAGCTTGGAATATCAGCAAATATATAGCTCTCGTCCACTTGACTTCCCCTTGGACACATCATAATATTATGACGGCTAGATAATAGATCATTTCATGACATGTTATCGTTTCACGAAATGCTTGTCACGAAATCGAGTTGGTGGAGAAACAAAACAGTGAGGTTTTTGTATGAAATGTACCTACGGGTACACTATTGTCATAAACGAATAACCGTAGTGAAAATAAGTCTACCTTCTAAGCGAAGGGTTCTGTGTTCTATTTTTCCAGTGGATTAACTGCGATTACTGTTTAACTTCTATTGACTATTAACTTATTAATTTGACTTTTGAAAGCCACTGATAAACGTCGTTACTACGTTTTTAACATTTTTACAATGGATATGAACTGTATGGACAATTTCAGTCAATCTAAGTACTCCGATTAGGCCCCTGGTAACTAAGCATTTTATGTTCGAAAATGTATAATGATCATTTTTTCTGTCTAACAGTTATAAAGAACCCGTTTTTCAAGTGTGTCCCTGGTGAGAAGTATATGGACGAATGTGATTCCTGCCGATGCACAGATGGACGCAGCGGATGGTGCACTAATCAGTTCTGTGAATTCCGGTCTCTTCACATATACGCCATGAAGTTATCTGATGGAGAATTTTATTAAAAAATTGTATTTAGGGACGATGTAAACTGAAGTGCCAGACAGGTTAAAAAGAAACTAGATATTCGGTAACTTGAAGACGTGTTTTAAATTAAAGTGACTAAATTAATAGAACTACCTTTATCGTGTACGGAGACGCAGGTCCCACAAGCAACAAGGTTTAGCCCAGTGTTATTCATATAAAGTAACAAAGTGGAAGATATGATATGATCTGGTAAATCGAGCTCTCAAATTGAGTGGAAAACTCTCATTGCGATACCAAGCGAAGCCGAACAAAGTCAAAACAACCCGAAATTATACGAATAACGACCGCTTGTCTCACACTTTACAGTCTATTGCATCACTATCCCTTTGAACCGTGATCTGTGACTGTATCGGGTTGCTTTTATACTACACACAGTTCTAGCATAATATTTATTTTATTTATTGAAAGCATAGCATAGATTGTATTGACTATGCTGATACATTATACTTTGTTGTGTATAATAACTTGCGTTGTTCCGGCGTATGCTTATTTTGCGTTATTTGTGTCTCTGTATACGTCTGCAAGATCCAGTCATTTTAAAAAAATTGTAAAAGTAGTAAGATTCTCATCAAAGTGACAGCTGTTAAATTACTGCTAATAAGCACAATCAATCAATGCACAAAACTTTCATGTCTGAATATTATACAGAAAAACATTATGATTTGCCTAGAGAAATAATGTGTGAAATATTGTATAATTTGCCAAAACCAATACGTGCAATCGTTTTATGTGCATCAACCATTAAAACATAAACAAATAATATATTATTTTATTTCTCCTCTTACATTTAGGTACTATAAATAATTTTTATTTTTTTGACATATTAATTAATAAAGAATATGAATAAAAAACATGTCTGTGTTTTGGCGGCAGTAGTGTATCAAAGTTCTCACAAAATATTCCTAGAAACGAGTCTACAAACAAATTAATAAAAAATTTAAAGAAATATTTTTTAACGATTCGAGGCAAATCGCTAAACAGTAGTTGTCACATGAGGATCTACTACAAAACTGCAACTGTAAATTACTAATATACATACACCGAGCCACAGCCCACAGCTAAAGATACCGCATATTATGACAGTCCAGTGCTTTGAGACTACCATCGTCACAACAAATGGTTTAATAACCATGAAATACAGCTATTACAAGCGGTCAACTTTAAACATGCTTAGGGACTACATACTCCTTCTAAATAAAACTTATAACTGGTTATAAATGGTTCAATGGCTTGTAACTATGAATTAGGTTTATATACGTTACGCATATAAGTAAAGACATTGGTAGGTACAATAGCAGTTATAGTCAGAAAGGATGATTTTATGATTTATGAAACTACAGAACTACCTACTATACAGAACTATAAAACACAAAATACTATAACTTTTTGTCTTCTTCATGGCATGGCGCACAGATTATCGCATTTGCCAATGTGAAGTATTGTATTTAATAAGTAGAATCTAGAAGAATCTAGAAGAATTATCTAGATCGTTATCGTAAAACTCCTCCAGTAAAGTGATAGTAGACTTTACTGAAGTTTTGTAGGACTTCTTGGAAGAGCGCGAGAACTTCAGCTACAGATATTTATTTAGACCTACTCCATTCTTTTCACTTACACAGATCTTTAAAGCACAATATACTATCACTTTTGTACTTTAAAACTCCCAAAAGTGTAAAAAACAGAAACACTAATTAAAATGCCAACCTCACTTCTCACGTTCCCGCCAAAAGTCTACTATAATCTCTATAACTTATGAAACGTGAGAACCGAGAAACTTACAACCAAATAACATATATGTTATACCATGGTTACCAGTTAACAATAAAATAAGGTAAAATCATGGAGTAAATCTCATACGGATTCAAGGTCTTTTAATTTTGCTTCAAAGAGTTGTCAGTAGTAGAATATTCACTATGCTTCTAAGATTCTTGGGGAGACCAACATTTCGCTCGTTACACCCAAGTGCTAATTCTTTTACATTGCATACTATCAACGTAACAGTAGTATGAAATAAACGTTTAATTTAAATTTTTAATAGAACAATTTCTTTTTTTTGTTTATCGCTTTCGCTTATAATTTACTACACGTGGAAAATTTTGAATAATGTTATTAAACTGTGCGTATTATGTGCACGAGAGGAGACTAATACTTTCATTATTTAAATAAATTATGCATCTACACTGCAGTGTCGGGTCAGCTCAGTAGTTTAACGTAAAACTTGTTGGTACATTATATTACTTTCATAGTACTTACATATTCACTTTTATAAAAAAAAAAAAATGTAATAGAAAGAAAAATTTTGAAAATGCTTGTAGGTATTTTTCATATAAAATACCTACAATCTTGGTTCTTTTGAAATTAAACGACTACAAATGATCGCTTTTTATCATATACACTGTAGTATAATAAGAGGTATGTATGAAAAGTTTTAAAATACTCTTATTAACTTATATAATTTCCTACGTTTATTGAAATTGTAGTAGGTGTATTTAAAAATGGTATGTTTATTTCAATAGAAACTGGTTATTAAGATTTTGAATAGTTAATATTCAAATCGATTCAGTAATAACTGAAATCATTTTCAACCTACTCGATAATAATAACAATTATACCCAAACGACACCCACGTTGGGATAATCAAAAATAGTTAAACTGTTGTTATTTGTATCTAACTATTTAGGCGTAAAAAAATAATATCCGACATAATGTGTCTTCAAAAGTACTCTTAATTTAATTTTAATTTTTTTTTTGAAATACAAGAAACTATTACCAATGTAGCGAATATACTTTCTACGTTATATTGACAAGTATTTTATTTATTATTATATTCATAGAGACTTCAAACTTTCTTCTCGGAATCCTTACTGTTTCTATTTTGTCATTCATATATTGCGATGTCAGTATGTGACGGTTGTGGTGGTAGAAAAGAGTCTCTTAACTTCCATTCAAAATAGACTCCATTTTAAATAACATAACATAACTTCACGCTGTATCCCCAACGGGGTAGTCAGAGAGGACGGAGCGCCAGGAGTCGCGGTCCTTACACACCTCTTTCGCTTCCTCAAATCTCATCATTCTCCTCACACATTTTCGCCTAGGTATGCGGGTGCTTTTCACATTTCCGTCTGCTAACACTCTGGCTATTTGATCTTCATAAGTCAGCCTTGGTCTTCCTTGGCTTCTTTTACCACTCACTTTCGCTCTGTATATTTTCTTCGTCAGTCTTTCATCACTCATTCTTTCCATGTGCCCGAACCATCTAAGCATTCCTTTCTTCATTTTTACAATAACGCTGTTGTGCAACCCTGTCATACTGCGTATCTCATCATTGCTTATCCTGTCAGCAAGCGTGACACCGCACATATTTCTGAGAGACCGCATCTCCACAGCATTTAACATACTTTCACTCGATTTTGGGCATATCCAGGCCTCACTACCGTACAACAAAGTTGGCACCAACACCGCATTGTGGATGGCCATTTTAGCAGTGTTAGATATATTCACACTACCCACTAATGCGGACAGAGCACCGTTCACTTTATTGCCAGCTGCTACCCGTCTCTCCACATCCAACTCACATCTTCCATCCCTCGAAAACGCTCTCCCCAGGTACACAATTTCATTCACCTGTTCTAGACATTTTCCATTTACACTAATCACACATTTCCTTTGTACCGCTTCTCTTTCAAACACCAGAACCTTAGTTTTGTTCACATTCGTTTTCAATTCTTTTACTTCACAATCTTTTTTCATGCATGTGACTAGTGTCTGCAACTCCGCTTCTGATGGTGCTATTAGCACAGCATCGTCAGCGTACAATAGGCAGTTTACCACTGTGTCACCACATCCCATACCACTCATATTACCTTTCAATCTCTGGAGGCAACTGTCCAAATACAGCACGAATAGCCAGGCAGACATCACGCAGCCCTGTCTGACACCAGAACAGACTTCAAACCAGGGTGACATGTTCCCGTCTATCCTTACACAGGCTCTGTGGTCTCGATATAATGACCTCACAGCCTGCAGTAAGGAGCCCTCCACGCCATATTCAGGCAGAAGACTCCACAATTTCTTCCGCACTACTCTATCGAATGCTTTTTCTAGATCCACGAAAGCACAGAAAACTTTCCGACCTAAAGCCAGAAACCTCCCCACGATAACGCGAAGCGAGAAAATCTGATCCATACAACCCCTACCGTTCCTGAATCCACCTTGCGCCTCCCACAAATATCTTTCTGAAACGCCTTTCATACGTTCAGTCAATACTTTAGTATAGACTTTACTCGCTAAGCTGACCAAGCTGATGGCCCTATAGCACGCACAGTCTAGGTAGGAACCTTTCCCTTTATATAGAGGTACTATGACTGCCGTGCGCCAGTCCTCTGGAACCTCCCCCTTCTGCCAACAAAGGTTGCAGAGTGCACAGAAGGCATCCCAGACCCTAGGACCACCATACTTGATCATCTCAGCAGTCACCTCATCAATTCCCGCAGCCTTTCCACATTTCAAACTTCTTATCACTTTCTCAATCTCTTTCATACTAATGGCATCCTCCAGTCCCTGGCCCAAGTGTGGCAATTCATTAGAATCGCTCTCAGTATCAGAGACGGAGTCGCCACTCTCGTACAGTTCTCCATAGTATTCACTCCATCGCTGCAGAACATCCTTTTTATTTGTAAGCAGGTTGTTTTCTTTCAAACGCACTTTATTCATTCTGCAAGGTGCCGGACCACTTCGGTACTTACGTACTTCTTTCCAAAATAATTTGGAATTTTCCTCGAAGTTGTAAGACATCTTGTTTTCATCTAACACCCTACACCTTTCACGCTTCTCTTTCACTAGTGCCTTCATTTCTGCTTTCTGCAGCTTATACCTGTCTTTCATCAAATTTTTCATACCACAGTCATTAGTAGCAAGGTAGTCTCGCCATGCTTTCTTCACTTTCACCTCATCATCCCATGGATTTTTTTTAAAACCATTTTAAATAGAATTTGAAAAAGACTCTTGACTTGTTAGACACTTCCAGAGTCCTCGAAAGATTAAAAAAGTTCCGACTGCATTCTATTATGTAGTTTTCTTTTTCGAGAGAAGTATTCGTTAAGAAAAATGTATAATATCCCAAGGAATATTAACTTTTATTGTACATATACACACACAGTTTTGCACGCACACACACTTACACGCACATACACTAAAGCATGCGATCACACAGTAGTAGACACATCAGGCACGTACTCCATTAGAAATATAGCGTAGGGATATGTAGCATGAAATAGTTTCCGACATACTTATTATATATACTTAACTCAAAATATACTTAGCAAAAAACGTAATTTAAATCCACATCAATAACAATGACGTATGGACCTATTTTAAATTACAAGGCCTAATTAATAGATAAACTCCTCTTTTTATTTCCTTTATGTATCGAACGCCAATATCATGCCAAATATTACACACTATAAAACCACACAAAACTAAATTTGGCACAGTTCACATGCTTTTAGCACAATGAATATGCAAACATAGCCTTTTATTTTCCTCCAACTTAAATCCTGAAACCAATACTATGGTAGCTACGAGTAAATACATTTGGAAAACAATAAACGATTTTTACTCTACACATTAAAATATATCTGTGTATGTAAAATTTACTTTTTGAGGCCCTTCCAATCATATAAAAAAAACTGATCAACAAAAACAAGAATTAAAATTTTTAAAAAATTTAAAAAAACCAGCCAAGCGCCTGTTGAACTGCGCACAGTGAAAGGTTTCGCAGGCGGAATGCACAATGTTCATTTAATCGGTAGCAAATATGTTTGTATTTCATAGCTTTCTTCAATAACTGTGAAACATAAAGTTATTTCTGAGGTCGCTCAGCATGTAACCGAAAACAACCCCTTATCTCGAAAACTACACAACATAATAACTTATTAAAATCATTGACTTGAACATCTTTTAAAATGCTTTTTAAATGTTACTATCGTTGAAAAATTAAAGAAGAAACATACTTTTTATGATTTCAGAAGAGCATAATATCTCAGCAACTGTCGACTTAAATAAAATAAATAACAGCATTTTCTCACCTATGCTTATTGTTACATATTTATTTCTCTTTAAAATATAGACGCGTGTCATATTTTTTATGTAATTTCTGAACGCACTTTATGATTTCTTCACTAATGCAACAATTCGCACGCTTATTACCTAACTTGCAGTCAGTATGTGACAGCCAAATATTGCGCGATATTTGTTGGTAAAGCGAGACTTTATTTAATATAATTTGTATAGTGGCGCTAAATCTACCGCGTAATGTGCATTTTACGGTCATGGAGCTTCGATCACAAATAAAAAACTAGATACACAATCAACGCTCCAAAAATGTCGGAACCAAATGTGCACTCAAATGAGTATTTGAGTGCACATTGAGTGAGTCACAGATTATGTGAATTATACTTTACGCACGAGACGTAAGATTGCATTTCAAATATTTTTTTACAAACATCGTTTCAATTTCATGCAAGAATCGTTTACAAGCTTTTATAACCTTATGGTTTGGCGGTAAGGTCTTCTTTAGATTAACACAATGTTACCGATAATACTATACGGTATTAAAAAGATATACGTCAATTCGGACAATAATTTGTTTAGATTTTACAGGAGATTGTGCATCTAGTTCTTTATTTGTGATCGATGTCATGGAGCAATAAACACGCAATCGTCATACATGATATCAATTTTTTATTACAATTGTCACCGGTCGCGCAGTGATTGTGTGGCTGTCGCTGTCCGCAAATTTTTAAATACTAACCCCGCGGGTTTGCTTCCGCGCCAGCTGCGTTTGTGTTGCCCTTCGTGATTATTGTTTCCCTAATCATATGTGAATTATACTTTACGCACGAGACGTAAGATTGCATTTCAAATATTTTTTTACAAACATCGTTTCAATTTCATGCAAGAATCGTTTACAAGCTTTTATAACCTTATGGTTTGGCGGTAAGGTCTTCTTTAGATTAACACAATGTTACCGATAATACTATACGGTATTAAAAAGATATACGTCAATTCGGACAATAATTTGTTTAGATTTTACAGGAGATTGTGCATCTAGTTCTTTATTTGTGATCGATGTCATGGAGCAATAAACACGCAATCGTCATACATGATATCAATTTTTTATTACAATTGTCACCGGTCGCGCAGTGATTGTGTGGCTGTCGCTGTCCGCAAATTTTTAAATACTAACCCCGCGGGTTTGCTTCCGCGCCAGCTGCGTTTGTGTTGCCCTTCGTGATTATTGTTTCCCATTTAAGTACACAACACTATAGGAAAATCTTCGGAACTTTTGTTTTACTTCAATTATTTCTTTTTCAGACACTTATAGTTCAGATGTTGTATCTTAGTGCATCCTTTTATTCTTTACGGCTGTAAAACCGTAGCGGTTACGCTAATTTCTTATATGCTACCTGATTTTTCTAAGTATTTCTTATTAGTAATTCAAAAAATTTGTAGTGGTTTTAGTCTAGGAGATTAATACTTACTTTAATAGTGCAATACTCTGTTTTACACTGAAATTTATTTCATTTGTTTTATATTATATTAGGTAAGTTTTCCTGCAATAAGGGAAATTTCCTGAAATGACCACCCACGTTCGCCCATTGGCTATTACTTCGGAGATTGAGGTATTGGAGAGGTCTCGGTGACGGTTCGGTTGTCTTCATGACAGCACCAACGTACAATTCTATAATATAATATTGGAAAAATATTTACATTGAATTGTTATTGTTTTGATATTGTATATAGCTCCAAATTTTGATTTGATGAAAATATCAGTGCGATTTGGATTCCGTTCTGTTTTTTCCGTTTGATTTTTGGATTCTTTGGATGGGTTCTGTACAATGACGGCGTCTTTCATCTATTTTGCGTTGAGTATTGGACTGTGGCAATATTTAACCCTCTGATGTGAAGTGACGTGCGGTCGGAGTTGATACCAGACGGAAATATTGGTTGGCTGGTCGCCTTTCCTCCAAAAAGTGGGGCGCAAGTGGCTGTCTGACGGACTTCCTGCGGCCGTCGCAACATCGCCGAGTCCTCCAGTCCCACCGGCGGTTATTACTCAAGATAGGTTCCCGTTACAAACCGTATGTTGGACTCATAATTAGAGTATGTTGAATACGTCGAACAAATAATTTAAATATTTCATCGGTCTAGTTCCGTTATCGCCAATAGCGCCTAACGTTTTATAAATTATAATAAAATCATATTTAAAAATTGCTTAACCGGGTTTGGCCTACCTAGCGTTACCCACGCGACCCTCACCCACACCGAATGAGTGTAGCTGGCACATTTTAGTTATCCATGTATGAATGATCATTTTAAAAAAAGGGAAATAAATTCATTAATACTTAATTTTGCAGTTTTGTTTCAATATCATTATATGTAAAAAAAAAAACATAACATATCCTCACGTTGTATCCCTAACGGGGTAGTCAGAGAGGACGGAGCGCCAAGCGTCGCGGTTCTTACATACTTCTTTCGCGTCCTCAAATCTCATCATTCTCCTAACACATTTTCGCCTAGGTATGCGAGAGCTTTTGACATTTCCATCTGCTAACACTCGGGCTATTTAATCTTCATGAGTCAGCCTTGGTCTTACTTGGCTTCTTTTACCACTCACTTTCGCTCTGTATATTTTCTTCGTCAGTCTTTCATCGCTCATTCTTTCTATGTGCCCGAACCATCTAAGCATTCCTTTCTTTTTTGATTATATGTAATCAAATTAATAAGAAAAAAAAGGTAACATTATATGCACTGGATTTTTTTTCATCCCTTAGTTACAAGTTTAGTAATTGTACGAGTACTATATGTAGTGCCGTCCCTAATTTTATTTCTTTCAAAATTTCACTACATCATTTTGTAGCTCTCAATAGAATATAATCCATCTTCAAAATTTTATCTAAGTAGTGCCGTTGATTTCTGAGTAAAATGACCGTGACATGCAGACAAATAAACCGACAGGACGAAATTAGAAGAGTTCTGTTACTTAGCCATTTGGCTCCGAAACCTTAAAAAGCAGCTCTTACTACAGACATATAATTTTCTGTAAATATATACAAAAAAACGAATAATCGACTGACATAGGTACAAATGAACCCAAAGCCCAAACCACTGGATCTCGAAACTTGAAATATTGCACAGAAACATAACGTTACAAAACATTCAGGAAAGATTTAACTCCTAAGCCGTTTAAAAAAATGTCAGCCAGTATGAAAAAATTAAAACGCGTTTAACAACATAAAATTTTATGGAAAAAATCTATCGAAATAAATAATGAAATATTTAGCCGCTTTTAAAAAAATCATCCTTTAACGGAGTAAAAAGGTTGGTCAAATGTATCCAAAGATATTGAATGATAAGAAGAATTAAGAATGATGAAGTCGTCGACAACAGCTATGTATTTATAAAATATTATGAAGTAACATAATTAGTGTGATGTATGTAATATGTGGGTAAACAAATATTTCTCATATAAAACTGTTGTATAAAAAGTGCGCAGTGCATACAGCGAATACATACATAATAGTTGGCGACGAGTGGACCTGCGTAATAATTAAACAAAATAATGGCTGTGGGAAAGATTGAGCCGTTTCAAGTAGATGTCGACAATTGGTCATTATATGTGGAAAGGCTCGAACAATATTTTATAGTGAACGGAACCAAAGAAGAACATAAAGTACCGACTTTAATTACCGTGATGGGCAGTGCTAGCTACGAGTTATTGGTGACTTTGTGTACGCCGCATAAACCGGCTAATAAAAAATTTGTGGATTTAGTGAGGGTTATGAGAGAACATTTACAACCGAGTCCAAGTATTTTAGCCGAAAGATATAAATTCAGAAATAGGAAACAATCACAGAATGAATCGGTCTCAGAATACGCGGCCGAGTTAAAAAGGTTATCAAAATTTTGTAATTTTAGTGCGGGTTTGAATGAAAACTTGAGGGATCAGTTCGTCTGTGGAATTAAAAAGGAGGTATTTCGACAACGATTGTTTACAGAAGAAGACTTAACATTTGAAACAGCGTACAAGTTAGCAATCGCGATGGAGTCAGCAGAGGAAAATGCAGCGGTGGTGGAAGGCCGAGAGGAGAAAGAGGCATGTTATTCGTTGCAAACATCGGATAGAAGACACTCGAGAGGCTGGGCGCAGCGGCCAGGGGCGACAAGAAGCGCGGCGAGCAGAGGGCGCGCATTCACGTCGGCACAGACGCCGCCAGCTTACGGTGAACGGAGACAGTCGAGCGGAACGCGAGCGGCGGCGGGAGCGGGGCCGGCGCGCGGCGGCGCGGGCGCGGGCGGCGCGCACGGCGCGCGCCAGCGCGGCTGTACAGTGTGTGGTCGGCAGCACGGGCCGTCGGAGTGTAAATATAGACAATATGTATGCAGAGTATGTAATGAACCGGGGCATCTAAGGAGAATGTGTCCTAGGTTACGAAGTGACACCGCATTTTCAGGCACATATAATAACAAGGTACAAGAATTAACGAACTTGGAAAGCGATAGCAGTGAAGAGGTAAATTTTAATATTTATAACATTCAAAATGTATATTTACATAAACCTTTTATATTAACCGTTAATGTTGATTCAAAAAGATTACATATGGAGGTCGATACAGGGAGTGCTATTTCTTGCATAAGTCAGGAATTGTACCAACAGTTGTTTACTAATTTACCTATATATAAAACAAATATTGTTATGAGTTATTACACTGGTGAAAAAATTGTACCCTTAGGCAAGATTAAACCGTTAGTTAAATATAAAAACAAAAACTTAAATTTAGATTTGTATGTTGTTAAAAATGGAAGAAAACCCTTGTTGGGTAGGCAGTGGCTTCATGAATTTGGAATTCGATTAGTTGAGAAATGTAATAACAATGAAGTAAATTCGACGTCATCGATAAACTTAAAATCTCTCAGTTCCAGATTTCATGAAGTATTTTCGGAGGGTCTCGGGCGTTACACCGGTGGCGAGGTGACATTACGCGTGCGCCCGGAGGCAACGCCGATATTTATACGGGCGCGACCGCTGGCGTATGCGCTGCGGGAACCGGTGGAGCGCGCACTTGATCAGCTGTTGCGCGATAACGTCATCACGCCGGTTGATTGTTCTGACTGGGCTACGCCAATTGTTCCCATAGTAAAGAAGGACGGAACAATAAGGATTTGTGGAGATTACAAGTTAACGGTTAACAAATTTCTGGAAGTGGATCGCTTTCCGTTACCGCGAGTAGAGGATTTATTAGTTAAAATTCAGGGAGGTGAGAAATTTACTAAAATTGATTTATCTCAGGCCTATGCGCAATTTGTGTTGCATGACGACTCCAAAAAGTATACTGTTATAAATACCCATCGCGGACTTTTCAAATATAATAGGTTAATTTACGGTTTGTCATCTAGTCCGGGGATTTTTCAGCGCAAGCTCGAACAAATGTTTTCTGACATGCCTAAAGTAGGGGTTTTCTTAGATGATGTCATATTAACAGGCAATAATGATAAAGAACATATGGAAAATCTGTATAAAGTTTTAGAAAAATTACAACGTTTTGGTTTAAAAATTAAGAAAGAAAAATGTAACTTTTTTGCAGAGTCGGTTACTTATCTGGGCTATGTTATTAATAAAGACGGCATTCATACTAACCCAGAAAAAGTAAAAGCTATAAGACGAGTACCAGTGCCAACCACGGTCACAGAGCTACGAACTTTCTTGGGCATGGTCATGTATTATGGAAAATTTGTGAAAAATATAAGTACTTTATTGTCTCCGTTATATACATTATTAAAAAAAGGAGTTAAATTTGTTTGGTCCAGTGAGTGTGATACTGTGTTTCAAGAAGTAAAAGAAATACTTGGTTCGAGGGAAGTGTTAGCTCATTATAATCCGGAACTACCGACTATATTGACTACGGACGCAAGTAGTGTTGGGGTTGGCGCTGTCATCTCACAGGTGTCGCCGGACGGCCGCGAACGACCCCTGGCTTACGCATCGCGAACGCTCAACAGTGCTGAACGCGCCTACTCACAAATTGATCGGGAGGCGTTGGCCATTGTCTTTGGTGTTAAAAAATTTCACCAATATCTTTATGGACGACAATTTCGCCTAAGAACAGATCATAAACCATTAGTTACAATTTTTGGTCCGAAAACAGGCATACCAACGATGGCAGCATCCAGATTACAAAGGTGGGCCGTGTTGTTATCAGGTTATCAATACGACATTGAATATATTAATAGTAAAAATAATAGCGCCGATGCATTGTCTCGCTTGCCGGGTATTGAAGAAAAAATACTCAAAAAGGAGACAACTTACGTTAATTTTGTTAATGATTTTTTACCCGTAACTAGTGAACATGTCAGTAGTCAGTTAAGTCTGGATCCTTTGTTACGTAAAGTAGTTATTTATTTACAGTCAGGCTGGCCAGCACATTGCACACAGGAGGCACTAAGGCCTTACTTCACACGAAAAAATGAATTGTATTTGGACTCTGGATGTATCATGTGGGGATACCGTATTGTTATTCCCTCCATATTTCGAGAACAAATTCTACAGGAACTACACACAGGTCACATGGGTATAGTCAAAATGAAGTCCATAGCTAGAAGCTACGTGTGGTGGCCAGGTATAGATGGCGATATAGAACGTATGTGTCATGGATGTGACACATGTGCTATAGAAGCTTCAAATCCCCCAAGAACACCGCCACAGCCTTGGAAATATCCGGCGGAACCATGGAAGCGATTGCACATGGATTTCCTTGGGCCACTTAACGGAAAAACCTTTTTAGTGGTGACAGATGCTTCTACAAAATGGATTGAAGCTTTTCAAATGACAACCACAACAGCTACAGCAGTATTAAAGGTTTTAAGAGAAATTTTTGCAAGATTTGGGTTGCCACAAGAAGTAGTATCGGATAATGGACCACCGTTTACGAGTGGTGAGTTACCTCAGTTCATGAAAAATAATGGTATTACTCACACTTTCGCCCCGCCGTATCACCCCGCTTCAAATGGTGCCGCCGAGAGTGCAGTTAAATTGTGCAAGAGGGCTATTAAGAAAGCATTAAGAGAAAAATGTGATATAGACGTAGCATTGCAGAGCTATTTATTATCTTACAGGAATACAGTTCACGGTACAACAGGGGAATCACCCGCGATGCTTTTACAGAGACGTACACTACGCACGCGCTTAGACCTGCTTCGTACAGGAAAAGATAGGGAAAAGCGTGTACATGAAGCGCAACAACGCCAGGTGACGGCAGCGAAAGGTGTAGAAAGATCGTTTAGTATAGGGGATACAGTGTGGGCAAGAGCTTATGGTAGGGAGAAATGGGTTAAAGGAAAAATTAATTCTTTGGTGGGTTCACGTAATGCGATTATAGAGTTGGAAAGTGATCCACGTGCGCAGATAAAAAGACATTTTAATCAACTGAGACTTAGACCTGCTTCTTTATTGGCGTATCCCAGTCATAGGCCGTTATTAACTTCAGTGCCGCTGCCGGTGGAGCGTACCAGACCCCCTCGCAGAGTAATTAGACCCATACAACGTTATGGTGATCCTATAGAATATTAGTGTATATGTTAAAGGTACTTAGGCAAATTAATATAAGCATATTAAATTAAATTGAGAGTTAAGCTCATGTTTATTCCTGTTGTTATATATTTTGTGTTTTTTTTATTTTTTTTTATTAGTGTATAAAATTAAGAGCGTTGGTGAAATTGTATGTTGTTACTATACCTAATTTAAGGGAGAAAATATCCAAAATAATTTAATATTTACTTAATTGTTAAGTTTCATGTCAAGTTCATAAGACACTAATGTATTCAAAATTATTTTCAATTAAGTGGTGGGGTGTGATGTATGTAATATGTGGGTAAACAAATATTTCTCATATAAAACTGTTGTATAAAAAGTGCGCAGTGCATACAGCGAATACATACATAATAATTAGTTAGGGACATACCTGTATATATATACAAGTATATAATAAGGTGGCTAACCTACTTATCCACGGTCATCTTCACGCCAGCACTGGGAGTAATAATTTAGTTATTGTACTCCAGAGAGTAATGCACTGCGATAGTTTCAGACAACAGATGCTTCCAGCTGCGTCTACTACAGACGAACTTTACACCAAGCAATTGTGTGTTAACTTAACGATGAAGTAAATCTTTAAGCGTTTTTATAGATTACTGTAGATTACGAACAATAGCATTGTAGCTTATTACTGGAAAAACCGTTTTTCGACTCAAATTCAGTCCTATTTCCTTTTGGATTCCCTTTCTCATTTTTGGTCGAATGTGAAAATAATATTTGAATTGTATAACAACTTCAAACTACAAAGTTTACCGTTAACCGTTAATTAACTGAAATTTCAACTGACCCTTTGGATTTTATAGTATTAGAATAGATTTTGAACTCAGGTTCGTTCTGACCCACTTTCAAGGATTATCCTTATATTGATTGTCCATTAAAATTTTGAAAGAATGAAAATGAACAAGTTAACAAATAAACAATCTAGATAAAATACAAACAAACATTTTCTCCGAAAGGAAATGGCAAAAAATTTAAGAAAAGGTGTATTGAATCTTAATAAAATTACTAGCAAAATGACAGTGCTCTTTTCACTGCCTTTTATATACACATTATAATAAATAATACTTATTTCACGCTTAAATATTCGGCACAAATACTTTAAGGAAAAACATGGGTAGAACTGCGACACAGCTCTATCGAATCAAGCATTCTTTGGTAAGTTATTGTATTCAGGAATAAGAAATATCCTAATAATTCATTAACAATACCTGTCATTCAAGGTTCTTCATTCATAAAATTACGTTACAAATAAAATTACTGAACTTCTCGGTATTTCAGAAATATAATGGATCTCAAAAGTACACGAGTAATTTCACGTATATTAAATTAAAATAGATGTGCCGTATATAGAAAAGATGAAAGTGGCCAACGAGAATAGAAACAAAAGGCTAGGGGACGGCGACAATGGCACTGCACATTTGACCAACTTTTGATATCAGTGGAGCGGAATAAAAGCAGAAAGAGCACCTCCGCAGAGCTCATTTAGGGAAATTATGCGAGTGCACTGTGAAGGAAAAATAAAGGCCTCAACCGGGCTCACCCACACGTTATATTACTGAGACCTACCCGTGATACGTCAGTACAGTCGGCAGAAATTGAATCTGAAATGTTGTATATCACGTTATGTTAAAAAATATATGAAATAATTATGTGGCCCAATTTTTTTTTAATATTTCCTAAAATAACCCTGCGAGAGAGACCATACGTCGAAAACTGTGTAGTTTAGACTACGACACTATACACCATGCATTCAGTGTATACACCGAGTGTGCGCACGGGTGTCTCTAAATGTGAAAGTTATTATGACACCATAATAAATTAGTATCGAATCAGCGGTTGTGTGAACACATTGTGTGCAAGTGTCTCTTTTTCTCTCATTGACTGATTTTAATTCCAGTTTGACATTTTACTCGTAAATGAACAAATACATTTTACGATGGAAACTCCGAAATTAATGACTTTTTATAATATATACCTAATGAATAATTATCTATTAAAGACAAACAAAAAAAAATTTTATTTGTCTTTAATAAACAAAAAATATTGCGTTTCGGTTAAAACGCAATCTACACGCCCAGGACAATTCAATTTTTACTTTTACTGTTTCTAATGTAAAATTTTAATCCTTAAAAGTAAAAGTTTAACATAACGTCTTTGGAACACAAGCTGATGTAAGAGAAGCTACTTATTCCCAATAAATTTCACATAAATAATCGAGTAACAGCTCCAAATTAAGACTAAATGAAAGTTTGTACTTTTTTCACCATACTGTTGTTTTATTTTTTATTATTTTCATTCGCATTTACCGATTTACTTAAAGATCTAACTTCAAACCAGGAGATTCTTAGGAAAAGTCTAGATTTTCTTGAAGTTTGAATTTTGGCGAAATATATTATAGCTAAAAATATACACATCATAAATTAATTGTAAGTAATAAGAGTATATTATTTCGTTGCTAACTCTGCGAGAGCTGTGAGTAGGTACGCAGATAAAAAAGTACACATTACATACATTTACGAGATTCCTAGAGGAATTGTAGAAAAATTGCACGCTTTTGCAATGCAATGCCCGGCATATTGATGATATGGCCAATGTTTATTTTTATTACTTTAAAAGACAACTGTGTTATGTTCGTGTGTATTTTTTATTCACTACTCATTTG
Organism: Zeuzera pyrina; assembly: GCA_907165235.1. Taxonomy (NCBI): domain Eukaryota; kingdom Metazoa; phylum Arthropoda; class Insecta; order Lepidoptera; family Cossidae; genus Zeuzera; species Zeuzera pyrina. The sequence continues at coordinate 20,843,181 of OU015624.1, read as the reverse complement.
TTGATCAAACGATACTTGAATGATAACACTACCTAATGGTAACGAATTACAGAAATTAAGAGTTTAAAATCCCCAACATATAAAATAAACTGAAACAATTTTTACCAAACATGTAATTAAGAATATTTTTGACTCACTTTAAAATCTATAATATTAGCACAGATTAGTTAATTACTAACGTGAAAATATTTTAAACAGAAATTATGACATTTTCGGAATTTTTTTTTGGTTTCATTGCCAAAAAGGACATTATATAATTAGCAAAAATACTAATTAAAATGCTACATAATGCTATTATATTTTTCAATATAAATCCTGCTGACATCCTAACAATGACATTCAAGTAAAAAAAATTGTATATAAATAATTTTAAAGTTACTTACTTACTTTGTGATACTTTTTAACACTCTTTCGGAAAAATGTTTAAAAACGTTTGTCTGTCACTTTATCTCCAAAAAAATCTCTCAGAAAATATATCCATTAAAAAAAATATCATGATTGCATTGCGCAATAAAAGGAAATAACACTGTAATAACAAATTATGTTTTGCAGTTGGTAATAACTAGCAGTAAGGAACACTAATGGCGTAAGTACGGCTGGGTTTCAGGATTCCGTAGCCAAATGACAAAAACAGAACAGAAAATTGGTTCATTTTTTTTTTTAAGAACAAGAACAAGATTTGTTGCATAGTTCTTGTGACATACTAAGCGACCACAGAATAACTTTGTAAATTCATATTATTTGGAAACAGCCGGAACGATTTGGATGGAATTTTGTACTAACGTAATGTATTATTTCCAAAATTTAGAAAAACTATTATATCTAAAAAGACTCCTTTTCGGGCAATTTTTCCCAGAACTTTTATTTTAGCGCCATCTTACAAAATATTGAGGTGTTAGCAAGCTAATATTGAGGTACCAATAGGCTGAAATATTCATGTATTGATATTAACTGTTCAAAAGCAATAGATGGCAAGGCAACATATGGCACGGCAACAGATGAAGGAAACGTAAACGTCATGTCGATTGCGGAATCCTTCAATATGTATGGTCCGATACACTCTTGGCTATTTTTTTAAATACTACTCTTTTAAACACTACTCTTTTTGATTTATATTAATGATTTTCCAAAAGTAACTAAAAATTGTATGACATTGTTTGCTGATGACTGTAATGTATTATTTCATGGTAATGATTTTAATTTAATTGTAAAAGACATAAATATCACTATTATTCATGTAATTGATTGATTGACATCTGATAATTTGAAAGCTTATTGACAAAACCTAAATAATGTGTTTTAAAACAGGACAAAAAAAATTAACATTTGACATTAATTATTTTGGTAGGGAAATTAGTGACATAAGTAATACAAAATTTCTCGGATTGACTATAGACAGTAAAATGATATGGATACCTCATATTGACATATTAAGTAAAAAATATCACAATTTTCTTTTGCCTTGCACAAACTTAGCAAAATAGTTAGTTTAACCACCATACTCACTGCATACCATGGCTGTGTTGCGTCCATACTCAGATATGGAATAATATTCTGGGGTTCTTCGTACGCTGCGTTAGAGCAATTTGTAGCTTAAAACGGACTGATTCATGTAAATTTTATTTTAAAAGTTTAAAAATATTAAATCTGCCTCCCTGTACATATATGAATCACTAGTATTTGTAAAATCAAACATCGACATGTTTCCAAGACATATGGAGGGTAGACGTGAAGGAGACTTATACTTGGCGATTTCGAAGAAAAAACTGAAGCAGGAGTATTTTTTTCTTATTACCCAAAGTAATAAGAAACAATAATAATATATATTCTTTTAAAAAAAATGTGAAAAAAATATTAATAGATGAGGCATATTATACACTTAATGAGTTTCTAAACGACGGTAATTTATAAAAAATGACAATGTATTTGATGATTTGATGTAACACTTTTCTTTTCTTTGCTTTTCTTTTCTTTATAATATAATTTTAAATATTTCATTATGCCCTTAGGGGCGGTACACAGTGAACGGAATATGTATTATAATTTATAACACCATTACGTGTGATTCACATGGTAAATAAATAAATAAAAAATATTTGAAATGTACATATTTACAATAAAAACATGTATGTTAATTCATTATATTTAAAGATGTCATTTCCATAATTTCCGTTAGACTAATTTGTAACTGAAACTGCAGACAGTTGCACCTGTCACATTGTGTTACTGTACATGTCGATAAGGAACAACGAGCGCTGGCACTTTCGCGTATTCCCACTACCTCCGATGAGGGAATGTGGGAATACGACGATGCAAGAGTGCCGTTTGACAGGGGCGATGTCGTAAATTCAACTGAACACTTTGGAAGCATTAGGTCTTCCATTTTGCTTTTAAGACACTCCGTGGAGAGAATGCATACTTGGCTAAAGGAATATTAGACACTCTATAAATATTTGTATCAGTAATATTGATCTTTTGACTACGTCTGTTACTACGGAACATTATTTTAAGTGCCAATAATTTTATAAAAACATTCATATATACGAAATCTAAAGATTCATTTAACCTCAAATTTTGCAGAGAATAGGTCTCACCTCTGATCACAATTTAGGCAACCATTTGCTTAATGTGAAGAATAAAACTAGTTATATATTATAAGTAACCCAAGACTAATACATAAATTTTTGGTCCTAGAAACTACGAAGGACTAGACATAGGGACACATAGCGTTACCCCATAAAGTTACTATATTACGCTACTATACTACGTGTAAGCCTTACCCAAAGTAAAAGTATCGGTGCATGAAACAAAGGTTACCATTTGTCCATACTCTGCGATAGTAACCATGTGTAAAACTAATAATAATTATGTGATAAATTCCCAAAATCTTAAGCTGTTTTCCGCTCAAACTCCAAAAACCACCAATCAACACGTGTTTCGCCTCTCAACGAAGCATCCTCAGGATATACCAGAGATAGGATTCGGTCAGCTAACCAGCACCGAATCCATCCATCCATGATAAAATAGAATTGGGTGGGAAACAGTTAGAATTAGTTAGATCTGCCAGTTTTCTTGGTTTAACAGTAGATAGTAAATTGCAATGGGCGAATCATATCGGGGCATTGGCTAGTAAGCTCGGTTCCGAGATATATGCCATTAGACGCATTAGGCAATTGACGGATGCGGATACGGCTAGGTTGGTGTACTTCGCATATTTTCATAGCCTAATGTCCTATGGCCTTTTGGTGTGGGGATCACCGGCGCATATTAACTCGATTTTTACTTTACAAAAAAGAGCGATACGTGCTATTTACAGTATGAATGCACGAGAATCACTAAGAGATCGTTTTAAAGACATTGATGTACTGACCTTGCCGTCCTTATACATCTTTGAAATTATTATGTATACAAGGAAAACATAGATCACACACAACAAACATAGATCGATTTACAAAAAAAGGCGATATTGGTGGTATGGAAACCCGAGATTGTGATAAATTGGTTGTTCCAAAATTTAAATTACATAAGTCAAATGTTTCATTTTTGGGTAACTGCGTTCGTTTTTATAATAAAGTTCCTCAAGAAATCACTCAATTAACAGAAAATATATTTAGATTAGTTATAAAACATACATTGATTAGACAATCATACTATAAAATAAACGATTTCGTTGAAGATAAAACAATAGTCTGGACATGATTTTCTCTGCACATGCATTTACTGGCTCTCTGAATATTGTATTTTAATAAACCTTTTGTAAAATGATGTTGAAAAAATTATACCTGACTGAGTTTCTTGTCGGTTCTTCTCAGTGTCCAGGTTTTCTTTTCTCTTCTCTTTGAACCGAACTAAAGTAGATTTGACGTTCAAAAATACCTTGTGATTGGGTTTACTTGAATAAATTGATTTGACTTTGACTTTGAATCGAATCGGTTTGAGCGGAAAATAGCTAAAGATTTTGGGAATTTATCACATGAAATGAATTTCCGCAAAGTAACACCTGAGTCTATACAATATAGTAATAATTAGTTACCTAAGATAAAATAATTCATACTTTGGCCAAAAAACTAGGAATAATCGGAAAGGGCGGACTTCAGTCTTACTCTAATTAGCTGTGCCTCAGCCGAAACATAAACCGTCATCGGCCACTATTACTTTGATCACAATAGATCAATATTGGTCACAGTGCTACGGTCGGGCGTGGTCTACATAGTTACTTAGGTATACCAAAACCCCAGTGTTAGAGTATGAGCCTTCAAAAGTGTATGTAATAAAATATAATAATTTTTTTCTTTTTAAGAGTACCTGCTAATTATTTTTTTGTGTTGAAGGACATTTTTAATTTATGTGCATGTAATTACCATTACGACCAGAGCAAGTATTACATACTAGAGTTAGTTGAGTAGTGGAACTGATATTTAAATGTCTGTCTTCATCACAGCTCTAACATAACGTTGATCATCGATCTATCACAAATCGTAGAACCGTCAGAAATACTAAACAAATGTAATACAGTTACAGTTGAATATAACCATTAATGATTACGAATTAGCTGATATTCATTTATACTTTTTATAACGTACTCAAATCGGCTGATTATTAGTGAACATTGCAATGAATGTATAAAGTGCAGACTATAATTATGATTTCGTAGAAATATCGATGTACTTATTCACTTTAAAAATACGAGGGGAAATGGACAAAGTTCGCTACTAACGTTTAAAATATTTATGTTTTAAACCTAGCAATGTGAGACACGTTAACTGTAGATATGCTTAAACATTCCATACAGATGTTATTTGTTAGAGCGTACATTTTCTACTCATTCCTTCTATTACATAATTCTGAAGAGCATTCATGTATCCATTATGAAATTCATCCTTTGTGAAATACCTTATGTATTTCAATATTACGAAATATCTTCCAATTAATTATTTGTACGGAGTGTAACGAAATGAAATTCTATATTTTTCCGAAGCTTACACGTAATTACACGTATCTATTCCATAGCGCAACCTCGTTGACAGATACGAATGAGCCCAAATTAAATATTCATCGCACGTAGGGAGTCAAACGGGAATTTCATTATTACATTTTCGCAAATCCAAATTAAAAACTCCATAAAAATACTTTTTATGTAATAGTATTTTAATAAAACGACCTCCAAAACAAAATAACCGAAATGTGAGAATACACAGTAAATACGGCTCATTAATTTTCATTAACATTTCGGGAACTTAGGGGCATACCTTTACCTATAGAAACAGAGGATAGAATAATGCACCTAATAATACATTGAACATAAAAATTAAATAGGCCAATCTAATCGTTTCAATGTTTAAAAGGCCCAGAGGGAGTCAGATATTTTTTTTCCTTAACTATTTTCTTTTGTCTTAACTAAGGGTTTAAGTAGAACCTGATTATGAAAATAAGACCCGTGTATCCATTACTTAATGTATCGTATGTCATTCCTGATTTTGGGTTATTAATTCATATCCCTTTGCCAAATTTCAGCTGTGTGAGTGACAGCCACATGGACTTGTCCATGTCGAAACTATTGGTAAAATATTATATGATATTATTTTAGGTACGGTATCCAGTAAAACATAGTATATAGATTACACCACTATACAACACCGCCATAATCTGTGACTATCAGCCCGTCTGTCGTAGTACCCCTAACAGCGGTCTTTAAGTTCGCAGGTAGTCAACTGGTCAGAGTGGGGAGTTTGATTGTGAAATTTAAATAACGTCAGTACGTTCGTCAATAGGATAGCTGTGTATGTGATTAGAAAATGAGATCAAGTATGTTCTATAAGGAAGTAAGTAATAATCTAAGAGAAGTCGCTCATATGCTGAGAGCGACCACTGCAGGGGTGACCAAACCCGAGATAACCAACGAAACACTGGAAATAAATCGAAGTGTTCATGGATAAAGAAAATGGTTAATTAATATTTTATAACCTTTAATTATAAAATATTAATCTATAATATAATTGTAGTGTTAGCTGACGGAAATGTCAGAAATGCATTTCTAGGCGATAATGCGTGAGGAGAATGATGAGATTTGAGGAGGCGAAGGAACTATGTAGGGACCGCGCAGCTTGGCGCTCCGTTCTCACCGACTACCCTGTTAGGGATACAACGTGAAGATAATCCTTTAAAAATATTCGTAGACGTCAGTTACTCACGTTAGGTACTGAAAATTATAATATTAAAATTAACTATTAGCTCTTGCCCACTGCTTTGTCCTAATGTTAAATGGTTAACGAAGAATCATGTGTCGAATGAGTTAACTAATCGAATTAATGTCATTAAAAAAAGACGTCCTTCGCCAAGGCTCAAACAATCTCTACACCAAATTTAATTAAAAACGATTCTGTGATTTAGAAGTGAAGTGTGACAGACACTTTGTATTTATAATATTAGCGTAGATTAATGTATGGGTTTTAGGCAACGTGTTTAAAAATGCAGTTAAGGCGACGCATTTCTATGCAAACGTGCACGCGCTAGCTTACGAAAAATACAAAAAAACAGTTTTTTTTTGTTTTTTTTTTAAATAACTAATTTTAAAAAATTCAACTGGCGTTTTGAGGAATAAGTGTTTGAAGTAAACTATACAGAAAATTTAAAAATATAAATTGGTTTCGTTGCTCCAAAAAATGTAAATCTCTGTTTTAAAAGAGGTTACCTTGATATTTTTTTTTGTGTTAGAAAAGTCAACCAATCGTGAATCACAACTTTCAAAATGAAGTCAATGTAATGAAAAATCAAGATACCAAATATCATTGTCATACGTTTTGTAATAACTTAGAAAAATTGAGATCCCTGGCGTCAAAATTTCCAATGCGTCGCCTTAACAATAAAAGACCTCTTCGTAATTTCTTAATATTGAAGAAACATGAGTGGAACAAATTTCCGTTATATGAATTAATTTTTCGAGTCATAATATTAGGAATTTCTTTGTTTAGTTCATGTTGAAAATAGACGAAGTGTGTCACAAATTGTTTTTGAAAGTATTTTTTGCAATATACGAGAATATTTGGTCTTGCGAGTCGCATAAGAAAACGCGTATATATTTTTATACTCTCTATACGATACATAACAATAAAATATTTTTTCTTTCGGTTAGCTCTGTTAAGACTAACAATAAAGTACAAGAAAAGTAAAAGGTCGATTCAAACCGGAAATAATGGTTACCCTATCATCATTCTTAGTAAAAGCTGTCACCAATAAGAGTAGTAAAATAGTGTTATGGAGTAACGTAGGTCTCTTTCATATATTATCAGTGTTAAATCTGACCCGGATATCTCTCTCGAAGAATAGATATCCGGTCGAAGGCTACAGGAGAGATTAAGGATCACGATGCCACTGATGTACGCAACCCGTGTGGATATAAAAAGCTTAAGGTTCATATTTATGTGGTCTCATTTGAGGTAGGAAATATCCTGCGCAAGGATATCAATTCGAAGTATATAAAGACTAAGTATATAAAGGCATTACATGCATTACATTTACATTACATTGATTAATCGCACGAATTTCTAGAATTATAAAAATGTAGCGTCAGTCTAAATAAAGAAGTTTGTAACTTGAAATTCATTAATGGTTTTTAAATACCTTCGTAGTATAAAATGTGACGACTGATCCTCGGCAAAAGTATAGTCTTTAAAATATACTTAATTACCCTCGGACGCCGAAAATATTGGCAACGATAAGAACTCACTTACAAGAACAATGTGGTTTAGCATGGTCACGCATTTTTTTTTCTTTTTATAAGAATATTACACACAAATTAAAAAAAATTAGATTGAAGCGTAAATCTAAGGACAGTGCGATAAAAGCATAGAAATAATATTTTTTTATTTCTGCTGTAAAATTGGACGAAACGGTGTTTCATTTGTTTTACAATTACTCTTACAAATGTGAGTAGCGCCTAGACATTTGACCAACACAATATTACAGCTGCGTTAAATGGAAGCCTGACATAAACAAAGTTTTTAAAAGGTGAAAAAATCTCAGAAACGTTTCAAGTCGACTCGTATATTTCTTTTCATTTATAAGCACTATGGTGTCCAAAGCTAAAAGCGAAATTTTTTTTGTATTTGTACACAAATTAAAAAAAAATTCGATTGAAGCGTAAATCTAAGGGCAGTACGACAAAAGCATAGACATTATTAATTTTTATTTCTGCTGTAAATTTGGACGAAACGGAGTTTTATTTGTTTTACAATTAATTACTCTGACAAATGTGAGTAGCGCCTAGACATTTGACCAACACTGATGCGGCGGGTGTGCGATAATTTAAATAGCAAAACGGCCGTTTAAAAACCGTGGACTGTATGTTTCAATCAGGCGCTTGTCCTCGGCGGAATAAAAAGAAAATAAGGGAAACACGTCCACTAACCTTAGCCTTCGGTTGCCGGTCTCTCGAGCGTCTCTTTTCCAGGTCACAGGGAACCCTCCAGAGGGCCTTGCGCTCAGTAGTGTCCGTGCACGGACTTGGCACCTTATATTATTGGTAGTGTAACGGTCAATAACACACACACATACATAAGTACAGTTATAATAACAGCGGCACAACCATTCGTCAGCGGGATAAACAATAGATATATGCGTAAGAACTAAAACGGCGGCCGGTTCGCCCGACTGTCCAACTCGAACTTCTTTGTGGACGTGTTAAGGGAACAGGGAAAATGAGGGTAGGTAGGGAATTTTCTTACCCCACAAATGGACAGCACCTACTTCACATACCTACTTCACATGCAAAGTTATAGATGGCGGTAACAAACACAATATTACAGCTGCGTTGACTGGAAGCCTGGCATAAACATAAAGTTTTTAAAAGGCGAAGAAATTTCAGATACGTTTCAAGTCGACTCGTATATTTCTTTTCATTTATAAGCACTTGGTGTCCCAAGCTAAAAGGGAAACATTTTTTTTGGAAAATTTTATACTCATACCATCTTATTTTTTTCTATTTGGTATTAATAAAATAAATAAAAAATATTATTGCAATAGGATAACGATAACCCGTGCCGACTTCAGCTTAAACTTTAAGTCAATTAGTTGTATCGGGATTACTACGGAATTATTTCAGATTTTATGTTTCTCTGGTGAAATAAGACTCAACTGTATTAAAAAAAGTATTTAAAATTATTTTACATATAACTAATATTACTAAGGATACTTATTTTCTTTCAAAGTTTGCTTTTTACTGTCCGGACATAGCTTCTTGTGTCCGGACGGAAAAGTACGCAACGTTACAAACATTGTTCCTGTTGCTCCTCAACTGTAATCAAACAAACCACGGAAGTCCTGCATCAACTTGACCGCTCTTTCAGCTGTCTCGTTCACTACTCTAAGCATTGAGACTGTCTTTTTAGCTTGGAGAAACAAAGCATTGTTCGTCCATGTAAAAGAAACATAGTCTAGAAAACTATCGTAAATTTTCATTGCTTTCAATTGATATAAAATCATTGATATTCTTCTCTGAAACACAAATATGTGAAACATAAATAATCATTGATTAATTACACTGCTGCTAAATACAATTAGGCACACACGACACTAATAACTCCAACATACCATACAATGAACCACAAAGTTCTTCCTTCGATAGAATATATCGTTTTTCATGGGTCGAGAAATTTTCTTTTTCCCACTAGTTATACTTTTCTTCTTTCTTTCTTTTTTATAAGGTCTTTTTTATAAGGGTCTTTTTTATAAGGTTTCTTTCATTTTTATAACGTCTCAAGGTCTACGTCATCATCAAATAGCGATAAAGCTGCTACTTCATCAGACAAATGCCTTAAATATTGGTTAAACTTCTGCACAGCTGCTTTCGAAATAATTTTATCTATTTTTTCATAAGCTTCCAATGACTTCAAAAGCACAAATTCTTGTAGGGTGCTTTAACTGCTAATATGTAATGAAGCCACGATTTGACGTAGATTAACACAATAAGTTAACAGACGTCTAAGAGTGTTACCTTCGTGTTGTTAGTCTCACCTGAGAACTGAGTAATGATATTTTAGGGAATAAATTGCTTTAGTCATCCATTGAACTTGGTACATGGCACCCGGAGGTTTGATTTTAAATTTTCTGTCTGTATCTCTACCTAAAAATATTACAGAAAGTTCTATTAGCTCTTAATAGTCATCTCTGGCAATTACGTTGGTTAGTTCAGCGCGGTAAAATTCAAGCAATTTTTCAATCTCTGAAGTGGTTAGGCAAGATTCTATCTTTTATCTTTAGCATTCTATTTTAAGGGGTTCAATTTTTTTCAACGATTTCTGAACTCTAAGAGTGGAATGCCAGGGTTTATGGTCATTTGTTTAATTTTTTCTTCGAATAACCTTTTCAACACCAATTCAACACGTGATGGCGGCAAGAAAAAATAAGTATTTCTCTATCAAGCTTTTGCTGAAGGAGCACACAGACTCCATTCCAGTCTAATATTGCTTTCCAAACAGCTTTTGCCTGTTTTATATGTATAGAGATTAGCACTTTCTTACACGGTTAAATTCACTTTACGAATATTATAAAACAATACTGTGAGAACTTGTCTATTTGAACGGAATTTCGAAGCCGTCGCTCGATGCTTGGCGTTACCTATTATGTATAATATATTTTTCTTTGAATTAAGTGATTTCGCCCACATGTTTACTAATCAAGAAATATGTATATAACTGACAAAACAATAAGAAATTATAAGCGCATTAAGACGTAGGCGTGCGCGCTCAAGTAATCAAGTACCTAAGTACTGACAACTTCAGATGCAAGTCGGCACGGGTTGCAGTGGTTTAAATTTCACAAAACTTAATTTACAATTGTTTTAACATAAAACAAATAAAATTAGAGGGTATGTGTTAAAAAGAAAACTTTAATTTTTTTGAGACACCCTAACAAGCACTCATAATTTTTACAAAATCATTTTAATGATTCTTTTTTTATTCGAAAGAGTATGTACTCAAGGCGGTCCCATTGAGTTTTGTTTAAAATCTGATGATCGAGTAAAGCGTAAACGGAAGAACCCCTCGACAATCTATGTATCTTGATGTTCCTTTCATTAAACGTTTCATTCCAGAATTGCAAAAAAAGGAAGTTGTAGAGAAACCTACCTCAGATATTTATTTAGGCTAAGATTACAAAAGGGAAAAATAAATAACTTAATTTTCATAGTAATTGAGAAAAAAATAGTAATTTTTTGACCCACTACTATATTACACCATAATTTTTTTTTATTGCGGAGGGGACAAACTAGCAGTCGAGTCACCCGATGGAGAGTGATCACCGCCGTCCATAAACACCCGCAACGTCGCGTCCGGGGAATAACGTGTGCGTTGTCAGCCTTTAAATATTCACGCTATATCCTAACAGGGTAGACAAATAGGAAGACTCAACACTCCTGAGGTCAATCTTCAGATACCCAACACCTTACACCATTGGGCATAAGTAGGTCAAGTACCTTACACAGATCTTCACTCCATCTCGCTAAAGCACACGCTAAATTGCATTTGCCTAAACGGTCTCCACTTTAAAATTTGTCTGCTTTAGCGGTAATCAGTTCTTTCACAAGCGTGACCCGTCCACTACTCTCTTACTTACTCTCTGAGTTTCTGAAGTATTTATTAAGATCTTTTTTGCAGTTGATAATATTTAATTAGAAGCGTCTTTGGCGATTGAACGATGGTAACTCGAATCGTTTCACCACTGCTTTCGCGAATTCCTCGAGATTCTTATTGTCCTTTCAGATAATGAATGATCGATCATTTATCACAGTCTAATAGTACAACATAGATTGTATAGTATAGGCCTTTTGTCAACTGAAAAACGATACCTAAAATATAATTCTAACCCTTTCTCCTATTTATAATAATAATTGCCTTTATTTAACAATCTTACATAATGTTACATAATGTATAACTTAACCTATTACAATAAGTTTTTTTTACTTTTTTTTTGGTAAATTATCTGATACCGGTGTGTGAAGATTGTCTTGCTTTCCAACATAGATCTCCCCTAGAGTTTGCCATAGAGTGCGGTTCTGTGCTTGTCATCTCCAAGTAATGCCCGCTATTCTTTTAATATCGTCCTCCCATCTACGACGTTGTCTCCCTTTCTTTCTTTTGTTTTGTCTCAGGCACCACTCTGTTATGTCCTTAAACCAATTATCCTTTTTACTCCTAATCGTATGATCTGCCCACCTCCATTTTAGTTTTTTAATACAGTAAGTAATATCGGTGATTCTAGTTTGGTTTCTTATAGTATCTAGTTTCATTTTATCTTCTATTTTGATGTAGAGAATGATTTATTCTATACTGTGTTGGTAGGTTTTTAATTTGCGTACATTAGATTAATTAGTTAAGTTTCATGTTCGACACCCATACGTCATGACAGGTAAGATACGCGAACCAAATATTTTGCTCATAGCTTTCAGTGGCACGAGAGTGTTTTACATAATCTCCTTTAGAGATCATCTTTTCCATGCGAAATTGGGCTATATTATTCTTTCTTCCTTTTTTATGTAGTAATATTATAGTTGACGAGGTCCACTGGTGAGCTATATATCATGTGTGCAAAATTTCATTTAACAAGTTAGCGATAGTATTTGTTATTGTTTCAAATGAACTTATTCCTGGCGTTCTTCTGAGAGCCTTTTTGACTTCATCCTTCAGTATACACGGGATCTCTTCATCGGTACTTTTTCCAAGTCATCTACCTAAATGTGTTCATCTGTTTTTTCATCGTTGTTATATAATTCACGGTAGTTTTCTATTGCTACTTCTAATATTTCAATTCTATTTGTCTTATTTTTCTTATTTCTGTTGTGTTTCATATTATTGATCCAGTTTAAGTTCTCTTAGTTCGATCTATGCTTTCTTGACTCCGCCTGATTTCTCTATGTAGTAATCTATCGTGTCGGGTCTTGTTTTCTCTCTGTGTTTTCGTATATGCAAGTTTATTTCTTTACTTAGCTTTACTATTTCTTGCTTGTTGTCTTTTCTGTCTATGTTGTAAACATAGTTTTTCTTTGTATGATCAACTTTCTTGCTTCTGGTCCTAATTTGTCTTTACTTGTTTTAGTTATTCTAATTTTACTTTCGTTTCCTTTTATATTTATCATTATTATTTCTCTGGAATTTCTTTCAAATTATTTGTTTTTCTAACTTTGCATGTAAATACTCTAGAATGTTTTGTGTGAGTGGTAAAGTTACTGGTTGTTTTGTATATTGAAGGTTTTTTCTAGATGTTTTTGGTTTCATTGTATATAATTGTCCTCGAAGTAGCCTGTGATCTGTGTTGTAGTTAAGTTGGTTGACAATATTTATATAATATAATGTAATCCATTTCGTTTCTTATCGTCCCTTTCGATGAGACCCATGTACATTTCCTATTGGGATTTCTATTCTAGTAGCTGTTCATGATGTGTAGGTTGTTTTTCAAAACAAAATTTATCAGTCTTTGTCCATTGTCGTTCCTTTTCCCTGATGTATATGGAACGAGTATTTTGTCTTCATTTGTTCTCCTCTTTCCTAATTGGTCATTAAAGCCTCCCATTATAATTATGGTTTCTTCATCCTTTTGAAATAACCTTGTATATATATATGTACAAAATGTATAACTACAAAATGTCAGTGAAATAACGTAAAACCGGAAAGTAGTTTGATCAGTATCGAGAGTGGAATAGAAATCGAAACATGGATAATGTCATGTTTTCTAGGTGCGTTGTATTTTTTATATGTATTTTTCGAAAAATATTTATTCATTTCTAATATTAAATAATGTCTACTTATGCATGTCTGCGTTGGACGTAGACGTCTATGAAATCTGCATTAGATGAACCATTGAATTCTAAAAATCACATTTAAGTCAATAAATCTATTACCGCTTTGTTGTGGGCTCCTTGTTGCACAGCAGTTGGTACTAGGCATATAACTGACCGGAAAAAAAGTCAGACAGATGATAACCTAAGAAACTGAACTAATATTATGTTAAAACTTACATCCGCAGCTGAAGAGTATGGGACGTGTCTTTCAACTTTAAGTTGCAATAAGCAAATTTAAGTTTGTTCTCGAATCCGACCTATATTTTTTTGGTAAATACATAACACAAATACATTGTATGGTGGTAAGAAACACACGGCAAGCAGAGTCCGACTAAAACTTGGCCGGTTTTTAATTCTATCGATACCCATCAATAGTACTTACACTTAATGTTAACAATGCTAAACTCTAAAAGTTGCGTGTCACGTGTCATTTTATAATTCACTGTATTTTCTTCATATAAAGTCCAACTGTAATTGTATAATATCAGTTATTGAACTCTGGTTTGAGGAAAACCAAGTGGTGTGTCAGGCACTCGTAACAGACATTGATGTAGCACACTTAGATCTTCTTACAGAAAAAAGTATAAATTTTCATTTAGTCTTAATTTGGAGCTGTTACTCGATAGGTACATGAACGTGCCAAAAAATAGACAATAAAAGTTGGTGTGCCGAAACATTGCGGCGAGATTAATTGAGGCACACGAACGTTTTTTTATATGAGTTTATGAATGCTCATTTGTAGCAGTAATTTTAAGCTTTTACTTTATAGGTACATTACCGGTGCAAAAAATTCACGGGAGATGGGGGCATAAAAAGTATATGCTATCGGTTGCGCGCTGGCACACAGTGATTTCTATCATTAAGATATCGTATAGACTCAGGTGTTACTTTGCGGAAATCCATTTCATGTGATAAATTCCCAAAATCTGTAGCTATTTTCCGCTCAAACTCCAAAAATCACCAATCGACACGTGTTTCGCCCCTCAACGGAGCATCCTCAGGATAAACCAGAGATAGGACTCGGTCAGCTAACCAGCACCGAATCGGTGCTTGAATCGAATCGGCGAAACACGTGTCGATTGGTGGTTTTTGGAGTTTGAGCAGAAAATAGCTAAAGATTTTGGGAATTTATCACATTTCTATCATTAATTATGTAAGTACTAACACTCTAAATCCTTTCTAACCTGTTACTTGTTAGGTTCGAGTTATTGTTTTGTCATCTCGTACCATTACTGAAATAGTCTTGCATGACGACAATGTGACGATTTCCGCCTTCTAGAGGCTAACTAGAATAAAGTCGACAAATAACGATTTTCGTGGGACTGAGCAGTATTATACCGACAACTGGTATCGCCGTATTCAGTAATGTTTCCTGAGTAAAAAAAACGGTGTTGTCACTTACTCAATTCGTGGAGGGGAGAGCTACGACGTCACATAGATGGTTCAAGCTTTGTTAAATAACTCGATAACTACTTAACCTATTTAAACGAGTCAGGTGTCATATGAAAGGTATTGAAATTATTTGAAATTATTATTTTCGATTATAAGTATAGACTAGACATTTAAAAAGTTATTTGAATAAAAACAAAAATTGAATAGTGTTAATTTTTTATAGTTTAAATGACACGGTAAAAATGCCAATTAGGTACATTAAAAATGCTTCAAATAAAAAAATTTGCTTAATTTTTTATCTGTAATGTATTTTGTATTTGTAAGTGCTGTGAATTTTTAAAATCTGGTAATAAATAAACAAACTACGACAGATTTAAACAAATACGACGCATTGTGCGGGCGCGACCTCTCGTTTGCTATACACAATCGGCCGAGTCAGAACCGAGCCAACACGTGACAGTTCCTTTACATTCTTTTTTACATAAACTTTTAAACTTTTGCTTTGTATTATAACAAACATACATATATTTACGCTGTATCCCTAACGGGATAGTCTGAGTAGACGGAGCGCCTGCGTCGCGGTCCTTACATACTTCTTTCGCTTCATCGAATCTCATCATTCGCCTCACACATTTTCGCCTAGGTATGCGAGTGCTTTTGATATTTCCGTCGGATAACACTGGCTATTTGTTCTTCATAAGTCAGCCTTGGTCTCCCTTGGCTTCTTTTACCACTTGCTTTCGCTCTGTAGATTTTGTTTGATAGTCTTGCGTCACTCATTCTTTCTATGTGTCCGAACCATTTAAGTATTACTTTCGTCAATTTCACAATAACACTTTTGTGCAACCCAGTCACACTGCGTATCTCTTCCTTGCTCATTTTGTTCAAAAGGGTGATAGCGCACATATTTTCTAAGAGATTGCATTTCTACTGCATTACTTACTATCGTACAATAAAGTTGGCACCAACGCCGCATTATAGGTGGCCTTTTTGGCCGAGTTAGATAATACATTCACATGGCTAATAATGCGGCTAAAGCACAGTTTATTGCCAGCTATTATCCGTCTCTCCACATATAACTCACGTCTTCCATCTGTAGAAAACGCATTCCCAGATATACCATTTCAGTTACTTGTTCTGGACATTTTCCATATACATATATCTCACACTTCGACTGTACATCTTCTCTTTCAAACACCAGAACCTAAGTTTTGTTCACATTCATATTCAGTTCTTTCACTTTACATTTTTCCTTCATACACGTAACTATAGTGTCTGCGACTCTGCTTCTGATGTTGCTATAAGCACAGCAACGTCAGAATATAAAAAACAGTTTACCACTGTGCCATCACATACCTTACAACTCGTACTACCTTTCCATGTATGGAGGCAACCGCCCGAATACAGCACGAATAGCCAAGCAGACATCACACAGCCCTGTCTAACGCCTTAACACATTTCGAACCAGGGCGACATGGCACCATCTATGCTCACACTTATTCTGTAGCCCCGATATAATGACTGCACAGCTCGCAGTGAGGGGCCTCTTACACCATATTCAAGCAGAAGGCTCCACAATTTCTTTCTCACTATTCTAACAAACGCTTCCTCTAGATTTTCAGAAATGCCTATCGTACGTTCGTTCAGTACCTTAGTTTAGACTTTACTTGCTAAACTGACCAAGCTGATTATGGCTGTATAGCATGCACAGTCTGAATGTGAACCTTCCTCTTTATGGAAATATACTATGACTGCGGTGCGCTAGTCCTTCGGAACCTCTCCTTTCTACCAACAAAGATTGCACAGTTTGGCACCGTAGAACCACCGATCACTTGATCATTTCATATTTTCCTACAGCCTTTCCACATTTCAGACTTCTTATGGCTTTTTCAACCTCTCTCATACTAATGACTTCTTCCAGTCCCTAACTCGAGGGTGGCGATTCATTAGGATTGTTTACAATGTCAGAGATGGAGTCGCTACTCTCATACAGTTCTCTATAATAATCATTCCATCACTGCAAAACGTCTTTTTTGTCTGTTATCAGATGATTTTCTTTCGAACGCACTTTATTCACTCTGAAAAGTGTAGGATCACTTCAGTACTTACGTATTTCAACCATAATAACTTTTAGTTTTCTTCGAAGTTATCTGATATCTTATTTACGTCTAACACCCTTTCTTTCACGTTTCTCTTTCACTAGTGCTTTCGTTTTTGCTTTCGGCAGCTTATACTCGTATCTGCCTTTCATCAAATTCTTCATACCACAGTCATTTTTAGTAGCGAATTAGTCTCGCCAGTCTCTCCTTCTTCTTATACACAGACTTTTTCACCTCATCATCCCACCACACAACACGCTTTTTACCGTTCCCAATCTTCTTCGTTCTACACACTTCTTTGGCAGCCTAGATCATATTATCCCTTCAACGCCAACATTCTTCAACATTCTTTCTCATCACTTTCAATCTATCATCAAGCTTACAGGATACTACCCTTTCATATCCATTCCTGGTGGTCGCATCTTAATAGCTTCGCTTCGATCGATAGTCGAAAAACTGACTCAGCGACGGACATGTAGCTCTATTTATAGTCCGATAAAAAGAGAGTGGAAACTTCTAGAGCAATCCCGAATGCTAGTAATAATAACGCATACAAATAAAGGGTGGATTTTTGTAGTTAATTATGCTAGCTAACAATAATTCGACATTGTTTTATATGACACGTCATCGCTCCGAAATTTTCAAAGTACCACTTTTTTGTTATCTCTTAATTTTGCTTATACCATTCGATGGTAAACCTTAAAACTAGGAATGCCTTTTTCGGTCTTCACTCTGCAAAGCCTAGGTCTCGAGATATAGGCACTAAAACTTGTGTCTCGTGTCATTTATAAATCGACCTTATCGCTTGGACATAAGGTCCAACCGTATCAATAATTTTACAGAATAACTACACCACGCAATTCAAAAGCTCTGTTCGCCTCACAGACAAATTAGCCTAAAGACAGGAAATGAAAGGGCACCGTTTTCTGCCATCGATGCGCACAAACGCTCATATAACTTCAAACACAAACGCGCGCTCCTTTAGTATTAACCAGAAAGCAGATCCGTGACCTGTGTCTAATTGTTTTAAAAAATATAGTATAAATTACGTAAACAATGCCAAATTGTGCTGTAAAGTGGTGTGGTAGTGACAGTCGTAAAAATAGTTTCAAAAAGGATAATATCACGTTTCATCGGTAAGTAATACTAATAATATAATAATAATAATAAAGCCTTATTTATTTCTTACTTAATATAAGTTTTACATATTTTTTTATATAACAATTTTTAGTATTCTATTTATTACGTAAGTATCACTATTAGTAAATATGTTATAGTTCTTATTCTATTTTGAGCTTATTTGTAAGAACCCCGGTTTGGGTAAAGGCCTCCTCCAATGAGTTCCATTTGTCTCTATCCTGTGCTATTAATTTCCAGTTTGTGCCAGCTGTTCGTTTGATGTCGTCCTCCCAGCGGCTCAGCGGTCTTCCTTTGCTTCTCTTGCCTGACGGTCCATTCCACCAAGTCACTTTCTTTGTCCATCTCTGGTCTGTCAGTCTTGCGATATGTCCTGCCCACTTCCATTTGAGCTTTTGTGCGTAACTCAAGGCGTTAGTTGCTTTAGTTATTTCTCGTATCTTGGAGTGTCTTATTTTGTTTAGTTTCTTTATTTTTAACATGCTTCGCTCTAAACCTCTTTGACAGGTATTAATTTTATTTATGGCTTTGGAGGAGAATTTCCACGTCTGGCACCCGTATGTCAAACTTGGTAAAAGACATGTGTTCATCACTTTTGTTTTAATAGCTATTGGTAAGTTACTTTTAAAAATTTCTTTGAGGCTCCAATATTTATTCCAGGTTTGTTGTATTCTTCTTTCTATTTCTAGCATGTTGCTATTTCTGTCTAAACTTATTATTTTCCCTAGATAAATGTATTTTTCCACATATTCCAATAGTTCTCCTTCAATTATTATTGGTTTTTGCCATCTATTTGTCATTATTTTAGTCTTTGATAAGTTCATGTCCAGTCCAACCTTAGTACTTTCTTTTCTTTATGTATATGTATTATTATTATTATTATATAATTGTATAATCCATATCCATACTAATATTATAAATGCGAGTCTCTCTGTCTGTCTGTCTGTCCGTCTGTCTGCTTGGTTTTCACGGCTAAACCGCCGTACCGATTTTAATAAAATTTAGCATGGACATAGTTATTGACATTGACACCAAGGGGTGAACATATGATACTTCTTTTTTCCAAAAATCTATCCCTAAAGGAGTGAAAAGGGGATGAAACTTTGTATGGGAAATTTTTAACCGCTGAACGGATTAAGATGTAATTTGGTACAGAGATACACCATTTCCATTAAAAAAACACAGTTATCATTAAAAAGATGTCACCATTCTTTTTCAACCGACGAAAAAATGATGGAGGTTCTCAAGTCATATTTTTTTTTGTATACGACCATGCGTAGCTTTTTACAGAGTAGTCTGATTTTGATGATTCTCTTTTATTGGATAAAATATATCTCGAGTTTTGGGTTCAATTTAATTCGGAAAAAATTTAAGAATAAAATTTAACCAACTTAAAAAAAAAACACTGAAAAGTACAAAATAACTATTCTTTACTAATCAAAACTCACATACAAAAAAAAATACTTTATAAATGCGATACAAATACCTATATAATTAAATTCAACAGTTACTGAAATCGATGCAAGCCTCCCAAACTAATAGACTTTCTGTTGTGGCACATTAATTTGGAACCCACTTTAATAACCGTCAAATTTAATTATGTACATACATACATACAATCTTCACACCATATCCCTAACGGGGTAGTCAGAGGGACGGAGCGCCAAGCGTCGTGGTCCTTACATACTTCTTTCGCTTCTTCAAATCTCATCATTCTCCTCACACATTTTTGCTTATGTATGCCAGTGCTTTTGACATTTGCGTCGGCTAACACTCTAGCAAATTTAATTATATACGTATTTATATCGTATGTATAAAGTATTTTTTTTATATTTGAGTTGTAATTAGTAAAGGATAGTTATTTTATACTTTTCAGTGTTTAGTTCTAGTAGGTTTAAATTTTTTCTTAATTTTTTTTATTTCTCCCATTTGAGTGACCTTGGTCTAAATAAATATATAGGATGGGTCTACAACTAACTACTTTTCTAATTATAGAACGAAATGATATAAAAATCTATCATCAATATAAATAAAGCTTATAATTATTAGTAATTATTATTTCGTGTATCTTCAAAGGCCAAGCTCAATACCAGTGCAATTTAAATGGGACTACCTCGGAAGTATATCAAACAAAAAAAAATTTTAAATCGGTACATAATTGATGAGGTTATCGGTGAACATACATAAAAAAACATACAGACGCACGTAGAATCTCCCTCTTTTTAAAGTTGGTAAAAAAAATACATACAGACGAAAAGGTTGGGTGGTCCTATCACCAAAGCTTTTCAGTTTCGTTTTTTGTCAATTTAATTTTTTGTTAAAAAGTTTTACATTAGGAGAAACACGTACTACCCAAACGAATTTGATTTGCATTTCTATTCCAAATTTTTGATTTTTTATTTCGAAATAAAGAATCTTGTTGTGATTATATATACATATTTTATTATTTCTATTTTTAAAATAAGCTTATGAAAATAATTCTTGTATTTATCGATATAATACAATATCTACGAGTACATCACTATTTCGTTTAGTGCGTGACGTTACCTTGCCGCCCACTTACGTCTCATTCCTCCAACCTTGACAGAATAGTTCGCTTAGAAATTCGCAAACATTTCAGGTCTTTAAGTTAGTTTGTCTGTGGTTCGCCTGTAATGAGTCAACGCGATGTCAGCATTCGCTTTGTTTTATTTTATTTTTCTGCTGTTCGTGCCACATATTCTTTCATTTGTATTTCAACATTTTTAGAGAAACATACATAGTTATGAAAATATATTTAATGAATTATTTTATTTACACTTCATATGTACACAAAATAGTATACACATGTGAAACTTAATGTCAAGTGGCGTTCTCTACCAGTCAATCGTTAATTTATATAAACTTTACGTATGTATTCCAGGAGGCAAGTGGCTTTCCTTTATTTGTCACTTTATAATTTATTTACATGTACAGCCAAAAATAAGCATTGAATAAAATTTTATATATTCGAAACTTAAAATAATTGTAAAAGTACAGTGAAATAAAAAATTGTAATAAAAATATTTCCTAATAATAAAAATTATAATGTGTAACGAATTACCGAATATATCTTGAAAGTGAGTCAAATTAAATTGCTAATAACTATAGACAGTACAAAACTTATGTAGGTACGAACGAATCAAGGCGTAATTCATGAAAAATCCTGTGAAAGACAGACACATACCTCAATGAATTTATATTAATCCTCAAGGCTTGGATTCAATGTAATAATTATATTGCAAATACAATAATAATAATTTTCAATGCATTAGAAATTGACTTGAAGTTTTTTAACGGTACACGTTTTTGGCTTTCATGTTGTCTGATGGAAACCGACAAGTTTACATAAGCGATCTAATTTTTGAAAATGTGCAATTTTTCCGACGTTGCTGTTTTGTATCTATTTAATTATTGTTTTTATAAGTGAAACGCATTGTCTAGTTTAAGCTTTTTTAATTAATTAAAATTTAAGATATTAGAGTAGGTTAGGTACGACAAGACACCCGAGCCAGCCGCAAAGAGAGAAAGGAAACGAATGTTATTTTAATTTATAAATCTCCATTACAGTTGCCATTGTAAAAATTGAACGATGAATGTTAAAATGACATCTCTTAATTTCATTATAATAAGAAGAAGATATTTACCGTTGAAAATCGATCCAATCTTATTATTGGGTTACTGTGACAAAATACAGTTACTAGCTTTATGCTTAGGAAGAAATCGAACAAGAATAACGCTTTTTTTCTGCGATAAGGCTTACAGATGGCTATACCCGATAGTGACGGTTTGCCAGCTCATCGCCTATACAAATACCTCGAAATAATCGCTATTCCTCGACCAACTTGTACTATGCGAGAAACGAGCAGCTGGAATATTCTGTACTTAAGCACTTATAGTTCAACAATATTACATAGAGATCCAAAAATGTTAAATTGATACAAAGAGTGGTCCATCCATCATCACAGAATATTGGAAAATTATTAATAAATTGAATGGAATATAACGAGGCATACGTGGATAAAGCAATTAAACGTCAATGCGTTCCGTTTAAATACAGCGCTCCTCACCTCTCAATGGAAATATTCAATTTTTATCTGAATTTGATTGGCGTATGACCTACCTTTTTTACAAGCTTTTATTTAACTTCACATGTAGGTTTGTATGTTTAGTTCAAATCTTGTGAGCCAAATTTGAAACACTTCCTCTTAACTTAAGACTTTGAAATTTTGTATGCTTATTCGGTAAACGTCACTTTTTTCACTTATTCAGCAAACGTCATTTTTTACAGAACAAAGACACAAACCACATTTTTTGAAATAGTTATGTCGCCATTTTCCAATTACTCACATATTATGAACAACCTAAACGAAACGTATGCGAACTCCCTATCTCCATATAAACCCTCGAGGTATCAGGTAGATAGGAGTTAAATGTTATGAAATTCTGTACTGTAACTTCCTTGTTCAATAAAAAAAAAAACGAAAAAAAAAGTTCAGATGACAATACATTAAAACGATAAAAATTACCCAAATATACTGCAGTCAAGATTGTCTCCTCACGTGGTTACTCCTCGAAAATTTGTAGTAGAGATACGAAACTTTGCATAAAAGTTTCGTTTTGATAGCTAAACATGATTTTCACTATGATCTGATGCTGCAGCTAGGATTATCTCCTCATGAGGGTACTCCTCAACTATTAGTAGTAGAGATACAAAACTGTGCATGTAGATTTGATTTTAATAAATACAGATGATCTGTACCATGACCTGATGCTGCAGCCAGGATCGTTTCCTCATGGAGGTACTCCTTGATGATTAGTAGTAGAGGTACGAAATTTTGCACATGGATTTAGTTTTGATAGCTAAAGATGATTTTCACCATAAACTGAGGTTGCAGCCAGGATTTTGTCCGTATAAGAGTAGTCCTCGATGATTAGTGGTAAAGATACAAAACTTTGCATGTAGATTCAATTTTGATAACTAAACATGATTTTCACCATAAACTGATGCAGCAGCCAGAATTGTCTCCTCATGAGGGTACTCCTTGACGACTAGCAGTAGAGATATGAAACTTTGCACGTAGATTTAATTTTTACAGCTAAATATGATTTTCACCATAACTGCAGCCAAGATTGTCTCCTTATGACAAAACTCCTCAACTGTTAGTAGCATGAACATGAAACTTTGCAAAACGAAACATGGCTTTCTACCGCATGTAGTTTTGCGAGATTGGCATCTTTTTTTTTGTTTTTAAGAAGGTAAAAGATCCCCACGTACCCTTAGACAGACTACGCCGACTGAGTTATGTCGTTCTCGAACCGACTAAAAAGACAAGTCAAATCCATTTATTCAAGTAAAGTGGATTCGAGGGTAGGGAGGAACGGTAAAAGATGCGTTCGGACGGCTCTTTTAGGTATTGAACTGTAGTGGGCAATTCTGGATCGTAATGCAGATTTAAGGAGGGGCACCGGTGGCCCTGCGTATGAATCTATTCTGAATTACTTGGAGGAAGTTGATATGGGTGGGCGCAGCGTAAGCGAATACTACGATGGTGTACTTTATGATAGGTCTGACGCGCATCTTATAAAATACAAGGTTACTTTATGTTTGAGGGACGTTTTGTTAGGTAGTTTGGTAGTTTTGCAAACTATTTGCGCGAAAAACAAAATGTCCCTCAAACATAAAGTAACCTTGTATTTTAACCTGCCTATGCATGTTGATACGGCCGAGAAGGAACGGTTACGAAGTGGTTTGTTGTAGTGACGGAAGGTTATGGCACTGTCAAGGGTGACTCCTATAAGTATTTGACTTTTCTAGTCCAGAGGATATCCTGTAACCTGTAACTTTGCGGAGGATATTAACGCAGTGAGCGCGGCCGGTCGTTGTATCCTCAGGAAATAAACGGCGATGCTTTTCTCGGGGTTGACTTCGATTCTCCAATGTCAAAACCATTCACCTAGGCTCGTGACCGCAACATGGAGAACTTGAGAAACTCTGAGGTGAATACAGTCTGATGTGAATAATGCGGTATCATTCGCGAATAGGGTGAGCTCTACACCGGGGGTTTAGGAAATGTCAATTGTGTAGAGCGAATAGAGAGTGGGCAATAGTACGGAGCTCTGTGGGACGCCTGCCCTGATGGGTGGGGAGAGGAGAGTACCCCTTCAACTTTATAGCGGAAAGAGCAGTCCGACAATAAGTCAAATACTATTTTGTACGAGATCGTCCGGCATGCCGAACTGGTGTAGCTTGTACACGAACCCGGCGTGCTAG
The DNA here is from genome assembly GCA_907165235.1 of Zeuzera pyrina. Taxonomy (NCBI): domain Eukaryota; kingdom Metazoa; phylum Arthropoda; class Insecta; order Lepidoptera; family Cossidae; genus Zeuzera; species Zeuzera pyrina. The sequence continues at coordinate 20,818,430 of OU015624.1, read as the reverse complement.
ACTTTGTTGAACGCCGTCGCTACGTCGAAGAAGAGAATCTCCATGCCTACATGGTGACGCGTGCGATTCAGGCCCTCTAGGATGTGCTCCGCGAGGCAGTGCACTTGTTAGACGCACTATTGTTTAGCTCGAAAGCCAAATTGCTCGCCTTTGAGGAGACTGGAAGCGAGCAACTGCAATTGGTCTGCAACTTTTCTAGGTGAAGGAAAATTCCATAATCAAACTTGCAAACCACCAAGAGGCCTTGCAAAAATGATGTGTTAGTTGAAATGGATAGATTGAATAATATTTGTAACAAAAAAGGTTGTTAATAAATTAAAAGTAAAAAATTTTTTTCAAAAAACAAGGTTTTATTAAAATGACCCAAAAAGAAAAAAATAAACCAAGAAGGTCATAAAATCCATAACATCGTGTAAATCCCAAACCCACAAAAGGGTTGAATATGGCAGCTCTATATAAGTGTCATCAGCAAAAGTATTATAAACGCATAGACACGTACTATCGATAAATAATCAGTATGTTCAAGTTCTTATCCGATTTCAAAGCTTGTTGCGTAATTTACTTTTAATTTATTTCGTATTAACATTTTCGTTTTATTGTGACTAAAGAAAGAGTTATCTCTTTCCCAATACTTGACAATTATTTAACAACCTATTAGAAAAGATAGGTTTAATAATCAAGAACAAAACTGCAATAAAATTTCGAAATACATAATATGAAAGTTAAGGTCGGTAGTACTAGCTCAGTAGACCCACCCAGCACTCGACTAGCACCGCCATGCCTCTTTTGCCTCTTTGCCTCACTTATCAACTCCGTAACGTCACCGGACCACGTCGCTTGCAATCTATCCACGCGCGGACGGCAAATGATCCACTCAGTGACCACCCGCTGTTCGCACGTTTGCCTTGCGTTGACTACGGGTTACCAACGCGCGGGTCCCTAGAGGACCGCGCGCTGCTCGCAACTGGTTCATACATGAGGACGATACGCCGGCGGCACACCGCACGCCCGCCCTTTATTCCCAGCCGTTCTTCTAAACGTGTTGATCGTATCGTTTTGTTTTCAAAATGAATAAAGAACTGACCGACCGCTCGTCTATTCACGAACTACGCGATGACCACTCGTCAACCACGCAACGTTCATCGGTTAATTTTTTTTTTATTTCAAACAATACAGTCCATAGCTTAAGTGACCATTAACAGTTCACAACAAACATTAGCTCATTCAACTACGCCGTAAAATGAGCATTCTCTCAATGCATGCTTGCGATTCCAATGCTTTACTATGGGACAGTCGTACCTGTCGAGAATATTTAACAGGAGGTCATTGGAGCTGGCTCGCACGCGTCGCATCAGGGAGGCTATTCTTTTACGTATGATGACATAAAAGTCATCCGTGTGCGCCTCGACAAACATACCTGATGCACCGCAATAGCGAGGCAGCCCCAACAGCAACCTGAATCCGTTGTTATATTGAACACGCAGGGCATTGTAAGCTTTTTGTGTGTAATCAACCCACATGCTGCATGTGTAAAAGGAATATTAATAACACAGCGTCCACCCAATGAACCACCTGACGTTCACTGGTTGACAAGGCGTCGTCCACCTGTGGACACCGAGTAAAGAGGCGGTGCTGGTTGGTTTCCGAGTGCCTCTAATAAGGTATAACCCTTATTAGATGTTAAACTGAAGTAGCGGGAAAAGAATGGGGATAAATTTCGTCTCTAGCACTCCTACTGAATGATGACACTGTTGAGTTGGTGACGCCATAATTCTGAAACGCCATTTCCCTCTTGATTGTGCCCACTCTATCTTCTCTATTGAAGTTCAAAACTCGATAACTCCTGTTTTCTCAACAGTTATCTAAATTTTTCATTATTTTAACGAAGTGTATAAAATATACCAAATCTAACAGCAGTCAACTAGCCTATATATTTCACCGGTCTGTATGTGTGTATGCACAAGTATGTAATAGCATTTCGTTGTTACCGTCTACAATTCTACAGGGCCTACGCCTGAACCTATTTGATTAAATGAGATATCATTAGAATTGTGAGTCCTACGTGTAATATAGTATGGTAGATGTATACAGTAGGTGACATCATCATGAATCTGAATCTGAACATGGCAGATGTTCCAAATTGTCAAGACACTTTTTTTGGGGTCCATAAGGATGGAAGATATTACATATAAAACTATAATTTCAGTACATCGTAAATGCTCTTCGAAAAATTTAAGTCACGTCATTACAAATTACGAACCGCACGTATTTTAAACGTCTCATTTCTGGTTATTGGATTATCAGTTTCCTTTTTTACCAAATTTCAGTTTAGTGGGTGTGTAGATAAACAGAACAAATGGGCTGAACGAATAGACAGCGCGAAACTATTTGTTCGTGTTTGACTACGATGCTCTAAAAATGCCTTAATATAAAATGCGCTACGACCCGATGAAACGTTATAGCTTGTTTTCAAATGAATAAGCCCGAAAGACTCCTCCGGTCCGAAGAATTGATAACAGTGTAAACATCATAACAAATTATTACTTAACCGTTATTATGCACCCCAGCAATCTGCTCGCTCTGGCGGAAGACTTAACATTTTATTTGATAGCACTTAGCTGATTACGCTTGAAATAAAAGGAATCTTGTAAATCGCTCCACGTTTTCGCAGTAGCCATTAACTGCGTATTTACAACTTCTGTTTTTATTTTATATATTTTAGGAAACGCTACTGACGTTTTTAATTTGTCCTAATGGTGTTCTAATATTGCTGAATGAACGTAACGTTTTGTGAGAATTTTAACTAATTTTTTTGAGTTCTGAACGATTGACGAGTGTAATCTAAGAGCGAAAGCGATTGGTAGCGAAAGCCAAGGAAGCCAAGGCTCACCTATAAAAATTAAATAATCAGTGTTAGCTGACGGAAATGTTAAAAGTACTCCCATACCTCGGCGAAAGTGCGTGAAGAGAATGAACGCTACCATCATCTTACTCTCTAATAACCACAGTTGGTGAAACTGGCACAAGAGGCACAATATGATACTTTCTAAACCTATGTTTCATCTATGGTCTTTTAACTTTTACTCACTCATACATTTACATACATACATACATTTTTTACATACTCACTTATTTTCTCCCTTAAATTTAATCAATGTAAATGAAGGAAAGAATGCCAAATATCCAATTAAAATTACAGTTTAAAGCCCTATACTTTACTTTTTTAGCCTATTCTGTAATAGCAATTTGTGGATGGTAGGACCTTATGCCAGATCATTCCGGATCGTTTTTTTTTATTCAAACTTCTTCTGACGTGGGGATAAGAAAATTGTTCAATCTTTGATCTTATTCTATAGTATAATAGCTCTTTCATTGATTCTTACTGTTTGGGCTTCAACCACAAACCTTTTTTAAAAACAACATTACTCACTGTTAATATATTACAATTATTCTAACTCTCAGAATGTTTTTTATTAATAGCAGAAAATATTACTTACCTCTACTCATATAGCAACTCCCAGTTTCGTTACTTACTGATTTTATTTAGTATATTACATCCCAATAACCTTATACAATTCTTCATTTCAATCTTCCTTTTCTTTTATTGCTTTACTACTCATAAAATAGTTATTTATATATTATAGTTATATTGTATAAATAGTTAATTATTTGCTACTATTTATTACAATAACATTTATTCTGCTTATTCTCATAGATAAAACCATCTGCATTAATTTTACTTACGAAGTACTCTTATCTGTGTTATTCTGGATCGTTAGTGCCATTTTCCTCCCGCTGATATGTTCCGGTGTAGAGAGTAAGACTACCGGTGAAATCTAGCACAAGTAATACAACATCTTAAAATCTTTCTACATCTTTCATTTTGGCGACTCTGAGGGTCAACGCCTCTACAGTCTAAAGTGCTAAAAAAAAACTTATTGCTGTCCACCCTGAAAGTAAAAAAGGGCAAAGCTATAATTATGAGCAAAGCGACTAGATCTATCAGCACGGTGGGAAAATATCTGCCGATTTTCAATCCCCGGTCAAATCAATTCAGGAAACTTTATTATCTGTTTTTTTTTATTCATATACAGTTTACGCCTTTTAGGAAAGGAGGGAGGGGAGGGATGGGCCACCGGCACTCTCACACTCCGAACGAAACACGACAGCAATAGATGCTGTTATTTCACGCCGATATTCTGTGAGAGGGTGGTATTTCACCCGGCGAGGCGTCCCAATCCGTCCTGCAATGCAGTTTGGCTCTACCATACCTAAATTAGCTTGTAGTCTGGGTGTTACTGGGAGATCTCCCTGTTCTTTGTGTGGTAATCATAGTATCTACAGGGTACAAGATCAGTGAATTTAGGATCACGCAATTATCTGTGTTATCTGGAGTATTAAACATGTTATGCTAATATGTATGTCAGACCAATTTCTAAGTAAGAACTGCTCCAGCAAGAGATTCGTCCAATTTTGGTCAGATAACCATTCACTAGCTTTATTACTACGCAATACTGGTACTAGTCGCAGCAGCAATTTAGTAGTTAACAGTTTCATAGAGTAACCGTGTCGTTACTCCAACCCAGTTTACGTTATTATATGGCTTATAATAGTTTACTCTTTATTGAAATAATAGGCAAGTAATAGTCGAGCTCAATAATTCAGTCAGATTTCAAGCGATTACACAGCTTACTTTTTAAAATACCACTGATTGATAATTTTCATAATTGATGACTAAAAATTTACAACTTTACGAATTAATTCTATCTCTCTCATTATTAGAATGGTTGTCATTTTTTTAATTAGTCCAAAATACAGTGATATAATTTCGGGCAATGAAAGCTACGCAAATGGGCCCTTGTTCGAGTTACAAAACGGCTAATACTCGCATACAATTTTACAACATTGTGTCACTCCATAGCACGGTTAATGGCGCTATAATTCTTGATTTGCTTTAAAACATTATACGTTATTGCTTATTGACTTTGCTAACGGTATGATGGCAGTCTAGAAAAAAGGAAGCCATGAAAGTAAATGAAATTATGTTGAAATTATAACATCCATAAACACACAAACACACAGACATGTTCTGTAAATAAAAAATGTAGGCAGTAAAATTAAAAAAGATAACACTCAACGAAGTTGGTTTGAATAAAATATACAGTTAGTTTTTTATGTTTTGGATGTTTTCGGTTACACGCTGAGTTCAACGACAGTAAAACTAACTTTGTTTTTCAGTCTTTTTAGCCAGTGTTAGCCGACGGAAATATCAAAAGCACCTTGCATATCTAGGCGAAAATGTGTGAGGAGAATGATTTGAGGAAGCGAAAAAAGTATGTAAGGACCGCGACGCTTGGCGCTCCGTCCTCTCTGACTACCCCGTTAGGGGTACAGAGTGAAGATACGTATGTATGTATGTACTGCCTACATTTTTTCGAAGTTCCCACCACATGGCTGAAAGTTAGATAGGGCACACTTTTTATGAATTAAGAAGCGTATATTTCTGCAACTATTACTTTAAATTAAAAAATCATTGTAAAACCTCTATATACCATACATCATTTTTGAAGACCTACTCAGTATCTAAAGTTACACACACCTATATGTAAATCCTAGTTTATCTACTAATTATTATCATCTATACTTAATATAACAAAGAAGTAGACTTTGTTTGTTTGTTTGTAATGGATAAACTCAAAAACTACTCAACCGATTTAAAAAATTCTTCCACCTGTAAAAAGCTACATTATCAGCGAGTAACATGGGCTGTATTTTGTTTTCAAAAAAATTCTACCCATGCGAAGCCGGGATAGGTTGCTAGTTGTTTTATAATTTCACTACACCGTCACATATCCATAGAAAACACCTTTCCTTTCATCTATATTCTATAATATGGTAGTAATAATGTCCAAGTAAAGCGGTTGAAACATCTGGATAGACAGATGGACAGACATCTGGATAGACAGGTGGACAGGACGATATTATAAGCGTTCCAGTTTTGCCATTTGGGCACGGAACCAGAAAAACTTACAATAATATAGCTAATACATGTAATACCTACTGAAGAACCAAAAACGGCTTAGTCAAAAGATAATGATTACAGTCTGAAATTCCTGGCAATGTTTCGCTCTATAGGTACTCTCTTCACGCCTTCTTCAAGAAAAACCCACTTCTCTTGAAAAGGGCGTAAAGAGAAATGTTAAAGTAATCATATATAAAAATATTTACTAGAGCGTACACCGAAATGTAATAATATTTAATATCAAACTCAACAAACTAACAAAAACACTGAACTTTTTCGGTAATTAATTTAAGCAGAGTCTTCGGAATACGAAGTTCGTAATAGTGCCAGTAAATTGTTGGCGTTGACGCCAAATAACGTAATTAATCGGACCCCGATCGGCGTCACGTGTAAGGTCACCAATTTTCTTATTTATCGGCTCCAATTCTTTCCTATTAGCCAGACAGCTAAGTTATTAAGTCTGTTGCCGACGGAGACAAATTGATTGTATTTTAATCGACTCTTTATAGGCTAGTGATTCCATTCTTACTTTATCTGTTCAGTCTACGACAAATTGTACCTACTATTACAGTATATCTTTATTTTTAAGATTGTCTGCTTTTTCGTGTATATTCATTTTTTTATCTGTGCAGTAATTACCCCTTGTGCGAGGTGCATCGATGTTAAGAATTCTGCATCCAGTGCAAATTGGAACTACAAAAATACACATTAGGATATAAGCTTCCTTGGAAATAAGAGCTTGAATTTGATGCCTCTATTGTGCTTCATGAAGAGAACAATACTCCTGCACTCTTTACTCTTGAATGAAAACACAACTTCTTCTTTTGGGGACCTCGATATGCTAAGATATTTTATGAGATAACTTTGTCTGTCACCCACAAAATCATACCGATAATGCTGCTATCCAGCTATCAACGTCGCTTTAAGGAAAAATGTGACATTCATAAACTGTTAGCCGTTTTAGTGAGTGCCTACATAGAAGCAAAACTGGCGATCTGCAAGTCTTTTTTGTTATGGCGGAGGGGGCAAACGTGGAAGCGAGTCACCTCATAGAAAGTGACCACCGGCGCCCATGGACACCCGCAACGTCGCGTCCGGGTTTAACGTGTGTGTTGTAGGCCTTTAAATATTCACGCTATATCCTAACAGGGTAGACAGATAGGAAGACTCAACACTCCTGAGGTCATTACGAGGGAATCACGTGTGCTTTGCCGACCTTTGAGGAAAGAGTATGCTCGTTTCTTGAAGGTTCCTCGGTCGTACAGATCCGGGGATACCGCCTGGTTCCATAAAACTTCCTTGCGTGGTAGAAAATGTCGTAAAAAAACGCACAGTTGTAGACCGCTATCCATCAAGGTATTGGGGATGGAAGGACAGTCGATTTCGTGACGTATGGTAATGGAATTCAGCAGCAGCATATCAAACCATTCCTGAGAACGTTCCCCATGATAAATGCGGTAAAATATGCTGAGGGACGCAACGTCCCTATGCCGGGCCAGAGAGTCGAGCCGATCAGAGAGTACCGGATCGCCGATAACCCGAACCACTCTACATTGTATATGATCCAAAGGAAGCAGTTTATACTGGGGCACTCCAGCCCAGAGATAGGAACAGTATTCAATGTGAAGCCTTACCTGTGCCTTATAAAGTTGTAGGCGATAGGTCGGCGTCAAATACTGTCTCGCTCTACTGAGTACACACTCACTCACTCTACACTCAGTTTTTTCGAAGCTAATTTAGCTTTACCTTCGAGATGACCGCGAAACTGAACGTCGCTCGAAATATCGACACCAAGGACTCCAATAGTCGGTTTGGCATCAAAGGGAGCACCTTTAAACCTGAGTTGTATTTGACTGTTTAGTTGGCCCCGATTTGAGACATGACATGTCTTCGATCGAATTATTATAAGAATAAGATATGCCACATGCACTTTTCTTATGCACCGTATTACATTTCTAAACTATAATTAATAAGTAAGTGTTTACGTGCATTCCCTAGTCTTCATATACGCAACAAAAGCATATGAACTTTACTGAATTTTCTCTCCTCTGGATATGCTTTTAAATGGAAAGAAGCTTATGACTGTGCTAATTTTAGCTTCAATTTAAAGCTTTCAAAATGGTGTATCATAAATGTGCAACAAAGTCACGTATGCATGTACAGATATTTTTTAGAAAATTATTGTATTAAAACAGACTTTTCTAAAATGGCTTGCGAAATTACGAAATGGATTTGGATGTGATTATGTGAAAGAGTACAGTTCAAGTTAAATACTGAGTTATATTAGGCTAGCTTTATGGTATGCAAGTGTCACTGAATATTGAAAGTATAAGGGTCATTTATCGTTGTCTTCACGGACAAACCCACGTGCTTAAGCCTTCATTCAAATATATTCAGTAGTCTGTTTATTTTTATTTTCTAAAGAAATATAATTTAAATAAAAATGTAAAGTGCTTATTACTTTATATTCAATGTTCTAACATACGAAATCAAAATAACGCAGTTACATAAACAAAAACAAACAAAATATCCAATCACAATCGATATACCGAACATGTCGATAGTTGATTAACTAATACGTGGACCGGCGGATAATTAATTAGAGTTCCCCATGAGTTACCCGGACATTCGGTCCGCAACATGCGGTCCGGGCCGACCGGAACGGCTGGGGACCGCAAATTGGCTAATTTATCGCCTAACTGCCTAGGCATTTGCCAGTACAGCGGCAACTTGAGAGAATTCCGGAGAAGTAATATTTTTTGTTGCCTAAAATTTCTTTTTTATTAACGTTTTTTGGCGTTTAACTACGGAAAAGAAGTAATTACAGTTAAGAAGTAAATTAGTGAAGTAAATGAGCTATTATTTGTCTAACAGGATAGTAAGTTAAATAAATTTAGTAACAAAATAACGCAATTAATTACTTGCAGCTAATTCGGTTTGGATTGAAATTTTTATGTTTTAATATTAATTGAGGAGTATATTTTCATACCCTAGGCCTCCTAGGGTATGAGAAGTATAGTAAGTACTAAGTACATATGTATGTATAGCATATGGTAATAATATACCCTAACAAAACAAAAATCATCTACCTACTGGAATAAATTTAATTCAGAAATAAGCAGTATTTGTACTTAAATACGTGTAAGTGAAAATAAATAGAAAACTAATACATATAAAACGTAATATCAAAAGTAAGTACATTTTTTATTATTCAGAGTAACTGTCAACAATTTTTTAAATAATTAATTCTGTAGGGGTTTTGGTTCCATAATCCAATAAATCAATAAGTAACATTTTCATTGATAGTTCATGTAAATACATATGACATGTAAATTTTCAACGTAGAGTAATGCACTAAGAACTTTAAACCACAGAGTACGTTTTAAATGGAGCGTAAGCACTCAGAAGTGTGTTTACTTTCTTCGAAAGATACTCACCAGCACTTCGGATTGTGTGCTCATGTTGGTCCAGAGCTAGACGAAAGTTTTAAACTGAGGCGAGTTATACGCGATTGTTCTGAAATGTTTTCCCAACTTTCAGCATTATTTAGAGAAATTGATAGTTCACAGGTAATAAATAAAATCTTGTTACCACAATTTGAAAAGTTTCAGAGCAATAAAATACAAGTAACAATGATCATGACGATAAAATGGAAGGTTACTCGCTAACTTTTTTTCAAGATTTCCTGTGATTTATTGGCTTGTAGGCTGTTCGATATTTTTTCATTCTGTAACCTCGACTCGTTTGACATATTTCTGCTACCAAGTTTTGATAATGGCGTTATCTAAACCATTCTTTTACCAACAGGATATTAGTATTAGAAAATTATAACCGTCAGTCTACGGCGATATGTCTTTAGTTCTATAACTTGACACTGACTTAGCTTAATCACTTACGTAGATGTCCTAAGTCTAGGTTAGATTGCATACCTATGGACGTGGATCCAAACCTGAGGCAATTTACAAACAAATATAATTAAATAGAACCAATCGACAATCGAGTACCTGTGCATAACTCTTATCTCACTATAAGATTAGTTTTAAGATTAAGACTACACTGGATATTCTCAATAGCTTTTATAATAACCGCTGTATAAATTACCGAATACTTGGGAAAAAGCTTCTGAGCTACGCAATTAGTCCTGATTCTGAGGGCTCATGATCAAAAGAAAGTTTAATTGAGACAAAGAATTAAAAATGGAAAAGAAGACAAAATAATGGCCTACTCATCGTCACAAGTCTACCATGTTATTGAAAATAAGTGAATGTTGGTAAGTGGGTCTGAAATTTCTTTGTATCTTCCACTTCGATGTGAGATTGCGAACAAATTGCTATGAAGATTTAGAAATCTGGAGTGTTACGCACAAAAATCAAATCACGTTTGACTGTGTTCCTTCAATTTGAACGACAATGGCGAGAATGAATTATAAGAGCGTCTGGAGTCTCTCGACGGAACAATTGGAGGCGAAGTAAAAAATAAATTATTCGCAAGGAGAATACAATTGACGCTAGGGATAAAATTGTGTATAAAGAAACAAGGCTTCGCAATCTTCTGAGGTATGAACATGTAATAAACAAACAACCGCAAAATTTCGTAATTAAAATGCTCGTTCTTAATGAAAAAGAGAAAAGTTTTCGTTGGAAAGAACCGCTCACGAAATACATTCTCAAACACTTAAAGAGGAGGAAAAGAGCAAATTTTTTCGGGAATTTGATTCGTCCTTCGCTCTGGTCGGCATTCTTAAACAATTTGATCGTAGTCTTGAAGTGTTTTTGTTGTATAAACAAAGGAATCCCTATCTGGTATATTAGATTTCCTCCTGTTACGGTCTCCACCTGTCGAGGCTCATTTAATTAAGGGATGTTTTCGCAGGGTGGGACGGAGTCTCGGAGGACAATGAAATCTCGCTATAATATTGCAGCAATCATGTATAAATATCGTTACATCTCGTTGTAAAATTTCTTTCTTTCTTTCTTTTTAGTACTCGAGAAATATTTTTGAATAAATCATGCGACAATTTCACCTTTGACCTGTGCTTTGACCTTTTGCTTTAATACGAAATAGAGTTTAGTCTATTCAGTTATATATTTAGTAAAATAGTAGATATATAAGTATGTGTAAAATGTCTATGCACTTACATATGGGCATTTTTTTGTTTAAAACAACATTTCAACACTAATAACCTATACACCGATTAATGTTTTGTTTTACGGTAGTAACTAATGAATCTGTGGTTTTATAATGCTCAGAAATGAACGTTATAAAATAACTCAGATGTAAGTTAGATTCAAAACAAAAGAAAAAATTAATTATAAAGTAATTAGTGATTTCTTATCCTACTAATATTATAAATGTGAAAGTTTGTGAGAATGGATGTATGGATGTTTGTTACTCTTTCACGCAAAAAATACTCAATGGATTTTGATGAAACTTTACAATAATATATCTCATACATCAGAATAACATATGGGCTATAATTTATAAAGATATTATTATATCCTTGAACGTCACGCGAACGAATTCGCGGGCAAAAGCTAGTCTATGATAAATGCAAAGTACAAATCCAGTCGCTATATTAACTTAGCTTAAGGATATGTACTAAAAGGACATATTATTTCGATTGTCTTGATGATACAATTTCGATACAATATTATATTTGTATCCAAGGAATACATCTTTGTATATTAATAAAAATAACAATACACGAATTACCAATTAGTTGCGTATGGGACAGCGGGGTAAGACGAAATTGCGGGTAAGGAGAGCATTTGACCTTAAATTTTCTTGTAATTCACCAATCACAGTAATTTTATAGTTTGATAATGCGTTGCCATAATGGCAACAGTTAACCGAGTGAGCGATTTAGCTAAATCTTTTTTGCCGCAGATAGAACTTTTTTCAGATTTTTTTTTAATTTTTTCAATTTATTTCAAACTTAACTCTCACATTAACTATGAGAAACAGTAATTTATAATTTATTTAAAGTGACTCCCGTGTGAAAATTACATCAACAGTAAGAAGATATTTATCTGTATACATTGCTTTTCCTAAATAATTTATAAATTGTAACGAGCAGAAGGGGCAAGATGGGGCAGAAACATGTCACAGATTACAGCACTGGTGGTCAATATATGCCATTAATGATAAATTATATTTCTCAGAAAGAAATATTCCATCGGTAGATGGTTTTAATTATTTCACTTGGAACTAGGTTAGTTTGCAGCAAACTTCGATTGCAAGACAATTATTCTTTGAATAGTTTTAAAAGTTTGTGGTTCAGTGGAGGGAAAGTTGATTGATCTGTTTTACCGTTACCACCATCATACCTCATCTTTGGGGTAATATGAGGAAATAAAACTTTTTCCACATAGGTATTGTTCTTTTTTATTTAATTAGGTATGTATGTAACGAGTGTTGCATAAATCGAATTATCAAAGATCAATTGCAAAAGATGATAAGTAAACAAATATGTAAGTAAGGTTACCTACCCCGTAACCCCGCTTTACCTCTGTTTTCCCTCAATCAATCCATCCATCAATCAAATATCAAACGGTAGAAAAACTTCCTCATTCAAGTAATCAAATTTCATATGCATAATTTATCGTTAGAAAACAAGAGGTTATATGAAATGATAAATGTCTCGTCTCAACACCAGCGTTAGCGAACACAGCAGTGGCGCTGCAAAAACGACTCATGTCTCATGAGAGTCTGAGAGAGAGTCGAGTCATGAGAATCGAGTCTCATGAGACTGCCTCGTTTTTGCAGCACCACTGCTATGTTCGCTAGCGCTGGTGTTCCAGATTATTTTGCGGTGATCAGGGCTCGTATAGCATCCTTCTGGATGAGAATACGAAGCTCTGAAAACAATATATTACGAATCGTCTGTGAGGATGTGTCCAATCCGATTTTTAAGCACTGGCTTTCTGTACACCGCGGCCCTAATAAAAAGTAAAAAGTAACATCATAAGATTTTATGTTTATTTGTTTTTTTTTTATTTACTTTTATTGTCAATTTATTGTTACTTATTATGTTTATATCTGATATTTGGGTTCTGCCTGTCAATAAAAAATTATTATTATTATTACTTCTTTATTTTAGCACTTTAGATATTTTACGTTGTTATGAAGGTCGGAATAATTTTCATAACGTATTTTAATTAACTCTTCAATTATAACAAAACTCAGAACATTTTTAGGATGTCTAATCATGAGGAAAACATCAAAATGAAGTAGCAATTTTGATAAAATATATTTGTGAGTTTTCCTCAATTTAAATTTTATTCGATATTAGATGTTTCCCGCAATTTCATGCGCAGCTTAATCTATTTCCATTCTAAATTTCATCAAAATCTCCCAAAATACCAAACTTGTTAATCGACACGTGTTTCATCTCGTTTTAGTACGAAATTTGGTGTAGTCAACTGTTCGAATCAGATCTTAGATGGATGCTTCGTTAAGTAGCGGTACACCTGAATTCTGAAAGAGTACAAGACTTCATTACATGATATGGAATTCCGTAAAATTACACCTAAATCTATGCGTTTATATATATTTAAAGCACGAACTTGGTGCTCTCATTGGGGCCACGCGAATGACGCATTTTTTGGAGATATTGTGTTATTAATATTAAATGTTAAGCTTTAAATATTGCGAAATAATGTAAACCCTTGACATTGGCAAGATTTTAAAGATTTAGACTCTCTCCGTCCTGAAAATTCGAAATACTTGTTACTTTGCCTCGACGGAGCGCATTTTTTAATATTGCGATGCTCGTTAAATTACATTATTACCTTCTCATATTTTAGGTACGTATAAGAATATCCACGTAAGTTTGGTATGGATGTTAATATCGTCTGAACATAATAGTAATTTGACATTTAAGATTGATGAACATTGAAAGTCGCGTATTTAGGCTCTTGAATAAACGAATAAATCTGAACTGGTGCATAAAACGCAATAGCCTTTTTGTAAAATTACAATAGTTATCACCAAGTTGAACTATATTCTTTCCTAAACGTTAGTCTAAGTCTAGATTTGTATCTTTGCCAATGAATGCTGTAACTTCATAGACGCTTTCTACTCCATTTACTTTGGCCATGTGCCAACAGACGACACTGATTGTATCGACTCAAATACAACTGGTAGCTGTATTTCATCTTATATTAAATTCTAGACATATAAGGTGGAGAAGTTAGGGGATTTATTGAATGAGGAAAATGTTACATAATATTTTGGCCAATAACATTTAGGGTTGCCACTTGTAGAGACAAGTGGCAACCCTTTTTTCGTTTTCTATATTACAAACACAAACATCATTTTGGTTCTACCATTTTTTGGTTTTACTGGTAGAGTTAATTTGTTCTAATGTGGTTTTCACTATTATAAAGATATTTATTTTGAAGAACTCCGGTATGTAAACATCACTGTAACTATATATTTGTAAAAACGTAAAAACAACAATCGGGTTACTTCTACTGGAAACAATAAAGTCATTCGTTTGGTATACTTTTATAATCGTATTAATATTTGCGAATGGCCTCGCAAGTACAGTTTTTGCGCAACTATACAAAGATGTTCGCACATGACTGGAACTGTAATTAAGTATATCTCTTTACGAATATATAAATATATTAAAATAGAGTACCTAATACTAAAGTAATAAATAAATATAGTATATTAAATAAACAAATAATTAAAAATAAATGGCAACCACTCCCGCTTCAGAATAATAATAGAATATTTTCATCCTAAAGTAGCGGTGGCAACCCTAATAAGATTAAACTTAACTGTGGAGTTCCATAGGATTATTTAATGTATTGGTAACATAATAACTGTGTGACAACAAATGTTTAAGTGCTTTTTTGTGTTCATACTCTCTATTATTTAAAGACACAAACATGTCTTATAGATGTGTATATTTTTATCAAGGGACACATACCTATGCACATCAGTTAAAGTAGTTGCGCCCGGGACTTCGTTTGCGTCGGCTGTAGAATTTAAAAAGACAGAACAAGAAGCAGGTACATAGGCACAGTGTACATTATACATAGGGAAATAGAGGTAACAGTCGAAATTCTCCATCTAGTTCAATCTAGTAAAACTAAGCTAAAACTGTCAGTATCAAGTAATCTTCATACATACAAGAAAACCACCTAAGAATGTTATTATAACTTTAATAATACAATGAATAATTATGTAATATGAAAATGAATAGTAATAAAATAATAATAACAATAAAAGGGTAGGATGTCAACGGAGGAAGCGTACTCGTCGCGACCCCCACCAGCCCTTTTCAAGCCTGCAATTCCTCTCATGTGCACACCATGCGGGACGAAGATTGTGGTATATTTTGGGCATCCCCCGAAAGCGACGTACACCGGTTTGTCACCGCTGGTGTGCAGCCAGCCAACACCCCCACCTCGCTGTGGTAAGTGGAGGGAGGAGTACAGAATAGCTGCATGGAATGTGAGAGGCGGGAATGAAGAGAAGATGAATGAAGTGATTGATATTATGGAAGAGAAAAAATTGGACGTCTTATGTTTGAGTGAAACCAAACGAAAAGGCTGTGAACTTGCCGACTGGCCCGGAGGGGGTATCGCTTTGTGGTTAGCAGTAGACAGGGGATACCAAGGGGTAGGCGTATTACTGTCTTCTTGTTTGGTTAATTGTATGACAGTATAGATGTGTAAATCCCAGACTGCTCCACGAGTCGAAACTGAATGGGATCGAAACAGCGCGGAATCGGAACGGAACAGGATTGGAGACTGTCTTCGGGAAGTATGGAAATAAGAGAGTGAATGACGCTGGTAGGTTTGTGTTAGGAGTGCATACGGAAAAGGATCTTTTTGTAGCTAATATCAAAATATTTAAGCACAAAAGGATATATCAGTACAAGTGGGAAATATAGGATGAGAGAAGTACGATTTATTTATTACTGCCGGCTTAAGAAGTAGGTTTTGGACAAAAAAGCGCATAGACGAGCCGATCTGGGAAAGGACCACTTTCCGATAATAACCAGAATAAGGAGTCTGTTTGTAGCAAGGCGACGCCCCGTAATATCCAAACCTGCAGCGGTCTGTCACATCAAAAACTGATAAGCTGAAAACTGCAAGATGCGACCACCGTGAATGAATATGAAAGGGTAGTATACGATAAGCTTCGAAAGAATGGATCAAAAGTGATAAGGGAGATTTGGGTACATGGACAATATCTTGAACAAAGGAATGAAATTGTGTATCGAGGGATGGAAGATGTGTCTTGGACGTGGCGAGACGGATAGCAGCTAGCAATAAAGTGAACGGTGATCTGTCCGCGTTAGTAGGCAGTGCGAATATATCTAACAGCCAAAATAGCCATCCATAATGGCCATAATGAAATAGAGTAAATCTTTTTTTTATGGCGGAGGGGACAAACGAGCACGCGAGCACCGCCGCCAATGGACACCCGCAACGTATGAAAGTAAAGTACCCGAAGTATGATAAATACAGTGGAAATCCGAACTCTTATTATGAGTATTATTATCTTAGAAATATGTGCGGTGTCACCTATGCGGACAGGATAAGCAATGAAGAAATATGCAGTGTGGTAGGGTTGCACGACAGTGTTATTGTGAAAATGAAGAAAGGAATGCTTACTTGGTTCGGGCACATAGAAAGAATGAATTATGAAAGATTGACTTAGGAAATTTACAGAGCGAAAGCGAGTGGTAAAAAAAGCCAAGAAAGATCTTGACTTAACTTATGAAAATCAAATAGCCAGAGTGTTAGCCAACGAAAATGTTAGCTAACACTGGCTATTTGACGGAAACACGGAAAAGCACTCGTATAGCTCGGCGAAAATGTGTGAGGAGAACGATGAGATTTGGAGAACCGAAAGAAGTATGTAAGGACCGCCAAGCTTGACGCTCCGTCCTCTCTAACTACCCCGTTAGGGATACAGCGTGAATATATGTATGTATGTAATAACAATAAATGAAAATTCAATCGTTATCACGAAGGTTTAAATTTTGAATGATAGACGAACCTCAACGTACAAAGCAACTGATCTATCACTACTTCTGAAACAATGGACGAAAAAGTTCAATATCTGATATAAAAAAGTAGTGGTGGCATCTGACTGCTAGACTACACTACTACGAAGGCCAAAAATTCCTATGAAAAATTAGGTCCACATAGGTGATGTCGTAGCACTGCAAGAGTCCTTTAACACCGTAATAAGACCATATACCTACGAGACAAGTAATTGCAAACGAAAAGTTTATCACACATCAGAGATCAGACATCACCGCAGAAGACATCACAAGTTAATTACTTGAAATAAAGCACATAAATATTGCACGATATAACTTCAATGATCAATTTATAATTAACACGTTTTTAATGAAGTGTTCAAACATTTAGCTCACAAATTAGCCAACCTATTCCGATAGTTGTATGTGAGCGACTAAACGAGTTGTAACCAATTGACTACTTTTTAGGTGGACAGATGCTTAGTTCTACATTGTCAGTCTTGTAGGTCGATAAATAAGATTAGTCTTATTAGGGTATTAGCGTACAGGCACTTACATAAAAGAGTATAATAATATAAGAGTTATAAGGCAGGTACGGTAGGTGTGAGGGTCCCACGCATGCCCTAAAAGTCTGCCAAGGGCCAACACGAAAAGTTACATTTTTACCAATGATAAAAATACCTGATTCGACCGACTAGTTGTCAACAAGCCGATTCCGTTTTGACATCTATAAAAATTAATAACTAAACCCATTACCAAATGAGGATACAATATTTACATATTGTCTCCATATAACAAAGAAACAAAATTACTTTTGTTGTAGCCTGGTGCTCTGTTTAGTCCTAATAGGAACTGGCATGAAATCACATATGTACATTTATGTGAGATAAGTTTTATACTTTTAGTGTTCAGTTTGTACACTGGTGTTCTGTTTAGTCCTAACAGGAACTGGCATGAAATCACATATGTACCGTACCTATTTATGTGAGATAAGTTTTATACTTTTAGTGTTCGGTTTCTACCTTTCTGACAATAAACCGACATTATTAATTGAATCATTAGTCCTTTGAACATCGAATTTCGCATTCAGATTCAATATGTAGTTGCTTCGAAGTATGCTTATGCAAAGAACAACGTGAGATGCTTAGACAAAGAAACAGAGAAAAAATCAAATTAGATTCATTCATTTAGATTCAGAGTTACTTAATGGACTCCAATTCTGTCTGCTCTGTTACGGTTTTATACGTATTAGTATCAGCGTAGTATTTGAACTTCGGACCAAGAAATTTAATGGATGGTACCATAATAAGTTGACGCTCTTATCCCCTTGCGTCAAACAAATTTTCGTCTCTTTCTATCTCATTGGGCGCAACCACGAGTAAAACAGTGAACTACAGTAAGCATGGCAACCTTGCAATGTCAGTGTAATTCGTGCCAGCTCATGACCGACTTCACGTACATTACTAAATTAATAATTTGCAAAATACTCGCAAATCTTAAATGTTTTAGCTACTAGTATTCACAAAAAATTACATATTCAGCTGTGTATCATTGTACTGTGACCCTAGTAGAAGTCTAAAAACTCGGTCAACAAAAAAAGAACACGCTCTTAGAGCAATTGCGCCGTTCATTTTAACTGTTTGTCCGAGATTTGAACAAAAGTATAATATCTACACTAAGTAAACAGCCAATCCTTATCATTAAATTGTTTGTAAATCAATTTAAAAAATTACTTTGAAATAAATCGAAAAACGTGTAATCTTGGTCAACTCTTTTAAATAAAAATTAGTCAAATGTGAGTTGGACTCACGGGTAGAAGGTTAATTTTTTGAAATCTATAAGACCTAGAACTTCGATCATCATGATATGTTTCCGTAAACTCTACGTGAAGTCTCGTATTCTGAAATTTTTAATTATTAGCCGCATATTTAAAGAGTTATGTTCATACAATTACGACAATTTATTCAATAGATCCACAGTTTCACCTCACGAAAAGAGAACTGTGGACAAATGATAAAGACTTAGGCTATTACCATTTTTTTGTTTACGTGGAGTAAAAAGTCAAACAGGTTTTTATAAAACATATTCCGTTCAGAAATATTGATTGATTTGTTGTGTTTATGAAAAAGAAAAACTGTTTTTATATTTTTACGGACTAAAAAATATTAAATTGCTGCGATGTAATTATGCACTATTTTTACTATAAGAAAGAAGAACTATAAGAATGAAAGTACTATTGTTTAATTTTAAATATTTCCCTGTTATTTATTAGTTGGATTCAGTGAATATTTAGTAACGAGTAATTTGATCTTTAAATTAAAACAATAAAGTAGCTATTCCTATATAAAATTCCGGTGTGTATGTGTTCGTAATTCTTCTCCTCCTAAAAGGAGTTTACCAATTTTGATGAAATTTAGAATGGAGATAGCTTAAGTACCAGGGAAGGACATAGGTTGCTTTTTTCTTAATACTACGCGAAGTCGCGGGCAACGGTTAGTTGCTTATAAAATTTTTCATATATAACGATGTCATATCTTTACGGGGCTAGAAGGGGAACAGGCATAGTTGGGGTAACTCCACTTGCACCTTCTTTAATTCTTCAATAAGTACTTTGATGTTTACTAGTACAATAACCACAGAGTAACATGACAACGTCTATGTACAACAAATATCAAGTTACATTGTTACTAGCGCCTCTAAAATAGAGAAATGTTATTTAGTCCCATTTTATTCACATTCTCTGTAAACGCGCAGTAGAGCAAAAAGATTGAAATATATATTGGTTTCAAAAGCGTCGAAG
This sequence comes from Zeuzera pyrina, assembly GCA_907165235.1. NCBI lineage: Eukaryota > Metazoa > Arthropoda > Insecta > Lepidoptera > Cossidae > Zeuzera > Zeuzera pyrina. The sequence goes on along the minus strand of OU015624.1, from coordinate 20,798,600 downwards.
CGTAAGAACTCTGATAATTTACTCAATTTCCGCCGAAAAATGCACTTTTATATTCCTTTTGTACGGACTGTTAACAAAAATACACAAAATATTTTTCACTTTGACGAAAATAGGTTACTTAAAATATTCTGTTCCGAAATTGAAAAAAAGAAATTTAACGGAATTATCTCGGTGTCCATGTTTGTCTGTCACAGCCATTTGTTTCAGAGACAACTTATTTGATGTAAATCCATACATATAATATATACCTAATGAAATTAACTGATCCGCTTTTGAACATTAAAGATATTTTAAATGAAATCGGCCTAGTGCATGTCAGAAACAGTAACGAAGACAGAAATAGAAACAATAAAAAACAGTCATGGAGATGTTTATGAGAAAATGATTGAATTAAGCATTTTAATATTTTCTTATTTTAAAATGAATATATTAGTATTTTTATGTGTTTTAATTTTTCCTTGACTCCCCGGACGTTGCGGGTGTCCATGGGTGGTGGTGGTCACGCTCCATCAGGTGACCCACTCGCTCATTTGCTCCCTCTTTTATACAACAATTTTTAGTTTTTATGAGTCAAAGTTATGAATATAACTAGGTACTCCGACTTACTGTCGATAGCCTTAGGAAAACGCACAAAGGTATTCAAATCTCCGTTTCAAAATCTTTAACAAAGACATGTAGGAAATTTGTTCAAAAAAACGCTTGATAGATCGTTGATAGAAGTTTGTAACCTTGTGGCATATTGATTTGCAATAAATAGCATTAAAATTGGATCCTCGATTCCGCTTGAACAATTCCCCCTTATCACTGTAGCTACTAGATCAAGAAATGTAAAAACTTCATAACATATTAAAGCATTATCTAAGTTTGCAGGAAAAATGTAATGAAAGTATTTGAAAAATTTACTAAAAAGAAAATTACGCAGGAAAAATATAATTAAAGTACATGAAAAATTTACTATTTCATAAATGTTATTACATAATAACATAACCACATTACTACATTCTAATTTTTAAATACAATTTGTCGGGGAAATAAAATAAATGTTGGATTTTAAATTATATTATAGACTTTGTTACGACTTATGCATGTATCTGTGTACATACAACTGGATGTAGTGAAAACCGTCTAGCAAATTAACAAAGAGCAACGAACCCAACACTTGAACTAACAACTAAAGTTTAAACGAAAATCACGATCTAAATCTTTGAATCAAGATCGACACCAAATAACTAAGCCATTGTCCAAGTTGGTTGGGCAATAAATCGAGACTCAGTCCGATAGTTGGAAACTTAGTGCGTCATCAAATTATATTATAGACTTTGTTACGACTTATGCATGTATCTGTGTACATACAACTGGATGTAGTGAAAACCGTCTAGCAAATTAACAAAGAGCAACGAACCCAACACTTGAACTAACAACTAAAGTTTAAACGAAAATCACGATCTAAATCTTTGAATCAAGATCGACACCAAATAACTAAGCCATTGTCCAAGTTGGTTGGGCAATAAATCGAGACTCAGTCCGATAGTTGGAAACTTAGTGCGTCATCGATTTTCTTATACGGGAACCACAAATCGTAAAAGTTGTACGTACTGTTATGTTAGCTGAGATGCAATATGAACTTGATGCAATGACTTCATAAAATGTGCTAGTACTTGTTTGTTTGCGCTTTGTACTTCAGTTGATGTTATAATGGACTTTTGGGACGTTGAATGAAACCGTTATTGTTTAGTTTGTTCCTCCTGCAGTACAAATTCTCGTAACTCGAAACGACAATTGAAGTGCATTAAAATCTGATAAACTTCTTCAGCTTTTGTAGGAAAAAAACTACATCAAGAAATGTAAATGACGCTATACTGGAAGATAAGTTTTTCTTGGAGTACATTTCCTGCACAAAAATTAAATTCATTGAAAATGTTTGTCCTTTACTCAAACCTGTCTTTTAATAAATCGAAATGGTTATCTGTGATTAATTTTTACACATGATCGCAAATCATTTTTGTAATAAGATTAAAAAATACAAAAAAAAATTTCTTTGAAAATATCTGTATTTTTTAAAGCTCTTTCAGATGCCACAGTGATATAGTGTGAGTGTCAGTGAGTGTGTATTTCCTTTTTTATGCAATTACGTGTATTTCAAAGATAATTCAAAGCTAATGCGCGACTCGAATTCGAACCTTTCTACGATCCCATACCTAAAATCCTGGTTTCTCAACCGGGGGATCTCCACCCTTGAGGGGCTCGCATTTATTATTATAGGAAGTCACAGTCTGTTAAAAAAATAAGACCTGTATAAAAAGATTCGTTTATTAAATATTATTAGGAATGAATTTTAGTGTAGTTTTATACAATTAAATATTACCATGTAATATAAAAACATGAAAAAATAAACTTATAGCTTACTTTGTTTAATTAAAATGATTAATCATGAACATTAATTAATTAATGCGATAATTGGTTTCCGTTACTGGGCCTCCGTACTCACGTCGTCGTGCAAGCCAAAATTTATCTAAATCTTGAGATAAAAATTCCAGTTGTAAAGTTTTGTCAGCCGATAGTCCAATCAGTCGATTGTGATTCTCAGTTCGTAACTTGGCAGCTGCATCAATATTTTCATCAAACGTATTGAGAACCCATCTTATCTAGAAATCATTGTTGTCATCTGGAAAATATTCAAGTAACTGAATCTTTAATTCACCTAAATGCGTTTTCACGCTCTTCAACAGGCGGTCGATAACTGAATTTTCTAAATTCGCAGTTTTGTTAATATAATCAGAAATTGCATTACATGCATCAAAATTTCGTTTTTCAAGGCCAATCCAAATAATATAATCCAAATACTAAGCTTCTTGATAACGGCATTGACTTTATTAGTGATTACTTACTCAGTGTCTGTCATAAGTAAAATTTTTTTGTCACGGCCTTGTAATCTCGTATTCAAGTCATTCGAATGTGAAAATATGTCACTCAAGTAAGCCAACAGCAATAAAGATTCTTTATCTTGTAAAAATTCTAAAAATGAACTGTTTTTATCCGTAAAAAAGATTTTTAATTCATCTCGCAATTTAAAAAGCGTTGTTAGAACTTTTTCTCACGACAGTCATCTCACTTCAGTATGGAAAAGCAGTGAATTGTTCTTGACACCCATTTCTTCGCAGAGTGTGGAAAAAGATCTAGTTTGCAACGGTCGACTTTTAATAAAATTAATAATTTTAACAGCTTCTGATAAAACATTTTGTAAATTGTTCGGCATCTTTTTTACCGGCAAGCGCATGTCTGTGAAGAAAACAATGCGTCCATTCTGTATGCGGCACGATGTCTTTTAATTTTACTATCTCACTACTGTTCTTCCCCGTTATCGCTTTCGCGCCATCAGTTCATATATTCCAATTTAACACAGCAGTGCATTCATTCCAAGTTTTGATTTTGTTTTACTTCAATGAAGTCGTCAAAAGGGCCTTCGCCAGATGCTCGACCAGGAATTGATTTAAAAAAAAGCATATTTTCTTTAATAGACTCCTCGCATTCATTTCGGACAAAACATAAAAATTGCGCCAAGTTCGACACGTCTGTTGACTCGCCAAATTGAATAGCAAAAAAAATCACTTAATTTAACTTTTTCAATTATTTATTTGTGAATATGGATGGCCATTTCATTAATACGTTTCAATATTGTATCATTTGAAAGGGGTATAGTTTTTAATTTTTTAGCTTCTTACGGACTTATCATAATATTGACCATATTTGTCATTCCGCAACAGTATGGGGCTTAGATTCCCTCGCGACTCGCAGTGCTACTAAGTAGGATGCATGAAGTGCTGCAGTCTCATTACGGCTGGATCTTTTTATAGCAATTTGTTGATTTTTCAAAACAAGTGACTTCCGCTCGAAGAATTCTAACGGTTTGCTTTGTAAAGACGGGTGTCTTGTTTCCATTTGCCGGAGTAATTTTGTAGGCTTCATGCTTTCCGCAGATAGTTGAAATCAAACAACATATCGTGGCTTGTTATCCAATGTAATAAATCCATATTTTAAATATATATCGTTTTATATAACCTGGTCTTTTTCTTCACCGTTTCACCAAACGTAGAAGGCACATTTTGTTTTGTCACAAATTTGTCCATTTTAATTTAACTTTTTTACTGTTATTTGTAAAAATTAAACACTGAGTGAGTGAGATAAGATCGTTGTTGTATGTACTTGCTTCCCTGTGCTACTTCCCAAAAATGGTAAATGACATAATTTTTTTTATTTATTGCTTATTTTTATTCATTATTATTGCATACGTTATTGCATATTCATTTGAATTAATTAAAAAAAAATAACTTGTATTAAAGTTATTATAAATGGGTCTTTCCTTTACTGATGCAGGATTAAACGCGCAGTAAGGAAGACTCGTCTATCTTCTGTATATAACTATGTCGCAAACTGGGGATCAACAGGATAAATGGGGCGTTCGTCATCATTATGTTCTGACATGACGGGTAGCCTCAAGCAGGTTAATAATGCACACGATCGATGACTCTTTATTTTCGTCTCAATCTTAGCTAGGTTTTACAAGGTTAGAATAAACAGGTGTCGCAAGAACAGATACGTCCGCTCGGAGCAAGCTTCATTGGTTGAATGCCCCGCCCACTCCAACACCTGTATCCAAGCACGACTATGTGACGTCACGCTTGCGTTAGATTCCTACATATACAGGGTGTATATGAAAACGGGACAGTTACTTTAATGGATGAAAGGGCATAACTTTAGTATGTAGTTACAAAAAGAATTATCGAAAAAAACGTATCCGTTTAAGAGTTATGACCGTTTTAATTTTCAAGTGTTATCCCCACCATTTCTCGTAAAATTGGGTTGATCGTGTACAGTTACAGATTTTAAATCTTACGTATTTTTTTATTTTGTAATAATTTCATCCGTTACTGAAATACAGCCTGAAAACCATTTTCGAAAATAATGCGTATACCCCAATGGGGGTTTTCAAGCTGTATTTCAGTAACGGATGAAATTATTACAAAATAAAAAAATACGTAAGATTTAAAATCTGTAACTGTACACGATCAACCCAATTTTACGAGAAATGGTGGGGATAACACTTAATTATGTTGAAAAAATTATACGTGACTTTTTTACAGTTTCAGTTTTACTTGAATTTTATTGAATTCGGCTAATTGAATTGCTATTATAATTTTTTAATTAATTTAATTTCATATGTACTAATTTGAATTTTAATTTAACGTTAAAATGTATATAGACACTCAAAGTTATTAATTAATATGTTCACAAATATTCAAAGCCAGCTGCACCGCAGTAGGTGGCACTTAACACAGAAGCTTCGAGCATTAGTTTCCAAGTATTGGCAACGACACAATTTATGTTCGTTGCAACTTCGTCAATAGTTTCCTAAGATTGCGCCCGAGGTCGTCTTTGTCGCCAGAGGAAATTGGAAATCATTGTTTATGTGTTTCGGAAACCTAAACGAGGGTGCCAACATTAAACGTAATAGGTTTAAGTGAAGAAACGATACAATTGATTGTCTTTGAAGTTAATAATACAAGTAATATCTGGAGGTATCTACACCTAAATAATAGCTATTACTAGCAACCTGCCCTGGCTACGAACGGGGGCAATGTTCTAATTACGTCAGTGTCCGATCGCTTATTGCTAGGTACGTTTAACAGGAGGGCGAAGCGCGGCCCGCGACGTGCTTTTTGAAAGTATATGTAGGTACCTATTCGCGACCTTTTCATTGTGCGTAATTTTAAATCTGTGATATTATCTTTTAATGTGCCCAACGTAACTATCATAATTAATTAGAAAAGGATTAATGTATAAGTCAAACAGCTTCGCAAATAACCCATTATTTTCTAATAACTATTTTCAATAACATTTTCAATTACATGTAAAAGATGAGAAAAAACCATTTAGGAAAATAATTAAACCGACTTAAAGAAAACACCAAAAAGTACAAAATAACTATTTATACTAATCAAAACACAAGTACAAAAATAAATTCATAAATACGATACAAATACTTATAATTAAATTTGACAGTTACTGATGTCGTTCCCAAGCTTAGCAAACTAAGACTTTCTGTTGTTATCATGGACCATGGCGTGGTCCGACACCAATCCGAATCTATGCTTTCAAACAAAATAAAAAAAATCGTCATTTTTTTATTTTGTTTGAAAGCATAGACATATCATTTGAAAGCTGCAGATTAGGAAAATGTTATTACATAGGTAGTTCTTAGCTGTTTTATGGACCAACATTCAAAATGTAAAGAGATTTTATTTCGATACTGTTGCAGTTACAAACTGTAAAGGTACTATAATAATAACAATTATTATTAAGTATCGGAGGGCTATATCTAAATTTTTAATTTTTTTCTCAGTACTTAATATTACGTACCTATCACTTACAAAATAAGCTAATAGCACGTAATTTATGTCACAGTCCTTCAATACAAAACATCTATTTATAAGGACAACATTTAAACAAGCAAAATGCAACGTCTATCAGCATTGTTCATGTACGCGATTTTTTCATTAAATAAAGTATACCCGTATTTACTGGAATCAGTTTTCGGAAGCACATTACAATAACTACTGTTATACTTTAAGTGCTATTGGTCCACGGGTGAACCCCGCGTTGTCAACCGGTGAACACCGCGTGGTCCACAGGTGGACGCCGCATTATCAACCGGTGAACATCGAGTGGTCCGTCCACGGGTAGACGCCGCGTTGTCAACCGGCGAAGTCCGCGTGGTCCACGTGTGGGCGCCGCTTTCTCAACCGGTGAACGCCGCGTGGTCCACGGGTGGCCGGCACATTGTCAACCACTGAACACCGCGTGGTCTACGGGTTGACGCCGTGTTGTCAATTAGTGAGCGTCGCGTTTTCTATCATTTATTTAAAAACGGAATTATGTACCTATCTTTTGTACTATTTTACGTTTAAAATATTTTTAATAGATTTTGTCTGGTACCGCTAAGATGTTGCTTATTTTCTTCCATACTTCATCCTTTTTTATAGAGTTGCTATACTTGTTTCGATTACGATAGACACGTTTGAAAGAACGGTTGGGAATGAAAAGCGGGGGAGCGGTGTGCAGCCGCCGAATCGCCCTCGCGCGTGAACCACTCGTAGGAAGCGCGCGGTCTACTCGGGACCCGCGCGTGGACTGCGGGTGGTCAACGCGAGGTAAACGTGCGAGCATCGAGTGGTCACCGAGTGGTTCATTCGCCGTCCGTGCGTGGCTAGCTTACGAGCGAGGCGATCCGGTAAAGTTACGGAGCTGATAAGTGAGCGCGTGTCCGTAGTAATCCATAAAAAGAATACTTACCGCGCGAAGCGAGGCGGTACTGATCGGGTGCCGGGTGGCTCTAATGACCTTAAGTGTTTTTATACATAATGAGGTGTATTATTGAGGTCAGTGGAATAATTTGTTTTTTGACTTCTATCAAAAAAGTTTCGAATAGTTAAAAAAAAACTAAACGAAACGGGAAACAGTAGTTATTGTAAAACAGCCTAATTTTCTTAAATAGAAATGTTGTTAGCGATAATTTGTCCTCTTACAGAATATATGTCGTATTTATTTACATCTGTGCTATTTATGTATATTATGGCAAGTGCGAAATTATAAATAACAGCCCCATAAACGACAGCAAGCATAGAGCAACTGAATCACCGATATCCGACAGTCATTTGTAAATCACGTAATCCACAAACATGGACAGTCACGATCCAATTCGTTCGTAACCATCTCCGTACCAAAATCAAAACACAAGAATAAATCAAATTTTGATTTGCAGCGGGCTGGGAATGCATAACAATCGTATCACGTCCGAGCCGCGCTGTGAATAAATAATCTAAGGGTTGCTCGCCACAATACCCACTCAGACAAATTCTACACCGATTCAGTTACACTCGAAACACATAACACTTCATACATAATTAGTGTTACTTTTTATCAATAATAATTGTGATTACAATCATAATCATTGTGCGGTACAGCTCCAGGCATGACCACTGCGCGTGCGCGGACCCTTATAATTTCGGCAGGATAACAAACGTGCCGAGATTTGCGCCGACATCGACCGCGATACGCGGCGCTAATAAACAAAATTGTACAAATAAGAGGCTAAACCTTTAATGTCCGTTAGTCATCTAGGTGGTGGAAATCGGAGGTGGCTTCCGATGCCGTAAAGCCACAAAACGGAACGTAGATCCACTTGTCACCTTCCTAACTTCTGCCTCTACCGACGAATTTAGGGCTACAGCAGGGACTTAAAATTGTCTAACAAGCGGTCGGTACACACTGTTTCCCGTTAAATTCAGCCGATATTTTTTTATAGGTGTCTTGTGACAAGAGCATGACATTAGAATAAATTTCGGCTTGTTAGAAAATATCAAGTTTCAGGTGGCATGCAAAATTCAACCTACAGCCTCAGCCACACTTTCAAACCGGCCGAAACTTGCACCATCAGAACAAAACTTTTTGATATCTTTACGAATATCACATTTTCGGCTTGTTAGCAAAAATTACGTTTTGTGTTATCATATAACACACTTTTCAACTCTCCCCCCTTAAACGACGTACAAACGGTTTTGAAAAATCACGCGATCCGGGTAGCCGTCGTACACCGTGTTAGTGTCGGCTTGTCATTCAACCAAAAAGTCCATGGGCTCTTCGTCTATAATGGACCAGTCGAGAATTACACGAGCTGGCGAAAGCATGTCTTTTTATTACATCTGTATGTAAATTCTACTTTTCTAGTTTCTACCCACGTCGATATAGAAGAAGCAAAGCATATCCAGAATTCATAACTTTTGATTATTATTGTAACACTTAATCACGAATACCGACACTATCTACGTAACGTTAGCAAAGGAAATTTTATACTTAATACACTTAGACCTGTGTCGATCGATAATTTCTTGTAACCCGAGTCACTCGTGACCGTGCTCCATTGGGTAAAAATAATACGATCATATTGGGTTCTTACATATGAAATTGGCGTTTTGTACAGGAGGAATACAAAGTCAATTTTTTTTTTGTAAAATATATTTAATTAATCAAAGTATGCACCGTTGTTATCTATGCACTTTTGCCATCTCATAGGTAGTTCATTGATCCCTTTACTAAAAAAACCATGGGGGCGAGAATCAATAAACTCTTTGAAGGCGGTTTGGACTGCCGCATCGGAGTTGAATTTTTTTCCTTGTAAGAAGTTGTCCAAATTCCGGAAAAAATGGTAATCTGTTGGAGCAAGGTCCGGGGAGTACGGTGGATGTCGCAGACATTCCAATTGTAGCCCATCTAACTTAGTGGTTGTTTGTTGTGCAGTGTGTGGTCTAGCGTTGTCGTAAAGCAGCAGTGGCCTAGAGCGATTGACCAATCTCGGTTGTTTAGCAGCTAGTTCTTCCTTCATGGTTTGCAGTTGCTGACAATAGATATCTGCCGTAATCGCTTGGCCAGATTTTAGAAAGCTGTAGTGAACGACACCGGCGCTAGTCCACCAAACACTCACAAGTAACTTTTTCTGAGTCAATTTTCGTTTAGGGCAGGATTTGGCTGGGTCTCCAGGGTTCAGCCATTGCGACGAGCGCTTCCGATTATCGTACAGTATCCACTTTTCATCACAAATAATGATTCGATTTAAAATCCCTTCATTATTGTGTCGGTTGAGCAAAGTAACAGCAGTCGACGCGTGTTTGCAAGTTTGATTCACTCAATTCATGAGGTACCCATCGTTCAAGTTTTTTTACTTTCCCGATTTGCTTCAAGTGGATTAATACAGTTTTGTCACTTACCCCGAAGCCTGCAGCTATCTCTGAAGTGTTTTGTGATGGATCCGCTTCCACAATAGCCTTTAATTCTTCATTTTCCACTTTGATCTTCGGCCGTCCACGGGGTTGGTTCTGAAGGTCGAAATTTCCAGAACGAAAACGTTGAAACCAAAAACGTTCCGTGCTTTCTTTTGCGACACCAGTGCCGTACACATCATTAATCCTTCGAGCTGTTTCTGAAGCGCTGGTGCCACGGTAGAACTCGTACTCGTAAATATACCGATATTTCATGTTTTCCATTGTGCAGTAATAAGCGACGCCAAAGAAAAAAATAACGAGGAAAAAAACAAATGAATGACTGTTTTCAAAACTCAAATGTACCAGCTAAATGAATTTATAAATTTGAATTTGGAATTCTTAACTAAAGAGGAGATATTTCAGATCAAAGTGGTCAGTACGACAAAACGCTAATTTCATATGTAAGGACCCAATATCGATAATTGAAGTTGCGGTTCGGTTCGATTTACAACTGAATTTTGATCGATCTCTAACCTAACAAACCGGTTTCTACAGATCACGACTGTGGTATATATCAGAAAAAGTACGAGGTACCTGCTTGTGAATAAAAGAAAGAGACAAAAACTAACTAAGTTACGTCATGCATCCACGATTCAATTGTATGAGCAATTAAACAGTTACTGCATGTTAGTTCGATTAAAGTCTAAAATTTAGTTTTGCTTAGAACTATTGTTTCTACAGCTGCACTTATGTACGGTGGCACTAGCGAGACAAACGGGTCAAGCGATGGAATCTTTTAGAGAGTCATGATACTTTACTCTAAAGATGTTCAGATTAAATCTTTTCTTCAGAAGATTTTAATCACTCTTATACATTTTTAAATCCCAAATACTATTAGCCCAAGAGCCCGTGACCTATGTTTCATGCAGTGTTTGATTCAGGTAGAAATTTTTTGATAACTTTTTGCCAAGTTATGTTTTTGCTTTTATTGGTATTTGTATCCGTGGATTTATTTCCTAATATTTGTAAATGATTTCTTAAACATTAAGCCGCCTATTTCGCTAGGGGCACGACGACCAGCCGCGCCCGCCTCGCTAACACTCTCCGCACGAATACACTTTCTGGTCAGGATATCCCCTGGACTCGGAAAATCAAATACCTAGGCGTTACTCTTGAAGTTCGCCCTTCATACGAGGTATCCCTCGGCTGGAGGAACCCTCAAGCGGTCGACCATTTGGCAGGGCGGCTTTAGCGCTCGCCCCAACACGACCGGTGATGCTTGAAAAGCCACTAGGGCTAACAGCAAAGAGGGGGATTTTTTTAATCGGTTCGAGTCCGACACTACTCATTTGGCGTAGAGTCCGACTGGGTGTCCATAGGGATTTCTTCCACTTTCAGTAACAAAAAATAAATTATAAGATGCACAGCAAAACATTTCGACGCGGTGCTTAAAAAAGAAAGATTAATCTAGTCAATAATAATAACTTCCCGGTAATTTAATGTTTGATTTACTTTTCGTTTTTTGTATAAAAGCATGATAATCTTGATTTTCCTTTTACACATGCACGAACTTTTCCAATAATTCTGTCTCTTTTTGATTCATCGAATCGTTCAACTGTCGTCTCAAGTCTCAATCTACATTTCTACATCTTCTCATGCCTATAAACCTTAGCAGCAATGATTTAAAGATGCGTTTGGAAAACGTGTGATTTACTGACTTAATCACTCTTTTTGACGGATGTACATTTTCTTTACCAGACGCTCCTGAGTTACACATGTTTAGATCACTCGCATTTGGGTTGTGATCAAATCAAAACCAAAGAGAATATAACGACTCACGCTTTATCAAAACAATTCGATCAGTCGCGATCGACGCAGATCCTATTTAGTGAGAGGTGTTCGTAGCTATTAATGTTTTTAAACTTTCACAACCTTTACACATCTTACAAATACTAATTAACGGGTCTATGTCTGCCCGTGACCGCGATCGGTGCAACGGTCGAAACGTCGGAATAAAAAAGATATTTACCCTTCAAGTACCTATAAACGCGATATAGACCCGTTTATTAGTATTGTAAGAGGTATTCGTAGCGTTGTGGTATCTCCGTGTTTGATACGATCGATATATTACTGAAACATTCAACTTTCATATAAACAATATTGCGCTCGATCTCGTACAGTATAGAGTAGACATTCATATCAAGTTTCCGTGATGGCCTTTCTAAGTCATTGATTGCGAAATACATAATTATTATCTACTAGTCTATCTAAGTTTTCTAAGGTCACCATAGTTTTTCTTCTTCATAATTCATAGTAAGTAGTTTCCATATTTACTTATTATTTTTATATTAATTACAAGTTTATTTTCTGAATTTTATTGAAAGATGAATAAAACCGTACCTAGTGTATTTTAAACTCAGACCTCTTATAAGAAACAAAGAAGAAAGAAACAGGTTTATGGCCGCAACAAATAATATACACAAGGTTACATAAAATATACATTACATAATTATTTTTTTTTAAAAAGGAAAATAAATAACACTAAATATAAATAATAACAATTAAAAAATTTAGAATTCTCATTTGTGTGGCAAAAGGAGCGAACTCAGCAATGCTGTGAGTAGCCAGCTTTGCAGCAGCGCAGCCGCTCATCTACACAGCGCTGGTTTTCAGTTCGTCCTCAGTTACAACGAATATTATTTCTTACATGTCGCGGGTAACTTCATTTCTTCAAAAAAAAAAATCATTCAAAAATTATTCAAAAATTAAACCTAGACACATACATATCTATACTATATATAAAGATGAAATACAGATGAAATACAACATACTACGAAAATACGCAAAAATACAAATACAACGAAATGAAAGATGCCATGCCGAACATTGCCTTTCCATTTAATTTAATTTAATTCCCATATTGTTCTCTCTGCACTTGTGTGTAGACTGTGCACTTATGTACCTAATTTAAAATCTTAAACATATGAGTTCGGTTTATGTTTTATAATAATAATGTTCTTCACGCATTTTGCGGCTTATTATCCACACCGTAAAGCCTAATTTTGTATGAAACCCTGCAACAGTTACTTAGACAACAATTTAGTCCCCACAGCGGCACTTTGAAATAACTCCTAATATAAGAAACCTGGAAGAGCTATGCCATGTCGAAATGTCAGTATCCATAACGAAGTTCCATAAATTGCGTTATAAAACTTGTGACACTGAGTCTAACTTGCGAGAAAGTTAAGATTCTTTTCTATAAGTTCTAGTCATGGGTCTCGACGGAATTTTATTTTATATTGCAGACGTATCTAAACTTTTAGATAGTTATTGAAAAATAATGTGTTTTGTAACAAAGTGAATATAGGTTTTGATATTTTTGCCGCTCTTATATTGCATTATATACCTAAGGGAAGCATGTAGAGCTGAATGTATCGTTGACTGCATTCAGTAGCGGCACAAGTCAACTCATATATTGTTCGTAGGTATTTATTCTACTCCAAATTATACAGTGCCCGATGTCTGGCTTTTATCTCAGTGTGTTACAAATGAAAACCCAAGTACATTTTTTTATTTCTAAGCTACATTGCGCACGTTCTTTCTCTCAGGAGTTAATGCCCTGAGATATTTACCGATAATTCTCACTATTTTAACTCTTGTTAAAATAATGACCTCAATTTCAGAATACGACGACTTCTCGTCTACTAAAATTGGCCCGTATTCCAGAACAATACCCAAGTGTGAATATCTATTCGAGACTATATAAGTTTGAAGGAAATGCTGCTAATTTGCATTTCCACCAAGACGTAGCGGCATCCTTTTCTGACTGTGCTCTTTTAAACATTCACACTTAAGTATCGTTCTGGAATACAAGGCTAAATGTATTGTTCCAAAATTGAATGATAAGAAATATGGCCATGCCATTTTTCTCAGAGACTATTTGACGTTTTAGAACTACTTGAGGACAGTTTGTTGTTGTAGTAAGTGGTTCTACTTACAACTCAAAGTTGAACTTAACTTTGAATGTCAGATTTGGGAAGTCAATCAAAAGTAAAAATATGATATGAGGTCCACATGTAAGGTATCAAACTAATTCAAATGCACATAAGACTTTAATTTGCGTTTAGCGTTGTTACAGCTGCGGCACACTCATCGTGAAAACGTAATTTGCAAATGGCCAGCGCTTTTTTTATTTTGATATCTGACGAAGATACTATGTGTTCTAAATAGCAGCAACTTAGAAATAATAAAGCTTGAAAGTCTCGAAGCATCGAAAGAAAATTAGATTTTTAGAAACAAAGTAAACGTCCTGAATTTATTTACCCTATGGAACTTGACTTGCTTACTTGGTTGACGTGAAAATACACTTTTTTTAACGCTTAAAAGCTTCAGAAACTACATTACCACGCTTGCAATATACAAGAAAATACCTTACAGACTTAACATCATTTCACCTATATTCCGTTCATTATTTTAGTCAACGACTTCTATTGCTAAATAGGTACTGATCATTTGTAGGGTTGTACCTTAGAAGCAAAAAAACGGAATCCTTAGATTCGTCTGTTGGTCTGTCATAGACGATTTTAAACGGAATAAAAAAAAAACACTGAAAAGTATAAAATAACTATCCTTTACTAATCAAAATTCAAGTACAATTAAAATAACTTTATAAATACGATACACATACCTATAAAATTAAATTTGACAGTTACTGAAGTCGGTGCCAAGCCTACCAAACTAAAGACTTTCTGATGTTGCACATTGATTTGGCACCGACTTCAACTGTCAAATTAAATTATATAGGTATGTGTATCGTATTTATAAAGTTATTTTAATTGTACTTGAGTTTTGATTAGCAAAAGATAGTTATTTTATACTTTTCAGTGTTTTTTTTTGGAGGCGGTTTAATTTTCTTTAATAAAAATTTTTTATTTCTCCCTTTTGAGTGATCTTTACCTAAATAAATATCTAGGGCAGGTCTGTAATTAACTTCATTCTAATTCCGGAGCGAAACGATATACAAGAGAATCGTCAATATAAATAAAGGTTATAACTAGGTCCCGTTATCTAGTGTATCTTCGAGCTCCAAGCTCCAATATCGGTGAAATTGAAATGGGACCACCTCTGAAGGTGGTCCCACCACTTACCAAACGAAAAAAGAATTTTCGAAATCTGTTCATAAATGACGGAGTTATTAGGTAACAAACATAAAAAAAAACAACACAGACGAATTGAGAACCTCCTTTTTTTGAACTCAGTTAAAAAGGAGGTTCTATGTTCGTCTGCATGTATTTTTTTTATCTATGTTCACCGATAACTTCTCAATTGTAGACCAATTTCGAAAATTCTTTTTTTGTTTGAAAGGATAGGTATACTACTCTGTCAAGAAAGTACCGGGAAAAGATCAATAATACACGAAATGTTATTTATTCATCCAAATTTATTTTATCACCTTCAAAGTATGCTCCTTCAGAAACGATACACTTACGCCAACGAATAATCCAATCATCAAAACATTTTTTAAACGCTTTTTCCGGAATTGAGTTCAGTGCTCGCCGCGAATTCTCCTTTATGTCTTCTACCGAATGAAAACGGATGCCACGAAGTGGTAATTTGAGTTTAGTAAAAAGAAAGAAGTCGGCTGGAGCCATATCTGGTGAATAAGGTGGTTGCTCGATGGTATTTGTTGTTTTTGATCAAAAATTCGTTCACAATGATGGCCTTGTGCGAAGGCGCATTATCGTGGTGCAAAATCCAAGAATTTTCTTTCCACAAATCTGGCCTTTTTCGTCGAATTTGCTCTCTTAAACGCCGCATAACGCCCAAATAATATTCTTTATTTACCGTTTGACAGTCCGGCAAGAATTCCGAGTGCACAACACCGCGATAGTTAAAGAAAACAGTCAACATAACTTTGACTTTTGATCGACTTTGGCGTGGTTTTTTCGGTTTCGGTTCACTTGGAAGGCGCCACTCCGAAGCTTGTTGACTAGTTTGCATGTTAAACTCGTAAACCCACGTCTCGTCACCAGTAACAATGCGTTTCATGAATGTTACGTCGGAATTGACTCGTTCTAGCATGTCCTCAGCGACTCTTATTTATTGTTTTTGAAGAAAATTCAGGTCTTTTGGGACTAGCCGAGCGGCAACATGTTTCATACCCAAGTGATTATTTAAAATGATACGGATCGACTCGTAAGACACAGAAAGTTTGGCGGCTATCTCTCTCAAACTTGAATGAGCATTTTCTATCACTATTTCCTTCACTTTGCGATGTTAACTTCAGTTGCAGACGTTGATGGCCTACCAGAGCGAAGCAAATCTTCCATCACATCTCGAACGCTTTTCAACGCTTTGTACCACTCATAAGCACGTGTTTTTGATTAAGTCGATTCACTGTAAGCCTTTTGTAACATTTTCAGTGACTCCGAACACGAAATTCCATTGGCGATGCAAAATTTAAGACAAACTCTTTGTTCGATGTTTTTGTCCATTATGAAATTCGCAATATACGAGTACACTAGAATGATGTAACTAAAAACAGCGCTGTATTTAATCTAAATAACAGATGGAACTTAAACTCCGCGCCAAAATGGAAAACAGTTGTGCCAATCTAACAACAACAAAAAAAAAAACAAATCTTTGAATTCGGAACCATAAACAAATCATCAATTCCCGATACTTTCTTGACTGAATGTACTTCCGAGATGGCACTATTTAATTATCACCGATATTGGAGCTTGGACTGCGAAGATACACTAAATAACGCGAACGGTTTACAATCTTTATTTATATTGATGATTATCTTGTGTTGTCTGTGTGTGGCATCGTAGCTCCTAAACGAATGGATTATGATGCGGTTTTTTTGTTTGAAAGCAGGTGTTCTAGCGGTGGTTCTTAGACATGTTTTTTCAAAATCAGTTCAGCCGTTTGAAGAATATCAGCTCTTTTTAAATTTTAAAGGCACGCAAGCATCTTCTATTAGTCTAATTGATGCGAAATTTAGTGTAATGTGATTTCAATAATGTTACAAACTTTGACCAGATGCTGCAGCATCATCTGAAGTCAGCAGGATAGCCAACTCCTCGCCACTTACAGTAGAGGTATCATGTTTAGGCTCATTGAAATGGTCTCTATGAATAAGTTACAGATAGATGGATAGATGGTGATCAGGGTCTGATGATGGATCAGACAACTATTGTCAGAATACTCAGATTTCGGCGAGGCACGATTCCTATCCCAGAAAGTTTTTCCGTGCATGTGAGGATAGAGTGTAGATCGTAGTGTTAAAATGCGTTTAAAAAGCATGAAATAGAACAAATTTAAAATTTGAAAATTTGTTTTGTATACTTACATAAAATAAAATGAAAAAGAATTAAATCACGAAGTTTTGACTTGTATTGTCTCACTTACAATGTGTTTTAACCGACTTCAAAAAAAGGAGGTTCTCAATTCGTCTGTATGTTGTTTTTTTTTTTGTTTTTTTTTTTTTGTATGTTTGTTACCTCATAACTCCGTCATTTATAAACCGATTTCGAAAATTCTTTTTTCGTTTGATAGGTAATACTTCAGAGGTGGTCCCATTTAAATTTCACCTATATTGGAGCTTGGACTTCGAAGATACACGACATAACACGACCTGGTTATAAATTTTATTTATATTGACGATTCTCTTGTATATCGTTGCGCTCCGGAATTAGAATGAAGTTAATTGCAGACCTGCCCTAGATATTTATTTAGGCCACTCAAAAGGGAGAAATAAAAAATTTTTATTAAAAAAAATTAAACCGCCTTCAAAAAATAACACTGAAAAGTATAAAATAACTATCCTTTACTAATCAAAACGTAAGTACAATTAAAATAACTTTATAAATGCAATACACATACCTATATAATTAAATTTGACAGTTATTGAAGTCGGTGCCAAATCAATGTGCAACAACATAAAATCTTTTAGTTTGGTGGGCTTGGCACCGACTTCAGTAACTGTCTTTAATTATATATAGGTATGTGTATCGTATTTATAAAGTTATTTTAATTGTACTTAAGTTTTGATTAGTAAAGGATAGTTATTTTATACTTTTCAGTGTTATTTTTTGAAGGCCGTTTAATTTTTTCATGGTCGTTTTAGTATCTGGGCGCTAAGCTCATAGAACGTTAACTCTGAAAACAACCTACCTAGTCTAGTACTCGCGCCTAGAGCTTGCGATTATTAGGCTACGCATTGATAAACAATAATTTAATCTAAAATACACCTGTTCTATGCAAACGTGCACGCGCTAGCTTACGAAAAATACGAAAAAACCGTTTTTTTCGTTTATTTAAAAAAAAACAACTATCATTTTGAAGAATATGTTTAAAGTAAAGTATACAGAAGATTTAAAATTATAAATCGGTCCCCTTGCTTCGGAAAATGTAAATCTCTATTTTAAAAGAGATTTCTTTGATATATTTTCTCTCTACTGTGCACACCATGCGGGACGACGATTGTGATATATTTAGGGCGTCTCCTGAAACCGACCTGCATCGGTTTGTCACCGCTGGTGTGTGCAGAGTGCAGTTCGGCGTTGGGGACCGCCACCCAACACGCTGTGCACCTAGCGGCTGGAAGTGGAGAGAGGAGTGCAGAGTAGCTGCGTGGAATGTAAGCGTGAGCTATGTGTTCCCCAAGTTAAACAACTGTGTATCGCAACTGTCAAAATGAAGTCAATAAAATGAAGAATCAGGTTACCAAATATCACTGCCATAATATGTCAAGTTTATATTATGGTAGTGAGTTTTGGATATGCCCGAAATCGAGTGAAAGTAAGATAAATGTAGTAGAAATGTGATCTCTTAGAAATATGTGCGGTGTCACCCTTGCGGACAAAATAAGCAATAAAGAAATACGCAGTATGACAGGGTAGCACGACTGTGTTATTGAAAAAATGAAGAAGGAATGCTAAGATGATTCGGGCACATGGAAAAAATGAAGGATGAAAGACTGACGAAGAAAATCTATAGAGCGAAAGTGAGTGGTAAAATAAGCCAAGGAAGACCAAGGCTGGTTTATGAAGATCCTACCAAGAGTGTTAGCCGACGGAAATGTCAAAAGCACTTGCATACCTAGGCGAGAATGTGTGAAAATGATGAGATTTGAGGAATCGAAAGAAGTATATAAGGATAGCGACACTTGGCGCTCCGTCCTCTCTGACTACCCCGTTATGGATATACCGTGAAGATATGTATGTACTTTCATACGTTTTGTAGTCATTTAGAAAAATTGAGATCGCTGGCGTCAAAATTTCCAATGCTTCGCCTTAAGACCTTGCCTATCTTATGTATTAATATAGTATTAAAAGTAGTGTATTAACAGAAATACTCTTTTTATTCAATACATCCCAATTAGTCATCAGTTAACTGGGTATTTAGTTATTCATCTTCGTCGCTGTACATCGCCAAATATAAGCCTGATGTCAATTTTCCAGAAAGTCATAGATTGTGCTTCCAAATAAATGCTTATCGGTAACACATTAGGTAGGAATTATAATTATGTTTACAGAAGTAATAAAAACCATTGTTTTATTGTTTAGTATTTATTAAGGCTTTCATCTGTTTTTTATACATAATAATGTTTTTGGTGCTTGCTTTTAAATTTTATTAATTCAATCTCAATGCTTAATAACACAACGTAATGTAAGAGTGCATGTCAATTTTCTCTTGATCCATCCTTTACATTACAATATTGCATTAGTGCGTGGTTTGAACATTTCGTAAGTTTCCATGAGCTGCTTATTGCCTTTACCTTGGGCTTTGGCGTTCATTATATCAGTCCGTCTGTTCACGTGGACTCTTGCGCCTTCGACATCAGACCACGCCTTGGCGACAGACACCAATCTGCTCCACGGCATTGGCCATTCCCCTCGAAGATACTGGAAAAAAATCTCATTAATAATTTGATACACCTACATATACTAACTTTTACCACACTTAAACGCCCATATTTCAGAACGATACTCGAGTGTGAAACTTTGATTGAGCATAGTTAGAAAGGAATGCCGCCACATGCGACGAATAGAGGCATTTCTTTCTCACTATTCTGAAGCAAAGATTCTTGAGTATCGTTCTTTAATATAGGTCTAAAAGTAAACTAGTTGAAGTGGTAATGAGTTATCAATTCAATGAAATGGTCGTTTTTGTCGCAGAATAGTTGTTGGCTAGAAAAATTTTGGAGAAGAGACATCGATGCGACAAACGTGGTATTTGCTTGGTACGACGATACGGTGAAACCAAGACGATTGTAGCGCACTACGGAGCGGAGGAACGTTCTTTATCAGCCAGTGAAACTTATTTCCTAGTATTCACTTGTATTAAATAAATAAATATTAAAAAAATCGTCCAGAATAATATAATTAGTTGTAATTATTTGTTTATTTTTTAAATTTTTCGTTTTGTTCAAGTTTTGTCAGCTATACATTTAGTCCAACCCTTTGGTGGCCCTGTCATCGCGCACCCAGCAAATAAAATAAATCCAACATTTACAAGAAAACTGGCCCTATTCCTAACAGAAAATGTGCAATGAAATAATATCACTAAACATGAATTATACATTCGTTCGTTAGTTCACGTATTCATTAATGTATTATTATATTTATTATTAGCTCTCTGACTACCCCGTTAGGGATACAGCGTGAGTATATGTATGTATTTATTATTACTTATTTTCGACATTAACAGTATGTTACAAAGATTGTCTTCACATGTCTGCAGAATCCCACCAGAGGTAAACAAAATCATTGTACATTACCTTTAGGTTAGGTTAGGTTATTCGAAATTGGGGCCGAGTGGTGTGGGTGACCCGCCACAGGGGGTGGACCAACAGGCGCTTATAGCTCCCATTAAGTGGAGCCTTAGCCTGCCATCCCAAGACCGCAGTGCGTAGACTTCATGTCTACATCCTTCTCGAGGTGACCCTGTTTCTACTGAACACTGCGGATCTAGACTGGAGAGTCGATAAACACTCCTGAGGGTGGTGCTTCGGCGGCGCCCTCAGTACCGGGTCGGGGCCGATGAGGCTGCAGTGCCGAAAGGGCCTGGCCCGGACCGGGGGGGGGATGTCCCCATTTATGGGGACAAGTTGTGTTCCCCGTCCTCTGCGTGAGGGCGGGGGTCAGGCGTCGGGGTCACTTGCCCCTCTTCCAGGAAGGGTATTGTGACCCCGGAGGTGGAAAGAAGGAAAACTTTTAAAAACCCGTGAGGATACACGTAAAAATCTGAGGTGGAGAGAAGGAAAACTCGAAATGAAACCCGTGAGAAAACACGTTAAAACCAGAGGTGGAGAGAAGGAAAACTCGAAATGAAACCCGTGAGACAACACGTTAAAATCAAAGGTGGGAAGAAGGAAAACTTGTAAAAACCCGTGAGTAAACACGTAAAAATCAGGTGGGCGTGCTGACGCCCCTGCCGTGGTGTAGGCGGGGTGCGGAAGCCGCCACTTCGGAGGCCTGGGGTGTCCTTCGGGGGAAGGCGCCTCATCAATGGCCTCGGGATGGTGCGCGCGGTTGTTCCCGCGCGCCTCCCAGGAGAGCGGGCAGGTCAAACTGCCCGCAAACGGAGGAGGGCCCGGCTCAGGCTGGGCATAGCCGCCGGGGTCGCGGCAGAATGCCAACGCGCTCCCGTTGCCCCGGCATCAAGGCTCTCGAGGAACACCGTCAGGTTTTAGTGGGTAGACTCGGCCTAGCACCCTAATGTCGAGGAGTCCCACATACCCCCCTGCCACCCCCCTACGGCAGGACGGGATGCATAAAGCATTTCCTGACGCAAAAAAAAAAAAAAAAAAAAAAAGGTTATTCGAAATTATATTAAAAATGGCGTGAGAGCCGCGTAAAATGAAATAACGATACCAACGTGAATTCGTAATACCTGATCAAAAGGTCTTCTGCCAATGTGGAACATTATATAAAGCAACGGAGCTCTGTTGAGCGGTATTTCATCATTGCTTGATTCTTGTATTCCAAGTTCTTTATAAATCCTCTCGCAGTGCAACTGGAGATGGTCGTAAATTACCTAAAATAATAGCAAACTTAGCTTTTTGCTCTTGAGCGACCATACGAAGATAGCATTTACATTAAATGAAATACTAAACAGTTTAAACAGTTTATTAATTGTGAACAAAGTTAGATAGATAATATCCAATCTAAGCTGTTGGACGGTCTACAATTCAAGATACTTTAGTTCAAGACGTTTTTTAAATCTAAATACTACTCTGTCAAGAAAATACCGGGAAAAGATCAACAATACACGAAATGTTAGTTATTCATCCAAATTTATTTTATCACCTTCAAAGTATGCTCCTTCAGAAACGATACACTTACGCCAACGAATAATCCAATCATCAAAACATTTTTTAAACGCTTTTTCCGGAATTGAGTTCAGTGCTCGCCGCGAATTCTCCTTTATGTCTTCTACCGAATGAAAACGGGTGCCACGAAGTGGTAATTTGAGTTTAGTAAAAAGAAAGAAGTCGGCTGGAGCCATATCTGGTGAATAAGGTGGTTGCTCGATGGTATTTGTTGTTTTTGATCAAAAATTCGTTCACAATGATGGCCTTGTGCGAAGGCGCATTATCGTGGTGCAAAATCCAAGAATTTTCTTTCCACAAATCTGGCCTTATTCGTCGAATTGGCTCTCTTAAACGCCGCATAACGCCCAAATAATATTCTTTATTTACCGTTTGACAGTCCGGCAAGAATTCCGAGTGCACAACACCGCGATAGTTAAAGAAAACAGTCAACATAACTTTGACTTTTGATCGACTTTGGCGTGGTTTTTTCGGTTTCGGTTCAGTTGGTGTTGGAATCTCCAACATCAATTAATTTATTATGGCAATATTGTAAGCTGTGCAACACCTATCTCCTTGTAGTATAAGTAATATGTGAATGTGTAACAGTACCACGCCTGCCACGATATTTGTAACTGTTTGTATCAGTGCTATGCTACAAATAAATAAATGAATTCAGTGCGCAAATAAGTGTTGTTCTTAAATGTTCCTCTGCGGTTATCATCTTCATCAGCCCTATAAGAATCATACAGTTTTTGGTCCTCCGAGTAACCGGCAAGATAAATATTTTAAAGTATTGGAGCATCGCAGCGACGCTTGGCAGGTGCAATTACAAATTACGCAATACCGAGGTACTAGCTGCAATTTTTGTTAGCCAAGATATAATTTTTGGACTACAACAGCACACGCACAAGAGCAAAAATAAATAATACGAAGAAAAATTTTGGGTGAATTACAAGATATTATCAAGCCAGAAAATTTACGCCATCTTGTTATTTACGCATTTTTGTGAGTTCCGGTAATTTAAAAGTTCAAGGCTCGAAACAACAACGCATAACTTCGACCAATACAACGTTCGAGCGCGCGAGTGTCATCCATACAGCAGCGAGTAGCCGATGCAACGACCAATAGCAGTGAAGAACATCGGTGCTACGTGTTTCCGACTGACGCCACGCTTCCACGCCGCTTGCTACGTTTTCGATGAAACGATCACCGATCCGCCATTTTGTGTACAAAAGTGTGTGACTAAAACTGCTTACTTGGATTTCAATTGTTTACTTAGTAAAAAACAGTTGCTAATTATTTATTATAAGTTTTATAAGGGTGACATGGCTGGGCAAGCTGAATTGACTCAGTTGCGTGCTTCACGCGGTTACGTTAAAGGTTCTATCACGAGAATCTACAATTTCACGACTTCAGGTGAGATAGAATTAGAAGCTTTAGAATGCCTCACTGCGAAGCGAAAACGATTATGTGACGTATTTAATGAGTATGAACAGTTGAATAAAAATATTCTCGCAGTCGACCCGGAGGACAGCGAGGAGGTGGATATTATGGAAAATAAATATTTTAGCGCTTTAACTGTTCTTAATGTCCAAATCAATAACGCTTCAAACAAGCTTGAACAAGATGGTAACCATGACCAGACCATGCCACTCTCAAAAACTAAACTGCCGCCTATTGAAATGTCAACGTTCTCAGGTAATTACTCAGATTACACTCCATTCAAAGCTTTATTTGACTCATTAATACATAACGACAAATTTCTTGACAATTTACAAAAGTTGTACTATTTAAGGTCTTATTTGAAAAACGAACCATACGATCTTATAAAAAATTTACCATTAACAGCTAACAGCTATGATAAGGCCATAAAATTATTAGACGATAGGTATAACAATCGTTACAAAATAATTAGTGATCATATAGGGCATTTACTGGATATGGCTTCTCTTACTAAATCAACTTCAACAAACATTCGTAGTTTCGTGTCAACATTGAAACAAATTTTAGCTTCTTTAGAAAACTTAGATATTAAACTACAAAGCTGGGATCCTATTGTTATCTGTATTATTACTCGTAAATTAGATTCATACACGGCTCGGGCATATCAGCTCGAGAGAGATGATGCTACAGAACCCAGCGTGAAACAGCTCATTATATTTTTGGAGAAGAGAGCTCTAGCACTTGAGAACGCCGAGCCATCGGCATACAAACCCAGTAAGTTAGCAGTCAACATGGTGGCGGCGACTACGAAGAAGACTACTTCGTGCTGCTACTGTAAGTCTAATGATCATAAAATATTTTCTTGCACTGTTTTTAAGTTGTTACCTTCACTTGAGCGATATCAATTCTCTAAGAAGGAAAATTTATGTAAAATATGTTTAAACAATCATATAGGAAAATGTAAATTCCATTTTAAATGTGATAAATGTAAAAAAATGCACAATTCACTGATTCATCATGAAGAACCTAAAGCGGTTAGTCTGTTGTCAGGCGATTTGAACAAAGCAAATGTTTTACTCCCCACAGCTCGTGTGAAGTTGTTTACGAGGGACAAAAAGGTAGTCATTGCAAAGGCAATTCTAGATACTGGCTCGCAGGCTTCTCTGGTTACTTATAAATTAGTAAAACAGTTAGGCTTAGCACCAATTCCCAAACATACAAACATAATCGGGGTTGGCAATGCACAGAATAATACAAGTTATTGTATTCCTTTGCTTATTCATTCTTTGTATTCATCATTTGAGATATCGGTGAACTGTCATGTTGTGGAAAAAATTACATGTAAAATCCCACAGAATAAAATTGATGTTTCAAAGGTAAAAATACCTCTGAATCTAATTTTAGCAGATACCCAATATAATATCCCATCCGATATTGATTTGTTGATGGGGGCTGACATATTTTTCCAGATTCTCCTGCCAATGGAGCAACAGAAGGCGCTTAAGCCAGATGTCAGCACTCCAAACATAATCAACACTCAGTTCGGGCACATTATTGGTGGAACATTGTTTGATCAAAGGGTTTCCAGCGAGGTATCTTTATTTTGTGTTAAATGCGATATAGAGCTCAATGATACATTAAAAAGTTTCTGGCAAGCAGAGAGTATACCACAAATCTTTTCTGAAAAATTAGAGGAACATGAGCTAGCAGAGAATGTTTTTTCTAATTCAGTTAAATTAAGAAATAATAAGTTTCAGGTGGATTTACCTCTCAAATTACCATTAGGTGAGATTAAATCTCATTTAGGTAACTCATTTGATTTAGCACTTTATAGGTTTTTGAGTTTGGAAAAAAGATTATCTAAAGATGCTAATTTATTAATTGAATATAAAAAATTCATAAATGAGTATGTTGAGCTAGGTCATGGAAAATTTATAGATATTCAATCATATGATTTGAAACATGATGCAGTCTATTTTTTACCGCATCATGCTGTAATAAATGAGTCAAGTAAAACAACTCATACTAGGGTGGTATTTGACGCGTCTATGAAGACAAACAAAAGAATCTCATTGAACGATATAATGTTAAATGGGCCCTTAGTGCAAAGGGAACTTTTCGATATAATGCTTTTATACCGTATTAGGGATTACACTTTGTCTACAGATATAAGACGTATGTTCCGTTGCATATCATTAAATCCTGTGCATCGATCACTTCAAAATATCCTGTGGCGTGATAACTGTAATGATGCTATAAAATGTATACAATTAAACACTGTAACATATGGCATGAAGAGTTCAAGCTTTCTTGCTACGCGTTGCCTGCTTGAATTAGCTAATAAATTTAATAACAACTATCCTTTGGCTTCTTTTATATTAAAAAATTGTTGCTATATGGACGATGTGGTCTATGCTGATTCTAATTTAAAAAAGCTAATGCAAGCAAAGCGAGAACTGCAGGATTTACTGAGACTAGGTGGTTTTGAGACTCACAAATGGTCTTCTAATAACTATGAGATGTTAATTGACATACCTGTTGATAAGCAACAAGTCGATGAATTACAATTGCAAAAAAATATTAATAATATAAAAACATTAGGATTGCATATAAATGTAAACAAGGATTGTTTTATTGTATCATGTCCACAATCATTTAATTCTGAGTCTATAACTAAGAAGTCAATTTTAAGTTATATAGCGAGGTTTTATGATCCTTTGGGTTTCGTCAGTCCTGTAATAGTAAGGGCAAAGGTGATTATGCAAAGGCTTTGGTTAGAAGGCATAGATTGGAATGCTTCACCCTCTCAACAGATTAAAGAAGAGTGGGTGCAATTTACTAATAACCTTTCAGAAATGAAGACAATGTACATTAGTAGGAATGTTTCTATCCCTGAAGCGGCGAAAGCAGTGCAGTTAATTGGGTTTGCTGATGCCTCGAGTTCTACTGGCTATGGCTGTTGTATCTATCTTCGAGTAATGGATTGAACAGGTAAAGTAAGCATGCATTTACTTTGCTCGAAGTCCAGGATTAATCCTAAGGCTAAGCCACTCACAGTACCGCGCTTGGAACTCAATGCTACGCTTTTACTATCACAATTGATAAACAGGGTATGCGAGACACTGAAACTTAAAATTACAATTAATAATATATATGTTTTTGTTGATTCTATGATTGTATTGGCATGGTTAAATACACAAATAATTAAATTACAAGCTTATGTTGCTAATAGAGTGAAAATAATTAAACAAAATACTACACAATGTGACTGTCGGTGGCTTTATGTTAATACAAAGGATAATCCTGCTGATTTGATAAGTAGAGGAATGGACCCACGAGAAATACCTAGCTGCTCATTATGGTGGCATGGTCCATACTTCTTACAAGACAGTGAGTATAAATTTAATAACATAAATTGCAACTTACCTGTTGACTTACCCGATTTGAAAACTCCTAGCTTAGCTTCTATTAATAATGAGATATCTCTTACGATACAATTAGAAAATGATTTTTTTAATTTCTTAGAAAGATATTCGCACATAAATAAAATGACACGCATCATAGCTTATGTATTACGATTCTGCAACAATCTTAAAAATAAAAACGAAAGGTTAAATCATAATTACTTAACTAGCAGCGAATTACAAAATGCATTACATCTTATTATTAAGTATGATCAAAGCATTTACTTTAAACAAGAATTGAGGTCTTTGCAGTCGGGTAAGGCTATAGAAGGTGCATTAAAATCACTTCATCCCTTCCTAGATAAAAATGGTATATTAAGGGTGGGGGGACGGCTTCAAAATTCACAAATTTCTTATTCACAAAAACATCCGATTATTTTACATAAAAGTTCTAGGATAACTGAACTAATAATCAGACATGAACACATTAGACTTCTTCATGCTGGCCCAAGGTTATTGCTTTCAAATTTAAACCTTAGATATTGGCTGATTAATGGTATGAGGCAGGTTAAAAAAATTACACATAAATGTATGGTTTGTTTTAGAAATAAGGCTGAAGCTGCAACACAGCTTATGGGTTCATTGCCACAACAGCGCGTCACTGCGTTTAGACCTTTTCAAGTAGTAGGTGTCGATTTTGCTGGGCCACTCGATGTAAAAAATTCTAGAGTAAGGCGAGCCATTACAACCAAAGGATATATTTGTATTTTTGTTTGTTTTGCAATAAAGGCCGTGCATCTAGAACTGGCTTCTGACTTAAGCACAGATACCTTTCTTGCTTGTTTCAAACGATTTATATCGAGACGAGGTCTACCGAGTGAAGTATTCGCTGATAATGGTAGTAATTTCAAAGGTGCAGCGAACCAATTAGTTGAATTGTACAAACTTAACTCCTCAAAGGACCACCAAGTGCAGGTACAAGCACACACTGCACAACAGGGTGTACGATTCCACTTTATACCTAGTTATTCGCCGGTATTTGCTGGTCTTGCTGAGGCAGGTGTCAAAAGTACAAAGTTTCATTTAAAGAGAATTCTTCACAAACACATTTTGACTTATGAGCAGTTGAATACTGTATTGATACAAATAGAGGGAATATTAAATTCGAGACCCATTGTTCCTATGACCTCAGATATTACAGATTTTAGTTATTTATCTCCATGTCACTTCCTGGTGGGTGGAGCTCTAACGTCTTATCCTGAATATAATGTGTCAGACTTACCTGTGAATAGGCTTGATTTCTGGAAAAGATGTGAGCAATTAAAGCAATGTTTTTGGAAGGTCTGGCATAAGTGTTACCTTAATTCTTTACAATGTAGACCTAAGTGGCAGTGTGATAAACCAAATGTAGAGGTAGGCATGTTAGTAATTCTCAGACAGCCAAATTGTTCACCCTTGTACTGGCCAATGGCTAGGGTCACAAAAATATTTCCAGGTAAAGATAAAAAGGTCAGAGCTTTGGAAGTTGTTACACCTAATGGTAACACTTATACCCGATCCTTGTCTTGTATTTGTGTATTACCTATTTATGATAAACAAAATGTTGATAACAGTATTGTTTGACATAAAAGTGTAAAATAATGCAATAGTAAAAAGATATATTGTAAAAACAGTGTACACAAATGGTGTGCCTAAACTTGTTGGCGATTATGTATTATGATTTTGTGTTACAATTAATTTAAGTTTGTTTTACTTACCTTAAACTGAAGAATGTTTTACTTACCTTAAACTGAAGAAGTTAAAAGTTTAAGTTTCTTAAATTCCTTGTATTACTGTTTTTGCACTGCATAAAATTAGTATTCCTAAGGTATTCTGTAAGCCTGATTATAAAATATGTGATACATATGTTTAAGCATAGGGTTGATGTAATAAGTAATGTAATCAACACTTAAAACCTTTTTAAAAACCGAAACACTTAAAATGTGTTAGTATGTGTATGCATATACATCAAATAATATGAGTTGTTGGATGTGTATTCATATACAGAAAGTGATAAGTTATTTGGCTAAAATACTAAATATGGTAGACTGAGAAGTTTTAGAAAATGTAGATCAAAACTAAAGGAAAGTTTTTGTTTTGTAAGTACTTTATTTGTCATATTACTTTAGTTACATTAATTTGATTGTTTTGCACTCATTTATGGATATTTGCATTGTATTATTGTAATTAATACTAATTTCCCTTAGAGCATGTTGGAATCTCCAACATCAATTAATTTATTATGGCAATATTGTAAGCTGTGCAACACCTATCTCCTTGTAGTATAAGTAATATGTGAATGTGTAACAGTACCACGCCTGCCACGATATTTGTAACTGTTTGTATCAGTGCTATGCTACAAATAAATAAATGAATTCAGTGCGCAAATAAGTGTCGTTCTTAAATGTTCCTCTGCGGTTATCATCTTCATCAGCCCTATAAGAATCATACAGTTGGAAGGCGCCACTCCGAAGCTTGTTGACTAGTTTGCATGTCAAACTCGTAAACCCACGTCTCGTCACCAGTAACAATGCGTTTCATGAATGTTGCGTCGGAATTGACTCGTTCTAGCATGTCCTCAGCGACTCTTTATGCGATTGTGTTTTTGAAGAAAATTCAGGTCTTTTGGGACTAGCCGAGCGGCAACATGTTTCATACCCAAGTGATTATTTAAAATGGTGCGGATCGACTCGTGAGACACAGAAAGTTCGGCGGCTATCTCTCTCAAACTTGAACGAGCATTTTCTATCACTATTTCCTTCACTTTTGCGATGTTAACTTCAGTTGCAGACGTTGATGGCCTACCAGAGCGAAGCAAATCTTCCATCACATCTCGACCGCTTTTCAACGCTTTGTACCACTCATAAGCACGTGTTTTTGATTAAGTCGATTCACTGTAAGCCTTCTGTAACATTTTCAGTGACTCCAAACACGAAATTCCATTGGCGATGCAAAATTTAAGACAAACTCTTTGTTCGATGTTTTTGTCCATTATGAAATTTGCAATATACACTAGAATGATGTAACTAAAAACAGCGCTGTATTTTATCTAAATAACAGATGGAACTAACTCCGCGCCAAAATGGAAAACAGTTGTGCCGATCTAACAACAAAAAAAAAAACAAAAAATTGAATTCGGAACTGTAGTGTATACTACGGTCCATGGTGGACCTGGTGATAGCCATGCGCCGTTTGATTTCATCCGCACATCCACCTCTGTTTGTTATCAGTGTCCCAAGGTAGGTGTATGATTAGGGATTCGAGATTTACTTAGATCAAATTACAAAGTATTCAAAGATATTTAGCGTTGCTTACAACGTCTAACCAAGTCACTTCGAATATAATTATTACGTTGCATTCTATTACCTATTTCCTTTATTCGCTTCTTATACTTTTTTTTTTTTAATAATTCTACAATGAAACGTGGTTGCAAACGTGGGTACGTGGTACTTACAGGTCGTCGCCAATATCGTTCCCTGCGGCGGTCCGCAATCAAAGAGACAGCTTGTAGGTAATTATTTCTTTTATATAGACAGCCGCCGTTGTGGGGCTGTCACTCATGCGTGGGGGAGGACAGACTATTTATTTCCCTTTCGCACCTGTACACTACAGGAACCATAAACAAATCATCCATTCCCGATACTTTCTTGACTGAATGTATATTACCAATTTAGAAGGAGTCTGTGCTAAGAAAAACCGACAAGGAACTTGAATATTTCTTTCACTATAAATTAGTAATATTTTATAATTACAATTTGTGAATTGAATTTGACTGAAATAGAATTTAGTTTTTCAAATTTTAAAAATTACTTGATAAAACGTTTGCTCTTAATAATATAACTGGAAAATTACGATAACACATAAAGTTAACACAACAAAAGACAAATCTTTTGTAATATAGAATGAAAACATGTAAAACTAAGGAGGAAGAATTTCTAGCTTAAACAGTATGTACGTATTTTTCCCGCCATTTAGCAAAAAAAATAATTTAAAAACATTTCTACCTACTTGATGTTATCCATGTTTTTGTTTTTGCTATAGAATGTAAATAATTCTTAATCCTAAAAAATTACACACCCGAAGACTGTCTCTGCCCGGTGATGTCATCAATATTTGACTAGTCAAAGTCGCGGCGTCGCTAACCCTTTCTGCATTTGCGCCAGGTACATCTCCCTAAAATAATATAATTTTAACCGTTAATGTGAACATTAGTAACTATATTTACCTTACGAGCTAATGGTGAAGCTTTGATTCAATTTGAGAAACGAACTTTTGTAAATTGTTCTGGAGAACGAGAAACTCCAATATTATTGGCTGGATTGCGATGCGGTTTTCATTATCGCTTTAATGTTTTCAGAGGAATGAGGAACTTTTCAGAATATTTTCTGATCTTATTTTTTTGGATAATGTCTTTGGGATATCTATGTGCCTCTTTCGGATTGGAGAGGGTATTTTTCCATACTGTATGTGACAAGCAAAACCAGATAGAGGACTGTTGCAAGATCATCGCCTGTTCCAATTCTTTGTGACAAGCTTACTGCCTGCACTGAGAAATAAGCAGCTGGCAATTTCTATATTTTTATCCTTCTCTCACATCAGTGGAGAATTGTAGAGTAGTCGTTTTTATGGCCCATGTATTTTAATATTAGACTTGAATCCGGTGACTATAAATAAAGTTCGATATTTTTTGTGTACCGTACAATTACAAGACAATGACGTCACTTCATAAGCTTCAGGTCTCGTGTTATTGTGCTCGAGTAGTATGGGCATACGTATGTATAAAACGATAGGTACCTCTTCAAACATTCCTGCAAACTCCGGGAAATCTTCAAGACCGAACTGATTAGACAGTGTAAAAGCCCTCTTAGATTGAGCGATCAATTGCTCTATTTCTTGAGTATGTTTGTCGTCTTCGTCTATCGAGCACAAAGCTTCTGCAATAGCCAGCGCTATGGATGACGGAGAACTGTGACTACCGTCGAAACTTACCGAACCGGACGTATCTGTGCAGTGAATAAATATTAATTTTTTTTGAACAGGTACTTTATAGATTTATTGATAAAATATCAATAGATCGCGATATCAATTTTTTTGTCGAAATATCGATATTTGCGGCTTTATAAATGTTTTAGCATTCGATAACTTGTAGGGTATCAGTGTTGATATTTTTGGAACGAAGGTCCTTAACGCGGCTTGCTAAAGGTAAGAGTTGGTAAAATCGTAACGTAACGAAAAATCGTTATGCTCTCTCTATTCGATCTCTCTATGTCTCTTCTTAACAGACGCTAGTTAATTGAGCAACGTGGGGCAGGACCCGCGAGCCGCACGGCCCTAGTTTGGGCGCTTTTATAATTTTCCGTTGAACGTTTTTACCGTCTGAAATACAATAGGTAAGCAAAATGCTGCTCTATTATGTCGTCGATAAAGACGCTTTTTCAACGTTCACTGCATGACGTTGTAGTGCACAGAAATATAAAAGCGTCTCTGTACAACTGCATACATTTTGTTTCCCCATTGTACCGTGGACGCTAAAAACATGGCGATAAAAACGTTCAACGGAAAATTATAAAAACGGCCATTCGCTAGCTCAATACATAGATTCACGGTGATCTTTCTATCTCTTTCTATTATATACGAATGTGTTTGTGCGTGCAAGTATGAGATTCGAGCAGCGAGCAGAGGAATTTTGATAAAACTTTTTTATTGTCTCGATATTGCAATTAAATTTTGAGAAATGGAAACTGCAGGTAGGGTCCCCCGACCGCACACGTCTTTGATTTGATAACACTGTTTTGCGAAGTAAAATTAAGTAACATAATCGTTGATGAGTCTGTTTATATATTACTGCGTAGTAGGTCAGGTGTTACTGGATATTTCCCCAGTTTAGTAAGCCATTTATTATATATGCCTAGACATTTAATATGAATACTTCACACTTACTAAACTGTGGAACTACTAGTAGTTAATAGGGTCATACGAAAACTGTGTGACTGCCTGGAATTTAATTATCTTTATATGACTTTATATGTGTTACAGGCATGTCATACAAATCCAGAACAAATTAGTTGAAGTTAGTCGCCAAAAGTCGCCTGCAATTTAAAGTACCTATAAAGCCTCTGACTTGGCTAACAAATACTAATCTTTTATTTTAATTAAGACTATATTTCACAAAGTAATTGCTTTGTTACTAACTTGTTTGTCCAAGGCTAACGATTCTGACTTGCTTTGGTTTCTGTTTACTTCTTTTAGTGCTCATTGTATGTGCTTCTCCATTAGCTTCGGATGAAACTGGAATTAAAAGTTAAAAGAATTATAACGGAAAATATTCATAGGTTTGTACATTATCTTCTATACTACTATATAAATCTCTTGCGTCTGTCTGTAATTTCAATTTTTTTGTCAAATTTTCTGATAAATAGTCGTTTTGTGACTCAGTAACTTCGATTCTACTATTTTTAAAATTTTTGTCTGTCTGTCTGTCTGTCTTTCTGTCTGTCTGTCTGTATGTCCTTTTATAACTGAAGAACGGCTTGACTGATTTTGACGAAAGTCGGTACGTAGTAAGACCATGTGATTACGCTCATGATAGGCTACTTATTTTTTAGAAAATCTTCTCCAAAAAGGGTGAAAATGGAGATGAAATTTTGTAAGGCAAATGGTAAACCGCTGAATGGATTATGAAGAAATTAGGCAGGGAGATAGTTTAACATCAGAGAACGGGCATGGGTTACTTTTTTTTATTAAAAATCTAACCCTAAGAGGGTGAAAATGGGGATGAAATTTTGTATGCGAAACGCTACACCTTGGTAATGATAAAATTTAATGCGGTGATAGGACTTTTTTTTATCAAAAACACATAGGCTACTTTTTTATCAAAAATCTGTAAAAAGGGGAACGAGAGGGCGGGGGACGAAACTTAGGAAATGCTAAAGCGCTGAACTGATTATGATGTAGCATGGATATAGTGTGACACTTGGGAACGGACATAGGCTACTTTTTTATCAAAAAACTACTCCTAAGTGGGCAAAAAGTGGGATGAAACTTTGTATGGAAAATGGGAAACCGCTGAACCGATTATGATGAAATTTGCCAGAGAGATAGTTTGACATCAAAGAACGGACATAGGCTACTTTTTTATCAAAAAACTACTCCTAAGTGGGCAAAAAGTGGGATGAAACTTTGTATGGAAAATGGAAAATCGCTGAACCGATTAAGATGAAATTTGTCAGAGAGATAGTTTGACATCAAAGAACGGACATAGGCTACTTTTTTTCATCAAAACATTATCCCTAAGAGTGTGAAAAGGGGGATAAACTTTGCATGGGAAACGCTAAATCTTGGTAATGATAAGATGCGGTGATAAGACTTTTTTTTTATCAAAAACACATAGGCTACTTTTTTATCAAAAATCGGTGAAAAGGGAGACGGGAAGGAGGGGGAACAAAACTTTGTACGGAAAATGCTAAACCATAGAATTAATTATGACGTAACATTGATAGTGTGACACCTGGGAACGGACATAAGCTACTTTTTATCAAAAAACTACCCCTATAGGAGTGAAAGGGGGATGAAACTTTAAATGGGAAATGCTGAACTGCCGAACCAATTATGATGTTTGGTAAAGAGATAGTATATGCCCGGAGACAGACGAGAGCTAGACGTAGACTTTTTTTCAAAAACAATCTTACTTAATACTTAATTTTAAACCCTATTGTATCTTACATGTACAATAATCTACCTAATCCGGGAAAGCCACGAATAATTTTCTACGCAGAGGAAGTCGCGGGTACAGCTAGTCTCTAATGTGACACGACGCTAAGGTCTGAGCATTGCAGTTTTCACACACCATTTGTTATTTTGTATTTGAGTTTGGATATTTGCTATTTGCATTTCGCTATTTTATCGGTTTGCTATTTTAATTTTTCCGTGACTTCTCCGAGTTACCGAGGTTACCCGAGATACCTATATTGTTGGAGGTCTTGAAAAAAGTTACTTCCATTCGCAGAGCATCAGTCATATTGGATTTATGATGACGTCGCATATACAGAAACCTTCTTTTGCGTATTCCATTACATTTGATACCCACATTGTTGGTATCGAAAAAAAAGTTATTTCCTACTATGGAACATCCGCCATATTGGATTTATGATGACGTCACACATAAAAAACTACATATCATATTTACAAAAACGAAGTAGCTTACATTTGTTTTCGGGCACATACTCTGTACCAAATTTTATCTCAATTGGTTCAGCGGTTTAGCATTTCCCATACAAAGTTTCCTTTAAGGGTAGATTTTTGAAAAAAAAAGCACCCTATGCCCGTCCCCTGTTACCAAACTGTCTCCATGTCAAATTTTATAAAAATCAGTCAGGTGGTTTAGCCGTGACAAACAAGACAACAGACAAACAGACAGACAGAGAGACTTTCGCATTTATAATATTAGCATGGAAGTATGGACAGTATAGATTCTTATGAACATGTCTTTGTCACTGAACTCCTCGGCTCCTAAACGGCTTGACCAAATTTGATGAAAATTTTTGTTTATGTGGGTCCCTAGGTTCATAATTGGACACGGTAGGTGGCGCTGTAATCAGTTTCTAGATTTTTTTTAACGCTAATAGCAGGCAAGCCAAGCTTTGGGCAGGACAACGTCGATCGGGTGCGCTAGTTACATATTAGGTCTTTACCTATGAAATTGCCGTTCAGTATACAAAAAGTTAAGGTATTTTTTTATATGTTTATTTTATTACTATTAATCAAAGTATTCACCCATGCTATCGAAGCATCTCTGCCAGCGCAGTGGTAATTTTTCAATGCCCTTCTTGAAGAATTAGGTGTAAGAGAGGCAACAAACTCTTCAAAGGCATTTTGTACTGCCACTCGTATATAGAACTTTTTTCTGCCAAGAAGTTGTCCAAATTTTGGATAAAGTAGAAGTCTGTCGGCGCAAGGTCTGGCGAGTACGGTGGATGACACAAACTTCCAACCCTAGCTCTTGTAGCTTAGAGACCGTCTGTTGTGCCGTGTGAGGTCAGCGTTGTCGTGCAGGAGCAGCGGGGACGAGCGATTAACCAAGGCGGGTCGGAGATTTACGACCTTCTCCATCATTGCGTCCCTCACAGTACATATCCGCAGTAATGCTCGTGCCATTTGGTAAGAAGCTGTGATGAATTATACCGGCACTAGACCACCAAACAGTAACCATCACTTTTCTAGGGGTAAGTTTTCGTTTGGGGCGTTGCCTAGGTGCTGAATCAGGGTCTAACCAACATGATAACCGCTTACGATTGTCAAAAACAATCCATTTTTTATCGCAAGTGACAATGCGGTTGAAAATCCCTTCGTTTTTGTGTCTATTAAGCAACGCAAGGCATACTTCAACGCGTTCGTCCCGCTGGCGAACGTTCATTTCATGCGGCACCCACTTATCAAGCTTTTTTACCTTGCCAATTTGACGCAAATTGACCAATATTGTTTTGATGCTAACATCGACAGCTGCTGCTAACTCAGCAGTAGATTGAATATCGTCAGCTTCCACTACCGCCTTTAATTCGTCATTGACTTTAGTTTTCGGGTGACCACGGGGTTCATTTTTCAGATCAAAATTTCCATGTCGGAAGCGTTCAAACCAATAACTGGTCGTGCGTTCGTTTGTAGTGTTCACAGTGTGTTTATGCCGTATTGCTACCGCGACGGAACTCGTGTTCCGTAATTACTCGTACTTTTATCGTGTCCGTACTGATGAAAAACACACAAATGTAGTGAAAACAAAACACTAATCAATAAACAAATGACTGAATTTAAAAATAAAACTCCATATTTTTAAAACGAAATTCATTTGATTTATAATTTATTGGCAGCCATACACAAATTACATTTTAAATAGCCAGTATTGTAGAACGGCAACTTCATAGGTAAAGACCTGTTATATACTGTCTAAATACATATTCACGTCTAACGGACGTGAGCGCGTATCCGTGTCTATACGAATCTGTGCGGTAACACGAATGATACAACGTATGGGCACAGACAGTGTAGCTAGGATACGGTATTCCCGTATTTAAACGAAAGTATTGAAAGTATTGACTGTCTGAGCCTGGTTGTCACGATACGTTCTAGACACGCTACGTGCTGTGCCGTGTCTGACAAGGTTCGTGCTGGAAACGCTACGTGTAAATAGATATAATTGGATCTTTAGGTTTTAATAACTTGTGTTTATTTTTAAGTGCTTATTTTTTATTTAAATACATAAATAAGAGTAGAAATTCACCCGTTTTTTCTTTAGCAGCCTCTTTTTTAGCCCATTTCAACAACTCTTCGTAAGCAACCGTTATAAGCAACTGCATCAATACGGATCCTCCAACTGGGTTGATGTGTGACGGCAAAGTCCTCTCCACTATTGAACACGCATTCAGAAACGAACGCGGCACGCAATCGAGGGTACGAGATATGCACGAAAGAGTGAGCGACATGGTCTGCAATGACGATATCGGTTTGTAGACAGTTCAACGCTTGATGACACGCCTCACTATTTCAATCTATATTATATAAATGTATATAAATTAATGTTAGGCTGCGTGTCGCTTATAGACTCGAATATCTCTGCATCCTTTAAGGGTTCTGTTCGATTTATTATACTAGAATGGTTTAGAATATAGTACAAATAACAGATTCTCCAAAATCCACGCCGAAGAAGTCGCGGGCAAAAGTTATCAATATTACGTGAAGTGAAAAATGTACTTCCCTTTTTAAGAAAACTGAGCGGACGGAGGATTGTGAAATTTGGTACACTTAAAGTTTATATGGAGGACAGGACAAATCTAATATTTTTACACAAAATGCATTTGAAATACATTAAATTAAATAAATCACTCATTGTTTACGTTCACACTGCCAATGTTAAAAAGACTGTCAATTTCAAACTCATAATAGCTTGTGATCACATATACCTAACCTCCTTGGATCAAACAGACGCACAGAGTAGGAATTGTCGACAAAGTTTATAAGTTTATATTTACGGTCGACTTTCGACCACAGGGCGACCTCTAGTAATAAATAAATAGCCCAATCGATTACACCAAATTAAAAAAGTATGTTGCCTGCATTGACCTGAAGGGGATCGGCTCCCTCGGCTTGGAAGGCAGACGAGCTAATAACAGTGATTAGTACATCTGCATTCCAAGCCATCTTTCCTGTTCATCGTAACATTATCTCCTGAATAGCTAAAATACGGTGATATCTTACAAGTACGTGTACTCGCGCTAGCGTAAAATACAACTATCCCAAAAACTTTACAACGCATATTAACGCTATAAATGATTACTGATTAGGACTAAGAGTGGGGTGTGTCTTCGAAGATTGAACTATCTCTAATAATTATCAAAAAGTTATATGTAATTATAAATATGATACATTAATAATATTAAGTCACATGTGACGTCTTTATAACAATATTGTTCTTATTTTAATAATAGATGCTGAAATTATGTAGGTTACCTACATGTTAAGAAAGCGATATAGTCTCTTTCACTGTAGTCACGAACAATCTTTACTTGTAATATGAATAAGAATTGTGAACACAAGCTTAAATGCAGTAACAGTCCAAATATTGTCATAAATATTGTTTCCTATTTGTAGGAAAAAAACTAGAATTAGGAAAAAAATACAATAAGAATGAAAGAAAATAAGAGATAAAATATTATAAACAGGAGGAAATTCCCACTTATTTTTTGTAATTAGATATTACTGTAGTCTAGCACATGTAATACTCGTAGTAATGTATAGTGTACAGGACAAAAAGTTATTTAGAAGAACAAAACTTAGTTTTTTTCTTAAAATTTTTACCTGATACATAGAAGCTCCGGTTTGCATCGCATTTACTAATATAGATGGTATGAAATGCAAAGCAGTTCCAACCAATGCCAATAATCCCGCTAACCAAGATGGTCTACGGTCACACCACACCTAGAAAAGAAAATTACAACTTCATAATGGAAAAAGTTACTATAATAACCTATAAACACACCGTTTAGATGTACTAAGTATAGTATCTACGGAATAGGCTTCGATCAGTGCGCGCAATAAGATACACAATTAGCGCTCCAAAAACATCCGAACCAAATGTACAAATGACATTTGTTTTAGTGGTATTTGACAACGTTAAGAGCACCCGCAGACCTGCAATTTCAAGTTGCCCAACTAAATCGCTAAGTATGTAATAGGTATGGCGAGATATGAGAGCCCGTACACCTTACGATCCAACTAAATAGTTGCATTGCGATCGCATCAGACTTGCTCCTCCGAAAATTGTAAAAACAACACGTCCAAAACACAAAAAAAACGGAGATTGAGAGAGAGATGTTTGATAAAAAAATGAACTTTATTTGTGTTCATTATTTCGATATTATAATGACGTCACATATCTTTCTTTCATTAAATTCGTAATCATATTTTCAAATTTTGCCTAAAGATAATATGTCTTGTCCCTGTCACTTTCACGAACCAAATCAAAATGACGTAAGTAGCGATGCAAATATATTGTGAATTATACTTTAAGTATGAAGCGTACATTTTTTTACCTATTTAAACATTGAAGATTGGGCCCAAAATGAAAAATCATTGAGCACTTAAAAGAACCAAAAAAAAACGTTATAAAAAGTATACGTTTCTTGTATGGGCCTTCCTTAATTTTTTAATATCTTCGTTTTTTATATTTGTTAGGATATTCGCTATAACAAAACATTCTGTGAAGATTCGGACCCTTTAAAGACAAGACAGACTTACGGACGGACAGACTGCGTAGGCTTAGTAATTATATTGGCGCTGAGTCGAGAACTCTAAAAATTACCTGTCGTTTATCCAGACATGCTGCCCAATCTCTACCTGATATCTCCAATGATATCTCCAAGGCATAACACAATGTTGACTTCAGCTCAGCCTTGCTTCCCACCATGGCCAGTATGTAAGTCAATGCCCCAGCAGCTCGAGCATATTCTTCTCCAGCTATAGGACATATAGATAACTAGCTTTTACCCGTGATTTCGTTCGCGTTAAGTTCAAAGACACAATATCTTTATAAATTATAGCCCATATGTTATTTTGATGTATGAGCTATATTATTGTAAAGTTTCATTAAAATCCATTGAGTAGTTTTGCGTGAAAGAGTAACAAACATCCATACATCCATCCCCACAAACTTTCGGGTTTATAATATTAGTAGGATAGAATAAATTTATAATATAAGAACTGCATCATTTTATTAGAACAAGTAAACGAAAAATATACACATAAAAAAACAAAAACTGCATCTACTACAGTACGGGTGGCCATATTGCTGATAACCATTTCGGTTTCGCAATAGTGCAAGATCAAGATGCAAAAAAATTTAAGCTAGTAGATAGTAAAAAGGAACTATAATGACGAGACCCCATCGCCTATAAAAGCCTTATGTCTTGACCGACCGACCGACCAGCGCGATATAATAAGCAACTAGCATAACATTCTGTTTTTATTTCCCACCGAGGCCTTCAGGGAAGAAGTTCTAATATTTTATACAAATACATCAAAACCACTCACAGTTACTATCCCCTTCGAATCGGCAGAAACCATCAGTAGTGCACAGAAATCCTTTACATTTTTGCGAAGCGCCATCTACACTGTACCATAAACCACTAGCCGGCCATCGAGAATTGTCTATGGACATATGACGAATAGCGTGAATGAGCAGCGTCCGAGCTAGATGACAGTTACGCATCATGAGCACCTGAAACAGTTTTGTATAAAAATGTCATTTATTTTTTAAATAATATTTTGCCGTACCTAAGTTTTCATTTGCAAAGGCCAGGGTAGAGTGATAAATAAAACAATATCGATATGAAGATGTTTTGACAAGTCTCGTGACGCAATATTAAGAACCATTATAAAGTTATATTCGCCGACGAATTCATTTTGAATTCGAATCAAAATTCGAATTGTTTTTAAGGACTTTTTGGCGGGAACAGGAGAAGTGCGAACGCCATTTTGTTTTTTCTATTTTTTCCGCTTTTAGGAGTTTTAAAGTACAAAAATTAAAGTAAGTCCATTAAAGTTCTGTGCAAGTGTCACGAAATGGAGGGTATGAATAAAGACTGAAGTTTTCACGTTCTTCCAAGAAGTCCTTTGTAATTGTTGTAAAGCCTGTTATCAGTGATTGATATCAAATTAGTGAGACTACACAGGTAAATACCTCTATTCAATCTTTACTTTCAAAATAGGTAGCTATATTAATTTGTGGTAAGAAAAGTTATTGTATTTCCTTTACATGCATTTAACGCGTCGAGAACACTTAATACTAATAAGAAATATTACATGTATTATTTAAAACGAAATAAAATTAACAACAAAAATCGAAACTTGATTCAGAGACGTATCAAAATTATATTTTATTCTGAAGTCGCTTCATTTCTTTTCTTAACAGATTTACAACATAACTTAACATAGTAAATAACCTTTACGACCAAAGCCCAAGATGGCTGAGGCTGCGCTAACAAAACCAGCAATTCCAGTCCCAGGGCAGTTTTTGTCGGTAATTCTTGAGTGTTTTTTGCAGTGACGTCTTCGAAGTTGTCAAATAGTTGCGGGCTGACGAAAGTGAACCATGGATATGGGCAGTCGTTAGTTGTATTAGTCGTTACGTTATTATCTTTGAAAACCTGGCAACAAAATTTAATTTAATTAATAATTAGTAGAGAAGTTACGAGTCAACTTTAATTGAAGACACAGATATTTAAGAAAAAGTTGTTAAGATTTTTACTAGGCTTCTTTGAATGAAAAACATTGCAAATTTATGAAATATTGTCATAATATAATTATTCCAAACCTGATGAATAAAGTGCAGTTCTGCACCTCTATACACCATGCATTTGAACAGTTCATTACACTTCGCGTGCACATCCCTGACATCTCTGGTCTGATGTTCAACATCTAATCCAGTCAATTCAGAACCTTTATTGGAAATTGATGGCAGCAATTGTGCCACGCACAATAGTATGTTTAATATATCGTTTATGAGGAGCGGTGTAGTGGTTTTGGTTGTATTTGTCTGTAAAATTAATATAATATTAATTAATAATAATACTCCAGACACTTATACAGATTGAGTGACCCCAAACTAAGCAGTAAGCTTGTACTATGGGTACCACACAACGAACTCTGGGGGAGTTCCCAGTAACACCAAGACTCCAAGCCAATTTAGAAAAGTTCGTTTCCTAAATTGACCTGACCGGAGATCGAACCCAGGACCTTAGCTTGTAAAGCAGATGCATATGTCACTACACCAACAGGCCAGTCAATTGACATATACATTTAGTAAGTACATAATTATAATATATAGCAATATCCAAAAAATAGATGTACTGGTTTCAATAACTACAATATTTCTAAATTTCTGAAGTTAGAAATAAGTATGTACAACAATTAAACTGTGAGACTGAATACAGTTTAATTTTATATTAAAATAAATGTTGTTCACCTGACAATATCTGACAGTCAGTATAGTCAAAGTCTCGTTTAGCATCCCTGCAAATATTCTCTGAGCCATCCTTGGAGGTACCGTGTCCCACAGATCTTTTCTGCTCCCTGAAACGATAACGCTAAATTAAATCGATAGTTTAAAAATTTTTGGAAAAAAAAATTGAAAAGCTTTTTTACCAGAACCTTCAAAGAATATTATTGAAAACGAAAAATTACCTACACTTATGCAGGCTAGTATAGTATTCAAGCTACTATTGAATTTAATTGCTAATATAATATTCAATTCAGTAGTTTTAATAACTTTTAGGGTTCCCTACTTTAAAAGTAAAAGTGGAACCCATATAAGAACACTCAAGCATCTGTTCCGTGTGTAACAAGTCTTCTCAGAAACCATATGTGAATTACAAACTTCTTTGGAATTTATTGGATAATGTGTTATCTTATTAAGAGCCCGTCTATGTGTGTTTGGTGTCATAGATCTCAAAACCTATGAAGACTTGAATACTGAGAGTTAGATATTTGGATACATACAATGTCGACTCTTTATCTTATAATTCTCAAACGTGAAAACATGATCGGAGAAAAAATCCCAATAAAAAAAATCCAGAAAAGCCCCTGTTTTGCATAAAAATTCAGTTGGATCGCGGAAATTCTGCGGATCTTCAAAATGATTTTTACTAAAATGGACCTATCCCAAATGGATAATGCATAATATCCCAAATCTTCCGAACGAGTTTTTTAATTAGTAACTCGTAGCTTCCTTACGGTTTACATTTATTTAAAAAAACTGGACTTCTCCACGCTAAAATACATTCAAATCGCAAAGCTGCGAAAATCAACCTTATGGCTGCTACTGTAGTATGGTAGTGTGATAGAGCCATGCTGTATTGCAGCACGAATTGGGCTGGCTCGCCCGGTGAAATACCACCCTCTCACAGAATATCGACGTGAAATAACAGTATCTATTGTTGTTGTTTCGTTTGGTGAGTGAGTGCCGGTGGTCCATTTCCCCCCTCCCCTTCCTTTCCCTCTTTCCCTAAAGGCCGGCAACCTACCCGTGATTCCCCGGATGTTGCGGGTGTTCGTGGGCGGTGGTGATCACTTTCCACCAGGTGACTCGCCTGCTTGTTTCTTGGACGAACGATTTCATCAAGTCACAAGTTTCTAAGTTGCTTTGATGAAAAGTTATTATTAAATGTATAACGCAATTTTTAACGATTTTTTGCATTTTTCTCCACGTATATGGCAAACATCGACATTGCACTGGACATCAATCGAAAACTTTCCACTTTAACTTTTTTTGAATACAAGCTCAACTTTTTGTTTTATTAGCGAAAACCCGTTTTTTAGACTTTCGCCAATTTTTTTGGTTAGATTCGCCATTGAAAATTCGAAAAAAATACGCTATCTTTCTTAGAATTTATTGTTCTACACGACCATATATTTATTTCCTGCCCTCAATTATCTGGAGCATTTCCGTAGATTGATTGAGCTATGATGCCTCTGGTGTTTTATGCGTTCATAGACTACGGTAACAGTACGATAACACTTGTTTCCCAATGTCGTAATTTCAAAAAAAATTATAAAAAAAACAGGAAATATAAAGGAATATGGAAAAATAAATTACAAAAATCCTAGGGATTTCCAAAAATCAAATTTAGAACAACATTTTTGAAATATCGTAAATAACCTATAACATAATAATAATCTGTGCGCGAGTCGAACTCTCATTTGTCCGGTTTAATAAATTTCCAAATTAAGCCATTTTTAATTAAGTATCTACTGACATTGCTTGTTCCTGTTATCCCCAAGCAAAGTAGCGGTATTAATAAAACCTCCCAACTTATATTATGCACTGATTGGGAAAAAATTAAAAAATATCACTTGCTGATGCCCCTGCACATGTATATCATGTATAAATATAGGGTAAGGAATATAATCCCATCACTATCTGGTTCGGTTCACTATCTGGAGGTTTGCTATCTGTAAGCCCCATTATTAGCAAAAGTAACATTAAGGTAAT
Source organism: Zeuzera pyrina (assembly GCA_907165235.1). Lineage (NCBI taxonomy): Eukaryota > Metazoa > Arthropoda > Insecta > Lepidoptera > Cossidae > Zeuzera > Zeuzera pyrina. Next base: position 20,754,041 of record OU015624.1, on the reverse strand, counting down.
TTGCGTCTCAATGCTCTGGTCATCCTGAATAGGAAACAGCATGACGTATGTATACTGTATTTATGTGAAACCTACCATTCATGTAAAGCCACCATCCTTGCACAGATGGAGTTCCAGAATTATGTACAGTTCGCGTTTTATCGTCAATTGGCCTGCCGCCGGAATCTTGCAAGATGTATAGAGACAACACCCTGTTATGAAGATCGAGTACTCGTTCGCCAACTGCTTCTGACATAGTCACATACCGTTTATAACATGCCTGAAAAGTAAGATATGTGAAAAGAATACATTATCTTTATACATATCTCTTTTACCCGACTACGATGAATTAAAAAGGATGATAATGATTTTAACAGCATTTTTAAACATGTACATATATTTTTTGTATGAATGTATGTTCATTTATTCTCTCACAAGCTGAAACAACTAATTAACTATTATCACTAGTTAATTCCAACTAAATATGATTGGATTTGTCTCAATTATGCGCATGACACAGGTGAGTTGTTTATTGAGGAAATCAATATGATGTCTCCAGTAAAGCATAACAAGGAATTTAAAAAAAGAATCTGTGTACTCATGTACGTAAATAAGAAGTTATACTTCTTTGATGTTTTAAGCAAAACTGGCCACATTAAAAAACAAAGCTGGTCAACTTCGTCACACGCAAAAAAATACAGCTACAAAATAATATAATATACACGATAAAAACAATATAAATTGCCTACAAGGTGTGTAATTTGTTGGAACAACTTTTCTAGGGGTGGCCATCTAAGATAGGTTAATGGAAGAATTAATCCATCGATTTCGAGTAGTGAATCGCTCCAGTGAATAGATGGCGGACATCCAATAATTAAGTTTCCGTTATGTTTCTCTATCGGTAAGAAAGGAACTATAAAATAATAAGTTAGCGTGGATTTTTTTTATAAATTATAACACAAACATATATCGAACACTACCGTCACCTTAGCGCATTCGGATCTAAAAGCGCTTTTTCGAGTCGTCAACTTTTTTTCATGCTAATATCCCACAAAAATCGTAGATCGATTTTAGAGTAAACAATCTTTTGGACATCGAATTCTGTGAATCGATTCCATGGACTGCGATTCAAAGTGATTTAAATTCGATCTATTTTGGAAAGAATCTCCATCCTTAAACTAGCCAACGACGAAGATAAATTGTAGTCTGTAGCGCGGTTGGCCTATTATATTATTATTATTCCGACATTTTTCTGTTGATCAGGAAACCCTTCCAACATGAGCCGACAGTATTGTATAGTTATAAACAGTATAGTTCATATTACAGCAGCATTGTGATATCTACCAACGTCCTACTATCCTACTAATATGATAAATGTGAAAGTTTGTGAGGATGTATGGATGTTTGTTACTCTTTCACTCAAAAATTACTGAACGGATTTTGATGAAACTTTACAGTAATGTAGCGTATACATCAGAATAACACATAGACTATAATTTAAACGCGCGATACGTCGCGGGCAAAAGTTAGTAGTCCAAAAATCTACATATTTTTAAAGACATCACATTCTATTAAAAATCATTTTAACACAATAAAATTATATATATAATTGTAATACAATTATTTATGTTTAATACATGTTTAATATTATAAAATATTTGGCAGTTTACTTCTTAAGAATCGATTTTAATATATGAATGTTGAGTTTCATATATGTTTCACTTCACTGGTCGATTCACTGGTCAACAACGATCAATTGATTCCTCCATTAATCGATCTTAAATCGCCAACCCTACGAAAGTTGCTCCAACAAATTGTGTAGGCACTTATTACTCTTATCTATCACTGATCGGTTTTTTCGAACGCGCCAAAACAAGTACAACTTCAATAAATTATGTGATACATCGGCACGGGCAACTTCGTCACACGCTTGATTTTGAATTTTAAAACAGCTTGAGAAAGCTGTTATATAACACTTATATAACACATGGGACTAAAATGTGTCAAAGAAAAATATTTTTCATATTGAATACTATAAGTAAAAAAAAAACTCTCAGATCTCAATACAAAAAATAGGCAGTGATTAAGGACTCCCGATAGAAGTGAAAACTTAAAATTATGAAATATATATATACATATCTTCACGCTGTATCCCTTACAGGGTAGTCAAAGAGGACGGAGCGGACAGGCTATGTATTTAGTAAGAACTTAGAAACAAAATGAAATAAGTAACTGGAATTTCATGAAATCAGTTGAAGGTATTAAGCAAGGAAAAGTATAATGGAATTTCAGCAATGAATTCAAGAAATGACATTTATTTCATCTTGTTTACAAATTATTATTAGTTACATAGTTATAACAGGTATAATTTTTGTTTGTCTTTCCGCATATTACCTGCAATGAAGAATGCCTCTCAGAGCTCCCCATGTCATCAATATGTTGCACATAGCAATACAAACTATTCTTTAACAATGCAGCAGCACCCAAGGTCGCAATTAGTACTGGAAGGTCAGCGTGATCAAGAGCTTCTTGAGCGAGAACATGTAGATGTTCTGAAATTAAGTATAAAATAATCGGCTAACAACATGTGTTATATGTATTAACATAGAATTGCATAGCAATTTCAGAAAAAGTAAAAGTTTAATTTAATAATTACACCTTCACTTTTTTTAAAAGTAATAATTATTTTACCTTAACTTTTGTGTAATTTAATAATAAACTTTTACTTGAGCACTAAAAGTTGTGTGCCTCGTAGTATTTAATAATCGGCCTTATTGCTTGGACATAAGGTCCAACAGTAACAATATAATCGAATCTCGATCCCTATCCTATAATACCTCCACGAATCGGAAAATGCTTTTTTACATACCTACATTATACATAAATATGAATATGTTAAGCATATAAACCTTCCTTATTTATATGCTTAACATATAAAAAGCATATAAAATGTTCTAAGTGACGGTGAAAACTGCATTAAATCCACTTAATTTAAAAGCGAATAGGTATACAACATATTAGCAATGTAACGAACCAACCGTTGATGTCAGTTACATGGCTTCGACATTCATAGTGTTAGCGCGTACGGAGCGGCGCTAATAATACTAGAATTCCAATTTAACGTATTTGAGCTTATATAAAAGCTTATTAATTAGTTTTCTTTTATTTTTATACATTACCATTTTTTTATTAATAAATTTTGAAATAGAGTATAAATAAAATCATGAAGTTTTGTAGGTACAAAGGCTGTGTCACTTCTGCGGTGATGACATGTTGTTACACTACGCTAAACGAAATGCGTAAGCGTCATGAAATTCTTGGCGCTTCCAACGTTTGTTTTGGTCGCAAAAAAACTATATTCAATAAGCGTTCTAGCGTTGCATGTCTTAATAGTTTGGTTAGACGACATATCTAATGTTTTAACGCTGCAGCGAACTTTAGGTCTAACTCTACCAGCATTTCAATAAATGGTTTTGATGAAAGTTCTTGTCTATCAGTAGAAAAATACAAATGAAGGAGAATAAATTGCCATCACTTAACTCTTATAAATAATATCGGAGAAGACTAAGTCGGAATAATAATAAGGGTACCTTACTAATTCAATGTAGTGTGATGTGGGTATGGTTTATCTTCTTTATAATACATAATAACATTATTATAGATGTGGATAGATAGCCTTATAACCTAATAGCATACTACTACTCTAGACTGTAGTGTAGGTACTACTATAACATGTTATAATGGCATTTGTTACTAGGGAATAAATTATGTTTTTTAAAGGTAAAATAATTTTTAAAATCGGGCCAGTAGTTGCAGAGATTACTACGTCCTAAAAACAAACTTTTACCTCTTCAAAATCTATTTATTTAAATAAAAATAATAAATGACCTTTTTTTTATCTTCATTTGATATAAATGTAGGTATATAAACTAATAAAGTAGGTGATGCTATGTCATATCTACCTAATACTTTATTGTAATAAGACATTATAATTTAAACTGAAAAATAACTGGAACATGACATCTTAATTGTTAATAAATAAAGAATTGAATTAAATTGCAATTAAAGTAATAACAATTAATATAATTCAATTTACTTAATTTAATTGCAATTAAAATAATTGCAATTAAATGAAGTAAATGGAATTATATTAATTGTATTCTACAATTAAGGACTTAATTGCAATGAAATGCAATGTAACAATTAAATTAATTGCAATTGATTTAATTGCAATTAAAATGTTAATTGAATTTAAATTGAATTAAAAATTAATTGAATTATGCACAACTCTGGTAAATGGGAATGCCAATATGATGACAATTGTACTATGTATGTATGTTGGCATTAAAATTTAAAAAAAAACAGCCAAGTACATCCAACTTTATTCTAAATTGTGTCTTTAAACATTTTTCGTTTTTATGCACTTCCAGAGACATTAAATTCATTTAAAAATGATAAATACCAACATTTACCTAGATAAAAAGTAAAAAATTACATGTTACCTAACAACAAATCAGCAGATTTAATTGCCAACTGCACAAATTTGTCAGGATCTGAAGTTTTCGCCACTCCGCTGTCAAGTTTATCATCTTCTCCAATATTGACAAACATACCAGATCCTTGCCTGAGATTTATAAAATTACTTAATCACAAAAACAGTGACACTATAAAATCTCTAACATCAATGAAGAATGAAATATGAAGATATTATAATAATAGCGTGCATTCCATGACATTTTGAAATTAAAAACATTAAAAAATAAATTTAAAAAAATCATAATTCAAAGGAGAATCAAAGCAAATATTTCTGATATTACAGCTAAATGTTAATATTTTTTTATGTATATTATGAAATTTGATGCCATTTCTAATATGGGGTATACAAAACAAGACAACAAAATCACAGATTAAGATGAAAGAATGATTAGAAAAAATATAAATTGCTAGCTCATTGTTTACCATAAAATGACATCATAATATTCTTGGCCTTCTTGGTCACACAAGTTGGTCAAATTTTACAGCCTACACAAATGATGAAAAATGTGGTATATTCTTAATACAGAATAAATGACTACAAATGTTGGTTTTTGATGTTATTTAAAACAAAAATTGACTTTGTGTATACTAACTTGAATGCAATAGAAAATTCATCTTCGAGCCACAGAACAATTTTCACAGATGCGAAAGATGCATTCCTTGGGAAATCTAGTCTTCCTCCCACTACTCCTTGACAGATTGTTTCGGACAACACGGTTTGGTTTTTCTGAAGCGGACACAATTTCATTATCATCAAAAATTCTGAAAATGATAACTGGGTTCCTTGTCTGTTCTTTTTAGTCCGAAAGAACAATAGATTAAGTTTGAAAATGCCTTGTAACCGGGCTTACTTGAACTAGACTGAATTTAGATTGAAACATATTAATAAAATTTTTAACTAAGTATAACAGATGATGATAATCTAATTTTCTACCTAAGCTCAAAAACAAGACTTCATGGCACATCTTGTAAAACTTCATCTACATACTCTGTACAACTAATTCTATTTTTTCATAAACAGCCCTAAGTACGAATATGAGAATCATTGCCTTTATTACAATCTGGCCGTTTTGGAATTCTTTATCGAGTTGCTTTATTTGATGACTCGAAGCAAAATGCTAAAGTAGCAGTAAGTACTTCATATTATAAGCAATGTCTAAAATGGGCTTAACTATTTACTAAAATACACATACATCATAAATTTGTACAAAATGACTCCACTCACCTGATAGTATTCTAAATCTCTTTGTAACAGTATAGGAATTCTGTCCATAATATTCCCATCTTCAATTACTTCCATTTTTAAATTTTATAAAAACAAAATAAAACAAACAAAAAACAATAGAAACTATTTACTTAAACAACAATAGCTAAAAATTTCAATTTAGACTATGGGAGCACTTTTTAAAGTCTATGTTTTCTATAACTTTTGATAATTCATCTTGTAAAAGTTGATGTAATAAGATTCCGTCATGTTTGTAGACCCAATAACCTCCATCTTTCAGTATTAAATCATAGCGTTTAGGGCCTGATATAGGAGAACTGAGCCAAATTTGTTTGTTAGGTGTTTGTCTGTTTATAACGTAAGTACCATAATTTGAGCCCAGTGCTACAGTTAATACTCCATCCTGTAAATTCAAAAAAATATGTGTAACTAAATGTCAAAAAAATATCATAAGGACTTGATATGAATGTGATGCACAATGTGAAATAATTCTGGCCGTAATTCACTAAGCACTCATTTAATTAGAATAACGAGACTTTTATTGATAAAAAACAACATTCAATGTCTTAATAATCTTTTTTTTTTTTTTCAAATAATTAAAAGAAATATATTTTCAAAACTTACACTATATGTTACATCAGCGCCTTTCAGATGAGGAGTTTCGTCTATTACTTCTTCGAAATATTCACAAAGTGATTCGAGAGTCTCGTTGCAAATTTCTTCAAAGACTGCTACATCAATATGCTCTGAAGACTGAAGTATATCAGAAGCACTAGCGGAGAAGCGACGACTATTTAGAATAACACAGTTGAATTTTCGCGAAGTAACAACGCGGGAATATTGGCGAAGAACAGCAGGCGTAAAGTTATCGATTTGTCGTCGTGTCAGCCACCGGCTGGTACGTAAAACATTTCTTAACATTTTCGTAAATAAACTAAAGGTATATTTTTCAGTATATAGGTAATAGGGTTTATTTATTAATTTGCTATGACATTGACAGAATGTGTTTTTTTTTATATTTCTTAAGGCATTGGTAACAAGACCATCAGACTAATCATGACTAATGACAATGACGTAACCTCTGCAGAAACACTGTTCCCTAACACTCGTCCAATAAAGTGATAGTAGAGTACTGAAGTGAAAAAGACTTCTTGGAAGAGCGCGAAAACTTCAGGTACACAATCATGTTTATTTAGATCTCCTCCATTTTTTTCACTTACACAAAAGTTTAAAACACAATATACTATCATTTTTGTACTTTAAAATGTAAAAAATAGAATATCTAATCAAAATGACAACCTCACTTTTTCCGTTCCCGCCAAAAAAGTCCTTGCGTTTCGTTTGTGGTTTCATTCAATGAAAAACAAAGTCTCCTACTATTCATTCACAGACTATTAGTGTACTAGCGTACAGTTATTGGTTTGACTTTTTGGCGGGAACGTGAGAAGTGAGGTTGCCATTTTTTATTTTGATTTTCTATTTTACGATACGAGTTTTAGCTAACGATAACGATTCTATTGTTAATACAATATGTGCCATTGGCAAATGCGCTAATCTGTGCGCTATGCCATGAATAACCATGAAGAAAGAATGAAAAGAAGTCATTGGTTTCGATGTGTCACGTTCACATATTTAGTCCAGTAGAATTAGCTCAAAATAAGGCATGATTTTGCATTAATTGTGGTACTAATGATTTTTGGCACATCGATAGAGTTATGTCTGTGTATGATTACCTTAAATTCGCAACCGATTTGGAAGTGCGGAAAATGGTGAAAATTGAGAAAATCTTGCATTTTTGAATAATTCCAAAACAAAAATTGTGGTACTAGTTGCGAGAATACCACGTATTTGGAATACGAATACCTACCTACTCAAGCAATTTGAACCGGTTGCGACATACGGAACATACCTAAATTTAAAAAAATTGATTTTTCGTCTTTATCTCCTAGGCAAAATTTGTGGTACTATTTGCGAACTCATCGGACACTTGTTTTAGCTTAACATACTTAGTTTTAAGTTTGCAACCGGTTGCGACCTACGGAACCCTAAGAAAATATTTTTTTCAAAATTCTACTTCCAGCAAAATTAGTGTAGTCAATATTATTCCTTATATCACATTTATAGGTCGTATTCCAACTGCATTGTGATCGCAATCGCAATCACTGAAACCACTACGGAACATAGTCTATTTTGTAAATTAAATATACGCATAATACGCATATTTCGATGGGAAGACGAGCGGCGCGGGAGACAGGGTACGGCTCGAGCGACTACGACTCGCCGTGCGGTTCATTCATACATTGTTAAATATTAACGCATTAGCAAGCTATTATTCCAAATTGAAAATAGATGGACGTAGACCCAAAAGTCGGAACGGAGGAGTGTTTTCTTTTTATAATTATGAGAAATAGGTGATAATTTTATTTTAACAACTTTTGACAGTAGAATTTATAGAAAATTAATAATGCATGTTAATTTTTTTAAATGATATGACATGGGTATCATTTTCGAGGTTTCTCGGAGTACTGCTTACAAAAGTCTATTTTCAAATCTGAAATGGCAGACATTACTATAGGTATTCAATAAATTGATATAGGAGTCATTTTTAAGGTTTTTCGGGGTGTAGATTACGAAAATCACGTTGATCTTAAAATCCAAGATGGAGGACATTATTCTTTTAGTAAAATGATATGGGTGTAATTTTTTAAGTTGCTCCCGGTGCAGATTACGAAAATAATATTTTTTCTTAAACATAAAATGTACATTAAAATGTACATAGTATGCTATACGATCCATACCATCTCATAATAATAAGTATTATTCTTGCAAAAGTATGTCTGTCTGTCTGTTACGTTTTCACGGCTAAACCGCCAGTTCGATTTTGATGGCATGGATCTCCGTGCCATCAAAATCGAACTGCAAATCGAAATCGAATCGAACTTCAAACTATCTAGTTTGAAACCGGGAGTCGAACATAAGCTGCTTCGTTTATCAAAAATTTTCATAATGGGATTGAAACGGGGATAAAACTTTGAGTGGGAAATGCTAAACCGGAGAATCGATTACGATGTTTAAGACAGTGATAGACTTTTTTAAAGGAAAACACAAAGGCTACTTTTTATGAAAAATCTACCCATAAAGGGGTGAAAAAGAAACACTAACTCGGAAAAGTCACGGAAAATTTTTCCATGCGGAAGAAGTCGCGGGTACAGCTAGAACATCAATAATACAAAAACAAAGAAGAAGTAGAACCCAAAGTCATTAACTTTAATCGATTTTTTTATTAGATCTTTACGTATAAAATAGATTTTTAATACCTATGATTTCAGTGTGAATATCGATGTCTTTCATTGTACTTTAGAATTCCAAATTTAAATTAAATTTTGAATGAGTAAAATTTTATGAGTACGCGTCACGACATGATATTTATTCTTTTTTTTTATATTTGACCTCTGCTATACATAATGCAATGAGTATTACCTACGTAATACTCATTGCATTATGCTTAGGAGTTATTTCACTAGCGTGGTAAAACAAATTTCTATGTGTTCGATAATATTTTCCTCGTGGATATTAAAATTTAAAAATCTATTAAATTTTATAACAATTTTAAATTTATATATTAAATTTTAATTAAATGCAAAGTTATTGTTTATTACCTTATATTATACAAATTTTAGACTGAAAAATTTGCAAAAAAGCCTTAAATGTTCAATTCAAACCTAGTTATGCAAACTGACTTTCATTTCAAATTTAGGGTTTATTAGCAAATACTAACGAAATTTCAGGTAGAAAAATATACGTAGGAATATTTGAAAATAAATGTAATTTGAATTGAAAATGTATAATAGTCTGACTGGACATAATTTTTTACATTATTTCATAATTTTAGATTTTCACTTCTGCCGGCACTCCTTAGTGACTGCCTATTTTTTTAACGAAAACTAATCGGTGTAATTTTATTTCTACTGTCAAAAGTTGTTAAAATAAAATTATCACCTATTTCTCATAACTATAAAAAGAAAACACTCCACCGTTCCGACTTTTGGGTCTACGTCCATCTATTTTCAATTTGGAATAATAGCTTGCTAATGCGTTAATATTATTTAACAATGTATGAATGAACCGCACGGCAAGTCGTAGTCGCTCGAGCCATACCCTGTCTATGCGAAATATGCGTAATAAGCGTATATTTAATTCACAAAATAGACTATGTTCCTTAGTGGTTTCAGAGGTTGCGATCACAATGCAGTTGGAATACGACCTATAAATGTAATATAAGCAATTGACTACACTAATTTTGCTGGAAGTAGAATTTTGAAAAAAGTATTTTTTTAGGGTTCCGTAGGTCGCAACCGATTGCGAACTTAAATCTAAGTATATTAAGCTAAAACAAGTGTCCGATGAGTTCGCAACTAGTACCACAAATTTTGCCTAGGAGATAAAGACGAAAAATCACTTTTTTTAAATTTAGGTATGTTCCGTATGTCGCAACCGGTCCAAATTGCTTGAGTAGGTAGGTATTCGTACTCCAAACACGTGGTATTCTCGCAACTAGTAGGTACCACAATTTTTGTTTTGGAATTATTGAAAAATCCAAGATTTTCTCAATTTTAACAATTTTCCGCACTTCCAAATCGGTTGCGAATTTAAGGTAATCATACACAGACATAACTCTATCGATGTGCCAAAAATCATTAGTACCACAATTAATGTAAATTGATAAGCTAGTTCTACTGCACTAATTACGTTGTACGCACGGTTGCACGCTTAGGTGATGTGAATATCTATTTTATAGGTAGGTACTTACTAATATTTAGGTGCTGTTACCTACATATTTTTTAATATGTAATCGAGTAATATATTGAGTTATTCCTCTTCGTTTTTTATCATATCAGCGTTTTGAGGTGGCAACATCCATGGGTTTGCTTTGTAAGCCGGTGACAACTCCGATATTGAAGACTCTGGAACTCTTGGTATAGGAAGCAGAGAGTTGTATTGATTCCAGTGAGGGTTAATAAGCCACACGTGTCTGTCTTCACGCTCTTGTAAAGGCTTAAAGTTCCCTACATTCGGCTCGTCCCATGGGTCCCATAGTTTACGGAATTCTCTTATCTGAACAAGGAAAAAATCGTTACGGTTAGCGCAATATATTACTTTCGATTATTTTCTCAAATACGAAAATTGGGATAAAAAATTTCCAGTGTTTTTTTTTAACTGGCACAGTATGGAAAGATCCGAATCCATAAGAGATACAAAAAAACTGCCTTAGAAACCGTTTGGTCTTTTTTTGTGACAACAATTTTGGCATTTCCAATTTTTTAGACACGCATGAGATGCTCATAAAAATAAGCAAAATTCGTAAAACAATTTTTAATGCGGATCTATTCAATTTCATGTAATCATCATTTCATTGTACTAATGGAAAAAAAAATTGAACAGCAGAACTTGGTCAAATTTAATAAAATATTTTTTAATCCAATGTCTAAATGTCAAATGACGGAAATGTCAAAAGCACTCGCATACTTAGGCGAAAATGTGTGAGGAGAATGATGAGATTTGAGAAAGCGAAAGAAGTATGTAAGGATCGCGACGCTTGGCGCTCCGTCCTCTCTGACTATCTTCTTGGGGATACGGCGTGAAGATATGTATGTAGGTATGTATTTTTTAATCCAATACGGTATGGGGAAATCCGAATCTATAGAAGATACAAAGGAACCGTTTTAGGGATCATTCGGCCCCTTTTGTAAAACAATTTTGGCATTATAAATTGTTTGGTCAAGCGCGAGTTGTCCATAAAAATTTGTTAAATTGACTATTCCTTTTTTCTAATGCAGCTCGACTCAGTTTCACGTAAACGTAATTTTATTATACTTATAGGACAAAAAAATCTGAACGGTAGAAGTTGATCAAATTTTATGAAAAATTTTTTTATGCCACTGAAGAATACAATGTACTAATACACCTGGCAACCCCAAATGTACTTACTGCGTATAAGGTGTTACAAAAATACCCTATATTACTGAAAGAGGTTTGACGTACCCATGAAACTAAACAACTTTCCCTAAGTGACATGGTCGAAATATGAAAAAAAAATTGTGTGAGCGTTCATTTTGTATGAGAGGACCAAAACTTTTTTCATATTTCGACCCATGTTACTTAGCGAAAGTTGTTGTTTCATGGGTACATCAACCCCCTTTCGATAGTATAGGGTATTTTTGTAACACCTTGTATAGTATACGGGTTGGAATTTTTAAACGTGGCAGTAAGGATAGGTACCCTAAACTTCGTAGATACAGAAAAGCATTCTTAAAAATCTCTCCTTAATTTTTAGAAATATTTTGACCTGCATTCACAGATTTTGGAAAAATGTACCTACATCCAGCACGAAAATTGACAATTTACATAAAAACTTTTTTTATGCCAATAGATCCTGTTTCTTATAAGCGTCACTTTTGACGCTTATGAGAAACAGGGATCAACTGAGCTTAGAATACTAGAAAAGTCAGGCGTTAAATAAAAAACAAACTATCAATTATGCCCAGCGAAGCGGGCGGGTCGTTACCCACCCACTTCGTTAGGCTAGTGTTGATATAAAATATAAATTACCTGATCAAATGAAGCAAATAAATTTATTCTCGGTATAAGCCACCTCACTACAAAGCTATCACCTTTTGCGGTTTCTAAACTTCCCCAATAAAGAAAATAGTCTTCGTAGAACATTGGCAGGAGACGTGACATTGGTAAAGGGCCGATTCTAGTGTTTGTTTGAGCTTCCTGTATCCTCGGGAAACCTTCTATTACCCAGCTTAAGCGATCATCGGGATTTACTCCATACTAGAATTAACATAACATTGTTATTCGGCACCAGAGTCATTGATGTTCATTTGGTTATGTCGAAATATGTAGGTAATAAATAATTTTTGCAAAATAAATAACTTTTGAATCCATTTGAGGAGACTGTTGCAACTGCGATATTTAATAATAAATGTGTCTTCTTCGGTTAAAAGCTTTGAATTCGATTTCTGATAAAATTAATGTTAATATAGCAAATCTTTCTAAATGAACTTAGATTTTAGTAATTATTCCGTATTGGTTTCAGAGAAGTGTATCAGCTTTGTTTATCTTCCTAAGGAAAATAGTGCGAAGATATGTATTTCTGTCACTAGAAAGACACTCGCAAATTTTGTGTGACATCATGGTGACATCCATAGCATCTGATAGTAGGTAGGTACCTACTATAATATTAAAAATATAACTAAGATTAGAGAGTTTAAAACTGTTTATAATATAAACACCATAAAGAATGCATGTAATATGTAGGTATGTGTACCTTTATCATGTAACAAATCATGACCACACCGTCATAATGTTTGAAGGCTTCTTCCTGGTTCAAGTACTCTGATCTGAAGAAGGTGACCTATAGTAATGCAGAATAGACACTTTACATTGTTAAAAAACAAGCACGTGCGAGTCGGACTCGCGCGCTGAGGGTTCCGTACATCCATACAATGCACTTATTTTTGTTTTATGTATTTAGGTACCAAAAAAATATGTCAGATTCAAAGATAAAATTAACTTCGCAGTTGAAAGACGCGTTCTTATCATACTTTACTACTGCAAATATTTTACAATGGCAAAAAAGTGTGATTTCAAATTAGCATTTTTGGAGTTTTCCTTTTATTGTGCTGTGCAAGGTCGCGACCTTGCTCTTGCCAAATTTATTGATTGTAGCTTAACGGAAAGTACCGTATAGGTTTTTCTTTGAGTACATTATAAATGGCCGTATCTTTTGATTGCGTTGATAGAAGTTTGAATTGTTTGATGCCTCTACCCGTTCTTGAGATAATAGGTCTTGAGACTTAACTGCGCAGAAACGAAAACATGGACAACGAAGTGATTCCATAATGGTTCTGTTTTTCCTTTTGCGGTACGGAACTCTAAAAAAATAGGTACTTAACCTTTTTTAAGGAGGTAAAGATTGATTGATTATGATTAGAGTTATGGATGTTAAACAAAATTATGTTTGGGTAATAATTTATAATAGAATTTGAACTACCATTCTTAATATAGTTTACGATAGTTTAATACCTATTGATATCATAAACGAAAAAGTGTCTGTCTGTCATGTTATCACTGCTAAACCTTACCTTATACTTAATAGGTTATTTTTGTTTAAATTTCACATGAACGACTAAAACAAACAATTTAAAATTCAATCAATCAATCATATTGCAAACTACAATTAACACAAAACAATACTTTTCACTATTTTTTTTGAAGTTTAGGTAATAAGTATTTTAAACTACGTGCAAAAAAGCAGGTGATTTCGAAAAAAAAATTGCAATTGTACTCAATTGCAATAGTACGAATAATTACCATATATTACAAGGGCTGCTACTTACGTATCCGGAACTGGCCAGTAACAGAACAATATTAAAAAAGTAATTATAACATTTAAAAATTGGCGGAAGAATACAATTTGTTTCATGTAGCTGTCATTTGTATATCCTTTGTGGCGTCATTTTGAAAATAGCGAGTCTTTATCACTACGGATTTAAGTCGTGAAAATTTTCGTGCTATGATTTATTACGATTTTCAGCGAGGGCTAACTCAAAAACAGTGCATCGACCAACTCACTTCGACTTTTAGGGGCAAAGCACCCTCGAAAACTACTGTGTATCACTGGTTTAGTGAGCTTAATCGTGAGCGGTCTGTGCTCACGGACGAAGTTAAAGAAGGTCGCCTTAAATCGGTTGTTGTACCTCAAAATATTGATGATGTGCGGGAATTAATAATGCAAGATCGTCATGTTACATATGGCGAGATAGAAGCGTCTCTGGTCATAAGTATGACGAGTATATATAAAATATTACACGAACATTTAGCTGTAAAAAAAATTTGTTCACGTTGCATTTCGCACAACTTGAGAATTGACCAAAAACGGGCTCGTGTCGATTGGTGTGAAAAAATGTTACAAAAGTACAATCAGGGTGCGTCAAATTCTGTCTATAATATCTACACAGGTAATGAATCTTGGATATATGCGTATGATCCTGACACTAAACAACAATCAACGGTTTGGGTGTTCCAAGATGTGCCGAACCCAACAAAAGGCATTCGTTCAAAAAGCACTTTGAAGAAAATGGTCGCTTGTTTTTTTGGTATAAATGGACATGTAGCTACAGTGCCACTAGAGGATCGTAAAATGGTTAATTCTGAATGGTACAGACCATTTGTTTGCCAGAAGTCTTTGAAGAAATAAGACAGAACAACCGACAACGCAGAATTCTTCTTCATCATGACAATGCTAGCTGCCACACATCGGCCGAAACAACTCGGTATTTGGAAGATCAAAGATCGAATTAACGGATCATCCGCCGTACAGCCCCGACTTGGCCCCCAACGACTTCTATTTATTCCGAACCGTGAAGAATAAATTACGTGGTCAACGTTTTTCGAGCCGTGAAGAGGCTGTTGATGCGTTCAAAATGCACGTTTTGGAGATACCTCAATCCGAATGGAAAAAATGCTACGAAAATTGGTTCCAACGCATGCAAATGTGCATCAATCATCATGGTGAATATTTGGAAAAGCAATAAAACTATAATAAATGCTATATGTTTGTTTTACTTCGTTATTCCGGATACATAAATAGCAGCCCTCGTACTAACATTATTTTAATTTTTTTTGTAGTTAACAATTATTTTATAGCGTTGTTATATTTTTTCACGTTAGTATGTTTTTAATGTAGTGGTCTAGTGGTAACATTTTGTTTTAGTGGATTATATTCGTTAATAGCTATTAGTAGCATTTTTACACCTTATTATGTTTCGGATTTCAAAGGTATGAAATCATTGATGTATACGTCCAATTCATATTTGCTCTAGTTTTTTTCATAAATTACTCAATAATTAAGAGGAAAAGTGTCCAAGCTATTATAATGGTCTAACAATGAGTTGAGGATGTAGGTAAAGTAAGAATAGTGATCTTCAATGGAATCGTTTTTCGAACTTCCTACGAAAGATTACGAATTTATTTGGCGACGGAAATGGAAATAGATTTTATGATTACCCTGGCGCCCTGGCTTGATTTTATCTTGCCTAATAATATCTGATTTGTCAAAAATTCCGGTGGTGGTGTAAAGGGACTTGATGCTCGCAGTATTCCAAACCTACAAGACGCTAGTCCCTCCCTCTTTCCGTCATTTTAAGATCCTTGTTTCATTAATTTAGTATGAAATCGAAAAAAAAATTATCACATAACATGTACGATACTTACCAAGTTGTGAAATTTTTGTTAAAAAAAGTCGAAATCCCAGTTTTTACTTTTTTCAAGGGGATCAAGTGATTACTATTATGAATTTGATGATGATTCATGGATGATTTTTAAATTCCATGTCTCACTAATACCACAGATTAATTAGTTACTAACGTAAACTAAACTGATACGTTTAATATAACGTAACTAATACGTGGAACTAAGGGGGTCAACTGAGGAAGCGTGCTCGTCGCGACCCCTGCCAGCCCTTTTCAGGGCTGCAATTCCTCTTCTGTGCATACCATGCGGGACAACGGCAATTATAATGTTAGGGCGTCCCCCGGAAGCGACGTACACCGGTCTGTCCCCGCTGGTGTGTGCAGAGTGCAGTTCGGCGTTGGGGACCGCCACCCAACACGCTGTGCACCTAGCGGCGGGAAGTGGAGGGAGGAGTGCAGAGTAGCTGCGTGGAATGTGAGAGGTGGGATTGAGGAGAAGATGAATGAAGTGATTGATATTATGGAAGAGAAAAGATTGGATGTGCTATGTTTGAGTGAAACCAAGCGAGGCGGCAGTGAACTTGCCGACTTGCCCGGAGGAGGCATCGCTTTGTGGTCAGGGGTACCACAAGGAGATAGGGGATGCCAAGGGGTAGGCGTTTTACTGTCCTCTCGTATGGTTAATTGTATGACTGAGTATGAATGTATAAATCCCAGACTGCTCTGGGTACGCCTCAAGATTGGGTTGACAAGAATTTTTGTTTTGGCAGTATATGCCCCAGTGTCCTCTGTCGGTTTGGCTGAACTAGAGCAGTTCTGGGAAAATGTTAGAGAAGTTCTAGCGACGGTTGAAGAGAACGAAAGAATTGTTGTGTGTGGAGACATGAATCGATGGGTCGGGACAGCTCGAACAGGATTTGAGTCTGTCCTAGGCAAATATGGAGATAAGAGAGTAAATGATGCTGGTAAGATTGTGCTAGGACTGTGTATGGAAAAGGATCTTTTTGTGGCTAATACCATGTTTGGGCACAAAAGGATCCATCAGTACACGTGGGAAAGAAAGGGTGCGAGAAGTATGATTGATTTATTCCTGGTGGATAGCAGACTTAAGAAGCAGGTAATGGACACAAGAGCGTATAGAGGAGCCGACCTCGGGACGGACCACTTTCTGGTGATAACCAGAATAAGGGGTCTGTTCGCAGCATGGCGACATCGCGTAGTGTCCAAACCTGCAGCGGTTAGCCGTATTAAAAGCTGGAAACTGCAGGATGCGACCACCAGAAATGAATATGAAAGGGTATTATCCAGTAAGCTTGATGATAGATTGAAAGTGATGAGCGAGGATGTTGAAGAATGCTGGCAGAACCTTAGAGATAGTATGGTTGAAGCTGCGAAAGAAGTGTGTGGAATGAATAAGATTGGGAACGGCAAAAAGCGTGATGTGTGGTGGGATGATGAGGTGAAAGTGGCTGTGTATAAGAAAAAGAAAGCATGGCGAGACTACCTTGCTACTAATGACTGTGGTATGAAAAATTTGATGAAAGACAGGTATAAGCTGCAGAAAGCAGAAACGAAGGCACTAGTGAAAGAGAAGCGTGAAAGGTGTAGGGTGTTAGATGAAAACAAGATGTCGGACAACTTCGAGGAAAATTCCAAATTATTTTGGAAAGAAGTACGTAAAATCCGAAGTGGTCCGGCACCTTGCAGAATGAATAAAGTGCGTTCGAAAGAAAACAACCTGCTTACAAATAAAAAGGATGTTCTGCAGCGATGGAGTGAATACTATGGAGAACTGTATGAGAGTGGCGACTCCGTCTCTGATACTGAGAGCGATTCTAATGAATTGCCACACTCAGGCCAGGGACTGGAGGATCCCATTAGTATGAAAGAGATTGTGAAAGTGATAAGAAGTTTGAAATGTGGAAAGGCTGCGGGAATTGATGAGGTGACTGCTGAGATGATCAAGTATGGTGGTCCTAGGGTCTGGGATGCCTTCTGTGCACTCTGCAACCTTTGTTGGCAGAAGGGGGAGGTTCCAGAGGACTGGCGCACGGCAGTCATAGTACCTCTATATAAAGGGAAAGGTTCCTACCTAGACTGTGCGTGCTATAGGGCCATCAGCTTGGTCAGCTTAGCGAGTAAAGTCTATACTAAAGTATTGACTGAACGTATGAAAGGTGTTTCAGAAAGATATTTGTGGGAGGCGCAAGGTGGATTCAGGAACGGTAGGGGTTGTATGGATCAGATTTTCTCGCTTCGCGTTATCGTGGGAAGGTTTCTGGCTTTAGGTCAGAAAGTTTTCTGCGCTTTCGTGGATCTAGAGAAAGCATTCGATAGAGTAGTGCGGAAGAAATTGTGGAGTCTTCTGCCTGAATATGGCGTGGAGGGCTCCTTACTGCAGGCTGTGAGGTCATTATATCGAGACCACAGAGCCTGTGTAAGGATAGACGGTGACATGTCGCCCTGGTTTGAAGTCTGTTCTGGTGTCAGACAGGGCTGCGTGATGTCTGCCTGGCTATTCGTGCTGTATTTGGGCAGTTGCCTCCAGAGATTGAAAGGTAATATGAGTGGTATGGGATGTGGTGACACAGTAGTAAACTGCCTATTGTACGCTGACGATGCTGTGCTAATAGCACCATCAGAAGCAGAGTTGCAGACACTAGTCACGTGCATGAAAGAAGATTGTGAAGTAAAAGGATTGAAAATGAATGTGAACAAAACTAAGGTTCTGGTGTTTGAAAGAGAAGCGGAACAAACGAAATGTGTGATTAGTGTAAATGGAAAATGTCTAGAACAGGTGAATGAAATTGTGTACCTGGGGAGTGCGTTTTCGAGGGATGGAAGATGTGAGTTGGATGTGGAGAGACGGGTAGCAGCCGGCAATAAAGTGAACGGTACTCTGTCCGCATTAGTGGGTAGTGTGAATATATCTAACACTGCTAAAATGGCCATCCACAATGCGGTGTTGGTGCCAACTTTGTTGTACGGCAGTGAGGCCTGGATATGCCCGAAATCGAGTGAAAGTATGATAAATGCTGTGGAGATGCGGTCTCTCAGAAATATGTGCGGTGTCACGCTTGCGGACAGGATAAGCAATGATGAGATACGCAGTATGACAGGGTTGCACAACAGTGTTATTGTAAAAATGAAGAAAGGAATGCTTAGATGGTTCGGGCACATGGAAAGAATGAGTGATGAAAGACTGACGAAGAAAATATACAGAGCAAAAGTGAGTGGTAAAAGAAGCCAAGGAAGACCAAGGCTGACTTATGAAGATCAAATAGCCAGAGTGTTAGCAGACGGAAATGTCAAAAGCACTCGCATACCTAGGCGAAAATGTGTGAGGAGAATGATGAGATTTGAGGAAGCGAAAGAGGTGTGTAAGGACCGCGACTCCTGGCGCTCCGTCCTCTCTGACTACCCCGTTGGGGATACAGCGTGAAGTTATGTTATGTTATGTTATGTTATGTTAATACGTGGAAATATGTGTAAATTAATATTTGGGCACTGTTAACGCCTCAAGTATGAAAATGGAGAGTAAATAATTTCTGGAATGTGGTTTAGGTGCGTCTCAGTATCTTATAGAGAGTTCTTTATGCAATAATGTTTAATTATTTGTTAAACCAGCATTTCTTTCTATAAAATACCTATAATGGGATTTATGTACAAAAGGTCGTTTCTCATCAACCAACTCCGCACCTGACTACCAACGCCTCCCCTCGAGTAGTTAGGATTTGTTATATAGACTTGCCATACATATACGCTGACTTATCGACTCCATATTGTCAATGAAATGGCTCCCTCGCAAGCTGTCTGTATGCAGAAGGTGAGTGAACCACTCGCCGATTATGAACTGAATAGGCTCCACACGCGCGCTGTTTTCTTGACATTATGTGCACTGCCGCAAAGTTTCGTCATGTGAAGTTTAATAATAAATTCTTGACGATTCTTTCAGGCATCCACTCTATGGACATGCGGTCTCCATTCAACGTCAACTCGTCGTCACATAATAGACCACGCCTTAACGCCTACATCGGACTACGCGAGCATTTAATGGAGTGGCGAGTAATTAAGTAAATACAATATTCGCTACTATCCAAAAAATCTTTCACGCTACAGTGTGCTACAGTCGTGTACAGCATACAAGTGACAAGGAGTACCCAGTGTTTTGCAAGAGAAGTGAATAAGCTAATAAAGATAAAGTGAATAAGCTAATAAAGTTCATTTATGATAATGGCAATTTTGGAAGAGGTGGAAGAAGAAAATTGTGTGATGAAGAAAAGAAAGCAATGTGTCGCAAAATGGATTAATAGAAGAGATGAACTGAGAGCTAAAAATTACATAATATTTCACAAGCACTCGTGTTTTATATATTTCGAAAAATAAAGTTATTCATTGGCTCTAGACTAGACTGAAACATCAGGTTCAAACTCGTTTAGTCGATGAACCACTGAACAGTGATGGGGGCGCTAGTTGCCGAAAAAACGAAATGGATTGACTCGACTAAACTATTTACTAAACTACTATTTACTAAATTCTGTTCATAGTCTTTGTGAATAACATTGGTGATGGCATCAGGTCAGAATATCAGTTATACGTGGATGACATGAAGATCTACAGAGAAATAAATAACCTTAACGACCTACTTATCCTCCAGCATGACATATGCGAGAATGAGAATTGGTGTGTGAAGAATAAGTTGCCATTAAACATAAAAAAATGTGCAGTGATCTCTTTTTCACGATCTCACAGCCGACTGCCCACTACTTATCTACTGAATGGACAAGTTATCCAAACCGTCAAAACAATAAAAGACCTTGGTATGATTTTTGACAATAAGTTAAAATTCACTGACCATGTTAATAGTATAACATCTCGTGCCTTTCGATGCCTAGGTTTTATTTGTAGAGCAAGCAAAGAGTTTAAGGATGTCAAAACATTGATACATCTTTTCTCAGCATTCGTAGGGCCCATACTGGAGTATGGATCTGTTGTTTGGTCTCCATTCACAGAACAACGCATCAATCTTATAGAAAAAGTTCAACGAAAATTCTGTAAATGTTTACACTATTCTATCTGTTCTGAGGATGTGAACAGTTTCGGCGATATATATCACCAATATAAGTTAAGTAGCTTAATCAGTCGCAGACAGGTGGCCGATCTATTATTCTTTTTCAAAATTATCAACGGAATGATTGATTCACCGGAGATTTTGGCTGACTTTGGTTTTATCTGTGCAAGGGTTGAGCTGAGAGCGAAAAGATTACTAACAGTTAAAATATCAAGCAAAAATTACGTCCATAGTGGACCCAGAAATAGAATTGCTAGATTGGTGAATCAATACTCTCTTGATGTCAACTTTTTTGGAGGATCCCTTTCGTCATTTTCAGCTAACATAAAAAAATTGTTATGTACTAATTAAATGTAACATCTTTTGTAATTAGGTTCATATCATAATGCGACTTACTTAAATTTATTTTATGTGTTTAATGTGTATGTATAATGCCGATTGGCGTAAATAAATAAATAAACAACTCGAATAAATTATTATTGTTCAGACGCGTTTAGTTACTAAATTACTCAGTACTCGACTAAATTACTAGTCTATTCTGAACCAAGCTTAACAGCGAGTGGACGCCAAGCGGCGAGGCTGGGATGGTCGGGTGGCGACATGATAATTTTACTTGTATTATGATTTAAATATCAATATTTTTCCGTGACCTGCATCTCGGCTGGATACGTTCTTTTGTCAACAGTGTGTTCGCTACCTTCAAACATATTTGCACCCCAATGGAAATGTATCTGAGATAATACAAGTTTTTCAAAAAATGGTCCGCCTTCTATGTATGGTCGCTCAGTTTTCCATTTTGCTCCAATTAATACTGAAATTACAAATAATAAAGTAATAAGATTCGATACTTATATAAGGTTACTATGGATTCCCATAGAAAATTTGTTGTTTTGAAATACTTTAAATACTGTTAATAAAACGGCCTGTTAATATCAGGTTAGAATATACTCCAACTCGTAACGGTTCTGAAAACCAAATTTTGTATTTATCCTAGTAAATGATAGATAGTTAGATTAGTCTATACTAAGGTATTGACTGAACGTATGAAAGGCGTTTCAGAAAGATATTTGTGGGAGGCGCAAGGTGGTTTCAGGAACGGTAGGAGTTGTATGGATCAGATTTTCTCGCTTCGCGTTATCGTGGAAAGTTTTCTGGCTATAGGCCGGAAAGTTTTCTGCACTTTCGTGGATCTAGAAAAAGCATTCGATAGAGTAGTGCGGAAGAAATTGTGGAGTCTTCTGGCTGAATATGACGTGGAGGGCTCCTTACTACGGACTGTGAGGTCATTATATCGTGGCCACAGAGCCTGTGTAAGGATAGATGGTGGCATGTCGCCCTGGTTTGAAGTCTGTTCTGGTGTCAGACAGGGCTGGTGTCTGCCTGGCTGTTCGTGCTGTATTTGGACACTTGCCTCCAGAGATTGAAAGGTAACATGAGTGGTATGTGATGACATAGTGGTAACTGCCTATTGTACGCTGACGATACTGTGCTAATAGCACCATCTGAAGCAGAGTTGCAGACACTAGTCACGTGCATGAAAGAAGATTGTGAAGTAAAAGGATTGAAAATGAATGTGAACAAAACTAAGGTTCTGGTGTTTGAAAGAGAAGTGGTACAAACGAAATGTGTGATTTGTGTAAATGGAAAATGTCTAGAACAAGTGAATGAAATTGTGTTTCTGGGGAGTGCGTTTTCAAGGGATGGAAGATGTGAGTTGGATGTGGAGAGACGAGTAGCAGCTGGCAATAAAGTGAACGGTGCTCTGTTCGCATTAGTAGGTAGTGTGAATATATCTAACACTGTTAAAATGGCCATCCACAATGCGGTGTTGGTGCCAACTTTGTTGCATGGTAGTGAGGCCTAGATATGCCCGAAATCGAGTGAAAGTATGATAAATGCTGTGGAGATGCGGTCTCTCAAAAATATGTGCGGTGTCACGCTTGCGGACAGGATAAGCAATGATGAGATACGCAGTATGACAGGGTTGCACAACAGTGTTATTGTAAAAATGAAGAAATGAATGCTTAGATTGTTCGGGCACTTGGAAAGAATGAGTGATGAAAGACTAACGAAGAAAATCTACAGAGCGAAAGTGAGTGGTAAAAGAAGCCAAGGAAGACCAAGGCTGACTTATGAAGAACAAATAGCCAGAGTGCTAGCAGATGGAAATGTCAAAAAGACTCGCATACCTAGGCGAAAATGTGTAAAGAGAATGATGAGATTTGAGGAAGCGAAAGAGGTGTGTAAGGACCGCGACTCCTGACGCTCCATCCTCTCTGACTACCCCGTTGGGGATACAGCGTGAAGATATGTTATGTTATGTTTAAATTAGATTGAGAATTACATCATGGAAATTTTATACAATCTAGTTACATTCGAGTAGTTATATAAAGATCCTCTTGATAAGTTTGTTTTGATATAATATACGCTACCATTGCTAAATGATATGTTTTTCGGTTTTTTGAATCGGTTAATATTAACTTCAGATTACTAATCGTCGCCTGAGAGATGCTAGTCGCGGTCACTTTTTCCCGATTATTTTGAAATTGTGGGGTCACATGGAGCACTTAACCTATAGAGTGGCAATGTCATTATTTTGTATGAAAACAATTTACGTCTAAACACTGTTGCGGTTACTGCGTTCTGTGTCATACTTTTATTTTTTGCTGTTTTTGCCACACCACCGAATAGAACAATAAGCCGAATAGAACAATAGCAATAATAAGTAATAATAATACATGAGATTTGAGGAAGCGAAAGAGGTGTGTAAGGACCGCGACTCCTGGCGCTCCGTCCTCTCTGGCTACCCCGTTGGGGATACAGCGTGAAGTTATGTTATGTTATGTTATGTTATAATAATAAGAACATAAATATTTAAATATCTGTCAGAATATACAGAGATGTACGCACAGGTCCAGTATTGGTTATGTACTGCTTAATGCCAGCGAAAGTTGATATTTGTTAGTGTAAATAAACTGAGTAGTGTTGTATAAGATACTCCGATATTTCGTCTCTATAGGTTGACAGATCCATGGTTCGCGCTAACTTTGCAGCCGGCAATACGATGGGTAGAGAACGCGCATCGATCGAAGACTTTTCGTTTCCGAGAATTACACATTTCGATTGCCTTAGAGGCGATCATTAGTATTAGAGGTAGGTTTTTTAACATTTACTTATTTTAGATTTTTAAATTTTTTCAGTGTTTGGTGAGTTTTATAAGTTAATCAATGCATGTTTTACTTGATAGATGGATCTTAACGAGGACTGAGACGAAAAAAGACAAAAAATAAGGAAACAAGTTACAAATGCTACACAAGTGGTGTTAGGTACTGAGAATACACAAAATGGTGGAGAACCGGGTATAAAAAATCAAATTAAATCTGTGCAGCTAATGCCCTGCCAAAAAAGGCGTAATAATGTTTATTACTATGCTAAATGCAATAAACATTGGAACATCGATTTCCAAATTGCTATACTTGTGATAAAAAAATTAAAGTCTGAATTTGATTTAGTCTATAGTAAAAAATGTGATTATTAAAATTGTTTTTATTTATGCATATTATAGTTTCTACATTATGTTATAATTTTGATACGAAAACATATTTAAAAGACTTACTACGTTAAATATATATATATTACTATATATAGACCGCGACGCTTGGTGCTCCGTCCTCTCTGACTACCCCGTTAGGGATACAGCGCGAAGATATGTACGTATGTACTATATTAAAAAAAAATTAAAAATGTAATGGTTGTGTTACCAAAATAAGGTGTGTAGTATTAGATTTAGCCTTGACTCTGAGACTGAATTAGAGGTTTTATGATACTTTTGTTTCGTTATTTAGAAAAGATAGAGGTTTGACTGTTACTTTCATATAAGTTTGTAAAATTTGTTAAAAAAGTAGCCTTCCAGGCGATCATTAGTAGTAAGGGGTAATAAATTTATAGTATTCTAGGGTTAAAGTATTGACGAAATGTCTCGATAATATGTTTTTCTAAAACCGGATTACGAACTACAACATCAACATCCGGGAAATAAACATCCTCCTAAACTAAGCTTCACATAATATTACAATTCTGTGTTAACAATAAGAAAAAAATTCAAACAAGTACTATTCGTCACCTCTCATCTCATTTTTCTTCAATGTCTGTTTCTACAAAACGTTATTTTCGGAAATAATACAGAGCCGGAAGTATAACGTTGACAAACAACATATGCCGCTATTAAAATAGGCTATGAGAGCTATTTTTATGTACCTACCTCGAGTTCAGTCATTGCGAAGTTATGACCTAAAACGCATTAGGTACTAATATTAATACCTACATAAAAATATGTACATGCTATCAATTGGTATAGCAGAAATAAAAATAACAACCAAAATTGTACCACAGATTAATTAGCTAGGTTGTACATTGAAAGTTCTAGTTCTAGTGAGCTATAAACATAAATTTAGTATATATACCTCTGCAAAGATCGGCAATGCAAAAGAGAAAGAGCATACATAGTATTTCGTGTATGTTAGAGCGAGATAGATAGGCGAGAAGACCATTCAAATAGACGCTATGTGCCTGTATGAACCTGGGCGTCAGTCATTAACGAAATGAATTCACTTGTTTTTGCAAAATCTCAGGTTTTAAAATGTAATTTAATAGTCCGCATGTAACTCATTT
This sequence comes from Zeuzera pyrina, assembly GCA_907165235.1. NCBI lineage: Eukaryota > Metazoa > Arthropoda > Insecta > Lepidoptera > Cossidae > Zeuzera > Zeuzera pyrina. The sequence goes on along the minus strand of OU015624.1, from coordinate 20,728,300 downwards.
AGTAAGAGTTTGCCTATGCAGCCCAGTGCAATTCATCCATTAACCCCGCGTCTTATGGCGATAACAATAAAGTTGATTTTCGTAGTTGCAGTTTGATCACATTTTAGCGCGAGGAAATCTCAACCTTTGTTTTTGCACATAATTGTAATTTGCAAGAAAACTACATTATCAATAAAAAAAGTAGTTTTAGAGATTTGAGATATTATAATTTCCTATCCATTTCAGTAAAAATATTTAAGAACTGAAGAATTTCGAAGATACAACTGGATCTTTGTGCAAAACAGGTTTTTCTGAAATTTTTTTATCGAAATTTTTTTCTCCAGTAGGTAATTAAGGTTTTTCTCCAACAGGTAAGTATGACGATAATAAAGAAAGGAATGCTTAGATGGTTTGGGCACATACATATAAAGAATGAGTGATGAAAGACTAACGAAGAAAATTTACCGAGCGAAAGCATGTGGTAAAAGGTAGACCAAGGCTGACTTACAAAGATAACCAGAGTGCTAGCTGACAGAACTGTCAAAAGCACACGCATACCTAGACAAAAATGTGTGAGGAGAATGATGAGATTTGAGAAAGCGAAAGAAGTATAAAAATACCGCGACATTCTCCAATCATGTTTCCAAGTTTAAGGATTTCGTGATGAAGAGTTGAAGTTGTATTTATCCAAATATCTAACTCCCACTCGTCTTATAGATCGAGTTCCAGGTCACAAACCACACTAAAGCCTGCATAAGAGAAAATTCGCGTTTACACCCAACCTTGTATTTTTTCGTCTTGCCCTAATCACTGCGTTGCCAATCTTATACGGTCAGTAGATAACACATTAATGATTATAAATCATGTTTTTTACAAATAAATGAATAATTAACATGCGTTGTCAAAAACGATGTTCTACATGTTATGTACAAGCGATTTGAATTTTTCTAGGAGGTTCCAACTTTGTTATCGATAAGTAATAATATAATATAGTTGGTTTCGGATTCAGTAATCGAAGCGACAATATGGCGATGTTGAAGCGAATTACGAGAACTACCTACCTAGTACCTACCTGCTTGACGTCTACTGCAGCGACACTTTGTCGGGATAGTTCTTTTCTGTAAAGTGTAGATGTAGACACCACTTTTCATAACTACTCCGAGGAGGCTTTAAAGAACGACTACTAAATCTAGAAATCTATCACTTAGCGTCTGCATGTGTTTGGTAATACTCATTCGTAACATTACTGTCTACCGTCGTTTTCGTTAATTGGAATGCAATAATAATGTCTAAAGACATGCAAAACTGTATAGTTAACTGCTGAAAATGTATCATGATCAATACATTATGTTTGATCATAACGATGATAGATAATTATGTTCTGTGAGACCTCTAACATTGTTTTAAAAATTAAAAAAAAATCTCACCAGTGTAACCGGTATTAGTCATTTTGATTTTGTGAGGGTATACGTCAAAGTTGTACCACTTGAGTGGAGGACACTGGTAGACAGTGGATCCCGTGATCGACACGTCTATTGGCGTTGGCAGACAACCTTCCACATCGCTTTGATAATATATCCATTCTATAGATCCAAACGGTGGTGCTATTCTTACAACTTCTTTTGGAGCTTGTTGTTCTTCTTCGTCTGGGAAGGTATGCTATCATTTTCGATTTTAAGATATAATCACGATTTTTATAAGAATGTTCAAAAAATATTAGATAGGTACGTTAAATAGAATTAGAATATACATTGTAAAGAAATTTTGACTAGTACTCTATCTTTAATGTTACCTGTTGAATACGAATGTATTCGATTTACATTACATTTATTTGCCGACTACTTCAATTATTTTTTAGTAGGATTTATCCTATCCTTGCTAAAAACTGAGTATATGCATAAGACTATCTACTTATTTTACCTACTTATTTCTTTGATTATTTAAATCGTACGCATTTTACCTGTTTGTGCCGAAATAGTAAGTTGCATTGTTAAATTTCAATTTTGAAAAAATTTAAATGTTAATTAATCAAATATAGGTCTAAATTTCGGGGCACTTAAAATTTTTACATTGTAGTGACATATAAATAATAATGACATTTGTTTAAAACTTGTCAAAGTAAGGAAATAAAGTTTAAGATCGTTTAACGAATTATAATCTCTTTGGTTTTTACATACCCAATCGAATTGAAAATAAAAATGTACTGTCAAAATTATTCTTAATCAAAAAGGATAAAATTGTTAAATTACTAAACGATTGAAAAGAATTCTGATTTTACGTTACCTCCTTTAGGTTGTTTACAGAATTAAAATTCAGCAATAAAAAAAAACATAGAAATGCAAAATAAAGAAAAAGAACAACCACGAAAATATAAAGTAATAGAACCTGTACAACCAGATCATGAATTGATATTATGGGAGGAATGGATAAACATCAGAAAAGAAGAGATAACAAAGTTAGCACAAAACACAGAGAGACCACCAGTTGATTTGACTATGAACTTACTAGAAAAAGTGAGAGAAGACAAAGAAAGAAAGATTGTTTTAGAACACGCTCAAATAGAAAGGAAACCTATGATGAGAGGAATATTGTGGGAGCAGCCTCAAAGACTAAAGCAGAAATGCTATTGCCAGCCAGTTTATGAAGTGCAAAGAACTCCGGCAGAAATGGGTCGCCCACAAATAATTGAACACATAGGTGTTCCTGTGTATATACAAGCTAAAGAAAAAGGATTGAGTGGTGTAAGTGAACGTAAACAATGTAGCCGATTAGATTCCGATTACGTAAATTACAGACAAAAAAGAGAAAATGAATTGAAAGAAAAAATAAAAAAATTAGATCCTTTTAAGTAAGCAATAAACATCAACGGATTATTTTTAATTTTTTAAATACGTGTGTTCAAAATAATATATAATTCTGTTCTTCCAGATCGGAGATAGGTAGTCTAATTGTAAAAGGCAGTAAACCCAAGACTCCACCGAAAAAGAGACCTCCACTTCCAACAATTAATGTTAACTTTATGATGGAGCTAGCAGAAGGTCCTTTATCGTCTGTTTATGCTATTCGAATAAACAATACCGTTTTTTATAAAGATATACCAGGTCAAACTTTAATTCATTTAAGGAAAATGTGTAAAGAAAAATGGCACGAAAGTTGTACTTCTTGGACTTATTATTTTAATGTGCCTGAAAAAAGAGCTGGTAGAGCTAAATTATTTCTTGAAAATCTTGGAACAGTTGCTCTACGATACTGTTGGAAAAAGATCAAACGTCCAATTCCATTCATACCTGAGGACATATATGAACAAGTTTTTTTCTTCAATAAAAATGAAGACGTACTGCCTCCGGGTCAAAGTAAAGAAATATATTTTACGTTTATTTCCGATAAGCCCGGTATTTATAGCGAATTCTGGGAATTCAGTTTGTGTAATATTTGTTTCTTCGACACCTTAGCAGACAAGCTCATTGTAAATTTGTACGGAGATTCAATCGAAAATATTGACAACATTAGAAAAAAAGTAAATAGAATTCGCAGTAAAATTATCAAGAAATCTATTTACAACATAGTTAATGAGTTACTGGAAGATATTATTGCAAGGTCTATAGCAGTAAATCCTGAAATTTATCCGTATAAAAAATTCTTCTTAGAGGCGGAACTATTCGTTATGAAAAACCCTGTATGTTTTTATCATCAATCGGAGATTATGAAAATGAAAGAAACATATACGGAAATGGCTCCTAAACGTGAATGGGACTTATCCATAACTAGTTGGAGAGAAATAATGATGGAAAAAACATTTGACGAAAGAATGAAATATTTCGAAATTTTAAAAAAATCTCATTCAGATTTGTTGAAGCCTTGGTACGAAGGAGAAGACTTATTAAAGCAAAAACACGATGCGGTAATGTTATTGCTCGATTTATTGGCTAAAAAATTTGACGAAGAATACACACGTATATCAGAAATATATAGAGTGGATGATCAGTCCAGTGGCGATAATGTCAATTACATGAGTCAACTCCGAAGTTATCAAACACCATATGAACAGAAATTAACGGAGGCACTCGTACCAACTACTATTCAAAATGTCTTTTATCTCCATATGTATGAACATGTCGCGACAACCATAGAATTGGTAGCAGGTGTTCTAAGTAGCTTAGACCTTAACAGATGGATTCAATTTGATTTTTGTCGTTATTGAAAAAATAAGTAATATAATATATAATATTCTAATAAATTAATTAAATTCTGTATGACTGTTTTGTTATTTTCAATCTTGGTGTGGCGTTTATATAATGTTGACAAAATTGATATGTATTTAATTTCGCATACATTAATTCTAATATCAGCTTTCATTTCATCTGAGTGGGATTCGATCGGTTCACAGGTGTGCTAAAATTTAGTCCACAACAACGTTAAAACGACTCATTTGTCTTGCCGAAGGTTTGACAACCACCATCTATTAATCCTGAAACAGTGTTATTAGAATATTACAATGTTTTGAAATCAATGGTTTGAAGTAAAATATACAGGGTGTATATGAAAACGGGACAGTTACTTTAATGGATGAAATGGCATAACTTTAGTATGTAGTTACAAAAAGAATTATCGAAAAAAACGTAACCGTTTAAGAGTTGTGACCGTTTTAATTTTCAAGTGTTATCCCCACCATTTCTCGTAAAATTGGGTTGATCGTGTACAGTTACAGATTTTAAATCTTACGTTTTTTTTTAATTTTGTAATAATTTCATCCGTTACTGAAATACAGCCTGAAAACCCCCATTGGGTATACGCATTATTTTCGAAAATGGTTTTCAGGCTGTATTTCAGTAACGGATGAAATTATTACAAAATAAAAAAATACGTAAGATTTAAAATCTGTAACTGTACACGATCAACCCAATTTTACGAGAAATGGTGGGGATAACACTTGAAAATTAAAACGGTCATAACTCTTAAACGGATACGTTTGTTTCGATAATTCTTTTTGTAACTACATACTAAAGTTATACCCTTTCATCCATTAAAGTAACTGTCCCGTTTTCATATACACTCTGTATATTAGTGAAACTTTATACTTGTGATAATCAATGGTTACGGGGTAACGTCTATCAAATGAGTTTGTGCTTTTTTCTCTATACTTATTAATATTTTTTCGTATTCATTGAGCTATTAGCACAATGTGTTTGTTCATGTATTGAGTTTTCGTGTTCGTTATTTATTACTAATTTTATTATCCGAGTCGATGAACGTCCTGCGTTTTGTCCGGGAGTTACGCTGTGTGCTTCAATATTTTTTACTACCTATTGCGAAGACAGACTAGTAAACAGTCTACCTGATGGCGAGTGAGTTGAGTGGCCACGGATTTTTATAATAATATAATACAATTAATAATATATAACATCAACCTTCTATCAGACTCGTAGTGTAGAATTTCTAGAAGATTGCTCATAGAAGCGAGCTAGCGACCAAAGTACTAATACGTTTGAGACAAATTAAATTGTATTCCGCAGACAGTGTTGCCGATATTTTAACACCGAAAATTTTTGACATAAACAAGTTCGCAACGGCAATAGGAAAATAAAAGGTCGATATTGAGGTCGATATCTGTCGATTACGTTTGTATGTAAGTATGTAAAAATCGCGAAGCATGGCGACTCGTCCTCTCTGACTACCCCGTTAGGGACATAGCATGAAAATATGTATGTATGTATATCTGTCTATGTCGAAAACAAGAAAAAGTATGTAAAATAAAATGATATTAAACCCATTCACCACGAAATTCCCTCATATCGCAGAATATAACAAAAGTGACATTAAATTAGTCATTGTATTATATTATAAATTCGTGAAGGTAACTCGCTAGTTTACTTCGAGTGAGTAGCGGTAGTAGCCTGACTTTTACTAACCCCTACTTTTTATTAGTATGTAATAAAATAATATAAATGCTGAAAGGATTCCATTATACCTATGTATTGTAATGTATTTAACTATTTGACCATTTTCGAAAATAATGCGTATACCCCAATGGGGGTTTTCAGGCTGTATTTCAGTAACGGATGAAATTATTACAAAATAAAAAAAATACGTAAGATTTAAAATCTGTAACTGTACACGATCAACCCAATTTTACGAGAAATGGTGGGGATAACACTTGAAAATTAAAACGGTCATAACTCTTAAACGGATACGTTTTTTTCGATAATTATTTTTGTAACTACATACTAAAGTTATGCCCTTTCATCCATTAAAGTAACTGTCCCGTTTTCATATACACCCTGTATACATATAAACAAAATTGAAGTGTGTGATTTCGAAATAAAAACTTTTTCATAAGCTTATATGATTTTCTGCACGTAACCAAGACACAAACACGAATTTTTAAAATTTTTGTCTGTCTGTCTGTTGTCTGTAGTCTGTCCGGACTAATCTTTAAAACGGCTGAACCGATTTCGGCGAGATTTCCACTGGAAGAGGATTTTCCAAAGAATAATCTAGATTACTTTATATCCAGGAAGTGTTTAGGATTCCTGCTTAAATTTAAATTCTCTAGAACTTAGGGTAAATCTATAAATATACACACAAAAATCTATGAGTATCAAAAATGATTTTCACAGTAGCTTTATTTAAGTCAGACTTGCACATTGAAATACATTCTATGTGATCCGCCGTCTGGAAGCTGAGATTTGAAACGAGCTCTCTTTAGCTGAGCGGCGCCTGTAACGTGAGTTTTACTTATAGTGGTTTATCCATTGACCTACATTTAATAACAGAAACAGACATACCAGAGACATCTGACAATTTATAACAGCAACGAGATTTCGTTTTGTCTATCGAAGATATTTTTAAAAATTTGATGGAATTAGATATTTTCGGCTTTTCCGATTCCTAAATAAATATTTACAGAAATTGTCTGTGCGTTCGTATGTTGATTCTTTGAAAATCTATGTAATATGTATGTATACATGTACATTATAATAGCACAGATTAATTAGTTACTAACGTAAAATAATAGTAAATACAATTGAAGTGTCTATCAGTGTTTTCGGAAAAATGGCTTTATGTTAAGCTTATATGACTTTTGGCACGTCACATTTGTCTGTCTGTTTGTTTGTCCGGGTTTAACTTCGAAGTCACTGAATCTTTTTCGACGAGACTTTCAAATAAGGGTAGAGGATTTAAAAAAATATATTAAGTTACTTTTTGTCCGAGAAGTATTTCGGTTCCTGCGTGAAAGATGAATAACTCTAGAAATTAAGGATAAATAAACCTATAAACGTTCATACAAATGTACAAATATGTAAAAGTGCTATTCGCAGTTGCATCTCTTTAAGTAAGACTTACACATTAAATATGTTCTGTTCTATCGTGAACCGCCGTCCAAAAGCTGAGATCTAAAGGCAACGCATTGATAAACAATAATTTAATCCAAAATAGACCTGGTCTATGCAAAAGTGCGCGCGCTAGCTTACGAAACGTACGAAATAGTGGTTATTTTCATTTATTTTAAAAACTATAATTAGGTAAGTTTAAAAAATCCAACTTTCATTTTGAAGAATATGTTTAGATTAAAACTGTACAGAAAATTAAGTAACATAAATCGGTCTCGTTACTCCTAAAAATGTAAATCTTTTTTTTAAAAGAGGTTTCTTTGATTTTTTTTTGTGTTACAAAAGTTAACCAAACGTGTATCGCAACTGTCAAAATAAAGTCAATGAAATGAAGAATCAGTTTAACAATTATCATTTTCATATGTTTTGTAGTCGCTTAAAAAAATTGAGATCCCTACCGTCAAAATTCACAATGCGTCGCCTTAAGTTGGATGGCGCCTACAGTGGGTTTAATATATAATTTAATAACAGAAAAAGACCAGAAAGAACAGAAAGGGGTGAAGTTCAGTAGCATAATAGAGTGGGACAATGTACAAATTGAGAAAGGATTGTGCTTATGAATCATTCTTATGTTATGTCTTCCTTATCTCTTGACACTGTTCACGTTAACGGATGTACAAAGAACAGTTTACTAACTGTTCACGAAATTTTTGTTTCAACAAATGAGACAAGCACTCTAGCTTTTGTGTATTTTATGAACATTATGTAATCGAACCAAGTTTGTCAGTTAGACAATCGGTTATAGATTGTATGTTAGTTGCAGATACGTATTGAATACTAGTAAAGAATTTTTAAATACGTCCCGGAAAGGGAACTAACTAAACGGAAAAGCAAAATTACATTTTTCTTTGTAAGTCACCATATCGAAATAATATTTATTTTCATCATAGAAATATATATTTATTGGAAAAAATTGTATACATAAAAGTATTATAATAAGAATAACTTTTTGACGAAAAGTCACAAACAATCCCTGCAATAAGCATTACTACAACGATATATATTTTCAGCGTAAATTCACGCGGACGAAGTTGCGGGTTACAGCTAGTGTAAAATTAAAATGTTGCTTTGTAAACGAATCTACTACTTAAAATAATTATTCAATTACGAATTAATTAATCTTCAATCCTTCTACGGGGAACAAGTTAATTTATAACATATTGGTGAAGGGTTGTTTATTTACTTACAAAGTTAAAAATTTCGATGTAGTCGATAAATAACCGATTATTTTTGTGGTGTTGTTGATCCTTCATTATAGTTGGCTTACATTTGTTGGATTTTCAAATTAAACATTTCATGAACTATTAAACTACTGACTACTTAACTATGCTTTGCCCTCCATCCTCTCTAACGAACCTGTTGGGGTTACAGTGTGAGGATATATAATATATGTATGTATGTATGAACTACTTTGATGATGATACTACCATTGGAGTTTACTTACTACTAAAGAATCGACTTTAATATATAGCCCACGGTACATAAATTAGATGGGAAGCGAAATATGTTAAAAAACTGAAGTCTTTATGTTGTTCCTGCGCGCAACATATTCGCACACTGAACGCGTGTATATGTACGTCGGTACTGACACGCAAATTTTTTTTTGTAACTGTTAAGACTGAAAATATTTATATATATTTTTATATGTACAAATTATTAATAAATTACTCAATTCAGAGAAAAGAGATTTAAACTGGTTAATAAAGGTACACGGATTAATTACAAATTAATGTCCGTAATAAACGGAAAAAAAAAGCCTAAGAATTTTTAAATACGTCACGGAATTCCTCTCTACATATGTATTTACTGGCTTTCTGAATGTTGTATTTTAGCTGTTACAGTAATATTGAAAATAATGAATAGAATGATGTTGAAAAAATAATAACTGACTGAGTTTCTTGTCAGTTTTTCGCAGAGGTTTTCTTTTATTATTTTTTTATTTTTTATTTATTACAGGCTTGCCAGCGGGTTTTACACCAGAAATAATAATTGTTTACATGTAATTATAACTAAATATGGTGCAAAGCCAGTAACAAGTAAGCACAACATATTTAATTTATAGGAAATGGACAATACAACATTAAGTGTAAATAATAACATAGTGCCGGTTTTTTTAAATTAATTGGTACAATTAAAAGAAGGAACAACCTGCCCAAACACTACTTACCGACTATAATAAAAAGTGTAGGTTTAAACTTGGCCAAGGAAGAACTGAAAACATCTAAGTGTGTAGACCTAACGAGGACGCTGATTCCTAAATTTGTTCAAGAAAATTTTACTACTAATAGCTTAAAATTCGTTATACTAGCTGGTAGGACCTGGTACATTGAAACCAATTTTATAAACCAATTCCGGACAATTAAATAAATTTCTAACGATTTCATATACTAAAAAAAATTTGATCGTTCATCCAACGACGGTTTTCTAAAGTTTTGAATTTATATTCAAGAAGACGTTCATTACAGGAACGAATAGTTGAAAACTTTTTATTCATGGATAGTTTAGAGGTCGCTCACATTTTTCTAGCGTTAAACCAAAAATAAATACTTTTTGAAGTCGAAGAACTCTGCCATTTGAAGACAATGGAGTATTATTTCAATGGATAATCATACACTAGACTTTGTTTTAGTACATACATGAATTAGAATTTTGAAAACAATGTTATTATTTGAAGAAATAGCAATTTTCCGACATCCGTTTTCGAGCAAACGGAAAACATAATGTTTTCCCTATTCCCGTGTATCAAACTGGGAACACATAAAAATCTAAAAAAAATTGTAGCTACTGGTCATGTAGTCTTTAAAAACAAACATTAATTATAATCGAGATAAAAATTTAGTAGACGCATAAAAAAATTGAAATTTAGAAGCAAAAATAAAGTTTCAAAAAAAAAAATTTAAAATATTAAAACAACTTTTTTTTAGCAATATAGTTTTTTGAAATGTTTCTGTTTTATTACAATATTTTTAAAATAATACCTTAAAAGTCATTGCGCGGCGCGTGTGCGGCACAATGACTAAGGATATGGTGCGGCCAGACGCGTACACAGTACATTATATATAGGGACAGACGCCCAGACGCGCCCAAGGGCTTATTGAAATTGGACTTATGTCGCTCGCGCTCCCGCTCTGCAGAATTCTGTTTTACGTATTTTCGATAAAAATCCAGCGGTCGTCAACAGTTTTTTATGTATGCATTGTACCTACTTCTTGTAAAAATATATTTCAAAGGTACATTCAAAGGTATGTAAATTTAATTTAATAGTGGGAAATATAAAATTAATCATCAATCCACAGCTAACAAAAATTACAGTGGGTTTAGTTAAATGACAATAACGTGTATTTTCAAATTCAAGATGCCGAATATTACTTTTTTTTAAAAATTGATATGGGTGTCATATTCTATGTTTCTCGAGGTGCTGATGAGGAAATGATGTTCATTTTCAAATTAAAGATGGCGGTTAGTACTTTTTCAGATAAATTGACATGGGTGTTATATTCTAGGTATCTCGATTATGAAAATAATGACATTGATTTTCCAATCCAAGATGGCAAATACTACTTTTTTGGATAAATCGATATGGGTGTCATATAACAGGTTTCTCGGGATGCTGATGACAAATATACTGTTCTCATTTTCAAATCAAAGATAGCGGATATTACTTTTTTAGACAAGTCAATACGGGTGTCATATACAGCGTGAAGATATGTATGTATGTATTATTATTTTCATAATCAGCACGCCGAGAAACCTAGAATATGACACCCATATTCATTTATCTAATAAAGTAAAATCCGCCATCTTGGATTTGAAAACGAATAGCATTTTCGTCATCAGCACCCCTAGAAACTTACAATGTGACACTCATATCGATTTATCCAAAAAAATAATATTCGCCAATAATCTTGAATTTGAAAATGAATGTCATTTTCTTCAACAACACCTTGAAAAACCTAAAATATGACACATATGTCGGTTTATCGAAAGAAGTGATGTTCGCCATCTTGGATTTAAAAATGAACGTCGTTTTCGTAATTAGCACCCCGAAAAACCTAGAATGTGACACCCGTGTCGATTTATCCAAAAAAGATATATGCGCCATTTTAGATTTGAAAATGAACCTCATCTTCATAATCAGCATCCTGAGAAACCAAAATATGAGACCCATGTCAATTTGTCTAAAAAATTCAAGTCCACCATTTTAGATTGGAAAATGCCTTTTTAGCAATTTACACGGCGAACAACCTAGAAAATGACTAGGAAATGACACCCATATTATCATTTTATTCAAAAAATAATGTTCGCCATCTTGTATTTGCTAAACAACATCATTTTTGAAATTGGCACCTCAGAAACCCATATAGTTTTATTCAAATAAATAATTAGAATCTGCAGTCTTGAATTTGAAATGGGCGTCATTGTCGTAATCAGCGTCTCTCGAAATCTCTAAAATTAAACCGGTTATCATTTTATTCAAAAAATTACATAATTTTCTTAAAAGGCCAACAGCATTTTGTACCACCAGGCTCTATCTAGATAGTAATTAATATTTAATAAATGACTATCCCGTGACTTTTAATAGAGGTGAACTTAAGAATAACATCGAGTTTCGTGTTTTATGTTTCAATCAGTAGTCGGTTTTATTATAGATTTTTATTTATTTGACATTTCGCATTAATCAGAAATAGGTCCTGTCTCTGCCAATAGGTATATTGATGACAGATCTAGATGCCTAACTTCCAAGTTAGCGGGTGCTGTGGCTAGCACTGCCGAGAACTTGAAGCGGCGTAAATAGTAACTCTCTCCAAAAGTTCTGTATATTGTTTGCACCTTTTGCAGTCGAAACCTTGAGACCTTGGGTTCTCGACGCTCATTGACCAGTTTTCGAAATTTGTAAGCGATTAGTCGAGGCTTTTACGGAGACAGTCGAGCTGACAACTTTTTCTGCTAGCGAATTAGCTTGACTATTCAAAAAGGTAATGCTACTATTTACTAAACACCCAAAGCGAAAACAACTTTTTAAACGGTGACTGAAGAAGATTACTATTTGTTCGGAACATGAAAGGATAAAATACTTACTAGTTTAATGTTTATAAATGTTAACATTATATGTTTTTAAAAAATGTTTTCCAATCTAATATTTGCATTTCGTTACTTTACTAAAACGTTTTATACTTGTATGTTTTTCTCAATTATACAAGTTAGTGTAAACGCAGAAAAATATAACAATACCTGCCTTGCAGAGCCTATGTGTGTCAAGAATCGAGAACTTTGCACGTAAACGCTGCGCGATGTTCTTTATTTACTCGAGTTACTCATTTTTGTGAGAGCGCTCATAAAAAGAGTAAAAATGTTTCCTATATCTTTTTAAGTCTATCAATGTAATATTCATAATTAAGATTCCAAATAACAGAACAATACTCCTGGACGTTTCGAACTATTGAAAAGTATAAAATTTTGAAAAGTAGGTTGCTTTTAAATTATCTACAATCAAATTTAAACCGAAGGAAGATTTGACATTTAAAAATACATTGTGATTGAGCTTCAAGGGTTTACTTGAGTAAGTTGTTTTGACTTTGATTATATATCTTTAATTTTAAGGGTTGCAGGGCCGCTTAAGATGGTTGTATTAGGTATAGTTATGATAGGAAAAGAAAGTTACAGTGATATCGGCATAGATCTCATAGACGGCATAACTCCAGATAGTTTATTCCGTTCCATGATATAAGGTGAATAAAATTGAATAAAGTGTAAATGTGTGTGCTTTGTTCTAACGAAATGCTTATCAGCCGATCAGCTTATCTGATATTAAGTGTGTGTCGTATGTATAGGTGAGGCGCCCCATCTGGTTTGTCTCACCGTTGCTGTTCAGAACATGGTATCTGGAGCTATTTAAAAAGTTTTTGTATGTGTGTTACTAGATTTAACAAGCTCTAAGTATGCTCTGTAATTGACAGTAATGACTTAAAGTTAAGCAATGATAAAAAAATAATGAAAGAAACGGACCATAAAGAAACTGGAAAATTAGGCTAAAGATAAGTCCGTGTTTTTGGGCAGAATACTGTAATAACTGTTCCTTTGTTCCAATGTAACGTACTTATAGTTATAAGAATTTCTAGTTTTACGCACAATTTAATCGTTTGTTTATTATCTTCATTTCTCTATGATGCTTGTTTTCCCGTAGGTAGCTATCCGCTTTCTCATTTTACTTATAGTGTTTTCGCTAAATAACCAAAGGTTGACGACCTTTAGTGACCTTTCAAAATGTGCGTTAATATGAAATCAATAACATAGCTATTTAAGCAAATAGGGAATATTTACAACTTTTATAAAAACCTAATCAACTTTAGATCTCATCTTTTTTTACTTTTAATTTCTTATTGTTTCTTCTCGAAGATGAAGTCAATACACGGAAAAAAATCCACGTGTAAAAATAAGCAAGTTTCGGCTGAAAACAACACAGCGACTTTGCCAATATAGAACCTGCAATGTTTGTTGTTAAAAACAGACAAGCCAAGTTTGCTAAAATTACTTGATCAATATTAATCGTATAAATTGGTTACAATTTTTTTTAAGCCCAACCTAATAATCTTAATTAAAGTTACAGAGTAACGTTTGTAAGACGTAATTAAGTTCACTCAGTTTATAATAACAACTTTCTCGTTATTTTAAGCCCATTTACTCCGTAGCTACAGCCAACCTATTTAGTATCTTGATATTTACTTTGTAGTCATAATCGACTATCTCTATAGTTTTAGCCAATTTATTCGGTAACTACAGCCAATATATCTCTGTAGTTTTGGGCAATTTATTCGGTAACTATAGCCAACCTACTTAATATTTACATATAATTTGCTTCGTAGTCATAACCGACTTTCTCTGTAGTTTTAGCCGATTTATTCCGTAACTACAGCAAACCTACTTAGTACTCATATATAATTTGCACTGTAGTCATAACAAACCTTTTCTGTAGTTATAACCAATTTACTCGGTAGCTATAGCCAACCTACTTGGTATCTATATATAATTTCCTTTGTAGTCTTAACCGACCCTTTCTGTACTTTTAGCCAATTTGCTCGGTAGCTACAGCCAGCCTACTTAGTATCTATTATACAATTTGCTTTGTAGTTTTAACCGATTTTATCGGTAATTTTGCTTTGTAGTCATAACCTACTTTTCCTGTACTTTTAGTTAATTTACTCAGTATCTGGAATGGATCTCAGATTTTACATGGTAGCCACAGGTAGTATAATTGGTATCTTCAACCAATTCGCTTTTTAATCATATTAAACATACATGTAGAACTAATTAATAAGGTAGATGGATAAGGTCGTAAAAGTATGTCCATAACGCAAAACATACTTCAAAAGGCATATTAACTGAATTTTAATCTATAAAAGAATTTCTTTGTTTTAATTAATTTTTAAAAGGTTACAAGTGTGTATATAAACTATAGTCTTTCTAAAAAATTCTGTTTATTTTGCAGTATGGTACATTTTTTGGCCTTATCCTTCTGCCTAATTAATAAGTTCTGAATGTACGTTTAACATAATAATGAAGTAAATTGACTAAACATACCAATTATACTGGATGTAGATACTAAGTAAAATCCTAGATACCGTGTAAATTGAAATTAATAAAATACATTACAACGTAGATATTTTACCTACAATTATTATTATTAACACAATTAAATACAAGTAAATAAAGTCGAAATATTTTTTTTATTTAAACTTATTTTTGTTACAAATCTTTTAAACTAAACATAACCATTATAATTCTTGAAAATAAAGTATACATATTTTATATCTTAAAACTGTGCTTGTAACA
Organism: Zeuzera pyrina; assembly: GCA_907165235.1. Classification (NCBI taxonomy): domain Eukaryota; kingdom Metazoa; phylum Arthropoda; class Insecta; order Lepidoptera; family Cossidae; genus Zeuzera; species Zeuzera pyrina. The sequence goes on along the minus strand of OU015624.1, from coordinate 20,713,100 downwards.
ATCTTACAACAATGTTTCTGAAATCAAAAATTTATGATATGATATGATATGATACTGAGAACATTGATAACAGATTTCAATTATTTAGTTATTTAGAAGAACATTATGTATCAAACAACAATTTTGTGAACACAAAATCACCTTACTTTCATTTGAGAGCTTAAAATGATATGCTACTTTTGATATTAATTGTTTTAGTAACTATCATTTTAACAATAATTTATATAATAACATTTCAATTACATCTCGTATAGTGAATTTGTTAATTTTTCAGTATTTAGAAATAAACAAGCTTTACCGAAGAACAATAAACATGAAACTATAAATGTAACTATTGATAAAAAAGATACTTCTGTATCATTTAAAATCATAAAAAAAGATTATTGTTATTTTTCACATCTTGTACAATAGAACAAAGCCGAAGCAGTTTTATTTTACAATGGGCTTCTTAAAACTATGTATTGTTTTCCGTTAAATAAAACATTCTTAGTGTTCGGAATTGGTGAAAGTAAGGTATCATGAAATACAACACAATGCATAGATGTAGCTCGACTGTTTAACTCATAGGCAAAGTAATGTTCATCAAATTCAACAGTTTCTAACAGTCTACCTGAGAAAATCAAATCTTTAGAAGCATACAAGTAAACATTTTCAACTTCTAAGAAAACATAATTGTATTTATCATTTTGCAAACTATGTACAAGTAGACAGCCATTCTTATAACGTATAGTAGAAATCATAGCCCAATATAAACACGTTAATGATTTTGACGAATCTAAATTCAATTTTGTTTGAATATAGCAAGCTTCTGATGGTAAGATCTTTTTTCAGGACCTAATTTTAGGGAGTTACGAACACTACCGCGGAGAAAAATTTCATTTAACTGAAGTTGATGACGCATAGCTAATGTTAAACTGACATTAATATGGTTACAAGATGCGTTCGCTGCCATTTTTGAATGTCTATGTTTAGCTTCAAATCTCATCGACCATAACGAACAAATAGGGCCAAATTTTTTTAAAGCTGAATGATAATGAATCATGTTATGAAATTTTGGTTTTAGAGAATCTTTAGTTATTTTAACGTATAGTTCATTAAATTCAGCTACTAATACTTGTAATAAATCTTCTGTCCCATCAGATACTCTGATGCTTAGAATAATATCAAGAATTTTTCTTAGTTTAACATACAACATCCAAATAGTGTCATCTCTTGGCACAAAATCGCCCACCATTATACCAAGAAATCGTAAAAGAGTTAACATCTCCCCTGAAGAACAACGCAATGCGCCTTGAATTAAATGTGCTTTTTCTATTGAACATGGTCTATTTTTGCAATCGGGCCCAAATGACATATATGCCATCTTTTCGTTAAGTGTGGACAAAGGAAACAATTTTAATTTTTGAGTGTACTCTAATAACATGAAACTTATTAAATATTTAGCTACACCTTCAAGTATATCGTGCATAATATCAACCCCCACCTGTTGAAATAGATCGAAATCTTTAATGTCTAGGAAAACACATCGCTCTTTTATACCAGTTAAAGATGGATCGTTCAAACTCCATTGAATATGTATCATTTTTACGAAGCATATCTTTATCTTCATAGCACTGCTTTCTGAGTGTATTTTTTGACACTTTACAAATTCTGCATGCAAAATTTGCTGAAAAACATTCTACAAAGCCTAATATAGAATGTAATCCAAGATTATCACCCAAAATTACATCAAGTTCAAAAAACAAATTACCCTTATAAGTTGGAGTGTCCAAAAAAATTCCTGTTTCATTTAAATAATTTATCTCGTTTATTACAGGACGAAATGTTACCTCATTACCAAAACTAATCCTGTCAGAGGAATGAAATAATAGGAAAAGAAAAATATTTGAAAGTGCTGTAGCTCGCCATGGAGGCAGACAGGGGATTGAGGCATACACTGCTCCCAGTTTATGCACACCAGTGTGACTTCCGAGCACGTTTCCAGTTTCATAATCATCAAAGTATAAAAATAAAGGAATTATCTCTTTTTCCCGTTTATCTTTTAAGCTATCCATGTACTGTAATGTTTCCGTCAGAATATGATCTAAAGTAAAAAAACCTCTTTAGAACTTCTCTTAGAGGAATAAATTGTAAATAAGACTCTCTTGTTTGCAATCGTATTACCCTTTGTCTTTTTACCCTATCGACCCGTTGTCCAACAGCTATAGATTGAGGCTCTATGTAGGATCCCTGTTTCTTATAATAATTTAATCTTTTAAATTCAGTATTAAAATTTATCAGTGAAGTAGATATTGCTGTTTCTAATTCATTATATAAACTATTTGAAATACTAGAATTAAGAGACTGTTCAATTAAAATATTATTTACGCACTTTTCAATTATAGGAATCAATGAAGAGACATTCACCTAAACCTTCGAATATCTTTTGCACACAATTTCGTGGCAGTAATGTATTCGCATATATTGATGCAATAAATGAGGAAAGAACATCGTTAATAGATTTGGCAGCGGTTGTTGAACATGAAGTATCAGTGGCAAAATATAAGGGGGTTATGGTTTCACTGTTTTGGTTTACAGTGTTATACATGGGCTGTAATTGTTCAACATTGAAATCACTTACTTGTACTGTATTTAAGGAATAAGATTCTAGCTCTGATATATGACATTTCTGTATGTGTCTTTTAAAGCAACTGAATATTTGAAATGACCGTTTACAATGATCTTCACAACATTTGTATTGTTCTAATTCACGTCCATTGTGTTTAAAATTAAAATGTTTGCGTAAAGATTTAAACTCCACCGAGTTTTTACATATAAAACAAATCACCATGATTCGAGTAGTATCCGTGATTGCAAACAGTAATAACAAATACGGTAATTTGCCTTTTTTGTATTTCGAGACCCTAAAACCTAATTTAAATTTGCTAATCAATACCTAACTCTCCCATTAAGGTGTGGCCACAGGTGGAAGTTTTATCAAGTGATGTTTTGAATTTAAATACTGCATGCTGGATGAACATCCATGTACTAAAACATTCCATTGGGTATTGAGCATTAACCACCCATATCAATTTAAAACAAGCATTAACAGCCGACAATATATCAGAAACTATGTACCAAACTTTATCTATAACTACATAATAAGATTTGATTTCCTCCAGAGTAGGACCAATGATAATTATAAAAGGATGTAAGGTCAGACCGAAATCTGCGAATTTCTCACGCCTTTTATTTATAACTGACCTTATGTCAGAATCATCTTTAATATGCGTTATGAAGCCTTCCCGCACCTCTGCTTTAGATGGACGCCACACTTTCTTTAGTTTGCGTCTCAAAATGAATGCTTGACACTGCCAAAAGTGAAGGAATAAGCAGCAAACTTGCAATATTGGTAGTTTCTTCTGATGCTGAAACATAACTTCACATTTATATGGTATTCAAGTTTAATTTAATTTAAATTTAATTAAATTTATTTAGATATTTTACGATCAATTTTGTTATTTCTTTTGTAAATAATAAAAAATGCCAATAATTTTATAAACACGACAGCATGTTCGTATTCTTTTTACTTCATTACGATTTAACGCCTGAACGGATATCATTGAAATTAGGTACATACATAGAATTTCACTAGATTAAAATATACCTACAATATAATACATAATACTACGCGGGTAAAGCCACAGTTGGAGTCTAGTCCTAAAATGTATTGAACAAGTGGTAAGTGCTCACTATGTTGCAAAGCGACTAGGGCAACCAAGCTTCTATCCTTGATATTGCGGCTTAACCGGTTTTTGGCTTGTATAAAAAGTTTTTCTTTTAATGTAGGAAAGGTTTCATAAATATCTGTGTACTGCCCAGCGTACAGTTTATCAAAATCTCTTTCAAGCTGTGAACAGAACAAAAAAGCGTAAGTAAAATTAATTATAAAAATGATAATTATTTAATTTTATATTATTTTTATTTATTTTATGAACATGTTCTGTTACAACCGTGTTGTCTTGTAGTAGCTGTCAAAAAGAGTACTCTGAAAAACGCGACTGGGAGGCACTGGTGTATTTACTCAGTCGATTCAGCATTATTTGAAATTATTTCCACTAATAATTACAATTATTATTATCTCAAAGGTTGCAGAACTTTTGTATATTAACAAAGACTATTATTATCAGTAAATTATTATTATGTTTTTATTACTAGTTTTGACTTTATTTATTATATTATTATAATAAGCACTTACTAAAATGTATCCTTTTGGTTTCTGTAGAACAGGGTACTCATTGAAATACTCTGTTATAAGTAAATTCTTTGATAAATTTATACGAGTGATCGTTGTGTCAATCCATTTCTGTTCAACGATTGACCATGGCTCACTAGTTTTTCAGCCATTGAATTTTGTCTAAAATCTCTTCTCGGTTCTCGTTATAGTCACCTTCTGGTAGATGTAACGATGGTGAGGAAGGGTGTGTGTCAGATGAATAGGATCTAGATATCCTTCGCTGCTTTTGTAGTACCCCTGAATCTCGGTATTTTCTTTTCAAATTATGGATTTGATCGGGCAATTTTCCTGCCAACCTAGTAATGAGTCCTCGTGATGATTCCACAATCTTACTATGAAAATATACGGAGGGTTTGTCCTGTGGAAATACTCGAATAATTTCGTGAGCCCAATGTACATAAACGGAAGTACTAATTACAGATTCAGGACGATTACTTAAAATAAACGTTCCAATGAGTCTCACTAACCGCTGTCGGGCAGCATTATCCAAAGGAATACTCTTATTTAAATTCAATAAACCTTTGCCTTCCAGGCTATGATTTAAAAGCTGCTGTAAATCCTGAAAAAATAAAAAACCTAGTAAGTTGTATGTTTACCACCCTACTCTATCTCCACCACTGCCCCACATCACAGTTGTCCAAAAATTCTGTTTAAAGCAATGATGTTGTTTAAAGATATTTTGTGTTTAAAGATATGTTGTAAAAGTAATACACAAATATGTACTTTACATATAAAACTGCAAATAATATACATACGCAAAGATTAAGCTGATTCTCAGGTGCACTTGTTATGGTAGCAGAGGAATTGGCAGAGGGTAAGCTTGAAGTTTCGGGTTGCGGATCAGGGTCAAGCGGAAATGTTAGGAAGTCAGACATAGACATGTTAAAACTTGCCACATCGTCACAAGCCTGTAATTTAACAAGGAAATAGGTAAATAATAAAGCATTACATTATTGATTTATTATTAATTACTTACAGCATTACTGTCAGAATTGTGGTGCATAGTCTATTTATAAATTTCAAAATTTTTTGAAAATGTGACACGATGGCCAATTTTGGGAAATAGTTCTTTTATGCTTGTTACATCCAGCAATGGTAGTGATAATGATGAAATTGCATTTACTGTAATGAAATAATAAAACATGCAAATAACACTTTTAGCGAAGTATTTATGTATCTAAGATCACGTAACTATATTTTAAATAAGTTTCGTTTAATACACCTAATTCTATTTAATTATGAAAATTTTAAGTAATAGTCTTTTTAGTTTTGTTTTTTTTAACTTAGTAAAGAGTTAATAGCTAGACCTATTGGCATAGGTATAAATATTGATGCAAAATAATATATTTTAAGGCTATATTCACATCACAAGTATACTTATTACTTACGTAAATCACCTAGGCTAAGAGGATATACCTAATAATTAACAATATTTATCTTTTCTAAGTATATGACTGTAGGGTGTCTACATATTACTATATATATACAAGCAAGGTATACAGGTACCTACATATAATGTCGTTAATGTTTTTAAATGTTCACGACTTGTGCATATTTTACTATTATATAAATACGGGTCTACGGGTGTTTATGTATAATATGCGTATAATATGTATTTATTTACAAAAGAAAAGTATACCAGTAGTATGTGTATCAGTTGTCTAGTACCCATAAACACAAGCGCTGTGCTGCTTACTTTGGGACTAGATGACGCTGTGTGAAATGTCTGAGATTATTATTATTACTGTCGCGTAATTTATTTTATTTTACGTAAATATGTTTTTTATCCCGACTTTTCGAGCAAGTTATTTACATAAAATAAAATAAATTACCCGAAAATAGACCGTATAATTTATACATGTAGTAGTAAAATATAACGTCATATAGGTTGGTACTCCTTTATTAATGTTCACTAAAATATTTAATATTTTCTAAATAGGTATGTACATATTTATATGTAGATATGTTTTATATCGTACACTGACAAGTCATAATAATATCTCGTCAACTAACTAGTACCTGCCCCCTTATTCACAACGCTTCGAAAACTTTCCGTGGCGGAAAGGGCCGATCGTCGGAAAGCATAAATTCAATCCGACAGATTGGAAAATGCTATTCACAAACTCTATCGGAATCTCATAGGAAAGAATTTTACGAATCCGAAAGAAAATGCATTTATGAACCATGTTACAAAATGGTAGAAATTCTATTCGTTTTGGTAGAAAATATTAGTGTGGTTTAAACGTATGACATTTTGACAGTCACAATGTATTTGGTAAAATGTCATTTTAAACAGACAGAGAAACAACTTAGACAAAGAAATTACTTAGTCTTTTTTAAGATTAAACATTTTTGTAAATTATTTTACTTACATTCGTTGAACTAAACGGGCTTTATAAATACGGATTATAATGTCTGTGCTTATCGTCTGTGCGTTCAACAAGTTCAAATAAATTATACTAGATGTCGCTTAGTAAAAATTAATAATAACTACAATAGAAAGTACAATAGCGTTTTTATTTTTGATTGTTGTAGTTTCTAAAAATACCTCAAATACCTCAAACAATGTTTAGCTATTGATTGTGTAACTAATAAAATATGTTATAAAAATATAAGGCAAATTATTCCTTAGGCATGTATTTAAAAAGGGCACGAAATTTGTCTAGAAGTCTAAATACATACGCGCACGCAATTAGACTAGATTTTTGACGACCGACGTAATCGATTATACACATATTACATTAATTTATTAGTCTCGGAAACGTTTTCGACACTAAAAAGTCGTCGGAAGCATTCGAAGGTTTCGTCCCGAAATGAACTGTCAAATCATGTCGTTTCGGAAAGATTTCGGATTTGTGAATTGCGTTTAGACAAAATCATCGAAAAGTTTCCTGTCGGATACGGAAAGTCGAGTTTCCGACGTTTGTGAATAACCCCGCTGGTAGGCTCAACAAATTTCAACCTGTTTATTTCTGTGCGTACGCGTTTGTATACCTAATATCTAGACCTACCTATCTACAGGTAAGCGCAGATGGCGTAGACTATGGATGGACAATGGTTTAAAACGGCAACTCGCTTCTTTTCTTTATAGAGGCAGCTAAGACTAGGAATCAGGACTAACCAACAGAATATATCAAATTGTAACGCCTACTTTTTTAGCGAAAACACAAAACATGATTTTAATAATATCTATTAAAACTTGGCGATATAGCGATGCGATGTGGCGATAGGGATGAAGTTAAAATGATAAAATTACTATACAATACAACTGAAACACTAACAGTATACGTACATATGTATACTATTTAAGTAATAATACTTTTTATTATAGGTACCTATTGAAAATTTACTAATTATATCTAGAAAATATATGTGAAATTATGGTGAAATACTTACGTTTGAACACGTCTATGTATTCTTCGAGTCCCCACGCTCTAAGAAGATTTTGTACTTCTTCGTCCATTTCATTGAGGTATATGTACTACGTACTTTTAACAAATTAAATAGAAATATGTATTTTGCTGAATTGTAAGTAAGTTCACGCATAAATTTGATTTCTGGTATTTATTTAGACCGCTCGGTACACGCACAAACTTTATGACAGTTGAAACCACACACCACACTAAGGTGTACGTACTGCAGTCGAAATAAAAATATGCTGCAGTCTGGAATGTACCTATACCTACTGTGTAGCACATTTGCCTTGTACTCGGTTAGTATTTGATAAGTAGTGTCATTCATTTATATTTAACTAATTAACTAGTTTATTTTTTATTATTGTTACTTAACTAATCTAATCTATAACTTATCACATTTTTAACCATTTTGAAAACAATAAAATGTAATAAGTAACTCACATGACATTTAATAAGTTATGTGTTGTTAATAATCAATACAATTTAACAACGTTCTCGTGTCTACGAATGGCCGAGTTTACTTCGAGGTTTTGAATGTGTCTTTGTCAAAAATAATCCAGATGTAATTAGCAGAGCTAAAAAGGTACTTTGCTGAGTTCGAATTTTTTCCGTGTATATATAATACTAGAGCTGTTGCCCGCGACTTCTTTTGCGTGATTTCATACGTGAGTCAATGATCATAATGTCCTCTGCCCTCACATGTCTGTTCATCCCGACAGAGAATATGTAGAAAAAAAGGCTGACTCCCGCCTCATGCATCTCGGCCGGATACCTAGGGTTGTTTTTGTAGATGTGAGGTGCGAAGAGCATCTTATTTAGTTATACATTCAGTATATAATAATAATAAACAATGCATACGGAAAAGTTTTTCATGGTTGTCTTTAATTTGTTGTAGTTATGTTGAAAAATGGTAACTAGATTCGAATAACTATCTCCGTGACTTTGACTACCTATGTGGCGCAATGGCTTAGCGCGTCGGAAAGTAAACGAGGGTTGCGGGTTCGATTACCGCCCCGAGTCTGGGTGTTTATGTATAATATGTATTTATTTACAAAAGGAAAGTATATAAGTAGTATATCAGTTGTCTAGTACCCATAACACAAGCGCTGTGCTGCTTACTTTGGGACTTGATGGCGCTGTGTGAAATGTCTGAGTTTATTATTATTATTAACTAAACTTACCTTTTTTTTATTTTTTTTTATGTAAAACAGAATGTTGTTTACATTCTCTTTTACAGCAAGCGTGTCACCTGGTGGAAAATATTCACTACCGCCTACGGACATCGGAACATCCGGGGAACTACGGGACGTTGCCGGCCTCTAAAGAGGGAAAGGAGGGGGAGAGAGGAGATGGGCCACCGGCACACTCGCTCACCGAACAAAACACAACAGAAATAGATGCTGTTATTTCACGCCGATATTATGTGAGAGGGTGGTACTATATTTAGATGTCTAAGAATTTTAAAATACGTTCGTTCAATAGATTAAGACATTTTTGTATTTGCGACGATCTGAAGAACGAATTAAAGACAAACAGAAGTGGTCGCGTGTGTTGCTACAATAATTACACATATTCACCCAAAATATTGCCGTTGTGTGCGTGCCACTGCGCGTGCGTATTAGCGCGCACACATAGAAATCGCGCACTCTGGTTTTCTATGAAAACATCTACTTTTATGTTTATACTGTGATTCCGATCAGCATACTAGTAACAAGCCACCATGTCACAGTATAACATAACAGTAAGATGTCTTCATAGAAAGCCAGCGTGCGCAGTTTGAATGTGTGCGCGTTAATACGTACGCGTCGTGGCATGCACACAACGGCAATATTTTGGACGAATGTGGGTGATTATCGTAGCGCCAGTCGGAGTCGCACCCGACGTAAACATGCGATCGTTTCCGTTTGTCTTCAATTCATTCTTCACATCATCTCAATTACAAAAATGTCTAAGTCGCTTAAACCAAGGTACTAATGTCCTCAGATGCCTAAATAATTTTAGTAATTCGAATTTAGAGTTATCATTCTCTAACATAACTACAAGAAATTAAATTTAACAAACATAAAAAACTTGTCCGTATGCTTTTTTATTATATACTAAATGTATAACTAAACGAGATGCTCTCCACATCTCACACGCAACGAAACAACCCTTCGCATAAGGCGCGAGTCGGCCTTCTTTTCTACATATTCTCTGACCACGTTCACCCGCCATACCGCGGCTCAGTACAAAGTTCAACCCCTAGCTCTACACTTTTGTGAATGGAATTCTATAAAAAGTCAAACAGTATTTGCGATATTATTATGTTGAAGATCAAAGGAGCTACTAAAATGTTGAGGTTATTATAATGAAAGTACGAAAAGATGTATATAAAAAGTAGATATATATATATAAAAGAGAAAAGATATAGATAAAAGAAAAGATATATATAAAAGATAGAATAAGATTATAGGTAAACAGAAAACATTTAATTAAACATGGAAAGTCAGTCAAAGAAAATGAAATTAATATGATGTAATTATGTAATAAATAGACAATAAAACATTCAAGACGTATTTATTATATTGCAAAAAAGATATTTATTATAATTACAATTTGAAATTATTCAACTACCGTACAATCACTTCCGATAAAATTACCTGAAATAAATGTTTTAAAAACCAGCGCTGTGCAGATTGCGGCAGGAAGTGGAGGGATGAGTGCAGAGTGGCTGACTTATGAAGATCAAATAACCAAAGTTTTATGGAAATGTCAAAAATACTAGCATACTTTGGCTAAGTGTGAGGAGAATGTTTAAGAACATAACGTGAACATAATTAAGCCTGAAGACAAGCCTTTATCTCTGAAGGACGTGGAGGAATTGGACTGTACAAGAAATCATTCAAATAACAACATTAAAAATTTAATTACTTTATTATTTAAAGACTAGCACTTATTCGCTAACTAATAATAAATTATAATTATAACTTACCTAACACATCGCATAGGTACGTAAGTATTATTGCCATTGTATTATTAATTATAACTAAATGTACAATTAATCTCAGCTTCCGATTAAATTATTAACTAATATGTACGTATATTTTTTAAATTTTTTTTCATACGAAATGCTTATACGGGTGTATATCATACATATATGAAAATATACAATATTTACGGAATTTTGGAACATCATAATCTAGGACTGAGATCTCCGTATGTGAAATATTAATTGCATTCTTACTACATACTACTTTGTTTAAGAAACATTGTATTTCTTTATCTTTTTTATTTCAATAACTTACTTTCGGCGAAATCAGTCATTACGGTACATCGACTAAACTTTATGAAGTATTTATGAAGCCATTTTATCCGTAAAAGTGTCAATATTTTACGACTAATTTTATACAAAAACATCAAGTAAACCTCGTAAAATCTGTTACAACAGCCTTATACAATGTTCTTTTTCCATCAAAACAGAACACTTCGGTTCCAAATTAGATTTTCATGTGCTGGCACGGATAGCTCTTAAAAAATGGTAAATATCTATTCATTCATATAATATTTATATTGGATGGCCTTAAGTAACAACGGGTCAATAATTTTTGTTACACCATTTTAAAGCAGGCTTTATGTGTAATAACATAATAGAAATAACAAAAAAAAAACACTAGTTTAACAGTAATATAAAAAAATGCCGGATTTATGTACAATACAACACAATATACTTTATTGCACCATAAATATACAAAAACAAATGATCAAAAACTTAAAAGTATAGTACTAAGACGGCTTTATTGCTGAACAGCAATTTCTTCCAGGCAACCTTTGGGTTATAGGATATAGATTATGAAAAGAGGGAGGCGACGGAGAGGAAATAAACTATCATAGATACTTTATGCTTTCTATACATATACACAACATATATACATACATACACACATAAATATAATTACATAGTATACCCATTGATACATACATATACAATACATACATACATATAAATACAATACATCTACTACATAAATATGTTAACAATAAGTACATAGTGCACAAAAAATATTAGGAAAGTTAATTCATCAGAAAATGTTCCTTCACTAGCTTCTAGAATATATCGAGAGATGAAACACACTTGATGTCATCAGGCAGTGCGTTCCACAAACGAGTAGCTCGCAGTCAAGGAATTGGAATAGAAATTAGAACCATTATGTAATATAAATAGGTTTTCGATTTGTGCAGATATAATAAGTGTACGTAAACGTTTTCTTACTTCTACTGGGTGAACAGTAACAAATAATTTATAGAATTATAGTTTACGTTCGATGGTTTCGTGACGATGACGAATAAGTTATAAAAAAAAATATATAAATCGTTGAAAATACTTGAACGCGTGACCACAATATCGCTTAAATATTCACAGTAATTTATTTAACAATCCTCGCTACACTTTCTCTCCATCTAAATGTTGTAAATTGTAATAAGAATGATCCGGGAACCTTTCTAACTCGATATAATCTGTCTCAGTACACAATAATTTTTCTAACATAGTCACAACTTCCTTGAAGTCTGGCCTAGCTGAGGGTTCAGCTTCCCAACAGTAGTACATAATATTGTAGAGTTCACGTCGACAGTGTTCTGGCTTCTCCAATCGGTGTCCGTCACGAACCTGTTTACGAAAAGCGTGATAAATGAAAAATACCCAAAAAAATTATTATTGACACCAAACATTTTGTTTTTGTTCTAAAAATAATACTTTCATCTCCGGAAATTACTACAACGATTTTTTTTTATACATCTATTGGTCTCTGTTAAGCAAAATTATATTATTGTTTCGTGCTCATAAACAACAATCTTTAATATAAATTGAACTATAATTTAATTATTCATTTCTCATTTTTTTTTATAATTTATATTGAAAGTGAGTGGTAAAAGAAGCCAAGGAAGACCAAGACTGACTTATGAGGATCAAATAGCTAGTGATAGTCAACGGAAATGTCAAAAGCACTCGCATACCTAGGCGAAAATGTGTGAAGAGAGTGATGAGATTTGAGGAAGCGAAAGAAGTATGTAAGGACCGCGATGCTTAGCGCTCCGTCCTCTCTGACTACCCCGTTAGGGATACGGCGTGAGATATGTATGTATATAAACTATAATTACTAGAATTGCTATTAAAAAAAATTATTGTAGAGGCTTCGGCATACCATCAAATTGACAACTTTTAGTATGACGATATAAATAGGCAATACTGCCTACTTGAGGTAGTTGTTAGACATTTTGTCTATTAACGATCTTGCCAACAGTGGCTTTGAAGAAATCCTTAAATTCATTTTAGGTTCTATTTATTTTATTTTGCTTTATTACTAAGGTACGTAATATCAGTCTATCTATACCTTTTGAAATAATTGGTATCTATTAGCCTTTTTCCTGGGAAGATTTAAAAAAGATCCGCTAGGGGCAGCACCGGTGGGGGGGTACATATGTTTTGAATTCTCTTTTCTTGTATATGTCATTGTATTATTGAAAATTTTATTATTTTAAATAAACTGTGTTGTTTTATTTTTTTTTGTATATTGATGGTGGTAAATGTCTGGCGGATAAACAGCAACGCATGAAACTATTCAACCCAACTCTACCAAGTTCAACATCCTGCACTTTTCCTACTACAAATTGGGCAAATTTTCCATCCCAAGCAATAGCTTGTTAGCGAGTTAAAGCATAGCACATTCTTTTTGCTATGCTATAATGTACATATAATTATATTACTACCGGTCCTATTGATATTTTAGATTTAAACGCTCTTTATCTAACGATGATGAACAGCTTCCGAATGTGAAAACTCGAAAACACTTCAAAGAGGAAGACAATATTGTTTGAGTGACTTTGTGTTAAATATGGAAGATTAGCGAATGATTTAGCATATTACTTAAGAGCAGATGTAGAATCTTCTTTTCGAGTCACTGTGAAGTACAAACTGTGAAGTATAGCTTTAGATAAAAACAGTAGCAAAATTATAGATGCTCAGTGTCAGTGCCCGGCATCTTCTTCAAAGAACTTGCTCTCACATAATTGCTTTACTTTATAAACTTGAGGATTACACTATACGTTACGGTTATGACGCACTCACAAGCACATCAAAATTAAAAGAATGGAATAAAGGCAGAAAATTAGGCAATAATCCTGACAATATTTTAACTGTTAGCTATCCTACCAAACGCAAACACGTAAAGAAATCAATCATAAGTTTTGTTCCGAAAAAAGCAAGTATTTCAATGATAGCCATGATAAAAATCAGTTCACGTCAAGATTTAAATTAAATGTCCTCAAGTATTGAAAGACTGCTCACCTTTTGATCTAGATAAAATCAAGAATTCTAATAATCTATGTTACACTGTTAAAAATAATCAAATTCATTTGAAAAGAAACCACAATTATTATTTTCAAATTCAACTGACGCTCGCAATACTAGAATTAGAGTACTGTGATTTTATAATTTGGTCTGGGGTTCATATTATTGCTACAGAACGAATAAATCGAGATGAAATCTTCATTCAAGCTTTAACACAAAAGTTACTGAAAGTTCATAAAATATTAGCTCGTGAATTTGCCTAGAAATTCATCACTCAATCGTATTGAAGACTGATAAAGACATTCATTTCTTAATTATTATTATTTTTATTACTAATACTATTCCTATTTATTTATACTTTTTACTTAGAGAACTTACTAATACTTGAAAAGCTTAGCATATTAATGTTTATTTGTTGTGATAGTAACTTTATGCATGTAACTTAATGTTTTTCGGTGTTTTAGATTTTATTCTTCAAGTTATAATTCAAAACATATGTGCCCTCCACCGGTGCTGCCCCTAGCGGATCTTTTTTAAATCTTCTCAGGAAAAAGGCTAATTGTACTACAAAACAAATTCTGGTAGTGGGTGAAATTTACATTTTCAGAGTTACGATGTACTTATATAATAATGCACTAGACTAAGTACTTGACACTGAGCGAGAAAGAAAGCAAACATTTTACAATAGAAAGTTTTTCTTTGTAAACGAAGTCAACCTCGAATTGTCTTTTCCAGGCTACGAGGTGAGTTCAAAGTTTCAATGTGGAAGATTTATTCAATTTTTATTTTATTGATTTACGATTTCATATAACGATATTTGTATCAATTTCATAGATGTAATAATTTGTATCTTTAATAGAGTTTTAGCAAGATGCCAATAATTTTAAAGTCAATGAAATAATCATAGAGCGAATCACTTAGTATGCTGTGTATGAATTTTAGTAATGTATTTTCATGTGATAATCAAGATTAATGTACATAATATTATTATAAAACAAAATAATACCTATTTAGAGGAAATTTTTCGAGTCACGTTCTTGTATTACCAATATTACGGTACTGATATTTGTGATTAAAATGTTATACTTTTTACCAAAAGCTCTCTCAAACAGACCCACACAGTTAAGTATTTAGCTATTACTAGTATTAGAGGTTAAAGTATGAAATTGCCGTTTCGTACTGAAAAATTAACTCGATTTTTTTTAGGATGGAATATATTTATTTAACCACAGTATTTACCTTGATTTTTTATACATTTTTGCCATTTAATCGGAAGACCGTTTAAACCTTTGCTATACAACTCTGAGACCTGCCCCCTTATTCACAACGCTTCGAAAACTTTCCGTGGCGGAAAGGGCCGATCGTCGGAAAGCATAAATTCAATCCGACGGATTGGAAAATGCTATTCACAAACTCTATCGGAATCTCATCGGAAAGGACTTTACGAATCCGAAAGAAAATGCATTTATGAAGCATGTTACAAAATGGTAGAAATCGTTTTCGTTTTGGTAGAAAATATTAGTGTGGTTTAAACGTATCACATTTTGACAATCACAATGTATTTGGTAAAATATCATTTTAAACAGACAAACAACTTAGACAAAGAAATTACTTAGTCTTTTTTAAGATTAAAACATTTTTGTAAATTATTTTATTTACATTCGAAGAACTAAACGGGTTTTATAAATACGAATTGTACTGTCTGTGCTTATCGTCTGTGCGTGCAACAAGTTCAAATAAATTATACTAGATGTCACTTAGTAAAAATTAATAATAACTACAATAGAAAGTACAATAGCGTTTTTATTTTTGATCTTTGTTGTTTCCAAAAATATCTCAAATACCACAAACAATGTTTAGCTATTGATTGCGTAACTAATAAAATATGTTATAAAAATATAAGGCAAATTAATCCTTAGCCATGTATTTAAAAAGGGCACGAATTTGTCTAGAAGTGTAAATTACATACGCGCACGCAATTTTTCTAGATTTTTGACGACAGAAGTCGTCGATTATATACATATTACATTAATTTACTCTTCTCGGAAACGTTTTCGACACTAAAAAGTCGTCGGAAGCATCCGATGGTTTCGTCCCGAAATGAACTGTCAAATCATGTCGTTTCGGAAAGGTTTCGGATTTGTGAATTGCGTTTAGACAAAATCATCGAAAAGTTTCCTGTCGGATACGGAAAGTCGAGTTTCCGACGTTTGTGAATAACCCCGCTGGACTCCATAAACTGTGTGAAAACATTTTGTACTGCTTCCTGGAAAATATTTTTTTCCGAGCAAAAAATTGTTTGAGTCGGAAAAAAAATTGTAGTATGTTGCGACGAGGTGTGGCGGGTAAGGAGAATGACGGATGATATCTAACTGCAGGTCTCGTATTGTTAAAATTGTTTCTCGAGCAGTGTGAAGTCTTGGAGCAATAATGAAGATCGATCGACAAGTCGGGGCTATTTTGCTGCTAGTTTCGCTATCATTTTTCGAAGTTTTGTGCAGTAGATATCTCCTGTTATTGCTTGACCGGCTCCGAGGCAGTTGTAATGAATTAAAATATGAAGTGACCACCAAACAGTTACCATCGCTTTTTTATGGGTAAGCTTCGCTTTAGGGTATTGGTGTGGCATTTGACCTGGGATCAGCCATTGCGTTGTTCGCTTGTAATTATCGTAATAAATCCAGTTTTTGTCACAAGTCACAATTCGGTCCAAAATATCTTCATCTCTGAACGGGCTTAACAAGATGAGGCAAGGTTCAACATGCGCTGCTTTCTGCAGATCAGTCAAATCATGAGGCACTCATTTTTTCAAGTTTTTCAATTTTACCGATTTGCTGCAAATGGGTGAGTATTGTGGGAATACTAACGTCAAACCATGCCGCTTATTGCTTGGTAATTTGATACGAATTGACTTCCACCATAACCTTCAAATCATTGTTATTTACCTTAGTGGCTGGTTTTCTTCGCGGTTCATTCTTCAAGTCGAAGTTCTCACTAAAGCCGTTAAGCCAAAAACTTATATATAAACTTAGCTGTATCTTCTCTAAACACAGCATTGACATTACGAGTAGTTTCTGCTACGTTAGTCCCATGTGGGAACTCGTATTTGAAAATTACATTCACATTAAAAGCTGAATGTAAAAACAATTGAAACTCGAACAATCAAATGTCATGATTATTTAAAATTTAAAATGTTACGGGTAGTTTTCGTATAAAAAAAGACACTGAAATCCGACATGCAGGTTCCATTTTAATTCAAAGTGGCCGGTGCGTTAAAACGGCAATTTCATACTTTAACTCTTATTATTTATGTTCCTCTAATTTTTTACATTTTTACGTTATCTAAGTGTTATGCGGTTGTAATATATTAAGATACTTTACACAGTACTACAACAGTATTTACTATTACAATATAAACTTTTACAATGGTGAACTATACATCTTGTGAATACGTACGCCGATACACCAACCGAGAAAAGTTCATTAGCAGGTCTACATGATCAATTTAATTAAAGGAAAAGTTTTGTTGAGTAACGAACTTCGCCTTTCAGAAAATTATTTCCCGAACCGAAACAGCAGCTGCGATTTAACGAAATGTGCAAAATTGTTTTGGTGGTTATTTCGTTCATTGATCAGTAGAGTGAACTTGTGAGCATTATAGCATTTGTGCTTTACGCATAAAACTGTCCATTTGTATTTTCCTTTCAGTGAAACTATGTTAACTAGTGGTTGCCCAGTGGTCGAAATTCGACCGTAATTATAAAATAAACGCTTTTTTCCTTGACATACACTACGTAGACTAGAAAAGCCACAGCTCACAAATCACACAAAATTCACAGCTGGATACTCATTCAGTCAATCCCTTGGTAATTATTTATAGACAACATTTTAAATTCTTTGGCGACAATCTCTACTACTGCGACTTGTACTAGTGTGCGTGATTAAGGAAGGGTCAC
Organism: Zeuzera pyrina; assembly: GCA_907165235.1. NCBI lineage: Eukaryota > Metazoa > Arthropoda > Insecta > Lepidoptera > Cossidae > Zeuzera > Zeuzera pyrina. The sequence continues at coordinate 20,695,127 of OU015624.1, read as the reverse complement.
AGATCACAGTAAAGCAATACACATTGAACATCACATTTTTATTCTAGCGAATACTAGCAGTCAAAACACTTTTCCAGTATTTAGCAAATAATTATTTTAGTACTGCAATGTTTTATACATCAAGCTGGTCATGAACTCACATGAATTATTGTATAGACTCAGGTGTTACTTTGCGGAAATCCATTTCATGTGATAAATTCCTAAAATCTTTAGCTGTTTTCCGCTCAAACTCCAAAAACCTACTCGGATTCGGTGCTGCTTAGCTGACCGAATCCTATCTCTGGTATATCCTGAGGATGCTTCACTGAGAAGCGAAACACGTCTCGATTGGTGGTTTTTGGAGTTTCAGCGGAAAATAGCTCAAGATTTTAGGAATTTATCACATCACATGAATCACACCAACAGTGCGAGGTTGCCAAAGTTACTATAGCTGACTGTTTTAGTCTTGGTTACGCTCAATGAGATAGAGGATAGACAGAGAGACACGAAAAATTGTATGGCAAAAGGTGATAAAAACGGCAGTTCATTATAGCTCTATCAATTATGATTCCTGTCCTGAGGTTTGACCATTCGACCCTGTTTGACTATAAACTTATTCCATGTTTGCAATTGACGATATAACTTGAAAATAAATTAAACAGTTTTTATAATTATTTTGATACTGCAAAAGAAAAAAAAAAAAATCTACTGATCCGATCGCTACCAAACTTTACAGGATCACCCGCTAGGCCAATCTGAAGATTCCCTGAAAATATCATCGAAATTAGTCCAGCCGTTTCGGAGTCCATAAGGAACATACATACGTACATTGTCTTTTATATAACATAACATAACATAACTTCACGCTGTATCCTCAACGGGGTAGTCAGAGAGGACGGAGCGCCAGGAGTCGCGGTCCTTACACACCTCTTTCGCTTCCTCAAATCTCATCATTCTCCTCACACATTTTCGCCTAGGTATGCGAGTGCTTTTGACATTTCCGTCTGCTAACACTCTGGCTATTTGATCTTCATAAGTCAGCCTTGGTCTTTTATATATATAGTATTTTTATATTATAATATAAATATATTCTAAATTTTGACCAACAAGAAACATAATATACTATATTTTGACCTCTGATACTTATAATCACAAAGGTTAATAATCATAAACTATAAACTTTATAGTTTGGAACGATATTTACTACCGCTATTTTTTTAATGTTTGTGCCGCGCTGTGTTCAAGCGCTTTATAAAAATTGCCGTCCGCAGTTCTAAAAATACTTTTTTTTTTCTTCGTGCCATGGCGCACAAATTAGCGCATTTGCCAATGTCACGTATTGTAATAGTATAAGCAGAATCGTTATATAAAACGTTACAACTTCTTCAGTAAAGTGATAGTAGTAGACTTTACTGAAGTTTTCCAGGACTTCTTGGAAGGGCGCGAAAACTTCAGCTACACATGTTTATTTAGACATATTCCATTCTTTTCACTTGCAGAGAACTTTAAAACACAATATACTATCACTATTGTACTTTAAAACTACCAAAAATGTAAAAAATAGAAAATCTAAATAAAATGACAACCTTACTTCTCCCGTTCCCGCCAAAAACTCTGTATCTAAAAATACTTTGACAGTTATCAAATCATGCCCTTGTTCAAGGAAGATACAAGGTTCACAAAAGTGAATACTAAAGCAAATTGACAGCTGACAAACTGCTTTGTTACATAGTAAATAGCAGTTAGCGTATAGGAAACTTTTAGATAAGGAATTCTTTGTAAAGTTATCAAAAAGAGGGTGCCAAGGCAGGAACAAATCTATGTAATGCCTATTCGCTATTATAATAAATTTATTAACACTAAAAGTTTTGCTCTATATAGTTATTAGTTTTGTTTGTATTTTGCATCAGATATAAAAATTGTAATGAAAGGGTTGTAATTTGCTGTAAATAAATACATTTTTTAATTTTTGTGGATGTTGAACTCTATTATAATACTTTGTATTTACTGAATTAACCCATTCATCTTGAATTAATATCTGAATCAGTTTCGTAAATACTAAAAATAAAATTTCTATACAATCGGAATGTATTTTTTTGGGTACAATGTATAAGATTGTTCAAATCGGGTATATTCATTTGCCTACTTCTAATCACTGTCGGAATCATCACTATGATATGATTAAAATAAAAACCAATACGTTACCTTTTTCATGACGTCACCAGCTGATAGTCCAGGGTAAGGTGTGGAGCCAAGAGTTACTATCTCCCATAAGAGGACGCCAAAACTCCATATATCTGACTTCACACTGAATATGTCATCATACAGAGATTCTGGAGCCATCCATCTATAGAACAAAAAAAAAACCAGGTAAGTGCAAATAGTACTTGTGCAATTATTATTACTACAGATCGCACAGTGGACGAAATTCGACCGTAAATGTGAATATAAACTCTTTGGTGACAATCTCTACACTACGCGACTGTTTGATCCTCGGACCAAGTACCACAATAGACGGAGTATTTGCTCCAAAAGCGTATCCCTAAAGTGTCCTTTTTATTTGACCGACTTTCTAGATTATTTTAATGTGCGTGAGTAAGGAAGGTCACAGTACAATGATACACAGGTGAACATAACATATTTTTATTTTTGTGAATACTGGTAGCCAAAACACATAAGCTGTACTCAAACTGAGGCGAATCCCGTGCGGGACGCGGGATGACGGTTTGCTCGATTGCCCGCTCGCTTAGCCGTTCACATTGACACGATTCCCGCGAGTGATTATTTTTGGTTCTTCAAACAAGAAACATGTCTTTTGATTATGGAGAAGTCACGCTGTTGTTAGCGATAGTAGAAAAAAACTATCAATATTATATATATTATACATATTATATTATATATATATATATACATATATGTCGTAAAAGACACGGGGCAATTCGTGCTTTTGCAACTCAGCCATGAGAAATAGGTACCTAATCTTACAAGAGGCGAACTACTCCATAAATACAACGTTAAGACAAAGTTAATGTGCAAACGACAGAAAACTCTTCATAACAATTATTACGTAGGTAATTGGAAATTTAATAATGCCAAACTATCCGTCTCTTAGCAACTCTCAGCGCCGGCCCCGACGTTCCGTTAGCGCGTCATCGGAAGTCGCGCTTTGCCATAGTATAGTCAAATGAGTGCCTTTCATTATTTCCACCGACAAATATAACTATCAAGATATTATAGAAAGTATGGCGTTCAAAGATTTTTATTAGTTGCATTTTCTACTATAAAAAAAACCTTAACACAAAACATTTTTTTCTATGGCGATTGATGTTGAATCGTTATCAGACTATCATTTATTTTTTATATTCTGTATAATATGATGTAGTAAATAAAAAAAAAGTAGAATTAGAGGTGGAACTTCATACGTGTAACAGACAGATAAAAAATCTAGTGCACATAAGCACGTGGTGTAACTATAGATGTCTTCAAAAATTATATAGAGGTTTCAAAGAGACTTTTATATAAGTCAATAGCTGCCAAGATATATGCTTCTAAATTAATGCCTTTATTTATATGTATTACAAATACGGATTGATATACTGTAGATATATTTGTTGATTTAAGATAATCTTCATCTGAGAACTAGTCATACATAGGGATTGCAATTCAGCGGCATTTTCAATGGAATGCGTTTAAGGGCATTTCAAAATTGGTGAAAATACAGACAAAATTGCTATGAATCGCTAATAAAAAATATAATATCATACAATAATATAATGTTACTCCTTCATTAAATTGATATTAGCTTTAAAAATTTTAAGACGCTGTAAAATAACTATTGCCAATAAAAAAAATAAGCAATTATTTTGAAATAATATATTGTGCTACGATAAATACCATTTTCTATAAACTAAATAAATAAACTTGACAAGCTGACATCCGGCCGAATGCCGGCACATCCAGCGCAGTGAATGGAGTTAGAGGAGTATGATAGTCCTTGATGGAGTTGGTGCAATTGCGCAACGTCTCTTTGTAACTCCTAGAAATAACTCGGAAATACACCTACTAGTATAAATAAGATTACTATATGTATACATATACCAACAGCAAAAGATGAAAAGTGATCGAGTATTTTAAAGATGTTTCGAAATTAAATTTCTCGACTTCAACTATCTCCTTAGAGTACGGATCCCTGTTTTAATTTTGCACTTGGAAATAAGTCAGAAATACACCACATCTGTACATAGTAATGTTATATACACAAATATGTAACATTGCTATATATAGAGAAGCAAAAGCATGAAAAAAGTTGGGGGATTATAAAGACGTGTCGAGATTAAGGTGGTTCGTTTTCCATACAAAAAGTAATCATAATATACTGTTTCATTGAATAGTAAAAATGCTTAAAAATGTGCTCATAAATACTAGTTCAGGTACTTATTTAAGCAAAATTAATAAAAAGTAATAAATCTTTAATAGAAATAACATATATCAAATACCGTTTTTTACAAAATGATATGCGTGTGTGTGTGACGCATTTCGTGTAACAACACGAAATGCAAATAAATTAGCGATGTTGCCGGCCCGCGCGCGCCGCCCGTACGCTACGTTGCCATTCATGATATCTTTCCTTCAAACTTCAAAATGGATTAGAAACAATAATTGCGAATTTTTAACAGGACTTCAAATTATTAGTGTACACAATATATTGTAAATCGGTATCAAAAATGTAGACCTAAAATGAGTTAAATTATTATTTAAAACGATGTATAATTATATGTTGTATATTATTTATGTACTTTTATAGTTGATGACAATAATAGATATTATTTGGATATTATTATCTACATATATATCTTCACGCTGTATCCCAACGGGGTAGTCAAAGAGGACGGAGTGTCAAGCGTCACAGTCCTTACATACTTCTTTCGCTTCCTCAAATCTCATCATTCTCCTCACAGATTTTGGCCTAGGTAGGTATACGCTTTGAACATTTCCGTCGGCTAACACTCCAGCTATTTGATCTTCATAAGTTAGCCTTGGTCTTCCTTGGCTTCTTTTACCACTCACTTTTGCTCTGTAGATTTTTTTCATCGGTCTCATCACTCATTCTGTCTATGTACCTGAACCATCTAAGCATTCCTTTTTTCATATTTACTATGATATTGTCGTGCAACTCTGTCATACTGCGTATCTCTTCATTGATTATCTAGTCCCCAAAAGTACACCGCACTTATTTTATTTTTATTTTACTTATTACTTTCATTCGAATTCGGGCATATCCAGGCTTCACTACCATACAATAAATTTGGAACAAATGTCGCACTGTAGATGGCCATTTTAGCAGTGTTGTATATATTCACACTATCTAATAATGCGGACAGAGCACCGTTGACTTTATTGCCAGCTGCTGTCAGTCTCTCCGCATCCAGCTCACATCTTCCATCCCTCGAAAACGCGCTCCCTATATATACAATTTCGTGCAATTGTTATAGACATTGTCCATTTACCCATATTTCACACTTTGTCGTACATCTTCCCTTTTAAACACCAAAACCATAGTTTTGTTCACATTCATATTCAATCCTTTCACTCACAGTCTTCTTTTGTGCACGTAACTAGTGTCTGCAACTCCTCTTCTGATGGTGCTATAAGCACAGCATCGTCAGCGTAGAACAGGCAGTTTGCCACTGTACCATCACATACCGTACCACTTATACTACCTTTCAATGTCTGGAAGCAATTGTCTAAAAGGCAGACATCACGCAGCCCTGTCTGACGCCTGAACAGAATTCGAACCAGGGCGACATGTCACCATCTACCTTTACGCGGGCTCTGTGGTCTCGATATAATGACCTCACATCCTGTAGTAAGGGGCCCACCACGCCATATTCAGGCAGAAGACTCTATAAATTTCTTTCGCAGTACTCTATCGAATGCTTTTTCATGATCCACGAAAGTGCAGAAAACTTTCCGACCTATGGCCAGAAACTTCCCCACGACACCGCGGAGCGAGAAAATCTGATACATACAACTGCTACAGTTCCTAAAACCACCTTGTACATACATACATACATACATATCCTCACGCTGTATCCCTAACGGGGTAGTCAGAGAGGACGGAGCGCCAAACGTCCCGGTTCTTACATACTTCTTTCGCTTCCTCAAATCTCATCATTCTCCTCACACATTTTCGCCTAGGTATGCGAGAGCTTTTGACATTTCCGTCTGCTAACACTCTGGCTATTTGATCTTCATAAGTCAGCCTTGGTCTTCCTTGCCTTCTTTTACCACTCACTTTCGCTCTGTATATTTTCTTCGTCAGTCTTTCACCAGTCATTCTTTCTATCTGCCCGAACCATCGAAGCATTCCTTTTTTCATTTTTACAATAACACTGTCGTGCGACCCTATCATACTGCGTATCTCCTCATTGCTTATCCTGTCCGCAAGGGTGACACCGCACATCTTTCTAAGAGATCGCATTTCTACTGCATTTATCATACTTTCACTCGATTTCGGGCATATCCAGGCCTCACTACCGTACAATAAAGTTGGCACCAACACCGCATTGTGGATCGCCATTTTGGCAGTGTTAGATATATTCACACTATCTGCTAATACGGGCAGAGCACCATTCACTTTATTGCCAGCTGCTACCCGTCTCTCCACATCCAAGTCACGTCTTCCATCCCTCGAAAACGCACTCCTACCAAGTTCCTACCAAGAATTTATTATCATCATTACACCACAATAAAGTTTCAATAATTGAAGTTATAACCGAAACTTTATTGTGAATACTGTTAATTTTGAAGTTTACCATTTTTTTTATAGCTAAGAGCATTACTTTTAAAGATGTGATTTATATCAAAAGTAGCAAATTTATATAAAACACCGTCAATTTTACCTAATGCCCAGTATTGAGATTTGTAAATAAAATTACTTATTCTATAGCTCCATTTTATATATCTCATTTTGAAAACAGTTGGATTTATGCCGGATCAAAGCAAATCCAGCTGGATCCAGCACAGATCCAGGATTAATCGACTTTTCAAAGAAACGAAACAATTCTTTTATTTCAACTCTAGAAACTAATAACTAACTACTTATTTACATTTACATCATATATTCGTTTGTTTTAAGTAATTTTTGGTGTTAGTAAAGTACATACTCTAAATCGCACATTGCACACACATTATCTTCAAAAACTAATTTGTCGCTTCTGTTATGGGTTCGGTATAATTGAACCTAAGTACTAGGAGTCCTACAAAATATTGCCATTCAATTTAAATTATTATCCTGTACATTTTTCGATTAAATTGTGATCGGATCGGATCGAACGTGGATAGAACCGATACGTGCGGAATGTCCTTAAATTCGTAGATTTTCAGTACGCGGTATCCCCTAGTTTTAAAAATAAACCGTGTATCTATTTAATTTAAAAATTGTTCTCTGCTATTGAAAAATTGGTATTATCATTTTATGCTGACAGGAGAAATGATAAAATACTTACATAAATATCTTTACGCTGTATCCCTAACGGGATAGTCAGAGAAACGATAAAATGAAAGGTCCGAAATAGTAATAATTGAAATTAAACTTCTTATTATACACAATATTCACTGCAATCCAAATTGACCACGTGCTAGTGAATGAGCAATTAATGCGTCCATGAAAATGAACAATTGATTCGACACTAAATGGGATTTGATTTTTATGTCGATTTACGTAATTTTAGTCACAATGTAATTTGTACCATGAGAAGTCGCGATAGAGTTTAATTTGAAAGGATGCCAATTATTTCAAAGTAAACGAGGCAAACAAATTCAAATGCGTTTGTTTTGTCCCGCATTTTCATCCGCGTCTTTAATATTAACGATCTACAAGTCAATACCGGTGACTTATGTTTTAAATATTAATTTACGAGCACTATTCCTCCCATTAACATTGAGTCTGAGGGTTGTACTATTAATTACATCGCATCATGTATATTATTTAATAAGCGACGAAAAAAGAGAGTGAAAAGGAAAAAAGGTTCTCAATTACACAGGTCCCCCCTCCTTGCATTCTTGCAATACTGCGGACCACCCGCGTTGTCGTCTCGCTGTCGTCTCGTTGTCGGACTCACATGATTATACTACAGCTATGGAGCTCCCACTAAGACCAACCCCGACCCCAAGTCTGTAAGTATTATTTTTTAGCTACTGGTCTGTCGGTTCGACGATTGCACCGAACAAACATAATACATAAAACATACGGAACAACTAAAAACATTGTTCGTAAACAATCGGCTTCATCTGAACCTATTTCTGTGATCCAATTCAGAATTTTTCTGCTCGATATATTTTATAAGTATTTCTGTATCCTTATACAAAAGGAAGGTTATTTTTACTCTTAAGTATACTTATCGTACAATCTAACGAATACAAAAGAAGACATTACTGAGCCACATTGAGAATTTAATGCGTCCGTCAACAAAAGTTGCTAAAGCGCTTGGCCGATATTAGTTGTCCTTGTTATACATATTTATTATAACACAAAATTTAGCCCGTGACTTTGGAATTTGGAAAAATGTCTATTTGCATCTAATATTACATTTCGTTTCGTATTATGAAACCATTCGTTTTCATAATTAAATTCGTCAGGAAATTACTCAATTAACGGAAAATAGATTCAGATTCGTCGAAGACTAGTCTGGTAATAATTTTCCCTGCACGTGCATTTACTGGCTTTCTGAATATTTAATATAGCTATTGTAAAATGATATGGAATAAATTATACCTGACTGAATTTTTGGTCGTTTCTTCTTAGTGTGTAGCTATCTTTTCGAACCAAAGTGTTAGCTACGATAAAATTAAATAGTAAATTAGATACTTATAGCAATGGAACACCCCAAACTTTACTTATTATCGATTAATCGATTAATATTCATATTTAATATCAATTAATATTTAATTAATTTGTATTCGAACACTTCGTGCTGCAGTTGTGTAGGTAAAAAGCAATAGAGTACACAAATTAGTCAAATAGAGAGAGTGGAGTGCTCGAGTTTTGACTTATATAATCTCGAGCGGTAGTGCGACACAAGCCGTCAGTCGTTCTTTTCTATGACATCGCGAATACCGTCGCGCTCTGCTAGAGGGCGCCAGTGTTCACCTTTATGTTTAGTTGTCGGTGTTGCTAACAAAAGGTAGATTTGTTGATCGAAAAAACAGGCCAATAACATTAGTCAAAGTTAAATCAATTTATTCAAGTAAACCCAAATGCAAGGTATTTTTGAACGTCAAATCTACTTTACTTCGGTTCGAAAAGAAAACCTATATACTGAGAAGAACGGACTAGAAACTCAGTCAGGTATCATATTTTCAAATTATTTACAACAGTTATTTAAAATACAGTATCTATAAAGCCAATAAATGCATGTGCCGAGAGGACTATTTGGAGACTGTTGTTGTGCTTCAATGAAATCACTAATTTTGTAGTACGCTTTTCCAGTCAGTGTGCGTTTAATAACAAGTTTAAATCTCTTTTCCGTTAATTGAATAATTTTTTGAAAAATTTTATCATAAAAACGAACACCCAAAATGAACCACTGGATTTTTGTAATTGAAATTTAGGAATAACTAGCTGATACGACCACCAGTTTCCACACAATTAATAACGCCTTTCTTTTGAAATAGATCTGTACTTTTTCTAGCGTACATTATGTTTTCAAAGATGTATATGATAACAAGGGTAAGGTGAGTACATCAATATCTTTAAAATTACCTCTCAGCGACTCCTGCGTTCATACTGTAGATGGCACGTATTGCCCTCTTTTGTAAAATAAAGATAGATTTCATATGCGCCGCTGAATCCACAGTAGCAGGCCATAAAACATAAGACTATGGAAATATGCGAAGTACACCATCCTAGCCGAAGTCAAAGTCAAAGTCAAATCAATTTATTCAAGTAAACCCAATGCAAATGCAAAGTATTTTTGAACGTCAAATCTACTTTAGTTCGGTTCAAAAAGGAAACCTGAATACTGAGAAGAACCGACAAGAAACTCAGCCAGGTATCATTTTTTCAACATCATTCTACAACAGTTATTTAAAAATACAATATTTATAAAGCCAGTAAATGCATATGCAGAGAGGATCACATCCAGTCTATTGTTGTGTCTTCAATGAAATCGCTAATTTTGTAGTATGCTTTTCCAATCAGTGTGCGTTTAATGACAAGTTTAAATCTCTTTTCCGTTAGTTGAGTAATTTCTAGAAGAATTTTATTATAAAAACGAACACAGTTACCCAAAAATGAACCACTTGACTTTTGTAATTTAAATTTAGGAATAACTAGCTGATCACGACCACGAGTTTCCATACCATTAACAACGCCTTTCTTTTGAAATAGATCTAAATTTTTTCTAGTGTACATTATGTTTTCATAGATGTATAACGAGGGTAAGGTAAGGTAAGGTACATCAATGTCTTTAAAATGATCTCTCAGCGACTCTCGTGCGTTCATAATGTAGATGGTACGTATTGCCCTCTTTTGTAAAATAAAGATAGATTTCATATGCGCCGCTGATCCCCATAGTAGCAGACCATAAGACATAAGGCTATGGAAATATGCGAAATACACCAGCCTAGCCGTAGCTACATCTGTCAACTGTCTAATGCGCCTAATAGCATATATTGCCGAACTGAGCTTATTAGATAAAGTCCCGATATGGTCCGCCCACTGTAACTTTTTGTCTACTGTTAAACCAAGAAAAGTAGCTGATTTCATTAATTCTAATTGTTTCCCATCCAGTTCCAGTCCATTATGGATTTTGGGTACATTGGATAGGGAAAACTTAACACAATTGGTTTTTTGTGCATTCAGTAGTAAATTATTGGCAGCGAACCATCTCGAGACATCCGCCAAAGTCCTATTCTGTCCGCTAATATCTATGTCTTTTCTGTTAACTTTAAATGATAATGATGTGTCATCAGCAAATAATATTATTTCACAAAGGTCTTTAAGCATAAATGGAAGATCATTAATGTAAACCAAAAATAGGAACGGTCCCAAAATTGATCCTTGGGGAACGCCCATCTTTAATTTAGAACCGTCAGATGTAACCCCATTCACACTCGCTTTTTGTTCTCGGTCAGCCAGATATGAAATCACGAGATAGAGAGATTTATCACGTATTCCATCTCATTTCAATTTGTAAATTAAAGTTTTGTGACAATCACAATCAAAAGCTTTGGAAAGATTACAAAACACGCCAATAGCATCCCGTGACCCCTCCCAAGCCTCTAGTACAGTTTTGATCAAGCTTGCTCCTGCATGTGTTGTTAACCACTCTCTCGTGAAACCGTACTGTTGACCATGAAATATCTTGCAAATGTTAAAATGTGCCAGCATTTGGTTGAGCATTATTTTTTCGAATATTTTACTCAACGTGGGCAATATCGATTAGTGTTCAATAGCACTAATTGTCCGTCCACCCTTATCATAAAGATAACGTAATGATATTGAGTAACTGAAGTCCAAATCATTGTTACAGCATTCTGTATTGAAGTCCATTCAGTAGTTTTCAATGAAGCTTGAACAAACACACGAAGAGACAGGAATGCTAAAAATATTTGTTAAAAAACCTTTCAATAATATGGACAAGTATACAGGGTGTACATGAAAACGGGACAGTTACTTTAATGGATGAAAGGGCATAACTTTAGTATGTAATTACAAAAAGAGTTATCGAAAAAAAAAAGTATCCGCTTAAGAGTTATGAAAATTTAAATTTTCAGGTGTTATCACCACTATTTCTTGTAAAAGCTGCTGCAATGTGTAAAGTTACAGATTGTAAATCAAACGTATTATTTTATTTTGTAATAATTTCACACATTATTGAAATAAAGCAGGAAACTTCAAAAATAATGCATATGCCCCTTAACAATGTTTACAAAGCGCTACGATCGCGAACTCTAAATTTAAAATACGTTATTTCCACATACATAGGAATATCAGCATTATCGTTACATAAATAAAGGAGATTTCTGTGGATTTGTGAAATTAGATAAAAATTAAATTTTGATGTCGGACATAAAATACTTGTCGTGTTAAAGGGAAGCACAACTAAAGTAAATTGTACTTTGTCCTGTATCGTTGTTAGTATTACATAATAATACTTCACTGAAGCGTAATCAAGATGCATTCTCGGTATACTATAGCATGTTTATAAAGGCGTCCTGTTTTCATATACATCCTCAATACCGTAACGCCCTGTTGAAGTAATGGTTAAACGGTTACATAGAGGTTACATAGCCTCCATCGTTGTACGTAGGTATCAATGAATAATAAAAACGTCGTATATCCATATAAATATTTTCTCATGTTCTTATCAAACATATTTTGTAAAAAGGAAGCAGCAGCCTCGATCGATGATTATTTAGGTCTTTGCTCTATTTCCAAGAAAATACTTACAAGCGCATAATCGAATTTAAAGGAAGGTCCATAAAAATAATGATAAATAAATTATTTCACTCAATGAGATTTATCCGAAGTTAATTGGAATTACTAGTCTACCCCTACGCGTTACTGTAGCTCAGTAGGTATTTATATTAGATGCGTTAGTTATAGGTCAGGGGTCACCAAATGGCAGACCGCGGACCAGATCCGGACCGCCGAGCTATTTTTTGCGGACCTAAAGATCTAAGAATATCAAAATAAAATAGCCTGCGTTTTTTATTTTTTTCCGCTCATCAGATAGCCACGACAACGGACGACGCGAGAAGACCTTCATTAAAAAGAAATTTTGAACTTGACTTACCGATGACCATCTCTAGAATTTAATGGCAACAGCTAACACCAACTTAGCTTTAGACTTCTGACAAATAGTTAAAAGCAAAAAATGTCACTTTTGGCATTAATATTAGATATTTACTTTGTGTTTATTTTGCATTAGGTTAGATGTATCCTTAATAAAAAAATTAGTCGTCAATTGACACTTAATATTGGTTGCTAGTCATCATCTACCAAACAGACCGCGACAGTCTAATGGTGGCACTTCACATGGCTATTTGTGATCGCTATTGGGTGTTTGTTGTATTTGGAAAAGTATATGACGTACTCACAAACATGCAAACACAGGCAAATACGACCATCCATACATGACAACCAAATAACAAACACACAAACATTTGGCAGCAGAAGGAAATGTGTTCACCAAAACTATGGATGTGTTTCAACTTGCAGTGGGATTTTATTATTTAAATGCATGTAACTATTACATGCAGTGCGTGAACAAATACAAAGTAGTGAAAAGACCATGCAGAGCAAGGCGCTGGTGGATGCTGACTATGCATAAAAATTTCCATTTTCAATAATTGTTTCAGTTCGCACTCACAACACAGACACAAAATACTGCACGTCCATACAGATCTACGGCGCGTGCGCTTCTGAATATGGCCATTGGGTTTATTTGCGTATTTGCCTATTTGACCCCTTTGATGTGCGTCGAGAAACCGACACGCGTACGGTAACGCGTATTTGGTATTGGCCATATTTGTCAAATAGGCAAATAAGGCCAATACTTTGTCAAATATACTGTCCACACGTGGTAATTGTTTGCCAAATATGCCAAATACGCAAATACAAATAGCCATGTGAACTGCCACCTTTACAATTTTTAAAAGCGGACTCACAATGAAATTAATTGGTGATCCCTGTTCTAATACAAAAATATACAAAAATACGTATACCTAGAACACGTATTCGAATACGTCGAGTCAAAACTTCAAAGCAATTAATGACGATTTTGAAGTATAGTACATTTAAAGTTTTATCCATACTAGAGGTCGCCCTGTGGTTGAAATTCGACCGTAAATGTAAACTTACGATATAAACTCTTTGGCGACAATCTACTCTGTGCGACTGTTTGATCCAAGGAGGTAACGTTTGAAATTGACAGTCTTTTTGACATTGGCAGTACGATCCAGATCGGTGCAATCCGGTCGAAACGTCGGGATAAAATAGGTAACTAGTCTTATAGTATAAACGCAACATAGACCCCTTAGTAAATATTGTAAGATTGGCAGTACGAACGTAAACAATGAGTGATTAAACAATGAGGACTTTTTGGCGGGAACGAGAAAAGTGAAGTTGTTATTTTATTTAGATTTTCTATTTTTCCATTTTTAGGAGTTTTAAAGTACAACAATGATACTATATTGTGTTTTAAAGTTCTGTGTAAATGAAAAGAATGGAGGAGATTTAAATAAACACGTGTAAGATGTGTAGCTGAAGTTTTCGCGCTCTTCCTAGAAGTCCTTTTTAACTTCAGTAAAGCCTACTCTCACTTTACTGGAGGAGTGTTAGAGACGTTGTTTTTCCTGAGGTTTCGTGATTAGGCTAATGGCTTTATTGCCAATACCTTAAGAAATAAAAAAATTAAAAAATTAATCAATGAGTGAGTAAATTAAATAATTTGAATTAATGTATTTCTAATGCATATTATATAAAATTATTAGCTTTTCCTATCCTATAGACTTAAAGTGTACTAAATTTGACACTCCTTCGTCCACACAATTTTCTTAAAAAGGGAACTAATGTTTTCGCTTCCAACATTCAATATGCTATTTCATTTACCTAATTACGAAAGAAAATGTCCAATACGCATTTAAGATTTGCTTTATACTGTTATAGTTTAAACAATAATAATGCTTTTCGTAATAAAAATAGCAAAATATTATTCAATATTTGAGTGGGACTCCAACATTTTAACAGCGTAATTCCGTTACTGAAATTCGATCTCATGCAGAAAATGAAGCAGCAGTTAAATACAGAAAAAATACCTTTTCTTATAATGTGTTGGGGAAAAGTGGACAGTGCTGAAAAGGTGACGCATAGAATGGGGTAGCTGTTATGCCTTGATTACGTGTAACGAGTACGGGGCGAGACAGTGCACTCGGCCGAGTGTTCCGTCTGTATGAATCGAGTGCTCGCGAGACACTCTCGCTTAGACTCCATGCTATTTACTAGACTGAGTGCCCACCCCCGCTCTTCCCCGCACTGACTCGATAGCGCGCTCGGCACGTATAAACGCGCACTCGCGATGCGTATTCGGCACTCACTAATTGTATTTTCTTCGAGTTCTTGACTGACTGACTGACACGGTGAAAATTTAAAAAATACGTGTAAATAATCACTCGTCCACATCACTCTCTCGGCCTAGTGACATCTTGGTATGTCGCTATTGCACTCGTTACATGTAATCTAGGCATTGGTTTATATAAACCATCCAACACTCGAATGGGTTTCTTTTTTTACAGTTGTGAATCACATCGCATTGTAATGGGAAGCTCTGTCGATTTGAGAAATAAAATTGCCTAGATGCTTTGATTTTTTAATTAGCTACTACTAAAATTGTAAATTAACTATTTTTTAATTAATTTCAGTTCTGATACCTTAAAATATTACATATTTTTTTAAGCTACAAAAGACCCAGCGTTATACGCAGCTAAGCTTACAGGGTACGGGGTACTTACGTATTATGTTGTAGCCTCATATCAGATATCACTAATAGGATATCATGGACGAGACTCACCGCAAATTGGCCTTATATGGAATTTTAGAGCCTATATGAAATCAGTCACTTCTGAAATTCTCACATGAGATGAGTTCTGTGTTTCAAAATGACTGATTCAATTTAGGTACTGAAAGTAATAACATAGATCAATATAGTTCCTTACCTAATGGGTAGGCGACCATCACTCTTCCTTTCGTACACGTGCGTGCCAGCCACGTCTCTAGCGAAACCAAAGTCGGCCACTTTGCACATTCTTTCTTCTGTGATCAATACGTTCCTGGCTGCCAAGTCGCGGTGAATTATCTATAAAAATAATATTAGATTACATCCCTGTTATATAGTGAAAAGGTTTCAGTGGTTAAATTTTATTACAAGCCAAGAAATAAAAGATAGCATTAGACTTTATCAACAATTTCATAAATATATAGTTAGCCAGCACACAGACACGTAGTATATATTTTTATCGTGTAGTAGATAACATATTGAACAACATAATAAAGTCAAATATGTAAATAAAAAATTTGTTGCACAAGTATATTGTGGTTTATATTTAAGGAAGTGCGTATTAGCAGTTCATGCTGCCTTTAAATTCGGATCAGTTAGTTAATTCGGCAAACGTCTGCCCAGTATACAAACAATAATCTAATCTTTATTAAACAAGTGAACAAGGGATCGATCTATTATTTCAAATAAGATAAACGAGATTCATGTGTCAAGCAAACAAGATCTGATACAGTTATAAAAGTTAAACATTAAAACCTGACTACAAATTTAACAAAAACTAGCAAAGAAGTTGGACTAATAACTAAAATTCCTTAAGATGACGAGGTGATAAACAATTCATCCGAAATAGAGCTTCTACGCCTCGCAACCCATACATATCTCATAAAAACGCGAGCACTAGCTTATGTCATAACATAAGGAAACACCAAACAGTTATTTTAGTTTATATTAAAAACTAATTAATTTGAAAATATCCAACTGGAATTTTGAAGTATGTGTTTAGATTAATCTAGACAAGTATACAAAGAATTTAAACGCTTAAATCGGTCCAGTTCGTCTGTAAAATTAAAATCTCTATTTTACACGAGGTTTCTTTGATATTCTTTTCCTGATTATGACATTTGTGCGTGCGACTAAGACAACGACCTCATGACTTGGAGAACATTATCACGACGCCGACAGCCTTCGCACGGTGTTCTCATCTCAAATGAATATCACGGAATCGTGGGTTATGTGTTCTATGGCAGGTGTTCGAACGCAGTAGACATAAGATTATGGTGGATACTTATGGTAATGGATTTGGCAGGTTAGCGTGGTCTCTGTTATGCGAAGCGGTGTTCATGACCGCTTATTCGCGCGTTACGGGGTCCGGGAGTGCTTCGAAACTGTATTATTTTATTTCGTTATACCAATGTTAGTCATATAGGCACAGATTTATTAAGTTACTAGCGGTATAGGTATGCAAAACTAACTTCAATTTAATTTCAATTGTTATTAAATTGACTATTTCGCTGTTACATCGACGATGTGCTCTGACGCTCATAATTTCAAGAAGAAACGTCAGATTACAGTGACAGATAAACTTGTTAAAAAAAATGTTACTCACACATTCGCTGAAAGTTTTTTCTTAAAATATGCTTTTTACTATTTTTAATATAAATCAGTGCAATAAATTGAAAATAATTACATTAATAAACACGTTATCCTCCTTCTATAGGGCATTCAGATAAAAACAAGAATCTTACCCCCTTCGAACTGAGGAAATCCATGCCTCTGGCAACTTGAAAAGCAAAATGTGTTAGATCCCTTGAAGTCAGGAATTGACTGCCGCCATGTGTGTTGCCATAATGACGTTCAGCTCTGGAGTCTCTTAGAAATTGCTGGAGTTTTCCAAGGCTGACGAACTCCATTATCACCAGCGTTGGCTCCTGTAATGAAGTGTTTTATAAGGTGAAGTTTGTCAGAATTTCGAAATAAGCTTATTTTTTCAGACTCATGGTTAATGCTTCATGCAAAATTTCAAAGTTTCTTAGCGGCAGTCATGTACATACATATATATGCATATCTTCATGCCGTATCCCTAACGCAGTAGTCGTGAGTATTATTGCAATGGTTAAGATAATAAAATGGGTAAATGGTAATAAATAGTTAAATAAGTAATTAAACTGGTAAAATAAGAAAATGTGAAAACCAATAAAATTATGAGTATAATTTACTGTAAACCAAAACAAGACCAATTACTATGTACTCTGAGGTTTGATTATCCATCGGTTCATAGAATAAGTGCATTGAAATAATACAAATAGGATAAAAAATATCGATGAGGATCCTATATTTTTCCAAGGACCAGCAGTATCTAACGCCAATTAGTCGAATTCGTTTATGAATCCGTGGTCAGATTGTCAACTGTCAATTCGTATTCTCTAAAGTCGACAGAGATACTAGCACCACCTCGAAGAGTGCGGCGGTGAGTAGTAATGTCGTGTATGAATTTTTTGATGTTTCTCTAAATATGAACATTTAATCGTAATTATCTCAGAAGTTAAAATACACTAAAACGAAATATCGACTGAGGTATTTACTCTTAAAGCAATCCCCGACAAACTCCCGTCCAAAATCATTTCACTTCGCTCCTAGTATGTTTGGTTTAGAGAATTCCATTTGAAGGCCAAGTAAGTTCGAATGCGAAGTGGGGTGGATTCGTATTTTTAAAGAATCGCATGAATAGGGCCTAATTATGTTACTTTAAAAGACATTCCCAATAGTTCGTTAATTCCGGAAATGTCTCATATATAAATACAGGTGGACTTAAGAAAAACCTATTAAAAATAGCAAAAAAACATGTTCGCAGCAATTATTGTAAGTAGGTTATAGCAAATGTTTGTTAAATATCACGATTTTTGCAATCTAGCAAGAATTGACAATATTATTTGTGCTTGTTCTAACTTTCTCAGTGTCTTCAAGGCATTCGGGAGTCAGCGAGTGAGCATACATACGACGACAGGATTGAGCCCCGCAGCCCCGGACCCGCACTCTGATCCCGCGTCGCGGCGCTCTCGCTTTACTTCTGCGCCAGGTGTTATAAACAAGTCACTGCATGTTTATCTTATTCCTGCCGATGCGTGTTATTAGTCTCCAAAAAAGCCGGGTTTGTTCATTTTATTTTCATTAGCATTATAGCGCGCCATTGATGACAAGGTTTTAAAAGTTGATCTTTTACTCACGTATCTGTAAAGTAAAAACTATGTCGGAAGCAAAAAGAAAAGACGGCAGTATAGTGTGGATCTGTGTGGATCATACTAAATATGGATTTATCGAAAATCTCACAAATCTACCATCGCCAATGTGCCTTATTTGTCATAAAAACAATTTCAAATGAAGCGATGAAGCCTTCTGGGCTTCAAGATCATTTTAATAAAATATATCCCGATAAGAAAAACAAAGATGTGGCCTATTATCAAGACATGAAAAAGAAGTACGAAATTCAGCCAACTATATCAAAACTTTTTTCATCAGCTTCTAAGCAAGACGATGATGGACCTTGAGTTTCGTACAATATCTCATTACTGATTGCTAAAACAGGCAAACCACATACTATACGGGGAAGGTTTAATTTTACCAGCAGTAAAAGAAGTAATAACCACTGTGCTTTATAAACCAGCTTCAGATATTATCCGAAAAATTCCTTTAAGCAACAGTTTTGGGCGAAGGCAAATTGATGAGATGGCTGAAACCATTGAAGAATCATTGTACGATCATCTGCAGACTTGTCAATTTTCAATTCAGCTGGATGAGTCCACTTTACCAACCAATGAAGCATTGTTATTGTCATACGTAAGGTTCATCAAAGATGAGAAAATATGTCAA
The DNA here is from genome assembly GCA_907165235.1 of Zeuzera pyrina. NCBI lineage: Eukaryota > Metazoa > Arthropoda > Insecta > Lepidoptera > Cossidae > Zeuzera > Zeuzera pyrina. The sequence continues at coordinate 20,675,721 of OU015624.1, read as the reverse complement.
GAACTATTGTTTGCCACAAATTCGGAAACAGATACAAAAGGATAATCTATATTTATTACACTGGAAAAGTTTTGTGACGAAAAGGAAATTCCTTTTAATAATCTTTTGTCGGTTGCTACGGATGGCGCACCGGCTATGACACGGCGTCACAAAGGCCTCAATAGCGTGCTTAAAAATAAAGTTCCTGATATTCTTGCTGTACATTGCGTAATTCATAGCCAGAATTTAGTTGTGAAAAATCTGAATGAGTGCCTCCGAAATCATTGCAGTATGTTATTAGAGTAGTTAATAAAATCGACAGTTAACTCGTTGAATGACAAATTATTAAGTCAGTTTTACATTGCCAATGCTAAAGATTTCAACCGATTGCTGCTTCACACAGCGGTACTTGTCACACACACAGAGAGTCAAACACACACAGGTCAAAAGGTACTTGTTTGACTCGATTTTGCAATATTTGGGTCTGTGATAGTGTTCCTAGGAAACAAAGACACAGAATTTCGCTACAACCTCATCTCATCGAAGGACGATATTGCCTACATGACAGACCTGTAAAAATTTTTCAAAGATGTCGATCTCCAACTTCAAGGCGACGTTTGAACTTAATTAAGACAAAAATAGCGTTGCTGCTTTCGCTTCCAAACTGCTATTATACAAAAGAAATATCGGCAGACGGGAATTTAATATCGTCCCAAATTTATCAGCAGTATCATTCAAGAACGATGACTTGCTTGTTTACTGTCGACATTTGGAAAACCTCCACAGTGCTTTCGAGGAACGATTCCAGGACATTTTAAACATGAACATACCAAACTGGGTTTTGGATCCTTTTTCAAATATCACCACAGAAGGATCATCCCAGTTAAAAAAAGAACTAATAGAACTGCCGAGAAATGAGAATTAAAAATTAAATTTAAGAATGACTACCAAGAATTTTGGGTGCAGAAGCTGATTTCACAACTATACCCAGAATTATGGTCGATTATTCAACAATTTCTGAGAGCATTTCGATCGTCCTATTTAGCTGAACGTGGATTTAGGGCTGTAGCAATGTTGGTAACTAAAAAGAGAAATCTGCCCCATGTTACTGAACGCGGCAACTTACGATTGTTTTTATGTAAAATCGAGCCTGATATTAACAAACTCCATAAAATGCATCAAATTCAACCTTTTTATTAGATAAGTTATAAAGGAGACGTTCCACGAATGTATGGAGCTCCGGCCTGCACTTTGTAAACCTATAATTTAGAAACTTTAATATTAAATAAAAGTGTTTTAATTATGGATTCGGTATATATTAGCCTAGTTCTTTCGTACAAAAATATTATATGCACATATCATAGGCAACACCTTACCTAAACAAGATGGCGTCAATGACATATTTGACATATTCCACTTTTAATAGTTAATTAACAGTACTCTTTGTAACAAATTATATTGCAGGTCTTAATGTTGAAACCTATTTAAAATCTCAAGCAGTGGCCTGTTCACAGTTTGAACATATCCACACTGCAGTTTAGGGTATAAAAAAATTAACAGGATGAGATTTTTTTATCATTACTTTGTTAATAATATACCTACATATCACATGATTTTGATAGTAAATTGAATACTTCGCATTTACTTTTGGAACGAACTCGTTATGACGTACTTGTTGTCCGTATAGCCCTGTTAAATAATAAAATATTGCTCTTGTACTAAAAATATATAATAAAAATTGCAATTTCACTATTTTTCTAACAATCTTTAGATTTTTCCTCGATTTTCTAAATAGCGTACTAAGCGCGAGCCGAAAATCTAACATCTCCTTTAATGTCTTTTGTATGTTAATAAAAATACTTCTCAATGTAACTATGCGTTTTAATTGTTCTCATTGAAACATTCTTCTTTAAACTCAGAAATAAGATAGGGCTCCATATCCTATCTTAGGACTATATTTACACGTTTAAATATAAAACTCGGCGATAGCTGATTCGCGACAGATGGCACATAAAAAATAATTGGGGGGTTCAAGAAGAAAAAAAAATCTCAAAATGGGCGGTGAGGAAAATAAGGTTGAGAACCTATGGTTAATACATTTGGATTAATTCGGATCACTCTTTAAATATTGGTGTAATCGCTTATCTAGCCTCTATTCCAATTTAAGCATATTTATGAAATTATTTATTAATGTGACTAATCTTATTTACGCTGTAATGGAATTGTTGCCGAATATTTTATAGTTATTTTTAAGGAAGTTATGTAACGTAACCAAAATGCCAAAAACGGAGACAGTCTCATTCCGTTTTCATTAATATTTTCCGAAGCAATCGCACCAATTGTAAGATTTCAAATAAGCTCAAAGCTAGTACATATACTATGGCTGTCACTCAAAATGATGAAATACTGGGAACTGGGCGAGTACCAAGAAACACCTAACTCTTAGTTAACTTAGACAAGTAGGTATACATTTGATAAATTAATATCTCTACTAACAATCTAATTAAATTAAGATCGGACGATAACAGATTCAGAAATACAGCTTGATATTTTCACACTTACAATGTTTACAGGACAATAGACGTTTCATTTACTAAAAACTTTATTCAATTATAAAATATTCGAAATAATGTTTATTTATATCGTTAAAGAGATTATTTATATGTTGGTGCTGATTTTACTATATCGAAATATGTGCACCATCACCCTTGCGGATAAAATAAGCAATGAGGAAAAATTCAAATTCAACTCAACTTTTCAGTGATGGTTTCTAATGTGACAAATGAGGAAACATGCAGCACTATGAGGTTGAGTGACAGTGTTTTTTTTTCTTTCTTCATGGCATGGCGCACAGATCAGCGTATTTGCCAATGTCACTTATTATATTAGTATATAGAATCGTTGTCGTAAAACTCCTACAGTAAAGTGATAATAGAACTACACAACATGCTTATTTAGAATAGTATTTACTACGTAATTATTTAGAATAATATTTACTACGTAAATAGTGCAGTTAGCCGATTTTGTATTGGTGTTTTAATCGTACGCAGATACGCAGTATGACAGGGTTGCACAACAGTGTTATTGAAAAAATGAATAAAGGAATGCTTAGATGGTTCGGGCACATGGAAAAAATAAGTGATGAAAGACTGACGAAGAAAATATAATGTGTCGTAAAAGAAGCCAAGGAAGACTAAGGCTGACTTATGAAGATCAAATAGCCAGAGTGTTAGCAGACGGAAACGTCAAAAGCACTCGCATACCTAGGCGAAAATGTGTGAGGAGAATGATGAGATTTGAGCAAGCGAAAGAAGTGAATGTAAGGACCGCGACTCCTGGCGCTCCGTCCTCTCTGACTACCCCGTTGGGGATACATCGTGAAGATATGTTGTTATGTTATCGTAGTAGACTTTACTAAAGTTTTATAGGACTTCTTGGAAGAGCGCGAGAACTTCAGTTACACAACATGTTTATTTAGACCTACTCCATTCTTTTCACTTACACAGAACTATAAAACACAATATGGTATCACTTTTGTACTTTAAAACTATATACTCATGTGTATAATTTTTGCTACGTAAATAGTACAGTTAGCCGATTTTGTATTGGTGTTTTAATTGTTTTATATTGTAATGTATTGTAATGTAATAAAAATGTGACTAATGCGTGTCAACTTATAGTTTTAACAATTAGAAACAAGAAGTTAAATTTAAAAAAGAATGATTAAAAATGAATTCTTCTTTAATTTAATTTAAATAAGAAAGATTAAGAGTTGGGCCTAAATATTATTAAATTATTTTGTTTTTAATTTTCGAGTTTGGGTTATCAATTCACGTTTTTGTTCAGCTCACTAAGTGTAAAAATAACAAAATAAGTCAACTGGTATGTACAGACAGACGGACAGCTGAACTAACAAAAATTACAAATCAAATAATAATAAGCTACATGATAGTGGTTGAAACGGAATAGCCAAATAACTAAAATGGAACCAAAAAATATTACAATTCCATTAGCAAGTATGTAAATGTGTAAATGTAAGAGGTATTTAATATTTATTGTCTTTTAAATTCCAGTAGTGGGGAAAAGATAGAGAGAAAAAAATGTCATAGAATTATGTCGTAACAAACTTGTATTGTAATTGACAAGCGCTAAAAATAGCAGAAATAGAGCTCATCCTCTCTAATTCCAATTAAAAAGCCAATCACTTTTACATTTTTCAGTGAATTTCACATTCTTTCAGTTTAATTTTTCTTTGCATTTTTTGATATAGTCCAGGATCCACTGTCCATTTTTGCACTTGATTACTATCAAGCTAATTTTCCGTGAGTAGCTTCATTCTGATGAGACGCCCAACAATTTCCTGTACGAAAACTCTCGATTGTGATAGGTAATAGGGGTAGCAGGGATAAAATATGTTGATTTGATGATTCTCAAAAATTTATTACTAACTGGGTTTTTTTTGTTATATCTGATGATAATTATCTAAAGTATTCGAAAAAATATTTGTCCTACAAAATGTACGGTTTGATCAAAGAGTCCCTTCCTTTCACCATGTATCGATAATGAGGTCATAAAAAATGATTACTAACCAGCCGATTTTTTTTTTACTTATTTAATATTAATATAATTCAACAGTCATTTTGTCCTACTAATTGCGTGGTACGTTATCCCGGTCCTACGCTCAAAAGTAGTAGTACAGATCCTTGATGTAAAAATAATTACTATCAAGCTGAATCTTCGTGAATAGCTTCGTTTCGATGAGACGCCCAACAATTTCCTGTGCGAAAATTCTCAATTGTGGTAGCTAACAGAGGTAGCAAGGATAAAATATGTCGATTTGATGATTCTCAAAAATTTATTACTAACTGGGTTTTTTTTTGTAAAATCTAAAGATAATTATCTAAATTATTTGGAAAATTATTTGTCCTACAAAATGTATGGTTTGATCAAAGAGTCCCCCCCTTTCAATATTCAACGAAGTCATTAAAAACGATTACTAACAAGCTGATTTTTTTTTTACTTAGTTAATATTTATATAATTTAACAGCCACATTGTCCTACAAATTGCGTGGTACGTTATCGCGGTGCTCCAATTGAATACATATTTGAAATTCATGAAATTAAAAACAAATTTATTTTCCGTATTTTGCTACTACAGCTGAGTCACACCGGTGCACATGCGCAGAGCATTGCTTACTCCGTATTAGGTATTCCACGTTACTGTCGACCATAAACGTGCAAACATTTTTTCAGTTGACAACGTGTTTTATTTTGTCTCTTGAGAAATAATTTCAAGAAAAATGTATTGTGCTGCAAAATAATTATGGAGTGTTTTTTGTGACTTTTCGAGAGAAAAGAGAAGTTAAAAAATTTAATAAAGACATTTATTTGGCTTTCTTGCAAAACTTTTCTATCTGCTCGAAAGCATCATGAACATAAATATCGAGATGTTGTATTGGCTGAAAATTGGAATGACGAAGTAATAGGTTATCATTCCTCTTGTTACAAAGAATTTCGAGTGAAATATGAAAGGTAAGTCGATTGAACATTTTTTTACTTTATTTTTAAAATAATTGAAAAATAATTTATTAAGTTCATATTTTCACGTAATTACGTAAAATCCAGCATAAGTATTGTGAAATGATTGTTACATTCTTTAAACAATAATTTTAGACAGTATATTATATTTTTAGGCCTTAGGCTTTTATTCAACTCCTACGAATTGAAAATACAGCATTAACAACATCGAATGAGGTAGTTCAAATTATTGAAGAGTATGTATGCAGTGTATTCATTAAAAACAAAAAATGATATCAACAAAGGACGGTATGAGTAATTTGAAAAAGGATATAAATCAAAAAATGAAAATGAAGAAATTTTAAAAAATCGTAGGATATGATCCTTCCAGTTTACCAACAACAAAACAAGAATTGTTGCAACAAATTAAAAGAATTGCATTCATTTGCAATGTATGGTGTAATGCACACATGCGGTGCCTCATGGAAAAATTGCCAGAAAATTTCGGATGGACAATAATTGATGGCAAATATGAATATTATTGGTTTGATGGTCCCCAAAGTCCATCTTTTGAAGAATTATCTTCTGACATACAAGGTACCCTATTACTACTATTGTTATTTATCGATTGATTATTCATTATTATATAATTTACTTAATTTTTTCATGTTATTACAGAGTCAGATATGACGAATGAGGAAAATGAAATAGATGATGACAGTGATGTTAGTAGCGAAGATAATGAAGATCTATCAGATGAATCTGATGAAGATTAATTTTTTTTTATATGTAAATACACAAATTTTGTACCTAGTTACTAAAAAATAAAGTTATTTAAATTTAAAAAAAGATATTTTCACTGTATCTTATGTTACAAATGGGAAAACGAAAAAATGACAATTCTTGTCGGTCTAGTGATACATACCTGTTTTCTTGTAGGACATTGTTTGATTTGGGCAGAGAACACACTAACCTATTATATAATATTTTTGTCCTACAGTTAGTAATGAGAAAAATGGTCTTGTGGTATTAACAATTTCTGAGCGTAGGACCGGGATAACGTACCACGCAATTTGTAGGACAATATGACTGTTAAATTTTATAAATATTAACTAAGTAAAAAAAAAATCAGCTGGTTAGTAATCATTTTTATGACCTCATTATCGATACATGTTGGAAGGAGGGGACTTTTTGATCAAACCGTACATTTTGTAGGACAAATATTTTTTCGAATACATTAGATAATTATCATCAGATATAACAAAAAAAACCCAGTTAGTAATAAATTTTTGAGAATCATCAAATCAACATATTTTAACCCTGCTACCCCTATTAGCTACCACAATCGAAAGTTTTCGTACAGGAAATTGTTGGGCGTCTCATCAGAATGAAGCTACTCACGGAAAATTAGCTTGATAGTAATCATGTGCAAAAACGGACGGTGGATCCTGGACTAATATTTCCATGTCTTAATTTTGAAATTATGATTTTATTTACATTTTTAACGTTCATGACTACAAATATAAATAAAATGTAATCGCGGACAAAACAAGCAATGAAGAGGTACGCAGTATGACAGGGTTGCACGACAGTGTTATTGTAAAAATGAAGAAAGGAATGCTAAGACGGTTCGGGCATATGGAAAGAATGAGTGATGAAAGACTGACGAAGAAAATGTATAGAGCAAAAGTGAGTGGTAAAAGAAGCCAAGGAAGACCAAGGCTGACTTATGAAAATCAAATAGCTAGAGTGTTAGCCGACGGAAGAGTCAAAAACACTCGCACACCTAGGCGAAAATGTGTGAGGAGAATGATGAGATTTGAGCAAGCGAAAGAAGTGAATGTAAGGACCGCGACGCTTGGCCTTCCGTTCTCTCTGACTACTCTGTTAGGGATACGGCGTGAAAATATGTATGTATGTACCTATGTATGACTAAAAATCTATCTTTCATTGAGTTTAAGAAAGAGTCACATAGCCTTTTATCTTCGTCAGTAATTCATTAAGTATTCTCTCTATATACAATGGAAATAGAAAATAAAATGACTTGTATTGTCACATATTAAGTTACCTACAAAAATTAGTGACGATACTAGGTAATACAATACTCTGCCAGAAGTGTTACTTAGTCCCCATCTTGGTATATCACGTGACGCAATTTGAGCTATCTGGGTAACCCAGATAAAGAAAAGCCCAGGGCTGACTCGAACCTAAACTATTACCTAATGTAAAAAATAAAAAATACAGTATTTTGTTGTAAGCAGGTGATAGAAAAAAAATTCTACCAGGTTTACACAGTTTCAGAATAGCCAAATTAGTATATGTCCAGATTCGAAACAATATATTAAAAAATAATAAAATATATAGAATAATTTGACAATAAAATTGTAATTACAGACAGACGCTTAAGATTTATATATGTACTAGCTGTACCCGCGACTTCGTCTGCGTGAAAAATTTTTTCGTGGCTTTCTCGGATTAGGTTAGATTATATGTACAATGTACATGTTCATAGTATGTTTAAATATTGTTTGCATAGCATGTTAAAAAAGTTTACGTCTAGCCTACATCTCGTTCCGGGAACATACTATCTCTTTACATCGTAATTGATTCGGTGGTTCAGCATTTCCCATTCAAAGTTTAATTTTCCTTTTCACCCCGTTGAGGGTAGTTTAGCCTATGTCCGTTTCCAGGTGTCAAACTATATCCATGCTACATCATAATCACTTCAGCGGTTTAGCATTTTCCGCACAAAGTTTCGTTCCCCTCCTTGTCGTCCCCCTTTTCACATGTTTTTGATAATGAAAGTAGCCTATGTATTTTTGATAAAAAAAGTCTTATCACCGCATGCTATCATTACCAAAATTTTGCGTTTCCCATACAGAGTTTCATCCCTCTTTTCACCCTGTTAGGGGTAGATTTTCAAAGTAATAAGTAGCTTATCATGAGCGCAATCACATGTTCTTACTACGTACCGATTTTCATCAGATCGGTCAAGCCGTTCTTCAGTTATAAAAAGACATACAGACAGACAGCAATTACTTGCTGAGATATTAGACGCCGATGATACACTGAACATAGATTTTGTTAAAGACCAATCCAATATTCGAAAACTGCACGTGAGATCACGATATATAATACGAAAGTCATATAAATGTTTTACTGAATATATTCCTCAAAGGAACGATTGTATTGGAATTACTCGATATTTTTGTGAATGTCCTAATGGACGTCGTACAGTGGGATGCTGCTGCCATTTGGCTGCGACAATTTATTACTTATCATTTGGACGGTATCAATCTCGAATTCCTCGTCCAGCAGCTGAGAAACTCAGTCAATTATCCAAAAAAGACAATAACTAATATGTAATAAAGTAACGATTGAAGAAGACAATGACGATGATTATTACTATTATTATTAAAATTACTTTAAAAAAGTTAGAACATTATTACTTGCTTAGCGACTCTAATATTCATATATACATACATACATATCCTCACGCTGTATCCCTAACGGGGTTGTCAGAGAGGACGGAGCGCCAAGCGTCGCGGTTCTTACATACTTCTTTCGCTTCCTCAAATCTCATCATTCTCCTCACACATTTTCGCCTAGGTATGCGAGAGCTTTTGACATTTCCGTCTGCTAACAAGCTGGCTATTTGATCTTCATAAGTCAGCCTTGGTCTTCCTTGCCTTCTTTTACCACTCACTTTCGCTCTGTATATTTTCTTCGTCAGTCTTTCATCACTCATTCTTTCTATGTGCCCGAACCATCTAAGCATTCCTTTCTTAATTTTTACAATAACACTGTCGTGCGACCCTATCATATCGCGTATCTCCTCATTGCTTATCCTGTCCGCAAGGGTTACACCGCACATCTTTCTAAGAGATCGCATTTCTACTGCATTTATCATACTTTCACTCGATTTCGGGCATATCCAGGCCTCACTACCGTACAATAAAGTTGGCACCAACACCGCATTGTGGATCGCCATTTAGGCAGTGTTAGATATATTCACACTATCTGCTAATGCGGACAGAGCACCATTCACTTTATTGCCAGCTGCTACCCGTCTCTCTACATCCAAGTAACATCTTCCATCCCTCGAAAACGCACTCCTCAGATACACAATTTCATTCACTTGTTCTAGACATTTTCCATTTACCCAAATATCACATTTCGTTTGTACCTCTTCCCTTTCAAACACCAGAACCTTAGTTTTGTTCACATTCATATTCAATCCTTTTACTTCACATTCTTCTTTCATGCACGTGACTAGTGCCTGCAACTCGGCTTCTGATGGTGCTATAAGCACAGCATCGTCAGCGTACAATAGGCAGTTTACCACTGTGTCAACACATAACATACCACTCATACTACCTTTCATTTTCTGGAGGCAACTGTCCAAATACAGCACGAACAGCCAGGCAGACATCACGCAGCCCTGTCTGACGCCTGAACAGACATCAAACCAGGGCGACGTGTCACCCTCTATCCTTACACAGGCTCTGTGGCCGCTATATAATGACCTCACAGCCCGTAGTAAGGAGCCCCTCACGCCATACTCAGGCAGAAGACTCCACAATTTCTGTCGCACTACTCTATCGAATGCTTTTTCTAGATCCACGAAAGCGCAGAAAACTTTCTGACCTATAGCCAGAAACTTCCCCACGATAACGCGATGCGAGAAAATCTGATCCATACAACCTCTACCGTTCCTAAAACCACCTTGCGCCTCCCACAAATATCTTTCTGAAACGCCTTTCATACGTTCAGTCAATACCTTAGTATAGACTTTACTTGCTAAGCTGACCAAGCTGATGGCCCTGTAGCACGCGCAGTCCAAATGGGAACCTTTCCCTTTATAGCACCCATTCCCAAAGTGGGCGATAACGCCCCCCTGTGGGCGCTGCAGGCCTAAAGGGGTGCGGTAAGAGACCCAGAAAAAAAATGGGGGCGTTGTGTAGAGGCCTGGGGGGTGATTTGTAATTTCATTTAGCTAGGAGGCATCTTAGACAACGACTGCATGAGCTCTCGTCTCAGTAGACAAAATAAGTTTGGGAACCTAGACTTTATAGAGAGGTACTATGACTGCGGTGCGCCAGTCCTCTGGAACCTCTCCCTTCTGCAAACAAAGGTTGCAGAGTGCACAGAAGGCATCCCAGACCCTAGGACCACCATACTTGATCATCTCAGCAGTCACGTCATCAATTCCCGCAGCCTTTCCACATTTCAAACTTCTTATCACTTTCTCGATCTCTTTCATACTAATGACATCCTCCAGTCCCTGACCCGAGTGTGGCAATTCATTAGAATCGCTCTCAGTATCAGAGACAAAGTCGCCACTCTCATTCATATATGGATAATATTCATATATGGATAGCAATAATTATTTTTTTTAACACTGTTCTACCCTAGTGAAAATTTTGAAAAAAATATATGTTATAGAGCCTAGTAAGGGTCATTTATAAAAAAAATCGTGATAGTGTCTCTTAAAATATGTGACATTTTTATTTTTGAAAATTTTTAATTTGAGATATTTTGACATATTAATCAAAAATCGATAAATTTTTTTATTTCAAAAAATAGCGCGTTCAGAGGTGTAACGACTTATGGAAATGTTTCTCATAAGAAGGTCATTTCATGGTAAAAATATCAGCCTAACTTTCCCGAGGGACATCTGACCTATGCTTACCCTGTTATACTCTTAAGCATTAGGCTTGTGCTATAGATACCATGTACTATACAAGGAAGTGGGAGTATTCTAAGTAAGACCCAGACTCCGAAACAATTCATATAAGTTTGTTTCCTAAATTGAGCTGAGAATCGAACCCGAAGCCAAAGCTTGAAAAGACTTGAAGGTCAGGGTTATAAATTGACATTACCAACCAAATTCGATACCTATGATATAGAGTTCGGTGTTTATAACCACCAAGTCACAGAACTCGTCGATTCATTAATACTGATTCATTTAAACCTACTTACTTTTTCAGTACAACAGCCAATAAGCCTGACAACGTTTGGATGTATCCCCAAGCTTTTCATTACTCCAAGTTCTTGCAATAAATCAGCTTTTTCTTTCTCCGACGCGTTTTCTTTCAGAGTTTTTACTGCTACTGTCTGTTCGCCTTTTTTTCCTGAAAGGTGTACAATAGGTAATTATTATTTCCGCTAATTATAACTAGCATGTGTAAGGACCGCGACTCCTGGCGCTCCGTCCTCTCTGACTACCCCGTTGGGGATACAGCGTGAAGTTATGTTATGTTATAACTAGCGGTTTCTCCACACGATTTCATTCATAGGACTTACAGCAAAAATGAAGATATGTACAGTCACAATCTTAGTAACGGCCTATTTAATTTTGATAGATATATGTAGATACATTTATATTGAAGTTAAAACGTATTCAAGAAACGTATCTGAGTCGTCCGTATCTAAATCCGTTCCGTAGTTTCAAAGTGATGCCTAAACAAAGAAACATTTCAAAAAGTTTATGTTATAATTTATTGTGTCAGTTTTAAGGGCAAAGACAAAAACCGCCCAAAATCGTGTTTGACACATGATAACTTTGGGGATTGCAGCTGTTTCATACGAGTAAAAGCTATAAAGAAATGGTAATTGGTAAATCAAATTATCATTAAATTGCCAATTAACGTCTCTGTGCTAAATTTCAGCTCATTAGGTGTAAGGATAACGGAACAAATTGGCTGTGTCATAGGGACAGACAGACGCGTAGATCACAGAAATTACTTTCCTTAATGTTATTTCCGGAAGCATTGCTTGGAAAAGTTAAAAAAAATCATGAACACAGAATTAAGAGTGGTGTTCACACATAGAGGTTATCGTCTGAGAGTTAGGCACTGGTTATTATCAGCTCTGTAGTATGGACCAGAGAACAAGGTTATAGTGTTCTTGGCTGTCGCCAGCAGTCTTTGACTGCCGTAAATCGTAAGATGCGACTGAAGGAGCGATTACAGAAAAATGAAATAGTTGTCTTTTAACTACGAAACCGTTTAGTAACTTCTTCAGAAAAGTGTATGGTTTAAAAGTTACGAGAATTCTTGCATACCTCCTAAAATTGGGGGAAATGATTGAACACTAGTCCCTCTCCGAAGGGAACGAAAATTACAATTTGCTCATTTCCTTTTCTTTTGAAGTATAAATAAATGAATACTTTAGAAAATTATGCCATTTGTGCGAGTATGACCCTAAAATAAGCATTAGGTTTGTGCTATGAATACGACGTAACAAACTAGAGGAGTAACCACTAACAGTATCGCACTTCAGAACAATTTAGAAACTAAACAATTTGCAAAATTTCGTTTTCTAAATTGTTCTGACTGAAAATCAAATCCAGGACCCAAGACGCTGGAAAGGCAGTTGCACTAACTGTTGTTCTAAAAGCGTTAATTATGAATAAAAAGTGGGACTTAAGTATAATGGTCAAAATATGCACTGTTCCCTGTTTAAGTGAGTATTATATAAGCACTTGTGATATTTCATTCGAAAGAGACGTTATCTCACGACAGGAGTAGTTAGAGATTTCTTTAGAATTAAAATATACAGGTACACCGACAGTTACATTAGCAAATTATTCAAGACGCCAGACTCGCCAGACTTTGAATGTTATTTTTATTATGTGTTAAAGAACACATATTAGAAGAATAGTAATTATTTCTACAATATCAACAAAGCAGCCCTGTAGTTTTTGCCAGAGAAAGACTACGATCCCTCGGTTGTTGTATGAGGTGACTAAATGGGGGTACCTGGGATAGCAGCCGATCGCATTGGAAGCTTTCATCGTCCATCGTCATGCAATCCTTAAGGAAACGACAGCGTGTGGTCTTCACAGTGCCACGACTGCGCGCCCACGCGCTCTGAACTCTGACTGTGGACCACGTCCGCAGATCTGGACCAGCGGGTTTTGCTACATAAAGATATGTTTTGGCGCAGTGCGAAAAAGACTCCGGTGCGTTCCGTAAGAATTTTCGGAGACTCTCGATAAAGGGCGGTAGATGACTACTCCAAGGATTTAATTGGATAAAAGCCTACGTAACCCAGTCTCACCTTCAGGGGTTTAGATGCCTGTTGAAAGGGTGAGGCTAAAGCGCTGAAGCCAGTCCGGAGTGGAGCTCGTATAAGCGGGGGCTTTCAGTGTCACGGCCGATCGGGGTGTAAGCACCGATCATTCATATATGCGACTCTGAAAACGACAGCGCGTGTGGCTGCGCCGCCATAGTACTGTGGTGGTGCCGGGGAAGTGTTTTTGCCACTCCGCGACATGCTTTTAGTTATTTGAGAAGGTAATTATGAGATTTTTTTGCAGTTATTTAATTTTCAATTTTCTTCTGCATTTTATGTTTTTTGTGATTCGTAGTGAGATTTGTGAAGTCATCTTAGGAGAAATGTGAAATTGTTACCATCAATATCGTTGGCTTGGGCCCGCCACACTTGACCAAATGCACCCTCTCCCACAATATTAAATATCCTAAGTCGATGTCGGGGGAATTCCCATTCGTCACGTGGCTCTTCTTTTGTGATTGACGTCTCTTCTGATAACTGAAAAAAAGAAAAGTAAAATCTTTCTATGAAGTATTCCATAATGCGTAAAAACACTTGAACAATTAAATCCGTAACTTTATTAGGGTTTAGGATCCAAGTATAAGAAAGGATTTGCTCTAAAAGCGTGTCTTTATGGTGTTCTTTTTTTGTTGAGCGAGTTTCTAGTTTTTTACTAATGTGCGTGACTAGAAAAATTACCTACATTACAACGATACACAGCTGAGTATGACATATTTTTATTTACTAGTATTCACAAAAATGCTTAATTCACAAAACACTCATAAGCTGACACAAATTACACTGAAAGTTCGAGGGTACCGTACTTTATAGCTAACTGTTTTACTCGTGGTTACGATCAATCAGATTGAAAGAGACTCAAAAATTCGTTTGAAAGTAGCAACTTATAACGGCTCCGAACGTTACATTTCTTGCTCCGAGGTTTTGTATCTAGAGGTAGAAAGGATAAAGGGAATCGTCTTATCTTACGTCTGTCAGTCTGTCAGATTAGTTTTAATCTTCTTCTTCTCTTTTATATACTGGTCACTCGTTACACATTTATTAGATACATTTATGTCATTCTCAAGTAAAAAAGTGGTGTATCTCATAATATGTAAAATGACTGTCCCTAACAGTCCCTAGTGAATGTAATGTAATTTTAACTCCAGTAATAAACTGGAGTTAAAGAAAACTATACAGAAGAATGCGAAAATTATAATTGCACGTATTTATTCAAATTTTTCAATTACTACACTTATATAGAACTTTAACACGCAATATATTACTTTTGTACTTCGATACTTTCGAACGTAATTATTCAATCAAAAAGACATATTTTCGAATTTCAAGAATAATGTGTATAGGTAGGTAATAATATCTAAAATTAAACAGTAATGGTTTTATGTTTGTGTAATTATGCGTATTAAACGTTCTGTAATAGAGTTTCACTTTTTAAACTTTGGTTTGTAATTACTTTTAAGTTAGTAAAATCGAATATTAACTTTTATTTTAATTGTAGGTAATATAACATGAATATAAAAACACATACTAAAGATGGACCAGTGTAAAAACAATCATTAGGACAGTTATAGATATACGTTTAGTATGTCTATGACTATATCTATAACTAAATAGATATACGTGTAATAAAGGTTATGTAAGTACATACAGATAAAATGTAACTATGTAAACTGTATTGAAAGATTTATGAAATTTTTCAATTAATAGGGAATATTCTCGGTACAGCTAACATAAGTAATTGTCACAGAATGGATGTAAATAATATATTAAATCCTTGATTATTTCTAAGTGCTTTTGTTACGGCGTGGCGCGGAAATGTAACATAATGGATTTCTACACTACACTTCCAAGTATTATCGTACACTTTCATATAAAAACATTGAAAACTCAATTCATGAAAAGAGTTAATAAATTGAAATATTACTAATTATTTCAGATTTTGGGAATAATAAAGCAAATAAAAGGAAACATAATAGAAGAACATTATAATATTAGAATTAATATTAATAATTGATCCAGCCATTGAGGTATTAGATCACCAATTAATACACTCAAAGGTCTTTCCTAATTTTGGCTTTTCTATCTTAGTACTTTAGAATGAGATTTCATTATGGTCTCAAACCTTTTTAGAAAGTTTTAATAACTGCTCATATGCAGCGTAAATTATATTTGGTAAACTTAAATTAGTGATAAAATATTTAGTGCCTTTAGATTTGTAATTTATCATTGCAGGCATAAAATTAAAAGCAGATGGGTCTAATTTTCTTTTAAATTTTATTATATTGAATACATAACCATTTAGTAAACAAAGTGACGATAATATAAAAGATAGGAGTAGGTATTGTTGTGATACTACGCATTATGGTCTAATGGGATGACTTTGTTTATCAAGCTTTAATGAACCATTTAGATAAATCTCTAGGAAATAGTCATTGTCTTTTATATTACGTATATTTTTATTTGTTATTTACTTTCGATATACTTGTAATAACACTCGTGTTTTGAACAATATTTAAGTTCTTAATTAAATGATATTTTAAACGAAATTTTAAGTTAAATGATACTTTTATTGCGCATAAGTGTAGTTATAAACATAAACAATTATAACAAGTTATTACCAAGCATACTTAACGTATTTACACTTTTCGAAATTAATCACTGGTCCTAACTTCTTCAGTAATGGGTTATGTTGAAAACTATGTATATTAACGAAAATACAAGTTTCATGTGACAACAATTTAAATATCAACGTTGAGGATAATTAAAATGCGAGTTAATTTAAAACATTTAATTACAATACAAAAAGCAAATTATTATCATTATATAATAAGTTCAAAGAACAATCGGTTTTTTAAAGACAATCAATATAGATAATGAAAAGAAAGTAATGAAACGCAGACTGACCTGCAAATGACCGTTGTCCCAAGACTCGTACCTGTTGGAGTAGGCACGTGGGCGATCCCATAAGTTAAGAGAAGCATCTTGGAGTACAATGCCACTCGAGTCCTTAGTCTGTAGACAACAAGCCCGAATTGATCGATATATATGTCAATGGCCGAATTAGAATGAACCAATAATGGTAGTAATGATTTTGATGTGGTAATGAAATGTGAAGATATAAATGACAAATTGGGTGAGAAGTACCATGAAAAGAAGCATCATTTTATTATTACTGATGTTTTATTTGTTAATCATGTCAATGATATTACCGATTTTGTGTTGACTTTGTTTAAGACATAAAAATAATTATGGTTAGATCTAAAATTTGTACTCACCATATCATCTTTTTTAGTGTGAGATCTACTTCCAGAGTTCTTCTTCCAAACAAAAAGTATTACCGCTGCCACAATAACTACTAATCCACCAATTGCAATTAGAGGTATAATTGCTAGTGAAACATCGTTGTTAATAGATGTATCTACATTTGGTGCACTTGAATTATTTATTTTAATTTCTTCTATTTCAAGTCCGTTATCTTCTTCGGGGATGTCATCGGGTCGTTTAGGTGGACTTAAAGTAGTATCAGGTACTGTAGATTCCTCATAGACCTCAGTGGTTTTGGTAATTCTTTGAGTAGTTACTGTGAACTTTGGTTGTAGCGGTATACTAGGATAATTGGGTAGAGCGAATGGAGGTGGATGAGGTAATTTTGGCCTCTGACCATTGTTATCCGTTATTGTCGCAAGTACTTCTAAACGTTGGGGTATAGTGCCATCATATGCTGTTATCCATAGAAAATATGATCGGTTCTCCTGGAAAAATAACAAAAAAATGTCATTTTTCATATCGGTTTCATTAAATTGTTTGTAAAATACTGAGAGCTGCAGACAAGAATTAAGATTATAACAGAATTGTCATAAATATTATCTCAATTTTTACTTGAGTTCATGCTAACACGAATAAACAAGAAGATAAAGGTTTTTAAATTTCCTTTTAATATACATAATTAACACATATAACACATAGTTATTGTAACTGTGTAAACGTATACTTATTATTATTATGTACTTCGTATTTTCGTATTATAACTCTTTAATTAAAACGAAAATTTTCGTGAGTTATGGTATTGTATTGTACAAAAATCCCATAGAAGTTTTTCCCCATTTTTAAATTTTTCCCCAATTTTTCAATTTTCTTTTTTTTTTCCATAAACCCTTATTCCGATTATTTCATAATTTAAATTTGCCAATAAATGAGTTATGTCGTATCAGGAAGCTGGTTGTTAACAGTCAATTTTACTTCTGCGCCAAGTATTGCAATCCTTACATAATTCTTTCGCTTCTTTATATCTTCTTTGTATCTCACCTTCCTTCTTATATACTTTTACTGAGCTGCACGAGTCCTTTTGACATTTTCATCGACTGACGCTCTGGCTATTTAATTTTCGCAAGTCAGCCTTGGGCCTTCTTGACTTTTGCTACCACTCACTTTCGCTGTACAGATTTTCTTCGTCAATCATTCGTCGCTCATTCTTTCTAGCCATCCGAACCATCTAAGGATTCCTTTCCTAGTTGTCACAATAACACTGTAATCCCACACGCTCTTTATGGCTGATTTTATCCTACTACATACATGTAACAAATTGCCAATATTTTTTAAAATATCTACTTACTTTATCAGAAAGTGTATCGTTAACAGTAACCACTCCGGTTTGGGGGTCGATAGTAAACGGTACAGGAGGATCGCTTGATTCCAACCCATACGTTACATTGTGACCGCCGTGCTCTCTTTGGACTCTTGTGACGATAGACCCTATTGGGTCTGTAGGCATCACGAACCAGTTTCGTTCCACTCGGAGAATGGGTGGCAGGTTGAAGCCAGGAGGTAGTTGAGGTGATGCTGAAAACGTAGAAGCTGATATTACTAATTATTAATTTTCTCTGTTTGTATAAAGATTAGAACACACTGACTGTTGTTCCCAGTGTGTGTGTGTGTGTGCATAAAGGACTTGTAATGTATGAAACTGTGTGTAGGATGTGTGTAGAATGCAGTAAATATACTTGATATTTAAAAGCATTTCGTAAATATCGTTCGATACTATATTTTTTAGTTTTTTCAGGGTCCAAAATAGTAAAAACGGAACCCTTATTTCTTGTATATATATTCAATCATGTATTTAATTTTGTATATATGTTTGTCTGTCCGTCTGTATATGACCGTCTGGTTGCTTGTCCGAGGCGATTTATTCCACAATTTTTCACCAATATGTCCGTAATGTGGCAGAGTTTTTAAATAAATGTTACTTTTATCTCGTACATCATTGCTTTGGAACTCTAAGATAATGAGTGTACAACAAGTGTTTTTTTTTCAAAAGCTATGACTCACTTAAATGAACTGAGCTTGGACGTGCATTCAAGCCGCCCCTCATGTAATTCTTAGCTATATTTTGTGAGTAAATTAACACTCCAGGCAATTGTACCAATTGTATAAGGTCCAAACTAAAATAAGCACCAGTCCTATATGTGATGAATTCTTATATTTTTAGCTAATTTTCGCCCATAATTCCATAACCAATAATTGACGGAGCATCTTCAGGATATTCCAGAAATCAGACTCAGTCTAACCTTTTCTTATGTCAAGAAATGTTTTATGCATTCCTGTCCTGCTCGGGGGGGACGGCGGGATGGGTATGTGGGACTCCTCTACACTAAGTATACCCATTAAAACCTGACGGTGGTCGCCCATTGGCGCGTTGTCGAAAGGCTCTGCGATCTCCTACGGAACGTAAACCCCGAACCCCTGTCGCACTGTGCCGAAACACACTTTTTGGGGGAGGCAGTTACAGAGCATACTGGGGGAACTCTCAATTAGTTAGGTTTTAAGAGAAGAAATAGTATGTGAGGACTATGTGAAGAATAGTATGCTTGGCATTACGTCTTCTTCGACTACCCGTCAATGATATAGCGTGAGGATATGTATATGTATACATGTAGTTAGGTTTTAGGATCGTATTTATTAAAAGCTTTTCGTTCTTCTAGGATATCGACGTGGCTGGAAAGGTATGATATATCGAGATATAATGAAGACACGTGCTTTTGCTAGCTGAATGAATGCAGGAGAATTTCTAAGAGATCGTTTTAAAGACATTAATGTACTCATTTTGCCGTCCTTATACATATTTGAAATTATTATGTATACGAGGAAAAACATAATTTATTTAAAAATAAAGGCGATGTTAATTGTATGGAAATTCGAGGTCATAATAAATTGGTTATTGCAAAATTTAAATAACATAAGTCGAATGTTTAATTTTTTGATAACTGCGCTCGTTTTTATAATAAAGTTCCTCAAGAAGTTGCTCAATTAACGGAAAATTTATTTAATTTATATTTAGATTTGTTATGAAACGCACATTGTTTAGACAATCATACTTCAAAATAAATGATTTCGTTGAAGACAAAACAATAGTCTGGAAATGATGTTCTCTGCACATGCATTTACTGGCTCTCTGAACATTGTATGTAAACCTATTGTAAAATGATGTTGAAAAATGATACCTGACCTGAGTTTCTTGTCGGTTCTTCTCAGTGTCTAGGTTTTCTAACCTAGTATTAAAGTAGATTTGACGTTCAAAAACACCTTGTAATTGGGTTACTAGTATATAATAATAATAATATTATTAGTAAGCAGCAATATCTTCAAAATACTAGTGTTGCTTAATAATAGTGTTTAATGATTATGATTAATCAGCAATATTGACAATAGCTAACATTATTTTAGAACGCAACGTGCGGTGATGTGTAAATATATATGTATACATATCAAGTAAACAAGTTGAGCAGAATCCATATATTAATACGTGAAGCCAAAACTTTAGTTCCCTTTAAGAAGAAAATTGCGCCGACGGAGGAGTGTGAAATTTGGTGCACTTAAAATTTACATGGAGAAGGACTGGAGAAAGCTAATATTTTTATATAATATGCATTAGAAATACATTAAATAAAATTAAATAAATGACTCAATATTTACGTTCGTACTGCCAATGTCAAAACTCATTGTTTACGTTCGTACTACTAATGTCAAAAAGACTGTCAATTTCAAACTCGTAATAGTTTATGATCACATACCTAACCTCCTTGGAACAAACAGTGACACGAGATGTCCCCAAAGAGTTTATATCGTAATTTATTGTCTAATTAGTAATTTATTAATTAAAAAACTTTAAATTAATTTTAAATGAAGTAAAAGATTATTTTTTTATGGTCTTAGTGAATGTCAAATCTGAATGTGTTAATGTCATAATCATAAACATCGTCTACAGAGAAGTTTTGAATCATGAAATGTATTGTCGAACTAGATATGTATTTTTAGTTCAATGGACAACATTTATTTTTTTAATAGCCCGAAGAAATGTGTAAAAAAAGGTATTCTTTATTTCATTCTTCATTTATTCAAATTTTATAAAATTTGAAAAAGATAGGAAAATTCAATCCGTAGCCTTGGTGAAACCTGTGATTATAGAAGTTTAGTCTTTGACAAAAGAACCTTGATAACGTTCGAACTTAAAAATTAAATGAATTACAGTCGAATTTCAACCACTGGGCGATCACTAGTGTAGTGAAAATTCTATTGAAATTCAAATCGGTAGTTACTGAAAACGTGCGATGTACTGAATAGGTATCAAAAATTCAATCAGTAAGGAATTGCAGGAACGTAACCGGAAGGAGGCCATTGAAAATTTAATGTTCCGAGCAAATGTCGCCGGGCTTACCATGACAATTTATTTAATGGTATTAAGAAAGTGGTTTTGAATTGCAAGTTGGTTATTTTACGATTTTCATCTGAGATGAAAAATTCTTAATACATTAAAGTGTATATTAAATTACGTTCATATTTAGTTTTAAATACTTTACTGCACTATATTCTAAAATAATATCTTTTGAATCAATGATGTTATAATATTATAACATCATTGTAATATTATAACATCATTGATTGGAATAAAGTCGGAAGCTACTGTCAAATAATATAAATACAAAAATTTTATACTTACTTTATTTTAGAAATTAACAGATACAGTTGAGCAAGGACTATCGATATCATTTTTTATTGTCGACGTATTGGAAATTTTGACGGTAGGGATCTCGATTTTTCTGTGACTACAAAACGTATGAAAGTGATATTTGGTAACCTGAGTCTTCATTTATTTAACTTTATTTTGAACGTTGCGATACACGATTGGTTAACTTTTGTAACACAAAAAAAATATATCAAAGAAACCTCTTTTAAAACGGAGATTTACATTTTTAGGAGTAACGGGACCGATTTATGTTTCTAAATTTTCTGTATAGTTTTAATCTAAACATATTCTTCAAAATGACAGTTGCACGTGTGCCGGGTCAGCTAGTTGATGTATAAAACGTACACCTACGCCAGTATCTACGAATATACGATTTTTATAAAAGTTAGCTGCATGGCTAATACCTAATTCTTTAGAATAAATATAAATTTAAGTGATTTAGACATAGTTATCTAAAAGTCAAACAATTGGCTAAATTGAGAGTACTGTCCGAAATTTCTTAGATCTGAGTTACAGAGATTCAAATCAGGAATCAGGAATGAAACATTTGTTTACTGCATGCGGAACTCAAAAATTCTCTTGACTTAACACGCCTTATAGTAAATCTGCGCTTATTAAGTAACTGAAAATAAATTAATATTAAGTTAGCAAATAGAATGAAAATCATTTTTGTATTAATATATCTCATATCCATTAATAACATTCTTCTCATTAAAAGTTATGACAACGTACTTTTCTTGCGATCACTTTCCCAAATTAATCGCAAATAAAAGCCAGTTATCGCCTTAAGGGTGTCTTGTACCAACAATTCAAACTCAATTTCAGAATTTGACGTCTCGCTTGCACCAACTATTTAATAGTTGGTGCAAGCGAGAAGAGAAGCAAGTTCCTTAAGTCGAGAATTTAAATAGCTGGTGTAAGCCACCTTAAATGAATTAAGTTTTAACATTATACGTAGGATAAGCAAACAATACAAGCTTTTAAATAAAAAATGGGCATTTTATGATCTCTTTGGCGCAATAATATATATTTAGACTGATAATACAAATACAAAGGTATAAAATTATTAGAATTGTTCAGGAACATCACGTTACCTGTCAAATCATTCAACTTAAGTGTAATAAATTATAATATTTCCCGAATTTTCATTTGTCAGTAATAATTTTAGTATAAATGCGAATAGCCAGTGATTCGGAGAAAATCTTGAAACAAGTAACTAATTGACTTTAAAGTGCTATGTTCGGCTGAAATTAAATTAAGCAGATTATATCGAGGTATAAGTATAATATTAAAAAGACATGTTTTCTGGAAACATTAACATAATAGATGAAAAAACGACGAAGAAAATTTATAGAGCGAAAGAGAGTGGTAGCAAAAGCCAAGGAACACCAAGGCTAACTTACGAAGAACAAATAGCCAGAGTGGTAGCTGACAAAAACGTCAAAAGCACCTGTATACCTAGGCGAAAATTTGTGAGGAGAATGATGAGATTCGAGGAGGCGATAGAAGTATGTAAGGACCGCGAAGTATGTAAGGCGTTTCGGCCTTTCTCATTATCTTGTTAAGGATACAGCGTGAAGATATTATGTATGTGTGTATGTATTATCTAAATATAACATGTCAAAGGTTTATAGAAGATGCTCTATTTGATTCTTTAATAAATTTCACTTTAAATCGACATACATTCCTACTCTACATTCATAGCCACTAATTATGCTATTTGCTATTTGGGAGTTGGAAGTAGTATTGTGTGATTCGGGATAATGACGTAACGAAATCAGAACGTGATAACATTTCAATTAAGCTTAAAGTCTAATCATTTCAAATAAATCAAGTTACAAGTTATTTTTAACTGATTTCAGAAAAAGAGAAGCAGATTTTATTATGATTGTATTTTGTGTTTAAAATGGACTTCAGTCATTTCATTGTTTCTTCACGGAATTCTTTCTAGCCAAAAACGACTTCTGGTTTTGTGGTTAGAAGTTTAAAGTGATCGTAAAGCGAAAGTAATTCTGTATTTTTTTTTAACATAACATAACATAACTTCACGCTGTATCCCCAACGGGGTAGTCAGAGAGGACGGAGCGCCAGGAGTCGCGGTCCTTACACACCTCTTTCGCTTCCTCAAATCTCATCATTCTCCTCACACATTTTCGCCTAGGTATGCGAGTGCTTTTGACATTTCCGTCTGCTAACACTCTGGCTATTTGATCTTCATAAGTCAGCCTTGGTCTTCCTTGGCTTCTTTTACCACTCACTTTCGCTCTGTATATTTTCTTCGTCAGTCTTTCATCACTCATTCTTTCCATGTGCCCGAACCATCTAAGCATTCCTTTCTTCATTTTTACAATAACACTGTTGTGCGACCCTTTTTTTTTAATGTACAAAAATAACGAAAAGTATCCTTATACTTTACTCGATACTCGAACCTTTTCGAGTTCAGTACCGAGGTTCAGTAGGATCGCGCAGACAGTACGCGTGTTGGTTAGAGCTATTCACTGAGAGCAATGTGATTCATCCAAGGTCTGCTGGTCCAAGATTTGCCGCAATATTATAGTTGTATGATGACAATTATTCATTTGACTAAAGTATTCACATATAAACTCTCCGACACAATCTAAGTCAAAGTCAAAGCAAATCAATTTGTTCAAGTAAACTCAATTACTAGGTATTTTTGAACGTTAAATCTACTTTAGTTCGGTTCAAATAGAAAACATGAACACTGAGAAGAATTGACAAGAAACTCAGTCAGGTATCATTTTTTCAATTTCATTTTACAAAAAGTTTATTAAAATGTAATATTCATTAGGCCAGTAAATGCATGTGCAGAGAAGATCATTTCTAGACTATTGTTTTATCTTCAATGAAATCGTTAATTTTATAGTATGATCACAGATTAATTAGTTTACTAACCTAAAGTATGATTGTCTAATCAATGTATGTTTTATAGCCAATTTAAATTTATTCTCTGTTAATTGTTCTAAATCTAGTTCGATTCACATCACTCAGTCTTAACTCAATCAAAATTACCTTTGATTTTTACACGTATCATTTGTTGTTAATACTTTAAAATAACATGGTGCCAGTTATTGCTATTTATAAAAGAGGTTATTATTTGTTACGAAATACGCGAGTGGAATACATAAGAGATATTATGGTTACACGTAACGTGGACGAATCGTAACCCAAGGTTATTTGAGTGAAAGTGTGAGGTCGTTCTTACTTTCACCACGGATGAAACGCTCGCCAGCCAGCAGTTATTTGGTAAGCGGAGTCTATCGATCCCTTTCTAATTTTATATTCGTAGATAGGGACGGTTTATTCATAATCTATTTAAATATAAGTTTTTGTTATAGTTCTCATTATGCATTGCAAAGATTAATGATTCCAACTATATTTTATTATATCCGAAATAATCCGAATAGTCATAAAAAAAATTAAAAAGATAGAGCGACTTATTTTCATATTTTAAAAACGACGATTACATTTATTCAGTAGCTATTATTCTCTAACTAGGTAATTTTCTATCTTCCACAAAATTTTTGATTCTGTGTTTTTTAAAAAACGTATAATATGCACATGTGTATTGTATTTTTTTTTGTAATATAATATAGTGGCTATGAAGATGTTAATTGACATAACCATTTTTAATTTTTTTATCATAAGTCCCCAAGGGAAAATGCACTATAATAAAAATACTTTTTGTACACAGGTCGAAATTCTTGTATACGAGTCGCGGATATCGTATCTGTACAAGTTCGAAAATTCACGTAGGTACGTCTGACAATCCTGGTACGTTAATAACAGTTATTTTATTGCCAAACAATACACACCAACCATCTGGTCCTTAAACTACGGGATTCCCTCAGCTGATAGAATCAGATAATGACTATTAAACGTGTCTCCCAGTACATTCAGACCCGAGACTATCGAACATAGAAATCGACTACAGAAAAGTTCGTTTCTTAAATTGGTCCTACCGGGTTCGAACCCAGAACCTTCCGCAATTGGATGCTACACATAGCGATGATAACGACCCGACCGACTTCATCCGGGTTGAATACATAACATAAAGCCCAGGTCCATCTGGAATAATTTACTGTTCAAATATTGTGAAAGAATTGTTCAAATCTCTGTGCCTCAACTCAGTAGGTGTAAAGACGAAATAATGCATTGGACGTGATATACAAACAGACAGACGGACAGACAAACACGAAGAACCTGTAAGGGTTCGTTTAAAACCATTTTTTAAGGAATCCTAAAAATATATGGTATACATACTTAGTGTATCATATTGATAAAAACTAAGCAAGTCTACTGACTGGTTGTTGAACAAAATCGATTTCGTAATATTAAAAAAAGCTTTCTTATAATCAATACAAAAAATATTTTATTGAGAAACTAATGAGATACTGTTGATTTTTTTCTAAATTTATTTATTTTACAATTACAAGCTTTTTTTATTATTTAGTTTCACCTGTCCCGGTGTCTGTCTGTATCAAATCTTGCAAGTTCAATTTGACCCGCTTCCCTGTCCCGGTGTCAGTCTGTAATCAAATCTTGTAAGTTAAATTTGACCCAGTTCCCGGTTTCTGATTGAGATAAAAAATTTTGCAAGCATATATAAATTGGATGTCAATGCAATATTATTATGACATGGAGCTAATCTGATGATGGAACCGGAAAGTGGCCATGGGAACTCTGTAAAAGAACGACGCAACCCCGTCGAGTTTGGGCTCGTTTGATTCGACTTGACAATGACTCTTGTCCTAAATGATATCCAGGATCTGATGAGGGAGGCAGAAGGTGGTACCCTGGAAGGCGGCTATGGGAACTCTGTAATAAAACGACGTAAACCCATCGAGTTTGGGTTCGTTTGATTCGTCTTTACAAGTACTCTGGTTCTACGGTTTGTACGGTTTCTACGGTTTTACGGTGATGATTAAGTTGGTCGACTATTACATAAAATAATAAATACATATCTATAATAACCATACCAAATTTCAGATACTTAAATTAGGTAGTTTGGTAAAATATAGGTACGTTTTATTTTATAACAATCATATTTTATATTTTATAATTATCATATATCTATGGAGTACACCTCCTGTATCATACTACGACTTGTGTATTTTGGCGAGATGGGCGTCATTAGCATTGGTTTGTAATCTGTCCAGGAGAAGGAAAGCTCCAAAAAAAGCGCATTGGCGCCCTCTCATACATAAAAAAAATTTAGAAACAAATATTTATTTTTCAAGCTTTTTATTTAGTTGTGTAAATAAACAACAATACGACAACTCGATCCTGACACACGTAATTTAAAAAAGAAGTATATATTTCATAAATTAAATTTGCACTGGTAAATTTCGCGACAAGCTTTTGTATCATATCAATTGTATAATGTAATAAATTGACGGGTTTGATTTAATTTAGTTTATTTTCTCCTTTCGAGAGCGTTTAAATAAAAGCTTGTTTTTAAAAATGATTTTTACTGTTAATTTTTTTCTACTTGAATCGATATATTATATTCAATCTGTAGTTCAACCATTATTATTTTTACAACTTTGCCCTATAGATGCTTTCCGTGACAAATAATCTCCTAAAAATAAAAGAGAAATTCCAAAGTAGCTGTATTTTATGCATAAAACTGTGTTTCAACTTCAATTTCCGTAGCTAAGATCTTATTTTTTTTTTAATAATTTCTTTTAATTTCTCTTCATTGTGCTTTTGCTTGTGATTATAAACGTGCTAACAGAGGTAGTTCTAACACAAGACAACGGTATAATGTACTTACATACATATACAATAAGTAAAAAAACTCTATCCGTTTCTGGAAAAATAAACCTACCTGTTTTTTGACATATTTTTTGTAACTAAAAGTTTGATTAAGTTTAAATGCGGCAACACCTATCACACATTTTCTTGTTTTCGTAATATATATTATGATATTTGATCGAGTGAAGTTGTAGATATCGTGTTTTGAACTATAAAATAATAAGAACGTTTATGAAACTACAATACATAGGTATTATTTTTACCGGTCGAAATAAACATACAAAATACATGATTTTTTAGCGTTCATTCAAAACTGAGCTAATTTCGAAGGTTGATGAGTAACAAGAATTTTCTTATTTTTTGGGTGAAGTCATTGCTCCTTTCGGATCGGTTAGGGATTTTTTTACAACTAGATCCAGATAAATTAGATCAGTTTGGAAAAAATATCCAAATAGAATAATTTTCACACGAAAATATCCAATATAGCATAATTATACATATGAAAATTGAGAAAATTTCGTTGAAAGGATGTAGGGCTACCGAAATATCCATTTGGTTATCATAGTTTTTTTTATTCGTATTTCAGGGCATGGCGCACAGATAAGCAGATTTGACAAAGTCACGTATTGTATTTTATTAAGTAGAATCGTTATCATAAAACTCCTCCAGTAAAGTGATAGTAAGCTTTACTGTAGTTATAAAGGACTTCTTAGGTGAGCGTGAGAACTTCAGCTACAGATGTTTATTTAGACCTACTCCATTCTTTTCACTTACACAGAACTTTAAAACACAATAGACTATCACTTTTGTACTCTAAAACTCCCAAAAATGTAAAAGACAGAAAATCTAAATAAAATGATAACTTCACTTCTCCCGTTCCCGCCAAAAAGTGTATTATCATAGTTATGATTGATACAAAATTTTGTTTTTTAATCTACCAACTCATGAAAAGTTATCATGCTCCACGACATTTTGAAATAAATTTGAATGGGTGGGTGTTTTACGACAAAGGTGGTAAATGAAGTAAGTCGATTCAAACGTAAAACAGAAATAAAATACTTGATTATTATATTGTTTAAATTAAATACGACCAAATTAGTTGTTAAAATATCTGCTTCTAACTCGGAGCGATTTTTGAATTCATTTGTTTATTTAGACGACATTAACGATAAACAGATTAGTAGGTCCCTACAAATTCTTTATAAACACTAGGTATATTTATGAATAATTTTCGATTTAAAAGTGGGTATAATAAAATTATAACATTTCTTTAGACGGACCGGTATTTACCGCAATCGTTGTTTTAGACAATACATTCAGACACAGTCCTGTACCTCGGGCAAAAGAATAGGTCCTTTGGGGTCGCGGCCAATCGAAATCTATCATCCATGTGACCCCCACAGTCGTCCATCTATGTGACCCGAGGAGGACGATAGAGCGTGCGGTCCGCACTGACATAGTAGCATTGTGAGGACACTGGAGTATTCTGTTGTTGCCGCCCCGGGAAATGCTTCAGCGCTCGATAAGAGATCCCGGATCTCCTCGAACCTCGAATACCCGTTAAGAAGGATCACCGACAATTTTGGCAGCTAAAAGCCCCACATAACTCAGTCCCACCCCCCAGGGGGTTGGATACTCGTGTTCAAGTTTCTCCTGCGAAAGTAAGAAATATACTACGAAACGAAGAAATATACATACATACATGCATATCTTCACGCTGTATCCTTAACGGGGTAATCAGAGAGGAGGGAGCGTCAAGCGTCGCGATCGTTACATACTTCTTTCACTTCCTCAATTCACATCATTCTCCTCACACATTTTCGCCTAGGTATGCGAGTGCTTTTGACATTTCCGTCTCCTAGCACTGGCTATTTGATCTTCATAAGTCAGCCTTGGTCTTCCTTGGCTTCTGTTACCACTCACTTTTGCTCTGTCGATTTTCTTCGTCAGTCTCTCAACATTCATTCTTTCTTGGTGCCCGAAACATTTAATCATTCCTTTCTTGATTTTTACAATAACACCGCACATATTTCTAAGAGATCGCATTTTTACTGCATTTATCATATTTTCACTCGATTTTGGGCATATCCAGGCCTCACTACCGTACAATAAAGTTGGAACCAACACCGCATCGTGTAGGGCAATTTCGGCCAAGTTAGATAAATTCACACTGCCTACTAATGCGGATAGAGCACCATTTACTTCATTATCAGCTATCCGTCTCTCCACATCCAACTCAAATCTTCCATCCCTCGAAAACGCACTCCCCAGCTACACAATTTCATTAACTTGTTCTAACATTTTCCATGTACCCAAATCTTTATTCATAAATCAAACATTTAGTCTGTAACGCTTTCCTTTCAAACACCATAACCTTAGTTTTGTTCACATTCATATTCAATTCCAACTCTGTTTCTGATGGTGCTGTAAGCACAGCATCGTCAGCGTACAAAAGGCAGTTTACCACTGTGTCATCACATATCATACCACTCGTACTACCTTTCAATCTCTAGAGGCAACTGTCCAAATACAGCACGAACAGTCAGGCAGACATCATGCAGCCCTGTCTGACACCAGAACAGACTTCAAACCAGGGCAACATGTCACTATCTATCCCTTTTCAGCCTCTGTGGGCTCTATATAATAACCCCACAGCCTGCAGTAAGTGGCCCTTCACGCCATGTTCAGGGAGAAGACTCCACAATTTCTTTTGCACTACTCTATCGAATGCTTTTTCAACATCCACGAAAGCGTAGAAAACTTTTCAATCTATGGCCAGAAACTTCCCCACGATACCACGGAGCGAAAAAATCTGATCCATAAAACCCCTACCGTTTCTTAAACCACCTTGTGCTTCCCGCATATATCTTTCAGAAATGCCTTTCATACGTTCAGTCAATACCTTGGTATAAATTTTACTTCCTAAGATGATCAAGCTGATGACCCTATAGCACATGGTTCTGGAATTCTAGAGGTAATTTAATTATCGTTACATTACGTATGTGAGGCATCTAAAGGCTACTATTATTATTATTGTTAACTCAGAAAATTGAACTTGCTTACTGTAAAATTGCTCAATAACGTTTTATGTGAAAACAACAGAATTTTTGCAATCATATTTTTATAGGGTACGTAATTCCAGTTTCGGGTTCAAAGTGTGTTTATGTACGTATAGGGGTTATCGTCCTGATTCCATCACCGATTAAATATTGGGGATACACTTTATTGAATATCATGAGCGGATAGGGAAAAAGTTTGTTAGGCTTGGGGAAGTTAAATATTTATTGAACTAGAAAGAACCGCATGTTGGGTTGAAAATTGATTTAACTTTAAATAAGCAAAAATAATTTGTTAATGTAAATGTAATAACTTGCGATAAATTCCTGAAATCTTTAGCTATTTTCAAACTCCAAAAAATCGACACGTGTTTCGCCTCTCAACGAAGCAACCTCAGGATATTCGAGAGATCAGATTCGGTCGGCTAACGAGCACCGAATAGCTGACCGAGTCCGAATCACGTGTCGACTGGTGGTTTTTGGAGTTTCAGCGGAAAATAGCTAAAGACTTCAGGAATTTATCACATGAAATGGATTTCCGCAAAGTAACACATGAGTCTATACAATAATATAATAACTTGTATTATCAGATAGTTTATAGTGAAGCGATAATATTTCAAAATGATAGATTTAAAAAATATCTCTTTATTAGAATGAAAACTTTATGGATTTATATCACTAGCACACAAATAAAATTATCATTTAAAATAAAAAATAGCTTTTCAGTATTGTAGGTAGGTAGAATAAAAATTATCAAATAATTTTCATTTTTATATATCCTTTAGTTTTGTACAGATAAGAATTATCTGGGTGAAACTGAACCTCATGGAGTGCAGTTGTTAAAAAGAGAATAACATGAGAATATGTAAAAAAAATTAAAGATTTCCTGGTTTAATCTATATTACTCAATTCTGTGAAACAATACAATATAATAGTGAAAATTCATTAGCGTCCGAACTTATTCGAAAGTACTTATGACTTCCAACGGTACTTTCAATATCATTTCTAATTTTTGTGATCAACAAAATTAAACAATGGAAATAATACTACGAGAACTCCATATGAGAGGTGACGAGTTATATTATGTATAACTGTTACTAAGTACTACGACAATTGCTTCATACACAAGTTGAAATTATCGTGTAGGTACTATTTTTTTAATGATATCCAAATTGACTCAAGTACAATTTTTAAAAACCGGCCAAGTGCGAGTTCGACACCAAGGATTCCGTACCAGCACAAATTTATTTGTGTCACGCATTTACAAAAATATGTCGAATTCAAAAACAAACTTATCTTTGCAGTTCTGAAACACGTTCTCCTATATTCTCCAACTGCAAATTTTAAGTTTGTAATCGCAAAAAATATTTTGTCACGTGACAAATTAACGGTTTTCGAATTGTTCCCTTTACTCGTGCTATAAGACATTGGTACTTGGCAAATTTCATGATTCTAGGTCCACGAGAAGTATACCCTATAAGTTTCGATTCTCTTGCGAGTGTCAAAATAGGCGACATAAAAAGCCATAACTTTCGATTGCACTGACTAAGAAGTTTGATTTTTTCACAGCTCTAAGGAATTACAGACCCGAGTATTTGAGAGAAAAAGACAGACGGACAACGAAGTGATCCTATAAGGGTTCTTTTTTCCTTTGAGGTGTGGAACCCTTAAAACGATTTAATCAATAGAATTTGCTTTTATTTCCTTTTTAAAATTCATCTTAAGACACTGTAGAGTTGGTAGGTACGTTTTGCTTATATGAAAGTATCTACACATCGAAACTAGCACCGTATAAAGTGGTCACAGACTGACGTTCCCATAACCCGTTTTGTGTCATCTAGAAGCCAGTATTGGAAATTCCGCGCCCTAGACGACCTTGTTGTTACTTCAACAGACACGAAGTATGTGTGAAAGAGAGAGGGAGAGAAATGCAGTGGGTACTTACTTCATGTATGCCTTGTTAATAGGAACGAGTCGGTGTGTTGTGTGCGTTCGACAGTACTAGGCTTGTATAAACGCTCAGAAGTCGAACGAAATCTGAACGTCGTTTAATGAAGAGAAAATAAACCATAAAACGCATGCGTTTAAGTTGAGAATTACATATATGTAACTTAACAACGAATTCAATTTAATTTCTACTTTATAGTTGGTGCTAAAGAATAGTGATTGCTTTGTTAAGTTTGTATTAATATAAAATCTTCACCTGTGACTGTAGTTGACACATTTGGCAAGTATTTTATAGAAACTGCTCAGGGAAACCATTGCATTTTAAACTTTATCATATTGGAATTTAATGCATAATTAATTGTGACCTGTTTAAGAAAGCTCTGGATTTCTAATGGTATGATCAGAATTATGAAGTACTAGCGATCCGTCTCGGTTTCACATGGTTAGATTTTTTTTTGAAAATAAGATACAGCCCATGGTACTCGCTGATAATATAGCTTTCTATAATTGAATGAATTTTTGACTTACATTTTTCATTGATTTGAAATCTCTTTGAATTGCGAATATAATATTCTTTAAAACACTCAGCTACTCTACAGGAGGTACTCTCGGAAAGGCTCGTCATGGAGTACTTAATATTCATACTTAATATTCAACTAGACATATAAATATGTCCAATTAACAACTACATGTTTTTTTAATCGCCCCAATCACTATTTGCAAACAATACACAATCGCGTGTTGGATTTTGCTCTAAGCCTTTCTATCACAACTGCTATCTTTGTACATCACAAATTCAAAAATGTATACACGTTACTTCGTATTATTTTTTTTAAACACTTTTTTACAGATGAGAGGACAACACATTATTTTATGTTTAATAAAAACTTTTTTATTGTGTTCTGCTTGTTCTTTGTTTTTATCTAGTCTCCAGAAGACTCGTGCTTAATAAATATTTAATTAAAATATGTACTTAACCGAGATTTTTTTTACAAAATTTTTCCAGTTGTTAAGAGTTCAGCCTTGATAAAGATTTGTCCGGCTTCTAAGGAAAATGCCCGGCCTAATGTAGAAGTGCTGGGTCCAGCTTTTTGGACTTGGAAAACGTCCGGCTTTTAATAAGTTGTTTTGTAATAAGTCTGAAATACCCTTAGTCAAATTTTTATCGTTCCGTAGCAATATTGCAAGAAACGGAACTCTTATTCGGCGGGTAGTTCTGTTTGTCTGTCCGTCTTTGGTTCGTCTGTCTGCCCGTATTTAGCCATAGCCACTGGATTATTGGCACTATATAAATAGCACCATAAACAGCTTCGTTTGCCAGAAAAGCCCTTGTCGATCGCATCTCCCTCAAATTAAATAGAAAAAATGACGGTCTGTATTTAAAATATTACATTTTAATTCAAACGCTGCTTACACACATAATATGCACAATTTTGGTAATTAATTTGTTGGGTGCAGCTTTTTAGTAAATACTCCTTCTAAGCGTTACATGGTTTGAAAATACAGAAGTATACGTAGAATTTTTTCTTAACCAGACGATATAACTGCATCATAATCATCTGGTCTCAGACTAGGGCATTGTGGCGTTTTTTTGTTATGAGAACAAGACGACGACTACTAGGGGCGTCTCCCAGTATACCCAGATCCGAGACAATCGAGAAAAGTTCGTTTCCTAAATTGACCCGACTGGGAATAGAACCCGGTTCCTTCCGGGCTTGGATGCAACACCAAAACCACTGCGCCATTGAGATTGTCGATTTCATTAAAAGTAATTCAATTTTGTAATTAATTTAGTCTCCGAAGAAGATACGACCTACTCAGGAATATATAGCATGAGAAAAACAGGCGATTGTTTATTTCCTTTTGTTCTCTTGTTTTTTGTGATATAAATTATAAGAGAATAATTTTACTTTCAACCTCGTTACGCTTAATAGGAACAAGTTATTATTCCCTTAAATAGGTATATATTGCAAAAAATGCAAATAAATATTTCCTCTTAAAGTTTCGTTTTAATTGAAAACTACCTTTGCGATCAAACGGGTATAGTTATTTTCAATAGTTATCTGGAGTGTTTGTTATTTGACGACCTCGGCGGCGTAGTGGTTTCCCACCCAAGCGCGGAAGGTTCCGGGTTCGATTCCAGGTCGAGTCTATTTAGGAAACGAATTTTTCTGGATTGTCTTGGGTCTGGGTATACTGAGAGATGCCCCCGGTAGTCGTCGTCTGGTTCTCATAGCACAGTGAGCACCCTAGTTTGAAATCAGATGATTGATGTGCATTGTTTGGCATATTTGTTTATTTATTTGTTTGTGTTTGAAAAATAAGAAACCTAAACAAAGGTAATATTAATTTTTATCTGTCATTGCAAAATAAAAAAAATAAAATTATATTATTCAGGTTAATTTTCTTTTTCAAATAAAATACTGTTTGTAATAAGCCGATAACATGTTAAATTACCTTAAATTTATAGCTTTTGGTTATGGGTAACCAATTCACACGTCCTTTTGAATAATAAATTTTCCAACATTTCTAGAAATTTCCACACAATATTTGAAGGTATGGACACCTTTAGAAATCTATTTAAAATGTTTCAATTTGAAATCGTCGTCTAGGATTAAATAGTCGTAATAGAGACTGCATCCGTTATTATTGTTTATTAAAGGAAAACCTAGTCAATAGCACATGCTGTCTCGTTTCCATTTGCAGTAAAGAGTGAAACAGATATAAGGATCACAGTGTCGTCTATTTGTGTGGTATGCTACGAGTACAATGTACTGGCTCTGGATACACGTTCCACTAGAGAAATACTAGACTACGTACGCCTACTTGTAACTTCTAATGCCCTGGTAGCTTCTAAGGAAATCTAACGTTCTAAATTCTAAGAATGTACGCTAAAGTACCAGGAGCGAAATATTTATTGAAATTGGAACTCTATTAGGTTTCCCGCAGACGAACACAATCGGTGAATGGTTTTTTAAAATGAAACATACGGAGTTCAATATGGAAACGCACACGATGTACAAAAAAGCCATTCCAACAAATCGTTACATTTCAGACGACCCGCGCGTTTATTATCTAACTTACAGTCAGCATGCGACAGCTAAATGTCGCGCGATATCTGGTGTCAAAACGAAAATTTGTATAACTTAATTTATACAATGACGCTAAATCTACAGCGAATAGTGCATTTTACAGTCATGACGCAATAGACACGAAATCGTCTAATACTTAATGATATCTATTTTTTATTACAATTAGTCATCGGTCGCGGAATGATTGCGTGGCTGTCGCTGTCTGTAAATTTTTACGTAAAACCCGGCGGATCGTAGAGGAATCATTGGCGAAAAATGGAGCTTTCAGAAAGGTACGCGCTAATGCAGACTATTGAGAGATAGTCGGCCGCGTGCACTTGCTAGGGCGCCACTGTGTTTTTCGGCGATTGCACAAAATCTGTGATAAAAGTGGCGCTGACTATTGACAGATAGTTGGTTGCGTGCACTTACTAAAATCCGATATCAGACACGAGAGCCACCGTTTTCTTTAGCAATTTTTATCACATTTGTGATTAAAGTCGCCGAAAGAAGACCGTTTAATTGTTAAAACTACAAAAAGTTGGGCGGCAGCGTCAGATATTTACACTAATAAAATGAACTGTGAAAAAATTTTCTACAAAATATTACGATAAGTACTTCAATGAATAAACGAATATTTTCTAAAGCGACTCAAAAATCGTAATACAAGTAATATTACCTTTTATATTTCCTTTTCAGGTGTTAGTTATTATCAATATTTGCGATTAACTGTTATAATCGTAATTGTTAACGGATGGCAACTTTTGAGGGTGTTGCTACTTAATAATAATATTGTATTCTTGAATGTCAAAAAATAAGTTACTCGAGAAATACACGAGCTAGCGAAAGCACGTCTTTTAATTATATCTCAATATATCCTACGTTTCCATCCATGTCAACATCCTAAAAGAACGAATAGCTTTCACAGTGATTTAAAATTACTGGATGTCCCCTAGTAGTAACATCTAGTAATTATAAATCACTTCTTAGAAATTCGACCGTATATATAAATATAAACTTATAAACTCTTTGGCGACAATCTACTCTGTGTGACTGAATGATCCAAGGAGGTTACATTACAAATTATCACAAACTATTATGAGTTTGACATTGTCTTTTTGACATTGGCAGTATGTATGTAAGCAATGAACGTTTTATTTAATTTAATTAAATATACTTATTTGTAACACCTATTACATAAAATTTTAGCTTTCTCCAGTCCTTCTCCATATAAACTTTAAGATTACCAAATTTCACACTTCCGTCCGCGCGATTTTCTTAAAAAGGAGACCAAAGTATTCGCTTCATGTATCAATATATAGATTACATT
Organism: Zeuzera pyrina; assembly: GCA_907165235.1. Taxonomy (NCBI): domain Eukaryota; kingdom Metazoa; phylum Arthropoda; class Insecta; order Lepidoptera; family Cossidae; genus Zeuzera; species Zeuzera pyrina. The sequence continues at coordinate 20,638,950 of OU015624.1, read as the reverse complement.
ACAGAATTTGTCATTGGGATGATGTCTGACGTGTTATGAATTTTTGATCTTATTAAACCGTCCTTAGTGTGTATAACGAAAAATTCTCTCTTATTTCGGCTTCGAATTATGACTGTACCGAATATTATGACGGTCGCAGACATATGTCAGGGATCGTCATAATATTCGATACAGAGCGATGTGCAAAAACTTTGTGCGGGAGGCCATTTGCAAATATTTATACAAATATTTCATATTTTCACACAATTTACAATTTCTTTCGACGATTCCCACAAACTTACAAAGGATTTTAGTGTACAATATGTGAATTCGTTTAGAAATGCCTTTTCGTTTTGCTAACAGCTAACACTGATCCAAAAATATTTGCTTAACGAGCATTGCTCTTTGCAGATTTCGATGTTAAACCTTTTCAAAAACAATTGTAAATATCTGTAGGTACCTACCCATGTCTGGAGCCGGCGTTAATAATAAGTCAAACGACAAATAATACAAAGTTTACATAGTTTAATTGAAATATGCATTGGAGGCAATTTCTGCTTATTATTCTATTTTATTTTAATGTAACTAACCATTAATAAACATCAAAAATGAATTAATTATTTATTAAAAAGACATTAAAATATCGCTCACAAAGTTTTGGTTATTAGTTACTACTGACAATAAAACTACTATTTCGATCACGACACAAGACCTAAATCTATACAGGATACACTAATTTCTACAAGAATATTGCATTATAATTTCATTTCTGAACGAAAACATTGGAACAAATGAATTTTTCATCTTGAGTGATTCTACATCATTTGATTCCTTCGACGTAAAAACAAATTAACTTTTGAGTACATTGAGGGCTTGATAACGACGGACAAAGACATATAAAGCAATGTAAATATAATCAAGACTTTCGGGACTATCGATGAAACAAAAATTGGTATTCATTCTTATGAACAAACATTCTTATGATTATGAACAAATAATCACGTCAGTGTTAAATTATGTCTGAGTGTTAATAGGAAATTAATCAGAAAGCCGATAATACATTTTAATTTTGGAATGTGTATTGAAAACAAAAAATTAATTAATAAAAAATTATAAATTACAATGAATGTATTGAACAGTTGACGCGTAAACATTTCATAGAGAGGTACTTTTTATTGTAGACTAGTTATGCCTTGCGGTTTCATTCATGTTAAAATTTGGTATTTTTCTGGTATAAAAAGTTGCCGAAGAATACTGTTACGAGCAGAGGGTAATAAGATGTCGGTTAAGAGTGCAAAAAATGTTTTCCTTCGTACAAGCAGAACACGTGAACTTAATTACGGCGGTTCCTAGTCTTTGTAGTCGCCCTCGAAGTAGGTACTCGCGTAGTAGTCACCGAAGGTACACGCTTCACTCAATAACAACGTTCCCGAATCGCAGTTCTTCTATCCAAGGTCGTCGCAGTGGTCGTCGTAGTGGTCTTCGTAATTCGCCTTGATGTCGCCTCGACATCACTTGGATCGATAGTTGAGAAACACTGACTCGGCGGCGGACACGGAACTCTATTTATAGTCCGATAAAATGAGGGTGGAAACTTCTAGAGTAAACCCGAATGGTAGTAATAATAACGCATAGAAATAAAGAGGGTGGAACTTTCTAGTAAATTACGCTAGCGAACAATAATTGGACAGTTCTCGACGCCGCCTGTTTACATGAGTCATAGGTGATGACACGTCATCGCTCCGGAAATTTCAAGATGCAACTTTGTTCTTATTTCTTAATTTTACTTATACCATTCGACAGTAGACCCTAAACCTAGCAATGTGTTTTTAGGTCATAACTCTCCAAAGCCTAGGTCTCGAGATATAAGCACTAAAAGTTACGTTTCTAGTTCCATTAAAAATCGATCTTATTCCTTAAGCATAAGGTCCAACCGTAACAATACTATCTGAAAAGTGCTTTATCTGCCAATGAAACCCGTCAAAATCAGTTCAGCCGTCAAAATCAGTCAGTCAGCCCGGACAAACAGGCAGACAAAAATTTTAATAAAACGTATTGAAGTTTTGGTTACGTGCAAATAACCAGATAAGCTTAGGAAAAGCCTTTATATTTTAGTCACAGTTAGACATTTCAATTTTATTAATGTGTACAGATTTGGTTATTATTCGCTTGTTTACTAAGTACATACTTATCTACTTTGAGTAATTTTGGAATACAAAAGAGCTACACACTGAGAGATTTTTTATATTGCTGGAAAAAAATATTAAATATTCCCATACTTATAATCTTCTCATAATCAGTTACTCTTGTTCGAAGGATATATAAATCTAAATTAATTGCTGATACGTAAAAAGCATTTAGTCCAAAGTGACTACCGAAGTACGTTAGTCAAGTAATAATTTAATATACCCAGGTAATTAATGTCTCATTAAATTATAAAGGTATTAATACGTAGCTATCCTAAATCCGTCATAATTTTACTGAAAATTTCATGTAGGGCGTTATGTTGTGTCAAGTTTCTGATGTTTCCAATTTAATAGTATCAGAGATAAGGGGAGATTATTGATAAGAAAAAAACTTTTAATCTTTTTTAACATTTGTTTAAAAAGAAGTAATAATAATAATACTCTAGACCGGTGTTTTTCAATATTTTTAAGTGCGCGACCCCTTTACAAGTTAAAAAATTCTAGCAACCACCTAGGGCCACAAATAAACCAAATGTTAGTGATTTGAAAGACAACGTTTATAATTTTCTTACTTTTGGGACCTCTATTAATGAAATTTATATCAATATAGGTTCCAAAAAAAGAAAATTTTTGATTAAAAAATCAAGTAGCTACCTACACTCTGCAAGGAAGCCGTGAGAGCTCTGAAGATAAGTATTAGGTAAGTAGGTAACATTGCCTTTTTTCTTTTGTCCGCGACCCCCCGAGTAGGGCTTAGCGGCCTCCTGGGGGTCGCGACCCACAGTTTGAAATATACTGCTCTTACACAATTACACACATTGTGTGACCCCAAACTAAGCACTATAAGCCTGTAATATGGATACCACACAACCAACTGGGGGAGCTCCCAATAACACTCAGATCCAAACTCCAATTTAGATAAGTTCGTTTCCTAAATTGACCTGACCGGGGATCGAACCCAGGACCTCAGACTTGGAAAACCGATACTCTGCCACCACGCAAACGGGCCAGTCAAATAGATGTCAGTCAATAGATGTACAATTTTGCTAAATTTTAAGTTTTTAGAGACAGAGAAAATTTTTATTTACAGATTGACAACCCTAAAAAACAGAAAACTATGCAATCGTGGTTTAGTGCACAAACTTACCAAGCGTTACACATCCTGTGAATAAAATCCAAATAATTTTCTTCAACATCGTAACAGTATCACTGAACCGCTGGCGTTTTACATGAAACTGTCCACAGTCTACGTCGCTTCATTTGTGACGTTGCGGGAAGCACGTTCATCACTTCATACACCCCTTCACTTTACGAACACTACGTTCAACAGTAACAATGACAACACTGATCGCAATCTGAAACAAACGAAAAAGTGTGTTCAATAATGTCAAAATTCTTATAAAATCTGCTTAGTTCTTAAACTAAATTTTTAAAGGAAAAAAAATATTACTTAGATATACTAACTAGTATTATCATTATTGTTAAAATAACTTTCTAAGAAAAAAATTATACAAACTTCAAAAGAAAAGCACTGAAAAGTACTAAATAATTATATTTCACTATTAAAAACTCAAGTACAAAAATAGCTTCATAAACACGATACAAATATCTATATAATTAAATTTGACAGTTACGGAAGTCAGTGCCAATCCTTCCAAATAGTATACTTTCTGATGACTTTCTGTTGTTTTATAGATTTGGCACCGACTTCAATAACTGTCAAATTTAATTATATACCTACCTATAGATATTTTTTGTATTATATTTATGAAGTTATTTTTGTACTTGAGTTATTATTAGTAAAGGATAATTATTTTCTACTTATCAGTATTTTTCTTTTGAGGCCTGTTTCATGTTTTTCTTAAAATGTAATTTATTTATTCCTTTCGAGTGACCTTGACCTAAATAAATATATAGGGTAGGTCTATAATTAACTTTTTTTTCAGTTCTGGAACGGAAAGATAGACAAAAAAGTCATCAAAATAAATAAACTGTTAGGATTATTTGATGTATTTTCGAAGTCCAAGCTTCAATAACAATTAAATTTAAATGGGATCACCTCAGAACTATGCTGAACACAGCGGAAAAGGAATCGTTGAAAGAATCACACTCGACCTTGAAACCGCGTATGCTCTTGACATATAAACGCTAGGGTTACTATAATATCATATTATTTGATAAGTGACATGAATTTGAGAAGTCTAACCTCAGTAGTTATTTTTCATTATCATTACATATTTATCATTATTTTTGACAGTTAATCATTTACATCGAGTTATAAAAAAACATATGTCACGATTAATTAGACTATTAAATTATGAGATTATATTTAAAGCTCGAAATTTAGTGATGTTATAACTACAAAATAGTTTGTCATAACCTCTTTTGTAGTAAATGTTTTGGCTGGTTATTATGTATTATCGTTGTGGTGTTTTACTTCAAAGGCTTCCATCATTATCAATTATAGTTACACTTCATTGAAGCAATCATATATCAATAATATTATCTTCTATTATAACAATATTGTATCATCCCAGACGCAACCAATATCCACACACTACGTATTATAATTAACCAAAGACTAGACTATGACATATTTTTAAAAAAACAATTGTGGTTTCTGCTTATCAATGTGATTAATACTGATAATGAAATGGTTATGTAGACCATAGATGACATGAAAGTTCAAGTTCTGACCTATTAGATAATTAGAATAGAAGATATCGAAGCGACTTTAAATACTAGAGCCGATTTGATTCAGATTTTTCGGATAGAGGTTTTTTCGGGTACTGAACCCAACGGAAAAAGAATCACTGAAATCGGTTCTTAAAATAAGAAGTGAGAGTATACATAAAATAACATACATAAAATAACGAATTGAGAACCTTCTCTTTTTTTGAAGGCGGTTCAAAAATGGGTATGGGGATAAGTGCTGTCTCTGTCACTCTTAGGCAATAATACCAGAGAATATAAAAATCAAAGAGAAACACAGATTCGACCTTGAAACTATGTACCAAGCGTGCTCTCGATCGTAAACGCTAGGGTTGTTACAATATCATACTACTTCATAAGTGAAAAGTTTAGAAATTAGAAGAGAGAAGAGAGGTTAAGGGTAAGAGCGCTCTAATTGTCAAATTGCGTAAAACAAACGAGCAGCTACATGCTACAGGCTACATGCGTTCGGTTTTGGACGACAAGTACTAAGTTTCTGGCCCATAATTTATATTTTATTAGATGGTATTACGAGTGTTCTACAAGTTTGTGAAGTCATGAGCGTCATCTCTTTAGCTATAGAAGTTTAAAACCCAACAACTGTATTTAACCTCCCACCGAAAAGAGGGGTATTATAAGTTTGACACCGTTGTCCATCTGTGTCTGTGCGTTTGCTTGTAGCATCGTAGGATTGTAGCTCTGAACCGATGAACCGATTTCTTTTAACTAACTAAAAAGTGTTGAATTAAAATAACATTTAAACTAAAGATTTAAAAAAATCCAACACTAAAATTAATACGCAGGTGTCGTTATAAGTGATAAATAATTATATTTCTCTACTAGCTTTGCCCGCGACTTCGTTCACGTGAAGTTCAAAGACACATAATATCTTTATAAATTATAGCCTATGTGTTATTCTGATGTATGTGCTATATTATTGTAAAGTATCATTAAATTCCATTGAGTAGTTTTTGCGTGAAAGAGTAACAAACATCCGTACATCCTCACAAACTTTCACATTTATAATATTAATAGGAAGTAGGACAGTAGGATTTTATCCGCCCTACTGAAAGATTCGTACGTAGGTATGAGTCTTCTAGAGGGAGTATGAGACTTCTTTAACAATGGAGGTAGCATATTAATAAATACGTCAAGGACCGCTAAAATAATAAAACAATACTACTTATAAGAATTCTTAGCGGTCGTCGATGCATTCATTAATATGTTAACTAGTGAAATTATTATTTAGAGCTTTTTGAGAGTACTAACCTGTTATTTTTATGACAGAGATTTAGTAATTATTAACTATTTTCATAAAATAACATTATTATAATATATAATTGCATATAATTCAGTGTTTTTACTTCCGAAAATTAGCTTTACTTTTCCTACGTGCGATAATGACTTTCCATTTGGTGTGGAAAATAGATATAGAGCATGCGAGTAACTTATTTTCGTTCGCAAATCGTAAAATACAATCGAAAGATAGGAGGCCTTTTATAAGAAATTAAAGAAACTAATAAAATGAGCGAATAGCATCGCAATACTATTTATTTGGTTTCGTTTTGTCATCTGTCAGTTACTAAGCTTTGTCAAAAAATTTGTAAGTGTAAAAAATATTAATATTCTATTATAATCAGTCTCATACTATCAGAGTAAATGACTCCATTTATCTTATAATAGAGATAGCGTAATTATTTATACCCTAATAAATGACCGCGACACTATTTCAAATAGTGCAACCTGCATTAAAATCCGATATTAGTTTTTCAGTGAATGTCTAACATACAAACATTAATAGATATCTTAAACGTACAGACACGACTTCCATTCAGTTTCCATGTAGATTATAATTAGGTATGATTTATTACATAACCTTTTTAATTCTATTTAAAGTCATGAACACTGTTGGTAATAGAATAAAATGGCGATGAACATCGCATCGTGAACTTTCTATCGTCAATGCGTTCATACTAATTTTAATACCTAGATGGTCAATTTTTAAGAGGGCATTGAACCGGAAATAGAAATGATAGGAATATCTAAACATGCCATAGAAATGAGAGAATACACAAGAATAAACAAAACTACAACCTTTATGAGGAAAAAATGGCGTTGTGTCAGATCTATAAACTCGGTAGCGTCAGTTTATACAATCAGTAATGGTCCGTGCCGGCTTCTCCCGGGTTAAATACAAATTATTTGAAATGATACATACATACATATATATCTACACGCTGTATCTGTATCCCTAACAGGGTAGTCGGAGAGGACGGAGTGCCAAGCGTTGAGGTCCTTACATACTTATATCGCTTCGTCAAATCTCATCATTCTCACACATTTTCGCCTAGGTATGCGAGTGTTTTTAACGTTTCTGCCTGCTAATATTCTGGCTATTTGATCTTCATATGTCAGCCTTGGTTTTATTTGGCCTCTTTTATCACTCACTTTCGCTCTGTAGATTTTCTTCGTCCGTCTTTCATCACAATCTTTTTATGTGCCAGAACCATCTCAGCATTACTTTTTCATTTTTACAATAACACTATCGTGCAACCCTGTCATACTTTTAAACGTTTTAAATCATGTTATAAATTAAATATCTCTTTTAAGTGAATGTAAAAATGTTCTCTTGAAAAATAAATATCTTTAATCCGAAATAGTAAAAGAATTGTGCAAATATATGCAGTGGTTCCAGAGACTACCCTCCACATCTAACCAAATAGATTTGAGATTACTACCTCAAAAAGACAAACAGAACCACTTAAGCATTACTCATGTATCCATCTCTATCCCTCTCGCAACTGTTTTTATCAGAAAGTGTATGATAGAAACTGCATAATTGGTGTACAATATAATAACATGGGCTAATTTTATTTATTTATATTTTTTAAGGCATTGGTAACAAGACCATCAGCCTAATGACGTAACTTCTGGAGAAATATTAACTGTCCCTAACACTCCTCCAGTAAAGTGATAGTAGGCTTTACTGAAGTTAAAAAGGATTTTTTTGGAAGAACGCGAAAACTGCAGCTACACATGTTTATTTAGATTTCCTCCATTCTTTTCACTTATACAGAACTTTAAAACACAATAAACTAAATAAAATGACAACCTCATTTCTGCCGTTCGCGCCAAAAAGTTAACACTTTTACGCTTTGATTTTGACACTTGTCAAAATTATACCTCTATAGATGATGTTTTTGCAGTGTTTTTGGTATTAATCAAATTTCAAAGACAAAATTTCGCTTCCCGAAAAGTTTTCTACCCAAAAATGATTTCTGACGGTTAGGTCAGAACATTAGAAGCCTTAGACTTCGATGTTAAGGTTTTTTTATACTATTCGAAACTCTTCTATCTAAAAATAAATTCTGTCACTGACATCTCAATAATACACCACATTAAGTATAAAAACGTAAGCAGTAGTTATTGTAACGTGCTTCCATCACATGTTTGCGGGTGGCAGAACCTCTAACCGGCACGCTTATTACCTAACTTTCAGACAGTATGCGACAGCCAAATAACGCCCGATATCTGCTGTCAAAACGAGAATTTGTGTAACATAATTTGCACAGTGGCGCTAAACATATCGTGTAATTTTGCATTTTACGGTCATGGCGCAATAGACACGCCATCTTCATACGTGATATAATTTATTACAATTAGTCACCGATCGCGCAGTGATCGCGTGGCTGTCGCTGTCTGTAAATATTTAGATAATAACCCCGCGGATCACTATCGCCATCTTACTCGCTAATCCAAACAGCAATGCTTGCACTATTCCTGTAACAAGACAGCCGGTAACTTCTACTACAAGAGCCACATCTTGATCATGATCAGGATTGCCAAGACATTTGCAATCTAAAGTGCTTTCTAGTTTTGATTTTATAAATGTCCAAGGACTTCAGTCCGCTTATTATCAGGCGGTCTCTTTATTCATTTGTTTTTCCTTTGGTATAAAACAATATAATTTGTTTATCCACATATTTTTTATTTAACATTTTAAAATATTAAGAGGAGAAACGGCTAATTGTGTTCACGAACTTAACTTCGTTTGCACTCATAAATTAATTACTGGCAACACATGTGTGTTATTAACATAATGTTTTTTATTTTCATAGCTGTGGAGCAGCTTCCATTATAAATAATTTAAACTAAACTTTATAAATTTGGATGTAGGAGATAATCTCCGAAACTACTAACTCAATTTCAAAAATTCTTTCACCAATATTTAGAATGGACTTTCGGGATGGACATAGGCTGTGTTATTGTTACCACATTATTACATTCATCCGAAACAATTGGTGTACAATCCCCCGCGAGTCGGGGAACTGTAGTTAATGCTACTACAAAGAAAATCCAGTAACAAAGGTTGGAAGTACTCAAAGACCAGCCGGTCTTTGTCACTTGCTTCAGTCACTTGGTCTTAGTCACTTACGTCTGGATTTGTCCCACATACGTCGGCGCAGACTATTTATTACGAAAATAACGGGATACACTTGAACCACACCAGTTTTGCTTTTGTTTTTATCACAATTTTCGATTTTGCACATTTAAGCTAGCGCTGTCACGACAACGATACGACGACTCGAATGAGTGGCCTCGATACACACCAACCCACCCTCACTGGACTAACTTTTTACAAAACACGCGAAATCTACCCATGTTGATGTAGAAAAAGTGTAACTGTTGCTATATTAGTGTGACACATAGTTGCGGATCGAACAAATAGTTTATAATAATTTGACCTACTTAGTCTTGTATTTAAGTTAGCGTACAACAACTATAACAGAGAATATTGTAAGGTGGCTAGAATGTAACCTTCCATTTTAACAAGCTTACTACAACTTTCGAACTTCCAATTAATAGTTTCTCTGTCCGCGGTAAGAGTTTTAACAAAGTAAACAGTGAACTAATTAAGATATGGTGGCAGTTCATTTTATGCACTGAATACTCTTTCTATAATTACGATACGATTTGTAGAATATCAAATATTCGTTATTAACATTTTGATAGTGACACCTATTCATTTCTGAATAATTGAAGTTATGTCTCTGTCAACTCTGTCAAGAAAGTACCGGGAAAAGATCAATAATACACGAAGTGTTTGTTATTCATCCAAATTTATTTTATCACCTTCAAAGTATGCTCCTTCAGAAACGATACACATACGTCAACGAATAATCCAATCATCAAAACATTTTTAAACGCTTTTTCCGGAATTGAGTTCAGTGCTCGCCGCGAATTCTCCTTTATGTCTTCTACCGAATGAAAACGGGTGCCACGAAGTGGTAATTTGAGTTTAGGAAAAAGAAAGAAGTCGACTGGAGCCATATCTGGTGAATAAGGTGGTTGCTCGATGGTATTTGTTGTTATTGGTCAAAAATTCGTTCACAATGATGGCCTTATGCGAAAGCACATTATCGTGGTGCTAAATCCAAGAATTTTCTTTCCACAAATCTGGCCTTTTTCATTGAATTTGCTCTCTTAAACGCCGCATAACGCCCAAATAATATTCTTTATTTACCGTTTAACCTTCCGGCAAGAAATCCGAGTGCACAACACCGCGATAGTTAAAGAAAACAGTCAACATAACTTTGACTTTGATCGACTTTGGCGTGGTTTTTTCGGTTTCGGTTCAGTTGGAAGGCGCCACTCCGAAGCTTGTTGACTAATTTGCATGTCAAACTCGTAAACCCACGTCTCGTCATCAGTAACAATGCGTTTCATGAATGTTGCGTCTGAATTGACTCATTCTAGCATGTCCTCAGCGACTCTTATGCGATTGTGTTTTTGAAGAAAATTCAGGTCTTTTGGGACTAGCCGAGCGGCAACAGGTTTCATACCCAAGTGATTATTTAAAATGGTACGGATCGACTCGTGAGACACAGAAAGTTCGGCGGCTATCTCTCTCAAACTTGAATGAGGATTTACAGTCACTATTTCCTTCACTTTTGCGATGTTAACTTCAGTTGCAGACGTTGATGGCCTACCAGAGCGAAGCAAATCTTTCATCACATCTCGAACGCTTTTCAACGCTTTGTACCACTCATAAGTAAAAGTTTTTGGTGGGAAATCAAAACATTATGGTAAACTGTTTAAATTGTATCTTGAACTGCTTGAACTGTATCTACATGTTCTTGCACTAGATCTATATGGGAGCTGTACTTATTTAGAAATATTGCCGATTTTCTTATCTATACAAGTACATTTAATTGTAGATACTCTCTTTTGCATTAGACAAGTAAATACCTATTTTCAACATGGAACAAGAAATATGTAATTTTGAGATTTTTATGTTTGCACATTATTTCTTAAGACCTACCTCCAGGGCGAACTATAAGACTTACTTAGCTGAACAAAAAATACCAATAGGCACTTTTTACAACCCCTTTAACTTCTTTTATGACAAAGCTACAATTTTGAGTCTTCAGCTTTACTGCAACGAAAATAACGGAGGTGGGAAAAAGGGCTGGAACCTTTTTCGAACTTGGCCTGCAAATTGCATTATGACTCAATTGATTGAATGTACCTAATATTTATCTATAAATGCGTCATTATATTGTAAAGTAAGTGATGGCGTTAGTTATCGCGTGATTCGTGAAAGTCACACCGTTAACTCATGTTTCACCGACTTTACATATAGCTCTTGAACTAACAGACAACTGAGATGTGTTGTACATGTATATTTTAAGTGTACATAGCTAAATGTAGGGATCTCTAGTATCTTAGCGAAATCTTCGTTAAGTAAGTCTTCAACATTATTTCTTACGCAAATAAATAAAAAATGAATGTTCTGTTAATTGTACGAAAAATGAAACGAAATAACTTAATAATCCTTACTCTCTAAACCCTTCCTGTTGACAGTTAAGGATAAGGAAGTTGTTAAAGCGATTGTCCAATTATAGCTACCTACGACAAAATTCTAAATTTTAATTCATAACAGAAATCCAAAGTATTACGTAATGGCCTCGATGACCACGATACCTAGAAGACCTTGATGGCGCAGTGGTTTAAATCTTATATCAAAGCGTGGAAATTTCCGGGTTCGATTCCCGGACGGGTCAATTTATTAAACTAACTTCTCTATAGAATGCCTCGGGTCTGGGTGTACAGGGAGACGCCCCTAGTAGTCGTTGTCTGGTTCTCACACTGGGAATGCCCTAGTTTGAGACCAGATAATCAGTGTATATTGTGTGACGTAGGTATATACCTTTTTTTTTTGCGTCAGGAAATGCTTTATGCATTCCGTCCTGCCATGGGGGATGACAGGGGAGTATGTGGGACTCCACGGCTGTGAGGTGCAATGCCGGGCTACCCACTAAAACCTGACGGTGTTCCTCGAGAGCCTTGGTACCGGGGTAACGGGTACAGTTCCGTAATCTTCCGCGACACGTAGGTTTATACCTAACTACTTCAATATGTATATATATATGTACTGCGATAAATAAGTCTTCATAAAAATGTGTAGAAATAAGTGAATATCAATAGCTAAATGAGCGTAGTAAAATACACACATCAAAAAAGTCTAAACAACACGCATCATTTACAGAAACTGCATGTTTTATTAATTGATACTTTATTTATTTCTTAGAAAAGTAGATTGGCATACAATCTTTTTTGTTCTCGGAAACATATACTGGCTGATTTTAAAAATAGAACCTTTTCGGTTGTGTTTTGTTTTCATTAAAATAAAAGCTAATTCTTTTTTCCCGATTTCATGTGTTTTCGTTGCTTGATAAATTTGGTATTTATCGCAATTTTATCATTTTGAGACGTACAGTTTTTGAAAAAATTGAGTGGTGAGTCATTTTTTATGTTATGGAGCGACGCCATTTGACTGCTGATGAAATTGAGGAGAGCTGTAGGAGTTATAGCAGATGTCTCGGCATTTTGGTATCAATAGAAGCGTGATTTGTCGTCTTTGACGGGATTACGTTAATACAGGGGATCCTGCTGAGCAACACCCAGGACGTGGAAGAAGTACAACTGCTCGACAGGACCGATACATACAGCTGACTGCAAGATGTCAGCCGATGTTAACTGCCCAGGAGATAGGTTTAAAGCTACAATTCTCAAGCGGTGTTGTTGTTAGTCACCAATCCGTGAGAAATAGGCTGCATGAATACGGTCTACGAGCACGACGCCCAATTAGATGCCCACCTATACGCCATGGGAATCGCGTCCGTCGAAACGAATGGTGTAGGGAACACTTGACATGGACCCAGGAGCAATGGGATAATTTTTTTTTGTGATGAGTCCCGGTTTTGATTTAGGCGTAATACGAGAAGGATAAGAGTGTATCGTCGTCCCGGAAATGCTGAACGGCTGAGATTTTTCCAGGAAGTGCACCCTTACAGTGGCTCCACAGTGATGGTATGGGCGGGTATTATTATTATGAAGAACAGACAAACTTAGCTCGTTTTTGTAGATGGCAGTAAGAACGCTGAAAGTTACGTTGAAGATGTTCTCGGGCCTTATGTTCACCCATTTGCACAAAGTCTTGGCTCAGATTTCACGCTGATGCATGACAATGCTCGTTCGCACACAGCTCGGTGGACCAGAGAGTACTTGGCAATGGAAAACATCCAGGTATTGCCGTGTCCTGCACAATCGCTAGACCTCAATCCCATCGAGCACGCATGGGACATGCTCCAGAGACGTGTTCTAGAGAACCTTGACGGACTGTCGACAACCCAACAATTGAAAGACTTGTTAAAAATCCATTGGGAATGATTGCCGCAGGATCAGATAAACAATCTTATAAATTCAATGATAAATAGCTGCCGACAAGTTTTAAAAAACAGAGGCGGTCACACTTTATATTGAATTACCAAATAATTAAAAAAATGTCGTTATTTAATTTTGTAAAACATAAAAATTTAATTTCGTTTTAACTTTATTTTATACTACGTATATTATGGTACACATATTGTTAATTACTGTGATTAAATGAACATATGAATGAAGGATTTTGTTGCTTTAGTCACTAATGCGTCAAAAAATGCTTAGTTATTATTTATAAAAGAAATATAAATATATTACAATTGTAAAAATCGTTCAAAAGTTCAAAATTGTACATGTTGCTTAGACTTTTTTGATGTGTGTATAATACCGTCGTGCGCCAAATTACAGTAATATCTACCTATCACATAATCTTTTTGACGCGCCGTGACTTCTTGACTTTTATACATACATCTTTTTCCTCATGCTGTATCTAAAGGGGTAGTCAGAGAAGATGAAATGACAAGCGTCGGGGTCTTTACATCTTTAGTCCCCTCAAATCTCATCATTCTCCTAATAGACTTTCGCCGAGGTAAGTGCTTTTGAATTTTCCGTCAATTGTTACTCTAGCTATTTGATCATCATAAGTCAGCCTTGGCTTTCCTTGGCTACGACTTATTTTCACTCTGCAATATTTTTTTCGTCAATCATTCATCGTTCTGTCTATGTGCCCGAACCGCCAAAGCTTTTCTTTAATAATAATATGAATAAAAACGACTTCAAATAAAACACCGAAAAATATAAAATAACAGTCTATTGCTAATCAAAAGTCAAGTACAAAAATATTTTCATAAGGTAATTTGACAGTTATTGACAGGTACATCAGTAACTGTAAATTTAATTATAAAACAGATATATTTACAACATATTTATAAAGTTATTTTTGTACTTGAGTTTTGATTACTAAAGCACTGTTATTGTGTACTATTTATCAGTGTCTCTTTTGAAGACTGTTTACTTTTTTAGTTCTCCCTTTCGAGTGACCTAGGCCTATATAAATATCTAGAGTAGGTCTACAATTAACTTGTTTTCTATTTCTGGAATGGAATAACATACAAAAATATCATCAAGCCAATCATCAATAAACACTTATAATCAGTTGAGATTATTAAGTGTATTTTCGAACTCCAAGCTCCAAAATCAGAGAAATTTAAATAGAACCACCTCAGAGTTATACCGAATCCAACGGGAAAAAAACATTCAAATCGGTTTATAAAAAAAAGTTATGCCCGAACACATAAAAAACATAAATGCAGTCGTCTGCAATGTTTTTTTCACGCGTTCTCTGTTCGTACAGAGAACGCCCTCCTGTTTCTGAAGTCGGTAAAAAACCGAATAAGAACGTGTCGGTCATACATTTAATTTAGGGTTGCGTTGAATTTTGGTTAAATTCTTGTTAGTCAAAGTCAGTCATATGAAAATGGATTCTAACTAGAGATTATTGTTTTTTTATCTTTATTTCTGCGTTTGACCAATATACATTTCTGTGCTGCAATTTCAGCTCTGGAGGAAATATATCGGCTGACGTATAGAAACAGTCAGACGAACATGACGAAATTGTAAGTATTTATTTATTTACTTAATTATTCTATTGCAAATATTTGAGCTGTGGAATACTTCAAATTAATATCGAAATATATATAAATTTCCCTTTTTAACTACTCATTGGAAGTATACAGATTAAGGAGAGTCACTATTAATGGTAAGCTGATTCAACTTGGTAGGTTTTTACGCTGTCTCGTAAGAATTGATCTGCTTTGTACTACTATGGCCATTTATAATTAACTTGTAACAACCATTGTTTGCAGCGGATAGCGATTTTTTATCAATGAATTACATTTTTTTGTCATACATATTATGTAATTCGTATTGTGAGTACATAAAGTTAACCACTAACACTAGTTTCACTCTGGACCGGGATCTTGGAGAGGTAGTAAAGTATAAAATACCAGAAGGTTATTTTCGCAAGGTCGTAAAAGTCGGCGAAGAGAAAGAGTTTATTGCAACTCATATAGCCGATGAGCTAGTATCTGTCGCTACATAATATATGGTTCGACTCTGCCATCTGTAAGCGTAAATATTTACTGCGAAAATGTTCTTAACAGCAGTTTAAATTATTTTTGAAGTAGTTTGGCATTTTTTTATTTCTATAAAATTACATGTTACGTAACATTATTATTATTATTATAACTTATGAACAAAATTAAATTGTACTGTACATCTAGTTTATTTCAATAACAACCCGGCGTCTAATTGCACCGGAAAAATGAACTATTACTTCCATTGACTCGAAATGAATGAAATCGTCCATTTATTCGGCGTTTTAATTGTAAAAATGTATATTAAACGATTAAACACGGATGAGATTCTCAATTCGACGCGTATATGACTTTTTTATTTATGACCACGTATAATGTCACTGAATGATCCGATTAGTCTAGCGGTAGCGGTAGGAATCGTGTGTCTGTACATTGAATAAATTTATCAAAAAATAATTGTGGGTCATAAAAAAGAGTAACATAAATACATACATATCTTCACATTGTGTTTCTAACAGGGTAGTCAGAGAGGATGGAGCGTTTAGCGTTACGGTTCTTACATACTTCTTTCGCTTTCTCAAATCTCATCACCCTCTTCACGCATTTTCGCTTAGGTATGCGAGAGATTCTGACATTTCTGTCAGCATGTGTATCTCTTCGTTGCTTATTTTGTCCACAAGGGTGACTCCTCACATATTTCTAAGAGATCCCATTTCTACTGTATTTACCTTACTTTCATTTAATTTCAAACATGTCCAGGCCTCACTACCGTACCATAAAGTTTTGGCCGAATTATCATAGTTATATTCACATTGTCCACCAATACGGCCAGAGCATCGTTTATCATATTGCCAGCTGCTACCCGTTTCTCCACATCCAACTCACATCTTCCATCCCTAGAAAACGCACTCCCCTGATACACAATTTCATCCACTTGATATAGACATTTTCCTTGAACCCATATCCCATATTTCGTCTATATATCTTCTCTTTCAAACACCAAAAGATTAGTTTTGTTCACAGTCACATTAAATCCTTTCACTTCGTAATCTTCTTATATACATATGACTAGCGTTTGCAACTCTGCTTTGATGGTGTTATAAGCACAGCATCGTCAGCGTACAAAAGGTAGGTTACCACTGTACCATCACATATCCTACCACTCATACTAACTTACAGTGTCTGGAGGCAACTGTCCAAATACAGCACAAACAGCCAGGCAGACATCACGCAGCCTTGTCCGACGCCTGAACAGACTTCGAACCAGGATGACCCAGGTGTAGGGAGGAGTGTAGAAGAAGAGTAACAGAACACAAAATAGCATTTTTTTAAATTGTTGTCTTTACGTCTGTCTGTCTGTATGTGCACGCTAATCTCCAAAACTGCTGAACGGATTTTCTTGCGGTTTCCATAAGTACATTAAGTTTAGCTTGGGCCAACATTTAGGCTTAGTTTCATTGAAATAGATGACGGCGAAAAAAATTATCGTCATTCTAAGATAATTTTAAATTCACCGCTCGCCTGTTACAGCGTGCATAATAAAACCGACTTTGACGCGGATGAAGTCGCGGGCATCACCTTGTAAATAAATAAAAATGCGTTATTAATTGAAGCCTGGTTTTTAGCCCATGGAAATACGAAGCCAGGCTCTAGTTCTAATTTAAATAAATCGTTTTACTCATACACATCATGATTATGACTAACGATCTACGCTGTTAGGATCATAAGTCAGTTATTTCAATCAACCTACATCCTAAATGTAACTGTTAATTTATTAATGCAATAGATGTTTATTGATTTAAAAATTTGTAACATTAAAACTCAAACATCATTTATCTTGTTAGATCAAACACTATTCATAAGTTCGTAAATACTTCGTAAATGCAGGAATTCAAGTCAGTAGTCAGAAGATAACACAGAGGAGAACAAGGGGGTAGATGCTCCCACCTAAAGTTTGTCTGCTTTCCAATATTTATACAATAAGATTAAAAGATTGCTTTTAAAGTAATAGGTAAATATGAAAGTTTGTGTTTATATTCCGTAATAAAATTGGAAAAACGGAAACTTATGGATTCACCTCTGCCAGTAAATGACTAATTAACCTGTGCTTCGGTGTCTGTGTCTGTCTGTCTATCTGTCATAGCTATTATTTTCAGAGAATATTTAACGTACACGGCTGATACTTGATACAAAGTAGTATGGACCAAATACAGGCGTAAATTTAAAAGCTTATTTTGCGGGCTTTAATAGAAATATTAATTATTATTTAAATGAAGTGTCGATAATGTAATAAAAATTAATATAGGAATATCATAATTAATTAAAATATAAATTCAGTTCTGATTTTATTCAGTGAACAAATTGTTGAAAAAGTGATATAGATTTTATTTATTGTAATATTGTGTCGGCAATAAATAAATTAATAAATGAATCCTCTTCCCTCCTAAATTAATATCTGAATACGTATTATATTAGTAGTACAATGTTGATGCTTGAACTAGGGGTCATTGCCCTGTGCCCTCTAATTATCATCAAACTCGAATCATTCAGTTGGAAAATTGAATGCTTAACGTCACAAATTAATCCATCGACTCGTTAATTCAGTTTTGCTTAAAATTTCTGTAAATTAAATTGTAAATTGTGTTATCGGAATATGTGTCTTAATCTAAAGTTTTTAAATTTGTATTTATAATAATAAATCTACAAATACTAGATACATAAAATACTAATCATAATATGGATATATTATGTAAAAGCTGAAAATTTAATTTTTGTTATATGTTTTAAATACATACATGAGTCGTGCTTTAGAATTTAGGGGTTGGTTCCGTCAATGTTCGACTTCCGATTTTATATTTAAATCATTTCATTTACACAAAAAAAAATGCTATATTATGATATTCATTTTAAACGCGATGACCTTGGCGATGTGAAATGTACCCAGCACAGGCTGATTCATCACCATCTTATAGCACTTTATTTTCAATACATATCTTAATGAGTTAGATATTTTTGTGAAATCATAATGGTAAAAGTTCAATATCCAG
Source organism: Zeuzera pyrina (assembly GCA_907165235.1). Taxonomy (NCBI): domain Eukaryota; kingdom Metazoa; phylum Arthropoda; class Insecta; order Lepidoptera; family Cossidae; genus Zeuzera; species Zeuzera pyrina. The sequence goes on along the minus strand of OU015624.1, from coordinate 20,620,206 downwards.
GTAAACCAATCCAAATAAAATTTAGAAGAATGACTTACATAACATGGCACTTCCAATTTGGAGTAGACAGAGATTCAAGATGTAATAGACTAACATAACTCTCTATAGGTAGGTAAGTATTGAAATTCGTAGCCGCTAATGAGGTTGTCACCTTTTTTGTTGCACAAGTGTATTTACTGTTCTAAGGTAAAAAAATAAAATACGTGTAAAATAAAGTATTACTTTTTTAGATTTGCTACTTTTTCCCTAAGTATGTATTTTTTGTTCCTACTTTGTACGATTCTTTGCCACTTTAGTGATGTGAATTGGCACTGACGTTTTAAGCAGCGTTCAGAAAAAAAATCAGTGTGCATTCATTATAATTTATCTCATTTTCATTTATCATTTATCTTTTGTTTCCTTTAGTAAATAATAAAATGAAACCTTAACCAGTCAAAATAAGTAAAAAGAAGTATGTTCATGTACATTATGTATTGATTTCGTAAAACGTACAATACTTTAAGTGGAATAAGATAGCCAACGCCAATGTCTATATACCAATACCTTATTGAATGAAATATAATTTTTTGTGTTGATTGGTTAGTTTCGTAAAATATTTTTTTTGTATTATTTACTGTTAACTGTAACCGGAAGGGATATAAAATGTAATAAATATATATTTTTATAAATCTATGCCGAACAACGTATTCTTATGACTAGAAATTATAACAAAATCGAAAAAAATCTCAAAGAATATAATTTTTTTCCGTGAACAATTGAAAGTGTTTCGTCTCTTAGATTGGACAAGCACAGAAGCAAAGAAAAATATCGAAATATTGTTAAAAGTTAGCTTAAATATATTGATGAGATGAGTACTCGTATTAGCTTTATGGTAATTTTTATAGTTATGTATGACATAAATGTATACGTAACTGTCTTTTCTGAGTAGTTTTTTCCGAGAATTAAGGGATAGGAATGAGACAAAATGTATATAAAATAGTCGATTGACCCTTATAACAAAGTACTGTCTCTTGGTCGACCTTTACGACCTGCGTGGGAAGATAAGTAGTTGGTACATTCCAAATTATCTTTCTTTTTCTTCCAGACCAGTTTTCATTAGGCAACTGTACATCATATTAGCTCACAATTCCAGAATTCTGAATAGGTCAGTTTCGTTGTAGTGATACGAATTTTGTAGCATACTTTACTGCATCAACCTGAAATCCCAGTAATAATGCAGTGAGCAGTCGCTATTTGAAAACTAAATGCGGTCCACTTGGTTAACGCGCGTGCCAGACATAATGTTGCTTTCTCTCCATGACGGTAGGCCGCGGTGGTGATTATGCATGACTTGCACATTAGGACTGATACCTGATACAAACGTGGTAGGTATTCGTTACTAAATCTAAACTATGTACTATTATAAAGAGGTAAAGTTAGTAACTTTCGATGTATGAGGAAATTTCAGAAAGTTCTCATCCGTTTTTAAAAATTCCAATAGTTAGTATGGACCTTCAGGGCTAGGGATGCCAACATTTCTTCGGTTGATTAAAGTATTTTTCAGAATAATCTGCAAAAAATACAGTACTCTTAAAAAAATAGTATTTTATGGATAGAGTAAAAAATAGACAAACATTATTTGTTACTTATTTATTTAAGTTACTTTACTTTTATTTATTTTACTTATTTATTTTTGTAAAAACTATGTTTTTTGCACTTATTGCAATTTTAACAATTTTTTGTCTGCAAATAAAGGTGTCGTATTCTGTATAGTAACGAATTTTTAAATCAATGTAGATCAAAAACTCATTTCAAGGCAGAGGCGCGTTCAGTAATAAGCACATTGCATCAATCGAAGCTCAAAGGAAATCACAAAGCAGAATTATAAATTTTAAAATGAGGAATTTGTTTCGTAATAGTTTCGGACACAGACAAACTATCCTAGAGAGTTGAAATGTTTACGAATTTCTAAGTAAACCAAGGTTAAACCAATCAACGTTAGAGGAATGAGACGTAAGCGGGCGGCACGGTAACGTCACGTACTAGACGAAAAAGTGATGTGCGCATTTTGTATTGTATATGTATTGTATATACCGATAAGTACAAGAATTATTATCATAAGCTTATTTTAAAAATAGAAATAATATAATATTTATATAATCAAAATAAGATTCTTTATTTTGAAATAGTAACACAAAAATATCAAAATTTTGGAATAGAAATACAAATCCAATTCGTTTGGGTAGTACGTGTTTTTCCTGATGTAAAACTTTTTAACAAAAAAATTAATTGACAAATTATGGATGCTCCGGGGCTAAAACATTACAGAGTATAGCACCCACTCCCAGGCATGAGAAAAATATTCCGAAAGCGAGCAATTGTGGTTAGCACTCAGTACCTACTACTTTGAATTAAAATGTAAAATTTAGTCATTTTATTAGTATCATTATTAACTTATTAAGAAATCTAAGGAATGTTTATTATAAAAAATCGACACTCCCAAGTCGTAAAAAAAGAGCACACAATTTAAATACCCACTCATTTATATAACAGTTTTGTCATTTGGCTACGGAACACAAAATGTACGCCTTCATTCATTTGAATTATTTTTTTGTAAACGAATTTATTATATGCTAGCCGTACTCGCGACTTCGTTTGCGTGGAAAATGTTACCGTGACTTTTCCAGTTTAGTGTTTCTCATTCTCTCCCTTAGACGTAGATTTTGCATAAAAAGTAGTCTTTTTTTTTGTTACTTCCTACCATGGAGAATCCGCCATATTGGATTTATGACGATTTCACAAACAGAGAAACCTTTCCCTGCTTATTGTATTTCATTTGACACCCATATTGCTGGAAGTCTTGAAAAAGTTACGTCCTATTGTGGAGCATCTGTCATATTGGATTTATGATGATAACACATATACAGAAACCTTTCCCTGCTTATTCCATTTCGTTTGACACCCATATTGCTGGAAGTCTTGAAAAAGTTACGTCCTATTACGGAGCATTCGTCATATTGGATTTATGATGACAACGAATGTACAGAAACCTTCCTCTGCTTATTCCATTTCATTTGATACCCATATTGTTGGTGTCGAACAAAAGAATTACTTCCTTCAATGGAGTATCTGCCAAATTGGATTTATGATGACGTCACATATACAGAAACCTCCCAGGCGTGTGCACAACAACTCACTGAAGTTTCATCGCAATCAGACAAATGGTATAGGAACACATAGAAAACAAATGTACAAAGAAACATTCATCTGTAAAGAAACAGACAGACAGACTTTCGCATTTTTTGAAAACAAGAAACATTCATCATTAAATAAACAGACAGACTTTCGCATTTATGAAATTAGTACGGGTATCCGCTTTTATTTATTGTTATTGAGTTTAAAATTTTAAATCATTAAATTTTCAATTTAAAAACAATCATTTAAAAATTTATGTAATAAATATTTTAATTACCTAATTAAGTTTGTAACAATAGTAGAAAAGAAACAAGATACAAGGAACTAGGTATATAATTTCGAACAATGGTAGTTATTATAATATCTCAAAATTAATGAAAAAGATATTAACATATCGATACATTTTTTGCGCATCCCTACTTACACGTGCCATCTTGCAAGAGTGACGACGCAAATGTAATTACAGCTTGCTAGACAAGGACAAACACTGACTCAAAGTTGCCGATAACCAGTATCACTAGAGCTCTACATTTTTCTGCTATAAATTTTTATTATTAATTTTATACTTACCGATGAAACGTGATATTGTTCGTTTTGAAACTATTTTTGCGACTGTCACTACCACACCACTTTACAGCGCCTTTTGACATTGTTTACGTATTTTGTTCTTAAATTTTTTAAACAATTAGACACAGGTCACGGATCTGCTTCCTGGTTAATACTAAAGGAGCGCGCGTTTGTGTTTGAACTTGTATGAGCATTTGTGCACATCGATGGCAGAAAACGGTGCCTTTTCATTTCCTGTCTTTAGGCTAGTTTGTCTGTGGTTTCGGAAATGCAAAATAAAGATTGATTCGTCCAACTGAAATATAGTATTTTTGAATACTACATATTTATTCAATAGTATACAGTACGCAGACCCAAAATACAGTAGGTACAATACTATTTAATACAATAGCACGGTTGGTAACCCTATTCAAGGACATAGTATTATCCCGTTTTCCACGCAGACGAAGTCGTAGGTAATAACAAATATTTTTGCATTTAAAATTTTACTTTCGAGTATTATAACATTGTCAAGCTATTTGTTTTTTTTAGAGTTCCTTATCTCATTGGAAAGTCGAAATCTTACGAGATCACTCACGTTCTCAGGCGTCAAGACATTTGTCCTTAACTTTTTACATAAACTACATGACAAACAAATTTACAAGGCAAAGTAATTTATGGCATAGTAAGGTATTAATCCACAAATTTTTCACAAATTAACAGTTAAAAATATTCATAAAAAAATAAAACAAAAAGGCATCTAATTGGAACTTTAACAATTTTCTCCTTTATCTCTGAAACGATTAGATCTAAAACTTTAAAAAGATCAGTTAATATAAATTGCCTTAGTTATTTACAAGTTTCGTTTATTAAGCCTTTTCTCTCAGCTGACTTTTACGATCTTCGTGAAAAGATTAGCAGCTGCATTCATTCTATAGTATTATTTCTTCTAGATTAGCTCGATTTTTTGTACAAAACATGATTTTATTCCTTCGATCACAAAAAAGAAACCTTCATTCCATTAACAATAAGCCCATCATGACTCATTAAAAGCGAGATTATGAGCGAGAAATCTAACGACCGTGATGGCGTAGCGCAGTCTAAGCGCGGAAGATTCCGGATTCGATTCCGGTCCGGGTTAATTTAGAAAACGAACTGTTCTAGGTTGTCTCGGGTCTGGGTGTAGGTACTGGGAGACGCTCCTAGTAGTCGTCGTCTGGTTCTCATAGCACAGAGAAATATCCTAATTTGAGACCAGATGATAGGTGTGTATAGTCTGGCGCATTCATTATTTATTATTACTGACAGACTAATATAAAACCTGAAGCTTTAACTAGGGATAAGTGTCAACTGTTAGAGATAAGAAGTACTTGTAGCTTTGTGCTCGATGGATTTCCCATCGGCGACATTTCAGGAACCATTCGACTTTCCTCAGAGTTGTCCTTTTTACTCATTAGTCACAGCAAGAAACAGAAGCATAAACCTCAAAGATGACGAAAGTTTATCTTCCTGTTCAACCATCCTTAGGGCATGAGGGCATGAATTTTCAAAAATTTTTTTTAATATTCTTTTTTTCTCACCTACTTTATATACGGAACTACTGTATAAAAGTACATGCTTTAGACTCGCCAGTTTAAGCTATGCGATGTCTAAGTCTATCAGTCTGTCTGTCAGTGTTATAGTTTCGTAAGTATCAAGTAGATAGAAGTTACAGCTAATACATATAGAGATGATATTTCTTGCCTCTTCAAATTTCTTTTTAGGAAACGAACTTTTCTAAATTGGCTTGGAGTTTGGGTGTTACTGGGAACTCCCCCAGAGTTCGTTGTGTGGTACCCATAGTACAAGCTTACTGCTTAGTTTGGGGTCACACAATCTGTGTAATTGTCTGGAGTATTATTATTATATTATTATTATTATAATGAAAATTGAAAAATGAAAATTGACGTAACGCAGAACATGAGGTACGTCGAGTTCGTGATTCTTGGTATTAGTTAAAACAGTAAACAATGAAATGTAAATAAAATACAAATTAATGAGAAAAGATTAAAAAAAAAATCAAAACAAAGGAGAGGAATAAATTATTATGTAAAAAACGGATATGACGGACAGCTTCTGGTTTTTTTACGTTTTGTTATTTCACAATTTCTAAATAAAATTTATTAGGCGTGTACCATTTTTAAATAATGCTTTCTTGGGCGCCTAATCATTCTATTATAAGCTATCGAGAGCATAAAAATACTACGCAGAACAGTTTGGTCATTCAAAGAGGTAATGCTGCCAGTCTGTTAGGCATGCTAGTGCTAAGCAACGAAAGCTTTCTAAGCGGTAACTTTGAGGAAGTCTATTATTTAATATAACGTTTACTCTTAAGTTTGTAAATATTAACGTTAAGATATGTATGTATGTACTGATTTATTTCAATATAGTGTCTACGCGGATAAATAATGAAAAATATGATAATTTCATTTTGTTTTATTTCAGAAACTGTCCCATTATTTTACAGTTTTATTTCAGAATTATTAATCGGCGATACATGGATTCAATGACCCACCCATAACACAAAATACGTTAAGCGATATGGAGCTTGGGTACGTGACGTCTCGTCGCGTCGTTTGGAAGTCAACAACAACAACAATATAAGGGCGGCTCGGAGTTTTATTCTCAACAGCTTTGGAACGTAGCAACTCAGTCACGTAACTTGGCAGTTCTGATGATTCTTAAATAGGATACTTTAAATCCATATCGTTGCGTCAATAGTTTTATATAAATTACTGAATTGATTGTCACTAATATATTTGACCTAACCTTTATCTCCGTCTTGATATTAGTGCAGCGGTTCTAACTTCGAAATCGTAGTTATATACATATTACAAACGCGAATAACATTACGAGGGTCTCGTGGATAATGGTTAGGTGTCGTTTTTTGACAATGCTTGATTATTTTTACGTTGACATCACCGGTACACGATTTGTACGTAATATGAATACGAGAAATTAGATCCCTTATCCCTTATCTCTTAGAAATATGTGCGGTGTCACCCTTGCGGACAAAATAAGTAATGAAGAGATACGCAGTAGGACAGGATTGCACGACAGTGTTATTGTAAGAATGAAAAAAGGAATGCTTAAATGGTTCGGGCACATGAGTGATGGGCGGGAAAGAATGAGTGATGAAAGATTGACGAAGAAAATCTACAGAGCGGAAGTGAGTGCAAAAAGAAGCCAAGGAAGACCAAGGCTGACTTATGAATATCAAACAGCCAGTGTTGGCAGACGGAAATGTCAAAAGCACTCGCATATCTAGGCGAAAATGTGTGAGGAGAGTGATGAGATTTGAGGACGCGAAAGAAGTATGTAAGGACAGAGACGCTTGGCTCTCCGTCCTCTCTGACTCCCCGTTGGGGATACAGCGTGAAAATAATGTATGTATGACGAATAAGAGAATCCCGTCGTTTAACTGAAAGTGTTAAATATGTCGAATGCGTACGTATATCTATATATTTATTTTGTGTCCGTTATTGTTGTCGATGCAGAGTTCAGTCTTAGATTGGAACTGCAGTTTGATCGAGAAAGTTTTGTAATTACAAGTGTGATTGTTCACTTTCTTTACATTATTTCAGAACTAAGTTCTATTTCTGATATTGCATACCTAACAATAGTACAATTTCCATTAAATGGAAATGACATAAAAGTTCATTCAGTCCTTGTCCCCATTGTAAAATCGCATCTGATTGACATTCATCGACGAATCAAAATATCAAATAAATATTCATTTTATGTACACATTATGTGAACGGACGTACGTACATACTTAGGTGTAGAGAGCTTTTCAAGATTTTCCACATACCTATAGTTATTAATATTCAATAGAAGCTATCTTCTGTGAAGTTAATTACTATATAAATAAGTGCGAGAGTTAATGATTTTTGCTTTGTATTAAAAATTGTAGTCAACGATCATATGTTCATACGAACTGGTTATGATGTCACTGATATGTGTGTAGTAAATTGAAACGAGTTAGGTATACGAATAATAGCGTAACTCAGAAAAGTAGTATTTTTTATTTGATTTGACTTATTACTTGACAAGAGCACTGCTATGGCTTCTAGTTTTTATACGATATTTAAATAGAACGTTATGAAAAATCTAATATCAATGATCATAAATCTCTTTGATAATTTTCTTATGATTGCGTCTAATATGAAAGGCTGATTTTAGTAGAATTTAATATCGGCTTTAGATTTATTACGAATTTTTCAAATAGTTTTATATATTGGGAATTACGTCGAACTTTGAATAATTATCACTGCGACATTTTGGATAATTATCACTTTTTGTATTGTATAAGTTTCTTAGAAACTTATACAATACAAAAATTAGTATTAAATTACCAAAAAAAAAAAAGATCCTAACTGGAGATTGCAAACGCGATGAAATAGGTCATAGTATTTCCGTGAATTTATGGCTAGAGAAGACATGAATGAATAAGAGAAAGATCTAACAGACTCTAGAAATGAACTATCTGCTAAAGATTAAACAATTAGGTGTAAATAATTTTGTATATAACTTTATTGAAAAAAAGTGTGCGAATAAAATTAAAAAGTTTTAGCGACACATTTTGTGGACTAGGCAATTTTGTATAGATTTGCACATGATTTATAAGTAAGGTTACATACTGTATTTACTTTCGAGAAACAGTATTTTTTTAAACACTAAAATATTGTATAACTATCGTCATCATGAGCAATAATAATTAATACTATCGACGCCATAGTACCTATGCTGCTGATGAAATAAAATATTTTATGTAACCAATGACAAACACGGGTTTTCCAATGCGAAAAAATTCGTTAGTTATGAGCAAATAAAGTGAAGCAACAGGTTTAAGCCAAGAGACTATCAAACCGAAGCAATAAAGACGTAATAAATTCCTAAAATCTTTAGCTAATAATATTTCTCACAAAAATATTTTTCAGACATATTTCTCGTGGTAGTTTGTGTCTCGGACCGAGTATCAAAATGGAAGGAGTATTTACTCAAGAGCGTATCCTTACATTGTTTTTTTTTGTTGACCGTGTTTCTATTTTTTTTCTAATGTGCGTGACTAGGGAAGATCACAGTACAACGATATACAGCTGTGATAAATTCCTAAAATCTTTAGTTATTTTCGAATTCGAATTCGGTCAGCTAACCAGCACCGAGAATTCGGTGCTGGTTAGCTGACCGAATCCTATCTCTGGTATATCCTGAGGATGCTTCGTTGAGAGGCGAAACACGTGTCGATTTGTGGTTTTTAGTGTTTGAGCGGAAAATAGCTAAAGATTTTGGGAATTTATTACATGAAATGGATTTCCGCAAAGTAACAACTGAGTCTATACAATATCTCAAAGTAACAACTGAGTCTATACAATATCTCAAAGCTCGGATCGGTGAAATTCCTAGACAAAATCGGAGATGACATTTGTAAATTGTCTTGGAGACTGGATATAGATACTCCAGTTTGTTGCATGGCAGATCTCATGGTCTGACAACAAGTATCATTCTTACTTTATGGGATCCGCATCGGCTTCGCATAGCTGGCGACATAATTAGCCTCATACTTAACTAAAAAATGAATTTTCGTTAAATGAAGACCTCCATTAATTTTAAAATATTTCCTTTCAATTTTGAAAAATTCAGATGTAAATATTTCATTATTTAAATTATTTGTATTATTATGTTTGCAGCATATCTAGGCACAGCAATTTTTATCTCATATTTGTACCCATAGAGTGTTACAAAAATTAATAAGTATGCATATCTATCTCCGTCCTCTCTGACTACTCCGTTAGGGATGCGGCGTGAAAATATGTATGTATGTTTGTATAGTCTATCTCATATAAATAAAAAAATTTAAGAAAAAATTACCGATTTCAAAAAACACTGAAAAGTACAAAATAACTATCATTTACTAATCAAAACTCAAATACAAAAATAAATTTATAAATGCAATACCTATATAATTAAATTTGACAGTTACTGAAGTCGGTGCCAAGCCTAAACTAATAAACTTTCCGTTGTTGCACATTGATTTGGCCTAAATAAATATCAGGGTAGGTCTACAATCAACTTCTTTTCTAATTCTGGAGCGCAATGACAAACAAGAGAATCATAAATATAAAAAGGTTTTAGCAGTTAGCGTTACTTGGTGTTATTTGGTTTGAATTCAAAGTCCAAGCTCCTATATCGTTGAAATATAAATGGGACCACCTCAGAAATATACTCTTTCAAAAGAAAAATAATTTTTGAAATCGATTCACAATTGGCGAAGTTATCGGTAATACATAAGAAAACGGAATACAGACGAACATAGAACCTCCTCTTTTTTAGAAGTCAGTTAAAAAATTAATGTTTCTTTGTCGTCTAGGCGTTCCTAAACCATTCATCCGATTATAATGAAACTGATGAATACTCTTGTGGGCCACGTATAATATACATGTTGTTTACCTACATAACTTTTTGAGCGATCTCGGCTCAGCGATTATGGATCACTCGATATACCTTATTTTATATGTACTCTTATAAATGAAATAAAACTTTTATTTTTACACTTTAAGCTTTTGTCCACATAGCAATGAGTAATTACGGCCGAAATGAAACTGGAACTGTTTAAAAGTATTTATAAGACTTTTGGTTTTGCCATCTTACAAACAAACCTCGTTTAGTTTGTTTGTCAGTATGGTACAATCGATTAATTCCGTTATTTTTACAGCGACTGAGGTGTTAGGCACAGAGACTAAAATTGGTAAGCCGAAGCCAGAAACGAGAAAAAAAAATTAAATACTTGTATTTTGATTCCTATTTATTATTTTTATTTTAATCTTAATTAAGCTTCGGCGGTTTTTAAAAGAAAATGTAAAATATTGATACTGACAAATAGGTAGGTACTTAAAATGAAACAACAACATCGAGAGACATGTAATTTGAAGTCGATATTAATTAAACCATTATTTCTTAGAATTAGTTTAATAATGACAATATTGCTTAATGATAGTTGGAATAATTTAATTGCAGTATATAGACTGTGTTTAACTCGAGTAGACAGTAAGTTTATAAGAAACACAATCTATATTTTGACGTTATATGATGTGAGTTCGTCTTTTTCAAAGGAAACTAGTGTTGGTATTAATTTTTTCGACCAAATTTATTTTAGTAACTACCAGATAACCAGAATTTTTTAAATTATAACGTAGGTTTTATCTAAAAAAATATTTTAAGACGTGGAATACTTTTAGGATATAGCGTGAAAGTATTTTAAGATGTAGCCTTGCCATGAAACAAACAGTTCCAGGTACAATAAATCTTTTGTGGATTTCTTCAATCAAATCAGTATTAAGTAGCGACCTTCTGGTTGTTATTAAATTAGTACATTAAAAGTAGCTTTAACGAGCAGCGTAGAACTATTTAAAATATATCCTTTGGATGAGCTATAATAAGATATAATCTACTCTTGTCTGGGAGAGAAAGAAATATGTCAAAAGATAAGGGTGTTAAAGAATATGTGTATCTACTGACAAACCATCACTATATTCGCATTAGCATCTAAAATCCGAAATACTTGCTTAAAGTAGCTTCAAGGTGTTATTTTGTTATGGTTTGATGCTCTGCCCATTCCGAAAGATTAACAGTGTGAAGACCCCATAACGAAATAGATGAAAACCCAGTAATATTCAAACTCCAGGTAATCTTTCCAAATTTGTTTCAAAAATTCAAATGGTTGAGATTCAAATCCGGGAGCCTCAGCTTGGAAGGTAGACGCACTAACATTGCGCCAGCGGGCCAGTCATCATGAACTTATCTATAAATAATTGAATACGAAGTGGACTTTAGCGAACTGATCAATTATCACAATTAAACGCGATAAATTCTCTACTAATTTACATGATTTGTCATGAAAACAATTGTGATTCAATAAATTTCGATATTAGAGAAAGTTAAAAAATCACGAGAGATAGACGTCATTGATATATGCAACGCTAATTCATTTATAAAAATAGAAAGTTTATTGACGAAACTAATACACTTGACTGCTTTTAAACCGACTGCAAATAACATAATTAATTATATTTATATTGCTACATAGAAAAATAATCACCTCCAAATTTTGTTATCAGCTATCCAGACATAAATCAGCTCACTGAATACTTATCCACATTACAATTTTGAAAAAAAAATAATGTTGTAACTTTAGATTTCACGTCAATATCGACAACTATGGTTGTGTAATGAGCACTGTCGAATCAGAAAGTTCGAAAACTCAAGATGGCGTCTGCGCGTTGCGCGCGCGCACCGGATCTCGCGGCTGACTGCTCGCACGCACAAGTCGTGACATCAAGAATCAAACCCCACTACTTAAGAGGTTCTAACTTAATTGCGACTTTATTATTCGGAGTATAAAAACCATAACGGTTTGATGTCAATCGGATGTTATTCAAGATACAACAGGTAGGTGTTGTATTGGGGAAAACACGAGATTGTTTGATTACAATCTAAATGAGCATTTAAAGTGTTGTTCAGGTTCTAGCACTGCGTTTATAGAAACTTACGAAATAGCAGCGCATAGGACAAAAAAAATGTTCTTAGAAAAGACGAAGTTTAGTATATAGTTTCAACAAAACCGCCATTGAATCGTACACTACACAAAGCCTTGTGTGTTAAATGATTCATGATTTTAGATACGCTTTAAATACAAGCATTCATACATAACTTCATTCATGCTGTTTTCCATACGGGGTGGACAGACCATCAAAATGCAACAAAATTATACCTTGACGCCACTTTAGGTTTGCCATATTCTCAGAAAATCCTGCAAAGCCCTACTATTTTTTACAAATTTTTTCGAAAAATTATAAACCTAGATCTGGCAACTTTATGCCACTTGCAGCAATAACTTACAAGCTGGACTTTTTAGCGGGACTGGCAGAAGTGAGGTTGTCATTTTATTTAGATTTTCTATTTTTTACATTTTAGGGAATTTTTAAGTACAAAAGTGAGAGTATATTGTGTTTTAAAGTTCTGTGTAAGTGAAAAGAATGGAGTAGGTCTAAATAAACATGTGTAGCTGAAGCTCTCGCGCTCTTCCAAGAAGTCCTATAAAAGTTTAGTAAAGTCTATCACTTTACTGGAGGAGTTTTACGATAACGATTCTACATAATAATACAATACGTGACATTGGCATCTGTGTGCCATGCCATGAAGAAAGAAAATACCTTACAAGCTTACAGTCGGTAAAACAAAATCAGAAACTGACTAATTGTTAATACGTCGTCTATATCATTTCTCTTTATACGTCAACTAGTTTGGCAAATGATCTCATTGAAAAAATAAAGTTACTTTCTTCTCTTTCAGACCAGAATGAAAGAATGGAATAACGTTCAATTTTTGTCTATATGCTATTGTAGAATACGACAAACTAGTAGCAACGTGAATTTGTTGCCTGTAATTAAAAAACTTTGGCTTCATAATTTGATAAAACAGTAAAAGTTAGTTCTTAACGTTGACTTAATCGATACTGCATCAATTACTTGAAGTTAAATAAGTTTACTCGTCAAATTAGTAATAATCGTTGTTCAATAGTATTTAGTGCCAAAAGTGAATATATAATCTTTGCCGAGAATATACTCGTACTTTTCCGATAATTACTATAAAAAATTTTGCTCCATATTAAAGCGAAATTTAAATAATTGTAAGGTTTCGCTCTAAAATTAGGAAAAGAAAATTACTTTGACATCTGCTTATTTGATCATTCAGTCATTATAAGCCATTTTTCTCAGATATTATGTTATTAAGTAGATACATACGTACACACATATCTTCACGCTGTATTCCTAATGGGATATTCAGAGAGATTAGTTTAAGCAGATACATACATACATACATATCTTCACGCCGTATCCCTTACGGACTAGTTTAAGTAGATGAGTTTTAATAATATATTTTACAGTAATACTTGAGTTTCGAATCATGAGATTTAAAAAATTCGATATTTTTATTTAAAGAAACAATTTTGCGTTTGAAATTTAACAGTTAAAGAAAAACACATTTCAAGGTTAACGTATGGGATATCCAATAAAAATTTATGAAAAGGAAAATGGACAAATATAATAGCGATTTCAAAGTAATTATCCATAAAAAAACCATCCATGAAAGTTCAATAACATAACTGTTTATACCAGCAGATTCAACACTTCATTACCTATTACCTATTTTTTAAATAGGAGTAAAATTCACATTCAATTCACACGCAATTTGTGTAATTGTCTAGAGCAGCCATTCCCAAAGTGGGCGATAACGCCCCCTTGTGGGCGCTGCAGGTCTAAAGGGGGGCCGGTAAGAGACCCAGAAAAAAAAATGGGGGCGTTGTGTAGAGGCCTGGGGGGTGATTTGTAATTTCATTTAGCTAGGAGGCATCTTAGACAACGACTGCATGAGCTCTCGACTCAGTAGACAAAATAAGTTTGGGAACCAGTGGTCTAGAGTATTATAATTAAAAATATGTCTTTTATTAATTTATTCTTATTCGGTACTGATTACTGAGTGAAAATTATTATCATTTCAGTGCAGATCACTCTCAGGTGTGACTCAACCTCAAGGGCTAACATGAAGTTTAAAGAATGCTATGCAGATACGTCAATATGAGACAACCGCACAAGAGGAACGTGATAGTACGTTAACGCTACCGTTACTCAAAGTCACTGACCATCGCGCACGTGCTTAGGCAAACTAAATAACGTATAACTGGCCTTTCGATATTCCTAATATGTCAACAAAAACGCATCTTCTTTTATATCGCCAATATAAGCGTAATGATGCTTCATTGAGATATCATCACTAAGATAATATCACATTCAACCCACTATTACAATTATAGGTTCATTTAGTAGTATTCGTATCACGATGTCATCTCATCACCTACACTTTGACATATTTTTGCGAAGTAGTGATATTTTCACGCTCTAATTCTCAGAAATCTTAAGATTTTTTAATATTCTGCTGAAAGTTTATAATAGCTCCATTTCCCTTCTTGAATATTAGTGTTGCGTATTTTTACATTTATTTTATAATATCTTACAATAACCATTCTACAAAGTAAGTTTACAAGAAAAATTCTTAGATGCGCTACTTTGACGTCCTAATTATCCTTGTTTCGATGAGTTCCAACAATTTCTAAAATTAAATTGAGATCAAATTAATATTCTTATTGAATAATTTAGTTGTGAAAATGTCATAAATTTCTTCCTTTTTACAGAAAAAAATATTTAAAAAGGTTTATTTCAGGAATAAAGTGCCGTGATTAAATGTCGATTTAGTTCCAAAAAAAGCAATAACTTGTAAGAAAATACGAAATGTATTTTCATTTAATGTATAATATATTGCAGAAATTATTATTTTAAATTAATCAATGTAATAAATATAACAAACATAATAAAATCAGTATAAAATACGCACTGTTTACGCGTGTATCTCAGACGCGCGCGAGCGCTTGTAGTGTTAGTAACTATACAAGAAATTAATGCGCTCTTAATAACGGGCGATCGTAAGCGAGAACATTAAATAGTGAATATATCGATGGCTCCTAAGTACACTATCGAAACTGAAAATGGCCACTTTCCAGAAGAGCGGTTTGAAGATGTATTTTAAATTAACTTTTTAATTTCTAGCTATACATTAACAACGATTTCTGATTAATAGAATAACTTCAAGCTACTTCATTACATTACAGGTCACAAGAAAATATTAAGCATAATTTGAGATTTTTCAGTTTCGATAGTTTACTTCGTAGAAGTGTGCCTCAAAACTATGGTAATCACCAATTTCGTTACTTTCTATGGGAATTTTCTTTAACGCATTTATCGTAACTGGTAAAGTCGATAGTTTACATTGTATGAATTTATACATTCGATTTTATTAATTTTATTTTATACGACGTGATATTATTAGAAAATATAAACTTTACTGTTTTTGTGTTATTATTGATACCAATAGAAAAAAAATTAACAAATTGATAACAAGAGTGCAAATGGCGTAAGCATTATCATTGGTGTGAGACTTTAAGGTAATTTGGCGAAAAATAAATACATTTCAATATAATTTAATGAAAAGGCAAATAAATAATCTTTCTGAATCTTTTTACTATGTCAAAAACTATTTATTTTGTGTTAATATTTCCATATAAGTTTTTTTGAAACAAAATTTGCCTTTTGGCACATTACCTTGAAACAGACTACATATCATTCATAGTACAGACTGATGAAGTAAGTATGTATATTATGTTAAATGTCCCTATTCGCCGTAGTCGCTGACGTAATTAGCGCACCTTACTTTAAGCTGAGGGTCACATGTAATATGTGTTTTTTTTTCGAAGTTTATTTTGTTCTGACTGTACTTTGAAAATTTTGATGATGATTATACCTTGGAAGAGTTTAAATGAAAACGCAATTAATATATAATTAGTTTGTGTGCTCTATTAACATGTTATTACATTAAGAGTTTTGGGAATTTAGAAGATGTCTACTATTGTCCCTACAAAATGAATATATTTAAAGAGCATTCAACTTCACGTTAATGTCCTCTGATAAATGGATAAGCAGGTGTGCCTTGTTTAAATAATCTTATTGTTGGCGCTTTGGACTAAAAATGATCTCTCTGTACTGCATTACTGTTAAAGTGTCTATACTAATTATTTATCTTACACATGAAGTATTGTCATTATAAGTTGTAGTATGTATTGTGTTGTGTGTGTATTTATGTATGTTGTGAATGCCTATTTGTTTTCGTATATGTGTGTGTGTGTGTATACATGTACATTATATATATTGTTGTGTATGTATATAACCGTGTCGTATATGTTTGCAGCAAAATCCACCTTTTCGGTTATTTCCGACTAATCTCTCCATCCCTAGTTTGTTTGCTTGCGGACAGGATAAACAATGAAGAGATACGCAGTATGACAGGGTTGCACAACAGTGTCATTGTAAAAATGAAGAAAGGAATGCTTAGATGGTTCGGGCACTTGGAAAGAATGAGTGATGAAATACTGACGAAGAAAATCTACAGACCGAAAGTGAGTGGTAAAAGAAGCCAAGGAGGACCAAGGCTGACTTATGAAGATCGAATAACCAGAGTGTTAGCAGACAGAAATATCAAAAGCACTCGCATACTTAGGCGAAAATGTGTGAGGAGATTGATGAGATTTGAGGAAGCGAAAGAGGTGTGTAAGGATCGCGATTCCTGGCGCTCCGTCTTCTCTGACTACTCTGTTAGAGATACAGCGTGAAGATATGTTATGTTATGCTTATATGTTTAATTTTTTCTTTTTTAATTTATTTGCACAAAAAAGTACACAGAAACAGTAGTCAAAACAAATAACAATGACAAAACAAAAGGCAATGCTTATCTCTTTAAGAGATTACTTCAAGAGATTAACTAATTCTTGGAATAAAAAGTGTCAAAACTGTAATTTTAAGAAATAAAACGTAATTTGAAGTAACAACTGTTTAACGAAATTCATTAATATAAAATATCCGTTCAAGATTCTCTAAAAAGTAACGGATATGGATACGAATACGAATCTATTTTCCCCTCGGATATCCGCGAACACGGATACGAATATCCGGCACATCACTAGTTGGACTATAAAACTTGTTTGCGTGATCTTTTAACATACTTTCTGTTCCTTTTACATACAATCGGATTTTTTGGTTTTAATAATTTCATAAATTCTATCGAACGGTACTGTAAGCTTTCATTTTTCAGTTACTACCGCAGCAGTTACCGCCGCAGTTGCCAAGTGTTTAGCTCTATTTGGTAGAAATCGGCGCAGGCATCCTCAAGATCTCCTCCAAAGCTCCAAACCTTATATGTGAAGGAGTCTTGGGTACATTGATTGGCTTGTTGGCGAGATGACAGAGCATCTGTCTTCCATGTCGGTGCCCCAGGTTTGATCACTGCTCAATTCCTGGTCAATTTAGGAATCGATTTTTTTTTAACTTGACATAATGTTTCGGTGTTACTAGGATTTCCCCGAGTTCTTTCTATGGTACCCATGGTACAAGCTTATTTTAGTTCATACTTAGGTCTACAGTCCACACGGTTAGGGTTGACACCATGTAAGATCTATATTTTATTATTTTACTGAATAAAACCATTTTTTACTGTATTGTTTTAATTTATTTAAATTGAGCGTCTTTAACTCCATGAATAACGTAAATGGGAAAATAAGGACGGCTGTGTTGCCAAAAAGCAAAACATCTGTTAGTGTTGCTAATGTAATTAAGCCTCCACATTATTACATGCTACATAAATTACTACAAAAATTAAGAGTGCATGAGAATTTAAATTACATTTCTATTTTATGTAAATAGGTAAGTATGATGCGTTTATTTGCATTATTAACTATAACTAAGTAGAGTACTATGCTATAGCACTCTATTATGTCCATAAATAAATGTTCGTTTGTTCGACATCTTAAGTCTACGAAAGTTCTTCACTGATCGATTTGTAATTATAACACAACCTTTCATTTGAATACGCGCGTGTTTTTTTACTAGCACCTAAAAATTAAGGCGCACTGGAAATTTTGAGGGCAGGGATCTCAATTTTTCTAAGTGACTACGAAATGTATGAAAATGATATTTGGAAACCTGATTCTTCATTTCATTGACTTTATTTTGACAGTTGCGTTACACGATTGGTTAACTTTTGTACCACAAAAAAATATCTAAGAAACCTCTTTTAAAATAGAGATTTACATTTTTAGGAGTAACGGGGTCCCGTATTCATATTTCTAAATTTTCTGTATAGTTTTAATCTAAACAAATTCTTCAAAATGACAGTTGGCTTTTTTAAAATTAATTATAGTTTTTGAAATAAACAAAAAAAAAACTACTTTTTCGTATTTTTCGTAAATCAGCGCGCGCACTTTTGCATATACCGGAAGGCCTATTTTGGATTAAATTATCGGTAATCAATGCGTCACCTTAAAACTTAAAATGTACCTACTGAGCCTACAGCAACGTGCGGCCGGGTATACAGGTAGTCAGTAATAATCAGTTACATCGCCTATTACTTTATCGGATTATATTATTGAAAATTGTTAAAAGTTAATAATCGAAATATCAAAGGTGTCCTACGTGACTAACTGTAAATTTTCAAATCCCAACAACCAAAATATAAAAGTGCTATTTGCTTTTGGCATAAGGCTAACATAACTCACTGTGAAGTGTCCTCCTACGACCTCAGCTGGTAAATACATGTCCATAAGTGGACATGTCGTGCACTTGAGACTGTTATATATATATAAAACTGTTAGTGATATTTGCTCTTGGTGTCATCAAGCGGCATACGGTTCGCAATATATATCGTGAAGTCTTGCTAATAGCAAGAAAATTGTCCAGAGTTGTATAAGTTACATGCCAGAGACACTATATATAAAACAATAAACATCGGAGTCATGGAGCAGCATAATCTCACACATCGTGATGGGTAAATAACGAGAAATTAATTTCAATTGAAAGAACTAAAATTTTTGATACAACGAAACTTAAATTAGTGTTCCATAGTCTTTACATATGCAGTTTTTATTTGAACCGCACGAACTTTATTATCCTAACCACTAGATATTTCAAAAATCTTGCCCAAGGACCATTGAAATAATAACATGTTTCTACGGTTTTTTTTAAAATATATCAGTATTATTATAAGACTGTAATAGAAACGTATCGTAGCTTGCTGCGACAGTTTGCTAAGCCGCTGCGACTCAACCAAACGACAAGACAAATAAAATGTTATTGCGTTAATTTCCCTCGTTTAGATATTATTTAAAGCCGTACTAATTAAAATAACCATAACAGCAAAAAGTACAGTCGAGAATTTTTTTCATTTTTTTGTCGTCACCATCTAACCACCAAATATATTGTATATGTTATATTTCTGTTACAGAATGTACTGACACCGAACTCTATTTTCGAATAATTTGTTTTTCCTCTAAATTAACATAATTAATATTAAACCAACTATAAAAATTGTTTGTGATTAGCAAATAAATAAATATTAAGATAGTGTACCATTTTACTGCAGTTATCTTTGTAAAATCTTATACAAAAGTCGTAAAGAAATAAGTTTTGCGTACTTCAATTCAGTGAAGGTTGGTCTTAAAATGTATTTCTTTTCTTTTTGACGCTGATGTTGACAGAGTGCTGGCTTCAACAGTGTTAATGTTTATCGATTAACATCGGATTATGAAGCTATATAACTTTTGTTGAATGAATTTATTGGGTCCTTACATATGAAATTAGCGTTTTATCGTACTGACCACTTTGATCTGAAATATCTCCTCTTTGGTTAAGAATTCCAAATTCAAATTTATAAATTAATTTAGCTGGTACATTTGAGTTTTGAAAACAGTCATTCATTTGTTTTTTTTTCCTCATTATTTTTTTCTTTGGCGTCGCTTATTACCGCGCAATGGAAAACATGAAATATCGGTATATTTACGAGTACGAGTTCTACCGTGGCACCAGTGCTGCAGAAACAGCTCGAAGGATTAATGATGTGTACGGCGCTGGTTTCGCAAAAGAAAGCACGGTACGTTTGGTTTCAACGTTTTCGTTCTGGAAATTTCGACCTTCACAACCAACCCCGTGGACGGCCGGAGACCAAAGTGGAAAATGAAGAATTAAAGGCTATTGTGGAAGCGGATCCATCACAAAGCACTTCAGAGATAGCTGCAGGCTTCGGGGTAAGTGATAAAACTGTATTAATCCACTTGAAGCAAATCGGGAAAGTAAAAAAACTTGAACGATGGGTACCTCATGAATTGAGTGAATCAAACTTGCAAACACACGTCGACTGCTGTGTTACTTTGCTCAACCGACACAATAATGAAGGGATTTTAAATCGAATCATTACTTGTGATGAAAAATAGATACTGTACGATAATCGGAAGCGCTCGTCGCAATGGCTGAAGCCTGGAGACCCAGTCAAATCCTGCCCTAAACGAAAATTGACTTAGAAAAAGTTACTTGTGAGTGTGGTGGACTAGCACCTGTGTCGTTTACTACAGCTTTCTAAAATCTGGCCAAACGATTACGGCAGATATCTATTGTCAGCAACTGCAAATCATGAAGGAAGAACTACCTGCTAAACAACCGAGATATGTCAATTGCTCTAGGCCAGTGCTGTTTCACGACAACGCAAGACCACACACTGCACAACAAACAACCACTAAGTTAGATGAGCTACAATTGGAATGTCTGCGACATCCACTGTACTCCCCGGATCTTGCTCCAACAGATTACCAGTTTTTCCGGAATTTGGACAACTTCTTACAAGGAAAAAAATTCAACTCCGATGCGGCAGTCCAAACCGCTTTCAAAGAGTTTATTGATTCTCGCCCCCATGGGTTTTTTAGTAAAGGGATCAATGAACTACCTATGAGATGGCAAAAGTGCATAGATAACAACGGTGCATACTTTGATTAATTAAATATATTTTACAAAAAAAAAATTGACTTTATATTCCTCCCGTACAAAACGCCAATTTCATATGTAAGGACCCAATACTTTAACGGTTAGATATTTTAAAATCGCGGAAACCGAGACATATAAGTCTCATAGGTCTCACTCCAGATTCAGATATATTTACTTTTCAACACTATAATAACACGCTTTTCATAAAAAAAAAATTGTCAAGTATTATATTCTATTCCTTGTTACAAATATGCAAGCTGTGGATGAAATTGACGACCAAATCGAACCAGACTCCGTCATCGGAGAGACGTGTGGCATATGCGTTATCAATATCTGACGCACTTGAGGATTTCTATGTAACTGTGTTTTTTACATTTTTGAAAATCTGTAGACGCTCCTCCCACCAATGAAAAGGTATACATCATGTAAGATTTTTTCTTTCTAACATCTAAATATTCAAAATCTAATTGGTCCCCACGACGCTTGAGTAAATCCCCATTTAGTATCGTGGCCTCCACTACTATAAGACTTGACAATTTTAAAATCTTACTTTTTCCAATCATATATTTTCAATAACTTTTACTCGGTTTCATCCAAAATCTTTTAGGTACTAATATTTACCTATTATATAGTTTGCAAAATAATAAGCGTTTTTTCAGCTTGAAAAAATGTTTACAATAAGTAATTCTAATTTCACTGGTCTATAGAATAATATTTGTTCTAGTTAATTTCAGTTTATTACAGGCCTCGTTTATAACAACAGTAAATTAATTACAAAGATAATTAAATTAAACTAAACACTGAGATTATTTGAGCTATAAGTATTCTACATTGTCAACATTAATATGGAACCCTAAAAGCACATTCTACAATATACAGGATGTTCGCTAACGAGTGAATTATTTTACTAGGAGTGAACGCTGGGTCAATGCTAGTGTTTAAAGCCATTGATTTCTACTTATAAAGAACACGGCATTTGAGCCTGGTTTATGGACTTCTTAATTTGAGCGGAAAGCTCTCAATGTGATACAGAGCGGCGCCGATTCGAAAAAAGTCAAAGCCTCATGAAGGCTGTTTAACTTGTACATCTACAATAAACATTGTACAAATAACAGCGTCTCTCGTTGCGGTCTATAGCGTCACTCTATTTCTTTAGTCGCTAGTATATGTATGTATGTACGCATGCTGTAATACACAAAGTATTACACATACACTTACACTTACATACTTTATTATTTTAGAGTACCTACACGGTGATTTATCACAATTATTTAGCCTTAAATTTAATCAAAGTGAATGACAAAATAGCACTTCAGTGAAAATATAGCTCATTTTGAGATAAGAGAGATATTTTTAATTCTTTAAAAATCTCTAACCCGTTAGTTTTTTTGGAATTGATTTTTATTTGTTCGCTGTTATATTTATTTAATGATGTATTACTAATGATCTCAGCTATTATTAGTATTACCTAAAATCATTCATTAATATGGCAAGCCTGTATATAACACTAAAAATCAATTAATATTACACGTGTCGTTTACATACGTAAATATCTTTTATTTATAAACTTAATCACATTTCCAAACTTACAATCCTTAATGTTTAAATTTAAAATGTGTGTATTTCATTCGCCGTGTGTCTAATACCTGTTTCTATGGCAGATGCCTGACAATTTATTTGTTACGTTGTTTTGAGCTATCTCGCGTTTACTCAGAAAATAGTTGCGAATAAACGTGGAAACACTAGCAATTAATAGGAACAACTGTGAATATGATAAGGACGTATGTACTCTGGCGATTGACTGAATATACATACTTACTTACATATTTACATACAACGCCTGGACGTTGCGGGTGTCAATGGGCGGCGGTAATCAATTACCAAGGTAACACGCTTGTTCGTTTGCCTCCTCTGCTATACAAAAAAAAATTTTTATATCACTTTTCAACGAACAATCGTCATATGACAGAATTTCGTTGAAAAGCGAAATTTTGGCGAAATACATTCAGTCAAGAAAGCATCGGGAATGGATGATTTGTTTATGGTTCCAAATTCAATTTTTTATTTTTTTGTTGTTGTTAGATTGGCACAACTGTTTTCCATTTTGGCGCGGAGTTTGAGTTGCATTTGTTATTTAGATTAAATACAGTGCTGTGTTTAGTTATATCATTCTAGTGTATATTGCGAATTTCATAATAGACAAAAACATCGAATAAAGAGTTGTTTGCTTATGAGTGGTACAAGGCGTTCAAAAGTGGTCGAGATGTGCATTTGTGCACTCGGAATTCTTGCCGGAAGGTCAAACGGTAAATAAAGAATATTATTTGGGCGTTATGCGGCGTTTAAGAGAACAAAGTCGACGAAAAAGGCCAGATTTGTGGAAAGAAAATTCTTAGATTTTGCACCACGATAATGCACCTTCGCACAAGGCCATCATTATGAACGAATTTTTGACCAAAAACTCAACAAATACCATCGAGTAATCACCTTATTCACCAGATATGGCTCTAGCCGACTTCTTTCTTTTTCCTAAACTCAAATTACCAATTCGTAGCACCCGTTTTCATTCGGTAGAAGACATAAAGGAGAATTCGCGGCGAGCACTGAACTCAATTCCGGAAAAAGCGTTTAAAAAATGTTTTGATGATTGGATTATTCGTTGGCGTAAGTGTATCGTTTCTGAAGGAGCATACTTTAAAGGTGATAAAATAAATTTGGATGAATAACTAACATTTCGTGTATTATTGATCTTTTCCCGATACTTTATTGACAGAGTAGTACAATTAAAATATTTGTTTACTAAGTGTCAAGAGTGTTCCTAACTGTGATTAAGATTGGGGACTTGTATTGGGACTGGAGATTGTAATTGAGAATTTCATGATAACTTTAATAAATCAAATAAATAAAACCTATTTCGAAATAAAATTTCCTACTGAAAAGTATTTACAAAATTATTATAATTTAAAAATCAACACTCAAGTAAAAAAAATTTTTTTAAATACAAAATAATTTTTTTTCTTAAATTTTTTTGGTCTCTATGTTTATTAAATTACTATAGTGTCACCCTGGTCATGTACCATTTCAAATAAAAAAAAAATCATCAAAATCAGTGCCCAAATGGCGAATAAATTGGAAAACATGAATGGTAGGTACATAAAAAAAGGATTCCGACGAATCGAGATCTTCCTCCTTTTTTTAGAAGTCAGTTAAAAAGCACACACTCATTTCATTGTTCCTTTAAATAATTTTTACTACGCTTTCTTACATCAGACAGATTATATAATGGAAATTATCAAAAAAGCTCAGTTCCTGGGCACATGTCTACCGCGTACTCGCTCTCGGTATGCAATCTCAGATGTCACTGTTTCTCAATCCTCCCTTGAGCGGTTGCACCGAGAGACCATAACTCTCAAAGCGGCATTTTTCTGGCAGTACTGTCGCTTGCGTTTTAACGACGATAGCGATGAGCGACGAGCGATGACTGATGACAATTTCGACATGTAAATTAAATTATAACTTCTTTTTTTTTTACATATTTAATGTCCACAAAGCTTTACTTTCGTGTCTGTTTCGTGTCTGAGTTTGCTTGTTGCTACACAATCTGTGGGTTCCTAAGTATAATTTATACATTTGTTCACTTGAAACTTTTGTATGAAATAAATAATCCTGTAAAAAACAGTGAAATCAATCACTAATTAAATTTACACATACACATAAAATGCATGCTTAACACAATCATCATATATATATCACGCGTTGTTGTGACTCAGTAGATATATTATATACTATACTATTATATACTTTGTGCATAGTTAAACGCAACGCCGCATCGTGTGTCAATTTCAAAGCAATCGTTTGTAATCAAGTCGAGTCAGTCCAATTCTGATCTTTTTTTTTCAATTCTCCAACCCTCATTCTCAACGTTTATGATTTTTGAAATTTTTCTGTGTTACTTCCGGAAATAAGATGGGACAGCAATTTGCACGTGTAGGTATTTTCGAAATAGTGTCAAGTGTAATGTAACTACGCTCAATTTCATCAAAACCTCTATGATTAAGGTAACCCGTACAAATGCACGAGGTACCTCTAACGCTCTTTACGTTTCACCAAATCACTCTAGTTGACACATATTAAGTTACAAGTTGGGAAGCGTTGGTGGAATTTTTAATTGGAATGGAATGGAAGTGGAATTTGAGGTTAAAAAATCTTATACTATGTACACCACACAACGATCCACAAATCCCACAATACATTTTTTAAACCTTCTATTAACTAACAACTGAAAAATAAAACGATAAACTTAACTTTCGGAGATCATATCTGTCGTTGAGAGACAGACACAATAACTTTCGGCTGTACGAATGTTTACGAATGAATAATCTTTGAAGGAAACGGCTGTAAAAGATATACGGACACCATAAATAAAAACTACAAATGAGATGAAAATAACTATAAATACGAGTAAAAAAAATGAAATAAGAGATATGGCACGTTATAGCTCGGGAACTTTCGAGGTGCAACTTAGTTCTTCTTTCTTAATTTTACTTATACCATTCGATAGTAGACTTTAGACCTAGCAATGCGTTTTTAGGTCATAACTCTGCAAAGCCTAGGTCTCGAGATATAATCACTAAAAGTTATGTTTCTAGTTCCATTAAAAATCGACTTTATTCCTTAAGCATAAGGTCCAACCGCAACAATATTAGGTATACATTTGCTTGCGACTGAAAACCTCGTATGTCACAATTTCCACGAAAAACATATATTTTATTTATAAATATTAAATTGGACTTTTCTAATGTCATCTAGGTACAAATTTCGGTTTTAGAATAATTACATTACATGTAATTGTAGATCTATAATATTATGTTGTTTGAACTCGGATTTGATTTAAAATACTTCCTTGTATAGGAATTATCCGTCCGCAATTAAGTTGATACATGAAAAATTCCACAGCATGGCCTAGTACAGAAAGGTATTAATTATGGTAACATTTGATTTTAATTTTAAAAATGTTGACTATTTTTACTATTTTTTGATTTCTTGAAACCATTAAGAAGACATAATATAATAACAGTTACACGATCATGTTAGTGCATAAAGCATTTAAGAATAAAAAATAACTTATACTCTATTCCATACAAAATATTCCAATACTTGGTTGTTTATTTCTCTGTAAAACTGTGCTTCAAAACCATGTATGTTCATACACGGTTTTCACACTTAAGCGAAGCTATGTGGGCGATAGCCTAAAACATTGGGTTAACTTAGTTTGATAAAACTAAGTTAACCCAATGTTTTGACATGAGTTATACATGATGTTAACGGGAAGGGTTTCTAAATTATGCAGGTTCTCATTTCGCTATTAAAATCTCGCGTTCAGCCATTTTATAGCTAAAATGAACAATTTATATTCAAATTTCACCGAAATATTTGTGTTAGGGTGGTTTAAAATTATCGAATTAATCATTTTTTTTTAATTTTGAAGTATTAAGTGATCTCTTACTTTAGATAACCCATTTTAATGATAGCACAAACAAAATACATAGGTCTGTATAAAGTAATTGCAAATCATGGAGCACTCAACCTATGGAGACGATATATCGGACCATCTTATTCATCACTGCTCAATTTATTTACACTAACAAACATCAACTCTTGCTCGCATTAAGCATAGTACATAATCAATATTGGACCTGTGTATACATCTCTGTATATTCCCACAGATATTTAAATATTTATGTAATGGATTATTGCTCTATTCGGTAGTGTGGCAAAAACAGCAAAAAAAACAAACTATAATACAGAACACAGTAACCGCAACAGTATTTAGACGTAAATTGTTTTCATACAAAATAAATGACATTGCCACTCTAAAGGTTGAGTGCTCCATGTTAGAAATAAAATGTGATAAAAATATAATTTATATGCACATTATACTTATTCGATCTATCTTAATTCACATAGTAAACAAAATATCTACAGTATATTATTATTTCCTCAAGCAATCATAGTGTTTTGCTTAGTTCTATAAAGACGTTAATGTATTTCCAGTCTTTAAAATTATTATGTAAACGAGTAAAAATATAGATCTGTTTAAGAAGAAAGGCAATATTAATGGTCTGCAAACCCGAGTTTACATAAAATAATAAATTGGTTATTCCAGAATTTAAATTACATAAGTCAAATGTTTCATTTTTGGATAATTGCATTTGATTTTATAATAAAGATGTTTAATTAACGAAAAATAGATTTATAGTTATAATACGTACATTGATTGGATAATCATACTATAAAATAAACGATTTCGTTGAAGACAATACAATAGTCCGAAAATAATCTTCCCTGCACAAGCATTGACTGGCTTTCTGAATATTGTATAAATGATTTTCAAAAAATGATACCTGATTGAGTTGCCTGTCGGTTCTTCTCAGTGTCCCAGTTTTCTTGTCAAACCGAACTGAAGTAAAGTAAAATAAAGCAGATTTGACGTTCATAAACTATATATATATATATTTTATATATAGACAATAACAAAAATTAAAAATGTGATGAATGAGTGTGAGTAGTTGCAAGAAACCGTACACTACGAAGATGACATTCAACCTCATCAGTCAGTCAGTGACCACGATCGGTGCAATCCGGTCGAAACGTCGGGATAAAATAGGTACGAGTAATTAACCTTAAAATATAAACGCGACATGGACCCGCAATTAAATATTATAAATATTATAAGGTTCATAAACACTTTGTAATTGGGTTTATTTACACCAATTGATTTGACTTTGAATATCATTTTCCTGTATTCATCAACGTCTGATCTTCTAATTGGGATAAGAGAGAAAATCTAAAAGAAAAATGTTACGTCACTACGCCGCTACTAATAAACTGTTTGAAAATGAGACTGTGGACCTACGGATAAATGACGCAAATTGAAATAGAAGCGAAACACAAGTAGATTTATAAGTATAAAATTCTTAAATTATTAATATATAATAATTAGTGCGTATAAAATTCTGGTGAAATATAGTTAGTTAATTATGATATGACTAACTTTCTTAAATAAAACTAACGGTTTAATTCATAACAGTAGTGAGATTCGAATTCGAGTCATCTCTTGGTTTACTCATAATTCCACCGAGTAGTAAGTGCTACGTAAACAAAAATACTTAACGTGGATATGCACTTACATTTTTTTGTTGATCATGAGCATTATGTAACCTCTAATTGCCGTAATAATATATTTTTTTGTAATACTTTGCTGTAGATTTCCATAGTAACATATAAACTCCACTACGTGTGCCTTGTACCAACTATAAATAGCAAGTGCAAGTGAGATGTCAAATCCTTAAATCGAATTTAACACAAAACTAAATACTGAGATTGGAGGTACCACGCAATTACCAAGGTGAGTAACCGGCACTCAGGTTTCAAGATATAGGAAATCAAAATCAAACCTAGGAGTCTGAAGCTCTCACTTGGAACTTGGAAGTTAGATTTATTAACCACTACACTAAATGGCCAGTCAATGTTTTGAAAACGTTGTTGGCTTTTTAACGAATAACTTCAAAAATAAAATTTCAGGAACATTATTCAGTTTTACTTCATTTAATGATGCGTTTGAATGATGCATAGAAATTGTTTGATATACGAAACGTTCACGTTCTCAATTCTAGTTTGATGGCATACGAAGAAAGCTATTTGTCACAGGACCCTGTTATCCGCCGAAATTGAAAACATGATCATAAAATTAAGGCAATTTCTTTACAAAAAATTTGAAGTACTTTGATGTTGCTGCATCTATTTACTTATGATTTATCCGTTTACATACACACATGCATTCGAAATATATACGTACATGGATTTATTAGGTAGGCCCGATATTTTAAAGAATAAAGATCCAGATGTATATCCATCTTCACGGCCTTACATTCAGCTCTTGAGTCCGTGGACCTGTATAGGCTTAACACATATTTTATTATGTATCCCGACCGTAAAATACTTTTGCTAATGACGCGCGCGATCCGCGTCACGCTTTCATTCACACACGTTCCATTCCTCACCGTCCGCGCCAGCAAGCCACTCGTACCAAATGTTTCTGATTATGCATCCAACTGTAAATCTAGTGGATTTTTACTATACCGTAGTAAATCCACTAGTACTGCAAAAGATACGAGTTTGCTCGTGGACATGTGTATGTTTGACGACTTCGATGGCGAGTGGTTTAGACGTTGCAGCCAAATACGGAAGGTTACGGGTTCGATTCCCGGTCGGGTCAATTTAGGAAACGAACTTTTTGAGATTGTCACTGATCTGGGTTAGATATGAGCGCCGCGCCGCGCGCCGCCGTCGCTGTGAATTCTCCTCGGCGCGCCGCCGTCGAGGGGAACCCCCCAGGCGTGCCGTTGCGATGTGGCTTCACTCAAAACACACACAAAAAATCGCAATTCGACGCATGAGGGGAATGTGGGCGGGAAACGCGGCGCGCTACAGTACACCACACGATTTAAAACTCAGTATCGTGCGAGGGACTCTTTTTGCAAACGTGCTAGCACGATATGTTAGCATTTTTATGCTGGCTGCAGAGGGGGAGTCTATTGAACGCACGCCATACTGTACATGAGGCGAGGATTCGCGAGTGGGGCAAGGACAGTCAAAAGAGGAAATTAAATTTTATACGCCCCTTCGATCGCGCGCAACAATTACAAAAAGAATATATATATTAAGTATACCCACATTCACCAGCTTAAATTATCTTTTTTTTTGATAGGAAAAATCCCCATGGACACTTGGCTAACCTCATCAAGTAGTAGTGTCGGAGTCCTGCCGGCTACAGAACTACCGACTAATAACCCCCTCCATTCTCTCCAACCACAGCGAGACCGCTTTTCGGCATTGCTTCACTGTAGTTGGTGTTCGATTGCTGTAACATCAGCTTCCAATCTCCTTTCTTATTCTTTGCCGTCGCCTTTCTTCCGTTTCTTTTTCTTTCATGATTGCAGAAACAAATTCTCTCTTGTCATCGTGTCTATAAAATTTTCTTCCCTGATGTGAGAGTCCAACTTGATGTTTATCATAACTCTTCGTTCTTCCCATTTAATGCACTCAAATGTTATGTGTCTAGCGGTTTCACCTTTGCGACAATAAAAACATTCGTCACTGTCTACTTTTCCGATCATTTTCGAATACTGCTGAAAACAGCCATGGCCTGTTAGCACTTAAGTAACACAGCATCAAATTTTTATTTTTAACTTCAGTTTTTCCTATTGTTCTACATCGTTCCTTCGCAAATAAGTCCCAAGGCACTGTACGTGCTATTACCATACTCTTTTTTTGAGATATTGTTTTGTAACCCCTACATATTCGGATTGCAAGCCTTCTTTGCGCTGACAAAAGGATGTTTTTATATTTCTTATATTTTTTATCTTCTATCCACACTGGTGTAGCATACATAGTAATACTACTAGCCACAGATGCCAAAGTTCTGTTTTCTCCAGCCTCTCTTACTCCGGGCATTAACCTTTTTAGTGTACTAGTTACTCTTACGGCTTTTTCCGTTGTCCTAGCTTGCTCAATCAGACATAATTTTTTAACAATGAACGTTCAGGTAGGTACTTGTTTCATTGTATACTTAAAAAAAAGAAAGATAAACTTATAAAAGGAAGGTATATAAGTAGTATATCAGTTGTCTAATACCCATAACACAAGCGCTCTGCTGCTTACTTTGGGACTAGATGGCGCTGTGTGAAATTATATTATTTTATGAGTATATTATTATTATTATTAATATACTTAATGTGCGATTTAAATAGACTTATGTACAGATTTATTTTGGACACAACACCATGGCGGTGAAATCGAGTGCAATTGATGATTATAAGCGTAAATAAAAGATATTTATACAAAACCATTGTAAAATCTAACAAAAAAACAAAAAATTGGAACACTAAATTTTTTCTAAGGCCACGCCGCTGCCGCCGTGAAAAATTTTGAACAACGGCGCCGCCGTGGCACTAGCCATCGGTGCTGATATCTAGTCTGGATGTACTGGGAACACCCCTAGTAGTTGTCATTTGGTTTTCATAGCACAGGGTTCTCATATCTCAAATTGGGGTGCTAATTTGAGATCAGATGATTGGTATGTATTGTCTGGCGCATTATTATTATTATTCATCAAGACTAACTCACAAGCATAGAGAACTTATTTTTTATTTATTTAAGAGCAAATTATTGATTAGTGCAATTATCACTGTACTGTGTATATGTATATAATTGATAAGCAAGATTTTGAGAGTAAGAAGAAAGAGTACATCACTCTTTTCATTGTCTTAAACGACTCCAACATTTTCTTCCTTTTAAAACTAAAATTATACTAGCTCAATCTCTTCTTCTCCCCATAATCGACTATGCATGAATGTTACTTGGATGCGAATGAAGTACTACTGAACAAGCTTGAACGATTACAAAATTTAGCTATTCGTTTTATTTTTGGCTTACGCAAATATGATCATGTATCACAATTTCGGACTCAATTAAAATGGCTTCCTATTCGTCTTCGACGAAATGTTCACATTCTTTCGTTTCTTTATAATATCCTTAATATCCCTTCTGCTCCTCAATACCTTCGTTCTCGCTTTCACTTCTTACATTCTCCTTCTCGACCTAGACGCTCTTGTGTCACTAAAACTTTACAATATCCTCTTTCCAACACCAACTTTTTTTATAACTCCTTCACCGCACAAGGTGCGTTACTGTGGAATAAACTGCCTTCTAATGTTCGCAACTGTCCTACGGTGTCATCTTTCAAAAAACGACTAAAAGAGTATTATTTATCTGATACAATGCCATAAATTATCGCATTTATGGATGTATGGTATGTATACGTCAATGCGTAGTATGCGCGTATATCTAAATGTGTATCTATGTGTATGTATATATATAGTATATCTTTGCGTTCACATAATATTATGTATATATTTATAAGCTATTTAGGTATTATTTATATGAATATGTATGAATACAAATTTGTGCAAATACGACTATTTATTAACACGCTTTTGTACATTACTTACCTTCGTTACATACTGTCTAACGTTTTGTGAGGTTGGCTGGAAGAGATCTCTTGCAGAGATAAGCTCGCCTTTGTACTTTATTTCTTTGTAATAGTTAATATAAAACTTGTGTACAATAAAGATAAAGATTTTCATTTAATTTCAACTATAATCTTTCATTTCGTTATCGCTAAAAAATATACATGAGTGGTACAAGGCGTTCAAAAGCGTTCGAGATGTGCACTTGTGCACTCGGAATTCTTGCCGGAAGGTCAAACGGTAAATAAAGAATATTATTTGGGCGTTATGCGGCGTTTAAGAGAGCAAATTCGATGAAAAAGGCCAGATTCGTGGAAAGAAAATTCTTGGATTTTGCACCACGATAATGCGCCTTCGCACAAGGCCATCATTATGAACGAATTTTTGACCAAAAACTCAACAAATACCATCGAGCAACCACCTTATTCACCAGATATGGCTCCAGTCGACTTCTTTCTTTTTCCTAAACTCAAATTACCACTTCGCGACACCCGTTTTCATTCGGTAGAAGACATAAAGGAGAATTCGCGGTGAGCACTGAACTCAATTCCGTAAAAAGCGTTTAAAAAATGTTTCGATGATTGGATTATTCGTTGGCGTAAGTGTATCGTTTCTGAAGGCGCATACTTTGAAGGTGATAAAATAAATTTGGATGAATAACTAACATTTCGTGTATTTTTGATCTTTTCCCGGTACTTTCTTAACAGAGTAGTATTCGTTTAAAACTTTTTTATCTTAAGTGAAACTTTATTCTGCGTACAATGTAAATCTTGCTGACCGATTCTTTTCTTCAGGGAAAAATGTTCCTTAACTTCAGTTTTATTGGTCCGTAAAATTCACGCAGTGCTTACCTCACCACCTACTTAGGTAGGTACTTACTTTTCTATTTCTGCAGATAGTTTTTCGTTCACATAAATACACTTAAGCGCGGTGAAAGTATAAAAAAGAATATTACTATCGTGATTACGCTTTATCAATATATAATTCAGTGAGCTGGTTATCGGTACTAGGAATTTTTGTATGTATTACTCATACCGTAGTTTATAAACATATGGCACAATAAATTGTGTTACACGTTTCATTTAATTATTATTTTCATTGCTTAAAAACAACTTTCACCCAGGATTTTTTTTCCTATCTTCTCATGCTCTTATCTACTAGCAGTTTCATTTTAATTAGTAATGTTTGCAAAATTTAAAATTGCATTAAAAACTTTGTTAAGTGGACAAACAAACGTCGTATTTTGCATAAATAGCGGAAAATGAGACATATTTCCCAAATCTCAATAGCTTTCTCTTATTTCAGAACACAACATTCGATCAAACTATTTGCTTAAATTATGTATCTAAATTTGGGATATTTATCTATATTCTTTTAAAGAGCGTATAAAAACAATGTCAAAACAGTAAGTATCAGCAATACTTGGATTCTAAGAGAGAGACGAATATAGAATATGCCAACTTAGCTTTGCGCGCAAGCTCTAATTGTTTTCAATTGATTAGCTCTAACTGTCAATCTTTACATTTTGACTTCGAATTGTTAAATATAAGCTTAAACATTTCTGAAAGTGACTATATATGAAGTGTGATATTGTTTGGCGTTATTCTCTGACCACCTCGAATAGGAAATGTAATTATGTACGTACAGTATTATTTTCTATCACAAAAAAACACAAAAATATTTCGTAATCTGAAAAGAATTAAAATTATATTGAGCTTTAACGAACCGCTTCATAATATCTGAAATTCGAACCAATTTGGAGAATTTAGTTATCGGTAAAGCAAAAATATTCTTATTTTGGGAAGGAACATCTAAAACACCATTCTTGACGTTTACGTAGTGCGAGCCGTATGTTACGACATGCTGCCTTGAATGACGTCATTCGGCGGGCTCTTGTCGCCGCTGGCGTTCCTGCAGTCTTAGAGCCTGTAGGTATTGTGCGCAGCGACGGCAGGAGACCGGATGGTTTGACGCTCATTCCTTGGAAACTTGGAAGATCGCTGGTGTGGGATGCGACTTGTGTCGATACACTTGCTGTTTCCCATGTGCCGGCGACTTCCAAGTCAGCAGGTGCCGCGGCCAGCACTGCCGAGAACTTGAAGCGGCGTAAGTATGCGACTCTCTCTGAGAGTTTCATATTTACGCCCTTTGCAGTCGAAACTTTGGGTCCCTGGGGCCCCGAAGCCCATCGACTGGTTTCTGATATTTGTAAGAGACTGGTCGAGGCTTCGGGAGACCGCCGGGCTGGCAGCTTCTTCCGCCAACGAATCAGTTTGGCTATTCAAAGAGGCAATGCTGCCAGTCTGCTAGGTACCTTGAGCAATGACAGCTTTCTAAGCGGCAACTTTGAGGAAGTTTATTATTTAAGATAATGTGTAGTTTTAAGTTTGTAAATATTAACATATGTATGTACTTTTTGTTAATAAACCTCCATTCTTGACCCTTATGAGATCCGATCACTCATGAATTTTTCCCCTTCTCACTGACAATATTGATTTTTTAAGCAATCTATTCACCCACAAATTTATATACATATTGTTATCCACATATTTAGTGTTCGTTTATATTTTAAAATATTAGTAGGCGACTTAAAGGAGGCTAATTAGATATACTTGAATTACACTTGATCATTCCTCTACCTTTGATTTTCAAAACTACTTGTAAAAGTTTAGTGGACAAATATAACGAAAATCCAATATATATTTGGAGACCTTTAATACCCGTTAAAAATCTCCAGAAATATATTTTAGATATGTATAAGTTTCATTAATATTGTGCATAACTCGCTGTGCGCGCACAAACTTCGCGAAGTTTCGTAAATATTGTGCATAACTGTGCGCGAGTTCAACTCGAGTTAGTTCACCAACTTTTTTAAACAGCGTTCAATTTTATTCGTGTTTCATAGATGAATGTCAGTCACATACGTTTTTATAATGAGAACGCCGATATGAATGAACTATTAGCAATATAACACACTGAAAAAAATAACTAGAATACATACAAAATGTGAAAACACGTCGAGGCCACATATTTTTCTTAAAAAATTGCTTCACCCAACTTTAGAGCTCCAGAGAAAATATTATGTAAAAATTTTTCTAAAAAAAAAATAACAAGAAATGTCACAGATGTATATTCTTTACACGACTCGTGAATAATAAGGAGGCCCTCAGGATTCCATAAAGTTAAGGGTCGCGTTGTTCATTTATTTTACACAAGTAGATCCTTCAATAACATTTGGGCATTTCCCGAAATACATGAGATGATTGGACAAGGCCAATTATTCTTGATTTATTATTCTACATAAACGCTAGCTGGCCTGGCAGACGTTGTTCTGCCTTAACTACCGTCAACCTATAGGATCTTAGCATGGCTATGAACTAGGTATCGTCTCGACAAAACAAATATATTATGGAGAAATGATGACCTCAATCGGTCAAGTCGTCTAGATATTACACGATCTCTAACAGACGCGCTAACTACCATATGTATATATAAAGACACTGGTCTTTGAAAAACCATTAAATAACTATTGTAAGATGATATAAAAACAATACGTAGAATATCTTGTCACTTCTCAATACAGGCTCTACTCTATAGTATAACAGAGATAACGTTAGACACAGCAGAGACACAACAGAGAAACCTTAAGTCTGGTGTCTCTCTATAATGTACGTTTTTGTCAGAGACCGTTAAAATTGGAATTTCGTACGGTGGATATATACTATATCTAGATCTCTAATAATTAGGAGCTTATAATGAAAATAAATGAAATATAAAATATTAAACTATTTTCGTTTTTCGATAACATGAAAGATGGAAGAAGGCGCATAATCGGCCGTATATCTACCATAATTTATTTTGTATGTATCTTTTGCTCATTATTTATTTAGATTACTGTATTTATAGATTTGTTTTTATCCATTTGCTTAAGCTTAATGCTTAATTTATTTAGAAAATCGGAATCATCTGTTCGGAAACTTTTAAATTCGTTCCTTTATAGTGGGTTTATTAAGATATATTCTAAGAAAGTTATGAGGTTAATATTAATGAAAATTACAATCTTTGCACAAATATAAGCAAAGACAACATACATAGAGCCATGCTGCGTTGCAGCACGAATTGGGCCGGAGAAAAAATAGGAAAATACCACCCTCACAGGATATCGGTGTGAAATAACAGTCTCTATTGCTGTTGTGTTTCGTTCGGTGAGTGAGAGTGCCGGTGGTCCCTAGAAATATTGTAATCTGATTTCACATTCACTAAATATTGATTTTTACTGAAATGATATTTTATTGATACATATCGCCAAAAGTGACTTCTATTCTAATTTTATGTTATTAAGTTTCAAGGTACTGTGACGTCCTTTGATCGACGAATGTGGTCCTGAGATATCTCACATCCCCGAATTTTCGAGACGATCCATACTAGTTCTTTCATTTTGCGCACAAGAGTCGCCAGTCGTCACACTCATCTAGGTCAGTTTTAGAGTTCTTACCATAAGACCAGGTATACTCAAAAAATGAACGAGTTGAAAGCGTGTGGGGGAGAGGGTAATAGGGTTGAGATTCTTAAAGCAAAATGTGAGCGTTAAACATTTGGATGACGAAAAACATGCTTTTTTTAATGTTTTTTTTTTTATTCAGAGAAATGATAAACTTAATGGAATATGTAATCTATCTAAGTCATTTTCAATATTCGGTATTCAGTTATAGCTATTGTTCTAGTCTTATTGTATAGTTATTGTTCGAATACACGAGAATTTCCAAACGAAACTTTTTTTCGGCTATTATATATTTTGTTTCTTATTAAATATAGTATTTTTGTAGATTCCATTCGATAAAGTATTTAATTGAATGTTTTTTCTTCGTGCGTGTTTTTATCTGAGTTTATAGCTGCAGAATTGTCGACTTTTTATTGTCAAAGTGTGAAAACATTCATTCCCATGAGTTCGTCTGTCGGTCCATCTGTCTGTCACAGTCAACGATGCAACGTACAATCTTTAAAAAGGGTAATCAAATTCGATTTAACTATTTATCTCCTATCTCCAAAGTTAATCTAGTATTTTAGATCGTAACGATACTCAAATTTAAATCTCTGATTGAGCTGTTCGGATTCAGTTCAGTCGGATGTCTCTACATGCAATAAATAGCGCATTTCTTTCTAAAGCAGAGATTGAAATTTGAGTATCGTTCTGGAATACGGGCTTTAGAATATCGAAAATTTCAAGTAACATAAAACGTACCTACAATCTACAGAAAAATGTTACGAAAATCATTCTCCTAGCTCCTTTAATTTTAGAAATTTTTGAATTTTAATTATCGTACGGAACTTTCTTTTAATTACAATCAGTTTTAATCTTTTAATTTTAGAAAACAATTTTTAATTATCGTACGTAACCTTCTGTGCACGAGTCTGACAATTTTTTATTGCATTTCCATGCCTTCTTTACCAGAAATAGTAGTTTGTATGTACTTTATAATTGCGTTGATAATATAAAATAATACTGTCAAATGTCAACAATTTAAAAAACTTATCTCCCG
This sequence comes from Zeuzera pyrina, assembly GCA_907165235.1. Taxonomy (NCBI): domain Eukaryota; kingdom Metazoa; phylum Arthropoda; class Insecta; order Lepidoptera; family Cossidae; genus Zeuzera; species Zeuzera pyrina. The sequence continues at coordinate 20,582,346 of OU015624.1, read as the reverse complement.
TTTATGTCCAAACGGGTGATGGATTCCTTTAAGAATCCCTCCTGAATACGAAACAGCGAGACATATTTGAAAGTAGGCGTCATTATTTAAGTCGCCGTTCTTTTGCGACAGCTCCGTACACCTGCCCAACTGACCCAGTAAAACCTGTAGTAAGTCCATCTAGCTTTTACTGGAAACCAAATAAAAAAAAAATACAAAAGAACAGTAAATACTTCAAGTAAAGCTATGGAATGTAGATTTGTAATGTAAGATAAAATAATAGTTATTATAAGGGATGACTCGTAATAACTAGAGTCTCGTTTCAAAAATCGAATTACGTAAAATGGATATAGGTACGTAACCGTTTCCCTAATACTAAGAACTCCAGATTCATATTACAAGGGTTTATAAATTTTATTATAATAATATTTGTGATAATATTTCTCATAATAATATTTTTCATCCATATTTCTTGTGTTAGTTTGTCTCGGACCAAGCATAAATGGGACGGAGCATTTGCTTAAGGTGGTTCGTTCGGTTACTGTGCGCCTTTTTCCTCAATAGATGGCGTCACTTACGTAAATTCGAGGTTTTTATTTTTTTATAGTTATTTTTGTATTTCCACACAAGAAAGTTATGTTTGCGTACACTTTACAGCTATACGTAACTACTCCGACAACTTTGCAAGTTATCCTGTAGGCCTATTAGTCACATATCAAGATAAATAATTCAAATCACAGATTTGGTCTTTTTACCCACACATGTACACCGAGTTCAAGTGATTGTTCAAATTAGCCCCGTGGTAGGTATATGTTGATACTAGAGAATTGTAATTTTCAGTGTTCGAATCCCTACACAATAACTTTTTTTTATTGTTGTATCGCTATTATTAGGTACCGGTAGTATTGTTAGGTAGTAAAATATTAGAAATTTAAATATGTAATTCATTTTATATAAAAAACCTACGAATGAAAATTAAAAATATTTTTATTTTTCTTACAAAATAATAAGATAAGACAATGTTTATTTTCTGTTACAATTTCTATTACAAAAATGATGTCCTGTAGCCCGTGTTAGTTGTTTAAACTGTGTTACGAGCTACAATGTTTATTACATTTTTTGGCCGGAACGGGTGTTAGCTTCACTACAATTTTAATCACTTCAATTAGCCATCTGTGATAATTTTGTAACATTTTAATAGCAAGAGTGGTGTTAAAGTGGATTGCTTAGGTATTGCCGAAGCTGTATATAAGAGTCTGACTAGTCTTTGTGTAGTAGTTGTCAAGCAGCGACAAGCGATCGTGTACAGTATATTATTCAAATTGATGTAGTCAAAGATAATTTAATTATACCCTCCGCCATTTGCTGTTAAATGGAAGTAGTCTAGTGCAATTAGTATATTTTAAGCTGCATCCGCAAACGGTCGTTGTTCAAATATAGTCATATAATTAAAAATTTAAAAAACCCCCGACACAAAAAACCTCCAAAAAGTAAAAAAAATAATATGTACTTCATAGCGTCATCACGTCGGGGGACAGCTAAGTTCACTTGTATTTAAATTTCATACATACCATTATTTTTAGTTGTATTCTGTTTTTATTACTTTATTTAATTAGCGTTTCCCTGACGTGACGACGCTTGGATATATTACTACTACTATTTATATTAAAACTTATCCAAATTTAAAGGGCTATGAGGTACATATTATTTTTTTAATTTTGGAGTTCTTTTTTTTGAGTCTGGGGTTTTTAAAATTTTTAATTTAAGTTTTATTTTATGCTTTTTAAACACTCTACGATCTACACTTTATCCCCACATTCACGCAAATACTTTACGGGACGATATGCGAAATTGCGACACGAGATCATGCCTCGCCGAAATCTGAGTATTCTGACAATAGTTGTCTGATCCATCATCAAACCTTGATCACAATCTATCTATCTATAACCTATTCATAGAGACCATTTCAATGAGCCTAAACATGATACCTCTACTGTAAGTGGCAAGGAGTTGGATATCCTGCTGACTTTAGATAAAGCTGCAGCATCTGGTCAAGGTTACTATGTTATTGTGACATTATTGAAGTTACAGTATACTAAATTTCGCATCGATTAGACTAATAGAAGATGCTCGCGTCCCTTTAAAAACTAAAAAAGAGCTGATATTCTTCCAACGGCCGAACTGATTTTGATAAAAACGTGTCTAAGAACCATCGTTAGAAAATCGGCTTTCAAACAAAAAAAACGCATCATAATCGGTCCATTCGTTTAGGAGCTACGATGCCACAGACAGACTCACAAGTCACGTCAAACTTATAACACCCTTTCTTTTGCGTCGGGGGTTAAAAACAGCTGATATTCTTCAAACGGCTGAACAGATTTTGATAAAACATGTCTAAGAACCACCGCAAACCTGCTTCCGAACAAAAAAAACCGCATCATATTCTGCTACGATGCCACAGACAGACACGTCAAACTTATAACACCCCTTCTTTTGCGTCGGGGGTTAAAAATTAATGTTCAGTGAGTTAAGCAAAGTGCTTTATACATAGTGTTTTAGTGAGTGATTAGTGAGTTTTAAAGTGTATTTAATTAATATAATTTAATATACATATTAAATAGTGTGCTTTTAGTTCAGAAGCGGGATATGTCCAGCCTTGGTTATAGGCATTTGATTTGCATTAATTTTGTATAGTTTGTAGAATGCGTATATTCAATACCACAATGGAGACAAAACTGATGCAATGGCAATACGCTGTGAGGTCATCTGATATTATGATGGTAATGAGAAGAAGAGAGTTATGTATTGGATATGCAGAAACCACATAATTGATACGTAAAGATAAAGAGACTACAACGTGAGATGTTGCAGATATAAACGCTACGCAGAGCTAAACTGTTGGGGCATATTTTTGATGCATGGGAGCACTCGCAAAATGCTATTGGTGTGTTTTGTGACCTGTCTAGGGCCTTTGACTGTGTGGTTCACGATACTCTTTTACGAAAGTTCAAATTTTATGGTTTAGGAGACAAGGCATTGGAGCTGCTCAATTCGTATTTAAGTGAAAGAGTTCAGAAGGTTGATATTACCGGAGTTAAATCGAAAGGATCCATTGTAAAAATGGGTGTCCCCCAAGGATCGATTTTGGGTCCCTTTTTATTTTTGGTCTATGTTAATGACTTGCCATTCCTTGTGCAGAAACTAGGTGATATAGTTTTATTCGCTGACGACACTTCTCTCATATTCAAAGTTCCAAGGCAGGCCACTAATTATGATGAAGTGGAAAACATATTAGGTAAAGTTTTGGAATGGTTCACCGTAAATAATTTACTTTTGAATTCTGCCAAAACTAAGTGCGTTAAATTTATTTTACCCAACGTTAATGATTCTGACATTAATATTGTTTTGGACGATACAATACTAAACTTTGTAGATTCTGTTAAATTTCTAGGCATTACTATAGACAATAAGGTACAATGGGGTCCTCATATTGAATTATTGGCTGGAAGACTTAGCTCGGCAGCATTTGCTGTGCGTCAAATAAGACAACTAACTGATGTAGCTACGGCTAGAACTGTGTATTTCAGCTATTTTCACAGTATAATGTCGTATGGGATATTACTCTGGGGTCACGCAGCCGATATGCAAACGATATTTGTTTTACAGAAAAGAGCGATACGATCTATTTATTGTTTAGAATCTCGAATTTCGTTAAAAGAAAAGTTTAAATATATTAATATTCTTACGGTCTATAGTCAGTATATCTTCGAGAATATTATGTATGTACGTAGGAATTTACACAGGTTCCGAAGGGTGGGTGATATTCATAATAGGAATACCAGGTCTAGAAATAAACTAGCTATCAAGGGCTCTAGATTGGCAAAGGTACACAAATCTTTTATTGGGGACGGTGTTCGCTTTTACAACACTTTGCCTGAAGAATTAATCGCACTACCAGACATTAGATTCAAGAAAATTGTTAAAGCTATTTTATGCTCGAAAGGCTATTATAAAATAGAAGATTTTGTTAACGATAAGTTGGTCTGGTCAAGTTGTTGTGCAAACGAAAAAAAACTGTAATTTTAGGACTTACGAAGAGGGCAATACTGTCAATTAATAGTTTTTGTTTTAACGTTCGAAAAATACTTTACGAAGTTTACTTCGAATAAAAATCTATTTTATTTTATATATAGAGGCTGCTGAATGGGGTGTTGTATACATGCAGAGGAAATACAAGTCGTCGTAGGAATGTAAAGGCTACGGCGTGAGATGTTGTAGATATGTAGGGGCTGCAGCGTAATGTGTTTTAGATAGTAGAGGCTACAACACAAGTCGTTGCAGACATGTAGAGGCTACAACACAAGTCGCCGACTGTTAACTTCACTACAATAATCAGCCACCTGTGATTATTTTGTAACATTTTAACAGCAAGAGTGGGGTTAAAGTGGTTGGCTTACGTATTAGTGAGGCTGTATATAAGAATCTGACTTTAGTCTTTGTGTAAATAGCAGTTGTCAAGTAGCAACAAGCGATCGTCTACAGGTTATTTTAAATAGAGGTAGTCGGAGATAATTTTAATATACCCTGCGTCATACGCTGTTAAATTGGTAGAAGTAGTTTAGTGCAATCAGTATTAGTATATTTTAGGCGCATTCGCGAACGGTCGTTGTTAAAATATATTCGAAATGAGTGTTCAGTGAGTTATTGAGAATTCAGTGAGTTATTCAGTGAGCTTTATACGTAGTGTTTTAGTGAGTGATTAATGAGTTTTATAGTGTATTTAATATACGTATTGATTAGCGTGCTTTTACGGGAGAAATAAGTTCACATTTTCTTTATATTTTACATTTTTTGCACTTTGTGTATACTATGCTTGTCTACCTGTCTATCTATCATATATGTTTACCTGTCATGTATGTCCGTTATTATTTTTCAATTTATTACCATATTATAAGTACATCACTAAAGTATATATTTTTATTAGGTACTTGTTGCAAATTGAACGTATTATTTCAACTTATTAAAAAAAAAAACAAAAAAGGTCGGAGACCACATTGCAGGATTCGAACTCGCGCACTTCGGCGTGGTAGACCTACGCTCATTGTGCTATATTATTGAGGAGGTAAACTCTGCAAATCTGTAAAAGGTGTAGGGTGTTAGACGAAAACAAGATGTCGAACAACTTGGAAGAAAATTCCAGATTATTTTTGAAAGAAATACGTAAGTACCGAAGTGGTCCGACATCTTGCAGAATGAATAAAATGCGTTCGAAACAACATCATCTGTTAACAGACAAAAAAGATGTTCTGCAGCGATGGAACGAATACTATGGAGAACTGTATGAGAGTGGCGACTCTGTCTCTGACACTGAGAGTGATCCTAACGAATCGTCATACTCGGATTAGGAACTAGAGAAAGTCATTAGTATGAAAGAGATTGAGAAAGCGATAAGAAGTCTGAAGTTTGGAAAGGCTGCGACAAATGATGAGGTGACTGCTGATATGATCAAGTATGGTGGTCCTAGAGTCTGGGATCCATTTTATAAACTGTGCAATCTTTGCTGGCAGAAGACAGAGGTTCCGGAAGACTGACGCGATGTAATCATGTTGCCTCTCTATAAACGAAAAGGTCAGCTTAGCAAGTAAAGTCTATACCATGGTATTGACTGAATGTATGGAAAGCATTTCTGAAAGATGCACGATTGTGGGAGGCACGAGGTGGTTTTAGGAACGGCAGCGGTTGTATATATCAGATTTTCTCGATCCGCGGTGTCGTGGGGAAGTTTCTGGCCATAGGTCGGAAAGTTTTCGGCGCTTTCGAGGATCATGAAAAAACATTAGTAGAGTAGTGCGAAACAAATTATAGTCTTCTGCCTGAATATGGCGTGGAGGGCCCCTTACTGCAGGATGTGACGTCGTTATATCGAGACCACAGAGCCCACGTAAGGATAGATGGTGACATGTCGCCCTGGTTCGAATTATGTTCAGGCGTCAGACAGGGTTGCATGATGTCTGCCTTTTGGACAATTGCCTCCAGACATTGAAAGGTAGTATGAGTGGTACGGTGTGTGATGGTACAGTGGCAAACTGCCTTTTATACGCTGACGATACTGTGTTTATAGTACCATCAGAAGTGAAGTTGCAGACACTAATTACGAAGACATAAAAGAAAACTGTGAAGTGAAAAGATTGAATAAGAATGTGAACAAAACTATGGTTCTGATGTTTAAAAGGAAAGATATACAGACAAAGTGTGAAATATGGGTAAATGGAAAATTTCTAGAACAAGTGAATGAAATTGTGTATATGGGGAGTTTTCGCGGGATGGAAGATGTGAGCCGGATGTGGAGAGACTGGCAGCAGCTGGAAATAAAGTGAACAGTGCTCTGTTCGCATTATTAGACAGTGTGAATATATAATATATATAACACTGCTAAAATGGCCATCTACAATGTGGCGTTGGTTCCAAATTTATTGTACGGTAATGAGGCCTGGTTATGCCCGAAGTCGAATGAAAGTAAGATAAATGCAGTAGAAATTCGATCTCTTAGAAATATGTATGGTGTACTTTTAGGGACAGGATAAGGAATGACGAGCTACGCAGTATGACAGAGTTGCACGACAATGTCATAGTAAAAATGAAAAAAGGATTGCTTAGACGGTCCGGGCATATAGAAAGAATGAGTGATGAATGACCGACGAAAAATCTACAGAGCGAAAGTGTGTGGTAAATGAAGCCAAGGAAGACCCAGGGTAACTTATGAAGATCAAATAGCTAGAGTGTTAGCCGACGGAAATATCCAAAGCACGCGTATACCTAGGCGAAAATGTGTGAGGAGAATGATGAGATTTGAGAAAGCGCAAGAAGTATGTAAGGACTGTGACGCTTATCACTCCATCCTCTTTGACTACTCCGTTGGGGATACAGCGTGAAGATAATGTATGTAGATAATAATATCCAAATAATATCTAGTACTGTGATTAATTATAAAAGTACATAAATAATATACAACTTAATATAACTGTAAATCGTTTTAAATAATAACAACTCATTTTAGGTCTACATTTTTGATACTGATTTACAATATATTGTGTACATTAACAATTTGTAAAGTCCTGTTAAAAATTCGCAATTATTATTTCTAATCAATTTAGTTTGAAGGAAAGATATCATGAATGGGCAACGTAGCGTGCGGGCGTCGCGTGCAGGCCGGCTCCATCGCTAAATTATTTGCTTTTCGTGTTGTTACACGAAAATCGTCATACACACACGCATATCATTTTGTAAAAAACGGTATTTGATATATGATAATTCTATTAAAACGTTATTACTTTTTATTAATTTCGCGTAAATAAGTACCTGACCTAGTATTTATAAGCACATTTTTAAGCATTTTTACTATTCAATGAAATGAAATTATGATTACTATTTGTATGGAAAACGAACCACCTTATGAGCGTGTCATTAATTATTTTTTTGTTAACCGTGTTTCTAGTTTTTTACGTGACTAGGGTACATCACGGTACACCGATACACAGCTGAATATGACATGATATATATTTATTTTTGTGAATACAAAACGTCATAACACTTAAGATTTACGAGTTTTTTGCAAATTATTATTGCATGACTGTCTCATAAGCTGACACGAATTACACTGACAACTATAGCTAACTGTCTCACTCGTGGTTACGCTCAATGAGATAGAAAGAGACACGAAAATTCGTTTCAGACAAGTTGGTAACAGCAGTAACTTATAATGACTCCTTCCATTATGTTTTTGGTCCGAGATTTGTGTAGTATATTTTGTTATACCTAAGTACCTATAAAAATATTTTACAAAAACAGATTTATAACTTCATACTGTCGTAAACTACCTACATCATGAACATATGGCTCATAGTATTACATTAAGTATATATAGTATTAATAAGCATAAGATTTGTACTGAGATAAATATATAAACGTAATTTAAATAAATATAAAGCTAGTTACCAAGCTAAATAAATAGATATGTCGGAATATTGTAAAATGATTAAAAGAAACTTAAATGACTAATGGCTGGTTGTTGTTTGTTAATTAGGTTCTCTTTTTTTAACGTATAAAATTGTAATCCTATTGTAATAATAACACTAATAATATATTAATAAGAGATATGTTTGAATATGTATTTAAATATATTTTACTAAATTAGTGATTAAGTATATTGCTAAATTAAAGTGTGATAATAAATGTCAAGTTGTATTAAAGAGGCGCTCAGTTGATACTCTGAGTAGTTTGTAAACGTTTCCTTTATTGGATTCGTTGGGTAATTTTAGTCAGTCGTCATTCGGATTTTGTACTGTGCAGTATTGTAATAATTTATAATAAAGTTAAGCCACTGTGTACATGAACTATTTCGTTTATTTTAACAAAGAAAACCCACAGAACTAGAGACTGTCTCAATACCCTTTTACGAACTACCGATATAATTACTAGAATTATTATTAACGTTATATATTTTTCTATGAAGACCAAATAGTACGCATACTTCGGTGAAAGTGTATAAGGAGAATGATGAGGTCGAGATAGAAAATGTGGTATGTAAGGAACGCATTAATCGACGCTACGCCCTGTGTCTATTCCATTAGAGTGAAGATATTTTTATGTCATATCGAATTTCTACCACAGCTACGCGTTCTATATACTTACGTATCAAATTAAACACAAAAGATGTATGACCTGACCTTTACATCTTTTGTGTTTAATTTCCTCATTTCTGATTCTGTCGCGCAGCGAAACTCCGAGCATAGCTCTGTCCATTGTGCTTTGGGTGACCTTGAGCCTTCTTATGAGGCGCATAGTAAGTGACCACGTCTCTGTTCCGTAAGTCATCACTGGCAACACGCACTGCTCGAACTTTCATCTTGAAACACTGCGATAGTTTGGACGAGAAGATATTACGTAATTTCCCGAACGCTGCCCAGCCGGCTTGGATTCGACGAGTAACCTCTTTCTATAAGTTGGATCTACCTAACTGGACTGTTTGTTCTAGGTAGACGTATTTGTCAACAACACCGAGCGTAGAATGTCCTACTTTTAGAGGAGTGGGTACAACACGGTTATTCGACATGATTTTTGTCTTGACCATGTTCATTTTGAGACCCAATTTTTCGGTGGCTCTACTGAGGTCATCTAGCATTCTGCCGAGGTCATCCAGGGTTTCAGCCATAACTACAATATCATCGGCAAAACGAAGATTGGTGATGTACTCGCCATTGATAATAATGCCGAGTCCGTCTGAGACCGTACCGCAGAGTCCGTACGAGAGTTAGCCCAAAAAAATTTAGACACGCAAAAAAAAAAAATTATTCAAATATAGCTGCTACTGTTACCCGCGACTTCGTCTGCATGGAATTGGAATATAAAGAAAAGGTAGCCTATGTTCTTCCGCAGAGCCTATCTATCTAATATATCTCTACTAAAATTGTTTTAGTGATTTAGATGTGAAAACGTAACAAATTAACGTAAAAAAAATTCTTTGACGTATGGAAAGCTACATTATCAGAAAGTAATATGGGATACATTTTATTTTCAAAAAAATTTCTACCTCTGCGAAGCCTAGGCCCGTCACTAGTACAGTGTATGCGACGCCTTTTACAACGGCCGCGTAAGTTTTATATTAGAGTTCCACAAACCCTTTCAACGTTTATATTCCAAAATTTGAAAAAACGAACACTCATAGAATCATCGCGATGTCCGTCTATCTGTCACAGTTGTTTTTCTCAGAGACAATTTGACAGGAACAACTGAAATTTGGAACTGTTGAAGAATAGATCTAGTTAGATTCAAAGTTTTCAGTTTTGGGGGTTAATTTTAGGGGCTTAAATAAAAAGCAAGTAATTGTAAACTATTTTTTGGGGTCATCATATGGAGTGTTAAATAAAAGGTCCATAAACATTTAATTCATAAATGTATATCTGTAACATGTTATTTTGAATTAGGTACTACTTTAATATTTTTTGAAATTATGCGTCTAACACCCGTTTTCACTAACACAGATGTAGGCGACTCCTAAGTAATACTTAATGTTAGGTTACACCTAAATAATCGCGTTCTTTAACTCTCTTAAGCGTTATCTAGAGGTTAGTGAAATACATTTTGGTTCTAGGCAGTTCCTAATTTATTATACATTTACTGTAGTCAGAAAGGACGGAGCGCCAAGCGTCGCGGTTCTTATATACTTCTTTCGGTTCTTCAAATCTCATCATACTCCTCACACATTTTCGCCTAGTTATTTTAGGGATACGACGTGAAGATATGTAGGTATGTATTTACTTTAGGCTACTCCTAAGTTTAGTGAAAACGAGCATGAATAGCAGCATCGTCTAGAACTCTAGATAGCAGTTTCCTCGTTTTATCTCCAAGTTATTGCTCAAAAAATTTAAAAAAATAATGAACATTGAGAATTAGTTGTACATTGAAAGAAAATTATCAGGATTGCATTATAATTTATATACAAAATATATAATTTACATAAAAAAAAATTACTTTTAGATAATTTATTTTCACATAATATATATATATATATTTACGTACGAACTTTGTTATGTAAAAAGAAAGTTTTAGCTTTAGAAAATTCTTTTTGGTATTATATTTTCTAACATAAGAAGCTCTTCAAGAATACGGATGTAAAATTTACACATGCGTTTTTCCTAAAACCAAGTTTATACCCATTTCATATTTTAATTGTTATTAATACTTAAAATAATTAATATATAATTGTTATTAATACGTAAAGAAAGAAAGAATGAGTGATGAAAGACAGTGAGTGGTAAAAGAAGCCAAGGAAGACCAAAGCTGACTTATGAAGATCAAATAGCCAGGTGTTAGCGGATGGAAATGGCAAAAGCTCTTGTATACCTAGGCGAAAATATGTGAGGAGAATGATGAGAAGGAAGGAAGGAATTGAGAAAGCGAAAGAAGTACGTAAGAACCGCGACGCTTGGCGTACCGTCCTCTCTGACTACCCCGTTAGGGATACAGTGTGAGGATATGTATGTATGTATTAATACTTAGTTATTTATTTGATGACTATTAATATACGTTACTGCATTGCGATATTTATCAAAGCAATAACACTTATTAATGTTAATGGCATGCAAAGAACGGAAATAATGGAATGTTGCAAACCTACAACGAACATTGGAATCTTGTTCACCTCTCATCATTTCAATAACAAACGCTCGTTTAAAATCCATAACGTTTAATAATAACGAATTATTGTTGTTGTCGAACATAAATAGAATGATTTAAATTACAAACCTTTAGAGATGAAATGTAATCTTTTGAGTATCTCAAGTATTTCTTGAGAAGCATTATTTATTGTAGAATTTCATGTTTTTTGAAAGATCATATTTTCCAATCGACGGAGTGAATTGTTTCGATTTTCGGCTATGTGTTTTTTGACTATTCGTTTTAACTTTTGTCTAATGTCAAAACATATTTGTTTAATATTTTCTCGATAGAAAAACATTTCAAAGTAGCCTCTTCAATTTTCATTTTTTATCCATTATATGTAAACGGTGGTTTCATAATCAATGAAACTTAGTAACAATAAAGATATTTTTCCTTTGTAAAAGTTTCTCATGACGAGAATTTAATTAAAATATACAGTTTTGTTGTAAATCGATGTTTTAATTTTTGCACTTACGTCATTTAACTTTGGTACGCTCGCAATCTTTCTATCTCTATTAATTCCATTAGGAAGTAATTATGCTATCAATGAGACAAATCAACTCTCATTTCTCTCATTTGTGGGGGTGGACTTGAGACCTCGGCCGATGCAACTCGGCCAAAACGTCGAGCAATAATAATGGGTAATCACGTTAATTTCCTAACCCTAAATATAACTTTTTAACGAACCTTTAGCTGCCTTTGACGTAAGGATTATAAAAAGAATATATTATGTGAACATACATAGATAGCGTCCCACCACCCAACATTTATTTTATACAGGGATTTTATTGCGTAACTTCTGTTGACTGAACATGGACATTAACTTTAAATTTTAGGATTAATGATTACGTCAGACATAATATTACAGTAGGAACACTGGGATTAATGAACAGTTATGTCAATTTCCAGTAAACCGAAGTTAGGCAATTAGTCCCTAACAGTGACAAAAAAAAAATCGAAATCGTACTATAGTTATACTCGCGAACAGATTTCATACGATATTTATAAAATGACAAACTGAACTTAGTTTCTGAAAATCTATGACCCAGTAGTTTCGTCATATTTTTTTACTACAAACTTCGGGCAAGTCTTTTTATTCCCTGACATGTTTAAAATTCTAGGTCCAGAACAGGGTTGCCAAATTTGTTGATGAACAAATAAAGTGTACTTATTTTACTAAGGTTTTAGATTCTTGTAGTACTGAAAAAGATCGGTCTCGCCTCCTAGCTGTTTCTGAGAAGGAGTCAGGACACTGGTTGAAGGTAATACCTTCAAAAAACTTAGGAACCTTAATCGACAATACCACGCTTTCTCTCATAGTATCCCTTCGTCTGGGGGCCAGGACTAACCTTCTTCACCGTTGCCGCTGTGGTGATCTCGTCGATGTACTAGGTCACCACGGTTTATCCTGTTTACGTAGTGCGGGCCGCATGTCACGATATGCTGCCTTAAATGACGTCATTCGGCGGGCTCTTGTCGCCGCTGGCGTTCCTGCAGTTTTAGAGCCTGTAGGTATTGTGCGCAGCGACGGCAGGAGACCGGATGGTTTGACGCTCATTCCTTGGAAACTTGGAAGATCGCTGGTGTGGGATGCCACTTGTGTCGATACACTTGCTGTTTCCCATGTGCCGGCGACTTCCAAGTAAGCAGGTGCCGCGGCCAGCACTGCCGAGAACTTGAAGCGGCGTAAGTATGCGACTCTCTCTGAGAGTTTCATATTTACGCCCTTTGCAGTCGAAACTTTGGGTCCCTGGGGCCCCGAAGCCCATCGACTGGTTTCTGAGACCGCCGGCAGCTTCTTCCGCCAACGAATCAGTTTGGCTATTCAAAGAGGCAACGCTGCCAGTCTGCTAGGTACCTTGAGCAATGACAGCTTTCTAAGCGGCAACTTTGAGGAAGTTTATTATTTAAGATAATGTGTAGTTTTAAGTTTGTAAATATTAACATATGTATGTACTTTTTATTAATAAAGTCTATGTCTTTTACTAAGGTAAAATAAAATAAGTACAAAGTGAAAAAATAAAGTATTTTTAACTGTATTGGACTCGCTACTTCTTTTAGTAAGCGTGTATTTTTGTTGTTACTTTGAACAATTTTTGGCCACTTTAGTTACTTAAATTGGCACTCACGTTTTAGGTAGCTTTCAGAAACGAAATCAGTGCTCATTATCATTCATTTTGTAAAGAGACTTTTATGTGTAACAGTATGTAAAGAGACTTTTATGTGTAAAGAGATCATAGCTATGATCGCACTGTTTGTTGCACAATTTTGTAAAGAGACTTTTAGCAAATAATAAAATAAAATCTTAAAAAGTCAAAATAAGTACACTGTAGTACACAACTGCTTACATCAAATCGAATTTCGTTATTCTAAATAAAACAACGTCTCATTATAAATAATTTGTTCCTCGTTTCTATTTTATGTTCAGGGATTAAGCGTACATTTTCTTATCTACTTTTTCTACAAATAAATAAATTGAAGTTCCTGTTTCGTATAGGGGCTGCCCTAAAAATTGGATATTTATCAATAAGTACCAAAAAATAATACAATGTTCATAATAAAACCATCGTTAGGCTTTATTTCTTTATAAAAACATAAAGAGATCTATATAATATTGAAAAATTGTATTGCATATGTGATCTGGAAGCATCCATGTGAGCGTATCCGTGCAGTCCAGACAGAACGTTATGCCGTTGGTTCCGGCTATTCCTACAGGGCGATAGTTGTACAGCCAAAAGTCTTAATATTAGATCGAAACCTCCAAGCAGTAAATTGGAAACTAACTTATACATATCGCAGAAGTCTACTCTAGGACCATACACTATCACAATTGCAGGCACAGAACACTAAGCATACGTGTGAGTTCATCCTCTGGTAATCCTTGTCCGGCGCATGCGTCCAATAAGGCTGGTACCGAAAAACGAATTATGTAATGAAAGATATTGTGAACTAGATACCCGTCCCGGCTTTGCGCAGGTGGGATTTTGCAACACGCAAATTTTTTTTGTTGAGAATTTCTTACAAAATGCTATCCGAATTTTCGCCTTTCTCGGCGAAATTTCCCAATATTTCCAATATTTCACGACTGTTGAGCGAGTTTCGGTAGTGATGTTGAAACGAAAACAGACGAATCAGAAAGATTACCCACATTTCGCCAGGTTTCTAAATGCGAAATATCAGTTTGCAAACACTTTAATCGCGGTTAGGACCCGCACGCTTATTACGTAACTTGCAGACAGCATGCGACAGCCAATATCGCGCGATATCTGCTGTCAAAACGAGAATTTGCGTAATGTAATTTGTATAGTGGCGCTAAATCAACTACGAAAAGTGCATTTAATGATCATAGAATAATAGATACGCAATCGTCATACATGATACTAATTTTTTATTACAATTAGTCACCGGTCGCGCAGTGATCGCGTGGCTGTCGCTGTCTGCAAATTTTTAGCTAATAACCCGCCGGTTATTTAAATTGTATTTGGAAACAAACCGTGAAAATTTGAAAAGGGTACGTAATATACATAAGAATAATACTAAATTTTATTTCGTGGCTATGCGCCCATAAAACTATTGGTTGTACCCGTGACTTCTACCGCGTGGAAAAGTTTACCGTAACTTTTCCGGGATAAAACTGTAGGCAGTTTTTTTAAAGTAGGCTACGAGCCTACGTCTGTCGCCAGGCACGAACTATCTCTGTAGGTACTAAATATAAATGTCACAATAAAAAAATAAAAAAATGTGAATTTCACGATAATCGGGTCAGCATGTTCTCATACGAAGTTTCATCCCATACAAGCTTTCAACATGTATGTTACGGGTATAAATTCGTTCCTTTCAAAAGACATAAATATACTGTAAAGAATATACATATAAAACTGACGTAGGCTTCTCCAGTGTCAGGAACTTTTGAATTTTTCTTGTTTTTCCACATTGAGAGTACGCTTGACCTCAAACATGCATTTGCAGAACAAATACTCACACGTACGAAGACGCGACACAATTTCTTAGAAATTATTTCATTTTAGCTCCGACAATGTGTAATATTATATCGATATAATATATCCTGTAATATTATCGAACATCAATTCATTACAGTTCAGTAAATATTCTATATGTACCTTAAAAATTGAACACATAAAAAAGTCGAATTACTTTCGACGGAATTGAGGTTGATAGAGTCATTGAAATGCAACAATGTCTCTATACTTGAAACAACAACTTTTTTTTTCGAAAGATAATTCGAGACTTTTTGACGGGAACGAGAGAAGTGAGGTTGTCATTTCACTAAAATTTTCTATTTTTTTTACATTTTTGGGAGTTTTAAAGTACAAAGGTGATAGTATACTGTGTTGTAAAGTTCTGTGTAAGTGAAAGGAATGGAGTAGATCTAAATAAACATATCCAGCTGAAGTTCTCGAACTCTTCCAAGAAGTCCTATAAAACTTCAGTAGTCTATTTTACTGGAGGAGTTTTGCGATTACGATTCTACTTATTAATACAATACGTGACATTGACAAATGCGCTAATCTGTGCGCCATGCCAAGAAAGAAAAAGAAGGAAAAGATAATTCGATTTTTAATTTTGACATTTCAATTTCAAGTTTTTTTCGAAAAATATAGCAACTACAGCCTTTAAATCGAAATTTTTAATTAATTACAACAAATACACACATCAAAAGTGTCTAGGGATCAAGTACAATTTTAACTAAAAAATTATCCAATTAATATTTATCAAATCTAGTCTTCCAGACTGGCTTCTTACTTTAATTCCTATGTTTAAGTTAACAACTTATCCCTATATTTTGTAAAAATTAAGAAAAATTACAACTTTTGCAAATTGTGGGAAATCAACCTAAGTTAATGTCGTCAATTAAATGGCAAAAAAAAGGCAAAAATGAGGATTTTTTATATTTTTATTGTAAAATTAAAAAAAATTAATAATCTGTGTTTCCACCATTGACACGAATTACACAATCACAGCGATTTGGAATGCTTAAAATCAGTTCATCAAAATCACTTTGATGAATGGCCGCCCACATTCTTTACAACAAGTCAAAAAGTTGTTGTGGGGTATGCACGGCATCCATACTCGGCAGAGCTCCTCTTTGAAGCATATCCCATGCGTGCTCAATTGGGTTGAGGTCTGACGATTGAGCAGGCCACGGCAGAACGTTGATGCGAGCGTCGGCAAGAGTGCGTGTTACGACTCTAGCCGTGTGTGGACGTGCATTGTCGTGCATTAGTCGAAACGAATCGTCCAACCGGCTTCGCAGAGGGATGATCACGTCTGAAACAATCCTCTCCTAATAAATCTGAGCATTGAGGTTGCCATTGTTCCAGATGAGATCGGTTCTTCCACCGATCCATATACCGGCCCAAACCATTATTGTTCTCCCTCCATACGAATGAACTTCCTGACAAAATTTCAAACGTTCTTGACGTCCAGAGGTCTTCCAAACTCGAGTACGTCTTGTATCCGGCCTCATACCGAAACGAGATTCATCGGAAAAGCAAACACAACACCAGTCTTCTTCCTCCCAATTTCTGTGTTCGCGAGCCCATTGTAAACGGGCCCTACGATTGCAGGGTGCTATAGGCAGAACTCTCAGCGGCCTTCGGGAACGCAGACTCAATTCACGTAAACGATTTCGGATGGTTTGGTCGCTTGTCAGCAAGCCTAAAGAGCTGTGGAGCCTCATAGCCAACATCATGGCGGTCATATAGTACGATTCCATCGAGCAATATTTTGGATGTACCGGTCCTGTCTGCGAATGGTGATGCGAGATCGTCCTCTGTGTCGCTCGGCCACGCTGCCCGTGATACGATAGCGTGTCCAGATATGGCTTATGACGCTCTGTGTAGTGCCAAGAGCGACAGTCACAGTACGTTGCCTGGAACCAGCTTGCAACATTCCCACGGCTCTCACGATCGCTTATCGTGTCAAATGATGTCGTCGCTCCATATCGATGCAATTTTTTTCAGTTCCGATGCAGAAATTGTAATGGTTTTGTAAAAACGCTAGTACACACTTTTATAGGAATCCTGATTGACAGTTCATTTTCTATTTTTAATCAAAATTTTAAGAAAATTCTTTATTTAAATAGTGAAAATCACTAAAAAGAATCAATAACGATCCAAAAAAGTTAAAATAATAATCCTCAATTGCGGCGATACTCTAAAACGTACTTGATCCCTAGGCACTTTTAATGAGTGTATTTAGTATTGTGATGGTTTCTCGAGAGTTACGCACAAGTAGGTAAGTAACTAAGTACATATAATACACGCATGAAATGCATATAGGTACTAATTCGATGATATACAATATGTACGCATGTATATAGCATGTAGTACGAATATATCTATACCTACATACGTACATATCGTCACATTCTTTCCCTTTGATGGAATTGACTGGAAGAAAAATATTTTTCTTATTTTATATTCTCACAGATCAGCATGTAAGCATGTTAATATTACTGTGCCTAATGAAAATTAATCTATCCATAATTAATATGCACACATTTATTTTTAAAATAACTATGTCGTTGTCGATTTTTTCAAAAGCTTTGCGACAAACACAACGATTTTTAATAAATAATACGTAATAAAGCGCGAAAATCAATAATTTGTTCTTTGAATCACTGTATGACGCACCGTCAATAAACTGTATTTTAATGGGAAAGTGGATACTGATCCATATTCACATTCAAATAAATGTGTGGAACACTTTGTGTGGTGTGTAGGATTCTTCAAAACTATTTACAAATATCGAGAGTAGATAGTAAAAAATTTGCCCTGAACACGGAGTGAAATTGCAGTGATAGTTTGCTTGTTAGATAAATTTTATAATGCAGCAATACAAAAGTTTAAAGGTTAAAAAAAAAATCTATAAAATTATTAAAAAAGGGCAAATTGGGTACCGAGCTGACTAAGACATCCCCTTCCTTGTCTCGAAAAATATTGGACCTAAATTTTGTAAAATTTCAAGAAATATGAAGCCTTATCTAAAGATTACAGGAAAAATATAATGAAAATTCTTACAGTATTCCAGAAATTAAATTAAGAAGTTTACCGTTTTATAAAAATTATACGGAACCCTCTGGTGCGAGCTGAAATCACAATTGACCAAATTGTTTCAATATTGTTAACTATTAGCCAACCTTGAAGAACAAAGTCTCAAAGTATTGTAATCCTCTCTATCCGGACTTAACCTTGGTTAGAATAAGGAAGTTAATGTGCTATGGTTTCGATAACACCAATTCGCTTTCGATTGAATTTTAATAACGCGTTAATTTATTTTGTATCCTATTACTCTATAAATTCGGCTTTATTATCAGTTTAATTCTACGAACAAGAAAATCATACTTTTATACCTCTTTCATTTGTATTTGGGTTAACCAGTATAAAAACGGACACGTAACAGTTTATTAAGCCACCACTTGTAATAATTCTGTGACCTATGCAAAAACATATATAGGAGATTGGCAGAAATCCATGCACATTTAGTGTCGCATATAAAGTTTGTGTTTGTTAATAAAAATATCTTAAAAATATACATCTAAGTAATTGTAAAATTAAATGTAATTACAACATATTTTTTCGAAATGGGGTTTCACTGAAAAACTTGCCTAAACAATTATTCGTATGCATGTGAAGTATTAAAGTGATTTTAAAAAGGAATACAAAATTGTTTAACAGAATGGTTTAATTATATTCAGCAATGTGTAATACAATTCAGTAATAGGTATTCTAAATTGTATAAATGAAATAGATATCATTCCAATATCTACTTTAGACATAACTTACACGTTTAATTGCTACAGTGTATGAGCTAACAATAATATCGGAGCGCAGTCAATGAAATACTAACTGTACATATAACGCTAGAGTACCATGAAGTCTCGAATTCATTATTATACTCGTATCATTATGAGGTACACACTCTCCTACTTTGATATCTTAGTCATTACCACAGTATGATATTCCAACTGATTGCAATTTGCAATGACAATAACACAAGCACAACAACAAAACACGCGGTGATAGCTGAAGGTCTGTGGCTGAAAGCCAAAAGACACATAGCGTGACATTTGGTTATAATGTTGCCAGAACATTCTCGAGAAACGTATGAATATTAACTTTTTAAAACATACGAAATAAAGTACATAATTATTTTTAGTAATATAACAATAACGTAACTACGAATTCCCTATCATCTACCAATAATATGTTAATGCAATAAAATATATTGTTGTTAATATTTGTATCAACAAACCACTATTAATTTTTTTAAATTTTCACGACTTATACACATCTTACAATACTCATTTTCAAATTTATGTCGCGTTTATACTTTAAGGTTAAATACCTCTTTTATCCCGACGTTTTGACCGGATTGCACCGATCGTGGTCATGGGCAGCCTGATGAGTATGAATGTCGTGTGCATAATGTGCGGTTTCTGGCAACTGGCAACTCATTCATCACATTTTTTGATTTTTATTATTGTCACTGGTCGGTATTTCGACAAACTACACTAACGACATTTACACACTAGCGGCGTCCAGTTTTCCGGCTCCGGCTCCGGTGGTTGAAATCAAGAAATATATTTCAATCGAGAAGATGGATACCGCTTGTCAACATCATGGAATCCTGTCATCAGTGACTGTGTCGAGAGCCGGAGTGTAACCGGAGTGTACCGGAGCCGGTAATTGCCAGAAACTGCACACAACGAAGACGACATTCGTCCTCATCAGTCTGCCCGTGACCATAATCGGTGCAATCCGGTCGAAACGTCGGGATAAAAGAGGTATTTAGCCTTAATGTATGAACGTGACATAGATCCGTAAACGACTATTGAAAAACCACTATTACAATTGTGTACTAAACTACAGAGTATGACAACTTCATTAGTTTTGCATTGATTTTGCGTTTTGATATTGCTTCATTAACAGCAGATGATCTTACACTCAATCTTTTCATATTTTTCTGTATGTGCCGCTGTATAAAAAAAATGCAATCGATTGAAAATAAACCATTAAGGACTTCGATGCCGCAGTAGTGTAGATGTAGCACCCAAGCGCGAAAGGTTCTGGGTTCGATTCCCAGTGAGGTCAATTTAGGAAACGAACTTTTTTAGATTGTCTAGGGTCAGGGTGTACTATAAACGCCCCTAGTATTCGTCGTCTGGTTTTCATAGTACAGGGAATGCTCTAGTTTGAGACCAGATGATTGGTGTGTATTGTCTGGCGTATTTATTTATTTATTAAATGAGGTTTTTAAAATGTATTTATACTTTCTCTTACACACACTTGCCATAATTAAAAAGACACTGGAACAGCCATTCTTTTTTGACATTTTCTTTATTTTGTTATTATTCTATATTAAACTAGCTTTGCCCGTGACTTCGTCCGCGTGGTGCGGCGACTTATAATAAAGGGTATAGCAAAAGAATCTCCTCCGTAAAAAAATACATATTGTATGTGCCAACTTTCATGGATGTTGGAATTTTACAACACGTAACATTTTTTTTGTTGAGATTTTCATACAAAAATGTCAACTCAATTTCTGACTATTCCCGGTGGATTGTTTCAGTGTGACAGTATGTCAGTCGAGCAAATTTCGGTAGTGATGTTGAAATGAAGAAATACGAATCAGAAAGACGACATTTCGCCAGTTTTCTAAATGCGAAATGCCAGTTTTCTAAATGCGAAATATCAGTTTGCAAAAATGTTATCGTGGTTAATATCCGATTATTTATATTGTATGATGGAAACAAATCGTGAAACTTTAAAAAGGGTACGTAGTGTATATAAGAATAATACTAAATTTTATTTCGTGGCTATATGCCCATGAAACTATAATCTGTACCCGTGACTTCGTCCGCGTGAAAATTTTTTCTGTATAGAAAATATTTCCGTCACTGTCACGAGTTCTTTTACTGAATTTTTTCATTATTCATGTTTTAAATGTGAATTTATTTGACGTCTTTATCTACATAGTATTCGTGTTTTGTCGAATCACGTATTCACTTGTCACTATGCTAAAATGCAAGATGTAAACTAAATTAATTTGGTATTTCCCACTTAACCAAGTTTATTTCAAGTCCATAAAAACATTATGACTCGCCTTTTAAGAAAATACGTGATTGAGAAACGATGTTATAATCGAATCGAATATATTGCATAAATGTTTCAACTATCTCATCATCATCCGCTGTCATAAAGTCTCTTACAACTTCTACTGTCGTTAAAATGAGATAAACATAGGAACTATTGTATAAGGCTGATAAATAAATAACTTTCAATTAAATGACTATGCACAATTTATTAACACTGTGCGTTAAACTCATTACAAAAAATAAGTGTTCAATTTTTTAAAGGCTTTTGTGACTAAAATCTTTTGGTTTAAAAAATGTTCAGGTATTTTTACGTTAACACTGCCATAAAGAGATAACTTAAAGAGTTGGATAGAAGGATTCCCAATTACAAAGTTTTTAACTATGTCCTAATCAATATTTCACAATATTATCGATGTGCGAAAGGCCATGACAATCTGACTATGAGATCTCTTTTATACATTAGAACAACTAAGTCCAGGAAGGAACTCCAATCTCAAACTGTTGATGTCCCTTTCATTCGCACAAAGCGATTTGTTTCGCCTTTCGTAAGGGGTATACCGCTAAAGTTCTGAACGCCCTTTCAGCGTCAGTGTTTCCTCAAATTACATATTCTTTGAGTATCAAGGCAACAGCGAATAGGTGCATTATGGTCAAACGTAACTGATTTTTGATCTTGTGTTCGCTTTCATCGGTAAGACTGTCAATAAAAATCAATTTAGAACTTATGTTTCAAATTGACTAAACGTAAAATCTAACCAGATAATCATATAAGGCATGCTTGATTTTATTGTAATTTTAAATATTCACGTCCAATATGACAAAGCAAGCTTGTGACAGTTAATGAATCAAAACTGTTATGTCAAATATGACATCAAAGTTTGTGACAATTTGCTGCAATCTTAATATTTTCAGTAGATGTCAAATTTTTCCTGAAATATTCGTGTCTTTTTTTGATAATGCACCAGACAATACACACTAATCATCTGATTTCAAACTAGCGTAATTTCCTGTGTTATGAGAATCAGACGACAACTGTGGGGCATCTCCCAGTATACCTAGACCTGAGACAATGTAGAACAGTTCGTTTCCTAAATTAACTGGGAACCGAACCCGGAATCTTCCGTGCTTACACACCACGTCTGAACCACTGCGTTATAGAGGTTGTAATTTTGGTACCTACTTTTGTATATTACTACACGATTGCCTTCTGGTGCGATGACGGACTGTCGTATCTGAATAACTCCAGCTCCAACTCCAACAAAACAATCTATTTAATTTTGTTATGTCAACATTGTATCTTTGTCGCGTGGTAACTAGAAAGTCAAATTTAAACTTGCTCCCAGTGTATACAGCGGCTTGGCCAACTTGAGGCCTGCCTGATTCTAGTTTAAACTTTTGTCTGGGTACATTCCTTTTCCATATAAACTTTTAACCTTTCGCGTTGCATTATAAAATATTTAAAAACACGGGAAATTAACGCGATTACTTTTTATTTTCGCTTGACGTTTCGGCCGAGTTGCATCGGACGTTTACTTGAGACCACGGCTGATGAAACTCGGCTGAAACATGAAGCGAAAATAAAAGGTAATCGCGCTAATTTCCTGTGTTTTTAGACATTCATTTTCAGTCAGTGGAAGTTACGCAATTGGGCCTCTATCGCTGTCAGGTTGCTGGCCTATTATCAGTGTACAGTATTACACTAGTTCCTTGTAATAAAACCTATCCCTTGGTCGATTTTTATGACGAAGAGAAACATTTTGTATATTTCTTTCTGTAAACAGTAGACCAGAATATAAGGCTTATGTACCGTTCCATAGTAATTTTGAACAAATCAAGAGTTTAATTTAATAAGTTAACGTTAAATTAAAAATAAATAAAATTCTGTCCAAATTACATTATTTATTTTTTAATTCTTATTTCTCAGTTTGTATTACGTCTGTGTGTCTTATGTTGAAAGATGCAAAAGCAAAAGATGCAAAAGCAATATGATGAAATAAATCGCCTGTGAGGCTGCGAGTGACAGACAAATAGACACGGCGAAACTACAAAAAGATTATTTTCTATTTGGCTACGAAAACTAAAAAACCAGGAAAACAAAATTTCTTAAAATACATTTTCTCAAATTCATCCGAACGGAATATTTTAATATACGTATACCTGTAGTTTTTTCTAAATAATATGTCTGTATATATGAAAGGAAAAATGTGCGCATACTATAGTAAAAGATCGCTATTAAATGAAATGTGAATAGGATTACGATCAAAAATTTAATAGTCGACTAAGTGCTCGCATTTATATAACAACAATGAGTAGGTATGTATAATCACGAAGACAAAGTTTTGACAATATTTGCGAAATGAAGACGAATCCTTTGTAGTTTCGTGTAATGTGCTCTGACTACGAAGACTGTAAACATACCAATGTAGAAAATCTGGTCGAATAATCTTAAATGTAATTAAAGTTTCTTATTTAGCACAGTGAATCACTTGACCTCAACGAATTTTATACCGCTAATTTTATTGCTCCTACGCTTGAGATGTAGGAAGTATCTTGTCTATACTTGTAATAAAGATCAAACAAGATAATATACTAACAAACGCAAAATAAACCGAATGTCAAGTTTGAATGATACGCGGAATCGACTTACCGTAGCGTCATCCGAGTACAGCGTTCCAAGTCCAATCACATTTTCCAAAGAACACACAATGGAACAGCGCGTTAGAAATTCGCTTGGACACTTAGCACGTGCATTTCACAATATCCTGACACTTTCACTTGTTAGAAAACAGTTCTGTTACGGTTTGTTGGCAAACCGTCAAAACTGCTTCGTATTCTGGCTTGGAGCCCCGCTCGCGTCACACTGGCTGCGTGCGCGCAGCAGCCTTCCCCCACTTCGGACCACTTATAGCTTTTTACTGTCCAACAAACCGCCGTTGACTCTTAAGGCTGTGATAATAAAGGCAATTTTAGAATGCAAACCTACAACAATATAAAACATTTTAATTAGCATGATTATCGCATACATTTTGCTTTGTATCATTCATAAACTTCTTTCCAATCTTTCACCAAATTCTTGTAATACTTACCAATTGTTAGAACGTACCAATTATTTAGATTTATGTTTTTACCTTGGGAATTACTCAAGAATATGGACAAAGTTTCATAATATGTCATTACTACCATGTTTACATAGATATATAATTTTATATAAAATTCTTACCAATATCTTACACCAAACTCTTGTAATACTTATTGCAATTGTTTGGAAGTACGGCTTGTTTAGATCTATGTGTCTTCGGAATTCCACAATAATGTGGATAAAGGTCAATAATATTTTATACCTAATTACTACCATTTTTACATAGCTACTTAATTTAACACTTTTCTATTCGATTTTAAACATCATCAAGTTGCAAAAAAATTATCCGTTTAGTCTACTCGTAACAATAAGCTTATGGATGACAAGGCAGAAAATGATTGTCGGAAAATGACAGGTGGCAAGCTCGTCGCCTATGCGAGAGGCCTAATTAATAGGTCTATTTGTGCAACTTTTGCAGTACCTACTAAGTAATTTATTAAAATACTCCCGTCAATTACACCAAATTGTGTGACCCCAAACTAAGTATTAGGTTTGTTAATTGGGTACTTTAGATAAGCTGAAGTAGCTCCAAGTAACACCCAGACTTCATTACAAATAAGAAAAGTTCGTTTCCTAAAATGATTTAAGCAGGAATCGAAACTTAGGGCCCGCGTTTCAAAATCGAACATTCACCCCGCTGAGGGACCAGTCTTTTTTTAGACTCATTGATAAACGTCGAAACGTCGTATCGGAGCGAATTCGTGGAAAGCATTTGTGCCCATTTTCAATTAATGGAAATTTCATGAATGTAATCCCCCGGAAGTCTTGATTTTCTAAAACTTTATTGTAAAATTTTTCATTTTGTGTTATTTAACGGAATGAAAGCATTGTAGATAAAACTTTGACTTGAATTATGCTTGAAATGCTCAATCAAAAAACAACAATGGATTGCTATTGTGAAATCGACAACATTATAGCAAAGCGAATGTATCTTCGGCCTAGACCTTTGTAGGTTTCGAGATTCAAATAAATCCTCTCACTTATTAATACCGGCATACAATAATATTAGATAATACAAGAACAGAGTGGAGCAGAATGATGACTCACGATAGCTAGCAGGTATAGGCTCAGAGCCACGCTATAGAAAAGGTTTATGTACTAAAGTAAACCAATATCGTCTGTTCTTGATGATAAGACAACGTAATTTGAAATAAATTTTCTTCGTAAAAATGCAAGGAACGGCGTGCCCAGTGTCTACGACTAACTTAGTAAATATTGCCTTTTTTTAGAATTCCTTGCCTAAAAAAGAAAAAGGAACCCTTTTGGGATCACCTCGTTGTTCGTCTGTCTCTCTGTCAATACCATTCGTTTCAGGAACGCGTGAAAGTATCAAGTTGAAATTGATGTCAAATATTTATGTCTGCGGTCCCTTGAAGCTGTAAAAAAATTAAGCTTCTAATTCAACGCAATCAAAAAATACGGCTATTTATGTCTCAAATTTTGACACTCACGAGTAAATCAAATTCTATAGGGTACTTCCCATCAACCTAGAACCATGAAATTTGTCAAAAAGCAAGATCTCACAGTATAAATAAAGTAAAAAATTCGAAAATTGATAACGTGTAGTTATTTTCCGTTACATACTTATATTTGAGGAGAATGTGTCTTTCAACTGCAAAGTTAAGCTTGCTCGAGAGTTCTGTACCACCATACAATGTATTTAAGTTATTCGTATGTAGGATATGATTAAATCTTAACATAACAAAATACATTGCTTGGTGGTATGGACCTTCGTTGCGTCCAACTCGCACTTGGCCGGTTTTTTGTTCAATACGTAAAAAATCTTCCATGTAAACGAAAAAATAATTATTGACCCCAATCCTAAGGGGTGAGACAGTTTGTATGGCAATTTTAGCCACAAATATTACCGTCGTATTCGTATATAGAGCCCCTCTAGTGCTGTGTTAAAACACTTCTCGTGGTACACCTTGGCCCTGTCGACTTGGCTTAATGTACGTGAGCCTTTATCTTTCCAAATGATCAACAATTATTTTGATTATTCTCCGAAAAACAACCTTCATTAGTCGTTTTTGTAAAGTTAATATAATATCATAATATGATTTCTAATATGTAACATAATTTGTAAGTTGATATCATAAATTAATTTTTTACTAACGACATGTACATTGTGTAAATAATTTTAAAATGTTCTACTATTCAATCAAAGTTAGATTTTATTGAACAACTAAAAAGCACAACTTTTTCTTTTAGGTCCACTATTCGTTTTTAGCATATGTTTGTTATAAAGTTAAACTGAACAAATCGTAAATAATTTTCTTAACTTTAGTTCGTTGAATTCATCGAAATTGCACAAACCTTGTGCAGTAAAAGATATCAATTCGATAATATTCTGAAAGGTGTCAAAAACTGAATATATCGCACCATATACTTAGTATATACTGGCATATAGACTTATATAAACGAACATAGAGCTCGTTGACTTGTGATGATATTTAATTTGTCAATGTCAACTATGAAATGAATAATTCTCTTAATTATTGCGATATGTAATATCACAATCACATAAAGAACACGTAATCATTATTAAAAATTGAAATAAAACAGGAATAACATAAAATAATAAAATAAGTCAACAGCGTCATCCACAGCGTGACGACTTCTGACGATCTGTCAGTATTGTATTGTATTCTATTGTAACGCGTTCAAAACACGTTACAATAGAATATCGTTTGCTGTCCCTTTCCTACTCGTGCCACTATCATAAAAGATAACATTCTCACTCACACTCTTTGTACGTCTATTCGCCAGTATATACTAAGTTTATGTATTGTACAGATTTACCACTAATAGACGTAGACTTTCACACGTCGGACGGAATTGTTAGACTGAAAGACATATGTGGCGTAAGCCTGTAATAGAAAAGGATGTGAATATACATATTTCGTCTTTATCGGTATGCTCAATATTGTAAGTCTTATGATGTTGCATTTGACAGACCCATGACACAAAACAAATCTTTAGTTTATTCTTTATTAATACTTTTAAGTTTTTTAATTATTTTTCAACTTTAGCAGTGAAGAAAAGTAAAAATTGAAGCATGATAGTATATTTTGTCAGGCTCAAAAATATACAATAAAATACCAAAGGTAATAAGAAACAATGATAATATATATTCTTTTAAAAATAATGTGAAAAAATTTTTAATAGATAAGGCGTATTATACACGTAATGAGTTTCTAAACGATGGTAATTTATAAAAAATGACAATGTATGTAATGTTTTGATGTAACACTTTACTTTTCTTTATAATATATTTCTAAATATACCTATTTATGCCCTTAGGGGTGGAACAGAGTGAACTGAAATATATACTATAACACCATTAATACCTGTGATTCCCATTTTAAATAAATAAATGAATAGAATTAATCTTACTTTTTTTGTAAATATATGTGACATAGAGACTCTTTTTGGCATGATAGTAGAATGCAGCATTTTAGCCAGCAAAGCCTGGTTTGACAAACGTAGGTCGTTAAAACGAGAAAGACTATACTGGTCACATCAACTTAATATCTATTAGTAGTTAGATCTGTGATACATAAATATTATTCACATAGAATTAACAATAAAATATACTTTGCCACGTAGTTTCTTCGAAACTGAAGTAATTAAAATAGATAAATCAATAAATGAATAAAATGTGGATGGCGTTGTGCGGGGTCTGTTTGGATTACTACGAGTACCACTATAGGTAAGATAGCCGATATCTCGTACAAGATATGTAACATCTTCAGGGTTATCACGCATTTGCAATCTAGTGCTTTCATAGCTTTGAAAATGTGAATGTGCGTAGTCCACAGTACACTTACCATCAGATCTGTTTACTCTTGTCATCTCCGTAATATGTAAAAAAAAAATCTGGTTTTAAAAACGATACACATTTACAGCAAATGAATCGATTGGCAGCCAATTCACTCGAAAACAATACTCCAAGTATATAAATCATAATATCCAGTGCAACAGCATCCAGTGCGTTGTTTTATATAGCGTTCGATGCTGTTTACTTAACTACCTATAACCTACGTCTATTGTTTTTGCCTGTGTACCTATACCTGTATTCGTACCACTCTTAGTTGTATCTAAACCCCCGCCCCAGTAAGTATTATTATAGCTGTGACGCTGGACGGACGAACCGGTGTTGTACCCCCTTCTCTGCGTGTGCGACCTAATTAAAATTAATTAGTTGTTCCCTGTGGAGCCCTTCCGTGAACCTAGAAATGTCGACTTGAAATTGTGTTGTGCTTTGTGTGTGCTCGTGATTTGTCACTACTTAGGCGCTGAAAACGAACCGAACTAGAACAGTAAGTGATTTCAAGGTACTTACCACTAAGACTGACATTTAGTACATAATAATTTTATTCTTTCCCTTTTCGTATACATCTTTGGTAGCAGAGTGGTTATTCTCCCTTTTTCCTACAGATGCGATAATTTGCTTTAATTTGAAATTGTATGCGATGTGAAGTCTATATTTTTTCTATATCTATAACTATTTATCGTTTTAAATTTTTTTTATAAATCTCAAAATAAATTTTTGGTTTGATACGACTCAATCATAAACTGTTTGAGAAAAGTGGTTAAGATCTAGGAGCTAGGACAGACAGACACAACATTGGTCTTACTATCATTATGTTCAAATTTTTAAGGTTCTGTATCAAAAAGGAAAAATACAACCCTTAGGAGATTACATATGTCCAGGTCAGACTGCCTGTCTATCCGTATATAATAATAACGCGCCAGACAATACACACCAATCATCTGATCTCAAACTAGGGTATTCCCTGTACTATGAGAACCAAACGACGACTACTTGGGGCGTCTCGTAGTACACCCAGACCCGAGACAATCTAGAAAAGTTCATTTCCTAAATTGACCCGACCGGGATTTGAACCCGGAACCTTCCGCGCTTGGATGTAACGTCTAAACCACTGCGCCATCGAGGTCGTCGAATATCACAATTGATTTTGCACTTGATTTTATTGTTCCCCCTTGTCTCCAAAAATACAGCAATACGGAATACAGCAATCAATACAGAATTATAATAATTTCAAATAATATGCTGTAGGCAATATATTGTTCGGAAACCTCCGAGCTTTTTACCAATTTTGACGTGTAATATATAAGTTAGATACTATTAAATATAGTATACATATACATAGCCTTACAACATGTTTTAAAATAAATAGTTACAATACAACCCCAACTCAAAGTAAAGTCAAGGTAGGTTTAGCCTTCAAATCAGAAGAGGGTCACAAGAGACCTGAATCGAAAGATATTGTTTTGACATTGTCCTTGGCATATTGTTATCTTGGCTTACTTATGACATTACACAACTGTACAGCTGTTTCAACCAGGAGCTACTTAGCTTTAAATGAAAAGACTTTCCTGTTAGTGGACGCCTTGGGGGTCCAATTTCTGACCAGGTTAATTTATACTCGTAAGGGAACTTTTGTAACTTCTTACCTAATTATGTACTTGCGTTATTGACCTACCTTCTAATTTTTTACTTACGTATTGGCGTACATTTTTAACATCAATGTCTTATTTATTTTTTTTATTTAAAGAAAAAAGGAAGACAGGACCAGCCCCAGCTCTCCAATTTTGAAAATGACATCGTCGGCACCTATTCTATTTATAAATATATATATTGTCTCTGACTCTAACATCAGATTATAACAAAATCTCTATGGTATCACCCTAGTCGCCCTCTTCCTTTTTTCTTTTGATAAATAAATTATATAAAACATTATGTCTGAAGATGTAGATAAGTAATTCTCTAAGAGTAGATACAAATAAATAGCACATAAAAATATATATAGGATAACGATTTCGAAAATATTTAAAAAAACTATTAAGAATATTTATTCAAACTCATTTTAAAATCATGCACTTACATTTCATTTCACTCATTGTAAAATGATTAGATATGTATAAGTATGCACTATGTCCTTCAATATAAGTAAAGGTTTACAACAAATTTCTATGAGAAATCTTCATTCGAAATAAGATAGGTTATTCAAAAATACTAATTTCAAGAGCCGTTTTCAATTGTAAAGTTAAGAAGCCTAGGAATAGGAATCTATCTAATACTAAATTAGTATAAATAATATAAAATATATGTGGTCACTCTCATCCTAAAACTAAAGTTAGACTGGCCACTTCATCCTTATCTGTAACTATTCATTGGTTTAAAATTAACTACAAACAATAGGTGCCTAGACACTAAATTGTGTACAATCAAACATTCGTGTACGATAACATGTGAAATTGCACACAGAATTAAAATAATTAAGGCGTAGGCAGTAAGGATTACTTTCGCGTGAGGACCTGATGAGAATTTAAGGAAATTAGTGGTTCGAGAATAATCGAGTGTAATCACTTTTGCTAATAGTATTTCACAGGCGCTACTCTGTGCAAGCGAATATTCTATCTCTACTATATACGGAGATAATTGGAATGAAGCGGACCTAATTAGTTCCTCGTGTTATAATGTCGTTGGCATCTGAAATTGACAAGCATGAAAGGAGCTTTAAATGTAAAAGTTATAATTGAATCATGGTATACAGTAAATTACTAACTACTTTCATAATTGATTAAAATTACAGACTATATATCAGATTGTATTATAGCGAAATTATATTACATACCTAACATAGACAGGTGTATTTACATCTATAAGAAAATATCGTGTGGAATATAAATATCGTATCGTAGTCTTGCAGCATGAATTGGGCCGGCTTGCCCGGTGAAATACCACCCTCTCACAGAATATCGGCGTGAAATAACAGCATCTATTTCTGTTATGTTTTTTTGGTGAGTGAGAGTGCCGGTGGCCCATTTCCATCATCTCCCTCCTTTCTATAAAGACCGGCAACGCACCCGTGGTTTCCCGGACGTTCCGAGTGTCCATGGACGACGGTGAACACTTTCCATTAGGTGACTCGCTTGCTCCTTTGTCCCCTCTCGACTTGACTTTTATAAAAAAAATTTCAGTTTATGGTGAGCATTACTTTTCTATTTTACGTAATCAGGTGAAAATATTTCTTATAACATTTTTCACTGCTATACACAACATTTATAACTGAGTTTTTCATATGTTGTAGTTACATTATTATGACATCAAGAAGTTAGATAATAGAACTTTTCTCATATAAGTTATTGTTTTTCGTTGACAAGTTTCGTCCATATTACGGTGTTAATATTTGTTCATACTAAGCATAGTATCTGTCGGTCGAATATAAATGAGCTTACAGTAGGTGTCAATGTGAACATTTAATATAATAATATTATGTTAAATGAATATGAACAGTTCCGAAACACAATGGTATAGGTATTAAATGAATCGACCATCAAGTCACTAAGTAAGACTTATTTGTGTCCGCATATATGTATGTGTGTATATACCAATAGTATAAAGAGGTAAAATTTGTTTGTTTGTATGTAATGGATAAACTCAAAAACTAATCAACCGATTTCAATAAAAACTTTCACCTATAGAAAGCTACTTATAGAAATCTATATCAGCGATTAACGCGGGCTATATTTTATTTAAAAAGAAACTCTACCCGTGCAAAGCCGGGACGGGTCGCTAGTGTTAAATATACATAACATAGGTAGCTAATTATGTTTATTTTTCCAAATTACATAAATTATTATCAATACGTTTTTAGAGTTTTGTAGTAAAACAAGGAACCCTTATAGTTCAACAAAGTTGTGAAGTAAAACCTTGAAAATTTTTTTGCGTACCTACCTGACACATCCGACATAACTATAGAATTCGTCTAGATATATGTTCAGCATCAACACATGTACAAAAATATTGTCATAATATTATACTAGAAATTCGACCATAAATATAAACTTACAATACGACTATAAACTCTTTGGCGACAATCGCTACTCTGTGCGATTGTCTGATCTAAGGAGGTTACATATGATGTGTGATCACAAACTATTACCTACTAGTTTGATATTGATGACATTCTTTTTGACATTGACAGTCCTTTTGACAGTGCCAATATGAACGAGTGTTTTATTTCATTTAATTTTGTGTAATTGTAACATATATTACATAAAAATTAGAGCTTTCTCTACTTCTCCGTATAAACTTTAACTATCCCAAATCTCGCACTCCTCCGTGCAATATTCTTAAAAAGGGATTCGAGCTTTTCGCTTCATGTATTAATAACAATTGTTGGCTCAAGGCTGGGTCAGTATGAAAGCTGGTAGTAATTTACTCAAAAATACTACCAGCACAATTTTTCTTTTATTATGTATGTATGATTAACGTGATCTTTTTTTTTGTCAGAGCGGGACGCTTGTGAAATTTGGTAAAAAAAAGCCTTATTTTGCTATTTAAATATTCGAAAGCAAGAACATGAGAACATTATATTAATAATATGTAATTTGAGTAATTCAATATTAGATTCGGTTGCAGACGCATTTGTATTATGCTTGTCGGCGGAACAAATTGCCAAAATGTCGGGTCGAGTTTTTAAGTAGGAATAGAGCTTATCACTTTATTTGTTCATGTTAGTTTTGCTAATTAGAATGGCTTGCACTTATTGTTATGGCGACACCTAATCGTGTATTGTCACTTATACATATCTTATTCATTAGAGAAAAAAATATTTCGACATCAGGTATGTTACTTCCGGTGCGCATTTCGAATGCATTGATTATAGGTAGGTAGGGGTACCCGTACGGTACGTATTAATTATCTTTTGATCTATTTACTAAAGCGGGACATTTTTGCTCTGGCTGGGGACAACGGAATAGACAGCCTGAAAGCGGGACAGTCCCGCCCCAAGGCGGGACGTATAGTCACGTCATTCATGATAGTCAGTCCGACTACATTACACTGAGTGTGTATTTACTTAATAATGCGAACTATAAGACACAACACCCTAAAGACGTCGCAAGTCGTTTTATTGTGTATAAAAAGGCCAGTCATCTCAATTTACGTATAAAATAAACGTCCAAAAATCCTAGTAACGTAAAAGATTTCTTTTTACAAATTTAGTCGTATAAGATTCTCTTCTTATAAGAACGTTTACATAAAAGAAACCAAATATTATAGTTCGGCAGAAGCAAAAGAAATTCCATGAACTGAACAGTCAAATGAAATCAAATCAAATCAAAAAGTCAAACTTGCTGGTAGTTGTATACACAGCATAAAGAATGAAACTAACGTCGAGTCTCTTCAGGACATGACTTTCTATCTATTTACATAATCACATAGTAAAGTAAATATCGTGATCTAAGTACATTTCAATAGTACTTTCCGTGAAACGCACATATTTGCGGTATACCTGAATTTTTATTAGCAATAACATTTTTAATATACGTTTATATTTTATGGACCAATCCAAACGCAACGTTTCGAAGATGAAAAGTACATAAAAAGGTAATATTATTATAATCAACTGATTTTCCGACCATTTTTATGCGTAATTTCTTCGTGAAAACAGATATAGAATATTTATCTTTTATATCACGTTATATAACAACTACTGCAGCCCATCCCGCCTTCGCCCGAGTTGAATACATAATATGTCCATCTGTAATAACGTACCTTTTAAATGGTGAAATAATTTTTACAAATAGATGCAGTGGTTCCGGAGATTACCCTCCATATACACACAAACTCACTAAATTTGCATTCTCTCTTTATGATAATAGTGTAGATGATATGATAATAGGGTAGATGAAAATGTGTGGAGTATGATGAAATTCGAAGAAGCGAAAGAAGTATCTAAAGACCGCGACGCTCGGCGCTCCGTCCCTATGACTACCCCGTTAGGGATACAGCGTGAAGATATGCGTGTATGGTATGTATGTAAATGAAAATCCTACGTATGTTATAAATTATGTGAATACTATAACCTTCGGTGAAAATGCGTAAGAAATATGGTGAAGTTTCAGGAAACGGTAAGGTATCTACTATACTAACATTTTATACAGGTAAGCTTTGTTTGTTTGTATGTAATGGATAAATTCAAAAACGACTCCACCGATTTTAAAAATTCACCTATAGAAAGCTACATTATTAGCGAGTAACATGGACTGCATTTTATTTTCAAAAAATTTCTACCCGTTTGAAGCCGGGGCGGGTCGCTTGTATAATATAAAGACCGTTATTATCAGCGCTCTGTCTTCTTTGTCTAGGTTACTAGGGATACAGCATGATATATATTATGTTACTGTAAAAACTTATTGGGTGAAACAACGATCACTGTTATTAGCTTCATAAAAATATGAATCACATAAATTAGCTGTGATAATTTTATATCATTTTAATAAGGAGCTATACATATCTAAATATAAATATACTTATATATTTTTTATAATAATAATACGCCAGGAAATACACACCAATCATTTGATCTCAAACTAGGGCATTCACTGTACTATGAGAACCAGACGACGACCACTACTAGAGGCGTCTCCCAGTACACCTAGACCCGATACAATCTTGAAAAAAATGTTTTCTAAATTGACCCGGAACCTTCTGAAAAATTTACAAACTTAAAACTAAATATTATCTAAAATGTTTAAATTCTCAAATAAACCGTTAAAAAGTTGCCATTGCTTAGGGTACCTAGCAGTTAGCAGACCGGGGACTTTACGCTTTTGATTAGTCATACTAAATCGTAGGAGGAAGAAGCTGAAAGCCTGATAGTCTTCCGAAACCTCGACTAGTCGCTTACTTTCTGAACCAGCCTTCGGGGCCCTAAGGTCCCAAAAATTTGACTGCAAAGGGCGCAACTTTTGTCGTAATCACGAACGGTCATTGCTTGTATTAAAGATTTTATAACGATTTATAATTTTGCAACGATTCTTTTGTTATTATTTATGGGTCTGGATATAATATTATGTAGTATATCAACAGATTTTTTTAGTTCAATGCTGAACGAGGAGGGAAAAAGAACCGTAACGGTCCAGAAGAACACTGAGCGGAAGCGAGAGAAGGCCGATCTCGTTCGGAGACGACGACGCCGGGGTGATGGCAAAGTACATCCTGGACCTTAAGCCATATATATAGGCCGGGCCAAAAAATAAGGCTACGGTGTTTGTCGTCTTTCGTAAGAGGCGACTAATGAGTCTAAAGATTATTATGGGTCCACCATGACCCAAGTGCTGCAACACATCGAGAGAGGAGCTCCGGTGCGTTTCGTACAAGATTCTGCACCGATGATAACTACTGAAGGAGTTTTAGTGTGTCGAAACCCCACATATTCCAATTTCCCCGTCACAGGTATTGCTAAAAAAATGGGATGTAGGACTTATTGTAAAGAATTGGTATATCCATTATGAAGTAATGCTTTAAATCTTTCCTTCAAATTCGACGCTTGAAGAAGCGCTGCTGTGGCTCCACACTTTGGTGCAACACACGTACTTCTCTAGTGTGACAATGCGACTTAATTATAATAATTAATTTGGATTAATAATAGAATTAATAAATTATGAAAATAATTACATTAAAGAATTAAATAATTAAATTAATAATAATTAATAGTAAAATTAATAATAATTAATAAGAATTAGACTAATTCTCCGTTTTTCATACAAAAAATCCGTGTACCCTTTTACTGGTCCAGATTGCAACTGATTCTCGCTGTGGCAAGACAGTGACGCTGCGGCAGCGCTTCTAGAAATTGTATGAAAATTTATAAAGACGCGGCTGACGCGCCACAGTGGCGCCACAGCAGCACTTCTTTAAGCGTCTAATTTGAAGGCGCCCTAAATATAGTACATAAATATTTGCTTTGCAAAATATTTGCTTTGCAAAATATTTATTGTAATAAAAAGTTCAGAAACCCACGACGACAAGTAATTGGCCAACAGATATTTATTTGTTACCTATAAATTTTTACGGCATTGGGAAGAAAGAATAGATGTCATGCTCTCATCGCATATTTTGTGCGAAAATACACTAGCGAAACGATACCATTGACCTAAAAATCTCACTTTAGGGTTGCCAACACTAAATAGACGTAAACTCAAAAAGCGATATAAAGATAATATTTTTTGCTAATGTTTATATCTGTTTATGTGTTAATAATAGATTGAACTAAAAAATGTTGGAAATGCCTATTTTTACGTTACACAATTTAGAACATTATAGGGTAGTAGGTATTATACATAATTTTAGGAAGATTATTATTATTACTTTGCTAATAACCATCAGTTATATTAAACATATATGCATTCAGTCATCCTTTATACATATCACAATATCATTCCTTTTATATTTTTTAACGTTTTTTTGATATACATATTATTTTTGTGGCACAATATGGTTAATACTACACTACTCTACGTCAAAAGATTGATAACAAACAGACAGACATGTTAGTTGGGTTACAAAGGTTTTGTCTGCTTTTAGAGTGATATGAAGCTAAAAATAAAAACGTCTTAATATAACTTAGATAAGCAACAGTCACCTTTCAAATCCTAGGCTTTAGTGCTTTCGTCAATACAATTGTTTGACAGCCCTATTGCCGTATAAGAATGTATTTCACCTACCTACGTCAGTCCATATTACTTACATTTTTTTGTGGAGGTGTCAACAAAAAGGTTCGTATTTCATTCAGTCCCAAAAGTCCTTTTATCTGAGGCATGTTACGATATAAGTTATGGTTTCAATCATAGAATTGTACGTGACAACTTGTTAGAATTTTTTTCCGTACCATAATGTGTCCAGTCTAATTTGGATTATAAACATTTTGGGACTATGTTTTTCCGGATATTTTATATATTTATAAATTACAACAGTTTACAGACAAACGCATCTCCCACACACACGCGCGCGCATTCAGACATACACACATATATATACACTCATATACACACAACATTTCATCTTCAGCATCTACTATGTATGATTATGATTGTTGTTCAGATCTTTATTATTTGGTCTGAGATCGACACAGCAAATAAAATCAATTAATCGAATGTTTGATTCATATGGATGTATTATTTTTTTTTTATATTAGATAATTATTATTTATTTATTTATTTATTTACACACACAATAAATTCTTAAATTAACAAACAATAAACACTTATGTACCCAAAACATTCAATAGACATTTACATGTAAACGAAAGAAAATGCACAACGCGTAATTGAGTACTTGAGGACTAGAGCAATCTCTAGTCCCCACACTAGGATACCCTGTGTCGTGGGGTACTAGTGCAATTCACAATTTTATTTTATTAAAGTGGTAGTTTTACTATAAGTGTATGTACGTCATTGTGTGTTTGAGTGTATATTGTGAAGGAGTGCATTTGTCTGTGGATATTTGTGTGTGTATACGTGCTTGCGTATGCGCATATATGAGTGTCAGTTAAAGACGTGTATGTTTGGACGCGATACGTGCCCTATGTTCTGTGTGCGGATTGCTACGTGTTGAGTGAGTATGTGTGAATGTGAATAATTGTAAATTAACAGTATCAAGATGACCCAATACCACAACTACATCAGATCCTCAGTACCTCTATATCCAAGCGTCAACAACCAATTTGATATTTTTTTCTTACATTTATATTTGACGTCATTAACTACGTTTAACACCTTATTAACTTTTTTGTATAGCGACGGACCCTGGTAAAAATGTGCCCGGTTCGCGAAAAAAGTTTTAGTGCGAGGCACGCTCCAGGATAGTAAACGTACAGATTTTAAAGAAGGTCTTACATTAGAAATAGCCATTCTATGAAATCGTAAGACAGTCGTTAACACATATAGCTGCCTAACACTTAGAGTCCCAAGTTCCTTCAACATATTGTCTGTTGGATAGCGAAAAGGCTTTATATAAGCAACTTTTAAAATGGCACGCTGCGCTCGTTCAACCTTAATTAAATGACAACTGTGAGCGGAACCCCACACTGTCACACAATACGTCAACACAGATTGGCACAGTGCTAGATAAATCAGCTTAATTATATAGTGCTCGGCAACTGATTTAAGTCTCTTAAAAATATAAGTTAACTTCCGTATCCTACTACAAAGTGCTTCTGTTTGTACTCTCCATGAGAACCGGTCATCCAAATGAACACCCAAATACTTAAAGCTCTTCGTCTGTTCCAAAACCGGACATTGACACACATGATCAGCCGTGGAACTGCAGCTATGTATTCTGATATCCAAAGGGAATGTTGGGGCTGTACGCTCAGATATAGAAAAAGCAAGATACTTGGTTTTGGTGGCATTCAATGTAAGGAGATTTTCTTACAGCCAGTCAGATATCTTTCTTAAACCATCCACTGCCATGTGCGCTGCCTCGCTCCAAGTTCGTCCATGAAAGACGACTGCTGTATCATCCGCATAAACAAAAGTGCTGGCCTGATTTAAATTAAGGGTGCAAAGGTCATTTATATACATGAGAAATAGACTAGGCCCCAAAACGCTGCCCTGCGGTATACCAAATCTGACTTCTGCGAGATCACTGTTTGTTCCCAATGCTAACGCGTTGTCGTCTCTCTGTCAGGTAAGATCGAAACCATTCCAAGGCTATACTTCTCACACCAAGAAGTTCCATTTTTTTAAGGAGTATAACTCGTGATACAATATCAAAGGTTTTGGCCAAGTCCAAGAAAACGCCAACGCATCGATTATTAGCATCAAGTTTAGACACCGAAAAGTCAACAAGTTGAGTCACTGCGTCCTCAGTCGACTTAGCTGTGCGAATTCCAGCCAACAGTTTCTGCCTCTCCAAATATGACAGCAGTCTTTTATTTACAACTTTTTCTAAGATCTTTGACAAGGATGTAAGCAAAGAAATAGGCCTGTAGTTAGCTACGTCCGATGGATCTCCTCCCTTATGTATGGGACTAACATTGGCTATTTTTAAATCGCTAGGAACGATGCCTGATAATAAACTGAGGTTACATATGTATGAAATGGGAGATGCTAGTAATTTTTTAGCTTTAATTAATAATTTATTTCCTAACTGGTCATGTCCTGGTGCAGATTGTGCTTTCAAACTAGTCATGATTTTTATAATATCCATTTCGTCTGTGGGTGCCAAAAAGAATGATGTACATGGTGATTTTTTTACTCTAGCCTTGTTTGCAAGTGACAGCTCTGTAGTATTAGCTCCTCTCAAGAGTACCTTGGCAAGGCCTTCTCCAATGGTTGTAAAATAGTCGTTAACTTTATTAAGTGATTCCTTATCATTTATCTTGCATAATTTCGACAGCTCAGAATTAGAAGATTTAATTGCCCCAATATTACAAATTTCCTTGAATGTCTCCCATGATTTTTTGCTGTCCCCTTTAGTATTTGCCAAGAGCAGTTGATCATATCTATTTTTTAATTTTTGTAGTGTGTTGTTACAAACGTTCCTGTACTTTTTATATGCATCCTGTAACTGTATATTATTAGGATTTTTTCTCGCTAAAGCATGGAGCTTGTCCCGATGTCTGACGCAATTCAATAGGTTCTGCGAAATCCAAGGTCTACGGATGGCTTTAGAATTTCTTAAAAGTTTTTGTGATTTATGAATCGCAAGTAGTTTTTTTATACGTGTAATAAAAAAGTCCAACGCAAGATCAACATTGGATACAGAATACAGTTCATCCCAATCAATACATTTGAGATCATTTAATATGGCCTGATAATCGATTAAGGTAATACATTTGGAGTCAGTATTTTGACGCCTTAATTTCTTATCAATCCCCAGTAATTTTGTCCTTATAACCACTGATTTGAACACTTGTTAGTACCTAGCCGATTAAAATTTCCGTTTATGGTACGCCGCTATCGAAAGTTGTGTAAAACTTTTCCGAATGATCAGCGCTTTTGTCGTCCTCATAGAAACTGCACGAAAATGAGATTATAGGAAATATTTACCGCCATTTAATGGAATCAATAATAATATCACGAACATAAAATCTTCTCACCAAATTCCTTATGAAATAGATACCTACAGAGAATAAAGGCACAAGTTATTTTTTATATCACTGATGACTGTAATATAATGATATGTTAGAAACTCATATAGAAAATGGAACACCTAAAATTTTACTACGATTAATAATAATTAATTAATTTGTATTTAAACACTTAGTGCTACAGTGAAATAGGGAGAAAGCAAAAAGAGAGAGATGGTGCGCTAAAGTTTTCATTTAAATAATCTCGTGACGGAAACAAGCCGTCGGTTGTTCGTCTCGATGACGTCACGAATACTGTCACGCTTTGCTAATTGCTACAGGACGCCAGTGTCAAATAATCTGTGGATAAGAAGGCCGATTCCCGCCTTATGTGAATTGCCTACTCTCGGCCGGATACGTTGGGTTGTTGCATTTGGCGTGAAATGCGGAGAGCGTCTCGTTCAATTATTAGTCCAGGCGTCAGGGAGCATTTACCTACCTTTGAATTACAAGTTCACCTACCTCGCTGGATTTTTGCATACTGTTTTAGGGCCCCCTAGAAACACTAAATCCACATTGTTCTATATTTTTTCTATTTCGGGGTTCAGGCGCAAAATTTGTATCGCCTATTTCTCAGCCGATTTCCATTGACAGCAATAAAAATACGGGGGTAGAGAGCGCTTCATACGCTACAACTTTGATCTTGACAACTTTTCCGCTATCGTCAACCCTTATCACCGAGGCGCGGACGAAACATTTTCGGAGCGCAATTTTTTTTACTTTATATATTACTAATTATTTGTATATGCATGAAATGTTTATGTTTATATTTATTACTAATTATGTGTATATGCATGAAATGCTTAATAATGCGTAGCAAAAAGTCAATTTCAATGAAAAAAATTTGTTTCGCCCGCACCCTTGGTAATTAAGATTGACGATAGCGCAAAAGTCGTCAGAAGCAAAGTAGCGCTTGAAGCGCCCTCTACCCTTGTATCTTTTTTATTGCCATGCGATGAAAAACGGCCGAGATATAGGCGATACAAGATTTGTATCTGTTCGTCTTCCCTCTTGCTCCCCCCCGAAAGAGAAAAAATATAGGAAAATGTCGATTTAGTGTTTCCAGGGGGCCCTAAAACAGCATTGAAAAATTCAGCGAAATAGGTGAAGTTGTAATTAAAAAATACCTGACGCCTGTACTATATTACATTTAGTACGTAATAATAAAAGCAATGCACGTGGATAGTTATTCATTTTCGTTAAATTTAATTTCTTGGAGTTATGTTGAAGAATGATAACTCTGGATTTGAATAACTATAATTATTTTGACAACTAAGGATATTACACAATAACGTCCGTTTATGCGATTTAGTTATTTTTGTATTTGCGATGATGTAAGAACGAATTAAAGTCAAAGTAAGCGGCCGCATTATGCGTCGCATAGCCCCGACTGGCGCTACAATAATTACCCATATTCACCCATAATATTGCCGTTGTGTGCGTACCACGGCGCGTGGGTATTAGTGCGCATACATACAAACTGCATACGCTAGCTTTCTATGAAGTCAATCTTCTGGTGGTCTCTTATTCTTTAAACGTCGGTGTTGCTAAGACTTACACCAGAATATAGTGCAAGCATTGCTGTTTGGCTGCAAAATTAGCAGGTAAGGTGGACTCCACTCGACGTCCTACCACCCGCAAGTATTGTCTTTACTAGTAGGTATATACTTAATATAACATATCTTATTGACTGTGATAATCCATTACAAATAATTTATAAGTTGCAACTTTGAGGAAGTCTATTATTTAAACTAATACTTTGTTTCAAGTTTGTAAAAATTAACGTTAAGATATTTATGTACTGATTTATGTCAATAAAGTTTATGCTTTACAAAAAAAATAATTTATAGCCGTATATTACTAAGTTATCTTGCTTAGTATCTCACGATGACGGAATACTTCAAAATATATAAAATTAAGCAATTGTAAATGTTATGATGCATGTGATAGATAATTATGTTAAAACAAAATAGATACAACTTTAAAATTTTTATATTATCCAGTTGGAATTCCTATCACCGGTATAAAATTTCTAGTAGACAACAAAAAATAAAATAAAACAAGAAGACAGAGATATTTTACCTTCAGTAGGTAACATGAAATACACACCGCCACGAAAACAACAATTGCTTATTTAACGACTTCTTTAGTGCGTTTCAAATGCCACGTATAGTTCAATATTGTTTGACAGAATCCAGAATCCAGCTCAGTAGTAGTTTAAGTTAGATCCGCTTACACTGTCGCCTTGAATTCATCGTTATCAAACTTGTTCCCGGGCATCCATACTTGCTTGCGAAATCATAATTATTAGAATAAAAGTGATAAAAAATCAATAAAATATTTTTGTTCGTTATTGATGTTGGTTTATACACGTCAATGATATTGTGTGCCGTTGGAGACAAATTATTTCCATGTCCGAACTGATATTCAAAAATTATAAGAGTTCTCTTTGAGTAAATGGTTGCAGAATATAATGTAATAATCTATACATATAGTAAAACAACGTCTCTCTGTCTGCCCA
Organism: Zeuzera pyrina; assembly: GCA_907165235.1. Lineage (NCBI taxonomy): Eukaryota > Metazoa > Arthropoda > Insecta > Lepidoptera > Cossidae > Zeuzera > Zeuzera pyrina. The sequence continues at coordinate 20,539,417 of OU015624.1, read as the reverse complement.
TTTATGTTCTTTTCATGAGAGAACCATTTATCCGATTAATATGTTTTTTTTTTCAATTCATAGCTGTGTTATCTGGCGAAGATATAAGGTATATATTGCTACATAAAGTAACGTACGAAATAAGCCGTCACTATAATGGTGAATCAAGTCTGAAAAAAGACGCTTTCAGGGCGATTAAATAGCTTCCGCAGAGTAAACCATAAGAGATACTACAAATTTATGTAAACACATAATTACATATCTTAAAAAGATCTACGAAGAAGTCCACGGTAGTATATGTCTATCTTCTAAGAATCACCCACAATAAGCATTTTTGCCTTAAAAATAACCGGAAGGCGACCGCCATAGGTGGCGGTTGAGAGCGGGACACCACAATTCGCGCTTGATCGACGCCATTCAGACGGTTCGTTAAAAACCTAACCAAAAATTCTGTAGTGTAGTCTACGCTAGCGGAGCCTCAGGCGCAGCTAGCATTGTATAGACTCGAAATAAAAAAAAAAACAGGATGAAAATTCAGTCGAACTTATATTTAGGGTAACTCGGGGAGTGTTGCCCCAGTGGGAGAAGTGACTCGATTTTAAGATAGGTACCTTGCGCGTGGATGATCGAAAAAAATTATTTTTATATTTGAGCCGTACCCTCCACACGTTTCATTCGACAGCAAACCGTCGCAGACAGGGACTTCGTCTTATTGTCAGAGCGCTACATTTTTGCGCTGCGTAAAAAAATGGTCGTAGAATTTAAAACGCGTGGGAAAAAGTGACTAGTGATTTTTATATTGATGGTAAATTTGTATAAATTTAGTTTCGTTTTATGAATTAGAGTCTTAAGAACATATTTTGTGTGATTTTGAACTGAAATAATGTACACAGTACAATTGTATGCTAGGCTAATTTACCTCCTACTAAAAGCCCTTAGGAGCATGTATCCGTATCCAGGTCCAGTGTCAGATTTCGGGACAAAAAGTAAAAGTAATCGGGACTTTGTGTTTCAAATCGGGACAGCTGCAATGACTAAAAAAGTTTTGTGAATCATTAATTATATTATCATTGCTTAGTACAAGAAACGAAACAAATGTCATTTAAACTAGATTACTTATCAAACAGCTTTGACTAATTAAACCGAATCATAAATAATCATCTTATCTAATTTATAATTTTTGGAATCATTGGCAATTATTTTTTTAAGTTATTTTGTATTTCTATATACTTGGCGTTACATTTCACTGCTTTCGATAGGCCGAGTTTGGTAAGAAAATGTGAAAATATCAAAGCAAAAATGTTTTTATGTAGTAACAGTTTACAGATTAAATCGTTTTTCCTGTCAAAATTATCGAACAAAGTACAGACTAAGAAGGTTAGTGGAAAATCGGGACATTTAGCGTCCAGATCAAAGGTAAATCGGGACGGTTACCAGACCCTTAGAAATCAGGACACCTAACAACGCTATTAGTGAAACATATGAAGAAACTTGCAGACGCCGATTTTCTTGCTTCCAGGCAAAATATACAAGCTTTAGCTTATCAATTTGCTGACCAAATAATTAAAAGATTGTTAATTATTAAAAATAATAAGTAAATTAATAAAAATATAAATAAATTATTTAATTTTATTCTTAAAATCTATCCCACTAGCAATTTTGACACTGGGGCGTCTGCCCCGGACCATAGGCATCTATCCCAAAAAACAGGGTCTACAAAAACAGTTACAATGTGCAACCTAAATGTGATAACTTAAAAACAAACTATAAATAAGATGTACTAAGAGTCAAAGTATTATCGAGCATTATTTGTGCTATCTTATTATTTAAAGCTGAGACACAGTGTTATCATTTTAAAAAGTGGGGCAACACTCCCGGAGTTACCCTACTGTTCAATCAATGAACTACATAAATTTTATAAAATAGTCACCGCCGTGTCTGTTTGTATGTCTGTCTGTCTGTCTGTACGCGATAAATTCAAAAACTAGTGAATGGATTTTCATACGGTTTTCACCAATGGAAGGAATTAAAGAGGAAGGTTTATGTGTATAATTTTATTAATGTTTTGTGTAAATTGGTGGAAGTATGACGATGGTTGTTAAATAAGTCGGAAAAAATCAAGCTGACTTGGAGCTTTCATTGAAAACGCTGTCTAATCCCTTATATTATATATATTATAACAAAATAGCGTACGATAGACTTGCTCCTCTTTTATAAGTCTACAGAAAAATCCACGATGGTATGTGTCTATCTTTTAAGGATACCTTTTCAAATTAAAAAAAAATGATCACGTATAATGTGGTAATTGGAAAGCTATACGTCATTTACCTTAAGCATTTTATTGCCTTTTACACCACATAATTTAAATTAAAATCTTAGGAGTGATTGTAAAATTAATACTATCGCGCGAGGAAATAAATTCAAGCGGTCCCACAGCGATGCGGCACGTGTGATGCTAGACGCAACAAGCAGATACTTTGACGACCTCCGTGGCGCAACGGTTAAGCGCGTCGAAAAGTAAACGGGGGTTGCGGGTTCTATTCCCGCCCCGAGTCTGTTTGTTTATGTATAATATGTATATGTATTTACAAAAGAAAAGTATATAAGTAGTATATCAGTTGTCTAGTCCTATAAGACAAGCGTTGTGCTGCTTAGTTTGGGACTAGATGGCGCTGTGTGAAATGTCTGAGTACATTATAATCTAATCTAAAATATTATTGAAAAAAAAATTGCGAAGTTTAAGTATTCTTACGCTATGACAGAAAAAAAAATGTAGGCATGTATGCTCTATTACCCGTCGCAAGAGGGTCGGATCGTTAGTAAACATAATAAAGAATTCATTGCACGATATTAGCATACCTTACCGTTATTTTCATTTGTAATAAATAGCATTTTTTTCAAATAAGAGGGTTTTGTTGCATGTAATAACATTGTTTATTTCTATTTATGATAGACAATAAAAAAAATGGTGAACTCCGCATTGCGTACTTCAAATATAAGCCACACCTGTAAATACAACACGAATTTGTATCAAGCATTCGACACGTGGGCTTGGGGTGATCTATTCTAGCGATCTTAACTGATCGGCTTTTTAAGGAGGGGCCAAACGAGCGTAATTTTGCGAGTCGCATTATTTTGAATCACGTAATTTAATTTCAACTAAAATTCTGATAAGAATTAGAATTTTTATACAATGTTTTATGGAAGGTTTCACTACCTCTGTCGTAAACTTTGTGTACGCCGTTGGCATTGAGCAACTTTGTTAATTAATTTAAACATTAGCAACCTAGTATGTAAAAGTTGGGCATATAACGTTTATTTAGGCGACATCTGGAAGATACTGAACACTTCAAAAGTTAACTACTCTTGTTCTTTTGACATTATAATAATTTACAAGACCGACGTTTGTTGTGCAACACTATCTATGCCTTTAAGTTCGTACACATATCATATATTATTATGATCACATCCTATCACATTACATAATATAAACCAGCCATTCCCAAAGTGGGCGATAACGCCCATTGTGGGCGCTGCAGGCCTAAAGGGGGGCGGTAAGAGACCGAGAAAAAAATGGGGGCGTTGTGTAGAGGCCTGGGGGGTGATTTGTAATTTCATTTAGCTAGGAGGCATCTTAGACAACGACTGCATGAGCTCTCGACTCAGTAGACAAAATAAGTTTGGGAACCAGTGATATAAACGAATACTCCAATCTATGACAAAATATTGGGAATCATGTGATAAATTCAAATAATATTTATATATTTTCCGCCAAAAATTCTAAAACTCTAATAGGCACGTGTTTCGCCTCTCAACGAAGTATCCTCAGGATATTGCAGCTGCAGCAGCTAACTCGTTCATTGATTCAGTACTAGTTAGCTGGTCTCTGGAATATTCTGAGGACGCTTCGTTGCGAGACGAAACACGTGTCCATTAGTTTTGGAATTTTTGGCGAAAGATGGCTTAATATTATATCATGAGAATTCATTTCATATATCACATCACATCCTATATCAACAACTGAGTCTACACAATATATTACGAATCGATCGTAATGTCCCATCAAAATACATCCAGTGAGTTGTAGAGCGTACATATTAAACGATTTGAACTGTATTAAATTCGTTGAATTATTTGTCAAAACCTAATATTTCCTAATAACCTATATCCAATAACATATATCCAATTTTTTTATTCCACGTTGTGGGTAGGTATAGAAAATGTAATTTATATCTACTTTAGAAGATAAGGTAAAGTTATGACTGTAAGTATACATAATAAACATGTACTTGTTAAGTATAAAGTTATAATACAAAGAAATAAAAACAGTGTTTTAACCGCTTTTATTTCTGCACTAGTAAAATTCTTTTTTTTTCTGAGAGGGGAAAAAATCCTCACGGACGCTCAGCCGGTCTCTACGCCGCCTGAGTAGTGTCAGACTCGAACCGACTAAAAAGAACCTCCTTTTTGCTGTTAGCTGTAGTGGCTTTTACAGCGTCACCAGTCGCGTTGGGGCGAGTGCTAAAGGCGCCCAGCTAGATGGTCGTCACCTGAGGGTTCCTCCAGCCGAGGGATACCTCGTATGGAGGGTGGCCCTCGGGCTCAAGGCGTCGCCAGGGGAGTTTTCCGCACCTGCGTGCATTTTAACGGGCTTCCTATTCGTGTGAGGGCAGGGCCTCTAGCGGATCCGGCCGGCGAAATTGTTGAAGGCCGATTAGTGTGCCTAGTGTTCCGCATGGCAGTTTACAATGTGGCTTAAGGCCCGCGTGTGTAGTACGACGTGATAGAGTTTCTAAACGTGAGACCCTACGGGTGTCGCGGGGGATAGTAAAATTCGGTAAAACAGTAGCGATTATTATATGGTTATTATAAGCAAATTATATCTATAATTTATAGACCATTGGCTAGTATTAGTAATTTGTTGTTAGTAAACTAATATTGCTTTACTATCTGTAAGTTCGCAAACTTAAGGTGTTATCATGTTACGTTTGACGCCTTGTTCACCTCGAATGGAAATTGGCATGAAGTTATGTATGTATGTAAGAAAGTCTTCCGTTCTGCCGATGCTTGCCGTCGAAACGGAACACTTTCTTAAGCTTGTCTTGTACCTTATTCTGAATACATGTGTATTCATTTCCCACATTTTTATAGGTCAATCTTTTGGAGGTAAGATGGAGTTCTGCAATTTCTACGCGTATTTTTGTAAAATGGTAAAAAAACAAGTAACTCGAACTAACATTTTTTAATTTATTATATAATGTAGCGTAATGTAACGTATTATAACTTAATGCAATGTAATGTAACGTAATGTGTCGTAATGTAACGTAATGGAACGTTATGTAACGTAATGAAAGTTAATGAATGTAACGTAATGTAACTTAACGTAACGTGACGCAACGTAACGCAACATTTGGAGTCGTTTAAGACAATGAAAATAGTCATGGGTACACGTTTACTCATTGACGGGCTGATCAATTTAAAATTGAAATAATAACGAGACGTAAATCTTTAGCCTTGTCTGATAAGGAATATCAACACACAACTTACATGTCGTAAATGTTGAAAATTAAAGCTATATCTGAGTTGACTAATCCCTACCACAATTCTTTTATTATGTCACCAAGTTATCTTTAAAATAAAGGTGGGTAGCATCAATGAAATTTGGACAATTGTATGTCTGTCACGGTGAATTTTTCAAAAACAACGCAACGTTCAACAATCGAAATTTAGTAAATTTTTAATTTTGAAGTTTCGTTTTTCTTAGTCCACATTTTTCATTATTTGGTGCTTGCACTCTAATTCATCAATTTATCCCCTTACTACTAGATCTATATTTTTTAAAATTGAAGCAATGCTGCCAGTCTACTGGGTACCTTAAGCAATGACAGCTTTCTAAGCGGAAACTTTGAGGAAGTCTATTATTTAAGATAAAGTGGTTTTAAGTTTGTAAATATTAATCTATGTATGTACTTTTTTGTTATTAATAAAAACAGGGAATATTATACCTACTTACATATGTATACGTAGTTCAAAAGAAAAAAAACAAAACTCCTAATTCTCATATTTTGCTATTACAATTCTATACATATAGCACAAACTAGCAATTTCACGATTGAGAATCTTTGCTAGTATTATTTAGCAGGCATATTATAATGTATATGTACTCGTATATTTATAAAAGCGAAATACCACTCATTGCCTGACTGACTGATTAGTCACGAAATCTCAAAAAGTACTAAACTAGGATCATAAAAGTCGATCTGATGATAGTTTGTGTAATGTAAGGGCCCGCTAAAAAGGATTTTTGTTTTATTTAAGAGAATAACCGGGAGGGTTGCGCTTTGAATGAAACTTTTATGGAAAGGAAAAAGGCTGTGAACTTGAGTTCATACAAATATTGGTTAAAGTAGTACTGGGTTGAACTTCGTATGAAACCATATTACATGTAGGTTTTAAAAAATAGAATCACAATACATGGGGTAATTAATAGCATCATAAACATGATCACCATCAAGTCAATAGTCAGTTCAGTCAAGTGGAGAACGGCTACAATATTACATGCGATAATGCCTCTAGAGGCCTGCCCTGCCTTGCCTGTCTGTTACGTTTTCACGGCTAAACCGTGGAATGATTATGATAAAATTTAGAATGGAGATAGATTAAGCACTGAGGAAGTACATAAGCTATTTTTTTTTATTCCACGTAGATGAAGTCACAAGCACCAGCTAGTCATTTATATGACCGAAAAGGCCCATATCAGTGTTTGTGGTATGCTTGGGTTAGGGTGCCATTAAAATATTTTAGTCACATAGCGGCTATGTTATACTCACGGTTAAGGAAATAACATTTAATGACTTATAGTGATTAACTGTCATAAACTGTTGTTAATATAACAACAGTTTATGACAGTTAATTTAGTTAAGTTAGTTTATAACTGTTGTTAATATAACATCAGTTTAGCAATTTGAAGTTATTTCAATTTATCATATATAACCTATGTGTTTGATAGATGGATACCATGTATGACACCTTCGCTTGAGACATTAGTATAAGAGATGGTATAAAAGATGGCATAGATCCCTTTGCCTTCCCTCTGGGAGAATTCTATAAAAAAAGTTATTATGTTTGACATCGACAGTATAACTATTATATGTTTGACATTGGAAGTATAAACGTAAACAATGAATGTTTTATTTTATTTAATGTTAAATACATAACATAGCATGCTACATAAATTTTAGCTTTCTGTACTTCTGCTCGACATAAACTTTATACCAAATATTTTATAGACTCAGGTGTTATTTTGTGGAAATCTATTTCATGTGATGAATTAATAAAAATTTTAGCTATTTTTCGCTCAAACTCCAAAAACGACCAAATGACACGTGTTTCGCCTCTCAATGAAGCATTCTCAGGATATACCAGAGATCGGACTCGCTCAACTAACTAGCATTGAATTTCGTGAATTTTGGTGCTATGGCTGACCGAGTCCGATCTCTGGTATTTCCTGAGGATGCTCCGTTGAGAAGCGAAACACGTGTCGATGGTGGTTTTTGGAGTTTGAGCGGAAAATAGCTAAAGATTTTATGAATTCATAACGTTTATGCCAAATCTCATACTCCTTTGTGCGTACAATATGCTTAAAAAGAGGTACAAAGTTTTCTCTACGCGTATCTACTATATAGAGATATAAAAAGCTTAAATAAACTTCACTGAAAATGTTTCACGAATACTTTTTTACTCTTTCTAATATAAACAGACATATCTAAACAATAATTCTAAGAGACATGTGGTACGCCATAAACGCCAGCAGTGGTTTAATTTAGAGAAAATAATATATATTTCAACAAGGACAAGGACAGTTCTTGTAAAAATAGCGCAAAATCCGTGACTAGATAGCTAAACAAACTATAAAAAGCTATGAGATCTTGTATAAAGTCAAGTTTACACAGCAGGTATTGCTATCTTGGAAAAACCTTTTCTCCTTGAAAAACTAATTTGAAAAAATATTGCAGGTGAATTCGTCGTCATGTTGTGGTTGCTTGACACTATAGATACTAAGATTTTTAGTGATTCGCAACTAAAATGGCTTAAATGGAACCCTTTTAGTTTCATTTTGTCTTTCTATCTGTTTATCAGTCTGCCTGTTTATCCGTATGTCGCTGTAAATATTTTCGTAATCTTTGCACTTACTGAGCTGAAAATGAAAAAGACAAATTGGTAAAAAATTAGAAGAAATATTTTGAACGCATTGTTCAATTTATTCAATTTGACATAAAATTTAAAAATTAAGCACCAACTTTGTCTGAAATTACTACAGAACCCTAACCTAACCATTAACTGAGGGTTGTTTATTATGCTTTGCTTAGTCGTAACTGAATGAGAAATCTTATTGGTTCACTTTACCTTTCATTCTTTCACAGAATCTACCTGATGTCCTGCCTGAGATGGAAGTGATGGTGTATGTCCGTCTTCGTAGTGAGCATGGGAAACCGAACCCGTAACGGCGGAAGAAGTGCGTCGGCAGGAACGCCAACGCGCAGTGGTGAATGGCACGAGCGGCTAGTAGAGCTGAGAAACTCACGCTAACACGTAGTCGACGCAATCCTGACAATCTCAAGGTCTGGTTTCAGACCTACCGATTGACGCTGATATTGATTGAGCACGACTGCTTCTATCGGATTGATCGAGAAGAGACGACACGGTGCCGCAGTAAAAGCCAGTACCTATGTTCAGATTTCTTCTGCATGCGTTACCAAAAAAAGGTTGCCATAGCCCTTTTTTTTGGTATGGCATCAGACTGGTATATGTGGGGTTTACCAGCTCGGCGCGTTGTTGAAGGACTTCTACATCTCTCACAAAATGCATCAGAGTCTCTCTCTCAATGTGCTTGCACTTATCGCAGAGTAGTGACAAGCTCGCCCTGTACCCCTACATTGCCATGATTACCCGGGCAACACGTGCAGTCGTCCTCCTCAGGGTCGCATGGATAGACGATCGGGGCTGAAGCGGATGTTATCTCTATATCGCGTATCAATTATAGAACGAACTATTGACTGAATCGAAGTTAACACTACGATTAAGTGGCTCGGAGTCTTTTATTCTCCCTCTTCCGTAGTGTGTAGCATATCTCACGTAGGCCAAGGAACAATTAATGAAACAATGAATGAATGGATCAAAAAACAATTCATGGAAAGTTGGCTTTAAATAACACAGGACATAAATAGTTCAACTATAGTGTCCTTGCAATTGATCGTAATGCTTTCTCTTCATTACGTAATTTATTTTAGTGTGCTCGTACCTACATTATATGAGTGTAACGGTAGAATTACCCTAACAGCAATACAACTATGAGTCGCAATACCGGACCATTTTTCAAAAACCGGCATTTTTGGTATTACTTTTTGATGAATACCAGAATGTCGGTATTTTCGATATTTTTGATAATTTAAGAAAAAAAAACTATAATTCATTTTTGTTTGCTTTTAATCCAACAATTAACGAGTTATCTTTAAAAAATTATATTATAACTGAATGTTTGTAAATATTAACATATGTATGTACTTTTTGTTAATGTAAATAAAGATTTCACCATTGAATGTAATAACTCAATATTACTCACACAAAGACAGAGCACAAGATCAATACTCACAACGGTAGTACCTACTCCTATTAGTTACTACCGACTATAAAATTGAGATAGTTTAAAATTAAACTTTCGATTATCGAAATGAGTTACATTAAACAGAAACAGAAATTATTAAACCTTAATAATATTAAAATAATATACCTAAATAAAACAAAATTTTAATCAGCTTTAACAAAAACATAAAATTCTCAATGAAAGACATAAATGTTTGGATTTGAAGTTACTTGGTCATGACATGGTCAGTTATCAACAAAAATAAAACCAACCGTATAATTTAATCCATACTTCCATAGTAATATCACAGATTAATTAGTTTACTACCGTAAAGTAATATCACAGATTAGTTAGTTACAAACGTAAAGTAATAATATACATATGAAAATCTGTGTGTCTGGTCGGCTTTCCCGGTTAAAGCGCTGGATCGATTTAGAATGGAGATAGATTAAACCCAGGGGAAGGACATACTTTACTTTTATAATTCCACGCGGACGAAGTCGCGGGCAAAAGGTAGTAATATTATAAATGCGAAGTGCTGCTGTCTATTTGTCTGTTACGTTTTGACACCTAAATAGCGAGACAGATTTTGATGAAATTTAAAATACATAAGTTTTTTATTTAATTTCACGTTGACAAAATCGCGTTCAGCAGCTTGTTATGTATGAAAGCAAGAGTACCTAAATATTTTATATACAAAAGTATAGTCGTATAAAAAGTCCAAAGGCAGATGTTACTTAATTTATGTACTTAATATTATTTGCAGAATGTAATAGCTGAAAGAAAACATCGAATAGGTTATTTCAGTCACATTTCATATTTAAAACCAAGTTCTTTATTTACATATATTTGAATTTAGGAAAAAGGCTTAGGATACATTCACTCAGCTATTTGACACAATTTCGATGATTAAAATAGTTTAATCAAAGTATTTCCAACCGCAAAATGAATGGAACATTTACAATATAAGGGTTGCTTAGTAAACAATACCATAATGAAAAACGAAAATTAGAATCTACATAATAATCGTAGTTTAGTGTATGCATACATACTTACTTCAGTGTGAATATATCTAACTCAACCAAAATGGTCGTACACAATGCGGTGTTGGTTGCAATTTTATTGTATGGTAGTGAGGCCTGGATATGCCCGAAATCGTAAGTAAAATAAATAAGAAAAGAAATGCAATCTCTTAGAAATATGTGCGGTGTCACTCTTGCGGACAGAAGAAGCAATAAAGACATACGCAGTATGACAGGGTTGCACGACAGTTATTGTAAAAATGAAGAAACGAATGCTTAGATGGTTCAGGCACATAGAAAGAATAAGTGATCAAAGACTGACGATGAGAGTCTAAAGAGTAAAAATGAGTGGTAAAAGAAGCCAAGGAAGACTAAGGCTGATTTATGAAGATCAGCCAGTGTTAGAAGACGGAAATGTCAAAAGCACTCGCACACCTAGGCGAAAATGTGTGAGGAGAACGAAAAGATTTGAGGAAGCGAAAGAAGTATGTTAGGACCGCTACGCCTGGCGCTCCGTATACGTATGCATTCCTCGATATAATGAACAAATACAGTTATTCAATCGATAGATATTGAGCCATTGAGGTCACTTCGGCGACTGCGTGAGAAAACAACCATATTATTTACTCTTTTGAAAAAAAAATTGTCTAGAATCAGTATTTATAAGTAAAAAGTATAATATAAACTATTTCCATTTTCAATTTTTTCATCTTTGTTTTCGATGTCGAAAAAAGTCGATCTGCAAAAAATCCATTTTTTTTCAAAACGATTTACTTTCATGAATCGCTCTGATCTGCGTTGATCCATCCTTCCTAATACACTCTTCATAAATTATTTGTCACGTGTATTAGCTTGAGACGTCTATCGGGACTGCGGCCAGTTGGAGCTGGGGCTTCGATCGTCCACTTAAGGCGACCACGAAAAGGACGACAGTGTTTATAGTCCAAGCTGCCATGACTCTACGAGGATGCTGCCTGGTCCCTAGTTTCCTACCCCTGATACTTGCTCTGACAGAGTGCTAGAAGAGCTTTAAGAGTAGAAATGAGAACCCTTCGATATGCCCCGTGGATAAACACCAAAAGAGCCTTAGTGGGTAAAAGTCCCATATCATTCAGTCTCTCCGCCGAGAGTCTTGATAGCTTTTGAACATTTCTTCCGCGTTATCAACAAAGGTCAAACATCAACATATATTTATCAATTTTATTATTTTTTCTCTCCTATTCATTTATATATATTATTGCTTTCTCACATTACGCGTGTGTGCATATTTGTAAATTGCTTGTGACTGCCGTTACTTTGATATATTTTAATTCTAAATGTGTAAAATCCGTTAAAGGCTGTATTTTTAGTACTCGACATGGTATTATTGAAATTTTTAAGAGATTTTGAGTCAATAAATAAATAAATAAACGTTCCTGAGAAATAAGTCGTTCGTTGACACACAAGTAACAGAAATAATTAATCACTTTACACTGTTATTTAGCACTAATATAAAAATTCACCTACTGTTCAGTTTCATTAAAATTTTTCTTATTTATTTATTTATATAATGATTAAAGCCCTACTTAAAACACTATTGAAGACCTAACTTAACCCTGACATTTTCGAACTAAATTTAAAAATTAATGTAGAAAATAACTCTGACATTTTCGAACAGAAATTAAAATATTGTAACGAAACAATTCGTCAATCAACTTCGTTATCGTCAGTCAGAAAAAACGAAACAAAACAAACGTTACTGTCACAGGGTCTGCCTAGCTGACATCACATCCTGCCTGTCACATCTGTTGTCGCCAAGGCGTGGGCGAAGTGACGTCAGCAAGTCTATATAAGCCGATGCGTGCCAAGATCTGGATCATTCTTTATCATTCTGCGGCTTTAGCTGTTGATTGTTCGTCGTCGGCTATTCGTGACAACGTGTTATAGTTTGTAATTTGTTATTAATTATTGAGAAATAAAATGTAAAAGTGAATATACGAGTCTGTGTTCTTAATAAACGCAACAATATATACAACCGAGCAACAAAACACAATAAACTTTTATGTCAAATATTTTAGTCTAAGAGCCAGTGAAAGGTAGACTGTAAGTATTTTACCAAAGATGAAATTTTCCTCGGTGACCCTCCTATACCTACCATACATGAGGTGGAGAGTCACTAAGCCCAAAGCGGGTAGCTATGGCGTCACTCAGGTAAGACAGGTATAAAATTCAGACCAACTTCAAAAGTATTTTATCAAAGCTGCCGTTTGGATATATAATGATTACTATAAAATAATGCAATTTTAGAGAATTCGGCCAGTTGCCTGCCTTTTCAAAAATGTCTGCCAGTTGGCAGACATTTTTGAAAATTTGAAAAAAATAAAATTTCAAAAATATTTTACCAAAGCTGATTTTTATATATATAATTTTTCATAGTATTACAAACTTAGTTTCAACACGACAGACGTTTTCTCCGGTTGTAACATCCCGGCAGACGGCAAACAAAGTCATACAGTGCGAGTCGATGCATCTAAAGTATTCACTCGTACGTCTACAATATTTGGATACAAATGAATATATTATAAGGAAAAAGCAAGAAAGAGTATTATTGACTGTTACAAAAGTGTTTTATGGGGAAAGCCCGGTAATAAAAAAAAAGTTATGAAAATAAAGATAACAAAAATAAAATTGAAGGTTTTGTTGACAGTTTTTATTCGTTTGAATCAAAATATAAATTCAGTAATGGATAATATAATAATTTTTTACTCAATCCAAATTTACATTCTCTCATATTTTTACGGATTATTTTCTTTTATTCGTCAGTTTCATCTTCGGAATCATTCCCAACTTCACATGACTCATCATCCATCGAATCAGCCTCTGTAAAAATGAAGTTTAAATTTGTTGACTTAACCAAGCATTTCAAAATAGAATATATCATAATGAAATTACCCGGAATATCCATGATAAAATCGCTGACAAAACACGGAAGTTGATCTCCCTCAAACCACTTAAAACCATGTAAGTTGATTCAATACAGTAGGGTCTTGTTGGGAAGCATTATTCCAAAGCTAGATTCTCCCAAGAATAATGATGATTTAACGCAAATGTTCCATTCTGTATGTCTTTGAGGGGATAACGAACTCTGTGACTTTCTTTGATATGCACATTGTGTTTTTGTCGCCTTTCTTGCAATATTTCTGTTATAACTAATAATGGAGCTATTAGCGTTTGCTTCACATGTACTGCAATGCGAATTTACACATTCATTACGGCGTTATTATTGTAAAAAATACCAAAGATATACCTAGATTTAAAAATGTCTAGGGGACGTGAACTATAATAAAACAAACAAAAAACTGTTTTTAAAATGTTTGTCTGTTGGTCGGTTTGTTTGTTACTTTGTACGCGCATCGCGCAATAACCACTTATTGAATTCTAAATCTTTACTGAATAAAATGAACTTTCAGTCAGAATAACATACTACATTATAGTGTTACTTTCATCAAAACTGACCCGTTGAATGTATAACATGTACTTATGTACTTATGTAAGATATTTCCTGTAAATAAATCTATTACGCAAAAAGTACAGCGGCAAATTACGAGACAATTAAAAAGCAAGAACGAAACGTTTAATCTGTAAGAGATTACCGTAAATAGGCTTCTCTGAAATAGACCTAAGTTAGGAACATAGGGGTAAACATCATTATGTGTGTATGGTATACATTTATATATTCGTTATAACGTTTCACTTTACGAGAATTTCGTTTAAAGTGAAGAGTAACCCTAAAATTTTGAAAAAGGAAATCGATTTTTTTATTCCGTTTAAAATTAGAACAACGAAACACTTACAGAACTACCTCAATGGCCGTCTATGTCTATTTGTCATAGTCCTTTTACTCTGAGACTGTTTAGCGTAAACAATTAAAAGCAGGAGTAATGAATGGTTCAAACAGAGACGTTGAATTCAAAAGTTGTGTTTCGACCTTGAAATTAAGTTTTTGGAAATTAATTGGAATATTAAAATAATATTACACTTATATTATTTAAAACTTGTAAGAGCTTTTAAAATCTTATTGGAAACTTTTCTGCTTTCTCATAACCGGTTAGGTCTCAGGTTTATGTATTTTATTAAAGGCTTCCCTTGACTGGAAATATGTCAAATTTGACATTTCGGTTTTTTATTTGATTGTCACTTGAACAATGCAATAATACTAAAGTTTTAAAACTTATGAAAGCTTTCGAAGGTAAACATTTCAGTATTTTTTATTTGATCATTATAGAAAATTTAATTTAGGAACGTTTCCTATTACTTTTCATTACTTCGTTCGATTTTTGTAATAGACTGAAATACAAGGATACAATGTCCGAGCTTTTTATGAAAATAACATTTCAATTTAGTAAGGGCATCCAATACACTTACATGTTAATGTCGGCAGATGTTTAAAAGCCCGAGACATCAAAGTTTGCAGTGTAACGTCACACCCAATCGAACCTTTTCACCTTTCAAACAAAATAAAAAGAAAGCAGGGAGTAACTTAAGCTTCTCATAGTTTCTCTACATTCCACTAAAATAGAATCAGTAATTTGAGTAGTAAAGTGTAGTGCTAAGTCTCGATTTTCCTAAAAATGATTAGTTGAAAGGCGTTTTATTTGATTTCAATTCGTTCATTCATATGTTGATTGATAGATTGAATTGTGGCAAAATATATCTTAAATGTGTATAATATAGACAAATTTACATAAAATAGAATGCCGCACAATAGGGTCTGAATCAATGCGATATATTATGTCTTTTAATTTTTGTAACATTTTTGAAAGTAAATATTAATATTAAATGAATTTAGTTACGTTTAGTAATATTTAACTGAGATTTAGTTAGTTCTAAAATAATATTAAAATTATCGGGTAATTCATTTTAAAACCATTTTTATTTGTAACGTATTGTATTTGAAAAATGTTGTTTTCGTTGTTATTAATTCGCAATACATTCATAATATTACAAATATTACTAATGAATTACAAATATGAAATAGATTATAATGTGTAGTCACGAATTATGAATTTCCTACTAAGCTAACAGGTCTATTGTTGCGAAGTTTAATGAGTATGGATTCCAAACTTATGGTTCGGGTCCGATTCCTGGCCATATTGGTTTAAAAAACGAAAATTTCTAAATTTCTTTGTAATCTTTTTTTTTCTTATGAGATAAAACTTTATTAACATAAATCATATAATATATCTAAACGTTAATATTTACAAACTTAAAACTAAACATTGTCTTAAATAAAAAAGTTCTTAAAATTTGCCGCATAGAAATCTGTCATTGCTTTGTAACCTAGATATTATTAGATATTTTTCGAGTTCGCTGTGTGGCGTCGATAATATAAACTCAGTGCATTGAGTAAACATACAAAAAGTCTAGGGGTTTTGTTTAATACTGCCACTCGCCATAATAAAATCCGGAAAAAATTTAAAACGTGTTGAGCTTTATTAATTGGTTAAACTTGCTGTATTCTGCGCTAGAAATTACGTAGAACTTGTAACATACAGATGTTTCTAGTTCATGGAACAGGTCCCTCAACCTAAACGAAACCGTTTTTGAAAGTTCAGTGCCTTCTCGGGTTTAGCACGTACTAAAAGTTTGTCCATGTATCGTATTGTGTGAGGTAAAAATAATACAATTAGGTATTTTCTTTTACGTATAAACTCCGTATTTTAGAACTTGTAGAAATGAAAAATGTGAAAATGAAAATAAATGGTGGCGTTTACTCGCAAAACGTAAGTTTCTTCGGACGTCGGTTATTTTATTTTCCTGAAAATGCTGGTTTAATACAATTGTAGAAACTTTTATAAATCTTTTGTCTGAGTAAGCTAATGGGTTACCTGAGTAAGCTTAGAAGGTTTGAGTAAGCAAAAATCGGGGTATAATGTATAGAAATGTGTCTTCATCATCACCAGCCTGTATATTTCCACTGCTGGATATAGATCTCTCTTAAGTCATCCAGTCTTCCGCTCATCTCATTTTCCCTTTGGCTGCAACCTTCTCAAGGTCATCGTACGATTTGGCCGGAGCGTGGCCTTCATTCGAGGGGTCTTCTACTTCAATAGAAATCTGTTCTAGGTACTACAAACGTGGCCTATCCATTGCCACCTCAGCTTGCTGGCTCTGTGAGCTATGGAGATCATTTTGATATTTCTTTTTTCTACTTGAGACGTCTCGAGATGGTTCGCTGTTAGTAATTTACTACTGCATACATAGAATGTCAGAAGTAATACATTTTCCCTTTCAAAGGTACCCAATCCATGATAAAATAGAACTGGGTGAGAAACAATTAGAATAAGTGAAACCCACTAGTTTTCTTGGTTTAAAAGTACATAATAAATTGCAGTAAGCGGACCATATCGGAGCTCATTTCCACGATATATGCCATTAGATCCATTAGACAATTGACAGATGTGGATACGGCAAGGCTAGTGTACTTTGCATATTTTCATAGCCTAATGTCCTACGGCCTTCTCTTGTAACGATCAGCGGCGCATATTAACTGCATTTTTAATTGTCAGAACTTCATAAATCTTTTATAATGGCAATACGTGCGATCTACAGTATGAATCGTCTTGAAGAAATTCATTGTCGTCCTTATACATCTTTGAAATTAGTATGTATACGAGGAAAAATATAGATCTTTTTAAAAAGAAAAGCGATATTAATAGTATGGAATCCCGAGGTCATGATAAATTGGTTATTCCAAAATTTTAATTACATAAATGAAATGTTTCACTTTTGGGTAACTGCATTCGTTTTTATAATAAAGTTCCTTAGGAATTTACTAAATTAACAGATCTAGATTAATTATAAAACGTACATTGATTA
Source organism: Zeuzera pyrina (assembly GCA_907165235.1). NCBI lineage: Eukaryota > Metazoa > Arthropoda > Insecta > Lepidoptera > Cossidae > Zeuzera > Zeuzera pyrina. Next base: position 20,521,915 of record OU015624.1, on the reverse strand, counting down.
GACAATCATACTAATGCCAAATCAATGTGCAACAACCGAAAGTCAATTAGTTCGGTAGGCTTGGCACCGACTTCAGTAACTGTCAAATTTATTTATATAGGTATGCGTATCGTATTTATAAAGTTATTTTAATTGTACTTGAGTTTCGATTAGTAAAGGATAGTTATTTTGTACTTTTCAGTGTTTTTTTGAAGGCGGTTTAATTTTTTTAGAACACTAAAAACGTGTTTTCCGAAACACGTCGGTACCTAACATAGGCTTAATTAACTCTAACATCTCGCACACGACGCCGCCCGAATTGCTTAGCCTTGATAATCACATTAAAGAGAAAAGCATCACTTTACGAGGCCTCAGATGGTTCTAACGAAGAGCTAGCGAATATGATAAAGTATGTATGAAATTTAAATACAAGTAAACTTAGCGGTCCCCCGACGTGACGACGCTTGGATATGTTACTACTACTATTTATATTGAAAGTTATCACAAATTTAATGCGCTGTGAGGTACATATTATTTTTTTACTGTTGGATGTTTTTTTTAGTCGGGGGTTTTTAAAAATTTAAGTTTTATTTCATCCTTTTTAAACATTCTACGATCTACACTATCCCCACACTCACGCAAATACTTTCCGTAGCGATACACGAAATTGCGACACGAGATCGTGTCTCGTCGAAATCTGAGTATTCTGACAATAGTTGTCTGTTCCATCATCAGACCCTGATCACCATCCATCTATCTATTTATAACCTATTCATAGAGACCATTTCAATGAGCCTAAATATGATACTTCTCCTGTAAGTGGTGTGGAGTTGAATATCCTGACTTCAGATGATGCTGCAGCATCTGGTCAAGGTTACTATGTTATTGTGTCATTATTGAAGTCACAGTATACTAAATTTCGAATCGATTAGACTAATAGTAGATGATCGTGCACCTTTAAAAACTAAAAAAGAGCTGATATTCTTTAAACGGCTGAACCGATTTTGATAAAACATGTCTAAAATCACCACCAGAAAACCTGCTTTCAATAAAAAAAAACCGCATCATATTCGGTCTATTCGTTTAGGCGCTACGATGCCAAAAAAAGTCTGTCTTTCTTTGGCACAGACACAGACACACAGACGCACAGACACGTCAAACTCATAACACCCCTTCTTTTGCGTCGGGAATTAAAAAGTTCATGTTCACATATTGTATGAGTTACAAGCCAAATTCTTAAACTGAATTTCAGCTAAACGTCGCTACATACATTTACGGAGTTCCGTAATCTTTGTTTACGAGAGGAGGTGCCCTTCGTGCAAATTATGGTAAATACCATGTCTATTCTCAGCTGCTTCTGGAGAATTAGAAGAGATACAAGTAATATTTCTGTAATAGTTTATAACTTGGACTTCAGCTAAATGTTCGCACTTTCTTCAGTCCGAAATGTAATACCGTCACTGGCACAGACGTGTCTTCCAGAAAACCCACGACCATGTATTTTGATTGACCAAGTAGTGTTCTTTTATTAACAGACTTCAAAAAAAGGAGGAGGTTCTCAATTAGACTACATGTTGTTTTTTTTTTTGTTTGTTTGTTACCTCATAACTCCATCATTTATGAATCGATTTTAAAAATTATTTTTTTGTTCTGTAGGTAATATTTCAAAGGTGGTCCCTTTAAATTTCACCTATATTGGATCTTGGACTTCGAAGATACACCAAATAACGAGACCTGGTTATAACCTTTATTAATAACAAAAAAAGTACATGCATATGATAATATTATTACCTTTACTTATATTGATGATTCTCTTGTATATAGTTACGTTCCGGAAATAGAAAGAAGTTAATTGCAGACTTGCCTTAGATATTTATTTATGTCAAGGTCATGTCTATCGTATTTATAAAGTTATTTTAATTGTACCTACTTGGGTTTCGATTAGTAAAGGATAGTACTCTTCATTGTTTTTTTTTATGGCGGTTTAATTTTTTTTCATAAATTGTTTCTAATGACAATGTTCATGGCGTTTTATGTATTTTATTTAAACTTTAAAATGCGGAAAACTGTACTTGTCACTTTTCAGTGGATTCTTCTGTGATTACTTAACCAAAACAAAATTTTAATCAACGGCTGAGTTAATTAAAGCTAAACGCTAACACCTTCTGTTAAGCGGAGAAAGCAAAGAGCCCTACAATTTTATGGAGGGTTTTATGGGTGGAAGCGTTGTACTAGACTCCAAAGCCCTTGAAAGCTCATCGCCGCTAGGGACGCACTAGTCAAAGTAACGAGACTTATTAAGACTCAAGTTTCCGATTTCCTAAATTTTAGTTTGATATAGGTATTTGATACTATCAGAAAGGTATACCTAATATGAGAACCTACATTATTAATAACCAGTTAATGTTATAAACATATTAATACACAAGTATAGGATAAATTCATAGACAACTTACAATAAATATTAAGATTTTACTCGACTACGGCGAAGCGAAATGGAGAGTTTTGATTTCAACCCATATGTATGTATGTTTGTTCCCACATAACTTCATCATTCATTAGAAGCGCCTTGATCGTCCGCTGATTAAAGACCATGAGACGTCACACTCAATTCAATATGGCACCCAATATAGAGTCCTACATGAAGTCTGGAACTAAAAAAATTTTTTTAAAAAACGTCATTTGCCGTAAAATTGGGTATCGAATGAAAGAGCTTAATTAGGATATTTCAAATAAACCTAAATATATTATATTCTATATAGAGAGGACTATTCATTTTTAGCCAACCACTTTTTCTCATATACATGTTATTTATCAAATAGCCAGAGTGATAGCATACCTAAGCGAAAATGTATGTATGAATGTTATTTATCTCAAAATAATCTCAATAAAAATAAGTTTATAAACTAAAACCCGACTGCGTAAAATTTACGCTCTGAAAAGTATGAAACAAGAAAATATTCTTGACTGATGCTCATATTACGGCATACGACCACGGCTATCCTCTGAACATCATTATGTCTATGTATTAACTTCAAATGTATATGTAAGTTGCCCACTTATTGAATGATAGATATTGAATAGTTTGTAGATGAGAACGTATGACAAGAATTATTTTCTTTTTTCGTACTTTTCAAAGAGCGATTTTTACGTAGCCGGCTTTTAATTTTTGTTTTTAACAACATAAAATATTATACTTCGCAGTATTAATACGTCGCAGAATAGTTGCATTATTTAGTTTATTGTGATTTATGACAATTTTAAGAAGATTAATTTGCGAATAGAATCATAATGAACCTTGTCAATCCAGATTGTAATAATTTTCCGAGTTCATTAGCAACAAGCAATATGTTACTTGATACTATCATTTTTATTCAGACTTTGCCGATACATCAAATTAATGAACAACAAATTTATGTATCTATTACAGAGTTGTATAGGTTTTAGTGAGATCTATAGAAAATTCCACATAACGTACGTCTATCTGTTAAAAAATACTAACAATATCCAACCATTTTTGTCTTCCAAAACTTAATGAAAAATTAAGTTCTTTATGAAGGTATTTCGGTCGCGATGGTGTTATTGCTTATTCAACTAAACATGTTCCTTAGATAGAGCAATTAAAGTAGATTAAAATTATCATATACGTCATGTAATTTTAATTAATATTGTAGAAGATATCACAAATTGGAAAATCATTCGCATCGAATAATAATTACAACTTGTTTTTTTATATTGCGTTACTAATCGATAGAAGACTTTAAAGTTAACAATGCGTTTTTAGCTCACAGTTTAACAAAACCTAGATTTCGAGATATAAATAAGCCCTAAAAGTTGCGTATCACGTGCTATTCGATAATCGACCTTACAGTTTTGACCTAAGGTCCAAATATAGCGAAAATAAAACGTCGCGGGATTTATAACATCCTCTCTAAACCGTTTAGGATTCCGTAGACAATATGGCCAAAATAGTAACCTTGAGTTGTATTGGCATTATGTGCGTCTGTCCACATATAGCACCCGACATAGTTAATCCATCATCTTTGCATCTACTGGTACAGAGATTGTTAGAGTACGTAGGTAGGTAGAAAGTAAATAGGTAAGCAACCTAAACTCAGATAAGAAAAGTAAAAAATCATGTACCTAATGGGCAAAGACTATAAATAATTCCAGCCAGACGTCGTGTACCATACAGCAATGATGCGGCAAACTAGATGAGTTGACTCACCTGTACTAACGACACCATTTATTATCAAATTTCGTTAAAAAAGAGCACCCACACATTTACGTATTTCGTGGTACGGTATAAGTCGTCTGCAGTTATATATAAAGTTTATTTAATTGATGCTTTTGGGCATTTTTTTTCATTTTTTGTAACTTAACTTCTACTTTGCTAGAAATTATTAAAGAGTCTTAAGTTATGTAATGCGTACAATTAATTTATGCGTGTCCGATACACTCTTAGCCAAATTTTTTCGATTTGGGGCCATTAAATTTATGTCAGTTCTGGGAATATGAATTCATACAGCTGTAATGACAAGAGACTTTTTTGATAAGTAACTTGTTCTGCATTTTTATGTAACTACCCTTTATTTACGGGTGCTATAGGGCCATCAGCTTGATCAATTTAGCAAGTAAAGTCTATACCAAGGTATTGACTGAACGTATGAAAGATATTTGTGGGAAGCGCAAGGTGGTTTTAGGAACGGTAGAGGTTGTATGGATCAGATTTTCTCGCTTCGCGTTATCGTGGAGAAGTTTCTGGCCATAGATCAGAAAGTTTTCTGCGCTTACGTGGATCTAGAAAAAGCATTCGATAGAGTAGTGCGAAAGAAATTGTGGAGTCTTCTGCCTGAATATGCCGTGGAGGGCCCCTTACTGCAGGCTGTGAGATCATTATATAGAGGCCACAGAGCCGGTGTAAGGATAGATGGTGACATGTCGCCCTGGTTCGAAGTCTGTTCAGGTGTCAGACAGGGCTGCGTGATTTGGACAGTTGCCTCCAGACATTAAAAGGTAGTATGAGTGGTATGAAATGTGATGGTACAGTGGTAATCTGTCTATTGTATGCTGACGATGCTGTACTTATAGCACCATCAAAAGCGGAGTTGCAGACACTAGTTACGTGCATGAAAGAAGACTGTGAAGTGAAAGGATTGAATGTGAATGTGAATAAAACTAAGGTTCTGGTGTTTTAAAGAGAAGATGTACAGACAAAGTATGAAATATGGGTAAATGGAAAATGTCTAGAACAGATGAATGACATTGTATACCTGGGGTGTGCGTTTTCGAGCGATGGAATATGTGAGTTGGATGTGGAGAGACGGGTAGCAGACGGCAATAAAGTGAACGGTGCACTGTCCGCATTAGTATGCAGTATGAATAAATCTAACTCAGCCAAAATGCCCATACATAATACGGTGTTGGTGTCAACTTTATTGTATGGTAGTGAGTCCTGGATATGCCCGAAATTAAGTGAAAGTAAGCTAAAGGCAGTAGAAATGCGATCTGTTAGAAATGTGTGCGGTGTGACCCTTGCAGACAAAATAAGCAATAAAGAGATACGTAGTATGACAGGTTTGCACGACAGTGTTATTGAAAAAATGAAGAAAAGAATACTAAGATGATTCGGGCACATGGAAAGAATGAGTGATAAAAGACTGACGAAGAAAGTCTATAGAGCGAAAGTGAGTGGTAAAAGAGGCCAAGGAAGACCAAGGCTGACTTATAAAGAGCAAATAGCTATAGTGTTAGCCGACGGAAATGTCAAAAGCACTCGCATACCTAGGCGAAAATGTGTGAGGAGAATGATGAGATTCAAGGAAGCGAAAGAATTATGTAAGATCACGACGCTTGGCGCTCCATTTTCTCTGACTACCTCGTTGGGGATACGGCGTGAAGATATGTATGTATGTATGTATTTACGGGTTCTAGTAGGCTCTATGTCGCTATTTGTGATCATCAGTTTATGTGATTTTGAATTGTTTTTACATTTATTTAAGTGGAAACGTAATTAGGCTAATATTATTTGTTAGGGAAGTAGATAGATTGAATGAAGCATCTTGGTTATTTACATAAATAAATTAATTGAAAAGAGAATTTTAAAGAATATAAATTCAGAGATCATATTAGCAATGCCAATATTCTGCTATGAAGTTATTTATCAAAAGCTAAGAGTACAAGCTTTGCCGCTGCCATTATTTCTATTTCTGGTCAATACTAAGTATTTTCCAAAAACAAATATTTTTCTTTTGTATCTGAGAAAGAGCAAAATTCCGTGTGAACATCCAACTGATCGTCACGCCTCAGGAGAGAACGTGACAACTGGCCGGATATAGCGCAGAGCCCAAACCGCCTAAAAAAACCAATGTTCTTAACTTGAAATGTAAAACTTTTAATGTCAAATGAAGGTTTATTTCGGAATGTGTTCACAAATCCAAGAGTTCCGTGGACGTGGTTCCGTTGTCAGTAAATATACTGACATGAAGTTCATTCATTCCGGAGTTCATTGTAGGGGTTATGGATCACTGGACTGGCAATGGAACATCGGTGTTCATTGGAATTTTAATTAATTATTTAATTAATTTTAATAATTATTGGTGTAATTCATATGACATGTATGTATAACTACTATATATAAACACTAGCTGATACTCACGACTTTGTTTACGTGGATTAAAAAAAAATCATTAGACGTGACAACGTAACAGATAGACCAACTTCCCCATTTATGACATTAGGACAAAAGTGTAGATGTATTTCCAGACTGTACTCATTTTGGCAAAGCATATCAATAAAATATAATAAGATCAGTTTGTTACTTATGAAAACGTTTGGAATACTATACTTAGTTACTTGAAATTTTCTTGTTAACTTTCACAATAAAGAAGTTAATTTGTCAGCCAGTGGTTACAAACTCCAAACTTTCATATTTATTACCACTCGGCAATAGCGGAAGGTTCGGAACAATTTAATTGGGAATTTTCCTCATAGGAATTTTCAGACGAATTAAAGGAATGACGGAATTCCTCACATTATAATAAAAAAAAAAATTAAACAGACTTCAGAAAAAAACAGAGAAAAACATAAAATAGCTATTATTTTCTAAACAAAACAAAAACAAACTAAATCAAAATTCAAGTACAAAAATGATTTCATAAATGCGATACAAATACCTACACAAAGAAATTTACAATTACTGAAGTCTGTACCAAGCCTATCAAAATAGTAAACTTTCTATTATTCCTTATTGATTTAGAAAAGCTACAGCGACAGTCAGACTACGAGAAAATTTTTAAAAGTTCTATAGTACTTACTCAAATTCACTGGAGGCACAATTGCGTATTAAAAATTAATATAAATTCGACATTTTAGAGTCATTGATGACAGTCAGTCAATACAAATGGAATCGCGGGACTAATAGACTATTGTGTCAATATCCAAGTGAAGGAACTAGACTCATCCACCTGAACTTATGTCTACAGTAAGTTCAACGACCGTCAAAACTAAAAAAGTTCGCATTATAAATTTACCATGGCCTAATTGCGTTCTAGTAATCGAAAACAAATATATATATACTTATATATATATATATATATATATATACAAATATATATACAAATATATATATATACTTATATATAAATACTTTGGACTTATTGATGGAAGTCAATCAGATAAACATTTACAGCGAGTATGTCGGAATTATCTGTTATCCAGTCAATAAAAACTTTGTGCAATTAGGCCGCTAAGCCGCGATGCTCGAATCCGAGTACTTTGGAAGTTTGATGCATTAACCGCTATACCATAGATCCCCAATCTTTTCTGGACCATCGCTCGCTTTAAAATAGAAAAAAAATTCAACGCCCCAAATCCCTAGCCCATAATACTTAATTTTATAAATTATTAAAATATTGCTGCATTTCATCTACACCTAATTTATCTTTTTATTGTATATTAAAAGTCATAGAACAGAAATTAATGAAATGACAACCTAATGTACAATAAAATTGTTTATTAAAATTTGAAAAATAAAAAAATCAATAAGAAATAAACAATATTTACTAACTCATTTCAATATTTGACCACACCTCTTGCCTGCCTCAATGCCATCGATTTGTCTGTGGACGGCTCCAGCGCCCACTGGGAGGCAGTATCGCCCTCGTTGGGAATCTACGAGCTGTATTATCCATTAAAATCAAACTTATTTCATTCAACATTAGGTGCATTGAACAAACAACATAATATTTTTTAATTAATTAATTTTTTTTAGAGAAAGCAATTTATTTACAGTGTCATTGAACTGCAAAGCAAGAACAGCTTTTAAAAAATAAACGCAAGTAATTTTTCTTTAAGTAAAATATTTGAGAAAGAATTTTCTCTTCATTGTTCAGGTAAGTTCTGTTCAAAAGTGACTTATGTCGGCAGCGTTGTTTTTACTAGTTTTTTTTTGCTTACATTTTTAATAAGATTTTGTTTTTTCTTTTTGTAGAAATAATATTAAAAATACTTTTACACTTAAATTATTAAAACTTTCGTGAGACATTATTAACGCACTAATTATTTAATACGGCTTTACTCACGTGTAATCGGTATAGGTACCGACTAGTTTCGGACCTATTGGAGGTCCATCATCAGGGTGAGTGGGATGAGTTCGCGGCCGCGCCCCGTCTCGCACTGCGCGCCTGAGCTCGCAACGCGCGGCTTGACAGGGTGGGGGGCGCGGGGTGCGCCGGCGATGGTGACGAACTCCGCGAGACCGATGCGTCTACGTCAATATTGGTGTTTACGGGCGCACAAAATGTACTCACGATGTCCGATACATACTCGTCAGCACTATCGTTCTTATTCCGCGTCGTGTTTAACAACACGGGTTTCCAAGTAAGCGGCAGAGCCCATCCCTTGTCTCTATTAAAACTAGGTCGGCGGTCGATTTCGATGGCTTCAAGGAGCTTGCGTGATACAAAGTTCTTTTCACGAGCCAATACTTTCACCTTATCGAACCTAATATAATGTGACGTGTCGGAGTTGAGGGCGTGTTCTGCCACCGCCGAGGTGTTGCTGTCCATTTTACGCATACTGCGGATGTGCTCGGTGAGCCTCGTATTGATTCTCGTATTGAGCCTCGTTTCTCCAATGTAGCTTTTGCCGCAATCGCATGGAATTTCGTAGATGCCAGGGCTATCTAGAGGGTCCCGATCCTTAGGCGATCGTAGAAGACTTCTAATCTGTGTCATAGGGCGGAAAATTGTCCTGATGCTATATCTACGGCGTAACAGGTGTCCAATTCGATCCGTTACCCCTCGCATGTATGATAAATATGCCGGGACTCGCTCTACAACCTGAGGCCGTTGTTTGCTGGTCGTGTTTGCTAGCCGGCAACTCTGTCGCCAGTTGTAACCATTGCACTCTAACACCTGCCGCACGTGTGTCAATTCCGACTCTAGGAATTGAGAATCACATAGACGAAGTGCACGATTAATGAGAGTGCGTGGCAACGAAGATAGGTGCGACGGATGGTGATGGGAATCTGCTCTTAGATACCGATCGGTATGTGTCGGTTTTCTGAATACCGTATGTACCAGGCTTCCACTAGATTCACGCTTCACCAGTACATCCAAAAATGGGAGAGTACCGTCTTTTTCCTCCTCTGCTGTAAAACATATCTTTGGATGTATTTGGTTCAGATGGTCCAATAGTTGTCTTACACCCTGCCTGGAAACTATAGCAAACACATCGTCCACGTATCTCCATCAGTATCTTGGTTTTAATGGTGCACACTTCAACGCTTCCTCCTCGAAATGTTCCATGAATATGTTGGCCACGACTGGTGCTATTGGTGACCCCATTGCCACTCCATCCATCTGCAGATAGAAATCCCCTCTCCAGAGAAAATAGCCACTCGTGAGGCAAAACTCCATCAATCCCAGGTACTCAGTAGGTATGTTGTTCTCTATTAACTGTTGTTTTATTATGTCAATAGTTTCTGCTACTGGTACATTGGTGAATAGAGACGCCACGTCGAAACTCACCATTAACTCATGGTTTTGGATTTTGAACTTGGCGCACTCACATCCAGAAGAAAAGAGATGAATTGAACTCTCGCTTCAGAACACTATCTTGGCTCATGAGAAGGCATACAAGACTATCATTATAAACAGTAAGTCCCGACTCTCAAAATACGTCAATCGGCTGGCTGTTTCTCTGATCGACCAAAACAATGATGCAAAGAGACTCAAGAGGCATCACATCTGGGACCTGGATGTTGCGAGGACTTAAGAGAGAGAAATATCCTCACTGGGGGGTTATCTCTGCAGAACACCAAAAACCAACAAAACATCTGCTTATAGTGTCAGCACTGATCGCAGATAGTCAAGAAAAAAGGAAAAAACATCTAACCGTAAGTATAGATAAATAGTAATAGTAATCCATCCATACTTACATACTATCCGTACTAATATAACAAATGCGTATCATATCCGTACTAATATAACAAAGTCTGTCTAAACCGCCGGACTGATTTTAGTATTATAATTTACGACGGAGATAGTTCGACTCCAGAGGACAGACATAGGCCACTTTTTTTTTATCAAAAATGTATCCCTATTGGTATGAAAAGCGCGATAAAACTTTGTATCAGAAATGCTAAATCGCTGCACTAATTACGATAAAATTTGGTAAAGAGATAAACTTTTTTTATAAAAAAGAGATATTCATGCCACTTTTTTTATCAAAAATCTAGCCCTTAGGAGGCGAAAAGGGATAAAACTTTGTATGGGAAATGTTAAACCGCTGAACTAATTATGATATTTGGTGTAGAGATAGTTTATGCTCGGAGACAAACATAGGCTACTTTTTTTTCTAAAAACTGCTTCTAACCCGGGAAAGCCAAAGAAAAATTTTCCACGTGGACAAAATCACTAGTACAGCTAGCGTATGAATATGTACATTTTATACAGGTGTCTCTTAAAATAGTCGAATACGTGTAAACAGTGTGACGACAAGCAGAATAACCACTCATTAGGCACGTGGTAAATTTAATATTTTTAATGGTTTGGAGACAGGAATTACGAGGTATTCTTTATTAAAATTAAATATTGGGTCCTTACATATGAAATTGGCGTTTTGTTCGGGAGGAATATAAAGTCAATTTTTTTTTGTAAAATATATTTAATTAATCAAAGTATGCACCGTTGTTATCTATGCACTTTTGCCATCTCATAGGTAGTTCATTGATCTTTTTACTAAAAAAACCATGGGGGCGAAAATCAATAAACTCTTTGAAGGGGGTTTGGACTGCCACATCAGAGTTGAATTTTTTTCCTTGTAAGAAGTTGTCCAAATTCCGGAAAAAATGGTAATCTGTTGGAGCAAGGTCCGGGGAGTACGGTGGATGTCACAGACATTCCAATTGTAGCTCATCTAACTTGATGGTTGTTTGTTGTGCAGTGTGTGGTCTTGTGTTGTCGTGAAGCAGCAGTGGCCTAGAGCGATTGACCAATCTCGGTTGTTTAGCAGCTAGTTCTTCCTTCATGGTTTGCAGTTGCTGACAATAGATATCTGCCGTAATAGTTTGGTCAGATTTTAGAAAGCTGTAGTGAACGACACCGGCGCTAGTCCACCAAACACTCTAGTAACTTTTTCTGAGTCAATTTTCGTTTAGGGCACGATTTGGCTGGGTCTCCAGGGTTCAGCCATTGCGATGAGCGCTTCCAATTATCGTACAGTATCCACTTTTCATCACAAGTAATGATTCGATTTAAACTCCCTTCATTATTGTGTCGGTTGAGCAAAGCAACACAGCAGTCGACGCGTGTTTGCAAGTTCGATTCACTCAATTCATGAGGTACCCATCGTTCAAGTTTTTTTACTTTCCCGATTTGCTTCAAGTGGATTAATACAGTTTTGTCACTTACCCCGAAGCCTGCAACTATCTCTGAATTGCTTTGTGATGGATCCGCTTCCACAATAGCCTTTAATTCTTCATTTTCCACTTTGGTCTCCGGCCGTCCACGGGGTTAGTTCTGAAGGTCGAAATTTCCAGAACGAAAACGTTGAAACCAAAAACGTACCGTGATTTCTTTTGCGACACCAGCGCCGTACACATCATTAATCCTTCGAGCTGTTTCTACAGCACTGGTGCCACGGTAGAACTCGTACTCTTAAATATACCGATATTTCATGTTTTCCATTGTGCGGTAATAAGCGACGCCAAAGAAAAAAATAATGAGGAAAAAACAAATGAATGACTGTTTTCAAAACTCAAATGTACCAGCTAAATGAATTTATAAATTTGAATTTGGAATTCTTAACCAAAGAGGAGATATTTCAGATCAAAGTGGTCAGTACGACAAAACGCTAATTTCATATGTAAAGACCCAATATTATGGAAAAGGTGTGGTTTTTTATTTTTACTTTTGCTTATCAAAAAAAAAAAACAGATTACACAGACTCCTTGTTCACACAGAATATAAAACAAAACCATAAATATTAAACTGGGACCAACTATTAAATCTATGAAACAAAACAGAATTTTTAAATTATTATTTAACATCCTCCCATAATTTCAAAAGGTTTCTTACAAAATTACAACAAAAAAAAAATTTTACTTAGGAACTTTCAAAGTAACTAATTTTTAACCACTACTGCAATATGCAATGTAAGTTCTATTTATTACAATGTTATCAATAAAAGTAACAAGTTAAACACAACAAAAAAAATTAAACGCTTTCCTAACAACAAAACCATAATTATTCTAGTCAAATAGGCAATAATATGTACCTATATAGTACATATGAATTTTATAATTATTATTTTATTTTTTTTAGTTTTACAGGTTTAAATTTTCCAAAAAACAGTTATGTACATTTTGCCTATCTACCAGTTACAGATAGTTTTATACATATTTTGAGCAATCCTATTCTAGATTTAACCAGATACAAATAAGTCGTTACAAAACTTTGTGAACTTCAGTTTACCTAAGCATTTAGTAAAAATGTCCGCACACTGATTTTCAGTATTTATATAGTCCATTATCAAATCACCTTCATTCACTCGTTCATGTATGAATTTGTACCGAACATCTATATGTTTCGAACGTTTGTTATTTACACCGTTTCTAATGAGCTTTATGGCACTTTGATTGTCCACATGAAGTTTCACTGATACCTTGAAATCAATTCAGTTATCATTGATTTCACAAAAATTAGTTCTTTAACACAATCTGCAGCAGCTATGTATTCTGCTTCACAGCTGGAGAGTGCGACTATAGGTTGCTTCCGTGTGCACCAAGCAATGGGTCCTCCACAGAACATGATTACATAACCTGTAGTGCTGCGTCGTGTCTCTGTATCTCCCGCATAGTCGGAGTCGCTATATGCTTCCATCTGTGCAATATCAGAATTAGGATTATATCCAACTCTCAGGTCTTGGTGTCCATTCAAGTATCATGAAGTTCTTTTTATATTGTTCACGTCTTCAGCAGTAGGATTTTGCATGTTTCTGCTTTCAAAATTAACTGCGTATGTTAAATCTGATCTTGTTTTTCTAGATAAATACATGAGTGATCCTACTACCTCACGATAAAGAAATTTTACCTCTTTTTCAGTTACTTCTCCTTTTTCTTCTTTGCTTTTTAGTATTGGTGTCATGCATGGTTTAGCATTTTCCATATTGTATTTTACAAGTACTGTCTGTGCATATTCCTTCTGTCCAAGTTGTATCACTCCTTCAGTAGTCTTTGTAATTTCCATTCCAATAAAGCTGTCTGGATTCTCTTTCCTTCATCTGTTTCTTGTCTCTGCCTACAAGAAGTCCATCGTCTACATATATTCCAAGTATTATGTCATTATCTTTTGTTTTAAATAAGCAGGGGTTTGTTTGCAATGGTATCAACCCACTATCTTTCAGAGTTGTAGTAAACTTTTCATTCCATCTAAGTGGTGCTTGTTTCAAGCCATAAAGGCTTTTGCTGAGCTTACAGATCATTCTTCTTGTTCTTCATACCCTTTTGGTATGTGTATAAATATTTCCTTCTTAATATCACCATATAAGAATGCAGTTTTAATATCTAATTCCATTACATTGTAATTTTTATTGGCTGTTATTGCTAATAGTATTCCTATTGAAGTGTTATTTATAACTGGACTAAAGGTTTCGGCATAGTCGATGCCTTCCTTTTGTTCAAAACCTCGTACAACAAGTCTTGCTTTATAAGCATTATCATTCTTTATTTTAAATATCCATTTGCTTGATAAAATTTTCCTTCCTTTAGTTTCTTTCTTATTTACTATTTCCCAAACATTGTTTTCTTTCAGGGATTCTTTTTCAGATTTTATAGCTTGAAGCCATTGGCTACTGTCTTTTCCGGATAAAGCTTCTTCATAGGTAAGTAAAACATAGTCATTGTATTTTTGTGGTATTTTCTTTATTCTTACTGGCCTTTGAATCTTGTTTTCCTTTTTATTTTCATAATTTCTCTCTTCCTGTTTTTTTTTTCCTTTCCATTTCCTTTATGTTCTGTTTTATTTGCTGTTTCATTAATTTGTTCTTTTTCTTTTTCAGCTTCTTCATTAGTAATGTCTTCAGTCTCTTCATTTTTATTTATTTCAGGCTCTTCAACTTCATTTACTTCCATGACATCACCTTCATTATTTTCCAGAACTTGCTTGAATATAACGTCTCTCCGTACCAATATTTTTCTCTTTTCATCATCCCATAAGCGATGGCCTGTGGGTGAGTAACCAACCATTATGTGCTTTTTACTTCTTTTTTCAAGTTTTTTTATGTTTCCAAGTATTTTTCAGTATGCTACGCTTCCAAAAATTTGAATATTTCTAATGTTAGGTTTTTCCCTGTCCATAGTTCCACAGGTGTTTTGTCTTTTCCTTCCAGGGGTGTTCTATTCATTATATGTGCAGCTGACCTTGCTGCTTCGCCCCAGAGTTCTTCCTTTGTTTTATTTTCAAATAGCATAGCTCTGACTTTTTTCATAATTGTTCTGTTTATCCTTTCAGCCTTTCCATTTAATTCTGGACTATGTGGTATGGTGTAATCAATTTTTATTCCCTTCTCTTTGAACCATACACATACTTTAGCATTTTGTTCTCTTTCAGCTTCATTTATGTATTCTTTTAGGTAATTAAATGTTTCGAATTTATTGCGCATCAAGTACACTTTCAGGAAGTTTGTGTGATCATCAAGAACCGTCAATAAGTATTTCTTTCCTTCCCAATTTGATGGAGTGATGGGTCCACATACGTCACTATGGATTATCTGTAATGGTGCTTGGGCCTTTTGTCGAATGCTGTTAAAGGGCAATCGAGTTTGTTTTGATTGTATGCAAATCTCAAATTTGTTTTCTAATTTTTCTATGTCTTCTTTAAAAATATTTATTCTTTTAGTCGCATGTAATATTTCTATCATTTTTCCTTTGCTGGCATGTCCTAACTTTTTGTGCCATTCAAGCGCCGATTCAGATTTTTTACAAGTCAGCAGAGACTGTTCTTCAGTTTCAACGTTTAGTTTTATGGTATAGAGTCCTTTATTTGTTTTTTTTCCCTTCAGCTCTGTGTGGTTTTTAGTTGTAGTAACTTCGTCCTTTGTGAATGTCACTATTCCATTGTTTTCAGTAATTACGTTCACAGATATTAGATTTACAGGTAATTCAGGCACTAAAAGGACATTTTTAAAGTTACAGCTCTCAGTTCGGACAGTACCTTTCCCATTGGCTGTGATCTTTTCGTCTTCTTTAGTGATGCTGATGTTCGATGAATAGTTTTTAAGGTTGCAAAATAATTGTTTGTTTTTTACCATATGTACTGTACATCCAGAGTCGATGATAAATTCCTCACTATAGTCTTTGTTATTTGTTGTAAAAAATGCAACCTTTTCTTGTCTCATTACTATTTTTCTTGTTTTTATTTTTAAAATAACAATCTTTTTCAGTATGATTTGTTTTTCTACATATTTTACAGAATTTTTTATCTTTAGACAGTTGCTGTTTAGCTTTAAAAGCAATAGCCGATTGTGGATTTTCTAACCTCTTTTCTTCGGCAATAAGCCATGCTGTTAATGTTCGTATAGTCTTTTCAGATTCCGGTGCAGACTCCCATGCTGTACGAAAACCACTGTACTGTTCAGGCAAGGTGCTTAATATTCTTGTCATAATCATGTTGTCACTGATTTTTCCTCCTAATGTACTGAGTTGGTATGCTAAGTCTTCCAATTTTCCTATGTGGTGTGTCATTTCGGAATCTTTTTGGTATTCGTATATAAAGAAAACTTCCAGTAGATTGCATTTTTGTTGATCAGTAGTTCTTTGAAAAATAAACAATAACTTCTCATACATTTCTTTGGCATTCGTGCAAGAGAGAAGTAGAGGTTTGTGCGTTCATGTATAGTCAGAAGTATAATTCTCTGTGCTTGAGCATCCTTCTTTTCCCAATCTTTTTGTTTTTTTTCTTCGTCTTCACACTTTTTTGTTCCCACGACCATCTCGTACAGTCCATGACTTTTGAAAAATATATCAATTTGGAATTTCCACATTGAAAAATTGGTTTCATCGCGAAGCATTTCGCCGCTTCCGCCGACATCTTCTTTTAGATCCATTTTTACGATGGATTTTTTATGTCTCCTTACCAGCGGAACCACGCTCTGCTACCATGTAATATTTTTAAAGGTTTGGAGACAGGAATTACGAGGTATTCTTTATTAAAATTAAATATTATGGAAAGGGTGTGGTTTTTCATTTTTACTTTTGCTTATCAAAAAAAACACAGATTACACAGACTCCTTGTTCACACAGAATATAAAACAAAACCATAAATATTAAACTGGGACAACTATTAAATCTATGAAATAAAACAGAATTTTTAAATTATTATTTAACAGTAAAACCATACTTCTGATATGTTAAACATTAAATGTAACGGGAGCACTGATCACTATGAACACGTTATCAATTCTTCATCACAACTATTATGTACTTGACTATTCGACGACTTCTTCTTCCTCATTTATTTTTCCTCAACAATTGAACTTTTACAAGACCAAAATCAGGCTTTTATGCAGCCCCACTACAGGCAGGAAATCTATTCTACCCTCGTTCTTGTTAATAAAATGTTACAATATATCACACGTGAGTACTTTACTGGATTAAAATTAATGTGGAACTAACAATGCATAGGGATAAATTGTTTAGAAATCACCTCCACTTGCCCTTGTTCGATTTAATCCATACTTTGATAGACATTATGTAATTCATTAGCTACAATTCGCCAAAACTCTAACTTATCATTGTGTTTAACCTCTCAAAGATCCTTCCACGGTAACGCTTTCAGTCGCGGTGGTCAAATCGGGTGCTGGAATATTATAGTAGGGGAGGCCACGATGCTAAACTAGAGCGTAGTGGAGACCTATTAGACTTTGAAGATTAGATGGTAGAAAGAAAAAAGGTTATGCGATGTATACCCTTTCACCGGTGGGGGGAGCGTCTACAGGCTTTCAAAAATGTAAAAAAAAACAGTCATATGAAAATTACTCGAGCGCGTCAGATATTGATAGTGTATATGCCTCACGTGTCTCCGGTGACGGAGGTATGTTAATCTGTCGGTTTGCACGGCTGTACGGAAGGGTTAAAAATTAAAAATAAAATTACTCGAGTGCTTCACATATTTAGAGGGGATGTTAAGTGAACCCGAACGAAGCTCCCAATCAAAAGACTACGAATCGAATCTGTCGCAAGCTCGTGGCGGCTTTCTGAAAATGCAAAAAAAATCGCCATTTTCGAGCGCGTTAGACGAGTGTTTCATATAGACCGTTCAGCTTGACTGACTTGACTGGTCGTGGTGATGCATAATCAAACGATTATTCGGAGAAGTTTTCTGAATCTGTCGGTTTGAACGAAATGTTCAACTGTTTAAATGGTTTTTACCAATTTCTAGTACTGCACGTCGCGCTAATTATAATCGATATCGATATGTTAGCTATTATCAATATTCTGACCTTTAACTATTGTCCATCGCTGATGTGTTTCTTTAGCTGCTTTCCGCGTTATGCTTCGCCTTGGAATCGTTCGTCGTATTGTTTTTCAGTTTCTTAATAATGGGCTGTGGTTATTCAGTATCCCACTTCTGAGATGAAAACTATTCGTTCTTCTAGGATGTTGACTTGGATGGAAACGTAGGATGAGGAGATATAATTAAAAGACGTGCTTTCGCTAACTCGTGAATTTCTCAACTGACTTATTTTCTGACATTCAAAAATATCACGTTATTATGAAAGTAGCAACACTTTTAAAAAAACAGTGTCGCCATTTGTTAACGATTATGATTAGAACGATTAATCGAGAATATTGATAATAGCTAACAGATAGATTTGAATTGGCGGCACGTCTCTATTTTGTTCTTTATGTTGGTAAAATTTTAGTCTTCAGATTGGCTATTCTGGATATTTTTTTGACATTTGGAAGTCTATTTAGCTCTATGGAAGTCCCGACTCCTTACGTAGTAATTTACATTCTCTTTGAGCACGAGTACTGTGATAAGCTGTCATGGCGTGATGGCTGACAGAAAGTATATTATCTTGAATTTTTTTTTAAATAATTGAATGAAGAACACTGCTTTCGGAATACTGTCTCCTTCCTCATACGGTTTATTTTTTTTGGTTTCTACGTGATTTAATTGTAGATTAAGATATTATTTTAAATATTTACAGCGTATAATTTAGCTACAAGTTGTGCTTAGTTTTAGTGTTGATAATATATACTATAAATATTATGTAGGTATATGTAAATAGAAAGTAAAATAAATTATAATTAAAATTAAAATTTTCAGAACATATTACTGCAGCAGTCTCATTTCATTTGGATTTTGTTTACTAGGGCATTATGACTATCTGGATTACTGATTTCTTGCAAACTTGATTTGCTGTCTGTGAGCATATTATCTTGAATTGGGAATTGGAGTATAACGTGAGAACGGTGCAAGAAAATGAGAGATAGACAAAGAGTGAAAGGGAGAGAGACGCGCCGAGTGGCGAATACATGCTTCGCTGCAGTTGTACGCGCTAAACTTTATTGACTATTTTTGTTACTTCGGCTTGTGGAAATCGGCAGATTAGTTTTTCCCGTTATCCTTGAGTTATTGCCTTCAAAATAGAAAAAACATTCGACCGCGCTCGAAAATGTCGAGATGACGTTTTTTTTCCTGCAAGTTTGTGATCCTCCCACTCCCTTACGTCACGCTCAAGTCGTCAGATTATTAAAATGCACACTTTTCAGCAGTTTCGATTTTTGTAAATTAACCCATCATAACTAAATTTGACCCGCTCGAGTATTTCCAACTATCGACTTTTTTACTTTTCTTTCTTGTACGTGGTCCTATATAGAGAGCTTAGATATGGTGGAAGTACACAACAGGGTGCAAGATTTCCCACATATCTTAATCTGCCGCGCTCAAGTAAATCACAAAAATCCCCTATTGGGCTCCTCTACTATTATAGCTGCTATGTAGCTCCGAGCGTCAAGATCTAAGAGGCCTGCTTTAACACCTGTCATTAATATGTAATTAGGGGTGTGAAGCAAATAAATCGGTAACCTGAGTATTCGATTATAACGATAAATATGGAAATATGTGTCTGTCACTAATCCCCGCAACAACAGATTTCTGCCGTGGTTCAATTAAAATCTTATAAGAATGTTAAAAGAAAAACTTAAGATCAGAGACCATATTAAAAGATTTAAAAATCCGTTAGATGAAATTGCTTTACAAATAATAAACAAGAGATGTAAAACACTTATGGTGGAGTGTTACAATGATTATTTTAAAAATGTAGATAGTCAAATTCAAAAAAATCCTAAACGCTTTTGGTCATATATAAAATCTAAGCGAAATGGTAGCAGTATTTATCCTGCAGACGTAACCGACGGAAAAAGAACAGCTTCAGATGGACCAAGAATATGTGATTTATACGCTTCTTACTTTGCATCGGTTTACAATTTTGATAACGATATGTTAGGCGATTCTAACAACAATATTGAGAATAGTGTAACTATAATATTGAACTATCAAAATGACTGTTTCTCTTCTATGATTATAGATTACGAAACTAATCTGAAAAAAATAAAGCAGCTAGATTTGTCCAAGGATTCTGGATCGGACGGTATTCCCCTTATTTTTATAGCAAATTGTGCAAAGGAGCTTGTCATTCCTCTGCAAAACATTTTTTCAAAATCATTAATTTCAGGAGTTTATCCTAAGCTTGGAAAAATGCAAGGGTGGTACCAATTTTCAAATGTGGAGATATCAATCAAGTTCAAAATTACAAGCTGATTTCAATTTTGTCAACTATGGCCAAAATATTTGAAACAATAGTCTGTTCCAATAATCATTGGTATTTCAGCCGTTTTCTTAACGAACACAAGCATGGATTCGTGCGTCGAAGATCTACTACCACTAATCTAACTACCTATGTTGACACCTTAGAAGAGGCTATAACATTCTCATAAACAAGTTGATATGATATACACAGATTTCTCTAAAGCGTTCAATAGAGTTCCTCACTAGCTGTTAATTAATAAACTCTCATATTATGGATTTCATGGGCATATGTTAAACTGGCTAAGTTCTTATCTAATAAACAGAACCTATTATGTGGTAGTAAATGACTACAAATAGATCAATTATCGAGTTGTGTCTGGTGTGCCTCAAGGGTAAAGCCTCAAGGGTCTGGGACCTATTCTTTTTACTATATTGGTAAATGACCTACCACAGTGCCAGAAATTCTCTTTTCTTTGCATGTTTGCTGAGGATCTAAAAGTTTTAAAAATTATAAACAATACAGATGATGTTAAATTAATGCAATTAGACCTTGATTCAATAATTGATTGATGTAAAACAAATTTTATTGAACTTAGCACTAATAAATGTATCCATATAAAATTTTGAAGAAAACATAATTAATAAAATCAGCCTATAAAATTAATAATAACATATTGAAAGAGGTAACACCAGTAAAAGATTTAGGAATAATTATCGATAGTAAATTGACTTTTTTGGCACAGATTGATCGCGTGGTTAGTAAAGCCTTTCGTATGTTGGGATTTATAATACGTAATGGAAAATCGTTTCGTCAATTTCAAAATAAAATAACTTTGTACAATGCATTGGTTAAAAGTGTTTTAGAATACTGTAGGTAGCGTAGTTTGGCGACCTCATTATGCAACCTATACTTTGAGACTCGAACGTGTTGGCTCCCGTCGAAATAACACTACACTTTGTACTTTTTATACTTTAAAATTTATTAACCACACAGTTCTTACACAATTGTATTAACATAATATGAGCACGCTTGACGACATCTTAACAAAAACTGCTTTATTCCAAAATTGACTCTGAGAGAATGAGTCGTCTACCCCCACTATTTTTATCATCAGATTGTTATGTTGCCATATGCAAAAATATAAATTTTATTATTTAAAGACATTACTTACTATAATTTTTTTATGATTGTTAACAGTCGGCCATCCTGAATCCGTGTCCGACCCGGACACTCTAGTAGTAGAACTAGATTTGAAGTCTTACAATAATTATTTCATAAATTTTAGGCATCGGACTCGGGATCAGGCTTACATCATCTATTGTAAACATCCATAAATCGTTATAGCAAAATACAGAGGTTCACAATCGAAATAAAAAAAGAAAAATAGAAAAAATGTAATTGAGGTATTTGAATTAATTAAGTTTTGAAATTTAATACATAGCGTAAAATAATGTTACATAAAAAAATAATGTGTATAAAAATATCGTAACAAATACATTTTAACAAATATTAGAGTAGAATATAGTAGAAAAATAGTAGAAGCAAACAAAACAATTCATAATTACTAGTTCGGTCATCCTGACCTGTGGAATGTCCTCATTCCTTACATCAAAAAAAAAATAAAAAAAAATAACACAAATCAACGCAAGGGTACCAGACAGTCTGAGTACATATATGCATATATCTTAAATCAAAGCACCTCTTACAGTCATTATAATAAGCATAAGTACCACTGTGTTGCACATTACTCAAGTTCACATTATTTCACTATATTCGCTTTATTCTGGGCAGCTCTTGCACTCACTACATGCTTAAGTCTCACTTCAGGTAAATGAAAATAATTTAATCACGCACAATCACGTTATAAGAATCTCTGGGCACCGCTTGCACACACTAGGTGCTTCGGCCTCACTCCAGATAAAAAAAAAAGAAACTGGGCACCGCTTGCACGCACTAGGTGCTTCGGCCTCACTCCAGATATTTAATAATATTAATCTGGGCACCGCTTGCACACACTAGGTGCTTCGGCCTCACTCCAGATACAAAAGTTTAGTCTGGGCACCGCTTGCACGCACTAGGTGCTTCGGCCTCACTCCAGTTTTTCAAGCGTCCGGCGCCATTTCCATGTTCACGTAGTTCGCTCAATGATAGGTAAAATCATTAGCTGCAATAAGAATACGTCGGTAACTATATAACTAGTCGCTATTGATATAATCACTTTCTGATGATTCAGACTCAGCAAACTGTAACCAGGGTTTAATTTTATCTACTGAGTAAACATTTTTATATTTCTTTTTGGAGTACCCATCTACGCTACTTATTTCATATCTATCGTGATTGAGAACAGCGGTGACTCTATACGGACCGCTAAACGCCGGTACCAATTTATTACTTTCGCCGGGTGTCTTAGTATTCTTCTGTACTTGTACCAGATCACCCTCTTTGTAAATCCTGGCTTTGGATCTTTTCAGATCATAGCGGCTCTTCATCTTATCTCGTTGTATTTCTAAGTTTGTATTAGCGTCTTCGCGTATTTTTCGAAGAACCTCTGGTGAAACGTGTTCCGTAAGGCTGATATCGTGAAGATGACTTTCCGCTACATTTACAGAAGTTTTCCCAAATATTACTTCGTTTGGGGTTTTGCCCGTACTCTGATTTATTGTATTGTTGAGACTCCATTGAACTTTATTAACATGCAAGTCCCAATTCTTATCATTGTCTCCATGGCCTAAAGCTGTGAGGGAGGCAAGTATTGAACGAATATATCGTTCAATCTGCCCATTTGCACGAGGTGTAGCTACTGCATTCAAAATGTGTTTAATTCCTACGGAGTCAACATATGCTCTGAACTCATTCGACGTGAAGCTCGTACCCCGGTCAGATATTAAATTTTGTGGTATACCAAATAAACCGAACACCTCACGAAGTACATTTATTGTTGTTTTACTTTTTGTGTTTTTAACAGCACGTAAGAAAATAAATTTACTAAAACTATCAATGATTCCAAGAATATACATGTTTCCATGTTTACTTTTAACAAATGGCCTTAAGTGGTCGATATGAAGACAGCGGAATGGTTGACTGGGCTTAGAAATAGGATGTAAAAATCCTTGTTTTTTCCCTCCAGGAACTTTTGATTGTGCGCATGGGATGCACGCACGCACATATTTCTTAACAAATTGGGTCATTCTGGGAAACCAATAATCTCGTCATACTTTCTCCAATGTCTTGTCGTAAAAGAAATGTCCGGCATCGTCATGACACTGTTGACAAATTCTCCACCACGCTTCTTTCGGTACAGCCCAACGTAACTGTCCTTGTATTCTCCTATACGTGAACGTTTTGAGGAGTTTTAAAGGCCACGACTGCTTCTATTTTTCTCTGCCCAGGCTTAACACCCTCGTGAGATATTTCAAACCCCAAGTATTTGATTGACTTCTTAAAAAAATGACATTTTGTTAAATTCAATGTTAAATTTGCCGCCTTCAATAAGTCGAGAACATTTTCTAACTTCTTCATGCCTTCTTCTATCGACTTCGACGCAATAATAATATCATCCATGTACGCTAATACTCCCGAAATGTTTTTTTGTTTCAATAATTTTAAAATAAGTCTTTGAAAGACTGCTGGTGCATTTGTAAGTCCAAACAGCATACGATTATACTCGTAATGCCCATCGGGCGTTACAAAAGCTGTGAGGTGTTTTGATTCTTCAGATACACACACCTGATGATATCCGGAGGTGAGATCTAAACTCGTGAAAAAGGCTTGACCTGTCAGGCTATCAATTTGATCGTCTATTAATGGCATGGGGAATTTGTCTTTAACTGTTTTACGATTCAGAGCCCTGTAGTCGACACAAAGTCTTACATCTCCGTTCTTTTTTGCGACTAGAATTATTGGACTAGAATATTCCGACTGTGATTCACGTACCGCTGATAATTGTGTTCAATTTCTTGCGTTCACTCGGAGAGAGTCTATAAGGTCTATAAGTCACGGGCTCGTTATCCTTAAGTTGTATATGCATCTCAGCCAGTGATGTTTTGCCTAGTTCTTCTAATGTAAATGCAAAACATTCTCGTTTTAAATTTAGTAAATCGCATAATCTGTCTTTTATATCGGGTTTAAGGTCATTTTCTATGTTTACTTGATCGGCTGTAATAGTTTTAAAAAGTTTTAAGAGGTTCCTCAATTGATATTGAGTTGACATTTAATATTTTAATTTTTGTTCGTGGAACTTCAGGCAACCGTTCTCTTGATATTAATGTAGCTCGAGCTAATAAGGTATTCTGCAGCAATTTAAACGGTTCATCACTTAGACCGACGATTATGACTGAACCTTTTCCCTGACTAATAGTGTATATACCTGGAAGCACCATATATTCACTGTTTTTCTTTAAACAAGGACGAGTGGATATATAAATAGAACCAGTCGTTTCAGCTGCATCGATTTTGACTGATGTAGCTCCCGAGATTGTTGCGTCTTCTGCCAATGTTATTGCAAGCCTTTCGGTTTCTACAGTAAAATCTTTGTAGAATATTAGCATATTGTCCGTCTTGTACGCGTGTACATGAGGCAATTCTGTTAATGTTTGTCCAATAAGTATATCCGCTGGCAAAAGATTCGGTTCCACTAAATAAGCTTCCACTGCCTCCTTTAATCCATCCAAAGTTACTTGAATTTTTACTTTACCTCGCGGTGTTAGCATTCCACTAGCAAACCCCTTCAGTGTGGGTAAGAAAGCTTTATCGATTAATAAATTCAACTTTTCAGCAAAATCTTCTCTTAGTAATGTGCATTGGCTTCCAAAATGAACATAACAGGTCATCGGTTGGCCATTTACGGTTATTTGCTTATAATATTTACTATCATTGCTATTATTATTCGTAGCAATACTCAAGACGTTCTTTGACAAGTTAGATGTCGATATCCGTTCCTTCGGAGTGCTTAAATCGGAATATCCCTTGCAGTCCTTTTCATTGTGTCCAAATCGTTTACATGTTTTACACCTCTTGACTTCTTTGGGGCATCTGGTTACTATGTGACCAGGTTCACCACAATTGTAACAGCTAATTATGGTTGTCTTTTTGAAATTTGTTTCTGTTGTTTTCCTTACAGCTTCTCCATTTTCACGGTTCATTTGTGCAAACTTTCTTGGCATTTCAAACATTTTGTTAGAAATGTTTCTAAAATATTTTAGAACCTCTTCGGCCTCTTGAATATTAGCTCCTTGTACATTCATCCTCACATTTGAATCAAAAATACCATGAGTAAGACAATCTACAGCATGTCTACCATTGAGTTGACACCTATTAATCAGCATAATCTTGTCATAATAATATTCCTCTAATGTTTCGTTTCTTCTAGTCTTCCTAGCTAGCATTTCTGAAAGTAAATCTCCATAATTTTGTACACAAGGAAATGCGGTTATGAGTTTGTCTTGCCATTCCGACCACGTATATTTTACACTAGTAAGTCCATCATACCAGCGTTTGGCCAATCCTTTTAGGCGAGGTAAGGAATAAAATATTGTATGACGTTCTGACCAACCGTAAACTTGAGCAGACTCGTTAATTTTTGCCAACCAATCTTTCATAGTTTGTGTTTTAGCCTGAGGGTCGAAATCTGGTATGACGTTTTGTGTACCGTGCCATCCTGACCCTGATGGTTTGGTATTGCTTCGATTGTTAAGTACGTCCACTAATTTTTCTAATAATATGGTTTCGGTTTTAGATTTGCAACTGCGCAACTTTTTGTCCATATGTGCCCTTTTAATGTGACCATAAAGTTCGGATGAATCAGATGAGCATGATCGAGTTCTTTTCTTACGATATCTAGGACTATGATGGTGATTTGTGTGTCGATGAGGAGTAGAGGATCTGCTAGAAGACGAATATTGCCGTGAAGCCCGAGAACATCTACGAGATGATATGGACATATCGCTTTCATATGAATCTCTCTTCTGACATCTTGAAGTCTTTCGTGCGCGGCGAGTACGAGAGCGCGAGTGAGTGTTCTTCGATCTACGGCGTCTTTTACGGTACCGTTGCAACGATACGTGCGATCGACTGCTACTACTCTGGCTATAACGCCTACTATTCTGCCGTCTATGCCTACTTCTAGGACGTGATAATCTATTAAGTCTTTTCGGAGATTGATTGCTTTTATTGCATTGCAGCCGTATGGGTGGCGTTCCTTCAGGTATCATGCTTCTAACTATTTTAGGCATTATAGGAATAAAAGGAACAAAGGAAACGAACTTTAAGGCTGAAAATTACATATAATATAAGTACTTCGTTAAGGCTGTACAATATACATAAATTAGTAAGATGCAATAGACTGAACTTAAATGTATTATTAGGAAACTATTGCGATTAATTAATTAAATAAAATCAACGGTCATAATATGATTATGTGAAGGTACTTTCGCAAAAGCAACAAAAATAATGGAAATAAATAGCTTCTTAAATCCTTGAATATATTATTAGGAGTCTCCTTAATTGTATTATTAGGAAACTATTAAGAGTTATAATTAAACAAAATTAACAGTTACAATTAAATTATATGAAGGTAATTTGCAAAAACAAAAGTTAAAACAATGACGATAAATAGTCATACGAGTATTAAGTCGCACATATTTCACGCTTAATACCACGTATTAATTACACACCTAATTCTAAAATACCACAAAACCGTGCTAGGTTTATATATAGACTAGCATTATAATATTATCACAGATTAATTAGTTACCAATGTAAAATATTATTACTAACCTTGTAATGTTGTAATATTGTGCAACTTACCACCTTCACGTTTCAATTTTACCTTCCAATAGCACCTCCAACTAACTGGGCTGCAGTATCCCACTTCTGAAATGTTGGCTCCCGTCGAAATAACACTACACTTTGTACTTTTTATACTTTTAAATTTATTAACCACACAGTTCTTACACAATTGTATTAACATAATATGAGCACGCTTGACGACATCTTAACATAAACTGCCTTATTCAAAAATTGACTCTGAGAGAATGAGTCGTCTACCCCCACTATTTTTATCATCAGATTGTTATGTTGCCATATGCAAAAATATAAATTTTATTATTTAAAGACATTACTTACTATAATTTTTTTATGATTGTTAACAAACGGGTCCAAAAAAGATTTCTGTGGCACCTTGCCAATTCGACAGGGATATCCAAAGCAATTCCATTATACAGAGAGTGACTTAAAAAATTCGGAATATTACCCTTGTCACAACGTAGTTACATGTTGGATATACTATTTGCCTACAAGGTGTTAATAAATTAATATGA
This sequence comes from Zeuzera pyrina, assembly GCA_907165235.1. Taxonomy (NCBI): domain Eukaryota; kingdom Metazoa; phylum Arthropoda; class Insecta; order Lepidoptera; family Cossidae; genus Zeuzera; species Zeuzera pyrina. The sequence continues at coordinate 20,494,301 of OU015624.1, read as the reverse complement.
TTGCTCATTGTTTCTGGCAAAATTTAATTTCAAAATTCCGACGAGACTTCCACGCGCTCCCCTGAAACCTATGGCACCTCCATTACGCGCTACTGTGCTAGGCAGCAACTCTGCTATTCCTCGATTGTGCAGGCTTGTGAACGGATACAGTGAGTCAGTAGATATAAACACGGTATCTATTTCATATTTACATCAATTATTCCTATAAAACATGTCATACCTACTACAGAGTAGTGATCACTAGTTGTCTTATGAAGTGGATATGTATACGTATAATCTATCTGCCTACATTTTCTTTTGTTTTTTTGTTATTAAAATACTGCAGGCTGTGTTTGCTTATAAGTGGTTATATAATTCATTCAAAACAGATTCTTATTGTCTAAAATGTATGTGTATTGTAATAACTGTTAGAAAACCTAAATAAATAAATCGGTTTTAAATATGACCTTTAAATTTACCCGAATCACTTTGCTCCATCTAGAAGGTAATAGTTAAGGACATCGTGATAAAAACAGAAATGATCTGAAATCAAAGCCATGTCACAAGAACAATATACCGAATACAAAAATGTGCACAGTTAGCTTTTAAGATGTTGAAAATCCGCTAGGTGAAAATAGTGTTGCTAATTTGAATTTCTCTTCACGGGTCATGCTATACTCACTTATAGCATTAAAATTATTTGATTAATTATTTTTTTATATGCAATTAGCGGACCAGGCAGACGTTTTCCTGACCGAACGTTGTCAAAAATAAATTAGAATTTCTAGGAACCCAATTGTAGCGCCAATACCGGGTGCTATTATAAATCTAAACCATTCAGGGACTCACTGAAATACACACACATTTATTTAAACAAAATCGGTCAAGCCATTTAAGAGGAGTTTCGGAAATAAATAAAAACCGGGTCCAATTGTGAATCTAAACCATCTAGGGACTATTAAGGACACACAAAACATTTCGACAAAAACCGTCCAGCCGTTAAGGAGTTCAGTGACAAATACATGTTCAGAAGAATTATATTATATACGTACACATAAAGATGGAATATAGCTGATGAAAATCAGCACTTAAATTAGTAACATCACTATTGTTCAAAAAGAAAAAGACTGAGAACGTAACTGTTTTTCAGATTTTTCATAGCCATTCAAAATCACATTTTACTTTAGAATTTATATAAAAAATTTGCAACAGTATCTGCGTATTGCGACTGTAAAACTTATTATGTTGTCACATAATATTATTATTTAACGCACGAAACAGTGTTTTTGATTCTATAAAATTAACAATTATTTTGTTATTTATTTTTTCATTTTATTTAAATTAACATTCTGTATAACTAACTGTCAAAGCGGACCTTTTACAATTAAGATAATTAGCAACATTAATCATCATTTAATTGGTCACCGATTTCATTACTGTATCACCCATGACGAAGAGAACATGGAAGAGCATAAATTAATTCAAGAGTCAGAAAATCTACTTCACCATGTCTTCCTCATTTACAATTCAATTAGTCACATGTAATCAATCACCATAATAAATCCAGTGTCGATGCCATCGATTCCATTCCTCTTTTTCCGAATATCATTTATTTTCCGGAACGTTTCGTCTTTCAGTTGCCGAGAGTATATGTTAATCCCAATCTTTAGTATTAATTACGCTATAACATACGAAATAGACTGTTATTCCTGTGTAGATAATTGCCAATTCCATGAATCTTATATCCTATTATCTGTGGCGGCTTGCTATTTACTTATACTAACGAATCACCTGGCCTTGCTTTGACATGACTGATATTTTGCCGAGTATTCATATATTACCTTTAAGTTACTTTAAAAACAAATAAGGTTATTCTTTATTCACAGTATACGTATTATCTATACATCATACAAACAGAACAGTAATTAACCAGTATAAGATGTTCCTTGGGAGCTTCAAGAAAAAATTATGCAACTGGTGTTAACTATATTCGTAAATAGGTACCAAAACATAATCAAAAACAAGTGTTTTTTAAATTCTTTAAACTTATAGTTTTTTTAATGGACCACATACAGCATAAGCTACAATACACTGGAGGAAAATCAACACGGTAATAAGAATATTTAAGACTACAATAAAATTAATATCATGAGACGCGTTTAAAAACACAAATGACCAATACATTGATATTTATGGCTTTAAAAACATATAATCCATTGCAATATAATGTTACCACTTTACGAAACATATGTTATACTAAATTGAGAAATTGTAATGGTGCTGTAAAATAATTGTAAAGCTAAAAAAATTAAAACAATATGAAATAGTAGGTAATTGTAGATATTATTAAAATACAATTCCATATATATAATTTATTTTTTATGTATCTTCTGATGTCATGCTAACATTAACTTTCGCCTGCAGTTTACATGAAATAATATATTGTTAAAACTATTAATTTTGCAGTTTGCAGTAGTTAATTGTTAAAACTTATTACAGAAAGCATTAATTTTAAAATAGATTTGATTAAAGTCATAAATTGTAAAAATGGAAACTATTTATTTTGAACATACTAAATTGTAGTTTGAATTGCTAATTGTGTTGTTCATTACATTATACTAGCAGATGGCCGCAACTTTATCCGCATTTTTTATTTTTAAAATAGCTCTCTCCATACCAAATTTTGAACGATGAAAAGTATAGCAGCTCGGAAAATACGAAACGAACACTGATTTTTATATATTACATTTTCTAATATTAGTTGTACCTTAACTGACAGTGACAATGTAAAGTACTTGATGTTTCTGGCTAACCCCCGCCCGCTGAAATTTAACAAGACCACCCTTTCACTGCTAAGAAGATTTATTTGTTAGTTATTCTTCCGCAAAGGAAGATTTATGGAAATCGTGAAAATACAGCCTACGAATTTCCCCAAAGTACTCATACGCGCTTATGGTGGTTGAAATAACAAATGATGAGAGGTCGTTGAATTGACGTTAGTGTTGCGTGCGATACACTAGTCTCTTAAATTGTTCGATGTTTTTAATTTTGTTTCTAGTTTTTTATTTGAAGTCAGTGTAATTTTTTTGTTAATAAGTTATTACTTAATTATTTACATCAGTATTGGTTGTGGATGTTATTTCCCAAATTGCCTGTGAAAACCTAATATTTCCTTTATCGCCATTTTCCACTCGATCCAATTTCTATTTCTAGGGCGGTATTTTAGGAATGTTTGACCTCACAATGGTCGCCTTAAATTGTTAGCCGAAACCGACTGACTTAATTATCCAAATTAAATAATAATAAAGGCCCAACTAAAGCTTCTCACACAATTTATAACACGCTATGTTTTCATGACGACATGGAAAGGAAAGAAAAATATAATGTGCCAGGTTGTGATGAGTTCTTATATTATATTCTTATATTACACAGAATCAAGAAATGAGTCAGCTGGTCAGCTGCTGTCATGAACGAGTCTGTTGATTCGGTGGTGAGTAGCTGACGGACACGCTTATTACCTAACTTGCAGTTAGTATGCGATAGCCAAATATCGCGCGATATCTACTGTCAGAACGAGAATTTGTACAATGTTATTTGTATTGTAGCTGTCTGCAATTTTTAGGTAATAACCGCACGGGTCTGATCTTTGCAATATCCCGAGGACGCTTCTTTAAGAGGCGAAACACGTACTGATTTGCTAAGATAGCTATATATATTATGAGAATTAATCACATGAAATAAATTTCCGCAAAGTAACACCACACCTGAGTACAACATAAAAACAATATAAAAATAATATAAACTGTACAATATAAAAATATACTAACTGCTTATCTTCCCGCGCAGATCGTAAAAGTTGGCCAAGGGGTAAAAGCTTTAAAGAAACTTTTATAAGTATACATAGACTGCATGGTTCTAGGTAGAAATTTTTTTTGTAAATAAAATGCAGCCCATCTAAGTTGCTGATAGAGTAGGTTTCTAAATGTAACGGAATTTTTGAAATCGGTTGAGTAGTTTTTATGTTTATCCATTACATAGCAACAAACAAAGTTTACCTCTTTATAATATTGATATAGATAAGCCTTATTGTTAAATAACTTTGTACAGGTATGTACATTATGTAGTCTACATCTAAGGAATTGTTTGTGAATTATGTTTTTTCGAGAGTAAGTTAAGAGAATTTGAGAAACTTTGACGTTCCTCGAATTCATTGCGGAGCAAGAGGCCATGAGCAAGGAAAAGTATGAAATTTGGCCTGCGACTCGTACCAAATTTTAGGAATTGTAACAATTTCATCTTATTTGTAAGTTTTTGTCAGGTCTTAGTTTCATAACTTTAAACTGTTATATTCTTAATTGACTTCTTGATGCATAGGATTGTAAAGGAGATGTTAGATTTTCGGCTGGCGCTTTGTACGCTATTTAGAAAATCGAGGAAAAATCTAAAGATTGTTGGAATAATACTGAAATTGTAATTTTTATTATATATTTTTAGTACAACAGCAATATTTTATTATTTAACAGGGCTATACGGATAAGTACGCTATAACGAGTTTGTTCCAAAACTAAATGCGAAGTGTTCAATTTACTATTATACTCATGTGATAAGGTATATTATTAACAAAGTAATGATAAAAAAATCTTATCCATTAATTTATTCTTTACTAAACAAAAATATCTACTTACAAAGAGCTTTCAGCGCAACTATTTTTATTTTGTTGAAAACATGCATAGTTGAAAATGTCTTCGAGTTGTGATGTATGAATATTAGGCTGATTCAAAAAAAAAATTGTTTTTTTTTCTTACAAACAAGCTGAAAAGTTTCATTTTGACGTAAAAAGATACCAGCTAAAATTTGAGCCCTTAATATTAATATTAGTCCATAGATAGTCCTCATCGCATTTTTTTAATTCCCATAAGAATAACATGGGAAAAGTTATTTTTGCTTCTTCTCATTCCGTTAGACTTATTGACTAATGAATCGCTTTATTGATCTTTATAGAAAATTAAACGCTCTACAAAAAAAGACTAATAACATTTTTTGATTAGTCCACGCGTTCAAAAGTTATTCAAGGTCAAAGTTCAATTTTTCAAAAACTTGATCGAATTTTGTATATTATACCGAAACTGTTGGTTTCATTGTCAAAATAGGTGTCAAATTTTTTATCAACCATGAAGTTGACCTCTGATAGATGTCGACCAGTTATTTTTTTTTGTTAAATCCTATGATTATAATGCTTTTAAAGATTTCTTTTGCAGAATTTGACTTAAAAAATTTAAATTACCATCAAAATATCATATCGATTCTAATTTAAAGAGAGATCTCAATTTTAGTTCTTACTCGAATGCACGCTTTCAGAATTATGTTCGTGAGTTTCTGCTCAAAAATTTCAGACTTCTATCTTCAGTCTCTCTAAAAAAATTTATAAAATTTCAGATACAAATGGCGAATTTCTTCGTTCAAATTTTCAGTTAATAAAACGATTTTTTCTTCGCTCTGTTGATAAAAAAAAATATTTCTCAATAGATGGACCCCGGAGCTTTAGAGTTATATTGTTATTATTATCGTAACCGTACAGAACCGTCAAATTTATCTCCATAACATTGTTATTTTAAAGTCGGTGTTATTTGATGTTATTATCTATTACATAATATTGAGTTGAGATATTATTAGAGGTTGATTGTAAGTGGGCCATGGATTACTTAAGTCGTATTATCGGTGATCCAACCGAAAGTTTTACTGGACGCAAGCTTCTTACTTTGGTAGAGGTTATGTTGGTATTTCTTTACCAGAAGAAAGTTCTTAAAAATCGTATATTCATTGAATATACTTTGCACGTCGCGCACGTCACGGGTCAAATCGGTCAAAACGCTGTCAAAATCTATGGAACACAGATTAAGTATTTGTAGCAAGCTACAGATGCGACAGTCGCTTTACCGTAATTGTTATGTTTTTAAATTTTGGCGCTACTATCGCCTACTTAAGTGTTCAGGTTATTTTTTTTATCACTTTATTCATATTAATCAAGTTTGATAAAAGATGGTGCCATCTTTGATGTGCTGACTAAAAATCTCTACAATTCACACTAGAACTGCATATATCAAAAAAGGCGTGTTTATTTTTAATTTCGTTTAACTTTGACCTGTTCCTCAAACAGGGTTATTCTTTTATTAAGTACTTATATTTTACCCATATTATTTACCAATATTAATAAAATACAACTTATTTAATTTATTGACAACATTTGTTGTCGCTATATTGTATTTCTCAAAAGAAAAATTGATTTGGGTGATCTGTTTCCCGAGGCGTCAAAGATTTCATTTCCTCTTAATTTTTTTATACCCTAAACTGCAGTGTGGATATGCTCAAGCTGTGAACAGGCAACTGTTTGAGATTTTAAATAGGTTTCAACAGTTAAGACCTGCAATATAATTTGTTACAAAGAGTACTATTAATTAACTATTAAAAGTGGAATACGTCAAATATGTCATTGATGCCATCTTGTTTAGGTAAGGTGTTGCCTATGATATATGCATATAATACGTTTGTACGAAAGAACTAGTCTAATATATACCGAAACCATAATTAAAACACTTTTATTTATTATTAAAGTTTCTAAATTATAAGTGTACAAAGTGCAGGTCGGAGCTCCATAAATTCGTGGAACGTCTCCTTTACCATGTAGTTTTAAACTTCAATGTTATGGAAAGGGCCATAATATTGCGATATAATTATATTTTCTAATCACTTTAATCTCTAATCACTAAATCAAATTAAAGTCATTTACAAAATCACAGGAACATTTCATTATACCAAATCAAAATCACAGACTATATAACATTTCACATAGATAACATAATATATGAATAAATGTAGCCATGAATAATGGGCTTATTTCTCAATATTTAAAATAATCTTTTCTAAACTGGCTCTGGTACAAGGAAATTCTTGGAGTTTTTTCACATTATCTGTTACCCACCTACTTTAATTTGGGATCATGCGACTTATGCGATTGTCGGGAGATTTATTAATAAATAGTGAAATTATATAAAATAAATTTATAATAATAATTACAAAGCTCAACGTTAATGTTTACAAACTTAATTTAAGATAGTACTTATGTTACCTTAAATAATACTTATAATAATAATACTCTTCTTTAGCTTGGCAATTCAAAGCAGTAATGTTGTCAGTCTGTTTAAACTTTTTAAACGGCGCCTTTGAGGAAGTCGCAGTTTATAAGTTATTATAATTTAAGATAATGCTAAGTTTTAACTTTGTAAATATTAATGTTTAGATATGTATGGTACATTTTAATTAAATCTTAACTTATTTCAATAATATTTTTTTAAAGTGAAACTTTTTTACACAACCTTAGGATGGGTACCTAAATCATAAAACGTAAAATCCTCGGACCAAATATAATAACGGACGGAGCATTTATTCTGAAACTGCGTCCTTACAGTGTCCTTTTTTGTTGACCGACTTTCTATATTTTTACTAACGTGCGTGACAAGGGAATGTCACAGTACAACAGTACACAGCTGAACATTACATCTTTTTATTTCTGTAAATACCAGTAACCAATATACATAAAATATAAGAGTATTTTGCAAATAAATATTTCATGACCGACTCATAAGCTGACACGAAATACATTGACAGTGCGAAGTTGTCGTACTTATAACAGCTGTTTTACTCGCTCGTGAGATAAAAAGAGATAGGAAAGTTCGTTTGACACATGGTGGTAAGAGGTGCAACTTATTACGACTGGGGGACTTTTTGGCGTGAACGTGAGAAATGAGGTTGTCATTTTAATTAGATTTTCTATTTTTAAAATTTTAGGAGTTTTAAAGTACAAAAATGATAGTTTATTGTGTTGTAAACTTCTTTATAAGTGTAAAGAATAGAATAGGTCCAAATAAACATGTGTAGTTGAAGTTCTCGTGCTCTTCCAAGAAGTCTTTTGTAACTTCAGTAAAGCCTACTATCACTGTCCTGGAGGAGCTTACGATAAGAAGAAAGAGCAACTTTGCTTCAAACGTGCTTCATGAGAAACTTATTAATACTTGACGTTGACATGTATACATAAAATACATTGATTTTGTGGAAATGCGCTAATCTGTGCGCCATACCATGAAGACAGAAGAATTAAAATGTTCTTTATCTGAGGTAAAATCAAAGGGGAACGCAGACCGTTTGGTTAAGTAAAGTCAAACATATATAAAATACAGACTGGTGTTACTTTGCGAAAATCCATTTCATGTGATGAATTCTTATAATTTTTTTCTACCTCGCCCAAAATTCCAAAATCACAAATTCCTAACCATTAATCACACACGTGTTGCGCCTCAACAGTATAGAGGATGGCTAGGACGGCGAATAAGAGCCTCGTTCGTCAGTCTAACATCGACCTCAGAATCAAGAACATGTTTGGTTTTATTGAGTTATAAAGTCTAACATAGAAGCCCACTTCTCTTTAGTGGCTGTGTGGTAGTACCCAGAAGATATTATATGTATTGGATGTTTGCTGCAGACTGCGGGATGGCCATTCTTTACAATCACTATCAAGGGATTGATTCAGTTTTATAATGTCACATATATAAATATAAGGTGTGTTAACACAAATTTGCTCTCTAACGACATCGATGAAAAATTGAGGCCACATTTTGATGCATTGAATGAGAACTTCCTAAAATATGCTTCGCTATGGTTCTTCGCTATGATCATATTTTAACTTTTTAAATATGTTTGTGTTTTTCTCCTTATTTGGTAGATAAATAAATAATAATAAAATCGCATCGTCTTTTTCTTTGACTTACATAAAATAAGTCGTTCATATTACTAGCGTTCTTTTAAAAGAACCCCACTTTTCCATTTTTCCGATTAGTAATCTTTTTTTTTGCATTTTTCCTAATTATAACATTATGTGCAGATATGAATATCTTAATTTTGTTACAGTTTATAACAAAAAGTCTATTCAGTAACAAGAGGGTTAAGAAGACTAGTGCAATAATATTATTTATGTGGCCTTTATTATAACACTGATATTATTGTCTGAATTATTCATTCAAAAGTTCTGTTATGTATGTACTTTGCAACATTGAAATAATAGTAGTGAACTATTATTTCAATGTTCATGCAATGTGTTCTTGTTTCGAATACGTCATTGTTAGGAATAAAACATATTATTAATCATATTCTGGTTGTTTCATCAGGAAATATTAGAATATTATAAAGAAACCGAAGAAAAGTCGTTTATTCCTTATATGGAATATCCCGTCTTTATAGAAAAAGACATACAGACAGACGAATCGAATGAAAAGCCTAATAAAAATTCAGAAAATTTTCACCATATAGCTATCGACCAAGCAAAGAAATAATAGAGTAAAATTGTGATAAGATAATAAAATTACTATATATTTCTATGTAACATTGTATTTCTTCACATGTGACTTTTTCTATTTTATTATCTTGGGTTATGTACATACGTGTCTATTTTATCAGTAAAATTATAATTTTGTCGTTGAAATGTTGCTCAAAATAATATAGCGCACTTTACTGGCTTGTAGCTTGCTGCATTTGCTCCCACGGTCTAAACCTTAGACATATATCTCATGTTATCTAGTTATAGCTTTTCGTTGCTGATATAGTGACGCTTTTGGTAGTTGACGGTAACTAATTTTCAATCAGATAACTGAAAGACTAACGCCTTCTTTTGAAAACTTCAGCTAGTCATTTCATTTTCACTGTCGTTATCATCTGACAAATGCGCATAATTAGCTTGAACTGGTATCCTTAGTTAAATGTCAGGTAAATTTTAAATCTGGACTTGATTTTCGTCCCCAGAATCTTCGTCAGTGACGTCACCACTACAATTTTCAGGGGGATAGAATGCAAGAATAGGATCCTCCTCATCAAATTCCAACTTTTCCATGATTTCATGGAGTTGTTATTCCCATCCTTTCCCATACACTTTCCCGACAAAAATAAATATTTCTTTGTAAGAAGTAGTAGTAGATATTACTACCGTCCTTTATAAAGAACACCAAACAAATTGACTAAAAAAGTATAAAAAATGACAATTGGTGCCAATATTTCTTTCGATTCACATAAGATATAAGACTTTTAATACACATCGTCAAAAAAATGTAATTGTAATAATAATAATAATAAAATAACTCACCTCATATTGGTAATGATTAATTTAACGTAAAATAAAAGCTTCAAAACTATTTCCGCTGTTAGCAGGAAAAAATACTTCACAAATGTGTGCATAATAAAAAAGAAATGTTTATCATTCTTTATTTTCGCGCTTTCACAAAGTCCACAAAGAGGTAAACGAAAGCTTTTTAGATTACTGCCAAGTGATTTGAAATATTCTATCCGATTTATATTGCGGTCTTTCACCATAACGTATTTAGCCTAATGCTAACTTAGGACACAGGAGATTGTTTGTTTGCAAATTTTAATGAACTGTAATAATTGATATCGCTGATTGGATGTTCAATATCGTACGTATCAGCACCATCAGCATTGATAATTCTGGTCGCTGTCTTGGTAATGCCGAAAAAGATTAGGCTAACTTATTACAGCGTCTCTGCAGTAATTGTTCATTGTTGTTGTAATGAGGTAATAACAATGTATCCAAGAATTGTTATTTTAATATTTAGTTTTAAACTTTGGTACACGTAAAATTATTCAGAGGCAAGGATCTAACAGTTACTAATAAAATAGTGTTTTTTTTTCTCAGCGGTTTGTCAGCATTATATCAGGAAAATTGTATGTTGATAACAAAATACAAACTTATTAAGCCCTAAGCTTGAAGAATACAGTAAGCGTGTACATAATATGTATTTATTTGTATGTCAGAGGAAGCAGAAATTTCTAACTCGCGTGATGTATAATCAGTATCATGGAAGTACTTTACTTCCACTACTGCTCACGTGTTATTATACTTAATGAGATATATTTATAGAGGTGTCAGCGATAGAATTTGTTTTTGATAGAAGGCTTTCGAATAGTTAAACAAAACTTAACAATCAAAGTCTAAGGCGATCGCTTCGCTACGCTTTGCGATCGCCAAATAATTCTGACTTAAGTCGTTTCTGGATAGAAAAGAATTCGTAAAGCAAAACTTTATTTTTGAAATTTAATTAATTATAACAATAAATTAACGAGTTCTTACCGCGATATTAAATATTTTTGAGTTTCCCGATCTTTCGATGCTGTTGCAAGCACCATTTTCACGGGTTAACTGGCGAGACTGCGGGTGGATATTCGAGAGCGCATATTTCAGTCTACCCTCATTCTGGCTCGTAGTAGTTATATTTCACCATCACTACCGGAACTTACTCGATAGTCCCCTCGACAGCACACACTCACTATATCGTCACGATTTTTAGTAATCGCCGGCCCTATAAAATATTTAATATCGCGGTAAGAACCCGTTAATTTATTGTTATAATGGATACAAACCGTGAGTATCTAAAAAAAAAAATTATTAATACCGAAAACACCATCTATACAGGCATAGTTTTGACTTCCAAGAATTAGTTAACAATGTCTGTTATCAAGTGTCAAAACGAGAAGCAGTAGTTTTTTTAAAGCTTAGCCAGTATCATTTCCAAAAACATAAGGAACAGTATCTGGGTGATGTCAGATATAGCATGACGGTCGTAGCGGGAAAATGTCCGTGAGGGTTTTGAACACTTTTCATTGAAACGTCTTGGCAAGCGAACGAGTCGCGTTGGTTCTGGTATCACCACGTTTCTAGCATTCCTATACCCCCGCGCGTTGGTCTGTGAGACCTACGATTTACATTTGCGTTGTTTTTTTTAACGCTAGTACATTGGACTTACTACTATTTGCATGATTCATGACTAGCTTGAATTTAGTGTATCTCGAACGTTCGTGCCGACAGCACGTGTTACCATACACGACATCGATCGTTTTATGAGACCGATGCGGGTATAAATGGTACAATTTTTCCGTAAGACATTTTTTTAATGATTTATATGTTATTATTATGTATTATTTTTTATTATTATTGAGTTAATATCACATAAATAACAATAAACATAATTGCAAATTACTTGTAGGTTATATCTTAACCTCAAAAGAAACAAGAAAGAGATCAGATTGATTTCGGAAAGAACGAGCCTGATTCCAACTATGAAAATCGCTTTTACCGATGGCTGCAATAAAAGACTGTTAATGATAAAGAAAAGTAAACATAATCTATATGCTACTCTGTTTGACGTAGGTACAGAAAGGCTAGCAATTGTGAACATTGGATCCCACAAGCCCATAAATTTTTTTTAATTATTTTCCAATGAAAGAAAACGCGCGGAAGGATGTGCTGATTGGTCTTAACGAGATCGGACGTTGAATATTCGAGAGCGGAGATGTGGAAGAGTTGCAAGCGTCGTCACCGTTTAAGTAATATATTACTTTACGGTAGTAAACTAATTAATCTGTGATATTACTTAACTATGGGCAGTCGCAGGTCCCCTCATTAGCGTCGTCTAAAGCTTACTGAAGCATCGTCAAGGTCAAAAACAGTCAACATGACGCAAAAACAACGAATACTAGTTACGATATGCAACAATCGGAAAATTATTTACTGTAAGGTGTCATTGTATTTGTAATAACTAATAATGCAATAAAAATATCCAAGAATTATTACTTCTATCATTTTAAAATATTAAACTAATTTAAAAATAAATGCAATTCAAAAAAAACGAATACAAAAATAATAGACAAAATAATGAATTTTATAAAATATATAAATTATTACATTCTCGACGATAAATTGAACTTGATTGAGGACAAATCGAGAAAAATATATACTAAGAAATCGGGAAATTTAAAGAAAATCAGTTTCATAATAAAAATTACTAAAAATTATGTTACTAATCTGTTATTTAAATAGGGTCCCACCTATTTTCTTTTTCTTCTCACAATAAAGTACGAGAATTGTCACCTGTCAGTTATGATCTATGGCAATTACAAAATTATAAATTGATACTTGCAGTTCACCAAGTATTGGAAGAATTTGAACTAGATCGAAGGCCACTTTAAAAAAATTAACTTTCTAATCTATATATCTGATCTTTATGATAATCGAGCCCAAATCCTTTTACTTGACGAAGGCTTGACGTCTAGGTTTATTGATTATAACCCAGGAAAAATCAAATCAAAAATCGGTCAAGCGTGAATTCGACTAGAGCACAGAGTGTAAATGACAAATTTTAAAACCCTTATTCTGAAAAAATATAAAACTTAAGAAATTCGTTTTATTTTTCCGGTAAATCACTAGGTAAAGCCTCAGACCAAATAAGAAAAGGAAGACGTAATGCTGCGAATTGCAGTGAGGCCGGATTTTTAGTTGTTTGGTACGTAGGCCAGTGTTGCCATATTGATTCGTAATACCCTACTTATTATAAAAAAACTTTATCACTGACGACGATGTTCTACTGATAAAGTTATTTAATTAGTAACATATTTTCAGAAGACGACGTATACAGATACGTTCCCATACAGTTTTATAACAATATTAGAGTTCGCCCACAATTTACTTACGTGGTTCTATCTTGGAACACAGTGCCCAACATCCTTTAAAAAGAACAAGGAAATAAATAACTTTACCTTACATTTAACCTTACTGTAGAAGCAGTTTTTATTTTCATTTATTGAAATTATGAGTTTCTAAGCTTTACTTTCATATGAAACGTGATTCTATCCTGTTTTTTAATTTTTAAAGGCTTCTTGAACCCTTTAACCATATAATGCTGGACCATATATACCATTCCCAACCGGATTCCACAAAAAAAGAATAGATAAATTTATTTTTTATTAGAATTTTGTAAATTTTAAAGCAAAAAATTCTGTTCGGAATCAAAAACATATAATAATAAAATTTAATATTTAACAATACAAGATTAATTTTATAAGTGAACCAAAAAATGTGAAAAAGGTGAGAATGATGGTGTGGTGGCATGTAAATGTATGTTAAACCTTTAAACAATCCTTGAAACTATTATTAACGTTATAATAAAAAAGAGTTTATCAATTGACTTATACTAGATATTACTTTTCTATACACTCGAATTTCACTTGTGAATGATATTTTCACATTGAGGCAAGTTTCTTGAAGTTCTTTGCTCGTTTCGTAAAATACTCTGAATTGGACAATCAGTCGTATCCAAGCAAGGTGGAAAAATAAATGGTTAATAAATACCTTTTGTTAATTATTTAATAATCAGCTGTTTATTCAGGAATTCAAATAAGGTCTAAGAACCAGGCTTCATTATTAAATTCATTCGTTTTTGTTAATTACTTCAAAATCTTCTGATGTGTTAGCTCTTGTTACATTATTCTTACTATTTTTTTCATTTGGTTTGGACTTGGTAGATATACATCATGATTTTCTTCAAAATTTTTCTTCCTCTCTTAAAAAGACTTCGTCCTTCCACCATCACCCCATTTTTCACCTTTACTTTATTAAAATTCTATTCCATTCTTCCAAAAAGTATATTCAAATTTCTAACTTGTTAGAATTTTGATTCAAATTCAAATTTCTAACTTGTTAGAATTTATCTTGCTCATAAAAAAAATAGAAAAAAAGTGGTACAACAAGCAGAACCAAGCCGAAACGCGAGGCATAGTGAAACAGGAGTCCGCACTCTAAAGAGATAGTTGAAGTCGAGAAATAATCTCGAAACATCTCTACAATCCTCCATCTCTTTTTATCTTTTGCTGTTGGTATATATTTTTAATAGCAGTTCATAGCAATTTTATCTATATTTTCACCAATTTTGAAGTGCATCCCTTTCTAATTTACGGCTATTCAAAAAGGTAATGCTGCCAGTCTACTGGGCAATGATAACTTTCTAAGCGGCTCTTTGAGGAAGCTGTGGAGATGTATTATTTGAGATCATGTTTAGTTTTAAGTTTGTAAATATTAACGTTAGGATATGTACGTACTTTATTGTTATAAAAAAATCAAAAATTTGATTAAATAAATATATTTCTAATTAAATATAGTGTTTTTGTAAATTCTATTTGATAAAGTATTTCATTGAGTGTTTTTCCTTTGTGCATGTTTATTTCTGAATTTATAGCTGCAGTAAAAGTGTCGACTTTTTATCATCAAGGCGATATCTCATAATACGGTATTCCGGATTTCATTACATTATTGACATTAATATTCACATGCTGCTCTGGATGATACAGAAAAATATACAATATGCCCGTTGCTTTTCTTCTATTCTCATTTATGAGCAGATACACAATATTTCATTTAATTCATTTTATTGTAAAGAAATATCTACTTAATCGTTCATATATGTAGATATATATTTAATATGGCTTTCTCGAAAACGGCCTTAGCGATTTTGATGTAATTTACAATATAACAATATATAGAGGTTGAGCGGGGCGAGAAATCGATACAGCTATCGATAAAAACTTCTAAACTCTACTAAACTCCATTCGGGACTATCCAGACATCATCGCCGTTTGAGTATTAATAATTAGCTATATTTTTTTTTACGAAAATCCAAATTGTACATTTTTGAAATACATATTTAATCTGTCTAAATTTTCTTTTTGTAAATTTAATTATTGTCGCTACACAACACTTAAAACTTTTAAACTCTAAACTCTTCTAATTTCGCAACAGACTTTACTTTCTCAATAGAACAGTGGCTAAAGCGCATGTCTACTACGCTGAAATGCGCAGGTTCGAATCCTGTAATGTGGTCAGATCTTTTTGTTTTTTTTTATTAGAAACCGAGTAAAGCTCTGTGGGGGTGTAGATATGGTTATCTAATTACACCACACACATAAAAAGAAAAGGACACTTAGTTGACGATCACAAATAACTGACACGAACACTTCACAAAGGTAACAATATATTTTTGAAACACACGATTTACAGTCACAGTTATTACAATATACAACGATATGCAGATAGGACAATAATTATGAAATAACAACAGATATGAAGGATTATAAACAAGGCAAATATATCAGCACAATTGTTACATGTAATAATGGTTGAGAACGAACGCGGAATGTCTTTTTTGTGTCGTACACTGTGTCGGCGTGACCGTTATATTTTGTTCGCACGGGCGTGCACAGTGTCGTGTAAAATGTTGAAAAGTGTCGGTAGGTGTAAAATAAAATACGTATATAAAATGTTTGCATGTCCAAATTATATTTAATTATTTTAATATATAAAATTTATATTTGCGTGAGTTTGTGTGTATGTACAATAATGAATATTCTTATAATATAAATAGTTACATAAAATATAAATAAAGTGTAAGTATATATGTATGTAGTGTAGTGTGGTATGTGTCCTACAGCTCCTTCACCCAGGTTCTAAAGAGTGAACAAGTGGCCTTACGAACGAAGTATTTACTTCCTAATTAAGAAACTTAATCAGCATATCCTTCACAAAAATCTTAAATCTACTTAATATTATTGAAATACAAAATTATGTAACATTACTTATTTGAATGAGCTGTAATATTATTTTTTGTAATGTAGTTATTACATGTAACGTGTTAATAAAATGTTAACATACGAAAAATTATAATAAAATTACAAAGATGAAACAAATAAACTTTTATTGTGCACAAAACAAGATAACATTTATTTAATTTGTTGTATGGTAAAAACGGTTTAATTATAATTATGTAAAAAGATATACCTACTGATAATAACATTGTGGAGACTTAAAAAAGCATAACCCCGAAGCACTTTACCCACAGTCAATTAACTTTAATTAGGAAATAATATTTTTTGTTTAGATATGTTTCATTTCATGTAATTTTTTTTTTCTATTTATTAATTACATCGTTGTTTTCTTATTCATTTCACTCTAAAGTGAAAATTTATGAACACTTCTGCTCTACATTTAAAAATAATGCAACAATAACATTATTGCGTTTAGACTTACTTTGAATAAGTACTTTTTGTTCATTGTTTATTTGCTTACACGAAAAGAAGTCCAGTTTATGATGAAATCATTAATACTGCCTTAACTTAATAAATGATAAGTCGTAAAAGGCATTTTATTGGTAGGTGGAGCGCTGGGACAATATAGGT
Source organism: Zeuzera pyrina (assembly GCA_907165235.1). Classification (NCBI taxonomy): domain Eukaryota; kingdom Metazoa; phylum Arthropoda; class Insecta; order Lepidoptera; family Cossidae; genus Zeuzera; species Zeuzera pyrina. The sequence goes on along the minus strand of OU015624.1, from coordinate 20,477,204 downwards.
AAATCTCTATTGTAATGTATCTATGTGTTTATAGTATATGTAGATATGTATTTCCTTTTTTCTTTAAGCATGCTCTAGATGGGGACCGACCATCTCTTAAAAATTTAAATATAATATTATTTGTATAGTAATAAGTATCTACATAGTAATTATGTACAGTGCATCAATATTTTTGGGATTGCATGATTGTAATTTGGGAAAAACCTGTAATTGGCTATAAAGTACAGTTCAATATATATTTGTGTATTTTTTTTGTTGGAAAGCTGTTGGTTTTTCGAAAATAAATAAATAAATAGAAAAATACGGTTAATTACATAATGGGGTTACTATGATATATTTTAAGCCACCTACATATCTCTAGTAAACTTAAAAAAAGAGTAGTTTATGTAATATTCTGTCACAGTGTGTAAAACATAGAGTACCTATAATAATCAAGCACTAACAAAGTTATCGTTCTTGAACACTATAACTACAGATCACACACTTGACAATAACTTTTCTGTAAATCTGAAAAATCGCACGTGTCTTTTAATATCTTCAAATAGGTGGTTTATTCATAAATTACACATATTTCATTTCTGTACATTCTGGTACATTATTTCATATATTTTTGGCCACTTCGTAATAGTCTTGTTAAACACAAGTGGCGTGTATAATGTGTAACAATTTGTCAACCGTTGAAATTTAACTAAACTCATACTAAACTAAGTAACTGAGTAATTCTCTTCAGCTGTGAAGATTGTTGTCTTCAAAAGTATGAGAAGTCTAGATTTATGTACGTATTTAATAAGGCAAGAAGTGTCAATTGTCCTCAAAGTATTTTCTAACAAGATTTACAACAATCACTAAAAACCAATGAGATACAAAACGTTAATAAATCCAATCACAACTGAAAATATTTATTCCGGCGCGTGGTGGTACTCCAATTGTACGTATCTGATTTATTTTCATCAGTGAATCTAAAATGTCAAATTGATTTGATGTCAATGTAAGTTATTGCATTGGCTGGAAATGAATATCAATTTGTCTCTTTAGATTCATTGTTGAAAGTAAGATAATAATAATAATAATAATATACTCAGATATTTCACACAGCGCCATCTAGTCCCAAAGTAAGCAGCACAGAGCTTGTGTTATGGGTACTAGACAACTGATTTACTACTTATATACTTTCCTTTTGTAAATAAATACATATTATACATAAACATCCAGACTCGGAGCGGGAATCGAAGTAAAAAAAAAACAAAAAGATCTGACCACATTGAAGGATTCAAATCTGCGCATTTCAGCCTGATAGTAGACATACGCTTTAGCCACTGTTCTATTGAGAAAGTAAAAAAGTAACTGTCGCGAAATTAGAAGAGTTTATACAGAGTTTAAAAGTTTTAAGTGTTGTGTAGCGACAATAATTAAATTTACAAAAAGAAAATTTAGACAGATTAAATATATATTTCAAAAATGTACAATTTGGATTTTCGTAAAAAAATAAATATAGCCAATTATTAATACTCAAACGGCGATGATGTCTGGATAGTCCCGAATGGAGTTTAGAAGAGTTTAGAAGTTTTTAGTGTGTGAAAGACAGAAAAAGCGATTTTTCCCACAAATGAGACCTAGCTGTATCGATTTCTCGCCCCCCTCAATTTCTATATATTGTTATTTTGTAATTTACATCAAAATCACTAAGGCCGTTTTCGAGAGAGCGATATCAAATATATATATCTACATACGATTAAGTAGATATTTCTTCACAATAAAATGAATTTAATGAAATATAGTGTATCTGCTCATAAATGATTAGACAACTGATATACTACTTATATACTTTTCTTTTGTAAATAAATACATATTATACATAAACATCCAGACTCGGGGCGGGAATCGAACCCGTAACTCCCGTTTACTTTCCTACGCGCATAGCCGTTGCGCCACGGAGGTCGTCAAGATACATTTTATCTAAGTTTCTAGACTTATCCGTTTGGACTACGTATTGATACGTCTCTCGCCCTTCTTCTTTAAAATACGAGTATCTATCTATATTCAGTAACCTTACTTAAACTTCTGATCAGAAATCAGAAACCTTTGGCTTGGAAGACAAATGCACTAACCACCACACCAAAGATCCGGCTATATTGTACTTTAGGGCATTTAAATTGTTTCGATATTTAACCCTTAATCGAGAACACCTTCTTGATTGCGCAATAAGTAATTTTGGGAGTAATTATTGCCGAAGGAATTATTTAACCTACTTTAGTTAAGATAGTCATAATTTATGTTTACGTACTCTTAATGTTTATTATAGTCTGCTAACATCCTTAGGATGTAGGTCGGAACTAAACTGTAATAATGGAGATCAAATGAGATCAAGTTGAATATAAAAAGCTCGTATTTCTATTTAATTCATGTATATTTTCTGAAATTAGGCGAATAGTTTCTACTACAACAGTAAAACAAACAAAAAGGACTTAGAGAAGATTTTTAAATTGTAAAACATTTTATTTGTGAAGTCATAGTATATAGGTACAATATTTGCGGTTCTATTTTCTCGCTAAAGGATTCACCGCTTAGCCTATATCTATACCAATAGTACAAAAGGTATAATAAAATCTTGTGTTTGTTTGTATATCGGAGGTAATCTCTGGAACTACTGAAGCGATTTTAAAAATTCTTACACAAATAGGAGACTGCATTGTCCGTGTCTAATATAGGTTACATTTTATTTTGATAAATGTAAAAAAACTCATATAAACCGAAGCGAAGCGAAAGCGGGTCACTAGTAAGAAGATGTAGATAGTACGTCACGTTCGAATCACTCCATTCAAAAATTAAGGCCATTATATTCAAGATTTTCAAAAATATTGCATTCAGAAACTACACAGTTATTTATTCATACATACATACATATCTAAAGAGACAGAAAGGTTCTCTCTTCTTCGTCTCTCAACTTCTTTCGCCTTCTCAAATCCCATCACTCTCCTCAGAAATTAATGTTAATATTTTTCTTAGCTTGAAAAAACGTAATAATATTACTTAAAATAAAATAATATTAATAAAAAAAAATATTTATATATGAAGCACTTTACTTAAAAACAACAAGTTTTTTTTTGTGGAGAGTTAGCCCATTTCTGAGCAACGTCTCCCAGAACTTGTAACGGTGGCTAGTTATGTGTTATTTAGAAATTGTTTTTATTCGGTATGCATGAGGTCTTTGGATTCTTAGGTTCTTTTAGCCCAACTTGGTGAGAAATACAATACAAATGTATATAATGGCGCCTTAACTGTATTAATTCAAACGATTCCGGCTGTGAAATAAAAGAAAGGTTTGACAGTCCCTTCACCGAATTATTTATAACAATAAGTACACGTTAATTTCCATGATTAACCCTATGGGCTTTGTATATAAAAAATATTTATTAACATCCACCCGTTAATTACAAAAAGAAAGCTAATAAATACTTTCAAAATATATTGCCTCGAGGTTTATAACTGTGACTTGTACGACTATTTTTATTACGTTTCAAATTTTGTAGTTAATATTAGTTTAACATTTATTCTGTTAAAGAAATTGAAATGAAAATAAATACACTTGAATAATGTTAGTAAATTGTTTTTATTTAAGAGATTAGTAATAAAAGATTACTCAGGATAGTACGTTACCACCTTAGAAGTCAAGAAGATGTAATCAGATAGCCAGCCGAGTTGTCCTCCAATGGTTCAAGTATCCAAGGTGTCCACGATGCTCAAAGTGACTGCCTAAATGATGAGATCCCTCAGCCAGCCGAGTGCCTCCAATGGTCTTGACAGATATCCAAGGAGTCCCCATAACCTGTAACTAATTGTATGAACCTACAAGTCAAGGAAAGTTAGCCGAGATGGTAGCTCATTAATATACATAAAACCAGGAATGTTACATGGCAACATATTATTTTTAAAACCTGGAAGGTTTTTTTTTTAAATTCTTCTTCCCCTAGCATGGGCAAAGCCAGGGCCCTTTTTTTTCCAATCATTCCAGTTCTCGCATATTGATATAACCTGGGTATAAACTCCCTTTCATTCTATCCTTACAGTTGTTTAGCTGCTGTAAATTTTATTTACATGAGAATCTCTTAAACTATTTACATATTGTTCATTTTTTTACTTACTAATTTAATACACTATTTTACTTAATTTTAGTGTTATTATTATTATTACATTTTGGCTTATACTACTCTGAAACTACACTTATTCTACTGTACATGTCAATCTTAAATCTAAATAATCGTTCTTACTCTAACTTCTTATCACTAATATCACATTGCACTTAATTCTAGGTTCTTTAATTTTCCAATCTTTTGCACCATTATGGATTTGGTCAGTCTTATTTACATTTAGTACAATATGTGTCATCATTTACTTTCTTACTTCTTATCACTATTGTCACAATCACTTAATTCTAGATTTCTATCATTTTTGGTCACATTGTCAGATTTAATACAGTATCACAGTGCAGTACGATAAAACCTGGAAGGTTACCCGAGATGGTAACTAATAAATATGCATTAAGCCCAGGAATGTCACCTAAGATGGCAACATATTACTTTATAAAACCTGGAAGGTTTTGACATACATGTCAACCGCGAACTGATGGAAAAGACGGTGACACATCAAAATGTGATTTATTTCACTTTCACGGATCATGAGTCTGTATGAATAAAAATTCATAGCACTTACTTTATTATTGGTTTCAGCGCCTGCAATCACAATAGATGTACGGTTAGATGTATTAAAACCAACGAGTTAATTAATTATTGAATCTATTCCACTACCTATTACTTGATTAACCATTTTTATGTTGAAATGGTAACCATCTTCACCCTGCCAGAAGATTAATGGATATTGTAGCGCGTCGTAAGTCCTGTGCATTTCGGACACATGTTTCAATTCATTATTCCGACGATGAAGCACGATATCTCTAGATTACAAATTTTCGACGACAATAACAACAGCCACTTGGTTGATTGTTGGTGAATTAAACCTTCTCTCGTGCTCACCCGCCGGCGTTTTGCCAGCCCTTATGACGATATTATGGCTGTCAGATGGCATTCGATCCATCCAACGCTATTTTGAACATTTTGATTAATTCGTTGCTCGCTTCATTGTCTGATTGTTAGTAGAACGCTGATCAACTTTCGCATTCGAATTACCTATGAAATAAATTTGTAAGAATTGAAAGTCCGCATCCGGTAGTGAAAACAACGCTCCTAGTAAGTGATATGTTTGTCCTTGGATCTGCAATAGTGTAAAAAAATGTTTGCTGATACAATTGTGAATGTTATAAAAGACAAATATGTTGTAATTATTACCTTGAAAGTGGCCATGATTTTATTTAAGATAAACAAATATTTTGTCCCTAAATTATCGATTTATTTTAATGATCTTTATTTTAATCGATACATCAAAACAATGATCACGTTTCTAAATAAAACGTTGTCAAATGTAAAATAAATAATGTTGAACCAAATAAGATTAATATATCAAAATCAAATTATATTACTAAAGGGTTACTATACTGAGTCTAAATTTAAAAGAAACTGTATTCAAATTTTAATATTTTTATGTTTATTCAGTATAAAGTAATATTGTATTCCAAATACTGTACCACGAATAACTAAACGAGTTCCCCACAATCGTTGGCTTCTTGACAATTGACAACTGACGTCTTTAGTCTATGAACCTATGAGCCGTATTATTAACCTGACATAGGCAAAATTCGTATATATACGAGAAGCCAGTATTTAAAAAAAAAAGAGCCGTATTATTGTGTAATGTAAATAAAGTGCTCGAATTGCTACGTAGGTAAGTAAATGGTAGTAAAGTGGTATGCACCAAGAAAATCGTGCTACGCGCTTCCTATACTTTTCTATTTGCTGCTTGGTTACTCCAAATCCAAACAATACCTATCTCAACAAATTATACTCGTAAATAGTAATCTTTTTGATTTTACAAATCATTTAATATCAAATTATATATGTAGGCCCGAAATCGAGTGAAAGTGTGATAAATGCAATAGAAATGCGATCTCTCAGAAATATGTGCGGTGTCACTCTTGCGGACAGGACAAACAATGAAGAGATACGCAGTATGACAGGGTTGCACGATAGTGTTATTATAAAAATGAAGAAAGGAATGCTAAGATCGATAAGCTGACTTATGACCAAGTATGTATACTTGGACCGCGACGCTTGACGCTCCGTCCTCTCTGATTACCCCGTTAGGGATAAAACGTGAAGATATGTATGTATGTATGTATGTAATATGTATGTATTAAGTTTTAGTGATTAAAACCAAAGACGTAATTTTAAATTTGCTAGTGACTTAACAAAGAAAGTTTGTTACAGACAATGTATACAGACAAATCTTCACAAACTGCATCACAAATGCCTTATTTAAGCTGGTAGTCATTGGATGATAAGAAGAGAAGATTGGGCTTTGTGTATGTCTATTGTACAGCAACAGACTAATGTAACTAACAGAAGCTAATGTTTATATTACTTTCTACACAAATAGACTTAAACTGGAACTTAATTAATGGAATGGTCATAATAGTCAACTTTATATTTACGAGAGTCATTTTATTTTAATATCTAAGAGCACTATTCACTCAAATGTATTATTCAATTACAATTGAACATATGTTTAATAATCACTTCAACTTTTTCTTTCGATCCGACTTCGAAATGGGAACCATTTCAATGGGTTTCCATTTCAATAAATGAACACAATATTTAATTGAAAAGTTTACACTGGTAGAGAATAATCACTTCTAAAACTTTGTAGAGCTATAGTGATTACATTTATACGTATCATATTTATAATTTTATACAATATACACATCTTCTATACTACTATATAAATCTCTAGCGTCTGTCTGTAATTATAATTTTAGTGACAAATTTTGTGATAGATAGTCATTTTATGACTCGCTGACTTCGATTCTACCTTTTTTATCTGTCTATCTGTATGTCCTTTTATAACTAAAGAACGGCTTGACCGATCTTCAGTTATTGACAACAAGATAGTTTGACATCAGAGAACGGACATAGGCTACTTTCTTTCTACTAAGAGAGTGAAACGAGGGATGAAACTTTTTGTATGGGAAACACTAAAACTTGGTAATGATAAAATTTGGTGTGGTATTGAGACTTTTTTTTATCAAAAATACATAGACTACTTTTTATCAAAAAATCTGTGAAAAAGGGAAGGGAGGGAAGGGGACGCCTTGCCATCTGCAGTTATTTCTGTTGGCGCAATAAACACACAGTTCCGTTTCTCAGGTCCGGCCACAGGCTCGGACACGATCAGTCTTGCAGCCTGTCATAATCAGCCTGTCCCCCGGGCACAAGGGCAGCATGTTCCACGGTTTCTGGTTTGAGACAGGAGACCCCAAGTGACCACCTGAACCCGTTGATGGAGTACGACTTCCCCTCTCGCTGAGTCGCGGATCGTCTCTCTATCATTCTAGGTCAACTGAACACATCTGAGTAACTCTATTGTACTCTCCGTCCTTCTGGTAAGATTCTTCAGTTCTTGAATCAGGAAATCTGTGCTAACCCCATCCTTATTAATTATTTATATTGTAGTGAATCATATTACGTTAAAAGCTCCTTGATTTAGGTCTTTTAAGAATTAAAACCATAACGAGTTGATTCAGCAGAGGGCTAAAATAACTGACATAAGTTAAAATAAGCTGAGGTAGCGATGTGCTGGTCGTCTATAACGAAAACGGCTGGAGTAGATGAGTTGGAGTATGAGTACCCCATTTGGGTAATCGTAGTGTAGGGCGTTCATCGGCGACGTGAAGCAACGATATAGGTAAGCTGGGAGTCAGTGGACGATAAGAGGCGAAGATTGGGCTTAGATGCAGGCCTATGCCCATTGTCCAGCAACGGACTAATGTAACTAATAGAAGATACTGTTTATATTCCGTACTACACAAATAGACTTGAACTGGACACCTGATTAATAGAATGGACACCATAGTCAATTGATTCCTGAAGAATATTTTACGCACAATCTTTGCGTAATAAGTATAATATTATGTGCTTTTCCAATAAATCTCTTATCTGTGTATTGAGTTTAGCGTGATTTCTTGATAAACTTTATTACTTAAATTTTTAAACTTTGTTATGTTGTATTATGATTTTAGTTATTGTTGTGTTGGTAACACTATTTAATGGCGGACTCACTTCGTACATGTACTCTCACGTATTAAAAATAATAGAAACTTTATACGAATTATTAACAACAAATATTATAAAAACCAGTTGGCTTTTATAATTTTCATTTGATGACGACCTCGATAGCGCAATGGTTTAGGTGTTGCATCCAAGCGCGGAAGGATCTAGTTTCGATTCCTGGTCGGGTCAATTTAGGGAATGGACTTTTCTAGATTGTCTCGGGTTTGGTTGTACCGGGAGACACACCAATTGTTGTCGTCGTCTGGTTCTCATAGCAGAGGGAATGCCCTAGTTTGAGACCAGGTGATTGGTGTGTATCGTCTAACGCGTTTATTATTATTGTTGTTATTATTATTCGAGAATAACTAGTTGATCACAACCTCGGCTTTCCATACCAACAATATAGCCTTACTTTTGAATGTATAGTCTACCAGTAAAAAATTGTTCCGTTTCAATACCTAACTATCGTCATTTTTATTTTGACATTTTACGACAACCACTTGACTGCCTTCAGAAGGAGAGATTGTGTGTATTATTATTTATGGTGTATCCTCTGTGGTCTACCATCAACAGCGTGTATTAAGTTTAGTCACGTAGCTCTAAGAACGTGACGGTTTCCGTCCGAAAATCTTTAGGTAGGTATCTCACTTGGGTCCTAAAAAGTAGCGAGTTTCATATAAACAATTCATACGTTATGTGCTGCAATATAAAAATGAGCCTATGTGACGTAATATTATTTGCTGATGACACATCACTATTGTTTAAAGTAAATAGAAAAGACGTAGATATTAGCGGAAATAATAGGACCTTGGCAGATGTCTCGAGATGGATTTATATACTGAATGCACAAAAAACCTATTGTGTCAAGTTTTCCCTGTCCAATATTCCCAGAATCCATAATAAATTAGAACTGGGTGGGAAAGATTAGAATTAGCGAAATCAACTACTTTTCTTAGTTTAACAGTAGATAGTAAGTTACAGTGGGCGGACCACATCGGGGTTTTGGCTAATAAGCTCAGTTCGGCAATATATGCTATTAGACGCATTAGACAGTTGATAGATGTGGCTTCGACTAGGATGGTGTACTTTGCAAATTTAGATATATATATATATATATATATCAAATATCTATATCTATCTATATCTATATAATATCTAATATCTATATAAATTTAGATCTATTTCAAAGGAAAGGTGTTATTAATGGTATTGAAGCTCGTGGTTGTGATCAGCTAGTTACTGCTAAATTTAAATTACAAAAGTCAAGTGGGTCATTTTTGGGCAACTGTGATCGTTTTTATAATAAAATTCCTCAAGAAATTATTCAATCAACGGAAAAGCAATTTAAACTTGTTATTAAACGCACACTGATTGGAAAACCATACTACAAAGTTAGCGATTACATTGAAGAAAAACAATAGTCTGGAAATAATCTTCTCTGCACACCTATTTACTGGCTTTATGAATATTGTATTTTAAATAATTATTCTAGAATGATGTTGAAAAAATGATACCTGACCGAAGTATCATTTTCACTCATCTTACTTTAAAAAATTTGTTAAAGGCTATTTTCTGCTACTTTCATTAATTAGAAATTTAAGATTTCTTTAATAAGAAAAAAGTAATGTAACTTTTAAAAAGTGTTAGACCTTTTCATACGTACGTATGAACCGAAGTATCATTTTGAAATTCATATTCAATATCATGAAATTATGAAATAACGTCATTTATAAAACTAAGTATTTAGACTAGAGATGTTAGAGGAATCGGGTAGTAAGACGTTGCCAGCACATTGCTCATATCCATTCCTCATTTTAAACTCAATTCTATGGCTAGCTTTTATAGTCTCCTTTAGAAAACAAGCTAGCTTATGTGTAAGGCTCTATAGCAAATATGTTTTATTTCGATAAATAAATCAAAGTGAATTGTTTAAATTTAATATCAGTCGTAAAAATTAATTAAATTAATTCACTATGCTGATATATCGATACTACATTTTTTCATCTCTTGATGAAAATAAAATTTTCAGGAACAATGTGACCGAAAGCTATTAACTAGGTCATTCAATTATTTTCTAATAACCAAGGCTAATAACTGTTACCCTAATTGAGTGACCCCAAACTACGAATAAGCACGAGACTTATACTAAAGATACCACAACGATTTGTGGAGCACCTAGTAACAGCTAGACTCCTAGATACTTTAGAGAAATAATTTGTTCTTTAAGTTTACCTGGCCAGTGGTATTTAACCTGGAAATCAGACGCACTAAATTCCGCGACTATCAGACATGTTTTTGTTTATGGCTAAAATCGATCAGAAACTTATGGCCGACCCCAACGAATTTTGAAATACTATGGAACTCGCATTCATTTAAAAATATGATGCAACCCAAACGCCAATCAAGTGGGCGGGGATAAAAAAACACAATCAGTGCTCTACTTAGTCTACCGTGCGCTCATTGACTGTTAGCCGTCGCAAATAAAATTGATTTGTTGACGTGAAAACTATCGAAATATAAATTAAAAATGATCTGTGTGGTTAAGTGGTATAGAAGACACAAAGAAGTCATGTTATTATAATTTATCATGTGTATATGAAATAATTGTACATCAACAAGAAATTAAATAAAAATATTGTGCTCTGTATTATGCCACTAGTAACCAGCCAGTTTCTAGTACTTACGTAACTTATTTTTATTTTATTTTTATGTTGAGTATGGGAATTCTCTTTTTAAATTGGATCTTATAAATGTATTCCTTTAGTTTTACCAAAAACCTAAAAAAGAGGTTTGCTTAGAAATAAGAGTAAATGACAGGTTAGTAACTAATGCTAATAAGGTGTGCTCTGTACTACATTTTGAAAATGATGAAATCTATTCTCGCATGTTATCTAATTGAAGTGATTTTTGCAGTGAATCTAAATCGATATATTTCAAAAACTGTAGAACGAATAGTCATAATTACAGCTATTAAAAACAAACTACCTCGTTGGGGATACGGCGTGAAGATATGTATGTATGTAAAAACAAACAAGCAGGAAAAATAGATCATGCAACTATTTCAATAAAAAGTATTATGTGAGAGTAATAATTACGAGCTTTTCTGTACTGTTTGGTAGAAAAAAAGATTCTTTATATATTAAATTCCATAAAACACAAACTAAAGAAATTAATTACACTCTAAGGTAACATGACATACCAAAAACTTGTAAATAAAATGCAGACGAATTCGTAAATATGCTTTCTTTACCTTTTTAAATATTTTCTCATATGAGAAAAACAAAATAAAAAACTATTTAATTTCACGTAAATAATTTAAATGAGGTACTTAAATAAATATTACCAATAAGTTGCGTTGCGATGCGTAGTAATGCAAATGCTCGCTTTCTAGCACTTCCTCGTGCGAGCACGTGATTAGTGATTACGTATGATGGGCATCCAATCATCGTGGACTTTGGAATATAATACGAAACGTTTTAAACGCCAGGCCACAGTTGAATAAAGATCGTGCGGGTTTGAAATAGAGTTCAAGTTAAAAGTTGACTGTTGAGTTTACGACCTTTCGCGATTCGGAGTATTTGAATTAGAAGCGTGGTACCATGTTTTTCGGCTATAATTGTTCTGAATTACATTTCCATAGTAATTCTGAATTCGTTGGCCGACCTTGTTTGTTTGAGAACTATGAGTAAGCTTATATTATCTCATGTTATGTACCATGGACGGATCCGTTGTCGCGGTGGTAGAGTATCTGTCTTCCAAGCAGGGGTCCTGGGTTCGATCCCTGGTCAAATCAATTTACGAAACGAACTTTTCTAAATTTGCTTGTAGTCTGAGTTTTGCTGGGGGTTATTACATTATATTATACAATAGTTAAGATAGACTGAAGTTTAATTCCTACTCCCTCACTTGTAGCTGAAGCGGAGTTAAGTTCTACAGTAAAAAGATCTCAAACTATTATACTGGCGGAGATAGCATTAACCGCAACAAATGGAAGCTGATACTGGGTGTCTAGGTCTTTACTTTCCACATAACGTTTTAAGTCATTCGTCTTCACCTCTATGTAGGCCTGTGTTCGTTATCTAAAGCCATATCTGCCCACGTAAACCCTTAGTCACGTCTCTCCTGTGACTTATGTACGGGTAAAGGCAGTAGCAAGCACTAGAACGAAAAATCTCTACAATAAAGGCTATAAATAATTAGCACGTAGAACACAGTTCAATGCTACATATATGCTTGAGAGTTAAAACATAATTTATCTTTACTACAGATAGATCACTCAGTGTCAACACCAGTGTTCAAAAGCCTTTCAGCGCTATATTTATCACCATAAAAGAGGAAATAAATACACTGCAGTTAAACTTTATATTGAAATATAAGATAAGCAGGATATTGGCGGACGTCTCGAGACAGTTCGCTGTTATTAATTTACTACTGAATACACAAAAAACCGAATCTATCAAACTTTCTCCTAGAACTAGAATTGGGTAGGAAACTAGGAACCAATTAGAATTAATTAAATCAGCCATTTTTTTGGGTTTAAGAGTAGGTAATAAGTTACAATGGGCAACTATGCTCAGTGCCGCGATATATGCCATTAGACGCATTACACAATTGACAGATATCGGATGTGGATATAGGTAGGCTGTTGTACTTTGCATATTCCTAATATATTCCATATTCCAGACCATTCCATAGTTTTCTACTGCGGGGATCAGAGGCGCATATTAACTCTATATTTCGCAAAAAAGATCAGTAGGTACCATCTACTACTGTACGAATGCACGAGAATCGCTCGTTTGTTAGTTTTAAAGACATTGATCATCTTGCCATCCTTATACACCTTTGAAAATATAATGTGTATGATGAAAAAATAGACCTGTTTAAGAAGAAAGGCGATATTAATGGTATGGAAACTAGAAATCAGGATAAATTGGTTATCCAAAAAATTGTGTAACTCAAATGTTACATTTTTGTGTAACTGCATACTGTTTTATAATACGTTTACTCAGGGAGTTATTCAACGTACCTATGTGCGTTGGTTAGAAAATCATACTATAAAATAAAAGATTACATCGCAGAGAATAGGCAAAACAATCATCTCGAAATAATCTTCTGTGCACGAGCATTTACTGGCTTTTTGAATCTGTATTTTAATAAACCTATTGGAAATGATGTTGAAAAAATGTTTCACGTCTGTCAGGTATCATTCACAGATTTCTTGTCGGTTCTTCTCAGTGTACAGATTATTTTTTTGAGAAGAAATATTTACAGGCTAAAAATAGTGAGGTATGGCATTATACACATATTTACTCAAATGTACCTCTAATCACCTTCGTAAAACCGTGTAAAACTGAAGGTAGATTAGTGGTATTAATTAGTACCACTAATCTAGTAAAAGTAGACGATAAGTGATAATGCCCTGCCTGACGTTTAAAACCTGTAAAATTTTTTTATTAAAAAGACAAAAAAAAACACGTTTTTACATTTGTAACTAATGTAAAAAATTATCTAAACCAGACATGTTTATAATTAAATTTTGAACTTAATATAGTATCCCATGTAATTTATCCTTATACCTCCAGAAAGAGCCTAATCGAGATTGTGTAGGCTTTCACATATGCATAATATTAAACACGCTGGCGGAGACACACCAGCTCTAGCTCTAGACATCTAGGTGTGAAGGTAATTTAAGAACTAAAATATTTGCACTCTCTGATAGTACATGTATCAAAGATTTGATTACAAAGTTTCAGAGTGGAGTCCATATTAAACTGATTGTGAGCACAGAGGTACAGAATTTCAACCGACTGTTCGTAAGTCGTATTTCTGTCTTATATCTCCGATATTCTATAATATCTCTCCTGCTATCAAGCCGAAGCGATAATTTGATTAAGGAAGCAAGCAGAGATTAGTTACGAAAAGTCAAATTCGTAGCATATAGGTACTATTATAGCAGAATAGAAGCAAAAATACTCGACGCTTGGTAACAAGCGGAAGATAGGTAATAGATCTATAACTATAAAACGGTCGTGACGTGACTATCGCGACGATATTTATAGAATTTCAAATATTACTTTGTAAACACATAAACCTTCCTTGGCAAATAACGTGTCACGAAACCCTTATCACAGGCCATCTCGTATATATTTCTGAGAAAATAGTTTGATTTATATGAAATAGAGTGAGTATATCGAATCACACCGACTTAAAGTAAAACAATCTGGAATTGTGACATAATCCCGTGATACTATTTACGCTGTATAATTCCACATTAAACAACAACTATTAAACAACAATAATAAACTTTATTATTGCTTTTTAATAGGTTTTAATTCTGTCATCGCAGATTAATGGTAATCGTGAAAACAATATTAAAATGTTTCAAAAATAATATGTTTCAAAAATATTCCGGTGATTTCTAAGTCAGCAGGTGCCGCGGCCAGCACTGCTGAGAACTTGACGCGACGTATGCATGTAACTCGCTCTGCATGTTTCATATTTATGCTCTATGCACTTGAAATTTTGAGACCATGCGACCCCGAAGTGCATAGACTGGTTTCTGATCTTTGTAAGGGACTAGACGAGGTATCAGGAGACCGCCGGGCTGGCAGCTTCTTCCGCCAACGAATCAGTTTGGCTATTTAAATGGTAATGCTGCCAATCTGCTGGGTACCCCTAAGCAAGGACAGCTTTCTAAGCAGCAACGTTGAGGTAGTCTATTATTGAGGATAATGCTTAGTTTTAGGCTTTGTAAACATCAATTTAAGAGTGGTATAAGTTTAAAGAGTGGTAGGACCATGCTGCATTGCAGCACAAATTGGGCCGGCCCGCCTGGTGAAATACGAGTACACATATAATACACCCTCTCACAGAATATTAGCGTGAAATAACAGCATCTATTGCTGTTGTGTTTCGTTTGGTGAGTGAGAGTGACGATGGCCCATCGCCCTCTCCCCCTCCTTACCCTATTTCCCTAAAGCCAGCAACGCACCCATTATTCCCCGGACGTGGCGGATGTCCATGGGCAGAGGCGGTCACTCTCCATCTGATGACCCGCATGCTCGTTTGCTCCCTCTTTTACAAAAAAAAAAATGTTTGAAATATGACTGTACTGACTTATGTCATTTAATCTAATAATTGTATTTAATGGGTGCAATATACCTAACTCATATTGCAAAAAAAATACTGCTTCAGCACCATTGTATATTTCTATAAATAAACGTAACATGTTTTTACGTGCGTAATGTAGAACAGTGTCGCTTGGTATGATTCCGCCTTAAGATTCCCACTATATTCATGTTATATTTCCTATTACGTTACTATATGTAAATAGGCTCTAAGGAAACAAACATACTGTGGCTGAATTAACTAATGTGATGTCTTTTAATCCAATATTCATGTATATGCAGGACATACATATGTATACTAATGTTATAAAGAGAGAGAGCTGATTTTGTGAGTTCGTTTGTATGTGGAGGATATTCTCCAGAACCACTGATCTATTTGAATAATTTTTTTTTATCATTTGAAGGGTATATTGTTCCAGATGAACATAGGCTGTATATTATGCATTCAACTCGGCCATAGTTGGGACGGAACGCTAGTATATAATAAAAATACTTTATTGTTAATAATATTATTACTATTATGTGCGATGTCACTCTTGTGGACAAAATATGCAATGAAGAGATACGCACTATAGCAATGATGGATAAAAGTGTTATTGTAAAAATGAACAAAGGAATGCTTAGATAGTTCAGGCACATCGATAGATTGAGTAATGAACGATCGACGAAGAAAATCTACAAAGTGAAAATATGTGGTAGTAGAAGACCAGGCAGACCAAGAATGTATGACGATCGAATAGCCAAAGCATTAGCTGACGAAATTGTCAGAAGCATAAGCAAACCTCGCTGAAAGTATGTAAAGGGAAAGAGATTTCAGGAGGTAAAAAAAAGTATGCAAGGACCGCGATGCCTGGCACTCCGTCCTCTCTGACTACCCCGTTAGAGTTAGAACGCGGGGAAATATACTTAATACTTCTTCTTGGGCTTCTACATGATGGTAAATAATACTGCGGACTATGTGGTAGATATTATATTGGCACTGTGCGGCGTGTTAACGCCATAGAGCTGTCGTTTGCATCTCATGTCTTATACTAATTTTTACAGCTATTTATATCGAATATGTACGTGACAATTTCCTTTGCAGCGATGCAGATATTTCATTTGTAGATCACGCACAAGGTTACGATTTGCTGTGTCAGAATAATATCTGGCATATATGCATTAATAAACACGCATATTTAAAAAAATTGCATTTATAAGGGCCCTTTACTTCTTTGCGAAATAATATTTGCCATAGCGTTAGCGAGGCTTCATAATGTTCAATTGAATATGACACAGGTCTTCAATATGGGGGCCGAGTGGTGGGGGTGACCCGCCACAGGGGTTGGACCAACAGGCGCTTACAGCTCCCATTAAGTGGAGCCTTAGCCTGCCATCCCAAGACCGCAGTGCGTAGACTTCATGTCTACATCCTTCTCGAGGTGGCCCTGTTTCCACTGAACACTGCGGATCTAGACTGGAGAGTCGATAAACACTCCTGAGGGTGGTGCTTCGGCGGCGCCCTCAGTACCGGGTCGGGGCCGAAAGGGCCTGACCCGAACCAGGGGGGGGAGAAAGGGTGCTGTGTGAATGGCACCCTATTTGAGGGGGGAACCAAGGGGTCCGGCGTTGGTTGTCGCGGTTTCTCTGCGGAGAACGCGAATAATATCCGTCGTCGTTGTTGTCACCTGAACCCTCTGTTTGCAGAGGGATATGGTTGTCGTGCGCGATGGCACAGGAGAAAAGGTCTCCAAACGCAGGCATTTGGGGGTGTAATTGGGCGCTTTCTCTTGTTCCTTCGGGGGAAAGTGCGGGTTTTTGCATTCGTTGCACTTGCTCCTCTCTTTTGAGAGGAGTATTGTTATTTTTTGTGGTGTTCCGTCGTCCTTCGTGGAGGACGCGGGTCTTGTAGTAGTGACGCGCCCGGAGACACTAACCCTGTCGCCGGGTGGCGTGTGGAGGGTGGACTGGCACCAGCCGCCCTCCCCGGGACCCCGCGCAGTCACTTCAACGACCCTCGTGATGGTGCTAAGAGGGTACGTCGTGGCTACGCGGACCGACCACGGGCTTGCCTTCACTGGCCGGCCCAAGAGAAGGAAAACTTGATACAAACCCGTGAGCCAACACGTAAAAACCTGTGGGTACCTGGGGACCCCCACAGTATGTACCCTAGCCCTCGGAATGAGCGTCACCCGGGGGTGGTCATTTAGTTCGTCTCATAACCCATGTCCCCTAGTGGGACGATTATGATATGGACACATCAAAACAAAATAAAAAGGACGTTGAACAGGAGATTGTTGAGAAGGAGAAGGAACCGGAGGTGATATTCATGTCCGACTCTCGGAGTGAGAGTATGGAGAGTTTGGACTCGCGCGGGTCGAAGACGCCCAGAGCGGGTATGAAACGCACCTCTTCGTGGGAGCGCATGGTCGACTCATCGTCAGATGATGAGGCGACCAAGAAGATTTTGAAGAAGGAGGCTTGGTATCGGGTCCTACAAGATGATAGGAAAAGGAAAAAAGCCAAGGAAGCCAAGAACTTGGCTAAGAGAGGCAGGGGCCGGCCGCCGACAACTGGCCATTACGTGGGCTTGGCGAAGGCCAAGCAGGTCCTCGTGGACGCCGAGAGGCAAGAGATAGAGCTGCGCGCCGAGCAGGAGATGGCGGAAACGAACCGAGAGATATAGGAGATAGAGATAGGTGATAGCTGATAGAGGTGGCGAGGGTCGGTCGGAACTAGAAGAAATCTTGGCGAAGGACTTGGCCGCCATCGAAAAGGTGGCCAAGACATCAAAAAATTTGAAGGGGCCCTACATAAAGGCCCTCAAGGATGCCGTCGCCTCCATCAAGACGACAACCGAGGAGTTGAGTTTCCGATCCTCAACTGAGGAGACTCGGCGTTTGCGGGAGGATAACAGGCGCCTAAGAAATGAAGTGAGAGAGCTTCGTGCTCAACTAGCTGAGATTAAAGAGGAGATGTTCAGATTTATGAACCGCCCTGGACCTTCTTCGTCTGCGGCAGTGAAGGAACCCGTGGCGCCCACACAAGAGGAGGTGACGCGTGCTATTGTCGCGCAGGGGGGCGCCATGATGAACGCCCGGTTTGAGGCTCTCGAAGACCGGCTTCTGCCGGAAAAGCGATTCCGTCCGCCATCTCTGGCGGAAACTCCCGGCGGAAAGTCCAGCGTCGTGCCATCGGTGTCCGGCGTTGTTGAGAAGGGCAAAAAGGGGGGAAAGGAGAGGGAAAGGGTTCCGGCGTCGTCTGGGGCGGGGGTACCCCCAAGGTTCCGTCCGCTGCCTCCGGCACCGGCCTCCATGGAGGAGGCATTTTGCGTCGTCGCCCGAAAGGGCAAGAAGAAAGTTCCGGGGGGGGTCTTCACAGCCCCCTCCCAAAGAGGACCCGGCCAAGGGCCAAAAGCCCAAGGCTAAGCGGAGGAAGAAGAAGCCAAAGCTCCGAATTCCACGGACTTCGGCTGTGGTCCTCACGCTCTCGCCGGAGGCGGAGCGTAAAGGTGCTACGTACGCCTCCATCCTTATGGAGGCGAAAAGTAAAGTGGACCTCTCTCTGTTAGGCATAACAGAGATGAGGTACAGAAAGGCGGCGACCGGTGCCGGTATACTCGAGTTGCCGGGCACCGATAATAAAGTGAAGGCGGACTCACTCGCGAATAAGTTGCGGGAGAGCCTTAACCCGGAGGTCGTTCGAGTCTCCAGGCCCACGAAGTGCGCAGAACTGCGCGTATCGGGTCTGGATGACTCGGCGACGGTTGCGGATGTTGCCGCAGCCGTCGCTAAGGTTGGATGCGTCTCCGTAGAAGATTTAAAGGTGGGAGAGATCCGCCGTGCCCCTTCAGGACTCGGAGCAGCCTGGGTCCGCTGCCCAGTGGAGGCAGCGAAGAAGGTGGCGGGTGCCCGGCTGCTAGTGGGATGGGTCTCGGCCGGGGTGCAACTCCTGGAGCCGAGGCCCTTAAGGTGCTATAAGTGCCTTAAGATTGGGCACGTGCGGGTCTCCTGCACGTCAGAGGTGGACCGCAGCGGACAGTGCTACCGCTGCGGCCAAGAGGGTCACAAGGCCGGCGGGTGCAATGCGGCGCCCAACTGCACGTTGTGCGCCGCGAGTGGTCTGCCGGCCGGTCATCTGACGGGGGGGAAAGCCTGTGCGGGGGCCAAGCCCAAAAAGGGCGAAAGGGTGGCTTCTGCCGCCACCCGTGTGTCTCCTGCCGGGCCGAGATTGGAAGGGATGGCCACGGATTAGTGGCCTCCCCAAGTGACCAACGCCTCTGGCGTGCGTTTCCTCCGCCGTCGACAATAGCGGCGGAGAGCCCACTGAGGCTTGGGGTGGCATTCGGGGGAGTGCCACCCCTCAGAAAGCCTCGAGATGGCGCGCGCGGTGTTCCCGCGCGCTTCTCACGCACTTAAGGTGGGAGTTCTGCCCTCCCACCCAAAACGAGACGAGGCTGGCGGTCTAGCGCCAGCCGTTGCCCGCCGGGGTCGCGGAAGAATGCTAACGCACACCCGTTGCCCCGGTAACAAGGCTCTCGAGGAACACCGTCAGGTTTTAGTGGGTAGCCCGGCATTGCACCTCACAGCCGTGGAGTCCCACATATCCCCCTGCCATCCCCCATGGCAGGACGGAATGCATAAAGCATTTCCTGACGCAAAAAAAAAAAAAAAAAAAAGGTCTTCAATATGCACGGAGAATAATCAATTCAGATATTTTAGTGGATAACAATCCCACATAATCCAATTTCAGAGATTCCCCTTAATAGAGAGTATATTATGAAGGTTTCTGGCAAAAAAGCTAATCTAAAGAACGAAATCACAGGTGGGCCCAGTGAGGGCTTCGAGCCTCTTGTTTCAGACGACTAAAAATAAGTAAGAAAGGGATATCGAAGATTTTCTCAAGCCTTCCCTGAAAACTGTACTTATAAAGTGCTCAAATTTAGAGGTACGTCTGTGAGTTACTTTGACAAAGTCAAATACAAGGTGGTCATAGTGAGTAATAATCGAGTATCTTTTATAGATTTCAATTTCGTCTCCAAAAAAGTATTCTGCGGAAAGTATAAGTATATTAAGTTGTACGTGTATAAAGAATATTACAATTAAGATTTCAGGGAGAACATTTGTGATTATGCTAGAAACAAAACACATGCCCTAAGCTCATCTGTATTCTTATGCAAGTATAAAACGCTAAACACTTTCCACGCAAACTTAACCGCGACTAAAATATAGTTCATAATTAAGACTGGATAAGTATCTATATAATAACTGTACGAGCAATGTACCCGACTCTCAGGCGTAGCGAGTTTATTATTACATTCTATTATTAACAATACGAATTAAATTACAATCCTTCACCACAGATGTTAAGTACAATAGTTTAAACTAATTAGTATGCTTTTGTGTTTAAAATAAAGCTCTTGTGATTGCTTAATTACTTCTAAACATTTAATATAAGCACAAAACGTCTACTACTCATGTAAAGTAACTATTATTGTTCATGTGAGATGTACATGGAGATTTTAAAACATCCTTCCGGCGCTATTCTAATAATTTGTGCACTTCGTATAATACAAAATTAGGCCTGTCGCTGCTTTTGAACTAAATAAGACCGCGACCAAAAGTACTATTGCTTTGCATCAGGTAACATTAAGTTAAAAAATCCTTGTATATTGAAAGTGCTGCATATTATAACCATCTATGTTGACCGTATCTATGTTTCAGAAGTTGTTGTTCTTTGTAGCCTAGGTCAAAAAATAAGGCAACGATGTTCCACGCCGTAAAGCGTGTTTTTGAAATTTAAATTTACCTGTTCTAATTCTAGTTAAATATTATATGCTAATAGCAACACAAGACACGCTAACAAGTGGCAATGTGTACCCCATTATGTACTGCTTTCTAATCAACCGTTACGTTTGTTCCGATATCTTCCGTCTATCGACGGAGCCGCTAACATGACGTTACAAGTTTAAACGTTCAACACAAAGATACTTAAAAATGGCTACTACAGATAATTAATATTGATAAAATGCCTGAAGCTATTATTTTATGGAATGTTATATTAAGTTATTACATATATTAAATTGTTGTTATGGATACAAATGTTTTGCAATCAGGTGATTTTAATTTCTTTTAAGAAAATGAAATTCACCAATTCTGAAACAATAATATTCAGAAAAATAAATACCTAATCACGAAGACATAAATCTCAGAAAATATGTGGCTTTGCACAGATTGATCAGACACATGTGAAATGTGAATATACACCCAATCACTCAACCCAAAACAATGTGAATTGTACTACGCGATATTTTGAAATAATACAATTTGCCAGCTGATTACATTTTCGCGCGAGGCACCGTAGCGGACCAAGGGATGGGGTCGTAGTGGAGTGAGGAATTTGTGCAGGCGATGGACCGGCAACCTACCACTATGCCTCTATATTTTGTACTACATCTGTAAGCCTAATTATTCTTAGACCTGCCATGCAATTCCGTAAAATTTTAAATCACCCATGCGGGAATCGTTTCAATTCATCAATTCACGCCACTTCGCATTCCAACTCACTTTGCCTTCAAATGGAATTTTCTAAACGCAACATAATAGAAGCGAAGTGAGGTGATCTTGAATGAGAGTTTGTCGGGGATTGCTTTAATGGTAAACATCTCCAGTCGGTTTTTCGTCTTAGTGTATTTATAACCGACTCCAAAAAAGTCTTCGTTTTTTGAAGTAATTGAAATAAATGCCAAATGAATGCGCAGTAATAGAAATTCTTTTAGTTTAATAGGCTTGGCATCGACTTCAGTAATTGTCGAATTTAATTGTATAGTTATTTGTATCGTATTTATGAAGTTCATTTTTGTTCTTGAGTTTTGATTAGTAAATGTTGATAAGATTATGATTAAAAACGACTTGAGGAACACTTTGAATATGTATAATTTATTAATACAGTTACACAAGATGTAAGCATTAGTAATATCCACAGAGTAGAGAGAGATAACGAGCTGTCATCTATACATAGTAAGGAAGTGACACAGTGGTGCCATATCTATAGATACTGGAAGGCGCTAATTTTAAATACAACACTCCTCCTAAATTTAAGCCTTCTCAAATAACATTTTACATTAAATTTATGAAAAACAAATAGGTGTGTTTAAATTACAAATTAATTATTTCTTTCTAAATTTCTTTAAAGGATTTAAGTCCAATTTTGTCTTTAAGATAAATGAATTTAGCTTTACACAAAGGTTTGGTGAAAATATCAGCAAATTGCTCATCACTACATACATAGTTTAAATCAATTATTTTAGCATAATATTTTTCTTTAATAAAGTGGTATTTTATGTCTATATGTTTGCACCGCTTGTGAAAGCTAATGTTTTTAATTACACTTATAGCACTTTGATTGTCCAAGTTTAAACACACAGATTTTTGTTTAAATTCACCAATGTCATTTAGCAGTTGTTTAATCCACATAGCCTCCTTGGTGGCTGCACAGGCAGCCATGAACTCCGCCTCTGTGGTTGAGAGAGCCACGGTCTGTTGTTTCTGGCAGGCCCAAGTCACTGCTGCACCATTTTTGGTGAAGACATATCCAGTTACTGAACGTCTCGTGTTAGGATCGTTCGCGAAATCAGCATCACTGTAGCCTACTATTGTGTTAGGCTCAGATGTTGGTGTATAGTATAAGCCATGATCTTTGGTTTCTTTTAGGTATTTGAAAATTTTCTTTACAGCGTTCCAATGTGTTTCATTGTAAGAATTTAAAAATTGACTCACCAGGCTAACTGCAAATGAGATATCTGGTCTGCTTACTGTTGCCAGGTGCATCAAGGATCCAACAGCTTCACGGTAAGGAATATTCTTTTCTGTTTCTCCTTTTCCTTTCTCCAATTTCACATGGGGATCTACTGGAATGCTGTTGGGTTTAGACTCATTTAAATTAAATCTATTCAACAATTTATCAATATAATTAGTTTGATGTATAAAGACTCCTTTGTCATGTTTTTCAATTTCCATTCCAACAAAATTTTCAAGTTCACATGTTTTTACTTCAAATTCAGATTTTAAACAGTCTATAAGTTCTTTTAGTTCAGTCTTATCCTTTGAAAATATCAGTCCATCATCTACATATAAACACAGGTAACATTTGACTCCTTTAAATGTACCAACATATACACATTGATCAGCTTTACTGTTTATTAGTCCAAATTTCTTTAGTACTGTATCAAATTTAATGTTCCAGCATCTCGGTGCTTGTTTTAGACCATATAAAGATTTATTGAGCTTACATACCTTGTTTTCATCACAGTTTAGGCCTTCGGGAACTGTCATATAAATTTCTTCCTCTAGCTCACCATAGAGAAATGCTGTTTTGACATCTAATTGAACAATATGAAGATTCTGTTGAACTGCTTCTGATAATAATAGACGAATGGAATCATACCTTACAGTTGGAGCAAATGTTTCCTGGTAATCAATATTTTTAGTTTGTGAGTACCCTTTTGCGCAGAGTCGTGACTTATAGCGCAAGCCAGAGGGTTCTTTTTTGATTCGAAACACCCACTTACACCCTATCACTTTCATATCAGGTGTTTGGTTGACTAAAGTCCATGTGATGTTCTTTTCATGAGCATCAAGTTCTTCATTTATTGATTTAATCCATTTTGAAGCCTCAGCTGACACTATTGCTTTTTCATAATTATCAGGAACTTCATTTTCAGTTAATTGATAGCACAAGTGGCTTTCCTCTTGATTCTGTGCTTCTAAGTGCTGTTTTCTAGTCATTATTCTTGTTTTTCTTTCAGGTAAAGAATCTATTATTTTATCTGGAATGAACTCAGAGTCAGATGATGATGTATGGCCAGTTACTGAGTTGAATGAATCATCATCATTTATAGTGTCTTCTGCTTTGTTGGTGACACTGTTTTCACTCGAAGTTAATTCAATAGGTTCACAATCCCTTTTGACTGTTGACTCTAGAAACATAGCATCTCTGCTTTTGATAGCAGTTCTTGAATTAGGTAAAATAAAACGGTACCCTTTTGAGTTTTCGCAGTATCCAATAAAAATTAATTTTTGTGATTTTGCATCAAGCTTCTTTCTCTTTTCTTTAGGTAAATGAACCATTGCCTCACAGCCAAATGTACGCATATGGCTGACTTTGGGTTTCTGACCAGTCCACATTTCTTCTGGTGTTTTGTAATTAAGTGATCTTGTCGGAGAGCGGTTAATAATGTAGGCGGCCGTATGAATGGCTTCAGCCCAGTACATTTTAGGTAAGTTTGCATTAAGCATCATACACCTTGCTCTTTCAATCAATGTTCGGTTCATGCGTTCAGCAGTACCATTTTGTTCCGGTGTGTAAGGTGTGGTTGTCTGATGTATTATTCCTGCATCTTTAAGAAAGCTTGAAAAATCTCTATTGTCATATTCAAGACCATTATCAGACCTGAGAATTTTAATTTTGCGGTTTATTTGATTCTCAGCTTGGTTTTTGAATTCTTTAAACTTTTCTAGGACTTCTGACTTGTTGTGCAAGGTATAAACAAATATTTTCTTTGAGTAGTCGTCTAGAAATGTAACAAAATATCTTGCTTTGCCTAGTGACTGTGTTTCCATCGGACCGCAGACATCTGAGTGTATCAGTTCAAGTAGGTCTTTGCTCTGAGACCCTTGACTTTGGAAAGGCAGACGTGTTTGTTTTCCTTCCTGACACGTTATACACTTGAAATTGTCTTTTACTGGATTTAATTTCAAATCAGCGGTGTTTTCAGTCATTTTCTTTACAGATTGAAGGTTTAGATGACCCATTCTCTGGTGCCACAGGTAAGTATCTTGCTCAATGACATCTGATATGCATGCATAGCCTCCAGGCCTATTCAACTGATACATATTGTTAATTAAGCTTGCTGTTGCTACTATGACATTGTTTCTGTTCATAATAACACAACCATTCTTGTTAAACTTCACTTGGCCACCATTTCTTATAATTTGACTCACCGACAGTAGGTTTGTAGCGAGTTCAGGCACATATAAAACATTTGTGATTAAAATTTCATTTTCTTGGTCCTTCTGATCATATACACATAAGCTTATTTGTCCAGAGCTTTGTACAGGTAAAATCTTATCATTTGCCACTTTAACACTTTTTATTTGAGGTATTGAATCTTCTTTCAGCAAAAACTTATGTTTAGTCATATGTGCTGATGCCCCCGAGTCTATATACCAGGCATCAGAGTGTTCCGGAGAAGCAAGAAATACTGCAGCATATGATGAGTCACTTTTGTTGTTATTTTGATTCTTCTTTGGCTTTTCTTTACATTCTGGGCTCTTGTGACCATATTTATTACAAGAGAAGCAGCGTGGACCTTTAGTGTCTCTTTTATTTTTGTTGTAGTGCTTATTTTGTTTTGTTGCAAAAGCACTTGAGTCACTTTCTTGTTTCACATCTTGTAATATTTTTGCTTTCACTGAGTCAGAGCTAATTTTGAGGCCCGAGCTTTCTAAAGCAAGAATCATAGGCTTGTAGCTTTCTGGTAAACCAGACAACAAGAGTGTGCCAAGCCATTCGTCATCAACGTGGAAACCTATATTTCTTAATTTATGTGCTGTCGTCATAATTTTACTGACGTACTCCTCTACATTAGGACATCCTGCTAATGTTGTGTTGCACAAGTCTCGCAGTAGACCAACCCGGCGTGTCAGTCCGGAGTCGTCGAAAGCCTTCGACAAATTGTTCCATACCTCCTTCGCAGTCGCACTTTCTTGTATATGGACGTAATTAATAGGATCAACGAGAAGTATAATCTTGGATCTGGCTTTCGTGTCACGTTTTTGATCAACTATGCTTGGATCATCACATTCAACACAGTCCCATAGCTCTTCGTGTTCAAGATACGTTTTTACTGCAAATCGCCATGTCGCATAGTTTTCACGGCCCGTTAGCTTTTCTATACATACCAATGAATTATTCGATGACATTTTGGTTCTTTATTTTCGGAGAACAACAAAAATTTTTGCACTGTAACGCTGAGCACGTTGAGTTTTTAGGTTATGTATTTTTTCAACACTTTTTGCACTGATTTTAATTGCCAGACTTACTGGGCCCATAACCTGATAAGATTATGATTAAAAACGACTTGAGGAACACTTTGAATATGTATAATTTATTAATACAGTTACACAAGATGTAAGCATTAGTAATATCCACAGAGTAGAGAGAGATAACGAGCTGTCATCTATACATAGTAAGGAAGTGACACAGTGGTGCCATATCTATAGATACTGGAAGGCGCGAATTTTAAATACAACAAATGTAATTATTTCGTACTTTTCAGTGATCTTTTTCTAAGTCTGTTTTTTCTTAATTTTTTTTTATTTTTTTTTAACTTCTGAGAAAATTACGTTAATATAACTTGTTTTGTTTGAATTGGATTAAAGCAAGGGAAATAGCGATTAATTAAAGAATGAAAAATAGCATGTAGTTATGTACGTAATGCTAAGTACAATAATACAGACCCAAAACGTGAATAGATTACTGTGAATTAAAACATATTACAAGGACAATAATACAATATCTCGTTATTGTAATGGACGTTTCATAATTAGCATCCATTACAAATCAGCTAATAACTAATTATTGTTCAACTAATTAAAACGAAAAAATTAAACCGACTGAAATAAAAATAATGAAATCTGAAAAATAATTAACACTTAGTAATCAAAATTCAAGTACAAAAATAACTTCACGAATACGATACAAATACCTACATAATTAAATTTGATAGGTATTGAAATCAGTGTGGAGTGAATAAAAAACAACAGAACGTTTACTACTTTTGTAAACTGAGCATGGACTTCAGTAACCGTCTTTAATTATGTATGTAGGTGTACAATTTTTTCTTTATATAAAATGTTTCTGACCTTTTATATCAATATATTGCTTCCACACATTATTCAAATACAACTAAAACTAAAAGACCTTCGCAGTTACTCGAGAAGACCAAAGGAGAGGGCGATCGGAGTGAGAGCTCCGGTCGTCCATCCATGCGACCCCAAGAAGGAAGATATTGCGTGTAATCCACGCTGCCGTGGCACTGACAAAGTGCCGGGGGCTACGTTGGTGCTCCACCTAGAAGCTTCGGCACAGCGCGATAGTGGTTCTGACGCGTGTCGTCGGAAATCCCGGTGCCGTTCGTCTAGATGCCGAGGATGGCCACAGTAGGAGTGAATTTTGATGAGTAAATCCAGCATCACTCCCAGGGAGCTAAATATCTGTGTACAAGATTCTCCAGCGAAAACCTTATGAAAAGCTGAGAATGGGTTGTCTATGAATAAATAATTTTATGGCAGAGACACCAAATGTTGATGTTGATGATGTTTATTTTGGCCCCATACTACTGCTATATGTAAAAAGAAACCGGGACTTAATCGCGCAGCTTCGATTGACTGGAAATGAAGATAATAGAAATTTACAGTTAGATAGTTACCACTCTCGTTGCAAAAATCTGATTAAAGGTTGTTGATGCGTCTGCAATGTTAAATTGGTATTCATTTTTAATCAAAAGGAATTGTGAAATTTTATATTCATGGTCTGCGGTAGAGACTTATAAATTACTTTTTATTTCAGGAGCAGACTTAATATATTGTTGAAGTACCAAAATCAAATCGCTTACATATTCGATGTTAATAACCTCAATGATGTATCAACATTCGAAGTACCACTCCGTAACGAATCCCTATCGCCCTCTTCCTCGTGATTCCAAAATAATTACTATCAATGTAAAGTTTACATAGTTATCGACGAGCTTCGGTTTTCCGTAATGTGTTTCAGCACGACATATTTGTTCTACGAATCCGCTTCAATGTATCGAGAAATGGAAGTGTTTGGACGAGTTACAAATCAAATAAATTGTACACATTTATGTAACAGTTGGCGAAGGGGAAGGGTGGGCTCATTGAATAAAGTAATTTGTCGTTGTGTACCTACAACCTACGTGTGATACGTATACTTCCTGAACAATACGTTTCATAATGTTATAAACTTATAACTTGTAATAATTTTTTACTTATATTCTAGTAATGTACAGAATAAATTAATTTATCTCTTATTTAACTTCTTTACAGTACTTCAGTATCTTTAAACATAAAACATGTTTTAAATTAATTTAATGAATATAAGCTCTAAAACATCACAGAGGGTCACATTTTATTTGTGTGCGCTTAACTCGTGTACGCAATATCCGCCTCACTGAGAAACCTTTGCCTTTGTCTGTGACTTGTATATTCGTAATATTTGCCGCGTACTCGTAAAATGTCACCATCACTCCCTAGTCGCCTTTGTTTTTGAATGTTTGAAGAGCACGTTATCAAAAATAGATAATACAATATTTGTATTATGTAACGGAGGGTATTTTCACATTGAACGATGGAGTTCTGTCTTTTCAAAATGAATGATGTTATACTAACAACATACAAACAGCAAACATACAAATTGATGTAGCAGTGTGCGGGGTGAGGGGGACGGTACGTTTTTGCCTCCATCTAGTGGTTTTTAGGAAAGTCTCTTTATGTTATAGTTTTTGACGTTGTTTTACTATTTACCACCATATGGCCAATATATTCTCAAAACAGAGACATTATTAGTGATTGTCTTTTTCACTTACATCTAATAAAATTCATGATAATGAAACTGCAAACATAATATTTGTAATTAAAGTTTATTTCGTTACAACTTCACATTCATTTAAGGCAACATAGTGGCGTGGGATGTAATAATTTCTATGATAGATCTATTACATTGATGTCTTTTTATTAAAATCGAAACATTTGAAATTAGTTATGAAATTTAAATAAGCATCTTTTTAATCTGCTTAAATTTGTTAAATAAAATAGATGTGTAAAATAAATGTACATAATAGTCACTTTTAGGACAGCAAGAGTTTAGATAAGGTTAGCTTAACATTGTGACGGGAACTAGGACAGCACCCAGCATACACTGGAGCGGTGCCCTGTATGGGTCTCCGAACGTCAAGTCTTGGTCTGCGTGATCGGACAAATCTGTTCCTGCCAGTCGTAGTAGTGGCTATACTGGTACACGAAAAGTAGTGGAAGTCCATGTCCTCCTTGTGTGAAGCCGTAATAGTTCAGATGGAGGACACCGAGTGGGAACAGGAGAGGAAGGCCGAACCCGTTTGGAGATGATGACGCCGCCGTGGCGGTTTATGCCTAACGTAATTATACGTCCCGCTTTGGGCGGGACAGTCCCGCTTTCAGGGTATCCGTCCCGTTGTCCACAGCCAGACGACACGGTAATTAATACGTACCGTACGGGTACACCTACCTATCTATATTCATTGCATTCGAAATTCGCACCTAAAATAACTGTCGAAAGAGTTTTCTCTTTAATGAATTATGTAATTATATTTTTATGAATTATATAATAAATTAATGTGATAAAACACGATTATGTGTTGCAGTTCTAAAAGACATTTTAGTTGTCAAAAATAACATCGACAAATCAAGCGATAAGCTCTATTCCTACTTGAAAATTATACCCGACATTTGCTCCGCTGACGAATATAAAGTAAATGCGTCTGCAACTCAATCTAATGTTGATTAATATAAATGACATATTATTAATACATTGTTCTCATGTTCTTGATTTCTAATAAATAGTAAAATAAGCCTTCGTTTTTACAAAATTTCGTAAGGGTCCCGCTCTGACAAAAAAAATGGTCACGTTATATATGCCCCAGACCGTCTGCCCTGTACCCCGGGCCAACAAATAAGACTAAAATGTTCGTCTACCGATCGTAGCGAGGGTTCCAATTGTCCTTCCACGTAACCCCGGGAAGCCAACAGCGTTTGTGGTCCGCGTACGCGCTGCCGTAGCACTGCGAGGGTGCAGTATAGGTTTCGTAACTGCCCCTCTCCCACCTCATCCTCGATTTTTTCTTTCTATGCATTTTCCTTTGCTCCATAAAGAAATAGCTGTCACTGAAATGCGAAGAATACAATTTAATGTCATTTGTTGATGATTTATTTCTATGTATTGCTCGTATGCAAAGTAGATACATTATAAATATACGCAACAGAGAAAATATTAGCATTGTTAATATGCCTAAGTGCGGTCCTATTAATGCTTGTTTTAGTAAAGAACTTCTATTTCCCAACATATTTTCCAACAGTGTTAGTGCGTGCGTGTGTTGGTGTGTGGCCGTGGGTGTGTTTGTACGTTATTGTGTGGTGGGTGTGGATATTGGTGTGTCAGTGGGTGTGTGTGGCTGTGAGTGTGTGGGTGGGTGTGGATATTGGTGTGTGTGGCTGTAAGTGTGTGGAAACTTACTAGAACTTTCAGTATGAATTTTTTGAAGGATCACAGCATCCGTCGGTATGTAAATAGTAAACTACTAAACAGCACTTCATATTTCAATGCGCAGTCACTAAAAATCTTTTTTTTTTTAACAAATAATATCTACAACTGTCGGGAATTAACTGACAAAGTTCAATCAATCCTATACTTTCAGTCTGATCCGATCATGGTGTGCCTGAGCCGATGTCATCATGCCATGTCCTCTTTCTATGTAACCCAGCGCAAGCGAAGTCTTTTTTTATCCCCTCACTCTATGACAGTAGCGATAAGGTTTTCGCAGTTGCATTAGATAGTATTTCATCGCAGTGAAGTCTCGGCATTTGTTTTTGTATATATATGTAATTTCTAAGAAAAGTACTTATAATATACTATCTGTACCCGTGATTTCGTCCGCGTGGAAAATTTTTACGCGGCTTTCTCGGATTAGGTTAGGTTACATGCACATGTGTATATGAACAAAGGTTGTTTTTGAAAAAAGCCTATGTCTGTCTTCGGGCACATACTATCTCTGTACCAAATTTCATCATAACCGATTTAGCAATCCCATTAAAAGTTTCATTTCCTTTTTCACTTCTTAGGGGTAGCTTTTTGATAAAAGAGTAGCCTATGTATGTTCCTTGGTGTCAAACTATCTGCATTCCAAATTTTATCGTAATCGGTTCAGCGGTTGAGCATTTTCCATATAAAGTTTCATCCCTTTTTTTATCCTCTTAGGGGTGGATTTTTGATAAAAAAGTAATTTGTCTTTTTCTTAAAAAAAAGTCTATTCCTACACTAAATTCTATGATAATTAGTTCAGCGGTTTAGCATTTCCCGTACGAAGTTTTATCCATGTTTTCACCTTCTTACGGGTACATTTTTGATAAAAAAGTAGCCTGTGTCCGTTCCCTGGTGTGAAAATATCAACGTACCTCATCATAATCAGTTCAGTAGTTTAGCATTTCAAATACAAAGTTTAATCCCCCTTTTTACTCTCTAAGGGGTAGATTTTCGATGAAAAAAGTAGCATATCTATGTTCATCTCCCAGTGTCAAACTATGTCCATGCCAAATTTCATCAATATCGGTCTCTGGCGGTTTCTCAGAAACTTTATAAAATCAGAAAGCCAATATTTTGGTTATAATAAGGTTTACCTATATCATATTATTTAGTATATCATTTGCGCAATCACATGTTCCTACTATATACCAATTTTCATCATGATTGTTCAAGCCATTCTTAAGCTATAAACGGACCTAAAGACAGACAGACAAAAATTAAAGAAATGTGGAGTCATTGAATTATATTTATCACGGAATTTGTATGTACAGACAGACTTTACAAATTTCTATATATGTATGGATAGATGGATTATATTTATTAACAACAAAAAAGTACATACATACGTTAATAATATTTACAAACTTAAAACTTCGCATTATCTGAAATAATAGACTTCCTCAAAGTTGCAGCTTAGAAAGCTGTCATTGCTTAAGGTACCCAGCAGACTGGCAGAATTGCCTCTTTGAATAGCCAAACTGATTCGTTGGCGGAAGAAGATAAATTATCAGTACCTACCTATCCCTTTTAGTAAAAATCATTTTGATATTCTTTAAAATTTTTCGTTAATCCAAATAAATTTTTGTGCGAAACACGGTCTTTTCTGGGCTTTTTATAGAGATTTTTTTCTACAATCACTTTTAAGTATTTTAAACCAAAGAGTCGAAGTTGTATATATCTCAATATCTAACTTACTATTTGTTGACGACGGAATGATACTATTGTAAATATTAGATTTAAGTAGTGATATTTTGCTGTTTATATAGAAATTTAGTCCTAGTTTTCAGTATAAATTCTACGCCGTTAATTATATGATATTAATAATTTGTACATAGGTGAAACAATAAACAATCTAACTACTGTTGTTATTATTTCCCCGCTAGGTATAAATATTTTATTGTAATAACTAAAAATATCATAAATGGATAGTGAAAATTGACAATAAGTGGAGCACGTTTCATACGCCTCAGATCAGATCGTAGTCGCTTCAGAGTCTCTCAACTCCTCTAACTTGCGGTCACGAGCCTAGGCGAGTGGTTCCGACCTTGGAGAATCGAGGTCAACCCCGAGAAAAGCGCCGCCGTGCATTTCTCGAGGGGCATGACGAACACCGCGCCCGCCGCGCTAACACTCCGCACGATTACACTCTTCGGTCAGGATATCCTCTGAACTAGCATTGCATTTGAACTTGCATTCGAATCGCAACAATTAACAGGCATTCAATTATTACCTTTCAAAAATGTTAGTAGAATTACGAATTAAAAGTAAAAGTATTTTTGGAAAGTATATCACTAAAAAACTGGCACAAAATTGTCGTCAAATCGACACGTTCTCGTGTTTTATTTCATAATGTTTGCGTAACTAAATTAAATGGAAGTGAAGGCGCCAATCTTGTTATTCGGGAATGTTTTATAACATATATTCAATGAAAAAGAAATGATATCTACAAAGACAATTCGCAACTACATCACGAAGCTTATACCATATTTAAAATAGGTGACGAAACTGCAAAAATACTTGCAATACCTCAAAATTATATACGCTGTGATTATCGAGAACTATTTCAGTTGTGCACAAAAAAAATGTTAATCAGGCCACCTTTAACGCAAAGCGATGAGAATTGCGAGAGCTATATACATGTTTGCTACAAATCGCAATTAAAGTTAATGTTAAAGACAAATTAGCGTTGGAAGACCTGTGCTTATTTTTTGTGATATTGTACCTATGTAAAACCTTGGATGGGATGAATTTTGGTAGTGAAAACGCGAAATCACGATTTGTGATTTTTACAATCAGAAAAATATAACGTAAAGGTTGACAGATTCATTTCCAAGCACATTTAATCATATTTTGCCATAAGTCGCGATATTTATATAATATTATCAGAGCCTTATTATTATTATTCATTTAGTAGACTCCTTCGATAAAGAAATTAATACACGGACAGTAGCCAATACAGAAAGGAAAGTTAATCCGACAGTGAAAGATGTGTTCCATCTTAAAAAGAAGAAAAGCTCATTGCGAAGTAGATGTTGTGTAAATTATTTTATTTTGTATTGTTACGTAGTTGAATTAGAGGTGATAGAAACGTAATCATCAATTAGATATTATGAATTATTTTATTATTTTATTCTAGAGAAAAATACAAAAAGGACTTAGCACTTTGATACTACAATAATCTCAAACTCTTACGAATGTAAAAATGTCAGACAAATTTTAGATGGTTGTAGAACATAGGTTAGCTTTGATAAATTATCCATATTATTATTTTAAACGTCGAAAATATACTTTAGGCTTGGAAGAACTTTTAGTACATATCATATGAAAAATTATTAAAACTTTTTGCCAGAAAAGAAATTGAGAAGGTATCGTGGCTACGCATTTCAAAGGCATTGACATTGTTACTAATATACCCACAACAATAGATATAATGATCTGTTTTCTCCAAAAATATTCTAGAAATTCACAATGGGTTTATCTTGCAACTTTAATGGCATAAAAGAGAACGAAAATACGTGAAACTTTTAGGAAATTGGCTTTAAAAAAAATTTAACATTAATTTATATACTCTTATATCTTTGACTGAATAAAAAGCTAGATATGGCATACTAGAAAATGTGCACACACGCACACACACACGTGCACGCACGCACATACACATTATTGACCCCGTAAGTTGTAAAAGAGATAAAAATACATAATGGACTGTAGCAAAAAATAGAAAAAATTTCGTTTCCCGTAATTCCCGTTTCCTATTGTTTCAATTCTTCTCGGCGCCGCTCCGTATCACATTCAGAGCTTTTCCCTCAATTTAAGAGCCCCGTTTGCTAAGTACTTTTGAAATATCATCTTTATTTGTTAATCTCGAGGTTACATAAATATACACGTGTATAATTTAATTACGAAGTTGGAAAAAGTGAACGTTTATTATATTACGTTCTTGTTTCACGATCTTCAAGTAGGCAGATGAGTTTTGAAAATGGAACTCAGAAAAGAATAAAAAATAGAAAATAAAAGTAAAATAATTTTGTAAAAGATTTTGCCAGATCTTTGAACATCTGTGATAGAAAATTATTTCAACATTCTGATCCTTAAGTAATCTCAGAATAACTAAAGAGGAGAACGTTTGGTAGAAAGAACTATGAGAGATTAAGGAGGGTTAACGTCAAAATCATTCGTATACCTAGACATAAATTTGTAATAAAAATAATGACGTTTAAGGAAGCGAAAAATGTATATTAGGATTAGGATACTTGAAGCTTCATCGATTTTGTACATCTAATGGAAGTTAATACAAAGTGTATTTATGAATAAAGCTATTGTTTGTCTGTAGTAACTATTTTTAATAAGAATTAAAGTTACCAATAAATTGACTGTTATTACTGATAAAGAACGACGGTAATTTGAATACTCGATAATACTAGGTACTACAATTTTGCTCGAAGTTCAGAATTATTCAGCAGCAAAAAGTTAGAGATTTAATTCTAAGTCTAGCCAATAGTTTTATTTTACCATTCACTCCATCACATGAATATTTTCGTAAAAATGAAACATACATTTTTAGTTACACTTTTTTAGTTACACTTACACATACAAGTCGTATGAGTGCACCTATACCTTAGGTTATACAGACTTGCGACCTGGATCTTGATGTCTAATAAAACTGAGTTAGATATTTGGATACATATAACTTCAACTGTTTACCTTGAAATTCTTAAACGTGGAAACATAATTGGGGAAAAAAATTTCAATAAAAAAATTCTAGAAAAAAATCCTTTTTGCACGAAAATCCAGTTAACTCCAAAATCCTACAGAGTTTTAAAATTGTTTTTATTGAAATGGATAGGTGATTATAATATCTCAAATCTCTAAAACCAGATTTGTAATTGGTGACTTAGTTTCCTTGCAAATTACAATTATGTACAAAAACAAATGTCGAGATATCTCCGCAATCAAATTTATCGTTGTCGCCTTAAGGCGCAAGGTTAATGAACGAAATCAGTTGCACTGGACTGCGTAGGCGAACTCTTAACAAAGGTAAACTACGCTATCAAATGAAAGGAAATTAGAAGTTTGTTTTTTTTTTCAGTTAGAACTGAAGGGTGTTTGTCCACACTGCGTCCATCACGAAGTTTTATTGCTCGCATCGACTTCTCTCTTGACTTTTTATGTGGGGCAATAAGCTTCAATGACAAATAGATAACTTTTGTTGTCGGCTACAAAGAAATGAGAAAAATACGGAAGTGCGGAGGCAGCAGGCGTTTAGGAGGTTAATTCAGTGATATATTACAAACTCTGAATAATGCATCGTTCGATGCCAGATGTGATCACTTGGCGGGGCCCTTGTTCAATTTATTAGCCTTTCGACCTTTTTATACAACATATTTCATAAATGATACAAAAAATTCATTTTTTATTCTATCCTTTCTTATTGCTAATGTTGCACTATTTGCTAAATCCTTTTCATAGTAGTAATTGTATATTTGCCCAGAAAGATGGTAGTCTAACATGAACCATAACATTGTGTTCTATGTGCCCGAACCTAGGCGAACTATCTATTTTTTTATATTAGTCTTGCACGTATTCTGCCATTTTTCAAATTGTGAAACGTCCAATTTTTCAAATGTTTTCGAAATTTTCGTTGATTTTGTCAACAAAGACATTATCACGCAGTAATGTAACGGCAAGGTGTAACAGAAGTATCATAACTTATACCTACTCTTTTTTTTCGGTAATTATCTAGATCTATTCCAAGGTTGACTTATGAAGATCAAATAGCCAGTGTTATCTGAACGAAATGTCAAAAGCACTCGCGTACCTAGGCGAAAATGTGCGAAGAGAATGATTTGAGGAAGCGAAAGAAATATGTAAGAACCGCAACTCGTGACGCTCCGATATGTATGTTTTTAAAATTGTGGTAGTATTATAATATTCTACAACAAACAATAAATCTATATCAGAAAGATGTTTTTGTATGTAAGTATCAATAAAAAATTAAACATTAATAAGCAAACATTAATGAAGTTATTTAGAATTTCGAGACAAACTTGAAGTTGTCAAGGACATTCGAACTTAGCAGGATTAACAAGTGTTATATAAATATTCAAACAGTTAAAGGAATTATTAACTTAACAACTCTGATAACAGTGTAGAGTGTAGACTGTAGAGATTGGGAAGATACTTTTAAAGTTGACGATTACTTTTTATCCAATTGCAACGAAGCAAAAAGGGGGTTATGGGGTTTTGGTATGTAGCAGCGTATGTGCGTGTGCATATTTTCAAGCCACCTATAAGGTTTCCCAATCTAGCTAGCCTGTTACCCATACATCATAATTATAGCCAGGACTAACAGCCTAATGTGCCACACGAAGCACTGAGACGCTTGTTATTATGATGCATATCTCTTGCTTATCCATCGATTAGGTGACCTTTTTTGGCAATATATGTCAAACCTTCAAAATGAAGGTCTCGCTTCCGGGAGAAAGGGCTATGTGGGACTTTACCTTAACATTTTTGTTCACAGGTTTTACCCACGAATGCTCAACAATATACCATAATAGTTGACCTTGGTATATCGTGGAGCTCTGGCATCAGATATAACAAATGTACCGGAGTTCTCGAACATGCTAAAACATATCTCGGAGGTAGAAGAGAGTGGCAAAGCACCCAGCACCCTCGTAATGCTATAGTGTCTCAATTAATCAGTGCTAAGATAAGTAATGTTGTGTAAAATTGCATACTAGATCATACTTGTAGGCGGCTAGCGGCTTCTAGGATGATCGGCTACCAATCTAAGTAACCTTGTGTAACATAGTCGACCTTAAAGATTTGGAAAACGATAACTTCAATAGAAAATCGATAGGTATGTACGTATAAACTGTCATATCTAATATACCAAATGTCAAAAGCACTCGCATTCATGAGCGAATATATGTCAGGAGAATGATGGGATTTCAGGAGGCGAAAGAAGTGTAAGGACTGCAACGCTTGACGTTCCGTCCTCTGACTCGCTGATATGTATGTACGTATCAAATAAGAAATTCTTGTATACACCTTGTGACAATGAGTAATCCTCATTACTCCTACCCGTCATCCGATTCTTCAACTACCCGCTAAGAGAATATCTCGCGGTCCGGGGGTAGGAATATGACGGGCGCCGAACGAGGAGAACAAATCGAAGAAATCGAATCACGGATGTGCACGGACGTTTTTAATATTTGTGAATCGTAATAACGATATTATTTGTGTACAAGCGAAAGTGTCTTTATTTGTGTCTGTGGGAATAAATACGAAATCTCAAAAAACACTCATCGATAGAACAAGACCGTGAGTACCTTACTACATTTTCTCTCTTCCCACTCATTGTCACAAATTTTGTGGAGGCGCCGGATACGAGTGAAATACATTTAAATATTTCAATAAGAATCGAAATTAGCATTAACAGAAATATCAGTTGCGACTTTG
Source organism: Zeuzera pyrina (assembly GCA_907165235.1). NCBI lineage: Eukaryota > Metazoa > Arthropoda > Insecta > Lepidoptera > Cossidae > Zeuzera > Zeuzera pyrina. The sequence continues at coordinate 20,439,004 of OU015624.1, read as the reverse complement.
TATTTCTGAAGATTATTGCAACAGATATGAATACGGTAAGTATTTATCATTATGAATAAAAAATAATAAAATCATAAAATCTTCGCTTAAAAAATAAAATATCATAAAAACGATTCCATTTTCTTGTTTGTTATGTATAAATGTTGAAACTATTAAGTCGATTTTATGAAAACTAACACTTGGTTTAAATTGAGGAATTCGTATCCTCGTAATTCCATTTTCAGCAAGTCTTATGTAATGCAACTACTTATTATTACATATTTAACTTATTTAGGGGAAATTTATGAGATAAAAAAAGTATAAGTCAAAGTCAAATCAATTTATTCAAGTAAACCAACCCAAGAGCAAAGTGCTTTTTAACGTCAATCTATCTTCAGTTCGAAAATTGGTTGGAAAGCAACTCATCTACATAAAACATTGAAACGTGTTCATAAAATATTGAAATAACAGCATCTATTGCTGTTGTATTTTGTTCGGTGAGTGAGAGTTCCAGTGGTCTCCGGTTTCACCCTCTTTGAACGTGGTAGAGCCATGCTGAACTGCGGCACGAATTGGCCCGGCTCGCCCGGTGAAATATCACGCTCTCACAGAATATCAGCGTGAAATAACAGCATCTATTGCTGTTGTGTTTCGTTCGGTGAGTGAAAGTTTCGGTGCCCCATCACCCCCTCTCCCTCCTTTCCCTCCTTTTCCTATTTCTCTAAAGGCCGGCAACGCACCCGTGATTCCCCGGACGTCGCGGGTGTCTATGGGCGGTGGTGGTTACTTTCCATCAGGTGAACCGCTTGTTTGTTTGGCCCCTCTCATAAAAAAAATGTTTATTAATTTTATTATTTATGTTTAGAGCTTATTGACGACCTCGATGACACAATGGTTTAGGCGTTGTATCAAAGCACGGTAGGTTCCGGGTTCGATTCCCGGTCGGGTCAATTTAGAAAACGAACTTTTCCAAATTGTGTCGGTTCTGGGTGTACTGGGAATATGATCGGTGTGTTGTCTAGCGCATTTATTTATTTATTTATGTTACAAATTGTAATCTCTGTTTCTTTTAATGTCTAAAAGTATCTAGACAGGCGGTAGCAGAACATTTCTCTATCAAGCCGGAGTTCCTTGTTCGAGCCCCGGTCAGATCAATTTAGGAAACGAACTTTTCCAAAATTGACTTAGAGTCCGTGTGTTTCGGAAGCTCTCCCATTCTTTGTGTAGTACTCATAGTAGAAACCTAATGCTTAGTTTGGGGTAACAAATTTAATCGTCTGTGGTATTATTATTATTTATTAATATTCATATCAGTATCCCAGCAAAGCAATAAAAATGAAACATCGCTCGTTTAAATTTCTATCACGAAGAAACTGCTTAACGAATTAAGTCGACGAATTGGAAATTTTGACGGCAGGGATCTCAAATTTTCTAAGTGATTACGAAACGTATGCAAGTGATATTTGGTAACCTAATTCTTCATTTCATTGACTCCATTTTGCGAGTTGCATTGCACGATTCGTTAACTTCTGTAACAGAAAAAAAAATTAAACCTCTCGTTACCGCCATCTATAAATTCGCTTGTAAAGTAGGTGCAATTCATTTGTGGAGTAAGAAAATTCCTTATCTACCCTCATTTCCCTTTTCCCTTAACACGTCCACTAAAAAAAAAGTTCGAGTTAGATATTCGCGCGAACTAGTCGCTGTTTTCGCTATTGTTTATTTGTTTATCCCGCTAATTTGTAATTGTGACCTTTGTTTATTATATGTACGCGTATGTTATTGTATTGTCGTGTTCACATAAAAATAAGGTGTTAAGTTTGGTGCACGGACAAGACCTAGCCACTGGAGTATCCTGATCGCGCCCTGGACACAGAAGAGACGGCCAGCTGGAAGCCAAGATCAGCGGACGTTTTTATTTATTGCCTTACCGCCGTCCTCCTCGCAACTACAACAAGCCCCTGCTTGACACATGCAGTCTACAAATTTGTTTGAACCGCAGTTTTCTTTCGTTTTTGTATTATCGCACACCCGCCGCAGCATCTCTTTTCAACAGAGATTTCATTTTTCGGACTAACGGAACTGATTTATGCTTCTAAATTTTCTGTCTCTTAACACACTCTTTAAAATTCCAGGTATTTTTTTTAAAATTATGTATGGCTAAGCTTTACATTGCTTCACACTCGATAAACTTTTGTAATTTATTTTGTAAAATTCAACAAAATGATGATATATTTATATTAGAAGACAATCATTATAAATATCTAAGATTTAAAGTGTCAATAAAAAAATATAATTGTATAAACAATTACATTTTTTACGATACTAATTTTATAATTTCTATATCAAGTTGCAACTATTACGTGTTTTATCACTTGTATACATATTGTTCATTGTATTTCTGTAATAAGGGTCGGGAACGACACTCTCTACATGTGTTTAAGAATTTAAAGTTTTACATTACGGGATCTAATATTTTAAGATATTAATTTCCACAACTTTTGTAACTGAAAATTTTATGTGATTAAATCGTAGATTTAATATTAATTGTTTGATCATAGATATTATTTTTATGATTGTCTAATTTTTTGCAGGCAAAGAAAACTATACTTATATAGCCGATGTCTTTTACGTTATTAATAAACTTAATAGAACTGAATCCGTCTTATAAGAATATTCTCTTTACATAGGTTAGGTTAGGTTAGTATATTAACCACAATGCGCGAGCCGGGCGAGCAAAGCAAGCGCGCCGCGGCAGCGGCCGGTGAAGCACCAGAACAAAATCCGCTCATATTGAGTTTTAAGAAAATTTCTTGAAATTTTTCAAAAATTTTTCATATTCATCAATTACTTTTCAAATATTTTTCCATTTTTGAAATATTTACAAATTTTTCTTGAAATTTTTCCGTTTTGAAGAATTTTGGAAAAGTACCCATCACTACGCAGAAGGTTAATTTTAGATTAAATAATTGTTTATCACTGCGTCAAGTTAACCGAAAACTGATAATTCGTAATAAATAGTACGTACCATTTTTGTTGAGAATTGTTTAAGAGATGTTTGTGTAAGTCAGTTTTATTACTTTTGTTTCGAATAATGTATTTACCTAGTTGAGATTGACAGACAGAAAAATCTAACATTTTACTCGTAGTGATAACTATACCTACGTTTAACTTTATGTGAGTTACTCTTAAGTTGAATGTCTATTATAAACGGACCGAATAATTAAAACCGATGAAAAATTCTTACGTACATCAGTTTTAATTTATCCGGTCCGATTATTATCGAAATTCAAGTAAGTTTGGAAACCAATACAAAAAAATGTAATAAAAAAATTTAACTAACTCAAAAAAAACACTGAAAAGTACGAAATAACTAACCTTTACTAATTAAAACTTAAGTACAGAAATAACTTTATAAATACGATACAAATACGCATATAATTAAATTTGACAGTTACTGAAGTCTGTGCCAAGCCTACTAAACTAATAGACTTTCTGTTGTTGCATATTGATTTGGCACCGATTTTTGTATCGATTTTTGTATCGTATTTGTAAAGCTATTTTTTTTTAACTTTTTATTAGTAAAGATTAGTCATTACGTACTTTTCAGTGTTTTTTTTGAAGTTCGACGACATCATTCTATTCTCAAAATGCCCACAACAACTAAACATAATGATAAATGACTTACACCAGAGCGTGACAAGTGGCAAACGTTTCGTGAAATCGAATCGCTTGCTGGCGTTATTGCTTGTCAAATACGCCATTTAGCTACGTTTTATACAGCGCTTTTCACATTTCGTTTATATTATAAAAAGTTAATAACGTTTGACAACCAATTTAAAATTCGTTACGCTAAATTCACGCGGTATTTGTCATTCGTATCTACTAGCGTTTACGACAATTGAGCCACTTCTCTAGGCCCCCAGGCTAGTTCAAAAGTCGGACTAGAAAGAAACCAAGAGAAAACAAAAGTGATGACTAATCATCATCGTACGTCACCAATCTTAATCAATAATATACTTCTTGAATATAAAAAAATGCATATATCTGGGCAAACAAATATCTTTCAATAAAACTCTGAAGAGCTGGACCGGAGAGTTACAATCACCTGGAAGAAATATTGGTTTCATAAAGAAATTTTCTAGTCGCGAGTATCGATGTCTATTAATAGTATAATAATAGTCATGGATATGGCTATATTGCCATGTCTAACCTACGGATGTCAAACTTGGATGTTTGACGCAAAAAATAGAAACAAAATCCAGACCACTCAAAGACTCAAATGGAAAGAAGTGCATGGGTTTAAGACTCAATGATAAGGTGGAGGAATACGGACATCCGCAAGAATACTAAAATTACAGACGCCTTAACTTTCTCACTAAAAATAAAATAGAAGTGGGCAGGTCACGTGGCTAGGTACAAAGACAACAGATGGACTCAGAGATAGGTGAAATGGTCCGGTCCGCGAAGAAAAAGAGCGAGAGGCCGCCCGCACGCCAGATTGTCGGACGAAATTGCGGCAGTGACAGGCCGAGATTGACTGAACACCGCCAATGATAGAGAAAAGTGGCTCACCTTGGAGAAGACTTTTACCCGAAGGGGGTCCATACAAAAATAATTTCTAATTACGTCAATTATAAACAATTATTTGAGAATCAATTCAAAATATACCGTTAAATTTATTCTTATTATGTTGTATCCGACTACTTAATTATAACATTGTAATTTTTTGCATTTACATTTGCATTGCAACAAGGCTTTATTATTATTAATATTATAATTTATACCTTCTCCCTAGTACCATTATACCATGTGGGGATAACGACAGTTAACAAATGACATATAAAAGAATCATCAATATAAATAAATACAGGTTTAACCAGTTTGCGTTATTTGGTGTATCTTCGAAACCCAAGCTCCAACATCAATAAAATTTAAATGAGTTCAATCTGGACGTGTATCCTATCAAATAAAAAAAGAATTTTCGAAATAAGTTTATAAATGACGGAGTTATTAGGTAACAGATATAAAAAAAAAAAAAAATACAACCAAAATGAGAACTTCCTCCTTTCTTTGAAGACGGTTGAAAATGTTATTGAGAATTAAAATACAACTCCTAAGAGACAAATTCTTTTGTTATCAAACAATTTACGCAATCGCATAAATCCCGCGTAAAAGCCTAAATCGCGTAATCAATGTTACGATTTAGATTACGATGTTGCGATTTAGGCTTTTAATTGTAATAAACATAGCGTTTGTTTCAATTAAGAGCCTATAGATCGTAAATATTCATCAATTTTGACACAAATGGCTAAGCGGCTTGAACTTCATTATATATTCATTAAATTTGATGAAATTCAACGATCTTTTGATTAATTCAAATCTAGCAAATGGTATATTACTGTTTTGTTACAAACACAAATAAATGTTTAATTAAGTAATTTCATTTTAAAATACACTAATAAATAGTTGTCAGATGACAATTTAAACATATTGTATAGACTCGGGTGTTACCTTGCGGAAATCCATTTCAAGTGCTAAATTCCCAAATTTTTAGCTATTTTCTACTCAAACTCCGAAAACCACCAATCGTCGATTCGACGAAGAAAAATGTAGGAAAAACAATTGAAAAATATGAATATGAAAAATAATTCTTGAAAAATATCAAGAATTTTTCTTGAAATATTTCAGTGACCCATCATTAGATATAATCACAATCCAACATTTTTTTTTATTTTTTTCATGTAATTTGCTGTGTGACCTTGATTCTTACCAAATTTCATGATTTTAGGTCAACGGGAAGTACCCTACAGGTTTTTGTTTGGTTACATTAATGAACGTTTCTTTTGATTGCGTTTAATTAGAACCTTGAATTTTACACCCCTAAGAAACCGTAGACCCTTTTTTGTGATAAATGGTTTCGCTGATCGGGCAGACAGACACACGGATGGGCAACGAAGTGCTCCTATAAAGGTACCTTTTTTTTTCTTTTAAAATACGAAACCCTAAAAATGACCGTTGGCAATAAGAGTAATATAAATTGGATTAATTTTCTTTTTCCAGAAATATCTTGCTCGTCTGTTTTAAGTTTTTTGAGAATTTCTCAACAGAACCTAAGCAAAATGAAGGATTTATTTGTGGATTTTTCGTGAGTTATTAATTTTTTGTAGTTCTCAGTACTGGATATTTAATAAGAAATGTTTCTCTTAGTATCATAATTTTTAAAGATTAATAACTATAAAACAAGGCCATTGACTATATTTTGTACAAATTATTCCTAAATGAATAAAGAGACGGCACATGAAATTAATTACGTTCTTTGGACAAAAACCTCTAAACGACGCTTTTACTGATGTCAAGTCTAATTGACTAAAAAACGTGACGTTTGACGAAATGAGTTCAAGTCAACACACTAATGAATTTCATCCCAAGACGGTTCATTAATTTGATTTTGCCTACTCTCCGTAAGTTTTTATCGTATATTATGCTTAATATTATATATGTATACGTCGGATAATAAATTGCTCAGGCACGAAATGAAGTAACCATCGTAAAGTAAGGTCAATGTCAATAATGTCAGGATTAAGCCTGCGTCATACAGCTTGTCTTTGGTCTCTAAGGCACCTCGCACACTACATGACCAAACCATGACTTGTTTTGACCATGACCATGATTTGCGCACACGGTCGCACCTCAGAACAATTTGCCCATCATCTTTTATAATGAACAAACAAACAAATAACTTAACTTTATATAACCTTACTTACCCAACAATTGGTCATTATAACACTTAATGGCAAAACTCGTCCAGGCTTTGTGTTCCAAGTAGTTTTTATTTTCATTTATTAAAATTATGAATTTCTAATCTTTTTTATTTATTACTCTGTCAGTAAACCAGCACCGAAACATTCCGAAGTTTCGGTACTGGTTAGCTGACCGAGTCTGATATCTGGTATATTCTGAAGATGCTTCGTTGAGAGGCGAAACACGTGTCGAACATCAAGCAACGGGTTCGAAACTTCCTTCAAATAGACAAGCTCTCGTAGTATTGTTTTATAATATTCGTGAAGTGCATTTAACAGTGAACGAAAGCGCTAATTTCTATATACTATATATCTACGGGCAAAGAATAGGCACAAGCTGCTTGGAAAGCAATATTAGACTGCGATGGAGCCTGTGTGCTCCTTGAGCAAAAGCTTGATAGAGAAATGCTTATTTTTGCTTGCCGCCATCAAGTGTATGAACTAGTGTTGAAAAGCGTATTGGAAGTGAAAATAAAACAAGTGACCATAATCTCTGTTATTCCACTCTTAAAGAGTTCAGAAATTATTGGGAGAAATCGATCGCATTAAAATAGAATCCTACAGAGAAAAAATAAAATCGTGTCGAATCATTTCCGAGATTGAAAAAGTGCTTGAATTTTGCGGCACTGAACTGACCAACGTAAACATCGATGATTATCGAGAGTTAATAGAGCTTTCTGTAATATTTTCAAATGGAGATACAAACAGAAAATTTAAAATCGGACCTCTGGGTGCCATGCACCAAGCTCGATGAATATCTAGAGCAATTTATTCCTTAATCATTACTTATTTTTCAGATGAGACTAACTAACAACACCAAGATAGCACTGTTAGAAGTCTGTTTATTTATTGTGATAAACTATTTCAAGCCGTGGTTTCAATGCATATTAGTAGTTAAAGCACCCTACAAAGATTTATGATTTTGAAGTCATTGGAAGCCAATGAAAAAATAGATAAAATTATTTCGAAGGCTGCTCTGCAGAAGTTTAATCAACGTTTACGGTATTTGTCTGTTGAAGTAGCAGCTTTATCGCTATTTGACGACGACGTAGATCTTGAGACAAAAGTAAAAATAGTAGAAAATTTTGTCAATTTAATTTGAATTTGATTTGAAAATTTCTTGACCGATGAAAAACGATACATGAAGATGATGATGAAGAACTTTGTGGTTCATCGTATGGTGTATTAAATTTATTAGTGTTGTATGTGCCTAATTGTATTTAGGAGTATTCTAATTAATCATCGATTATTCTATTTTAGTTTTAGAAGAGATAATTTTATTTCAATCAAAAGCAAGACATTGTTCTCACACACACGCGCGCACACACACATACACACAATATGTATATATATATTGTTGGAACCTAAATAAAAAGTAGTGTGGGTAACACCGGCCGCTCCTATAAAAGCGGGCCGAGAGGCGACGTTCGCTCTCTTGGTTGCTGACATCAGACAGGAAAGACGCGTTTACTATTTTACGTGATATTAATTTATTTTTTTGTTATTAAGACTCTAGAGGGTATTTATTATTTTATTGTTATTTTGATTGGTAATGAAGTTGTTATTTTCTTAATTCGATTGTAAAACCTGTTTTAGGTTAATAAATTATTTTTTTTAACTGTTTTCACTTCTGATTTCCAATATCAGAAGTGAGATGAATAATTTCACTCCCACACTATTTTTAATTACCTAGATTTAGAATTTAATTTTTTCTTTTTTTTTACTTGTACCCTTTTGTTAAATTAAAATTTTACATTTAACAAGTACAAGTAGCGATATTACATTGTTTGCTATCTTTTTATTTATTTATTTTTGTAATAACTCCACGTTATTGTGTGTCCGAGTTGCCTGAGCGATGGATCCATTAGGGCGCCTCAAGCGTCGTAGCGGTGATAACCGTCATCCGCAAGGGGCACGCAGGCTGCATTCCCCAAATCGGCGATCCTGAGATCGACGGGCCTCCAGCTATTCGAAGGTGCATATCCCATTAGCGCCTCGCAGACGACGTGGCGACAGTCGCAGTCGCAGCCGCCGCGACAGTCGCAGTCGCAGCCGCCGCAACAGTCGCAGTCGCAGCCGCCGCTGCAGTCGCGCTCGCAGCCGCCACTGCAGTCGCGCTCGCAGCCGCCGTGACAGTCGCGGCCGCAGCCGCTTGCGACAGCGCCAGAGTCCCACTCCGGACTATAAAAAAGTTGAATCTACACCGGTACGAGTTAACCCAGAACCTCTAGGAGCTATTGCTAGTCGCAGCCGCCGCGACAGTCGCAGTCGCAGCTGCCGCAACAGTGGCAGTCGCAGCCGCCGCTGCAGTCGCGCTCGCAGCCGCCACTGCAGTCGCGCTCGCAGTCGCCGCGACAGTCGCGGCCGCAGCCGCTTGCGACAGCGCCAGAGTCCCACTCCGGACTATAATAAAGTTGAATCTACACCGGTACGAGTTACCCCAGAACCTCTAGGAGCTATCCTGTCGCGCCTGGCAGCTTTGGAAAGGCGTTCCCATGGACCTGTGTCACCTGTCAGCCGAGGAATGAAGCAAATTGTCGAAGTGATCCAGTCACTAAAAACCGTGAGTTCACAACATTATTACGTCTCGAATTTCGATCCTAGTATCCACGATGTCGATGTCTGGTGTGCCGAGGTCGATAGGGCTAAAGCTTTGAATCGTTGGGATGATTCCGAATGCCTGTCTCGTATTGGCAATTGCCCGAAGGGTGACGCCAAGTCCTGGCTAAATGAATGGGTGACGGACGATCGATCGTGGACAAACTTTAAGAACGATTTCAAGCCATTATGTGTTAAACGTATCGACTCTGCAGGTATACTGTATGACGTCATGTCAACAAATTCGGATAAGTTTAGCTCATATGCCGATTATGCAAGGAGGTTGTTATTGCGCTTGCGGATTGTTAAGGGCCTTAGTGACGATTTAATAACTGAAATAGTTCTCAGAGGTATTAACGATCCACATGTTAAGGCGACTGCAACAAATGCTAATTTGAAGCCTAACGATCTAGTAAATTTTTTGTCTACCTTCACCAAACCAGTTAAGATCGCAAACAATGATGCCCGATCGGCTCGTCATCAATTAGTGCCTGATAAAAATGATGACAAATTTCGACTTTAAAAAAACCGTTACTATTTATAATTCCTAAATGTTACACTTGTGGTGACACTAGACATAAACAAAATGAATGTCCTAAGAGATCAAAATCTGGTAATTTTGATAAGAACGGTAAAAACGAAGTTAAGGCCGATAAGACTGACTCGAAAAACACGACCTCTTGCACTTACTGTAAAAAACCGGGACACGATATTACTTCGTGTTTTGCAAAACAACGTGTTGATCAGCAGCGAAAGAAAAACATTGTGAACTTCTGTTCAGCTGCCACTCAGGATCGCAATAATGTCGTAGTTAGAGTAATTCAGGGAATTCCGGTAGATATACTGATAGACACAGGCGCAATGTCTCGTTAATATCCTCTGATGTAGTGAAGCATTTGTCCTGTGCCCGTAAACCAATTAACTCCCAAATTAAGGGAGTAGGAGAGTCAATTACTAAGATCGATTCTTACGTCACCCTAACTTTTGAGTTGGACGGTGTTTCCCTGGAGGTTGACTTATTAGTAGTGCTAAGTGAGTGCATGAACGCACCCGTGATTATTGGAACGGACGTTCTAAATAGAGACGGAATTATCTTCATCCGAACCCAGAGTTTTCAACGTATTGTCCGTGAATCGACATTAAACATAATTTCTGCTGTAGAGTCAAATGAGCTACGGTTAATAAACACTGATTTAACTGGCGACCATTTCTCAAAATTAGAAGCGGTTTTAAATAAATATTCGAAATTTATGATTTCGGGTACAGCCTCTTCTACGGTCACCACTGGAAGCATGCATATTCCACTCAACAGCCAGATCTCTATTCGTTATCGGCCATACAGGATGTCTCATGATGAAAAAACAAAGGTTCGCGAAACTATTCGTGACCTTATGTCAAAAGGGATTGTGCGCGAATCGGAGTCTCCTTATTCTAGTCCAGTCCTCTTGGTAAAGAAGAAGGATGGCTCCGACCGCATGTGTGTAGATTTACGCGCACTAAATAGAATCACGGTCAAGGATAGGTTCCCATTGCCCCTCATTGATAATCATATCGATCGTTTGAGTAAAAGCAGGTTCTTTACGACCCTGGACATGGCCACAGGCTTCCATCAGATAAAATTAAAAAAGGAGTCCATTCCATTTACCGGCTTCGTAACGCCCGAAGGACATTTCGAATACACAAAAATGCCCTATGGTCTGGCCAATGCCCCTATAGTCTACCAACGACTTATAAGCAAAACGTTGCAAGAATTTATTAACGAAGGAAAAGTTTTAGTGTACATCGACGACTGCTTGATTCTTCATGATACCATTGAAGAAGGACTGCAGGACGTGGATAGTTTTAGCCACGTTAACCGCTGCCGGATTTTCAATCAATCTGTGTAAGTGTTCATTCATGTGTACTAAAATTGAGTACTTGGGTCGTACAATAACAAACAGTGAAGTTCGACCGGCTAAAGCTAAAATCCAGGCACTCGTCGATGCTTCAGCCCCTCAGAGTGTGAAACAAGTTCGACAATTTTTGGGTTTAGCGGGATACTTTAGAAAGTACATTTCGAATTATTCAACCAAAACTGCGTGTATTGCACATCTTACACGTAAGGATGTTTCTTTCTGTTGGGGACCTGAGCAGGAGCGTGTGCGACAGGAGGTGATTGCCCTCCTCACTACAGAACCAGTGCTGGCTATTTTTGACCCAGAGCTACCTGCCGAAGTCCACACAGACGCAAGTAGTATGGGATACGGCGCGGTCCTGTTACAGGTTCACAAAAATGGGAGCAAGCGTGTGGTAGCTTATTACAGTCAGGTGACAAAAGGAGCTGAGGCGAAGTATTACTCTTATGAGCTCGAAACCTTGGCTGTGGTGAGAGCCCTACGCCATTTTAGGCATTATCTTATAGGTATCCCCTTTACCGTGATAACGGACTGTAATGCCCTTACCCAGAATAAGAAAGATTTATTGCCGAGAGTGGCAAGATGGTGGATTTACCTTCAAGATTTTAACTTCACCATTCTGTATCGTAAGGGCGTCATGTTGCCACACGCGGACTATCTAAGCCGAAATCCATGCACGGCAGTTAATAACATAGATAGGCCTCGCAATTGGGCTCAGATTGCTCAGTCTGGAGATGACGAGACCCGCAATCTAATTCAAGCTCTTGATCAGGGTGAACTAGATGCATCGTGTTATGTGAAACGTAATGACATCTTGTGCTATCGGTACAGTCAAGTAGGAGAAGAACCCAGACTTCTCTGTTACATCCCTAAGGGCCACCGTTTGAGTCTTCTTAGAGTATTTCATGACGAGCATAGTTATATTTGCGCTGATAAAACAGTTGACTTAATTCTAAGGCACTTTTGGTTTCCGAGCCTTAGAGCTTTTGTCAAAAAGTATATCGATCACTGTTTGACCTGCATTGCACATAAAAGAGTCCCACGTGCAGCGCTCCAACCAATTACTTCATGGCCTAAGTCAGAAGTTCCTTTCGACACACTACACACTGATGTGCTAGGCCCCCTCCCTGATTCCAAGGGTTATAAATATGTCATGATAGTGATTGACGCCTTTACTAAGTTCTGCTTATTGATACCTATCTCTCGTCAAGACTTCGAGGAGCTGAGACGCGTTTTTCAGACCGTTTTCTCGCTCTTCGGTACTCCCCGTATGATAGTATCGGACAGAGGTCGCATGTTCGAGTCCGTTGGCTTCACATCATGGATGCAGGTATTAGGTGTCGAATTACACCACATAACGCCTGAGATGCACCATGCCAAGGGGCAAGCGGAGCGTTATGTCCGGACTGTCCTCAATATGCTCAGGATAGAGGTGAGCCACAAGAAAAGCGAGTGGTCCGACGAACTGTGGCAATTACAGTTAGTTCTAAATCTAACGAAGCAGCGGACGAAAGTACCACCCCAGCAATTCGGGTGCTTGTGCGGGATGTTGCTATGAGCCCTTCCCGTTCCGGTCGGGAAGGAAGGAGAGAGATAGCTAGGCAAAGGACGGCCGAACGGCTGTCAAGGAATCAAGCTGAGCAAGATGCGTACGTTAATCAGGGCAGAAGTCCTCCTCGTGTGTTTCAGAAGGATGAACTTGTGTATGTCATCAAGTACGCTCAATCCCGAGGGAAGCTAGACCATGGCATGCGCGGGCCTTATCGGGTTGTCCGAGCCATGCCTAATGGTCGGTATGAGCTGCGATTGGTGGCGGGAGCATATGGGAAGACTACATATGCTGCTGCCCAATTCATGGTTCCATGGAGGGGTGAATGGATCCCTGAGACTTGCTCTGCCTTCTTTGAGGGTAAATTTGTGATGTTACAGCCAACCGTACCGTAACCGTAAGTCCAAGACTTATCCCAACTTGTGTTGGTGGTTTGTCTCACCTCTGTTTTTTTTGTTCTGATCGGTCTGTCTGATCCTCTTTGTGTGGTGGCAGAGCTAAGCTCCTTGGAGGTAAAGTTTCTGGTCACGATGATTCTAGTCACTGTATGGTGGGATCGTTTCACAACGCCCACTAGTGACTCTCTCTAGCCACGAGGTGATGAAAGGCAAAGCCTTTCATCCCCTGTGTCTCTCGCATGTCTATGCCTATGTCTATGTTGTGATTGTACATGGTTGTAGCGTTTGCGATTTAGAGCCATTAATGAAAAGGTGCTCTGAAACACAAACGTTGTGGTTATGGATTAATGAATCTAATAATAACTGACCTCACTAACACGCCGAAAGTTATTCATCTTACTGTGATGTTTTCCCGATTTGCGTTTACAGCAAGTGAAAGCAACAATGACGAAGCTCCAGTACAAGAACACCCCACAATTGAGCCAGGCCCACCTCCTAGCCTGGACATGCCCACACTGGAGTCACCTGAGCCATCTTCGCAGCCCGACCTACTTGAGCTGGATCTGAGCAACTCTGATAGCGATGTCTGAGCTGGTGCCTGACGAGGGCGTCAGGATGTCAGGAGAGGCCGTGTTGGAACCTAAATAAAAAGTAGTGTGGGTAACACCGGCCGCTCCTATAAAAGCGGGCCGAGAGGTGACGTTCGCTCTCTTGGTTGCTGACATCAGACAGGAAAGACGTGTTTACTATTTTACGTGATATTAATTTATTTTTTGTTTAAGACTCTAGAGGGTATTTATTTTTTTAAAACAAATGTTGAGATTTCTCCGCGCTAAAATATGATCAAACCGCAATTGCCAAAATTGTCTTTATTTTTAATGCTATAGGGCGCGAAGTAATGAACGAATTCGGTTGCATTGGCCTACATAGGCTGACTCTTAATTTCGATCCACCGTTTACGGAAACAGGACATAAAGTTAATCATGCACCAGTCATAATTTTAACTTGGGATGAATGTATCTACGAAAGGATATGAATAAAATGCACGAGACGATACAGATAACATATCAAAGTGGCTGGTTACATCTATGGCAGAAGTAGGAATCGTTGAAGCACAAAAACTTTAGAATGGAAACCAAAATGGAATGTAATGCAAATGGAATGTAGGACGACCCTCTAGGTAATATGGTAAAACGACCATTCATACATACGTACTATACCATTCCCACCCGGATGCCACAAAAAGGGAATGGATAAAGTAAATTTTGAAATTTATTGGAAATCTTTTTAAATAAAATTATATTTTAAAAGGATAATTGTAATATAATTTGAAACAAATAAACCAATAATAATTTTGTCAATAAAATAGAAACGGAAAGATATCAAAGTGGTTGTGATGGTGTGGTGTAGTTTACAAAAATCAGATATAAATACCTTTTACCTTATAATTTACACATTATGATAAAAAAACACAAACCACTGGCTTAAATTAGATTGTATTGTCCCATATTCCACTCTCGAATATTATCTCCAAAATTATAAGTAGACTTTATATAATTCTGCAATCAGCATCTTCATTGTAAATATAAGTTCTATAAATTCGTATGAAACTGGTGCGTCACCTTGATATTAATCAAGGTGACGCACCAGTGCTCTTTATCCGATTGAACCCATTGCTCCCCCTTATTCTTGTCGAGGGGTCCATTTGCCTTGAAAGTTTGGGCGACATCGGTCTTCTGGTTCGAGCCTTTTTCTTTTTCACTTTGCCAACATCTTCTTTAATATTCTTAACAGACTTTACTTTTACAAAGAAATCAAATATCTTTTTGAGGAGAAAAATAATCTCTTCACTCCATCACAACCTTTTTTGTTCTGTCTAAAAAACCACCTCGCTCTCTTTTTTTTCTCATTTTTCAAATCCTGTTCTATTCTTTCAGAAAAAAAAACATATTTAAATTTTTAACTTGCCAGTTCTACAATTATTTTCTTTGACAACCTCTAAACTTTTAAAAAGAAGGTACAATAGCGAAAAAATGTTACAGTACGTAGCACATTGGCTAGAAAGAACTAAACACGTACCATAAAACATGAAATCTGACCCAGTGATGTGTTTTGGAAATGGCATGGTGGGTTTATTTTTTCTATTTTTTTTTTAAATCTGTTACTGCAGGTGAAAAGCTATATTTAGAAAACAGTAAGAAGAGTAATATGTTTCTCTATTATGTGACAATATGTAATATCTTACAATTAAGGAACAAGAAAAGCTAAATAAAACACAGCACTCCAGAAATTCAATTTTAATTGGTCGAAAATTTTTTTCTCACAAATTTCAAGTTTCGTTATCAAAAACAATTTTATCACATCACATAAATAACTTAACAGCAATATTATTACAATAATGTATTTACATACAAGTATTAAGAGTACATTTACAAAATTCTTTGAATTTACACTTTTATATATTAGTAGGTACTTACTTAAGTTAATAATGGAAAAGTTATACTTTCTCCACACTTCTAATAAAAACGAAATTGAGCTTAGTATTCCTCATACCAACATCATGAGCTCGTTCTAAACTCATTGTTCATAGCTTATCTTGTTATTTAATAAAATCTTTGGTGAAATTACCCTTACAAAGACTAAATCTGTACAAATACCAGTTACTTCACTAGCATTAAATGTCGTAATATTAAAGAAAGTAAGTGTTTTTCCGTAACTGCTTTCAGATTTTGGTTTAAAAAATTTAAATAGGTTTTCAGAGGTAATAGTACAATTATATTAGTTACTCACATATTTTTTTTAAATAAACAAATAGTTTAACAAGAGTATTTAATAACTACCGTAAGAAAATATATCAAATATAATGTATCATCAAATTAATACTACCAATTGCTTCGATATGAGATAAACATTGAAAGTGTAAAAATAAATGGAATAACAGTTAAATTAAAAAAAATTAAATAGATTTAAAAAAAAAACCACTGAAAAGTACGATTTATTAATAACTGTCCTTTATTAATAAAAAGTCAAGTACAAAAATAACTGTGAATACGATGCAAATAAATAATACAATAAATTAAATTTGACAGTTACTGAAGTCGAAAGAAAAAAACCTTTTTTTAAAGTCGGTAAAAAAAATGCCACTTGAAATGTATCAAAACTTTTTGTACTTCAGTCTGTCTCGTAATATGTTCTTAGTTTTATATATTTATGTAATTAACATTAGACACCGAATTCGACATTAAGTTTTAATATCTCTGAAGAAGAAGAACTTGAGAAGTCATTTGATGGATTTGACCAGTTCTATAACACAGCTTTAAAAATACAATTTTAGACGTTAAATTTGACGAACAAGATATTATTAATACGCTGCTTATCAAAATGTTATCACAATATTTATAACACTTATTTTAGGCAAAGCATTTCACCAAAAATAACATTTATGACCAAGTGGAAATCCTACCTTTAGTTTTATTATACAAATACATACAAACATTCCAGCTCGTGTATATCACCCACTATTTACCTGAAAATCACTAAGCAAGTCAGAATTCTAATCGATAAGTTTAGCTCCTGTTATGTAGAGTACTAACTCGACTGATTAGCCACACACTCTTCTTTTCAAGATGTCACAACCTTCTTGAAAACGACAATGAAAGTCAGTTACAACCCCTACTGTGATCACATCCTTCCAAGCAGGAAACCAATTACAATACAAAATACAAATTTACAATCTTTCGTTTTAAGAAAAATATATTCTTAAAAATAGGCCAATCCATACTTATTTTAATAAACCTTGTAGTGACAAATATCTTATAAAAACTAGAATTATTATATTATTATACAGATGAAATCATGCCTATATTATTGAAACTGTCTCTACCTAGCCTTATCCCATTTCAATTGGGTTCAGCTCCATTGAATACTTCATTATTTGAAAATAATTTGCAATGTCATAACTAGACTTAGGAACCTCTTTGCAGTAGTAATAAAACAAGGACTTAATTAAATTCTAACATAAGAGTTTATCCCTGTGATTTCAATATTAAATTTCGTTATGTTAACAAAAAATATTATTCAAGCAAAAATTATGAAGCCTAATTAAGAGTTTATAATTCTACTTTATGTAATAAAATTAGTTTGCCACGATTGTGGCAATAATAACAGAAATATGACATCAATATTGAAATATTTTTCAGCTGAACTGAAGAAGCATACCAACCCAGAAATGTATTTTCTTTTATAGAATAATAAATTAAAATTCAACGACAATCTCACAATTTGTGATCAGTAGTATCGCTGACAAGAAGAAATGCTTTCAGAAGAACTTCGGGCCAAATTTTGTTAGTAACACTTTTCATCCAAACGTGTAATCGAAAAGTAGAAAATAAGTTATTCTGAAAACAAATCAAAAACTTTTTAGTTTCCTTGGTAATTTTTGTATGTCATAGAGTTTGGAAAACGTCGGACATTGAAAAGGAAAACGAAGCCGTTAGTACCTAGGTAGTTGGTGCTATCATTTGAAATATTTCAAAAATGCAAAACCGTCACCGAAATTCTTAAATTCGTATATTCATAAACTGTATGTACTATAAATTATGCTTGCGCAAATAATAAAACTCATTTGGCTACACTAAGGAAAAGCGCGCTTTCCGGTTTGGATGGAACGCACGCTGAAGGAACATCGGACGCACACAGTGCTTGATACTACAAAGTTCGGGACACATTTCTCCGACGATTTGTTTGCCTTAACACGTAATGGTTTGGATAATTGCCCATAGATTAATTAATATTTAATCTATAGGCCCATGGATTAATAGGTGTATCGTGGTTGTATCCGTTAACACTATCTTCATTATGAATACTGTTGCGTTTTATGAGTTTTTTTTTTGGCGAGAGCTGCCCTTCTTATAAGGAACAAAGGGAACAAAATCATATTGACCAAACTTACGACATACTCAAGAATATTGATATGAAATTAAGATAATACATACATACGTATCTTCACACTGTATCCCTAACCCGAAATGAAATTAAGATAACAATTATGTAGTTAAAATATCGTGCAATACATACCTAAGCGAAAATGTGTGAGGAGAATCTTGAGATTTGAGGAAGCGAAAGATGTATGTAAGGACCGCGACGCTTGGCGCTCCGTCCACCCTGACCACCCCGTTGGGATAAGGCGTGAAGATATGTATGTATGAATGTATCATATAATAATACAAAAATAAAATAAAAACCTTTTGTCAAATCTCACAATTAGAATACTTCGAACATTTCTAGATTGACAACCTAACGATGTGTTATTTACTTAATTTAAGCATTCCTTTGTTTATATTTACAATTCATTCACAAAACAGTACTAGAAATAAAATAAATTGAATTTTTAATCTACATATGTACAATCAGTTTCATTTTATTTCTAGTTGTTTTTATTGGTTTGTACACTTTACATAACACGAAAATAATTACGGCGCTTTGAATACATATTCAACATAAATACATATTATATATGGTGTAATGGTAAAAAGGGAACCCTTATAATTTCGTTTTGTCTGTATGTCCGTCTATTAATTTGTCTATCTGTCTGTAACAGCTATTTTACTTGGAGACTATTTGCACTGTATAGATGAAATTCTAAAGGTACGGGATGTATTATAAAATAAGTTTAATGAATTTAATGTAATGATATAGATTGAGAGAATGAATCATAATTTAAATGTAAATCTGAGTAACCGCAGACAACGGCCGATTCTTGTCAGTGGGAACATGCATAATATATGTACGTATACATATGTTTAAATGATAAATATTTTAATATTTTTATTGTCATCATGTCACCATATGTTTATATGTCACAGTTATGATTTATCTAATGCCGGGTGCAGATTATTTGCAACACAACATGAAATGCAACGCGCTTTAACTGCGAACGGGCTAGGTAGATGTTTCTTCGTAGTGCACACGTCTTTCGCGAATGGCCGTCTAAATCACACATTGTGCAAGTCAAAGCGTTCGTCCTAAAACCGTCCTAAAACTGACAATCGGCGGGAACCAATGAACACGCCGCAAATGCATGTTGCGTGCGTGCAGTTAATTTTAGTGTGTTCACAAAAGCATTCAAATTAATCATACATTTACCATAGTAAATGTTGCATCGCGAATGCATTGCATGTTGCGTCAAATAATCTGTATCTGGCTTAAAATGATGGATATTTTTTTCGAATCATTTTATATTAAAATTAAAACGAATCCGTTGGTTAGGATCAGGTCAGAGGCCGATGAGAAGGTTTACAACAAACATGAAAATAAAGGTTTCTCGACCTCTTCGTTTATTTATGTTACAACGTACCTAACCATATAAATTAATAAACCAATACAATCGTTTACAATTCAAATATTTTATCAAAGGATAGCATTGATAAGCGAAACACGATATTATGATTAAAGACTAACTGAAAATAAAGCGAACATAATTTATTTATTGTCTACAGTTGCATAAAAATATATTACTGCAGTACTGTACCTTCAATACAATAGAAGAAGGGGACCCTAATTATATAACTCCCACTTGATTGAATATGAACATCAATTTGATGTTTTAGACTCGTTCATAAATGTCTTTTAAGTATTTTTACAAAATAATATTTTCGAAATAAATAAACTATTACGCCTCAGGTATGTTTATTACGTCCATTTCCAGACGATAAGAATTTCGCGATTCCACCCACGGCTTCATTTTTGTTCTATTAGCATTTACTGATGTTATTGCATCAGTTATCAGTTAGTGTCATCAGTTAGGTCACTGAGATTTCAAATCGTTAGACTACGTTAATAAATACTTATTTAAAAAAATCTTTACAAAATATAATTTGTGTCACTCTTTTATTTATTGAATTCGTTGTATCACAAATTATAAATAAATAATTTTTGTTTTCCATATTTTTTATCTAATTTACTATACACTGACTTAAAATATTTAGGTACTATTACATAAACTCTTTTAGATTTTAACTCTAAACGCCTGTATGTGAAGTTTTAAATGAGTCATGTATTGGGTCCTTACATATGAAATTGGCGTTTTGTACGGGAGGAATATAAAGTCAATTTTTTTTTTGTAAAATATATTTAATTCATCAAAGTATGCACCGTTGTTATCTATGCCCATCTCATAGGTAGTTCATTGATCCCTTTACTAAAAAAACCATGGGAGCGAGAATCAATAAACTCTTTGAAGGCGGTTTGGACTGCCGCATCGGAGTTGAATTTTTTTCCTTGTAAGAAGTTGTCCAAATTCCGGAAAAAATGGTAATCTGTTGGAGCAAGGTCCGGGGAGTACGGTGGATGTCGCGGACATTCCAATTGTAGCTCATCTAACTTAGTGGTTGTTTGTTGTGCAGTGTCTTGCATTGTCGTGAAGCAGCAGTGGCCTAGAGCGATTGACCAATCTCGGTTGTTTAGCAGCTAGTTCTTCCTTCATGGTTTGCAGTTGCTGACAATAGATATCTGCCGTAATCGTTTGGCCAGATTTTAGAAAGCTGTTGTGAACGACACCGGCGCTAGTCCACCAAACACTCACAAGTAACTTTTTCTGAGTCAATTTTCGTTTAGGGCAGGATTTGGCTGGGTCTCCAGGGTTCAGCCATTGCGACGAACGCTTCCGATTATCGTACAGTATCCATTTTTCATCACAAGTAATGATTCGATTTAAAATCCCTTCATTATTGTGTCGGTTGAGCAAAGTAACACAGCAGTCGACGCGTGTTTGCAAGTTCGATTCACTCAATTCATGAGGTACCCATCGTTCAAGTTTTTTTACTTTCCCGATTTGCTTCAAGTGGATTAATACAGTTTTGTCACTTACCCCGAAGTCTGCAGCTATCTCTGAAGTGCTTTGTGATGGATCCGCTTCCACAATAGCCTTTAATTCTTCATTTTCCACTTTGGTCTCCGGCCGTCCACGGGGTTGGTTCTGAAGGTCGAAATTTCCAGAACGAAAACGTTGAAACCAAAAACGTACCGTGCTTTCTTTTGCAACACCAGCGCCGTACACATCATTAATCCTTCGAGCTGTTTCTGCAGCACTGGTGCCACGGTAGAATTCGTACTCGTAAATATACCGATATTTCATGTTTTCCATTGTGCGGTAATAAGCGACGCCAAAAAAAAAATATTGAGGAAAAAACAAATGAATGCTGTTTTCAAAAGTCAAATGTACCAGCTAAATGAATTTATAAATTTGAATTCGGAATTCTTAACCAAAGAGGAGATATTTCAGATCAAAGTGGTCAGTACGACAAAATGCAAATTTCATATGTCAGGACCCAATACTAATTGGATAACATGGTATTATCGGGAACTGACCTCAAGATTTAACATTATACAAGATACGCATAATGAAAAATATTGTATTTCATTTACAATGTTTTATGAAATACGCTAATATTTTTATCATTAAAATGTTTAATAACCTGACTAATGCCATCACAGAAAGTCTGAAGGAATGTTTGGAATGATCTTACTTTAAAATTACTTGATTATAACAGGAATAACTAATCTCGAAAGTAAATAAACTATTGAAATAACACATTTCAAAGTAAAAATCTGTCGTAGAACTAATAACGAAGAGAAAATTCAGAACACTAGAATAAAACATAGAGTGATAATAAAATAACCATTTTGCGGACCTTACTCACAGTAAGTGTTCCTACCGTAAGGTCAGCAAAATTTCTTTTCTCGCATTCGCGAAAATGACACATTTTTCTACAACAGACAGATTTTACGCCGGAGAAATGGAGAAAAATGATATTACACGGAAATATGTGTAGTGTACTTTTCCCTTAATAATAACAGGGCAAGGTTGTCTAACTTCAATTTACAATTCGACTTAGCTGTACATTCAAATGTAAATTATTTATTTAGTAAAGATATGCTTATATTTGAAAAGACAATACAGTCTAGTTACTCAAAGTGAACATCTTGAGTAAATCTTTCTTTATTACATGACACGTTATAACTTGAGCGTCACTTTTAGATTTAAACCTTTCGCCCGTGGATGTACGCTGAAACAAGAACATTTTATTATTATCATTTCTAGGTACTTAACATAAATTTATACTTATGATATCTTTTGATCAATTTGCCAAAAAGGAAAACGACATATTGAGCCTTTTTAAATAAGCGAGTGTTATTATATGGCAATATTTGTGAAAAATAAAATTTATTCAAAAGTATTTATAAGACTTTTTGGCGGGAACAAGAGAAGTGAGGTTGTCATTTTACTTAGACTTTACATTTTTTATATTTTTGGGAGTTTTAAAGTACAAAAGTGTTATATATTGTGTTTTAAAGTTCCGTATAAGTGAAAAGAATGGAGTAAGTCTAAATAAACATGTGTAGCTGAGATTCGCGTGCTCTTCCGAGAAGTCCTTTATGACTTCAGTAAAGCTATATCACTTTACTGTAGGAGTTTTACGATAAGAAAAAACTAATTTATTTATGATTCTACTTATTTATACGTGACATTGGCAAATCCGCTAATCTGTGTGCCATGCCATAAAGAAAAAAAAAAGAAAAGTATTTACCTATAAGATTAGCAAAATTTCAATAACTATTTTAAGTATTTTAAATGAAATATTACGTTTTAATTACGTTTTTGGCAAATCGAATTGAAATGGACTTCATACATTATGTCGTTACAAGTGATATACGAACGATAGCGAGAACATTAATCGTATCATATCGTAGTAGTAGACTAACAACACGGGCTGTTCGTGATTGGCTGATTCAATTGTTATGTACAGTGAACACCATAATTTGTTGGCGTTAATGTCAATTATGCAGAGGATGCAGATGGGCCGTTATAATTCATCTGTCCGCTTTATTACTCACTTCACCAAATATTCGTTGTACCGTTGCAAACTCCTGGTTCGTGTTATCGCTACATTTTACAGGCTTGCCTGTGCATCTATTTGCACAGAGCTTGTGTCACGAGGCTGTGACTATGAACCACTTGCCTTATCGCCCACATACGAGTCGTTGTATACTTTTAAAATATACATACACACATACATATCCTCACGCTGTATCCCTAACGGAGTAGTCAGATAAGACAGTGCCAAGCGTAAAATATATTATTAAAATACATTAAACGTACTTTTAAAATATATTCTTTAAAATACCACAGCACAACAGTACAACAAAGATAAGATTTTTGTAAATATTTTGAAAAAAAATGTGATAAACATTATGTAGGTTTAAAAGATACAAAAATGAAATATCATACATTGAGGTTAAAATACAAAAAATAAAACAAACAATTCACGGAAATTCAAACTTCCAATTTTTTTCAGCTCAAACTTTTCTAAACGTTAAAATTCTACTTAAAGCGTTAGGATGGCTTGCAAAAACTATTTAAACTTGATTTAAGGAACTGACATCTCTCTTGCACCAACCACTAAATAGTTGGTACAAGCGAGATGTCCAACCCTTAAATCTAAATACATAGTTGGTGCAAGTCATCCTTAGTATGATAAAAAATATAATACGCATGATATTTTTAAAATTGTATCTCAAGATTACCTCCACTTTTAGAAAATTCGATTAAATATCCTAAAAGTAAAAGAATAACTCTTTCCAAATGGACCTTTCAAAATAAATTTCACTTTAATTTTGTTCTCAGAAAAATGAAACCTTAACAAATAAGATAAGTTTGAAAAGTATTTTTCACGTAAGTAATATAAGTTTTGAGGCAAACATCTTGATTCACACGAACTAAACAATTATAAAATATAATAACTGTGAAATAACCTGTGGTATTAAATCATGCGATGGAAATGTCATTTTAGTCTTTTAGTGAAAGCTAAGGTACAATTAATTATTTAAATTTTCGTTTTATTAAAACTTTAATTAGCTACTACTTGCAATACTAGGTATAAATCCAAAAACTTATAGATGCGACACGCATTTGATTATATTTTTTTCGATAATAAATTGACATATCACGTCACTATTCTAATGTGTCACAACGGCCATCATAGCGTGCCGCTAGTATAGGTATGCGAGTGCTAGTTATCATAAAAATGAAGAAATGTACTTATATTTAGATGGTTCACGCACACAGAAAGAATACATGTACATTTATACATAGTATAAAACGAAGTCGCTTCCCGCCGTCTGTCCCTCTATACGTTTAGATCTTCTAACTACGCAACGGGTTTTAATGCGGTTTTCATCAATAGATAGAGTGATTCAATAGGAAGGTTTATATATATAGTTTAATATTGTTTTGTGTTAATTTGTTGAAATACGACGATAATAGTTCAAGATGTCGGAAAAACTCAAGCCGACTGAGAGCTTTCATCGAAAATGCTGTCTTATTCCAAGCTATTTAGACCGATAACAGGAATTAGTATCTACATTGCACCCGTGCGAAGTCGGAGAATGTCTCTAGTTATGTATAAAATAATGTATATGTCACCTCACCGTCATAATACATCCTGTGAGGGCACCTGGGGCAGCTAGCAAGCAAAGGCGGTCTCTGCAATGGCTGGTCGAGAGTTCGATACGACAAGTGCGGCCATCCGTTCACTACATTTCTTCTTGAGTCTGGCTGTTCCTCGATACCTGTAGAGACGTATACTGCGGGAATAATAATAGTTTACATTACGTCAAACGAAAGAAGCTCTTGATGTAATGCTTCAGCGTTTGATATGATTTGAGTTTAAGCATTGTCATGCAGTGGAACCCACAACTATCAATATTATGCCTTATTACTGAATAATGGTAGACGATAAGGTAAGTTAGTGGTAGAAGTGGAAGGTGTATGGATAAATGATTAATTCGAATTATCATTGAAATAGCTGTCTATTCGAATTATTCAATTAAAAAATAGACTTTTCGAATAATTAGAATGAAATAATAATTCGAATGAAAATAATAATCGTTTGATTATGGAATCGAACGTTTTACTGCCTTAGTTACTGATTAAAATTAATATTTTTTTGTATATCTAATCGACGCATTCTAGAGATTTCCTTCCAAGATCATCATCGTTAATCAATATAGCAGTAAACCATATTAAGAGAATTCATATGAAGGTATGTCAGTCTGTCCGTTACGTTTTCACTGCTATAAACCGCCAAACCGATTTTGATGAAATTTGGCATGGAGATAGTCTGAAAATAGGAGACGAGCATATGTTTGTTTTTTTTTTATTAAAAATCTATCTTTAAGAGGATGTAATGGGAGATAAAACTTTGTATGGGAAATACTAAACCACGGAACCGATTACGATGTTTAGGGCAGTGATAGACTTTTTTTTAACTTTTTTTTGGCTTTTTGAAAGTAGCCTTTCAAATGAAAAATCTACCCGTAAGGGGTGAAAATAAAACAATAACCCGGAAAAGTCACGTAAAATTTTTCATGCGGACGAAGTCGCGGGTGCAGCTAGTCTCTAAGAAAAGGCTTTTAAGCGACTAAAATCTCTAATTACTATTAGTTTTGAAGTCAATTAAAAACCCCAACCACAAGCCTCCATTCGCCAATCCGTCTGTTTTACTGAGTATTTATGGCCAAGCAGTTTATTTTAAGAATGTATACGTTAAAAGTTACGTTAAATTTACATGTTTTCTCGAGCTACTAATCGAGTACGACGATTCGACTAATTGACTGCTCTTTAAGTTGGTATGTCTTATAAATTGTATTGAAATAATTAAAATTTTAAAATACAGTCTAAACTAATATCATGGATTAATTAGTTATTAACGTAACTAATATTATAAAGAGGTAAATTTTGTAAGTTTGGATGTAGGAGGTAATCTCCGAAACTGCTCATCCGAATACAAAAATTCTTTAACCAATATTTAGAACTGACTTTCACGGTGGACATAGGTTGTATATTATTCAATTAAATTCAACGCGGGCGAAGTCCGGCAATAACTAGTGTTAAATAAATCACTTGAATTTCATCGAAAAAATAGGAGTTATTATGGGTTTTAAACTTCAATAGCGAACAGAGTGAGTGGTAAACTCGCGGTGTTATTTCCCAGCGCTAGGAGTGGCGGAGACGGACCTTATCTCCTCTCTAATGACAGTACTTGAGTTTAAAAGCGAACAACTCTTGCATGTTTCATTCTTTAGATTTTTTGCAGTTTTGTTCATGATTACTGGACATATCTTATAACTAGGTTGATAAAAAATTGTCGAGCAAGTAGCCTATTATTTGGCTTGTGTTCAGCAAATAAGAAGGCCATTACACTGCCTTCACCATTCAACATTGGGACTATGTGGTAAAGAATGGTACGTTTCATTCTCCATTATTCCAGTACCAGGACATACATAATAGGTTTTTACTACTACATTGTATCGAACGTCTTATGCAATGATCATGTATTTACATATTGAGTTATCTGACTGAAATGGATTAATAAGTTTATTATCACGAAAATAATATAATTATTTTTTGGAATAATCTAAATCATAAAATACGATCATGTTTTCGTTTGTAGGATGTAATGTATAGAGATCTACAAAAGGACAGAAATACGAGTATAATGGGATTATAAAAAACCTCAGATGAAAGTCTCAATAATAAACATAATACGAGTAAAATAAAATACTTTTATTACATATCTACCGCTTTGTAAAAGCGAATAATAATGTAACAAAAATTAGATAGGATTTCACTTATGTAAAATTAAGAACATCGCCAATCCGATATCTATAAATTAAAAACTTTTTGAGTCTCTTTTGCGTAATTCCCATTTTCAATCTATTGTAATATTACAATTCTCACAATTCAATTATTTTCGGTAATTCGAACAAATACAACAAATACAATAATGTGATTAAAATAGAAAAGAATTGCAATTACAGGCTATTTGAATTTTTTAAACATATAATTTTTTTTAAACGTAGAACAAAAAAATTAAAGAATGTGTATGATCATTTCAAAATCTTTATACTTTGATACAAGTCTGAACTGGACTGATTTAATAAGACACAATTAAACATTGAAAAATAGTGAATCTCTATGGTCTAAGAATGTTTAAAAAAAAATGTAAAACCGGTTTCAATTACAGAAACGGAACTATTTTTGACTAAAGATATTTAATCTGAAGAAACAGAAAAATGAAAAAAATAGGTTAAAAAGTCTACATGAACCATAGATATTACTTCAAATAATTACGTTAACGAGTAAAAACCTGATCGGGAACGGCTACCGGACTGCGATATGCAGTCCGGTGGTGACTCAGGAAGCGGCCTCTTCCGGCGTCGCATCAGCGCATCCTTCCAGCCGCATATCGCGGAGCGAAAATATGTTCTGAACCTGTACAAGGAAAAAAAAACAAACGTAAAATATTTTCGTTCCGTACCGTCAGAAGTTACCAACTGACTATCGCTATACGTTTGTCGTAGAACTTTCCCTGTAAGTAAAAAATACTGTCACCCGCAAAAGCACTTTATCCTTTTGGTGGTAAGGCGGGAGTATATATGTATGACTTTAAAATACGAAGTCAAGTTTATTTTGGTCAAGCATTTCGAAAATGGGCTACGACTATTCACTTTGATTCAGACAGTGAACCAGATGCCATAATAGGAAGAGAAGTTCCTGACTGCGGATGCAAAGTTTATGTATTCTCGACGACTTTTTTTCGGAGACACACGAGGATAACTGTGGAGTGGATCAAATGTTTGACGTGTGGGCTCTGTAGGGTATGTAATGACTATGCTGGGCCAGAGTTTGACGTTAGGATATGTGATTTTTGCGTGTTAATTAAGTAATTTCTTACACTCACCGAAGTGATTTGATCTCTTACGAGATGTCAAAGTCAAAGTCAAATCAATGTATTCAAGTAAACCCAATCACGAGGTATTTTTGAACGTCAAATCTACTTTAGTTCGGTTCAAAGAGAAGAGAAAAGAAAACCTGGACACTGAGAAGAACCGACAAGAAACTCAGTCAGATATAATTTTTTCAACATCATTTTACAAAAGGTTTATTAAAATACAATATTCAGAGAGCCAGTAAATGCATGTGCAGAGAATATCACTTCCAGACTATTGTTTTATCTTCAACGAAATCGTTTATTTTATAGTATGATTGTCTAATCAATGTACGTTTTATAACTAATCTAAATATATTTTCTGTTAATTGAGTGACTTCTTGAGGAACTTTATTATAAAAACGAACGCAGTTACCCAAAAATGAAACATTTGACTTATGTAATTTTAATTTTGGAACAACCAATTTATCACGACCTCGGGTTTCCATACCACTAATATCGCCTTTTTTTGTAAATTGATCTATATTTTTCCTCGTATACATAATAATTTCAAAGATGTATTTGGACGGCAAGGTCAGTACATCAATGTCTTTAAATCGATCTCTTAGTGATTCTCGTGCATTCATACTGTAAATAGCACGTATCGCTCTTTTTTGTAAAATAAAAATCGAGTTAATATGCGCCGCTGATCCCCACAGCAAAAGGCCATAGGACATTAGACTATGAAAATATGCGAAGTACACCAACCTAGCCGTATCCGCATCCGTCAATTGCCTAATGCGTCTAATGGCATATATCGCGGAACCGAGCTTACTAGCCAATGCCCCGACATGATCTGCCCATTGCAATTTACTATCTACTGTTAAACTAAGAAAACTGGCAGACCTAACTATTTCTAACTGTTTCCCACCCAATTCTATTTTATCATGGATTCTGGGTACATTAGAAAGGGAAAATTTAATACATTTGGTTTTTTGTGCATTCAGTAGTAAATTATTAACAGCAAACCACCCCGAGACGTCCGCCAGGATCCCATTCACCCAGGTAATATCTAAGTTCTTTCTGTCCAGTTTAAATAGCAATGAAGAGTCATCAGCAAATAATACTATTTCGCATAAGTTTCTGAGCATAAATGGGAGATCATTAATGTAGACTAGAAACAGAAAAGGTCCCAAAATTTATCCTTGGGGAACGCCCATTCTTAACCTTGAACCAACAGACAAAACCCCATTGACACTCACTTTTTGCTCCCGGCCAGACAAATACGAGACCACGAGATCGAGAGCGTTACCACGAATTCCATAGTATTTAAGCTTGCAAATTAAAATTTCGTGACTAACACAATCAAAAGCCTTGGAAAGATCGCAAAAACAACAATGGCATCCTGAGATCCCTCCCAAGCCTGAAGTACAGTCTTGATCAAGCTTGCTCCCGCATGAGTTGTTGACCGCCCTCTCGTGAACCCGTACTGTTGACCGTGAAACACCCCGTGAATGTTAAAATGTGCTAGCATTTGATTGAGTATTATTTTTTCGAATATTTTACTCAATGCTGGCAATATTGACACCAGGAGATAATTTGTTAGATTCAACATACAACCTGACTTAAATTATTTAAATTTACTAGATAAACATTTATGATTGTTATTTTCTTAAAAGATGATTAAGTTCATATCCATAGATGGGCTATAGCCCATATTTGCGTACCTGTTCCATATTTAGCGCCCATTTTGCAATTTGGTTTAATGCTAAATTTTGATAATGTAGTTTATTAATAAATATGTAAGACTGTTACTATGCTCTGTAAAATAATCTGTCTGATTAATAATACATTAAAAAAAATATATTTCTAAAATATTCTTCTTTTTCTTTTTTGTTTATGACCCAACAACAAAATGGTAGGCCATATTAGTTACTTTTCTCTTTAACTTTCAAATTTCAACCGTTTACTTCAGATAATCTCCGCGGAATACGTCCATGACTGACAAATCACACAGATCGCCGTACAACGACGTAAGTCTAATCTTTCTTCATTTTTTATTTTAGAATGGAATACTAATAAAAAAATATCCTTGCAAGCTTTCATATAGAATACTATGAAGATAGGTAGATACCTATCTTCATACATTTTATAATTGTACAAAAATAATCGTTAGTGCGTCTGTTAGTTATCAGGTAATTTCTGAACTATTTGACTGATAGAGGTCACAATCCCATATTATATTTGTATTATCGAGACAATTGTTCATAGCTATGCTAGGATCCGGTCGGTGGCACTGTAGTAGACTATATTCCACGCGAGTGAAACCGAGAGGTGCAGCTGTTTATGATAAAATTAAACATGCAATGAAAATAAAATATAATCCCTTTTAACAAGACGTGTTTTTAACTGCGTTTACCAACCAGCATGAACGTCAATGAAAAAAATGTTTTTTATTAAATTCTAAACAAAAAATGAGGTCGATTTACATATAATTTTCTGTTTTTTTTTTTCAATCGATATTGATAATCATGATTGATAATCATTCTCGTAAATACTGGGGACTTCATACGTAACTACAATTGATTGGAAACAGACATAATAGTCAATTCGTGTCGGTGCTCCCATTGTAAAAATGAATCTGATTGACGTTCATTACGAGTAAAGAATCAAAAATGACATATTGATATTCATTTTCAGACAATGAAGTTCAAAGTTTATGAAGAGACCCTCGTAATAAATTTACTTTGTCCTAACTAGATACAGGAGCCGACATTTTATTATTGGCTTGTAAACAATGATATTCCTTTCTCTGTTATTGAAGTGAAATTTCTTTATCGACGTATGAGAAATATAGCAATTTTATTATAGCAATTTAAAGAAAAAAAATCGTCACGTTTTTCTGTTACGCGCCATCTTTCTTTCTATTCCGTTACGCGCCATCTTTCTTTCTAAGTCACATTTTTTTTATGTGGCCAGTTTTGTTTTCTATATTTATTCACTTTAAAAAAGTATTACTTATTACGTGCGTACGTGAGTACACACATGCTTTATTTTTTTTTGATAAATCGATATGGGTATCAAATTCTAGGTTTTTCGGGGTGCTGATTACGAAAACGACGTTCATTTTCAAATCCAAGATGGCGAATATTACTTTTTTAGGATAAATCGATATTGGTAACAAATTCTAGGTTTTTCGGGGTGCTGATTACGAAAATGACGTTCATTATCAAATCCAAGATGGCGAATGATACTTTTTTTGGATAAATCGATATGGGTATCAAATTCTAGGTTTTCCGGGGTGTTGGTTACGAAAATGACGTTCATTTTGTTCAAATCCAAGATGGCGAATATAACTTTTTTTGGATAAATCGATATGGGTATCAAATTCTAGGTTTTTCGGGGTGCTGATTACGAAAATGACGTTCATTATCAAATCCAAGATGGCGAATGATACTTTTTTTGGATAAATCGATATGGGTATCAAATTCTAGGTTTTCCGGGGTGCTGGTTACGAAAATGACGTTCATTTTGTTCAAATCCAAGATGGCGAATATAACTTTTTTTGGATAAATCGATATGGGTATCAAATTCTAGGTTTTTCGGGGTGCTGATTACGAAAATGACGTTCATTTACAAATCCAAGATGGCGAATATTACTTTTTTAGGATAAATCGATATTGGTATCAAATTCTAGGTTTTTCGGGGTGCTGATTACGAAAATGACGTTCATTATCAAATCCAAGATGGCGAATGATACTTTTTTTGGATAAATCGATATGGGTATCAAATTCTAGGTTTTCCGGGGTGCTGGTTACGAAAATGACGTTCATTTTGTTCAAATCCAAGATGGCGAATATAACTTTTTTTGGATAAATCGATATGGGTATCAAATTCTAGGTTTTTCGGGGTGCTGATTACGAAAATGACGTTCATTTACAAATCCAAGATGGCGAATATTACTTTTTTTTGGATAAATCGATATGGGTATCAAATTCTAGGTTTTTCGGGGTGCTGATTACGAAAACGACGTTCATTTTCAAATCCAAGATGGCGAATATTACTTTTTTTTGGATAAATCGATATGGGTATCAAATTCTTGGTTTTTCTGGGTGCTGATTACGAAAATGACGTCCATTTTCAAATCCAAGATGGCAAATATAACTTTTTTTGAATAAATCGATATGGGTATCAAATTCTAGATTTTTCGGGGTGCTGATTACGAAAATGACGTTCATTTTCAAATCCAAGTTGGCGAAAATGACTTTTTTGGATAAATCGATATGGGTGTCACATTATAGGTTTCTCGGGGTGCTTATTACGAAAATTTTGTTTATTTTCGAATCCAAGATGGCGATTATTATTTTTGCTTAAGCTTTATCTAATTTAGATTTTTTAGCTTTATTTAACTAATTTCTGTAAAGTAAATAGTAGATCATTTTTCGAAAAATGATGTCATAAAGAACTTTCACTTCTTACGTGTGTACTCTAATGCACACAAACAAACATTTTTTTTTAATTTAGTGCCTATGTATTCAGTAATTCTGCTCTAAAAGACAAGTACAATTTAATTAAGCAAGACTCAAATCCAAATGTTACAGTCCACAATTTAACTGCCTGAAAATGTCAAAATATTTTTAATTAAAATTCAAGTCATTTTAACTGAAAGGAGTCGGTGTGGTATGATGAATGATTAAACGTGCCGCATGAATAACTGCAGTCCTATCTATGTATCAGTAAATATGTACATGATATCGTATGAACGATGCGGTAAAAGCTCGCAGAATCTTAATTCCATATTGCGTGCAAATAATTTTTAGAGACACGTATATTATATTCTTAACGTACTAACCTTCATGCAGTCAGAAGCCTAATTTCGTAACTTCTATTGATCGAAAAAGACATATTTTATTATTTCACTTATTTCCGTGTTCTGATTATACAATTGTAGGTACTTCGTTAACGCTCATCATTAATTCTTAATTATCAAATTGGTATTAATTTTCGCGCATTGAAATTAATAGCTCAATTAACAGAGTCGTAGCAAAAATAAAATTCGAAATGTGAATAGCAATTAAACTAATGATATTTCAGGAAAAAAAATTAATGCAATAATTGCATTAGATACCTTTGTTACTCTAAACATGCATGTTTATTTATTTATTAACAACTAGTTGTTGCCTACGACTTGCCTCGCATGGAATTTAAAAAAGTACCGCTTGTCCTTCCCTGGTGTTCAAGTTATCAACATAAACATAACATAACATATCTTCACGCCGTATCCCCAATGAGGTAGTCAGAGAGGACGGAGCGCCTAGCGTCACGATCCTTACATTCTTCTTTCGCTTCCTCAAATCTCATCATTCTTTTCACACATTTTCGCCTAGATATGTGAGTGCTTTTGACATTTCCGTCGGCTAACACTTTAGCTATTTGATCTTTATAAGTCAGCCTTGGTCTTCCTTGGCTTCTTTTACCACTCACTTTCGCTCTATAGATTTTCTTCGTCAGTCTTTCATCACTCATTCTTTCCATGTGCCCCAACCATACTGCTTTTGCGTTCAAGTTATCTTCATACGAAATTTCATTAAAATTAATTTAGCCGTAAAAACGTACCAACCAGTTCAGGTTTATATTTTAGTTAAAGATAGATAATATAGATAGTTGTTGTCTTTAGAGTCGACAAATGTATAGTATTTATTTTAATTTTTACACAAAAGTACTCTCGACAGGAAGCACGACCAATTCCACTCTAAAGCTTTGATAAATGTTTCTGAAAAGATTACTTA
The DNA here is from genome assembly GCA_907165235.1 of Zeuzera pyrina. NCBI lineage: Eukaryota > Metazoa > Arthropoda > Insecta > Lepidoptera > Cossidae > Zeuzera > Zeuzera pyrina. The sequence continues at coordinate 20,405,225 of OU015624.1, read as the reverse complement.
CTCAAAACAAATACCCACAGCATGTAATTTTATTTTCGTAACATGTTTCTTCAACATAAGCTATAAGTTACGACATCATAGTTCAGAATATCCGAGTTTTCACTTTTGTTTTAATTTTTTATTTATGTATACTTTATTGCACTAAACATATGTACAAAGGCGAGCTTAATGCGATATACTAAATAGCATTTTCTTCCAACTAACCTTTAATATAAACTTAAACTTTCGCGTAGCATTATAAAATATTTAAAATGGGAAATATAACGCGATTACCTTTGTATTTTATTTGTTTGCTTTTTTGTTTGCTTGTTTGAGTTTGCTTGAGACCACGGCCGAAGCAGGTCGAAACGTCAGGCAAAAATAAAAAGATAATCGCGTTAAATTTCCCGTTTTAGATAACCTTTAATAGTTGAGAGCAGGCGAAGTGGTAGTGCCACTAAACATTAAAATACTATACACAATATTATAATATTACACTACATAAACATCACAACATAAATAGATACCAATTTACATACATATGCATATATTATACATTTATATATATTATACATATATAAGTTTGATTTGAGGATTTGAGGATTTGAGGAAGCGAAAGAGGTGTGTAAGGATCGCGACTCCTGGCGCTCCGTCCTCTCTGACTACCCCGTTGGGGATACAGCGTGAAGTTATGTTATGTTATGTTTATACATATATAAGTTCATAATATACTATAAAAATAAATAAAAAAATCTAATAAATGTATCTGTCAATCAAACTGATTAAAAAGTGTTTCGAACACACGTGATTTGAAGACATCAACTGACAGAACCTCCCTAATCCCAGCCTGCAAGCTGTTCCAGAGTTGTGTTGATGTACAAGTAAAAGAATGGGCATAGTAATTCGTGCGATATTCAAGGATAGATAACAATTTATTGTAATGCATACAGGGTTCACATTCCACTAACTAACCTTACCCGTTACTACTAACCTAACTTAACCGTTAGCTAATCTGTATTAAGTCAACATTCTCATTATTATTATCTAGAAACAGTACGTATTCATCGATTTAAAGCCAAGGATTGTCTCCTTTTTGCTGTACAGCCTTAAGTATTACCTCTGCTATGAATCTTCTTAATGTAAAATAATAGCTGCCATTAAATCCTTCTGGCTTACGTAATATATTCTCTCTAAAAGAAGAATTCTCTAAAAGATCGTGGTCTTAAATACTGAAATTGAAATTTTATCGGTTGTTGCGTATACGTACTTGAATAACTGAAGGAGATTGATAATACGTCGGTAAACTATGTTCACACAAAGGCTCTGTCGTTAATTTATGTTCATCGTGGAAAACAAATACAGCCCAGTATCTATAGTTGTTTTCACAGACATTTACGATGTCGTGAATTTTCCGCAAACATTTACTCATTGCGCCAAAACATTGTATGATCTCTTCTCTTGGAATGTTATTATCTTATATTCGTTCACGTTTATATGCCAAGCTTTGTTTCATATTAAATACTAAGAGTTAGGGTATGACATACTACAGTTACGAGACGGAAGGATATTCGTATTACTGCATTTTGTAGTTTCTAAAGGAATGGAAGGAATTAACAGTGGCTTTGTCATCTTATGAGGAAGTGTACAAAAAATGTGTTACTCGACGCTAGTGTTAGCTTCACTACATTCTAATCACGTCAATCAGTCATCTATGACAATTTTGTGACGTTTTGATAGCAAAAGTGGGGTCAAAATACTTTGCCGACGTATTAATGAGGCTTTATAAACGAATCTAGCGTTAGTCTTTGTGTAGTAGTTATTAAGTAGCAACAAGCGATCGTGTACAGTTTATTTGAATGGAGGTATCAGAAATAATTTATTTATACCCTCCGCCAAGCGCTGTTAAATAGAAGTAGTCTAGTGCAATCGGCGTTAGAATATCTTTAGCTGTATCCGCGAACCGTCGTTGTTAAAATATAGCCAAAATCAGTGTTCAGTGAGTTACTCAGTATGCAATGAATTATTCAGCAAGTTTTATATGTAGTGTTTTAATGAGTGATTAGTGAGTTTCATAGTGCATTAAATTAAATATACGTATTGATTAGTGTGCTTTTATTAGTAATAATAATCTCTCCAACAAAATGTTACAATATTCGCAAGACACTAAGAACATAATTTCAACTTACTTTGCATTCATCCAATAGTATATGATGGGATTCACCATAGCATTGGCCATGGCCAGCCAGTAGAAGCCAAGGTACACATGCTGTACATATTTCTTGTATAGTATGGAAGGATTGAAATGAGTGTAGATAAAATAAGAGTGATATGGCAGCCAGCAGATGCCAAAAATAACTATCACTAAGATGAACATCTTCACAACCTGTTGACAGAAAATACAATTGAACATCGATAATAATAAAAATTTCTAGAATTCTTAAAACAAAAAAGGGGATTCTCATAAGATAGTTGCGTCAGTTTGTTCGTTAATCACAGATAATTTATTTAAGAATTATCTGATGCACATTAGCTAATATTTTAAAATATTCCAAGTAGAATGTAATTAAAGAATGAGCAAATTAGACGTTCGAACTCGAGTTGATCAAAACCTTTATCGTCCAAACCACAAGACCTATAATTTGAAAAATTTCAGAGATTGTAAAACTTTATCTAAAGTTTAGAGGAAAAATATAACGAACTAGGTCTCATAGACTTCCAGAAGAAAAGTTTAGAAATTTACTATTTTATAAATACAGTGCTGAAGCCTCTGTCCGGGAATCGAATTTGCACTTTCGAAATTTTGCTTAATTACTATTTAATAATAATAATAATGCGCCAGACAATAGACACCAATCATCTGATCTCAAACTAGGGTATTCTCTGTGCTATGAGAACCAGACGACGACTACTGGGGGCGTCTCCCAGTACACCCAGACTCGAGATAATCTAGAAAAGTTCATTTTCTAATATAACCCGACCGAGAATCGAACCTGGAACCTTCCGCGCTTGGGTTAACGTCTAAACCACTGCGCCAATTAGGTCGTCATTACACATATTTGTTGTACATTTATTGAAAACTTTATATATTTTCTTATCATCTTGGATTATAATGAAGTTGTATTCCATACTTTACGCAGTCGGAAAGTAGATTATTAACATTGAGACAACTGTAAAATAACATCCACTAAATATTTTACTTTCTACCCGTGTCTTTATCTTGACTATAGGGCAAATACGTTTGAAACACATTTAATATTAATGGCTTCACTCTTTCGTACTAATAAAACTAGCAAAAACTCATACTATAGAGTTTACAACGAAAGGAGACAGCTGGCATTACTAGAAGTTCCATTTTCAAACTTCCAGAAACAGACTAAAATAAAGAATAGTATCTTATATATTGAGTACGGTGTGTTTCGATTCCTAACAAAAATGAACAATACTTTTGAGTCATTTTAAATAAAATAAAGTAATACTTAAGAAATAATAAAAAATATTGAAAAGTATCTTCTTGGCAAGTAATTTATATTAAGAACTATTTTATATATCATAACATGTTGTCTCGTTTAATTAAATGAAACACTGAATCTTATTTTACTTTTACTTAAACTGTATTGAAATGGACTTTAGTTACCTACGAATGTTACGAACTACATACATTACTCAATGTAAATATCTGCCACTTATATTGAAAGTATTATTTTAATAACACATGAAAAGAAAAGTGACATTTAGAAAATAGCAGAAAGTTACGTTTTAAAATCAAATAAAGTTCAGACGTCGTTTCAAAATTTTACAGACAATTCAATCTTCCTTATGCGTCATACAAATAACAAGTTTTATTAAGAAAGGCTACTGTACTTTGTAAAACTGTAATCGAATAGACTTCCAAACAAAGACTCGCAAACAGGGAGCTTATTTTATTCTAAGATTGTTTGTCACATATTTTAGAAATGTTTCGTCCCTTCACTCCCTTAAATAATACCGATAGCAATAAAATCTTCGAAACAGAATACTCGTAATATATTGTCACATATTTTTGTCATAACTACTATTTTGGCAAGTTAGTACGGACGGTTGTGAATGCATTTTCCTTCCGAGCAGAGAATCCTGGATTCGATTGTCGATCAGGGTATATTAAAGAACTTTTCATTCGGATCTGTTTGTCCATCGGTTTGTCCATCTGTCTACCCATACGTCTGCTCGTCCATCTGTTCACTCTTCTGTCCATCTGTCTACCCATCCATCTGTCCTTTCGTCTGTCCATCTGTCTGTCCGCCTGTCTGTCCGTCTATCAGTCTGTCTGTCCGTCCGTCCGTCCGTCCGTCCGTCCGTCCGTCCGTCCGCCTGTCTGACCGTCTATATGTCCGTCTATATGTCTGTCCGTCTGTCCGTTCGTCAGTCTGTCTGTCTGTATAACTGTCCATCTATTCGCCCGTCTCTCAGTCCGTCTACCCGTCCTTCTGTCCGTTCGTCTGTCGATCTGTCTTTCCGTCCGTCCGTCCGTCCGCCTGTCTGTCCATCTATATGTCCGTCCATTCGTCTATCCGCCGGTCTGTCCGTATGTCTGACCGTCTGTCCGTTCGTCAGTCTGTCTGTCTGTATATTTGTCCGTCTATTCGCCCGTCTCTTCATCCGTCTACCCGTCCATCTGTCCGTTCGTCTGTCCATCTGTCTGTCCGCCTGTCTCTCCGTCTATATGTCCGTCCATCTGTCTGTCCGTCGGTCTGTTCGTCTAGATGTCTGTCCGTCTATTTGTCCGTCTGTCCGTTCGTCTGTCTGTCTGTATATTTGTCTGTCTATTCGCCCGTCTCTCCATCCGTCTGTCCGTCCATCTGTTTGTCTATCCGTTTGTCACAGACAATAATGTTCTCTGATTTCTAATCTACACCTACTATGCTGTAATAATTTAAAATACGATACGAGAAGGCGAACAGCATAAAATAAAATACTAGGTATTTTGATCTCCATTTTAATTCATTAAATTTGTATTCTGTCTGAAATTACTACGGAACCCTAAATCATTAAGTGTCTACTGCGCTCTTAGAAAGTTTTTTATTTATTGAATAATATTGAAATAAATATTAATTAAATATCAACTTACCTTACGCTTTGAGCGTATCGAGTCAATTTGCCTTTGTGTAAGTTCGCCTATTGACCTTGAACCCCACAGCACCTTTCCCATGGCCGAATAAAAAAAAGTCATTCCCAGCATGGGAATGGCATATGTTACGATGAAGATCAACACTTGATACCTAGAAAAAAAAGTTTATGTTATTTTATTGAAAATCATGATGATTTACTAAACTTTATGTTCAGAAGATTTGAATCATTCGTATAAATCTTTAAGTTTCAAATAACTCGGTAATCCTAATCATGAAGTTTGAATCACAGCATTATTATTATCTTAAATCTACTTTGAGAGGGTATGAATTGGACATAAAATGCACAGTAAAATACTTTTACATTGAGCTTAAAAAAAAAGAAAATGATTAGACATGAAAACAATAATACCTTTCTTTGTTTTGTTTTTTCAGCTAACTTAATATAATATGATACTCCTGATTTTTCTGCGACTTTTCCGATCATTTTTTCTCTTTTCGATTTATCAAATCGTGCAACTGTTGTCTCAATCTAGATATTCATTTTTCATTCATGCTTCAATCAGTGTTATATAAGCCTTAGCAGCATTGATTCAAAGACGTGTTTGGGAAACGTGTGATTTACTGATTTGGTCACTCTTTTCGACGAATGTACATCTTTTTTAACAATCACTCCTGAATTACACATATCTAACCACAAGGAATACGGATCAGCGAGCACGTAATCCATTCGAACCTATCCATATCCAAGTCGCTTGCGATGGCGTAATAACTTTTAACAGTTAGCATTGGGCAGTTATTGCCACAATTTTCTAGCAGTCTCTAAGAGCTCTAATCTAGCCTAAATAACTACCGCCATATAATAATAGCAGGGAGCAACGACCTAACGTGCTTTTCGAAACACCCACCATCCCATCCAGTACATGACAGCCTTCAATGCAATTTAACTATGTTATGAGCTAACTATGTTTATACACGAGTTTAACTGCACTAATAGAGTTTTTGGCGGGAACGGGACAAGTGACGTTTGTCATTTTACTGAGATTTTCTATTTTTTACATTTTTGGGAGTTTTAAAGGACAAAAGTGACAGTATTATTGTGTTTTAGAGTTCTGTATAAGTGAAAAGAATGGAGTAAGTCTAAATGAACATGTGTAGCTGAAGTTCTCGCGCTTCCAAGAAGTCCTTTAAGACTTCAGTAAAGCCTACTATCACTTTACTGAAGGAATTTTACGATAAGAAGAAACTAATTTTCTTTTGATTCTACTTATTAATAGGTACGTGACATTGGCTAATGCGCTAATCTGTGCGCCATGGCATAAAGAAAGAAAATAAAAAACTGTATTAACAATATTACGAACAAAAAAAACAATAATGTAATTTAGACTAAAAAATACATCTACATTAGGTACTGTTATTGTTTTTCTACAATTTGTAAAGTAGGTAATATTCGTAAATATTGTACACACAATAACACACGTGATAGCGGTTATCTAATTAATACATTTATAATCCATCTAAATGTACAAATGTAAATACCTACAAAATATTACGTGTCTGACAGTCTAACAAAGGGATTATTATAATTCAGCTTAATTCATAAAACGTATAATTGTTATGTTCAGTGATATTTAATAACCATTGGAGCACCAATTTTAATTTAATATTATAATTTTATCTTCTGATGTTTAAATACACATGTAAGATTATGTATTTCTTTTTTATTAAATACCAGCGGACCAGACAGACGTTCTACCCGAAATAAAAAAATCCCTAGAACGCGATTGTAGCGCCACCTACCGGGTCCAATTGTGAATATAAACCAGGGGACCCACTTAATCCGACAGACGTTGTCCCACGCGAAATAACTAATTTCCCTTCGTCAATCTACTCACACCTTACTCCAATGCTCACAATTGTTTTTCATATTTATTAGACAGCAATTTAAAAGAGTTTTTTTATACTATGTTAAAGAGATAATAATACAAAGTTACTTAAGTTACACATATAATGCCCCAAATTATGAGCCACAGAAAAATTAATTATCTGTATAAACACCAAAAACAAGTCCATTAAAGTAACAATTCAACATTTGAAATTATTTTTGTGTTTGGAAAACTAGATATATGTAGCTGTTCCAAATAGTTATTTATCTCAAATAGATCCTATAAAAACCGTGAAAAATAAACTGTCAAACATTAAGGTGATTTCATTAGCGTTCTTTTCTCAAATTTCATAAATAATGTACACAGCAAAAGTAAGAGATAAAAGAAGCCAAGGAAGACCAAGGCTGAGTTATAAAGATCAAATAGCCGGAGTGTTAGCAGATGGAAATGTCAAAAGCACACGCATACCTAGGCGAAAATGTGTGAGGAGAATGATGAGATTTGAGGAAGCGAAAGAGGTATGTAAAGACCGCGACGCTTGGCGCTCCGTCCAACCTCACCACCCCGTTGGGTGTATTTATGTATATAAATGATCATCAGAAATAAAGAAAACACAATTATAGTTTTCCTTACAAAATCTGGCAAAGTTCTAACGTCAATTCAGTACTTTGGGTTACTGCAATATTCAAATTGTTTCTTTCTTAAAATGTCATGCCTAAAAAGAAAAAAAAATAGAAAATAAAAAATTATAGTTTAAAAAAAAATAAAAAAACCCGCTTTAATCACAAACCGAACTAAAAAGTAGAAAATAATTTTTAAGTATCAAGAGCTTGTGTTACAGCAATAGAAAATTGCAATAATCAATTACGACTAATTAATTTGGAATAAGATTAAAATGAAAATTAAATTATTAATAAAAGAATTCAATTAAAATAAAAAAGCGTGGGGTGCAATTTACTATATTATCAAGCACCCCACGCTTTTTTTACTATAATTAAATGATTTTATTAATAATTTAATTTTTATTTTAATCTTATTCCAAATTAATTAGTCGTAATTAATTGTTGCAATTTTCTATTGCAATAACACAAGCTCTTGATACTTAAAAATTATTTTTTACTTTTTAGTTCGATTTGCGATTAAAGCAGGTTATTTAGTTTTTTTAAACTAAATTTTTTTATGTTCTACTTTTTAGTTCGGTTAGCCATTAAAGCGTTTTTTTTTAATTTTATTAAACTATATTTTTTTTCTACTTTTTAGTTCGGTTTGCCATTAAAGCGTGTTTTTTTAGTTTTTTTAAACTATGATTTTTTCTGCAAAATTCAAATTATTTCAAAAAAAACATAGTGTGGTCCATTGTAATACGTTTGGCTTAATAATGTAATAATTTCAAAACGCATGTAGAAACGTTTCGTAGCGACATCTATGGTACCATAATCGTACCATTAATTTTTTAAATTTCTTTTTATCCTGGTGATTCTAGTCAGGACATTAGAACAAAGTTATAAAATAATTGTATTGTCATCAGTCCTTGACCCCTGTGCAAATTTTCAAGCTGATCAGACTTCTGGAAATAGGTAAAAATTACGCTGAAAGATTCCGTTACATACATACATACATACATACAGGTGAAGGTAATATAAAGTGTGTAAAAAGGAACGCCTCAATACGATGTGTAGATTCAGGTGTTACTTTATGGAAATCCATTTAATGTGACAAATTTTTATACTTTTTAATCAACTAATCAACTTTCGCCCACAATTTCATTCTTTTTTTAATCGACACGTCTTACGATGCTTCGTTGAGAGGCTAAATAATAGAATTTATAATTAATTACAACTTACTACATACAAAATATTATTTAAAGTTACAACTAACTAGCCAGTACTAGTTAGCCAGTTAGCTAGTTAGCTAGAGTTAGTTATACTGAAAACTTACTTTAGTCTGTTTTAAAAACATTTTACTTATCTCGCGGGTTAAATTCAAACTAACATAACAGACGGAAATTGTTGATTTCACTAAATTTAAAATGGTGGAATAATTACAAAACTAAAGTAGGTCCGACGCACACCATCAAGATACTCTTAAACTAAACTCTTTCATAAATGTAATAGAAAATTTGGTGAATTTTATTATGTTAGAATCTGTAACTTCAACCTTTTTTTATTTTGTAAATTGAACATTCGCAATATTGTAAAAATAATTAATACTTTAGTGAACTTTGGTTGGTTTTACGTGTTAAGTTGGCAATGTAATGCAACATTTTTTAGAAGTTGGCAACAATGTGTATGTGTGCTCTTAATGTGTGCAATAAGTAAATTAGAGAAATTAAAATGCTGATTAGTTACTGTGAATATTGCCTTTTATTGATCGAAGTACAGGTTATGGGCCCAGACACATAACTCTGTTGAAGTATTAAAGAAAATTACGAAGACGACTGCGATCATCAAAAATATTAATCGGCGCCAACGGTCCACGTGTACGTTGAGGTTAGGTTGCCGGTGAAGAATACTTGCTTAAGGTGTTGAGAAGCAAGAAAGGAGGGTGAGCAGGAAGGAAAAGAGCAAAATGGATGTAAACCAAAGCGTGATTAAGCTGGAAGGGGCCAGGAATTGGAACATTTGTAAGTTCCAGACCACAGTACTTATATTGGACATAGTATTGGACATAGTTGAAGGGCGGAGTTTGAAACCCAAAGAAGCATCCGCACGTGAGGCTTGGGAGTCCAAGGATGCCAAAGCCCAAACGTTATTAGTTACAAGAATGACCGAAGATGTGATGTTGCATATAATTTCTTGTAACAGTTCTCCAGAAATGTGGAGGAAACTGGCAAGTGTTCATGAACAGAAAACGGAAACAAGTATTCTTATAGTTCAACAGCGTTTTTTCCAATTTAAATACGAAAATGGTATGGAGATGTCTGTATTTTTGTCTAAAATATAAGAGATGCAAAATCAACTCAAACAAATGAGAGAAGGAATAACAGAAAAATTTGTTATAACAAAGGTGTTAATGTCACTACCAGATGAATATAAGCATTTTGTGTCAGCATGGGAGTCTGCGCCGGATGATAAACAAAGTTATGATAATTTGGTGGCTAGATTGTTAATAGAAGAGGAAAGGATAAAGCAGAAAGTTGAAGTTCCTCAACAAACATCTGCATTTGTTGCAAAAAAATTATATGAAAACAAAAAAAATGTTTAATAAGTTTGGACACTATCAAACTGAATGTAGAATTGTGGATAATAGATGCTTCTATTGTAATAAACAAGGACATTTCAAGAATCAATGTAAGTTTAGAAAACATAAAGAGAGTAATGCTTTTGTGGCACTACACATGTATGAAGATGAACAGTTTCAAAAGACTAAATGGTTAGTGGACACAGGTGCGAGTGAACATATGTGCCGTGATCGGGAATTATTTTCTTCATTTAAAAGTCCATTTCAAAAATCAGTAATAATAGGTAATGGGACGGCAATTAGTGCATTAGGTTATGGACAGGTGACGGTACAGGTTTTTAATGGTTGTGAGTGGATTGACACTATCATAGACAGTGTGTTGTTTGTACCGGAACTGCAAACGAATTTAATCTTTGTGAACTGTGTTACGGACAAAGGTTATATTATGATGACAGATGATAATATTTGTAAGTTTTATAAAAGAAATAAAGTGTGTGCGATTGCAAATCGTGTGGGTGATATGTACTATATGGACATCCGTTATAAAAGTAGCTCATCAAATGTTACTCAAACAAAACCAACTGTAAGTGTACAGGAGTGGCATGAGAGACTTGCGCATTAAAATATTAAATATGTCAGAAATGTGCTCGCTAACAACAACATTCAAGTGAATTATGACGCTGTAATGAAATGTGAAAGTTGTTTAGAAGGCAAAATTCATTGTTTGCCGTTTAATATAAGTGAAACTAAGACTGAGAAGACTTGTCAAATAATACACGCTGATACCTGCGGGCCTATGGAGGAACCGTCAGTGGGAGGTGCATGATATTTCATAATTTTCAAGGACGACTTCTCAAACTATAGAAATGTTTACTTTACAAAAGGAAAAGACGAAATTAAGAAATGTATAGAAAATTTTTTGAATATGGCAGAAAATATAACAAGAAACAAAGTTAAGTTTTTTAGAAGTGACAATGGACTGGAATTTATTAATAAGGAGGTAAAAGAAATGTTCCAGAACCGTGGTATCATACACCAGAATAATGTTTCCTACACACCTGAGCAAAATGGCAAAGCGGAAAGGGAAAACAGAACCGTAATTGAAGCCGCAAGAACTATGTTGTGTGCGAAGAATTTACCAAAAAAACTGTGGGCTGAAGCAATCAATACAGCAGCATATGTATTAAACAGAACAGGCAAAAGTACTGAACCAGGAAAAATCCCTTATGAGTTATGGACAAACAAAACCTATAACATATTGATTTAAAAATCTTTGGCACATCAGTAATTGTTCATATTCCAAAAGAAAGAAGAAAAAAGTGGGATCCAAAAGGGGAAAGAGGTATTTTTGTTGGTTACGGAGAAGCTGTCAAGGGTTATAGAGTATTTTTTTCAGAAAAGAACATCGTAGAAATCAAAAGAGATGTAATCTTTATGGAGTATGACAAATTGGAAACAGAAAAGGAGCCCTCGATAACACTAAAACCTGAACCCTTCATGCCTGTACAATTGGAAGATACTTTAGTCAATTATAAGAATAATATTATTGTATGTGAGGAACCATCGAGTATATTGAATGTAGATGAGTCTCAAGATTCTTTGCTGCAGCAGTCTGAGACAGAAATAAGTGAGTACAAGCCAAGCATGGATGATGTGGACTTGAGTGATGAAGATGTGGAAAATCAAGATTTACAGAAATTACAAGTCGAGAGAAGTAAACGTATTGGAAAATTGAATCCATACTATACATACCATAATGTCTACACATTAAATGAACCAAATATCTATCAAGAAGCTATGCAAAGAGAAGATGCTAGTAAGTGGCAGTGCTAGTAAGGCTGCTTGCGAAGCATCTTGGTTGATTAACTTGTTAAATGATTTTAATATCCAGTCCAGTTGTCTGTTCAGTCCCAATATTTTGTGATAATCAATCTGCAATAATGGTAGCAAATACAGATAGTGTTAAACGACTAAAACATATAGACATTCGATTCCATTTTATAAAAGAATTAGTAAAAAATAAAAAAATGTGTTTAAAATATATAAAAACTGATGAACAAATAACCGATATGTTTACTAAAGCATTAGGTAAAGAATTATTGTTTAAGTTTATACATGAATGTGGTTTAGAAGTTTAAAATGTATTTTTTTTTATTTAGTGATTAACTGATATTTTTGTAAATTAGGTTTGTATTACATTGAGAGGGGGTGTTAAGTTGGCAATGTAATGCAACATTTTTTAGAAGTTGGCAACAATGTGTTTGTGTGCTCTTATGGTAATGTGTGCAATAAGTAAATTAGAGAAATTAAAATGCTGATTAGTTACTGTGAATATTGCCTTTTATTGATTGAACTACATTACGAAATAACATATTAACCTTCGGGATTCAACTAAAGTGTTTTTTCAGTGTAGCTGACCGAGTCTGATCTCGAGAATATCTGGAAAATGCTTCGTTGAGAGACGAATCACGTTTAATTTACAAGATCGAGAATTTGGGCGGAAAATACCTAAAATTTATAGAAATTGTCACAATATCAAGTGCCTTAAGATTGCTCATATGACTGTCTATAAATCCGCCTACCATTTACAGAAAGTCCTTACTCTAAACTAATATGATGCACTTGGTCGCTTTGATTCTAAAAAACCAATTCTATCTACATATTACATTTGTTAGATACATATATCCATATATGAATTTTAACGCTTACGTAAACTACATCTCGAATCTGAACTATGAATAATTAAAGTATTATAGAAAAAGCAATAGATAAATAATTAATTAAGGAGAATATACATATGTATATATATTGTCTATCCATCTATTGAATACAAATATAACCTAAAACTATTTGATTGATTAAATCGATTACCGATATGGTCACAATGCACTTACATACATACATACATATCTTCAGAGAGGACGTAGTGCCAAGCGTCACGGTCATTACATACTTCTTTCGCTTACTCAAATCTCATCATTCTCCTCACACATTTTCGCATAGGTACGCGAGTACTTTTGACATTTCCGTCGGCTAACACTCTAGCTATTTGATCTTCAGAAGTCAGCTTTGGTCTTCCTTGGCTTCTTTTACCACCCACTTTCGCTCTATGGATTTTCTTCGTCAGTCTTTCATCACTCATTCTTTTCATGTGCCCGAACCATCTTAGCATTCCTGTCTTCATTTTTACAATAACACTGTCGTGCAACCCTGTCATACTGCGTATCTCTTCATTGCTTATCCTGTCCTCAAGGTTGACACCGCACATATTTTTAAGAGATTCCATTTCTACTGCGTTTATTTTACTTTCACCCGATTTCGGGCATATTTAGACCTCACTACCATACTATTAAGTTAGCACCAACACCACCATTAGTATGACCATTTTGCCTGAGTTAGGTATATTCACACTGCCTACTAATGCGGGCAGAGCACAGTTCACTTTATTGCCGGCTGGTAGCCGACTCTCCACATCTAAATCATATCTTCCATCCCTCCAAAACTCACTCCCTAGATATACAATTTCATTCACTTGTTTTAGAGATTTTCCTTTTACTCATATATCACACTTACCGCTGTACCATCACATATCATACCACTCATACTACCTTTCAATGACAGGCAACTATCCAAATACATCACAAATAGTCAGGCAGACATCATGCAGCCCTGTTTAATGCCTGAACAGTCTTTTTTATTTATTTATTCAGGAAACAAACAGTATCTTACAAATAAGACATACAAAAATACATATAAATAGACCTAAAGTTCCATAACAGATATACAATATACACACATCAAAAAAGTCTAAGCAACATGTACGATTTTGAACTTTTGAACGATTTTACCTATTGTAATTATATTTATATTTCTTTTATAAATAATAACTAAGCATTTTTTGACGCATTAGTGACTAAAGCAACAAAATCCTTCATTCAGTTGTTCATTTAATCACAGTAATTAACAATATGTGTACCGTAACATACGTAGTATAAAATAAAGTTAAATCGAAATTAATCTTTTCATGTTTTATAAAATTAAATAACGACATTTTTTTATTTATTTGGTAATTCAATACAAAGTGTGACCACCTCTGTTGTTTAAAACTTGTCGGCAGCGATTTTTCATTGAATTTATAAGATTGTTTATCTGATCTTGCGGCAATCTGTCCCAATGGAATTTTAACAATTCTTTCAGTTGTTGGGTTGTCGACACTCCGTCCAGGTTCTCTAGAATACGTCTCTGGAGCATGTCCCATGCGTGCTCGATGGGATTGAGGTCTAGCGATTGTGCAGGACACGGCAATACCTGGATGTTTTCCATTGCCAAGTACTCTCTGGTCCACCGAGCTGTGTGCGAACGAGCATTGTCATGCATCAGCGTGAAATCTGAGCCAAGACTTTGTGCAAATGGGTGAACATAAGGCCCGAGAACATCTTCAACGTAACTTTCAGCGTTCTTACTGCCATCTACAAAAACGAGCTAAGTTTGTCTTTTCTTCATAATAATAATACCCGCCCATACCATCACTGTGGAGCCACTGTAAGGGTGCACTTTCTGGACGAATCTCAACCGTTCAGCATTTTCGGAACGACGATACAATTTTACCCTTCTCGTGTCAGGCTTAAATCCAAACCGGGACTCATCACAAAATAAAATTTTATCCCATTACTCCTGAGTGTTCCCTACACCATTCGTTTTGACGAGCGCGATTCTCATGACGTATAGGTGGGCACCTAATTGGGCATCGTGCTCGTAGGCCATATTCATGCAGGCTATTTCTCACGGTTTGGTGGCTAACAACAACACCGCTTGAGAATTGTAGCTTTAAACCTATCTCCCGGGCGGTTAGATATGTATCGGTCCTGTCGAGTGTCGTTGTACTCCTCTCACGTCCTGGGTGCAGCTTAGCAGTATCCCCTGCTGTATCTGTATTAACGTAACGCTGCCAAAGACGACAAATCACGCTCCTATTGACATCACAATGCCGAGACGCCTGGGACTGATTTCTTCCCGCTTGTATCATTCCTACAACTCTCTGCATTTCATCAGCAGTCAAATGGCGACGCTCCATAACATAAAAAATAACTCACCACTAAATTTTTTCAAAAACTGTGTATTTCAAAATGATAAAAGTGCGATAAATATCAAATTTATTAAGTAACGAAAATACATGAAATCGGGAAAAAATAATTAGCTTTTATTTTAATGAAAACAAAACACAACCGAAAAGGTTTTTTTTTTAAATCAGCCAGTATATGTTTCTGAGAACAAAAAAGATTGTATACCAATCTACTTTTCTAAGAAAAAAATAAAGTATCAATTAATAAAACATGCAGTTTCTGTAAATGATGCATGTTGCTTAGACTTTTTTGATATGTGTATATTAAAATAAATGAGCCGAAGAGAGATATAAATTTTGATTTGAATTTTATAAGACAAAGAAAACGAAAAACTATAATGAGAAACGAACAAACACAACTAATATACTAAGGGATTATTAACACACATTAAATTAAATTAAATTAAATTAAATTGACAACATTAAATGTAGTCTTCAAACCAAGGCGATATGTTACCATCTATCCTTACACAGGCTCTGTGGCCTCGATATTCTGCAGTAAGGGCCCTCCACGCCATATTCAGGCAGAGACTCCACAGTTTCTTTCGCACTACTCTATCGAATGCTTTTTCAAGATCCATGAAAGCGCAAAAAACTTTCTGACATACCCAGAAACTTCCCCACGATAACGTGAAGCGAGAAAATTTGATCCATACAACCCCTACCGTTGCTAAATCCACCTTGCGCTTCCTACAACTTTCTATCAGAAGCATCTTTCAGACGTTCAGTCAATACCTTGGTATAGACTTTACTTGCTAAGCTGATCAAGCTGATGGCCCTATATCACGCACAGTCCAAATGAGAACCTTTCCCTTTATAGAGAGGCACTATGACTGCGGTGCGCCAGTCCTCTGGGACCTCCCTCTTCTGCCAACAAAGATTGCACAGTGCACAGAAGGTATCCCAGACCCTAGGACCATCATACTTGATCAACTCACTTCATCATTTCTCGCAGCATTTATGCATTTTAGACCTCTTATCACTTTTTCAATATCTTTCATACTAATGGCATCTTCCAGTTCCTAACCCGAGTGTGGCAATTCATTAGAATCGCTCTCGGTATCAGAGACGGAGTCGCCACTTTCATACAGTTCTCCCCAGTTTCACTCCATCGGTAAGTGGTTGCAAATGCCGGTTGCAAGTTGCAAGGTCTTCTGCAAGGTGCCGGATCACTTCTGTTCTTACTTATCACATTATTAGAAAGAAAAACGTATTATTTTATAGTTTAACGAAAGATAACATTACAATTGCCTATTATTTTTGGCGCATCACTACAAAAATAAATATTACACATAACTTTGTAATAGCACAGTATGGATTTAAAGAACAGGGCGGGAACCGAACCCACAACCCTCGTTTACTTTCTGACGCGCTTAGCCGTTGCACCACTGAGGTCGTCAAAATACATTACATCAACTGTGACATACAGACAAAGTATGACAAAACTGTTAGGGTGTCGTTTTACCATTTTGTCTACGGAACGTTATAAATACGCCTACAGTTTTAACAAAAAACTTACTAATAAAATGTTTCCAATAAACGAATAAGGTTTATTATCAATCCTTTTAAATATATCAGACAAACCCTGAGGTCCAATAAAGGTACATAGCTATCCAGTCCCGCAGCTTTGAAACCTTATTTATTACAGTTCTGCTATACCTCTGTGTTAGAAGATAATACGTATCGCATTTTCTTTGTGGAATACCAAGACATTTCACTAGAAAAACGTGATCTGTTTTACACCAGTGTACTTTGTATGGACTTTTATAGAAAAAAATAATAAAATCACTTCAGCATAAATACAGACAACATTAACCTTGAATGACCTATTGAGACAAAGATTTTCGTTTCGAGAGTTCTTTCACCTGAGGCTTTTGTGTCAGTTCAGCGCGATATTAAAATAGCAGAATAACAATAAGCCTTCAGAAGCTCATACCAATATCAGACCAAAATTGATACTTACTCGTTTTTAAATAATATTCTTAAAAAAATTGTTAGATATGTTTATCTAATTCTGTAAAGAGTAATTCAAAGTTGCGTACATAAGGACGCAACTTTGAATTACTCTACTTTAAAAGGGAATTGCTTTATTCGACCTTAATAACCGAAGCTCATTTTTGGTAATACTAAAAGAATAAATTTATAAGATCCAATTCAGAAAAGAGAATTCCCATACTCAATATTAACATACAATAAAAATAAATTACGTACTAGAAACTGGCTACAGACTAGCGGCATAATATAGATAAAAATATTTTTATTTAATGACTTCTTTTTGTTTTCTACACCACTTAACTACACAATTTTAACATATATTTGGGTCGTTTTCACGTCAACAAATCAATTTTATTTGCGACGGCTGACTGTCACTGAGCACACGGTAGACTAAGTAGCGCGTTGATTGTAGTTTTTAGTCCAGCCCTCTTGATTGTAGTTTGCGTTGTGTCATATTTTTAATGAACGCGAGTTCCATAGTATTTCCGAACTCATTGCCAAAGACTCATAAACAATAATATTTATACGGAAGAAAAAACTTTGTTCCCCTTTTTAGTTTTAGTCTGAGATTTGTCATAGTTAAAGTTTATATGTAGAAGGAGCGCAGAAAACTTAATTTATATACAATGTATTATAAATAATACTAATATTAAATAAAACATTCATCGCTTACGTGTTTACCACTGCTATTGTCAAACACATAATGCGTAATTCACGGTCAAACATTTGCAAAGAGTAGATAGAGATCGTCGACAAAAATTTTAAAATGTGCCCAACATATATTACTGACAGATTATTTGAATGAATTCCAAATTGTGAATTTTGTGTGATTTGCGAGCTGTGAGCCGGTTCGAATTTGTGAAGTGTATGTCAAAGGAAATAGCGTTTATTTTATAATTACTACTGATTACCACTGAACTGCTATATACGTAATTGAAAAAAAAAATGCAAATCTGATATTGAGTAGTATCAGCGTTATCAAAACTTTCCGTATAGACGTTATGTTTCCGTATAATTCGGTACGATAGAGAAAGTAATTTGCGAGAGAGAAATATGAGTAGTAATACTATCTACTGTTATTTAATGTCGCAGTTATGGTTCTCACTCTAGTGTGTAGTAAAGAGTAAGCGAGAGGGATATATTACGAGATGACTGTGCCTGTTTGAAATCTATAATAACCATGAAAACTGTTTTGTAAAATATTTAATAAGTTACTTGGAATAAAGCATGAGAAACACTGCATGATGTTGTAATATATATATATATAATGAACATGTTTTGTTTGAACACTTAATAAAATATTTTGTATTGGCCGCAGCGTTTACTTTACAAACCAGGCGACGTGTTTTATCACTTGCTCGCTCATGATCGACTGAAAGAGTTACTGAGAATTGGGTGCGAATAAGCGTGCAATTTGACAATGCCGCATTGCTGGACCCGATAAATATTTAATAAATATTTGTAAACTACGTATTAGGGCTACGTATGAAACAACATTGAGTTTGCCATAGATCGATAGTGTCATCTCCCTCTAGCTTATAAGCTCTACTAAAGCTAAGAATTTTTTTAAATTGTTGTGTTCTTAATTATTGTTAATTGTTTTAATTTATTGTATAAAACATACCGGTTTAAAAACCCCTCAACTGACCTGTATATATTGAATTTTGAACACCTATAACATAGCGGTACTTCAGTGTTTGATATGAACATAAAGTTTGATTAATACGCTTCTCGGTCGCTTACTAGATGTGTGGTATAGTAGCAGTGCAGTCATATTAACGTAAAAAAAACGTTAAATTCATATATCGATAATGATAACATGACTGAAGAAAAAAATTCAATAACACATAATGACATTATACGTATTTAGATTATTCTTTACGTTAAATAAATCTATTTATAACATCACAGCTTCGCCTTTTGTCACTATTGAAATATGAGATACGATAGCTTTCACTTCGTGTACTTTAAGCGAATAACCATCGATCAAAAAAACGAGCTTCTATTAGAACCCTGAAAAAAGATAGAATTACTTACACAAAGTCCATATGAGATACGTCTGGTAGACCGTCTGGCCATGCTAGTAAACATGCAGTTTTCAATGTTCCCTTTGACCTGCGAAAGAAATTTGACAGATTATTTTTTAATCAGATTCTAGATATGCTTTTCGTTCTTCTAGGATATCGACATTGATGGAAATGTAGTATAATAAGGTATTTAAAGATATAACGAAAAGATATGCTTTCGCAATATGTAATTCTAGATTGCTCATTTTTTAAAACTGCCATTCGAAAACACCAACTGTCAAAATTACGAATAAATTATCAATACCTATGTAGCAACATTCACAAACAACAGTGCTGCCATCTATTAATGATTATGAATGTAATATTCAACTACAAATATTAACACTGTTTATTTAGCAAACAATAAACAATAAAATAGACTTTGTGGAAATGGTTATTCTTTATGAATGCATGCGCGAATTTGCATTTCATAGTTGCGAAGTGTTTGAAGCAGGTAAGCAATAAGAATATTATCTATCTGATGCTATGTGGACTGGAGGGCATAGACATTTATAATATCAAGATTAAGAAATTGCTTCAGACTTTAAATACGTTTGCAAACCTGAGGACGAAAATGTTGTCATTATTGTTTATTGATTCTAACCAAATTTATATTAGACTAGCTGTACCCGCGACTTCGTCTGCGCGGAAAATTTATTCGTGGCTTTCCCGGATTAGGTTAGATTATATGTACATGTGCATAGTACGTTTAAAGATTGTTTTTGAAAAAAGTCTACGTCTGTCACCGGGCACATATATACTATCTCTGTACCAAACATCATAATTGGTTCGGCAGTTCAACATTTCCCATTCAAAGTTTCATCCCCCTTTTCACCCCTTAGGGATAGTGTTTTGATAGCCTGTAGCTAGCCTGTGTCCGTTACCAGGTGTTCAATTATATCCATGCTACATCGTAATCAGTAATACATGATAAATAATGTCTTATCACCTCACCAAATTTTATCATTACCAAGAGATAGCGTTTCTCATACAAAGTTTAATCCCTCTTTTCACCCTTTTAGGGGTAAATTTTGAATAAAAAAAGTAGCTTATGCCCGTTTTCTGATGTCAAACTATATCCCTGCCAAATTTTATCATAATCGATTCAGGGATTTACCATTTTCCATACAAAGTTTTATCCCCCTTTACACCCCTTTAGGAGTAAATTTTCTAAAAAATAAGTAGCCTATCATGAGCGCAATCACGTGTTCTTACTACGTACTGATTTTCATCAAGATCAGTCAAGCCGTTCTCTTTAGTTACAAAAGGACATACACACAGACAGACAGACAAACAAATATTTTAAAAATGGTAGAATTGAAATCAGTGAGTCATCAATCAACGACTATCTATCGCAAAAATTGTCAAAAGAACTGAAATTACAGACAGACGCAAGAGATTTATTTAGTACGGTTTAGCATTTCTCGTACAAAGTTTTATCCCCCTCCCTCCCGACCTCCTTTTCACAGATTTTTGATAAAAAAGTAGCCCATGTATTTTTGATAAAATAAGTCTTATCACCTCACCAAATTTTATCATTACCAAGAGATAGCGTTTCCCATACAAAATTTCATCCCCCTTTTCACCCTCTTAGGGGTAAATTAAAAAAAAAAAAGTAGCTTATGCCCGTTCCCTGATGTCAGACTATCTCCCTACTAAATTTTATCATAATCGGTTCAGGGGTTTACCATTTCCCATACAAAGTTTTATCCCCCTTTTTACCCCCTTAGGAGTCAATTTTCTCAAATATAAGTAGCTTATCATGAGCGCAATCACGTGGTCTCACTACTTATTGATTTTCATCACGATCAGTCAAGCCGTCCTTTAGTTATAAAAGGACTTACAGACAGACAGACAGACAAAAATTTTTAAAATGGTATAATCGAAATCATTGAGAATCAATCAGTGTCATAAAACGACTTTCTATCGCAAAACTTGTCAAAAAAACTAAAATTACAGACAGACGCAAGAGATTTATATAGTAGTATAGATATACACACTTTATCGTTAATATTGGTGCACAAATTAATGATAAGGTAACGCGTAACACAGACAAAAAAATTAGACAAGTTGAGAATTCTCCTTATTTTTCCAAGTGGATTAAAAGTACAATGAATTAATATGAGTAATTGTAATTGTGGTGATGCTTAAGGATGTCTAGGCATGGCTCCATTAATTTAATATTATTTTGTATCTAATATTTAAAAAATATTTAATATTATTGTATTTTATATATTAGTAGTTTGTATGTTGAGCGGACAAACAATCATATTAATTAGTAGATAGTTGCAATGTCCCGAGTGAGCTAGAGACCACTGCGCCTGCACGTGAATGTACACCGCGCGCCCGCGCATGCACCGCTATGGACTTACTGAGTCGGCTGCTTGCTTTACAATCGCATGTTTACGCTTTTTAATATTTATTCGAGGCTTTGTAATCGAAATTAGTTATTTGTTATTCAATCCTTCTTCTTATGTGCTTGTCATTGTTCTCATTAGTGTCATTCTGTGATCCTTCTGTAAACTTTTGTACGTCGTAAATAAATTGTATACATTTTGTGTGTTCCGCGTTAATTTCGGATTACCTCCGAACGAACCACATATACCACTTCACTACATAATAAAATACGTGTAGAGTATTAGTATGAAGTATGCCAATACACTACGTGTGAAACATTTTAATCAATCATAGATATTTGACTTTGTATAATAAGTATGAAATGTATAATAATTTTAGTATAATAAAATACATTTATATCTCAAAAAGATATTTAATTCTAGTGTCTTATTTGTGACTAATAACTGCTGTCACAAGTAGAGGTCAAGTAATATAACAAAATGGCCAATTATTCTAATCTTCTAATTTTCATTTTTGATAGCAATATATTTTGTAGTTACAGGAAATATTTTTAATCCATTCAAATTAATAAATGACTACATCTTTGAAGATTCAATAAATTACATATTAATATGTGAAGAAAAAACTTTGAGGAGTGTGAGTTTTAACATAGTTTACAGTTTAATGGAGAAGTACTTACAATAAATAAAATAAAATAAAACATTAATCGTTTGTGTTCATACCGTCAATATTAATGGACAGTGTCAAAATAATTAACTTAAACCAATAGTTATACTGCCAATGTCAAACACATAATACATATAATATTAGTTTTTTTTTAAATTATTCATAATCGGATACGATGTGGTCAAACAGTCGCACAGAGTGAAGATTATTGTCGAAAAATTTTAAATGTTGTCAACAAATTATTACTGACAGATTGACTCATTGGGTTTCCAGCTATGAATTTTGTGTGATTTGTGACCTATGAACTGTTTCGATTCCGTCGAGTGTATGTCAAGGAAAAAAAGCGGTAATTTTATATTTAAAGTGGAATTTCGAACACTGCGGCCACTGTTTTTATTTATTTCCACTTACACCTAACTGCAATTAAGAAAATACTTGGTCGAGATAGCTTAAACGGCTTATTACTGTGTTGTCTTTTTTATGGTCGAGGGGGCACACGAGAAAGCGAGTCATCTGATGGAAAGTGATCACCGCC
Source organism: Zeuzera pyrina (assembly GCA_907165235.1). Taxonomy (NCBI): domain Eukaryota; kingdom Metazoa; phylum Arthropoda; class Insecta; order Lepidoptera; family Cossidae; genus Zeuzera; species Zeuzera pyrina. Next base: position 20,382,336 of record OU015624.1, on the reverse strand, counting down.
GCCCATGGGCACCCGCGTGCTTCCATGATGGGTATAAAATTAAAGTATGAAAAGCCCATTTGAATTTTATTAATGATATATATATCTAAATAGTAATAATAGTATAGTATAATAATAATAGTAATAAATATTATTTTAGTCAATGTATATTGGACAAAAAAAAAATTACGCAGAAGATTACTTATTCATAGTAATCTACCAAAATTTGAATAAAAATAGAAGTTGAAAATTAAAACCTAACTACGAATTCTACGAAAACTTTTAAACGATACGAAATAACTGTAATTGCTTGAATTATAATTACCGGAGTCGAAAGCCATGAGTAAGTTAAACCTGGAAAATTATGATATAGGCCACAGACTTTACAACTTCAGAATATACTCTGTCCACTACAAAGAGTGACAAATAAAATGAAATAAGATGTTGCGTGGGTGCTATTTTCTTACTCAATGGCGGCCGATTTATTTGATTACTAGTGTGTGTTATATGTTTAGATAATTCAGCTTATTTGATTTGTGCTACCGTTGGTGGAGTTTTTTATAAAATCTATACAATAAGCTTCCGATTCAGGCAACGAATTAAAAAAAGTTTCCGTATATTTATTTTATCTTGTTCGAAAGTTTACAGTTCACATTCTTAATCAGGTTTTACTAACAATTTTTGTCATCCATCGCCATTCTTTAGCAGAAGTATAAATATGTCTTTGTTCTGCTACATGAGTTATTCCATTCAAAATACATCTACATAGTTATAACAACACGAACATTACTTGCGTATTGACGTCTACTACGGAAATTACATACAATGAAACTGGCCAAATGTAATTCGAACTCACGCATTGAGGGTTCCATACCACCATATTTGTATTACGTATTTACATAAAAATATGTCGTATACAATAACAAAAACTTTGCAGTGTAAAGACACGATCTTACATGATTTCCAACTACAAATCTAATTTTGTAATAACAAAAGAGAATAATACATACGTACATATCTTCACACTGTATCTCCAAACGGGGTAGTCAGAAGGGACGGAGTGCCAAACTTCGCGGTCCTTACATACTTCTTCCGCTTCTTTAAATCTCATCATTCTCCTCATATATTTTCGCCCAGGTATGCGAGTGCTTTTGACATTTCCGTCGGCTAACACTTTGTTTCGGATTTAAATGAATTTGCAGAATGCGATGAGTATTCTCTTGTTTTAATTATACATCAGTTGTAGCTTTAAAGATATATATTTTATAATAAAAAAAGATTACAAAATCAGACGTTAGTTTTCGTCAGTAGTACTATTTGATTGGTTTGAACCTTGGTCTTCCTTGGCTTCTTTTAACACTCACTTTGGCACTACAGATTCTCATCGTCTGTCTTTCATCACTCATTCTTTCCATGTGCCCGAACCATCTTAGCATTCCTTCCTTCATTTTTACAATAACACTGTCGTGCAATCCTGTCATACTGCGTATCTCTTCATTGCTTATTTTGTCCGCAAGGGTGACACCGCACATATTTCTAAGAGATCGCATTTCCACTGCATTTATTATATTTTCACTCAATTTCGAGCATATCCAAGCCTCACTACCGTACAATAAAATTGGAAACAACACCACAACATAGTGCCACATAATGCCACCACATATGGCACCACATAGTGCCCATTTTGGCTGTGTTAGATATATTCACACTGCCTACTAATGCGGCTAAAAAGAGTAATACATTATCAAATTCGCAAATTTTGGATTTTTTACTTTTATTGTGCTTTGAGACCTAGCTTTTTGCCCAATTAACTGATTCTAGGCCAACAGGAAGTACTTAGTAAGTTTCGTTGGAGTACATAAATATCCGTATCTATATGATCGAGTCGACTTAGAAGGTTGATTTTTTTACACCCTTGTGGAACTATAGACCTCAGTGTTTTATACAATCAGTTGTCTTTACTCTTTACCCAATACTAAGATAAAGGGTCTTGACTGGTTGGAGAGACCGCCACGTGGACGCACGAACAACGGAGCGATCTTATCAGGGTTTCGTTCTTTCTTTTTGAATTATGAAATTTAAAAAAAATGTTTTTTTAATACAAATAAAAGTAAATAAAAATATAATTCACTTAGATCATAAATGTTTATTATCATCACATCCAAGCGTGTTTTTAAAATATATTACATAAAACAAAGAACAATAGCTGAGCATAACAAGAACGAAGTACAGACTAGAAAAAACAAAACAATATTTTCCTTCAACGAAAGTTAAAAGAGTTATACTTTTTATTTATGTTGGCTACGTGACTGTCGGATTACTTTTTGTTACGCTCCTGGAAATCGTACAAACGCCTCTTGTCGGCGTGTTAAAAACAATCGCTTTAAAACTGACGATTTTATTCGAATTCATTTAAACAGTGACGACCACAAAAACTTCATGCCCTGAATAATAGTATTGATATTCATTTTGAAAATCTTTGCATCAAATTCAGTCTTTAATCTAATTTATATAAAAATGGTCCTGATAATATGAACCACTGATAACTGTAACAATAAACGGAGTTAGGAAATAATAACTCCTGTGCATAAATTGCCAGATATGTATGATCGTATCAGTTTTCTGTGACTTATTACTTCATAGAAAATATTTTTAATATCAAATGGTGAAGTTTATTTTCGAATAACAAATATACATTATATTTAATAACTACAAGGAATTACATGTTCTAATCTAATATACCGCAAAAAAAAATACCCTCGTCAATGACAAAATGTTTCTTTAAGATCCGTAATGACCCCTTTAACAATGTTTTCCCTAACCTAGACATCATTTTAAATGTCAAAAAGCACTTTTCGTAGTCATAATTTATAAGCTCTCAATGACAGTATTAGTATTGTCGTTGTAACGGCAAAATTTTTTACAATAATAGACACATTTATTATTAATGAGATCTATTATCTTATGTGAAATAATTAAATATTAAAGACCTAAACATGAACTGTGAACGTAAGTAGTCAAATAAGTAGTTCTTTCATGTTATTAATTATTATACAGAGTTAATTTAAAAATACTAATAACCTCTTAGCATTTTGTACTAAACATTATCCCGAATAACTTTTGTTTTACGACTTAAAAATTCATAAGTTTTTTCTTTCATAGAAAAATAAAATACACTAAATGTTTCTGAAAATGGCACCTACTCAACCCGGTCGTTAGCGCCACACGCACAGCGAGCGTGGCGCTGAGGTCCGGTGCACTTGCACTGCACTATTGGAATACGTACACAGAGTAATTACGTTGCAGACAGTACAACAAAACTTAACAAATATTTTTTGACGAACGTATTAAGTTTTGAAAAAAGTCGTAGAACAAGTTGATGTTGACAGGAATTTTGCACTAAGAGGTTATAAGTATTGTTCAATTTACCCTGTATATTAGAAAGAAGTATGTAAGGACCGTGAGGTGGTGCGCTCCGTCCTATCTGACTACCCTGTTAGGGATACAGCGTAAATATATTGCGTGAATATATTAATAATTATATTATAATTCGACGACCTCGATGGCGCAGTGGGTTAAACGTTGCACCAAGCGTGGAAGGTTCCGGGTTGGATTCCCGGTCGGGTCAATTTAGGAAATGAACTTTTCTAGATTGTTTCGGGTCTGGGTGTACTGAGAGACGCCCTCAGTAGCCATCGTCTGGTTCTCGTAGCACACGGAATACCCTAGCTTGAGATCAGATGATTGGTGTATATCGTCTGGCGCATTATTATAAAATTTTTAAAATTTAAGATATACCTATGTTCATGTGAGTTGTACTGGTATAACAATATTATTATGTTCATAAAAGAAATTAATAACACAAACCTATCTAAAAATCAGCAGTTAAAACTAGAACATGTACGTAAGAAGAAAAATGAACACATACCTATATACTTTTGTGGTTGAATATAGGAGGCAGGGTATAGCCAACAACATCCCACTGGCCCATATCACAGCGATCATCACCAATGAACAAGTCTTTGACATGCGTGGCCGCATTGGTCTCACGATGGCTTGATACCTGCGAACAAAAAAATTTTTACACGTGAAAAAATGTCCATCTTCCTTTTATAATTTTTTTTGTTTATCGATATTTATCGATCAAAGTTATATTAAACAGTATAAATATACTTGGCACTGCGATACATCTTCTCATAAATGCAGCACTAGTGAACATTTAGAAATATTTATAAAACAATTAGAGAAGAGTCACATTGGGTATTCGAATTCGTCTTGAATTTCTCTTTTTTATCTCTGGAAATACCGGAGCTAGACTTACAAAGATTTCAGAGAATATAAAACCTTATTTAAAATTTACAGGGAAACTACAATGAAAGTTTCTAGGTCTGATAATTTCTGTGAAATCAAATTTAGAGATTTGCCTTTTTGTAAATGTCGTGTGGAATAACTCTTTGGCACAAATTAAACACACTTGATCTATTTTTTCATTTAATATTCTTCATGGCGTCTTCTCACGTCTATGTGAGTATTTTTTATTCTTATTTTGGAATAAATTTTCCCTAAGGCACATTATTCTTTGAAATCTGTAAAGATTTCGCCTGCACAAGCCGCGCCGCACTTAATTTAAACAGTAGAGAATTTACAGCTACAAAAAACCTCTTATTGTTCTTTGGGTTACTTAATGGCAAAAACAAAACTATATTTACTTTACAAATCATCGGAAGGATTTACACAGAAGCTAATGGACCGATTAAGCCGAATTTGGAAGATACGAGCAGAGTTGGGTGAAGAAAATAAAAGGAAAACATATTGTAAATAAATATTTAGATCAGCTTTGATATTAAACATTAGAATCACTTTTATAGTTAGTAACTTCGACGTTCACTACTCATCCTTATAATGAAAATAGCGTAATGATATATTATAGTGACAGTCAGTTGTCAACTTGGACTAAATTTCTAAGTAACACCCAAACAAACTAACAAACATACAAAAGATAAGTACGTATAATTTTTTATTTATTTTGATTCAGACAAAATATAACGCCATCTGTTTTATTTCCAAATATATTTTCATTGTATATACCTACTCTTGCAATAAATATTGTTACAACGAAAACATCGTATTTTGTATTACACAAAACGTTTATTACTGCAGTGTGCATTAGATTATACATTAATATAATAGCCTTTTAAAAATATGAAGCTCATTCAAAATGAACTCCATTTCCTTCTTTTCTTTCTTTTCTTTTGCTTATATTTGCGTGATGCGCTTATAAACGAACAAACAAACCGACATACAGACAGACGAAATTTTCAAAAATGTTTTTTTATATTCTATTACTTATTGTTCACATTAGCTACTTATTTTTTTGCAAAAATCTGCAATGCACAGATTCAGAAAGTATACGATATTGTTATATGTATAGATATCTATCGATAAGCTTAGTTTAAGAAAATGTCATATTAATATGTTGTGTGTAGTAGTGTCAGGAGTTATTTTGCGTAAATACATTTCATGTAACGAATTTCTTGTAATTTTGTTAGCTATGTCAAAGTTGCAAAAGTCTCAAAATCGTTACTCTAAACGTGTTTCTCCCCTCAACCACAGTATAAACATAACAGTAGAATGTCATCATTGAAAACCAGCGTGGGCGGTTTGCATGCGTGCCCACTAATACACGGATCGTGGCACACGCACAACGGCAATATTTTGGGCGAATATGGGTAATTAGTGTAGCGTCAGTCGGGATCACATGCAACGCAAAGATGCATCCGCTTCCATTTATCTTTAATTAGTTTTTCACATCGTCACAAATACAAAAATTTCTAAATCGCTTAAACGAACCGAATGAAAGCATTTCGTTGCTGGTAAGCTGACCGAATCCTATCTCTGGTATATCTGAGGATGCTTTGTTGAGAGGCGAAACACGTGTCGATTGATGGTTTTTTAGAATTTGAGTGGAAAATGGCCAAAGATTTTGGGAATTTATCACATGAAATGGATTTCCGCAAAGTAACATCCGAGTCTATACAACGTATTATAATGTCCTTAGATGCCTAAATAATTTTAACTATTCGAATCCAGATTCATCATTCTTCGAGATAACTACAATAAATTAAATTTAACAAACACAAAAAACTTATCCATATGCTTTGTTTCTCATTATCGCATACTAAATGTATAACTAAATGAGCCACTCTACGTATCAGGCCGAGAGTAGGCAATTCCATTACGCACGAGGCGGGAGTCGCCCTTCTTTTCTGCATATTCTCTGTCTCAATGAAGCTTCCTCAGGAAATCCAGAGATCAAACTCAGTGTAGCGGCGAATGCTACATATTATAATCATTAGGTAAATTAATAGTAATTCTGAGCGAGTCCAAACTAGAAATTTCCTGCGGAAGGTTCGTCGAGAAGCGAAACAAGTGTCGATTAAGATTTTAAGAATTTGGCAGAAAATAACTAATAATTATAAGAATTTATCCTATTATTATGTTATATTATTGTTATTGATTCGTAACGTTTAAGGAATTTTATATGCAATAGAGTAGATGTGCTATTTCCCTTTTTAGAAATTATGATTTTATTATCAATAAAGCCTTTACTGTTTCATTTTCCATAATATTCATGATGTGATTTAACCATATTTACATCACTGAAATATAGCTTTCACGCGTATTCTGTATTGAATCAATACAATTATCACAGTGAGAACATTATTTTAAATTTAATTGTGCTCTTGTTTCCTAAAACAACTATATGTTGTTTATTCCTTAGCAGTAAAGTTGTTTTTTCAATTAACAATTATGAAAATTAATTATTATCAGTCTGAACCTTGTATAAGTAAGTTATCGAAGTTTTCAATATAAATCAAAACATCTCACGAAATCGATATTCCAGGATTATTTAAGTCTGTATGATGTAGGTGGATATGAATTATTGTCCTTATTTTGTATAAAGTACACAAACTTTTCCCTATTTTGTATTTATAGTCAAATTCGAAGTTATACTATCGATCCAGAAGAACTATTCTTTATTGTAATAATATTACTTTGTAAACTAATTAATCTGTGATATTACTTTAACTTTTTGTTCATAGTGGATCCGCTTAAATTTTATTCTATTCCGTTTTCTTTTTTCTCTTTTACAATGATAAACAAACGTTGTGATTGAAATAATTCTCTTAAATGTAAAAAGAAAACAATGCTTTTTTATAAAAATAACTAGCAAAAATGTGTGAATTACCGTATCTGTGTCAAAGTTTAAGGTAAATCAATTTATTTAAATAAACCCAATTGCAAGGTGTTTTTTAACGTCGAATATACCTAGGCAGGCTTATGAAGCGTAAAAGGATTTTTTTTAAAACCCAACTGTAAAAACTGTAAAAGAAACTAAGAAGATGTTAAAACGATGTTAACAAGACCGGTTTGTAATAAACTTTTTAAAATTCATACTTACTGCTTATTTTTATACCTCAAGGAGTGCCTAGTAGAAAAATCTACGTAGACTTTCAAATATTCATGCTATTAAATCTTAACAAGCAGTAGGAAGTTGCTCCAGCTATCTAGTTATATCCAAGTGCAAGTCTAATGCCAAAGTACTCAAATATATAAAAAGATAATAATCCAAATGCACAGAGCCTCTGGCTCTGAGTGCCTTTATAACTTTGGGTGATGCAACGTACATGTGTATTGCATCAGTCTAAACATCCTGTTATTCCAGAGAAGCAGTTTATCCTAACTCAGTAGAAATACAACAATGTAGTCATCTAAATAATTAACTCGTGAGTATGGGGTAACATAACTATCTTCTACAATAGGTAATATTTATGGGTAACATATGTCTTTTTACAATATTTAGAAAGCCAGTAAATGCATGTGCAGAAATTTTTTTTCCTGTCAGATTGATGATTTTCCAATCAGTGTTCGTTTCATAAAGTTTAAGTTTCATCTCCGTTAATCAAATGACTTCTTGAGGAACATTATTATAAAAACAAACGTACCCAAAAATGAAGCACTTGACTTTTTCGGGAACAACTAGTTTATCATAACCTAGGGTTTCAATACCATTAAAATCGTCTGTCTTTTTAAAACAGATCAATACGTTTCCTAGTGTATGTTATATTTTCGAAGATGTATAAGGACGGCACGATAAAGAATGAGTTGATCCCTTTTTTAAAACAATCTCTCGGCGAATCTCGTGTAATCATATTGTAAATGGCTCGTATCACTCTTTTAATAAAAATAAAAATTGAGTTACTATGCAACACCGCTGACCTTTACAGCAGAATGCCGTAAGACATATGCTACTTGAACGTAAAGAGTATACATATTATGTATAATATTGTGATTTAACTAGCTGTTTTCCGCGACTTCATGCACATGGACTTTAAAAAAGTAGCCTGTCCTTCTCCACGGCATATCCATTCTAATTTTCATTAAAATTAATGATGTGAGGTTGAGCCATGCTGTATTGCAGCATGAATAAGGCTCGCCCAGTGAAATACCTCCCTCTCACAGAATATCGGCGTGAAATAACAGCATCTATTGCGTTGTGTTTCGTTCGATGAGTGAGAGTGCCGATGGCTCTCCTCCTTTCCCTCTTTCTCTGAAGGCCGGCAACGCACCCGTTATTCCCCGGATGTTGCAGGTGTCCATGGGCGGCGGTGATCACTTTCCACCAGGTGACTCGCTTGCGCGTTTGTCCCCTCTTTCATAGAAAAAAATATCTGTCAGTTATTAAGCCCTGAAAACGTAAGAGACAAACACAGACGGTTTTGCGTATATAATTATGTTATTATTATTCTATATTTAATCTAGTAAGCAACAATTCTTTGCGTTAATCAGATCAATCTTTTAGAAATAACTAATTGAAAAAATAAAAAACTAGTTGAATTACCATATCGACTCGCGCGCTAAGGGTTTCGCGCAATTTTTCTAAACTTAATATCTTGAACTCTATAATTTACCTGTACTTTAGGTAAGTCTTTATATTTCATGAAACTTATGAGGGGGGAGCTGTTGTCAAGTCAAGTTCAAGCCGATTTGATTACTTCTCTGATTTTTTTTTTTTAATATTACCTAATGCAACGTATTATGTGGGTTGACAGGAAAGTGGGTACATCATTCAGCCTCTAAGAAAATAGTCCCTTGAGTGATCTTATTTATATGCATTCTGTTTTCAGTTTCAGGGTACCGAATACTTACTGAAAAACAGTAGTAGCATCAGAAAACATAAAAGATCTTGTCAGTTAACTTCAAACAGCTCTACAGCTCTACGTTTGTAACACGCTTTGCATTTAAAAATTTAATAACAATTATATTGAAACATATTCCGAAGCAATTTTTCCCACGTGTATTTTCCAACGCCAGTGCAATACTTTAACTCTAATATTCTAACCCTTCCTTACACTTTTAACCTTGTTTACTTGACCCATAAAGTTAAACAGTGTACAAAAACTAAACTAAAATCAAAGGTTGACATTGCCTGGGTATCGTATATATATCTACCCAACAACTCACACAGGGTATAATGCCAATGTATACCTTTCGGAAATGTGTGAAAACATTACGACTAAACAACTACAATGTTTTTAAACTTTCACGACTCATACAAATCTTATGATCCAAATTCAACGGGTGTACGTCGTGTTCATACTTCAAGGCTAAATACCTTTTTCATCCCAACGTTTCAATCGGATTGCATCAATTCTGATCTGCTCTCATCTTCATCAGTCTACCCGTGACCACGATCGGTCACGGGTATCTTTGAGAGGGGTTTTGTGACACCGGAGGTGGAAAGAAGAAAAACTTTAAATAACCCGTGAGGAAATACGTAAAAATCTGAGGTGGAGAGAAGGAAAATTCGAAACGAAACCCGTGAGATAACACGTAAAAATCAGAGGTGGAGAGAAGGAATACTCGAAATCAAATCCGTAAAATACGTAACAATCTGAGGTGGAAAGAAAGAAAACTTGTGAAAACTCATGAGTAAACACGTAAAAATCAGATGGAGCATGCGGATGTCACTGCCGTAGCGTAGGCGGAGTGCGGATGCTGCTAGTTATGGAGGTCTGGTATGACCTTTGGGGGAGGGCGCCCCCCAATGGCCTCGGGACGGTGCGCACGGTGTTCCTGTGCGCCACTCAGGAAAGGGCAGGTAAAGCTGTCCGCACAACGAGGAGGGCCCCGGCTTAGGCTGGGCATAGCCGCCAGGGCCGCGTCAGAATGCGAAAGCGCCCCCGTTTCCCAAGCACAAAGGCCCTCGAGGAACACCGTCAGGTTTTGGTGGGTAGACTCAGTCTTGCACTCTTCAGCCGAGGAGTCCCACATACCCCCCCGCCACCCCCTAGGTAAGCCCGAAATGCGTAATGCATTTTCTGACGTAAAAACAAGAATTTGCTACTACTAATTTAAAATTAAGGAATTACAGTCTAATAACAATAAATTAGGTATGTACATTTTATGGATTTGGCATCTATTAAATTTTTGAATATGACCAAATTAATTAACCTTTAAAAATTGAGTATTTTTCGCAAAAGGAACTAGATAAATAAATCATATTGTTAAAATTAATCGAAACATTTTTGCTTCAGCACCTTTTAAAATAAATTTAATTATAACTATCTGCCTACTCTGAAACTTTCCATTTATAGAAAAGTTATGCTGAAACATAAAAGGTATTTGTGTTAATACAAAATTACAACAAAACGTGATATTAGCCACATATCAATTAAGGCGACGAATTGGAAATTTTGACGGCAAGAATCTCAATTTTTGTAAGAAATTACAAAACGTATGAAAAGAATACTTGGTAGCCCCATTCTTCATTTCATTTACTTGTTTTCGCCAGTTGCTTAACACGATTTTCAACTTAAAAAGAAACATCAAAGAAACCTCTTTTAAAACAGAGATTTTCATTTTTCGGACTAACAGGACCGATTTATGCCTCTAAATTTTCTTCGTAGTTTCTTATGTAGATTAATCTAAACATACTCTTCAAAATCCAGTTGGATTTTTTAAAAGTAATTACAGTGTTTGATATAAATAAAAATAACTGCTTTTTCGTATTTTATGTAAGCGCGCTCATTTGTATGGGTATGTATGAGCGCAGATTACCTATTTTAGATTAATTATTGTTTGTTACTGCATCACCTTAATAAAACTGGCCTGTTTGAAACATTTCCGGTTTGCCTCTACAAATACCGTCAACCATAAGCTCTGTGATCTAAATTCTAAACTATTGTGCATATTTCAAAAACTTTAGGAATAGCTATTTGTGTATAGAAGCTGACCTACAACCTAGAATGACCTCGAAGTAGTTTCCTAATTGCGTAACTTCTATTGACTTAGCCTGAACATCAATTAGCAATTTAAACTCATATTTTACAACGGAAAGACTAACTATAAATACGTTAACAGGTAATAACGTATTTACATGAAAAGAACATTTTAGGAGAAGTACAAGTCTACTTTAAATGTACTAATCTAGGATGTCAAAATTAATAAATGGAGAATTTTTAGCGTTAACACGGGATGGCACCGACGTTGAGTGAAAGATCACGCATCGCCATTTGTTCAATTAGATAGTTCGTCTTCAATTTGACGTAATTATAGATAACTTTGAGTAACTCTGAAAAGTACCAGTAAAAATAATTCACTATTATATATATATTAACTTTTCTATATATACTTATATTCGTTCTTCACTATTTAATTCACAATTCTATATACATTATATATTCACGTTCCAATAATTCATCGTATTACATTTTCGACTAATTTAAGACAAATATACATGGATAAAAGAATGATACATAAGTATATAAGTTGATAATAAGTATATAAGTTACAGCAATTAACTTCCCCGTTTTCATTTTAAACAATTTGTCCACTTTAAGTGCAAGGCGTGAGGAGTAATTACTTCAATACATAAGCATATTTTTTATTACGTAACGTCATTACCACATTCGTAAGTGAAATATAAAGGTAATGGAGCGCGAAGCATCGCAATATAAACATATTTCTCTCGTTATTCCGAACCTCATCATTCTCTTGACACGTTTACGCCGAGAAATGCGAGTACATTTGAGGTTTCGATCGATTAACACTCCAAATATTTGATCTTCTTAAGTGAGCCTTGTCCTCTCTTAACTCCTTTTGCCGTATACTTTTACATCGTTGTTAGTCAAATGTTCCTCTACCGTTCTAGGTGTTCGAAGATGTAAGCTCTTAGTAAAATAAATGATGGTTATTTTATAATATTTCGATTATATACATATACAATAAAATATAAAATATATAGGTCTTTCTTGCAAAGGCTAATACGTTGGCGTTTGAAGCTATTTATCTCTTATTCCATCTCCAGAGACAGGCTTGCAGCCTGACCAGTGTACAACACCGTTATCCCCAACTGTCGTATGAATACAGTACAGGACGACGAATTCGTCTCGTCGTCACAGTTTCGATTAGTTTTTATAGGAAAGCGGGGAATTCGAGCTCGCAACCGAAGAGGGGCTATGGTGCGTTCGGTAGAAGGTCCAGGGGACAACGCACCAAGAACGAACATTAAAGGAGTTCTAGTGGTAAAAACCAACATAAAATATCTGAAACATGGAAAATCGACGATATCTTTTATTTTGGCTTGACGTAAATCGTACGTAAATGACGTTGTAAGTAATCGTATTACTTTCACGCTATTTAGGTGTTTTATATTGCAACGCGAAAGTTTCAAAGTTTATAAAAACCAAATTTTTATAATATCAACGTATTTGTTTTTCGTTGTAATTATTTCCAAATTAGAGCACAATACCACCAAACATTTTTTTAAATAGTCCCCATTGCAGCCTGTGCTGACTAACTACCTACACTCTTAAGAGTTGCAATTTTCCGTGTGCCTAGTAGTACACAGTAGCCTGACCCGCCTCTCGTAAAATTAGGCTCATCTGAATGGTAATATCTCTTGGCTTTTCCCCAAAGTACTACAGTATTTCTCCCTCTAGTTTCATCCATACTTTGTCCATGTTAGAAAAGCACAGTAGAATAGTTTTTATAAAGTTTATGGTGTAATAAATGTTACATTTCTTATAAAGAGGATTCATTATTAATTAAAACTTAATTACTTAAGCTATTTCGATTTACATGTTTTTTTTCGTATACGTTTGATTCCAAGATGGGTTTCTGATGGGGATATTGAGGGCAATAGCTTTAACAATATCTAGCCATTACTTCACAGAAGCAAGTTTGAAGTCACTGAAAAACGTAATAGTCTAAGAGCCTCGTGGAGGCTTTAGCCAATAGAATAGATAAAAGTCTTAATCATAAAAAAATTTAAGTAATATCTTACTCTAGGGGATTGGTAAAGTAAGCCATTTTGGTTTTTAGGACAATGACTCCGTAAACTCGTAAGTATAAAAAGCTGATATTAATGAAACCTCGAAATTATTTCTTTAAAAAACTTCGAGAAGATGTAGCTCGAAAACAATTGACTGTAGGCGAAAGTTGAAGAACGAAAATTATTCAATGTCACACTTCTACATAATGCATATTTTCCTGGCAACTTTCTTATTTAACATTTTAGTGGTTAGTCATCTACAAATGTACTAACTTAATTATACTTCATTATTAGGGAAAACTTGGCAAGAGAGAAATATTGCGTAGATAATGTTTCTTTCGCGTGATTCTAGCCTGAATTTAATGAAAAAGAGCTTTTTTTTGTCAGTAGTCGTGAGTTTAAGTATCTTGGATCTTGTATTCCTCAAAATTAAACAAGATATTTTGTGGGGAATGTAAACATAAAATGTAAAAATATGAATAGCGCTGTAAAGATTTATAATTCACGTCTCAAAATATACATGTGCTGGTACACATAATTTTTTTAAACAATAGTGCCTATTACCTTTTTACAATTAGTATTCAAAGTTATGAATATTTTAAAAAACTGCAGCTTACATAAAAATAATTGGTCATGTACGAGAGGATATGCACACAGAAGGTTCCGAACGATATTTACAAATCGGTAATTTTTTTTAATTAATGTTTTTTCTTTGTTTATATATTATATATTTATATGCTTAAGTCTAAGAACTTTCCTTATATTTTCTCTTGTACCATCAGGTTCTTTTAGAATTTTTTTTAAATGCAAGGTCCTGTAAATTTAGAGACGGGTGCTTAGGGGGGAGTCAAGTCCTATGAATATGTTCGAATGCTAACTAGTGCAAAATAATTGGGTTACAATTCCGAATTTCAAGTTCATAGTCACATATTTTCTGACAAAACCGATAAGAGGCTGGCGGACAGACGTATGAATAATATTTTAAGGGTTTCGAAAGGCTTTTAACGGAAACCGAAACGGTGCTGGTAACTAGAACCGACTGGATTCGGTGCTGGTTAGCTGACCGAGTCTGATCTCTGGAATATCCTGAGAATGCTTCGTTGAGAAACAAAACACGTGTCGATTGGTGGTTTTTGGAGTTTGAACGAAAAATGGTTAAAGATTTTAGGAATTCATCGCATGAAATGGATTTCCGTAAAGTAACACCTGACTCTGTATAGTATTTGTAGAGATCCCTTTAACGTAAGGAATACTAAAAATCGCATGCAGTTCGGTTTATACATTCCAGCGCTACTATGCCAAAGATAAAACTACTTTGTTAGGTCAATTTAAAAACTAAACTTTCCGTAATTGGTTGGAGTCTTGTTGTTACTGAAAGCTCTCCCAGTTCGTTGTGTGGTGTCCATAATACAAGTCTAATGCTTCTTTTAAGGTCACACATTTTGTGTAATTGTATCATTATTAAACATGCAGACAGACAGATCGTGGCATTAAAATAAGAATCTGATTTTCCATGAGGGGATTAAAGGGCATGCTATAGATACAAGAGTCAAAGATTTTGTCACAAATGAAAAAGAAGTTTGAAAATGATCATCTTCGTGCTTATGTATTCATTTCAAAATTAAACTATTGTGTTACCGTTAATACGGTTTTGAAATAATAACAATAACGCTTAAGTTTTTTTTAGTCTCTGAAACAGTTTCTGAAACAGCGCGATAGTGGACTAGATGTTAAAAACTATGTTATCAATGTGTTTGTTTGCAAAGGGAAATGAAAAAAACTATTTACATTTCATCACAATGAATACGACTCTGAAAAAAGTCGATATAAGTCAATATATTTACCTGTCGAACGATATTCCAGTGAGCGTGAACACGCTAGCTGCAACCGTCACGTTTGCTATGAAGTTGCTGAGTTGACAATACCGGACTCCAAAAACCCAGTCGCTGAAACAACATGTAAAATATTAATAAAATATTCGAGAACTTTTTTGACCTTGAGTCAAATTGTCCTTATGTTGATTTATAAAGTTTGACTGTGGTGCCTTTCAATCAGAAGATTCCTCGAATAATGAATAATTACTTTCTTATTTAACAACTGGGATCCTCGAATAAATATTATTGAGAACAGCTAAATGAGCGCGTTAGGAAATCTGTCGTCATGTGAGTATTATCTGCAATGAGGTAATAATATTAAGTCAATAACCAAAAATCTATCTACGCTTTTATTAATGGGGCTAGTGTTATATTCGACTGTTTTGCTTCAATATTCTTGTGACATTATTTATAAAAATGTTTGACTAAGTAATAACAATAACAATTATTATAATATAGTCTCATACAGACGTGCATCACACTAGCTTCAGGCTAGTCGAAGCATTTTTTTCGCCTCGCGCTTCAGTCTCTGAATTCATTTAGCTTAGTCCCCACATGTAGTTACATACATATTAACTTTTCTCAGATATTCTAGGTCATAAAATGAAAATATAATACTAAAAATCTAACCGGATGCTATAAGTAACCTAAAAAGGGTACAGTTTTGTCCTTATAGTTTGCACACATTAAATTCATGTGCGGCAATGAAAAGTCTTTCTAGTATTCAAGCCTTTAACATGTGTATATTGTCGAGACTGCGCCTTATATGTGAAATTCTATTATAAAATGTTATAATACAACAAAAAGAAATCCTTAAAACGTTTTCACAGATATTATAATGTAAATGAAATAGCAAATATTAAATTGGAAAAGATATCTCAACCGATGAAAAAAATTTTCATGTGCAATGCGTTTAATGTGTTTAATAATCTCTTTTACGCTTTTACAATAAAATACAACTTACGTACTTACAACAATACCTCAATGCCTACGCGTATATGGTTCTAGTTTTTGGTATATCTATGATATACACTGTTGCCGTATGTCCTTCCCTATGGCTTAATCTATTTCCGATCTAATTTCATCAATTTTTGTTCAGCGGATTAGCCGTGAAAACGTAATAGACAAACAGAGGCAATTTCGCATCAATTTATATATATTCGCATGTAATATATATAATATATACGTTAATAATATTAGTTAACGGAAGTAAATGTCAAAAGCACTCGCATACTAGGCGAAATTGTGTGAGGAGAATGATGAGATTTGAGGAAGCGAAAGAAGTATGTAAGGACTGCGATGCTTGGCCTTCCGTCCTCTCTCACTACCCCTTTAAGGATACAGTGCGAAGATACGTATGTATGTATGTAATATAAGTTAATACAGTTAATATTAATATTAGTACCGATAGATATTCTCATAATATGATCATGGAATTGGACAGATCATGGTTAATTATATTTATTGCAGCTTCAGTCTAATATCTAACACAAAATATACAAACAAGCCTTCATTATAAATAATGCATTGCCTTCAGCCCCAATGTGCGTGCAAATTTACAGCTGAATCGGTTAGGTGGGACTCGTTTATAATTCAGTTGCAAAATTTGACCCGCAAATACTTACTAACAAAAAACTTACTAAAGTTGAATAAATGCTTGTAATATTTTTATTTTACGCCCGTTTCTACTTTTAGTATATTTTGTCACTTCGAATGAACACATGTTATGACATGTTCCAGTAAATGGACTGGCGTAGAGTATTATAGCTGATTGACATGATACAACTCGTTCAAACGAGTTGATTGAAGTGAAGATTAAGTGAGAGGAATATATTATGTGTTCCGTTAAAATTTTATTCTACTCTGTTTTAATTTTTCTCTGTTTAGAGTGATATAAGAAATCTAATTAAAAAAATGATCTCTTAAGAGTCTGCCTATGCAGACCATTGTAACCGAATTCGTTCATTGCCTCCGCGCTTTAATGGCGACAACAATAGAGTTGAATTTTGCAGTTGCGATTTGATCACATTTTAGAGCGGAGAAATCAACATTTAAGTCTGTGTCTGTAATTTGCGAGGAAATTAAGTCACCAATTAAAAAACCGGTTTTAAAGATTTGGGATATTATTATCTATCCATTTGAGTAAAGTCATTTTGAAATTCTGTCGGATTTTTGAGATGTCTAGATCTTTGTACAAAACGGATTTTTTTTCTGAATTTTTTTTATCGAAATTTTTTTTTATTACAAGATAAAGAGTTGAAGTTATTTGTATCCAAATATCTAACTCTTAGTCTTGTTACATATCCAGATCCAGGTCGCAAAACACAACAAAGTATGCATAGGTGGACTCTCAAATATAAAAGTAAAAATATAACTACGAATGATGTCTGTAAAATGATATATGTGTCAAAGTCAAATCAATTTATACTGAAATAAAATGATTTGATTTTACTTACTTCATTTAAAGATTTACTTGAATACATTGATTTTACTATGAATTAGGCTCTCTCTGATGAAACTGTTTTAACACAAAGGTTGATAAAATTGGATCAAAGTCAGCTATGGAAATAGGTTATTCAAACTAACTCTTCATTTAGTTTTCCTAATTATAGAAAGCCACTTAAACCCAAACAACTTTACAATAATAACTTAATAAGATATGACACTGTCGGTAGACATTTTCAATTACTAAGTTAAACCTATTTGGCGAACAGTTGGCCCAAGTTATCGCTTAAGAGATCAGTTTGTGAGATTTATTAATAAATGTAAAACACACATTAAGTAATTACCTATTTTGTTATAAATAATACAAACAAAACACTCCTATATTAATATATAATAATTTAAAAGTGTCTAAAAATGCATGCCAATGAATGCCTTATTCATAAATTCTCGTAAGACGAGGAATTTTATTTTTTCTCCAATAATAAATTAATTACTCTTAAGTAGAGTGTTCAGAACACATATAAAATATTGCTATTGCAAAGTAGATTGCTATATTTGAGCCACGTTACCTCACTAGCTTCTAACTTATCCGACTTCCCTTGTTGTTTCTGACAGGATCTCAGAAACAGCAAGAGAAAGTTTTACGACTAAAGCTCGTCTTAGTAATTCTGGTGCCTAGAACATTGTCCTACTACTTTCGTAAATACTTTAAGCACTTTTGTTTCCTTTCCAATTTTCCCTAAAGGAACTGGTTAAAGTAAAGCCCTACTAAGTATTTCATTAATAACATGAAAATATGGAAACAAAGCATACCGTATAGGAAGTTCAGTGAAAAGAAATGGTTATAGAATTCTTTTTTCTACTCGACGCTTTTTTCTTAGAATATTGTTTCGTAAGTTTATTAAAAATAATGATGCAATTACAGGCAAAATCATATAAAAACAAATAATTTTAATGCCTACGATGTAGTTTGGATCAAATTAAAAACATACATACAAATCCTCACGCTATATCATTAACGAGGTAGTCAGAGAGGACGGAGTGCAGAGCGTCGCGGTCCTTATTTCTTCTTTCGCTTCCTAAAATCTCATCTCATTTCTTCACACATTTTCGCCTAGGTATGCAAGTGCTTTAGACATTTCCGTCATCTAACACTGGCTGTTTGATCTTCTAAGTCAGCCTTGTTCAAAGTACAATTTTTAAGATACCAAATTTTTCTAATCTTTTCATTGCGTGTATGATAATGACATCAAAGAATATATTAGATTATTTTTGTTTAATATTTACATGACCAACTATTTTCAGGCATACCTTTCGGATTTGAGAGTAATTTGTAATATTTTTTTTATTGTACTGTATAATCAAACAAATAAGGTCAATTTAAAAGGACAACGAAAAATTTTCAGAATGGAAAATTGCATATTATCCTTAGTCAATAGAGTTTCGACGTAATAATGTGGTTTCATTCTTTAGTTTCAGTAAATAGATTTTTTTTTTTACGAAAAGAGCATGAAGTAGCACTTAAAAAAAAAAACAAATTAAGAAAATTTGTGATAACCGGGAATTAAGAAAAGACATATTATTTTGTCAAACGTTCAGAAATAATCTGGAGAATATTCATAAAATGATAAATTTGTTAAATTCATTTTAAAAAAACTAGAATACAAACAACCAAATTTTGCTCTTAATTTCAAGTAAGAGGTTATATTATCTGAATTTTTATTTTTTCGTTTAGGAGCTTTAGAAATAGTTGAATTTTATAGTTTTTGGCTTAACAGTTATGGATATGGTAACATTTTGTCTCGTGTCCCCATATTGAATAAGTGACTATATATAAGAAGTGATAACTCATGTCCTGTACGATTTAAAAACGAAATAGTATCTCTGTGAAAATACCACCGTTTTTAAGGAGAATTAAATTTGACGGCTACTGAAGTCGATGCCAAGCCTACTAAACTAATAGACTTTCCGTTGTCGAACATTGATTTGGTACCGACTTCAATAACTGTCAAATTTAATTATATGAGTATTTGCATCGTATTTTTATATTTTATAAAGTTATTTTTGTACTTAAGTTTCGATCCGTAAGGGATAGTTATTTCATACTTTTCAGTGTTCTTTTTTGAAGTCGGTTTAATTTTTTTATAAAAGTTTTTTTATTTCACCCTTTTGAGTGACCTTAGACTAAATTAATATCTAGAGCAGGTCTACAATTAGTTTATTTTCTAATTCTGGAGCACAATGTGTTAACTTCCATTCTATTGAGGAGCACAAACCGTGAGCTTTCACAATAAAGGATGCGAACAGGAGTGCTATTCACAACACGTAAACATCCTTGCATCGGATGAAACATCCGTGAGCTTTAAATTGTGAATGCGCAAAGGTTGTTTGCATCCGATGATCACAACCGATGTACGAATTTTCCATACTAATTTATGAAATTGGCATTCACAACTTCACGGATGTAAAATTGTGAGAAAGAGAAGTCCGATAACCTCTCGTTCTCAACCTCGACTTTAGCTGTCAAAATGTAATTTTGACACTTCGTCGCGTGCAACGTTGCGTACATCCTCGCGCTTGTGATCTGTCAAATTGTATGACAACATCCACGAGCGAAAAGCTACTTTCTATTAGACGAGTTCTACGATGTTAAGCTATTTTCTCGGTGAATAGTTAAAGTTTTGGAAGTTTTTCTTAAAATAATTAAAATATGCTCTATTTTCAACGCGTGATACATATGTCATAAAGTTACGTGCAATTTTATTGAACAAAAAAACTAATTTTGTGAAGGAAGACGCTTAGTATGGAAATTCACATCAAGATGGTAGACTTATAGTAGAAAAGGAGCGAATAAATTTAGCGATTTTCAATATCTTTTCTATACGCAAAATGTTCATTTTGCTGTTAGTGTTTGCAGACGAAGGTGAGGTTACCATGAATATTGCAATTGTTTTCTTGGATTGAATTTTATTACTAAATTATAATTAATGTTATAAATGATTAATTTCATAAAATTAGTAAGTACATGTAACTGTAGGTGCGATTACGTATATGATATAAAGTTATTTTAAGTAAAATTTAAATCTAGCGGTGAAAAATTGTGATAATATTTTTTCGTACTAGTTTTGGATTGAAGCACACCCAGGCCACAATAAAATATCTCAATAGTCATATGTAAACAAAGTTATGAACAAAAACAAGGTTTTGCCATGTAGTTAACAATTTATATAGGTATTTATTTTGCTCTTGAGTACAAAATACAAATCTTGTCTGGATTATATTTGTGTTAGTGTAGTGATATTTTAGTTACCCGGTGACACTATATTAATGATAAAGCAACACTAGTCTATTAGTATTTAGTTAGTAATGTGAAATCAAAGATGTAAGATTTAAGTTGATATACAACCTATAGGTACCTATTGAAATTGACTGCTGTTTTCACATTGCTATATGAGCAAACTGATATTGACTTAAATAACCAAAACTTAAAACTGACTCAAATTTACATGCATAATCCTCCAACAACTTCACTAATCTTGTTTTGAGTTATAAACATTATATCTCTATGTAATCTAGTTAATACTTTTAATATTATTGTATTACAGGTAACTCGGCTAACTAACCTACCTAAAAAACATCATGTCTAAGGTTTGCAAGAAATCTTCCAAAATGTATTGAATAAGTTAAAAATATTTTAGAGATATTATTGAGCAAAGTAAACATGAGTACTTAATAAAAATAAAACATGAAATACAATAGGAGTTTTAATTACATGAATTAGCTGTAGTGTGATAATTGATAATATAATATGAATCAGGATAATTAGATTACTGAAATAGGTATATTATATAGTTCACAGATAATAATTGGAAACTTCCAGATCGAGGCCATTTTATGTAGGAATTAGTATACTTTAAAGGTGTATCCTTTATTGTTTTCAATGTTTATTGAAGTTTAAAGTTCACTTTTAACTTTCATTTTCATCCCTTTTCACATAACTAACTTTCTAGTAGATAATACCTAAGCAGTAATTTTATTCAATATTAATATATTCACAACCTCACAAGTGACAATACCGAAAAATTAGTAAAACATTCAATGTAATAATAGGTAGGTACTCCTAAATCTAATTACTAGGTAATATTATGCAATACCATTACAATGAAGTATATGGTCTTAATGTCACAGTAGGTATTTATTATAAATTTATTGTTTTCTGTTTGTGATTGGTCTCTTTAACACCATCATTGCATTATAAATTAAGACTAAAAAGACTAAAGCATAAAAAATCATAGGAACACATGAGCAATACATTTAAACTACATAAGTATAGTAAGTACATAAAATATTTCTATCGCATGGAGGATAAGTAGGTACTTATAGCATGAAGGGATAAGCTATTAGCCTGCCAACTTCCCAGGTAGAAAGCGATCAGTGGAATTAACTTGCATTAAGCCAATTTTTTAAGCTTTAATCTAAAACTAGCTAACTAACTATGATAAGTGCAAGGTTGGTTGGTAACGCTTAAAATCGCTAACGGTAAGGTTATAGATTTAGCTTGCATAAACAGTGACAACTTAGCTATAGCTAAGTTTAATTGTCTTTATAAGGGCAAGATAGAAACCTAAGCCTAATTTTAGCTTGTACGGTATTTCAATATCTTTAAATACGGGAAATTAACGCGATTATCTTTCATTTTGGCTAGACGTTTCGACAGATTTAGACGTCAAGCCAAAATGAAAGGTAATCACATTAATTTCCCGTATTTAAAGATATTGAAATACCGTACAAGCTAAAAATAGGTTTAGGTTAGGTAAAATGAAAGAAAAAGTTTATACATCAAGTTAAATAAAAAAGTGTTTGCAATAAGAAAACTTTTAATTTTTTTATTCTGATAAATATCTAAGTCTAGATGCCTAAGCACCTCTGTTCCCTTTTATTGATTGTCAGATATTAAAGTTTTTAAACTTGCAACTATAACATTTTAATGATGAATGTAAAACAAGAGTTAACTCTGTTAGTAACTTCTTTAAAATTTATTTAATTCAATAATATTTTTCAAAACAGCTGTGTAAGGAATTAGAAATGATTGAAAATTAGTTACGAGGCGGTTTTGAAATTCATCAAGCAATGGACAGAGGCGCTTTAGCAATTAGACCCCTCAATTAAATTTTTTATTCAAAATTGGGATTTTTTCTGTTTAATTCTTCATTTGGTCATCCTTTTTTGAAGGTTTTATACGGTTTTCTTCCCAATATTGAGATTGTGTAAAAGCAGTACCAATAGCTGATGTAACATTCGATTCTGATTTTTGAAGAATAGCACTCAAAGTGTCTGAAAATAAAATAAATATTATTTATTACTATTTAATGACAGACACGGAACATGTTATATAAATATTTTAGGTTTATCAGTACTTACTAACAATACTGTGATAAATATTTGGGAGACTTAATGAAAATACAATTTTGTCTGACATTTTTCTGGTGGCAGTAAAATTCAATGCCAGGTCACGACTAATAAATTTTCGAATTACATTATTAACATTTTTTTGTATCATCTTTATCAGTCATGAGAATCATCGGAGAACACTGAAATGACAAAAAATTACCATTACATTATCGAAAAATGAAGCAAAATAAATTAATATACAATAGTATATTAAAAACATTACAAATTTATTGTTTAATGTAGGATTAAATATTAATTGCTTCTCTATATCATATAACGTTTCTATGTCCGTCAGTGGAAAATCGACGTCAAAGGTTTTTGCCCAAGTATTTGTAATTGTTGCAGTTCTTTTATGTTTCTGTTCTAGCGAATGTTCCAGCAAACTTTTCACTTTTAACAATGACTTTGTCTTGTTCCTTTGTTCTATTTTAAGAGATGTCAGCCCCTTCATTATACCAATGTACTCTAAATAGAAAGAAAGATATTAAATTTTTAAAAATTAATAAAAAGGTGTACTAATTTGTTCTTCTATACTAATACAATAAAATGTAAAAAGCTGATGTCTGTACATTATAGATATTGAAGAAAAACTAATATGGGGGGTTTTTATAAGTGCAACAGAAGCCAAAACAACAATTTTTTGTTTTTATCTGCCTGTGTGTTTGCACATGCATCATACAAAAACTACTGCACTTGAATCCAATTTTCACCAATGTATTGCTAGAGGTCTAAATTAAAACATAGGCTACTTTTTAGTATAGAAATAGGGGATGAAAGTTTGTAAGGAGAAGCAATAATTTTTCAAGTTATACTTATATATATAAATATTTTGGCAAGGCATAAAGAAAAATTGAGGCTGATGTAAACTTGGAGAAATGATAGGCTACTCGAAGTACTAACTCCACATAGACCAAATCGAGGGCACCAGCTAGTAATAAAATAAAAAAACTTACGGTCTTGACGAAGGTACATTGACGAAGGTCCTTGATCAACACTTTTATATTTGATTAGGTTGAAGGTCAAACTTGAATCATTAGTCTCATTTTCAGCTTTACCTACAAACAATATAAGGTAATTTTAATGAAATTATAAAATGTAACGTTTGAACTGATATTGAGAAATTATTCATCAAACCTGGGATTATGATTACATTATCTTGATCAATATTAGCATCTGTTCTAATATAGGTTGTCCCTCATCCATTTGCATATCAGAACTACTTTCTATAGGATGCAATCAATTCTGGACAATTAATGTCATAATGCACATTCACCTCTTCTTGACTTGTATCATTTTCAAAATAATGTTGATAATATACCCACATTATTACACTCGACTACATTTACATCTAATGAACTTGAAGAATAATTTCCGTGTTTTGTTTGATGACCATTGTCTTGATAATGCTGTTTTCAATTTTTTAATTGCTCGAAATTTTTGTACTCTTAGTCGCATCAAAGTCAATTTTCTTTTATGATTATCATCCATTGTTTTCACTAATGATTTATTAATTTCCTTCTCAGATTCACAACTGCGACAGTAATTTAACAAAAAATGCAAATTTTCGTTAATCAACTATAATGTTCATAAAAATTTGATAGTGAAGACTTACTCTTTTGGTACTTAAATATTTTTTTTTGTAAATTGCAAACAAGATTGAACTTTGTAACACAAGTTTTTTCGGGCATATAGATATTTATTTACATTAAAGTTGCACAACAATATAGGTTAGAATTAGAAATGTCAACTGTCAAAGAGAAGGTTTGTTGGGGAACTCGTTCAGGATTCACTTTGGACTCGAGTATTTTGGCCATATTTATTCACTGTATTAAATAAATATAAGAATAGGTATAATATTTATAATATATTTTGTTTTTAGAATTTAGATTTAATAAAACAATTTAAACTTAAAATTAAAATTTAATTTGATATATTAATCATTGGAGAATAAAAATTATCTACGTTTTGGCATTTTATGTCTAGGAATGGAAAACTCATTCGATGTATGATTTTAATTTAGATTTAATAAAATAATATAAACTTAAAATTAAAATTTTATTTAAGATATTAATCATTGGGGAATAAAATTTTCTACGTTTTGGCATTTATGTCTAGGAATGAAAAAATCATTGGATGTATCATTTAAAATGTGATCAACGTTGATATAGATCGACTATCGGCTATTTTAGTATAAATCTTATTTATGAAGTAAATAAAACTAAACAAATTTTAACTGATAATATGTGTGTTAGGGTTAAAGTTAACATAAAATATTTCGAGGTTGCCTTACAACATTCGTGTTAAAATGAGTGAAAGTAGTTTTATGATATTGGTATTACAATTAGTTGAAGAGTATCATCTGATTATATCCTTAATCGATGGTAGCCGTTTTGCGCCTTCTTTTCTGGCCAAGTAGAAAGGAAGGTTCTAGCAAATTTGCACATATTTTCTTATTCCGATTTAATTTCAGTAATTGTTTTAATTCTTCCTTTGGTGGCCAATATCCCTGGATTTGTAGGTCTAAGCAGTCACTCGGAGTAATAGTGACCTTCGTACATTTTGTCAAGACCATTAACGGGACAACTCGGTTTTAGACCTTTATGAGATCCATCGTAGGTCGTGGATACCAGCCACATTTATTTTTTTTAAATATATATGGGGATATCCATAAATTACGTCACAAGTTAAGGGGGAGGATTGGGGGGGGGGAGGGGTCGAAGAAGTGTGAAATTGTATGACAAGGGGTGGGAGAGGTCCAAAGTTTCGTGACGTCACATTTCAAAAGCTAATATATCTAAGTAGGTATTAACACGCGAAATTTGAACAATTAACGAAAAACTTAAAAAATATTTCCAACTATCTGTATGCACTAAAGGTTTAAATTGGTTTCTTAATGAATTCACACTACTAGCATTATTTAAAATAATTTAAATTAAAATAAAACTAATTTAGGACCTCCTGTTTTAATTTAATAATTTTATGAAATTCGTGTGACATAATTACACTCATATACAGTTTACAATATTAACATAATGTACGGTTGTACTAAGCTATGTATCCAAGCTAAAATTGAAGCCCAAAATACACGTGGAAAGCAAGCTAATAGCACGACATTTTTGAATGTAAGTTACGCTGTAGAGTCTTGTAATGTATTTTACTCTAACAGCTACCTAGAAATAAATTTATAAAACGAGTATTGGATGCTAAGGTAAAATAAAGCTAGTTTGAAGTTTCAAACTTGTCCAGCTAAGACAATATTCTACCTGGGTTACATCATGAATATACCTAAGTATGCATTAAATTGAAAATCGATATTTTAATTTTAAATAGTTTCGAAACACTGAGAAAGTAGGCATATAAACCTAATCTCTATAATTTGATTTTAAAATCAGTGTAATCTAATTACACATTACAAACTATTATACAATAAATTGTAGCTATGTGATAAATTATTAAAATTTCCCTTGCCGCCGGTTTTAAATAAGTCCTTATTTCTAGCGGTAAATCATACAATTCAACGTAAGGGCGTTTTTGCATTGGCCGACACGATAACGATAATATCGTAGCCGTCACACGTAGATATTTTATTATCTTGAAACTTTTTGATTCAACGACACGGTACCAATATCGATGGCGACAAAACAAAAACAGAACTTTCATGTCTCAATGACAAACATTACACCTTCGAGATCAGTGCGTTAACTATAAAACTACTCGTATACTTATTCATATGGCAGACGACAAATTATATTTAGTTATTTAGTATATCTGCTTTACTTACGTCTAACGTATCTAACGTTGAAGGAACTTATTTAAAAGTCATTTTGAATATTTAATCAAACTAAACTGTTCAGTAAAATGGAGTAGAACGAACGACAGATTAGCGGGGAGGTGGGAGGATGGTGATGTTGAACCCACACTTGCACCATTGTGTAATTATGTCATACATTCTTGATTTTATCGGGACGATTCTATGGAGAGCGGACGTAGTACTGACTAGGGAAGGCGATTCTCTCGAAAAAAGATCGATCTTCGAATCGATTCGAATCGAAGTATGAAAAATCGATTCATAGAAAACTCGAAGTCTAAAAAATCGATCTCTCGAAAATCGATTTTTCATCGACTTACTATATAAGTCTGTATTGATGACAGATATGAATGTAATTATAGAAAACTTGGAAGATGCTAAAATAATCAATCTAATCAGTTTTTATGAATTAAACAATTACAACTGTATTTAAATGTTACATGTTTAAGAACCTCTACTTAAGATAAAAAAAAAATTATAATATTTAAGTTAAAAAATTATAAAATTCACAGTTCCTACATTCAACTAATTCTAAACAGTTTTATATTTCTTATCATAACAAAAATTATCGAATCTCGATTTTAAAGGGTAAAGTATCGATTCACGGAATCGATTCACTACAAAATATCGATTAAAAATCGATTTATATGGTCGAAATAATCGATTCTTCGATTAATCGATATCAGATCGCCATCCCTAGTACTGACATGTCGTCGCCGATCGCCGGCGACGATAAATCGGGGTCGCGTCGTTTAGTGAAAAAGCGTCGCTCCATAGATTTCTGTGCCCCGATATCGATGAGTCTGCATCTGCGACGATATATCGTTATCGTGTCAGCCAATGAAAAAACGCTCTAACAAATACTACTTATAACATTCGTTCTTTCAAATAGTAAATACCCGTTATTAGTATTACAAATAACAGCAATATTAAGAGCACTTGCATAACTTAGGCGAGTGTGTGAGAAGAATAATGCATAGACAGGTAATGAGATTTGATAAGGTGGAAGAAGTATTCAATGACCGCTTTGCTTGGCAACTCCGTCTGCAATACAACGTGAAACTATCGTATAAGTACGTATGAACGAGAAATACATAAATACCTACCCATTACTATTTACCATAGATTATGAGACCTTATTTGGTCTCATAACTTGTCTCATTTATTCTGTTATATTTATTATCTCATTCTTATTAAAAGATTAATCCTTGCTATAAAGAGAGACACCTAGTAATACAGTATTATTATTTTATGAAATTGGTTGCTAGTTATTTTATTGCAGAAAGGTATTTTGTATGTATTGTCATTTTATTTCTTACTAAAGACATCGGCTTTGTGGGCGTAGATCCCTTTGCCTTCCCTCTCAAATAGAAAAAACAATTTATGACACTGAGTAAGTAATCACTAAGGTTTTTGTTAATACCCATTTCTTCTTTGATGTAATAAATCTAAATCCCTCGTAAGAAAGTATTTGAAACGTTTCGATGTCGTGTGTGATAGGTAGATAATATATTTCAAAAACCTCAGGAATTGTAAACAACATATTTCGAATCATAGGGTTACAATGGATACTGTATGCTGTACGTCATCACTTGTCATGCACCAGCAGACATACAGCATACAGACTTAAAATATGGATATATCCAGTAAATACAATGTCCACGAAATGTGAGTATGGACACTTTTATTGTAATATGTACATATTCTAAAACGAAATAAGAACTCATAACCATGAAGTTTTAGAACTACACACCTTTGTAAGTATTTATGTATAGATAAATGAATCACAACAGTATTGTTTATTTATGATGTACAGACAGGAACCTTTTTAAGGAAGTTAGTATTAACATTATTGATATTAATAGATCTGTAGCTGTATGTAATATAATAAGTATGTATATTTCTAATAAAATGTTGACATGTATGTACATTTTCTGAATTGTATTAGTGGTATGACTCAGAAGGATAACAAATTAATGGTCTTTTTTCTTTTAAATATTGACCAGCAATGAATTAAAATTCAGTTGAATTGATTATTAGAAACAGTAACTTTTTCAATAGCTGCACATTAATTTTATTTAGGTAATGAATTTTATGCAACTTTTTTTCTTACAGATACATATGGATACAGCTACTGATTACAATTTTATCATTGTTGTTGAGAAGTAAGAACTGAGAAATCATAGCATTCAACACAGCTTTGTACAAGTTTCCACAACTTTTCTAGTCACAGAAAATTTTGTATTGATTGTTAAATAATAATTAAAGATTTATTAAAAGCAAGAGCACGTACATACCTACTGTCTTTTAATTTAATTCCTGATATAATTTATAAGTAATTTATTCTATGGCACTAACGATGAGAATGATTGATAGGAGTAACTACTATTTTTAGAATTATTAATACTTATTTAACTACAGAAAGTATAGAAGTACCCAGGTAAGATGTATGAAAACATTGTGTATAATTTTATGGAGATATAATTTGGAGAACTAAAAGAATAAAAAAAATGTACCTCGTTTATAAATTTTACCTTATGAACCTCAATTATAATAAAAGTATGCAGGTACAAAATAAGTAGATCAGTAGATATCATTAGTGTATTTATTTCATAATGCAAAGTTTAATACTTATTACATTTATATTAAATAAGATTGATAATAATTGTTTGTAACATGACTTCTATAGTATTTCAAAAATAGCACAAAGTTTTAGAAACCTATTTATATACATAAAAGTATAAATAAATATAACCTATACCAGTCATTATAACTTTTTTGTAATTCATAGGTAGTTTGTAATTCACAGGCACATGGTAGGCAGGTACATTATCATTTCTTTTTCTTTTGTTCAAGGTTTACACTTCAAAATACATTTTAACAATTCACTGCATCAACATTTCTCTTTGTAATCATGTCTATTTTTTTACATCATGATCTTGCCTTATAATACATAAAATGATAAGTGGATATTGGTTATTTCTTTGTATGAGAACTTGACACTGCCTCTCTTTTCATCCATTCCCACTGAAATATTAAAATAAACACCTTTAAGCTGTAGTTTTACAAAAACATGACAAATTACAGAGAATGCAGTTTCCCGCACTTTTTGTTTAATATTTAGTTGGCTATTACAGCAAAATATGAAACACATTTTTGTCCTAACTTCTACAATACTTACTTATAAATGGCATTAACTCTTAAGTCTCACATTTTTTTTTTTTTTTTTTAACAGAAACAAATGGATAGTTTGTAGGCTTTTGTAGGATTCGTAGGCGTCTTCGATCACCAAAATCACCATAAATGTCCATGAACTGCAGTTTTAGTCACATTAATTCCTTGAGAAATCTTTAGCACCATTTATTTCACGAATATGAGATCACTGTACAACACCGTTGCTTAAATAATATAAAGGTAAGTGAAGAGAGTACCTAACGATATTAATTGGGCATCACGACGCCATTTTGAAAAGTTATTGACAACTGACAAGTTGACGAATGACGTCTCCGTATGTAATAAAATGAATGAACCGGGAGTTGGTATTTAGTTTGATTCATATAATTGTAACATTACATTCATTAACATATTTATACGTGTATTTTTACATTTTAAATAAGCTTTGTATTTAAACATCATCGGAATGATCAGAACAATTTTAAAAACAAATTTGTTTTTATATTATACTATTAAATTTCATTTTTACCACATGTGTAGGTTGTAAAAAGTTTTTGCTACCAACTCCTTGGCTGTTACATCGTAGGAAAATCCTTGCGAACAACCGATGTAATTTTTCATCGATGTTATCAACGATGCGTTCATCCGATGTTTCATCCGATGTTTCATCCGATGAAATGAAGTTGTGAATAGCACTCCAGATCGAACATGGGATATTATTGCCCATTATGGTCATTATCAATATCATCAATATAATATCATATCAATATCAATGAGTTATAAAAGAACAGTGTAAAGGTTGCATCATAATTACACCCTAGCAGTATTCTTACAATCCGAAGACGACAGCCACCAGCCGTATTCTCTGTCCGCCACAAGACTGACTCTACTGACTGAATTTATTATATCACAGCCAATTTATATCTTCTCTATACTTTACCATTATACCATACTACCATTATACTATGTGGGGACAACGATAGTTAACAAATGACATACAAGAGAATCGTCAATATAAATAACCAGGTCGTGTTATTTGGTGTATCTTCGAAACCAAAGCTTCAATAATAGTGAAATTTCAATGGGACCAATCTGAAAGTGTATCCTTTCTAACAAAAATAGAATTTTCCAAATCGGTTCATAAATGACGGAGTTATGAGGTAACAAACATAAAAAATAAAAAAATAAAAAACATGCAACCAAATTGAGAACCTCCTCCTTTTTTGGAAGTCGGTTGAAAAAGTAAAAACAAACAGTAAAAACGAAGTACCTGAGCAGAACTGGTATACGACCCAAAAATAATTATCCATTTCATTGGAGAATTCAAAATGGTATAAGTTTCAAATTCGTCTAGAAAAGAATGAGATATTTCAAATCTATCACGAAAGATATTTTATAAAAAAGGTTATTTGAGAATTGCTTAACTTGTCCAAAACTTATTTACCAATAATAACCGTTATTACGTTAATTGTTATAAATAGAAAGTAACACATTATATTTGTTTTACTTTCCCAAGCTTCTAATATAAAGAAAAACATTGTTACACACTGATAACATCATATTGCATAAAAATAGATATTACAATGAAACCCGAAAACCGGTAATGTATGTACACACATACAAATGTTAACACAATGATCTTCAGACAATTTAACGAGAAACATTTGAAAAAAACATCATTGGTTACGTTACAAGTATGTGACAATTTTTTTTTGGAGTTCCGTAGAAACTCCAAAAAAAAGAATAGAGAGAGAAAGAGAGTAGAGTAAATAGAATAGTGGTTATTATGGACCCAAGTATTTCATTTATTAAGCTTTTTTAATGATTTACTTCGTCCAAAATTGTTTCAGTCATAATTTTATATGGTAGTAGCCGCTTTTTTTCTGTTTATTCACGATTGATAAATTACGGTCCTACAGCAAAGTACGATAATTTATTAAAAGACATGCTTTACGTGCAAAAGTTTAATTTTCAGCCTAATTCCCGGTTGGATGATACTAAAAAAGTTTATATACAGGGTGTATATGAAAACGGGACAGTTAGTTTAATGGATGAAAGGGCATAACTTTAGTATGTAGTTACAAAAAGAATTATCGAAAAAAACGTATCCGTTTAAGAGTTATGACCGTTTTAATTTTCAAGTGTTATCCCCACCATTTCTCGTAAAATTGGGTTGATCGTGTACAGTTACAGATTTTAAATCTTACGTTTTTTTTTACTTTGTAATAATTTCATCCGTTACTGAAATACAGCCTGAAAACCATTTTGGAAAATAATGCGTATACCCCAATGGGGGTTTTCAGGCTGTATTTAAGTAACGGATGAAATTATTACAAAATAAAAAAAATTTAAAATCTGTAACTGTACACGATCAACCCAATTTTACGAGAAATGGTGGGGATAACACTTGAAAATTAAAACGGTCATAACTCTTAAACGGATACGTTTTTTTCGATAATTCTTTTTGTAACTACATACTTAAGTTATGCCCTTTCATCCATTAAAGTAACTGTCCCGTTTTCATATACACCCTGTATATTATATGTAAACTTAAATGAACAGTGGTTTCATTTTGACATCTATCTATACTATTGAAGAATAATAATGAACGTACAACAAGGAAAGAAAAGTAGGAATTAACTTTCCTGAAATACATTATAAGGATGTCTCAAAATTCAAATATAATTGGATACAAAGTGATGGCCACTTTATAATAACTTAGGGAAAAAACCTAAATCTCTTAGATTCACAATCTTTTTTTAATTGTGAAAATTAAAACTCTGGTTCACACTTTTAGGATCTGTGCGTACAAATTTAAAAATTTTTCGTTTCATATTTTATAAAGGATCCTACTTAAATAGCATAGCTACAACGTTATACGTAATAGTGTTGGGCCGTATCTCGTGTAATTTGTGAGGCTGGATGACATTTGATGGAGTGGGAGAACTCGTTGAGCTACCTCCTAGAGCAAATTAATGCTATGAATTATGTCAACATGTGGGAGGAAAATTTGCTGCCCACTTTGCGAGTTGTGTATCCACAGCAAGAAATGCCCAGGATGTTCTACGTGCACTATAACAGTAGAACACATACTGAAAGGATAACCAGTGCCTGGTTCCTCCTACACTTTGACATTACGGCGATTCCATGGCCGGCTAAATCGTCTGATCTTAACCCTATAGAAAATTGGATGTGTATGAGAATAATTTGATTTGATGTGATCAAACACTATGATCACGGGTTAATTAATCCGGTTAACCCAGTTAACCATCCGGTAAACTCAAAAATATTTAATATCGGGGTAAGAGCGCGTTTATTTTATTACTACAAGTATTTTAAAGATAAAAAATCCACTAATTTATCTAATAACTGCTTCTGTGAACACAAACGCATATTGCAAACAAACACTTCAAAAGTGTATGAAAGAATAAGGTCCTCAAAAGGAACTTTCAGTTTATGTGAGAAAAACTGAAATGATTGCGTTTTCGGATTTAAAAACTAGTTTTATTCGGAGACTAGCTCCCATGCTTTGCATTGGCTATTTTGTGGCAGTGTATTCCAAGTTTTAGTAATGCTACGAACATAACCTTGAGCCCAATCGATCAAGTGTTACTCTAGTTTATAGGTAACAAACAAACAGTGATTTATACATTATGTGTAGAGGTAACTGACTCGTTGGCGCAATGGCAGAACAGCTATCTACCTTCAAGTTCTGGCCCCGGATTCGATTCCCTGTTAAATCAATTTAGGAACCGAACGTTTCAAATTGACTTGGACTCCGGTGTTACTGAGAGCTCCCTTAATCTTTTTTGTCGTATTTATATTACAAGCCTAGTGCTGAATTTAAACTTACGCAACTGGCATAGTTGTCTGAAGTATTATCTATAATACTAATCTATGCAAATTTTTTTTTCTTCATGGCATGGCGCACAGATTAACGCATATGCCAACGTCACGTATTTATATGCAAAATCCACATGAAGCACGTTCGAAGTAAATTAGTTTTTTCTTCTTATCGTAAAACTCCTTCAGTAAAGTGATAGTAGGCTTTAGTGAAGTTATATAGGACTTCTTGGAACAGCGCGATAAATTCAGCTACGCATGTTTATTCAGACCAATTCCATTCTTTTCACTTAAACAGAACTTTAAAACACAATATACTATCACTTTTGTACTTTAAAACTCCAGAAAATGTAAAAAATAGAAAATCTAAATAGAATGACAAACTCACTTCTCCCGTTCCGCCAAAAAGTCCTATACTAATATTATACATACATACATGCATACATACATACATATCTTCACGCTGTATCCTCAACGGGGTAGTCAGAGAGAACGGAGCGCCAAGCGTCGCGGTCCTACTAATATTATGTAGTGGCAATATATAATATATATATAATATACTCAGACATTTCACACAGCGCCATCTAGTCCCAAAGTAAACTTTTATTGTTCGTATGTAATGAATAAACTCAAAGACTAGTCAACCGAGTTTAAAATTTCTTCCACCTGTAGAAAGTTACATTGTCAGCGAGTAACAAGAGCTGTACATTTTCAAAAAAAATTCCTACACTTGCGAAGCCGGGGCGGGTCCCAAGTACTTTA
This sequence comes from Zeuzera pyrina, assembly GCA_907165235.1. Lineage (NCBI taxonomy): Eukaryota > Metazoa > Arthropoda > Insecta > Lepidoptera > Cossidae > Zeuzera > Zeuzera pyrina. The sequence continues at coordinate 20,347,664 of OU015624.1, read as the reverse complement.
TAAACCGAGAGCGAATGTACATGTGGCTCGTAATCTCCGAAATCACTGCACCTGCTTGAATAATTCTCACCATTTGAAAGATACATGATTACAGATGGCGATAAACTGTACATTATGTATACAACCCGAACGAAGTAGTAACGGCCACTAGTTTTTAATGTAATTACAGGATTAATGTGTAAATCATGGTTTCAAATGAAAAAAAAAATTTTTTAATCCGTTGAAAAATACGGCTTCTAAATTCAAGTAGTAAGATGAACTCTGTCTGTTGCTCTAAGCAATGGGCGAGGTGTTACAAGCTTGTAACGTCACTGTTATCTCCTTCTAGTGCACTGAATCTTAAATAACGATCCGCGGACCACTGGCAATGGAACCCATAATGGTCCGCAAAGTCATCACAAAAGTCTCTCATATCTCAAAAAAGTGATAATATAGCAAAATCATCTGTGACAAAAGAACTCATTCGAGACAGGAATTGATCTTGAAAATTTCAGGAGCCATACAGCAATTTATTTTCCTAAAATTCGAGAAAATGTTTTGCGTTACATATTTGTGTTTTCAACCACATACTTACACGAGCTGGGATTCTCAGTCAGTTCTTTCAATAATTAAAAATTTATAGAAATTGCTTAGATACCGACATGCGTTCGGCTTTGAGCAGAACTGTACCAAGAGTATCCCACTTAAACATAATTGAAAACAAAAATTACATACGTAATACAAAATTATCACAAATGTCATATTACTTTTTGTATCGAATAACCTCGTTTATCCTTTTAACAGAACATTTGTTTGTCATTTTAATGCATACATACATAAATATCTTCACAGTGTGTCCCTAGCGGGGTAGTAGGGGGTCATTTTAATTGAATAACTTTTAGTATCATATTTACCATCATTTGTAATATGCCTAAGAATTTGAAATCCATGGCAAGACAAAAAACGTTTGGCCACTTACCACTTAAAAGTTTAGATTCACTGCTCTACAATACTCCAACTACTGGACATTATAAATCAACAACTTCTTCATTTTTCGAAAAATTCAAATATTTGCAGTTGTCTTCATGATTTCTAATTAAATTTAATGTACTTAATGTATAAAATATACCAGTTTAATGAGTGGTGGGTACCGTACCCTGTTAAACAAATTTTACAATAGCAATAGTGTATCACTCAGTTTAAGTGTATATGAAAGAAAAGCATTAAAATGTAGTTATAAATATAGTTTGCCAAAAAATGTACCCCGAAAGAGGATTACATGTTCCACATACGCATAAAAAACAAATAACTTTTGTAGCAAGTCACGTTTACCATAATTTAGCTACTTATTACGTACGTTTATATTTTCACGATTGTACAAAGGTCAACGCGCATTTAGCGCTCTGGTACCTGAACAGTACCGTCTCGCCTCAAGGGGTTACGATGAGTTGACGCCCCGCTATCAACAAGCGTACACCGCTTGGTCAACGAATAATATTATCGAAGTTTTTTTAATAAAACTCATGTGAACAAGGAGTTTATAATTTTACCCCCTAGCTATTTGTTCAGTTATCTGTATACGTATATTATGTGTATGTATATAATGTATTACAGAATATGAATATACAGAGTGTATAAATTTTAAAGCATAAAAATATTTAATTATTTTCTAATCATGCTTAGTACAAGTATTTCTCTTATTTTTTTTAAATATGGACATTCACGTCAATGCCAGTTTCGTACCGCCTACCGTAAGGGTCCACCGATGTCTAGCATTTCTTTACCTTTAAGGTTGCCTGTAAGAGATCACTTTAGCTATAAGTCTTTAATGTTTTTACCCCTACATATATAATATACTTTTACTGATGCATAAAGAATACAGTTTTCGTGTTCTTAATTGTGCATTATTTTTATTTTTCTCTGTACGCTCTTAGCGGATTGTAGAGGGCTGTTTCTCTTTGTTTTGGTATCTAATATCTATCTATGTCTACAACCTGTAATCACGGACAAAAAAAACTTGATTGAATTGAATTGAAGAAATATCGTATTACTGTATAGTGAACAGCACCCGGGCAACGTTCCATGGATGACTCCAGAGGCCTGGCTGACTCAGCCTGGCTTTTGCTGCAAGCGATATGTTTCGTTACTGACACCGATATATTAAGCGAGTAAGTGACCGTATATGTAAGGAAAATCCATATAACAAAATTTCAATCTCGGAATGGCGGTACCGGTCAGATGCCGAGTCGATACGTTGATTTAAATGAGCGCTGACCTTAATTCGAAGACAAAGGGTAAACATTCTAAAACGTTTTATGATACAATGTATCAGAAAACAAAGTTAGAAAACTTTGTCTAGAGTAATTGTTTTCCATTATCTAATTTATTCAATTTAGTCAAATATATACCAGTAATATAAATCATTAATTTGTTGTTAGGTGATGACAATAATCAGTTTTACTTGTTATTGTTTTAGGGCTCCTTACAAAAAAATACAGGTGGAAATCACTTGTGTGTCAATGCAACGTACTAATTTCAAAATACAGTAATGCACACACATCTTTATTTCAGTTATCTTATAGAGTGGACATAACAACAAGGAGCAACAAAATTTCACCTCGACAGTTTCATAATGAGCCACAACCCTTGGCCGACTTTTACGTCCTGGACCCTATTTCATAGAAGTCATACCGTGTTATTTTTCACTTTAATAGGGTTTTGACAAAACCTTATCTTACATAAAAGGGTGCTAGAGATCATCTAAACTAAAACTGCACGTCCCTCCACTACATTCGGTTTTTTCAATGTGTAAAAATTAGTAGGACTTTTTGGCGGGAAAGTGAGAAGTGAGGTTGACATTTTGTTTAGATTTTCTATTTTTTACGTTTTTGAGAGTTTTAAAGTACAAAAGTGATAGTACCTATATTGTGATTTAAAGATCTGTTTAAGTGAAAAGAATAGAGTAGGTCTCAATAAATACGTGTAGCTGAAGTTCTCGCGCTCTTCCAAAAAGTCCTTTATAACTTCAGTAAAGCCTACTATGACTTTACTGGAGGAGTTTTGCGATAAAAAAAAACTAATTTACTTGTGACTCTACTTATTAATACATTACATTAGCAAATGCGCTAAACTGTGCGCTATGCCACAAAGAAAGAAGAAAAAAATAACTAGTACTTAAGGTAAAGACGGTAAGATAAAGAAAGGCGTTATAGATAGTATGAGCAATTTGAACGCATGGCTCGCCAGTCGCTTACATACCATCGCCCTGCCATGCCCCTCTGTACTTATTAAATTGTGTAAGAAGAAATATAAAGTTTGACACCAACATGTAATTTATTTGTTTGGATTTATACTTAATAAATAAATAAAAGCTACTTAATAAATAATAGGCGTTGAAATATTGTACAGATGCGTGTCTAGTAGCTCTCGCAATCTGTGCTGCTTGCCGACGGTACGGCGTGGCCTGCTATACATACCTATTGCATGCAATTATAACTCGCACTAACCTATCGCTAAAGGTACATAGTTAATAATGTGAAATACATACTGAAAGTTTGATGACTCACAATGCAGCCGCTTTGAACCCATCCAAGGGAATTAGGCATCCTTTCGAAAGAACCATAAGTTGCCGTTCGATTAATCGCACTAACACAAACAATAGTACACGCACTCTTTAAGTAACAAAAGCTGTCTCTCTCGCCGTTCGAAACAAAGCGGCTCGCTCCGATATACGTTGAAAATGGAAATGGTACGTTGATGGTACTGGATGGTACTGTTTAGAATCCGCCGTACGGTCATGTGATTCGTGCTGAAGATGGCGGCAGCGCTTCGTTTATTACTTCTGGGCTCAGTTGTAAAGTGTTCTAATATCTATCTGTTCTTCGAAGTCTACATTTGTGTGACAGAAAGTCCTTCTCTAGTAGAACTGAAGAAGACTACCAGCGGTATGCAAACGTTGTGTCATCTTGCGAAATATTTCCAAAAACATAGAAGCAGCCTCCCATCTGCTTCTGGTTTGTTGAGGCAAAATCGATATTCGTAAATTCGACAAGCGGCACAAGTTTCACCATCATGTCATAGTAGTCTCCTTTCGTACAATCACATTTTCACTCATAATTAAAATAAATAAAAATTAGATGTTTACGTAAACAGCTCAGAGCTCTGATTAAAATAATAAGTTCCACCTTACGGTAGCCAAAGGTGCCGACATACCTAATAAGCAGTTGCGATTGGTCGAAGCAAACCAATGAAATTATTGCATATTTTGTGTACTATTTTGGTATTATAGTTTTTATGTATTATAAGAAAGGGGAGAACTAGTCATTTTTAGGGTCCCGTTTTTAATAACTTAATAACATTCGACTTTTTACTAGGCGTTAGGAACTAGAATTTCAATAATTAAAAACAGTAATGTAAAATTAACACGATGAGTACCATGACCCCGTTATAACCGTATTAACAATGGAACTACACATTTTAAAAATTTTTTGAAAAAACAAAATTTTTGCCGTTTTAGTCAAGAAGCTGATTTTTTAAATACGATACAATACCTAAAAAACTTGAATACTAAAAAACTCGATACAATATTTAAAAAAAAAACAGAATCTTCAAAGATTCAAACTCATATTTCATAACGAGTGCTTCATTTTTTTTTTATTTGAAAGCAACCATTATACGTCTTTATAATTTAATATTATAAAGAGGTTAACTTTGTTTGTTTGTATGTTGATAGATAAACTCAAAAAATACTAAACCGATTTCAAAAATTCTTTTACCTTAGAAGGCTACATTATCAGCGAGTAACATGGGCTGTATTTTTTTTTTAATTCTACCCATGCAAAGCCGGGGCGGGTCGCTAGATGTAAATAAAAGTGACGAGAACAAATCATAAGTAAATATTAGAAATAAATAAGCCATGAATAAACAGTCATCTATGAAAGAAAAAATTGTACGTCTTTTTAATTGTAAATAAAAGTAACGACAAGAAATCATTAGTAAATAAAAAAAAATGTATAAAATCAACATTACTCAAAGTATTTTAAAAATGGGATTATCAGGGTAATTACGATACGATAAAACTATATGAACAATACTTAATAAAAATCATGCGAAATTACGGAACCCTTAAAATTAATTTAGGAAGCCAAATACCAGGAGAGCATGCAATTTAGCTGTGCGCTGTGGGTGTAGCTGTTGAGAGGCTGGAATGTCGAACCCTCCATAATACTATTAGGGTCCGTTTAATTTTAATGCGAAATGAATTTATTAATTTTAAAACAGTAAAGTAAGGGATATGTAAAAAAGAAGATAATTGCTTTCGATTACTTTCGAAAATCAATGAAGGAAAGTTTTAAGTAACTACATAAACAGACAAAGCACCTATACCAAAAACGGTAGGTACATTTGTGAGTAATTCAAAATTAAAGGAGAGGTTCAAAGTGTGTCTTTTGTCTTTTACGCACAACCTCGCCTGTCGAAAAATGGCTGCGTTGCTGCGTTTGGTAGGTATTCATTATTCACTACTCTACTCACATTCAAGAAAACAACTACAACAACGGTATTTCTATCGTAAGGTAATAAGATACGATAAATATTTTAACCAAAATGAAATGAAAACTATTGTCTTCCGAAATTCGATATTGATGGGTTTGATTGATATGAAAGTGAAATTTAAAAATGTCACAAAGTATCCTGCAATGTAATTTGAATGCCTAATTGATGTTGCTGAGCAAAGAGAGTTCAATTACTTATTTACATTGTTTATTTTGTTCTTAGTAAACTGTAAAGGTCATTGCTGGTAAAAATCTTCTGGTCTAGTGAACGATGTTCCATATGAAGCAAACCATTGTATCATATTTTAATTATTATACAGAATCCATGTAGAAAAAATAAAAAGCTTTGAAAAAATAGGGCCAAATTCTAATTGCCTGGTATTTTCAAAGATTAAACTGCAGTAGATGGGTCTGTGTGAGACAGCTGAATAGTACGCGTTCCTATGGAATAAGTGCGGTATCGTTAAAAGCCGAAGCGTAACAATCCGTACTTTAATTTTCATTTTCTAAATCTAATTAAGATAATTTGCCGAAAAAACTTTAATTACATCTTTTAGTGTTAGGTGTTCGTTTATTGGCCTTGCAACGCAAAAGACACAGACATAACATCACATACAGACACTAAAAAAGTCAAAATAGTTTGTTCAATACAAATAGCGCGATTACATCTTGCACACGAAAGCTTAGGCAGAATTGACTTACAAATGTCCCAATTTTGAAAAAATATAATCTATGATTTTGAATTTGATGACCTTGAACTTGACGAACAGCTGATCACTAGGGATGGGATTCTTAAGAAATTATGTCGATTGTTTTGTAAAACTGTGATAATAATTATTTCAGAAACCCTAACAGTTAAAACAAAAATAATCGCACTTTTCGTTTCAGTGTTTTTAACATTCTATCGCGCTTTAAGCATTACCCGAACTCGTGTAACACCTTGTATAACTGCCACATGACTATGACCAATCAAGATTTTGCTGATTGGAGTACTGCGAGGACACTAAGCGGACTGTTAGACTTAGCCACCTATAACACCTCTCACATGGTTTATCGATTACCACCTTGTACAAACAGCCAGGAACAATACGACTTAACGTGTCTTTCGGAGAATGGACACGATCGATATTAACCCTTAACACCACCCGTGGAGGACTAAGGTCCCCCAATGCACACATTTTCGGAAATGTTTTTATTATTTCAGTTTCATGTATTTTCAGTGCCAACGGAAAGCTCTCAGAAAGAGGATTTACGCTGATCTAACGTAATCAGATCGCGATATCGCGATATTTCTCTGCGGGACCTAGGTCTCCCACGAACGGTGCTGCGTAAATTTTTGCGTACAATTTTTTACGTTGTTTTTACTTATTTGTGGTTTTTTAAGTTGCTGTCCTATGTGAACAAAGAATTGAATCCCGAAAGAAAAGAACGAACAGTAAATGACTGAGACGAAGGCAAAAACTAGCAGACTTTTCTCAAAATATTATCACAAATAAAATACAGGAATGACTTTTTGGTGGGAAAGGGAGAAATGAGGTTACATTTTATTTCGATTTTCTCTTTTTTTCATTTTTGGGTGTTTTAAAGTACAAAAGTGATAGTATATTGTGTTTTAAGGTTCTGTGTAAGTGAAAAGAATGGAGTAGGTCTAAATAAACATGTGTAGCTCTCGCGCTCTTCCAAGAAGTCCTATAAAACTTCAGTAAAGTCTACTATCACTTTTACTGGAGGAGTTTTACGATAACGATATTACTCTTATTGATACAATACGTGACATTAGCAAATGCGCAAATTTTATGCACCATGCCATGAAGAAAGAAGAAGAAACGACAGAAATTTACGAGAACTATTTTTTTTTAAATACACGAAACCAAAATTGTGTTAATCTAAAATTACACATTTTTCATATTAACAAAATTTGCAAAGGTTTCAAGATTAGATTTTAAATACGTCATATAATCGACATTAATTTCGTTAAATGGATACCTATATCTGTTTCTTATGTGTTTGATGACGATAAAGACCAATGTAACAAATAAAGTTGCCTATCGACCTCAGTTTTTTGTAATTTTACACAGACTAAGGGAGATACTACGTATTATTCATGCAATAAAAAATAATATTTATTTCACATTTATGTCGTCACTGGTCACTCAATAATTCTAAGTTCACAACATAATTGGCACATACACACAAATCGAAGTCAAAAATTAAAGTCATAGTCAAATCAATTTATTCAAGTAAACCTAATAGTCAATTGCAAGGTATTTTTGATCGTCAAATCTACTTTAGTTTGGTTCAAAAAGAAAACGTGGACACAAGAACCGACAAGAAACTCAAGCAGGTATCATTTTTTCAACATCATTTTACAAAAGGTTTATTAAAATACAATGTTCAGAGAGCCAGTAAACACATGTGCAGAGAAGATTATTTCCAGACTATGCTTTTGTCTTCAACGAAATCGTTTATTCTATGTGTGTTTTATAATAAATTTGAATCTCTTTTCCGTTAATTGAGCAACTTATTGCGGAACTTTATTACAAAAACGAACGCAGTTACCCAAAAACAAAACATTTGACTTATGTAATTTAAATTTTAGGGTAATCAATTTATTATGACTTCGGGTTTCCGTACCACCAATATCGCCTTTTTTTTATAAACAGATCTATATTTTTCCTCGTATACATAATAATTTCAAAGATGTATAAGGACGACAAGGTGAGTACATCAATGTCTTTAAAACGATCTCTTAGATATTCCCGTGAATTCATACTGTAGATGGCACGTATTGCTCGTTTTTGTAAAATAAAAATAGAGTTAATATGTGCCACCGATCTTCACAGCAGAAGGCTATAAGACATTAGGCTATGAAAATATGCGAAGTATCTACACCAGCCTAGCTGTGTCCACATTTGTCAATTGCCTAATGTGTCTAATGACATATATCGCGGAACAGAATTTACTAGCCCCGATATGATGCGCCCTCTGTAACTTGTTATCTACTGTTAAACCAAGAAAACTGGCGGACAATTAATTCTAATTGTTTCCCACTCCACTAATTCTAATTCTTAAAGAGTGCCCCGAGACACAGTTGCCACAGTCTCCAAGTCAGTTAAGTAACAAAATATCGTTTTCGAAAATGATACCTATGAATTACATAATATTCAATGCACGTAAACAGATTTTAGTTTTTTTCTAAAACAACGGTACACGATATTATATTATTACTAGATGTACCCGCGACTTTGTCTGCGCGGAAAATTTTTTCGTGGCTGTCCCGGATTAGATGAGATTGTATTATGTACATGTACGTAGCATGTTTAAAGATTGTTTTTGAAAAAAGTCTACGTCTAGCCCTCGTATCTTCGGGCACAAACTATCTCTTTACCAAACATCATAATGGGTTCAGCATTTCTCATTCAAAATTTCATCCCCCTTTTGAATCTATTAGGGGTAAATTTTTTGATAAAAAAATAGCCCATGCTCATCTCTGATGTCACACATCACCCTACCAAATTTCATCATAATCGGTTCAGCGGTTTACCATTTCCCATACAAAGTTTCTTCCCCCTTATTACCCTTTTAGGGGTAGTATTTCTAAAAATTAAATAGCCTACATGAACGCAATCACATGGTGTTACTACGTAACAATTTTCGTCAAGGTCAATGAAGCTGTTGTTCAGGTATAAAAAAACATACAGACAGATAGGCGGACAAAAATTTTAAAAATGGTAGAATCGAAGTCAATTAGTCGCAAAACGACTATTTATCACAAAATTTGACAAAATTATATCGGTTGGGGACACTTAAACAAAAAATTACTAAAATTACTATATCTTAAAGCGTCAAGTTACAGTTATTTGCAGGAAAATATTGATTACAGGAGAACTCCTATCTATAAAAAAATAATACCTTGATAAACTAAATTGAAACAGTTATCGTTACAAGTTTATTTGTCACAAATATTAGGGGTATAAAAAGGTTATCATAATAGTGAACAACAAATCGATAAGAAAAAACTTCTTGAAATGAAACAGATATCGTTTTATTCCTACGTCAAATAACTAAGCAGATACACGTGTCTTTGAATTTGAAATTTCGTCAAAAAAATAAAACGTTATCAATCACAATATGCCTAGAGAAATAAGATTAATGACCTTATACTCTAACTATTCTTAAACCTTTATCCGCAATGTATCCAAATGTACTTACATTTGAAATATGAATACAATTCGTTTGAAATACTTAGTCTTTCCATAATATTTGCGACCAAACATTTTCTTCATTTTCACGCCAAGACATTGGTTGGATGATTTCGCTGTACATGAACCAAATTTATACACGTGCCACAAAAATTAACGAACAAATGTTGTATTTTTGGTTTTTAGTTGAAGTAATTAACGGTATCAATATTGTACTCATATTCTTGTTTATAAATACTACTCCTTGAGGATAATTTCCCAAATACTCACTTATTCAAAAATGATTAAAAATTGCTATTTTAAACGTACATTGCTTACAAAAATATTCTGGGGCTGAATATTTCTGTACTTACATAAGCATTAACCTTTAAAGTAAGCTTCGTAATAAATACAATATTAGGTACAATGTTTCAAATATTAAATTAATTTCATGACAACATTACAGGGTATTAACAAAAGTGAGGAAAACTTGAAATGAAAAAAAATACCGTTATTACCGTAGACTTTATAACAGTCTGTGGATGTTAAATAGGTACACATTATGTTGTCGAATATTTACGTACACTGTATCGGATTTATTTGCTGTTAGTGCCATCATGTATTGAGTTCGACTTCATACAATTTTCAAATCCCCAACGCAAATACGAGTGTTATAAGTTTAAAGCTTTTATTGGTCTGCGTGTCTATATGTCTATTCGTGGTATCGTAATTTTTAAACTAATGAACCGATTTGTATGCAGATTTCTTGTTGAAAGATGCAGTTGTCAACTATGTTCAGTAGAAATAAGTCCCCCATTCTCGAAACATTCAGCTGTGTGAAGGAATCTTATGCAGTTTGCAGCAAAAAAGTCAGAGTGGGATCTCTACTGGCAAACAAAGGTTTGATGTCATCATCAAACCATTGTTTGCCAGCACAGTGATCCAAAAGGTCATCGTACTAATAACCAGTCTATCGAGTAATAGGTTAAAATGGATTTAAAATGTTCTTTGTGTGTTTCCACGCTGGCGTGGAACTATTCGCAGTATTTTTATATCACCACTTGCACTTTTGGTACCGTAACTATATCTATAAAGTAACAGCTTACATTACTGCCGAAAAGTAGCATTCGTAATTTTATATTAAAAAACATTTTTGTGCCTCATTCAATTTTGCTGCAGTATTATAGCACAATAACTCTTTTATTTTTCTTGGCGCGTTACTGTACCTGTCGAGTAACAAATTATACAACTGGGACTTTTTGGCGGTAACGGGAGAAGTGAGGTTGTAATTTTATTTCAATTTTCTATTTTTTATATTTTTGGGAGTTTTAAAGTACAAAAGTGATAGTATATTGTGTTTTCAAGTTCTGTATAAGTAAAAAGAATGGAGTAGTTCTGAATAAATATGTGTAGCTGAAATTCTCGCGCTCTTCCAAGGAGTCCTTCAGTAAAGCCTTACTATCACTTTACTGAAGGAGTTTTACGATAAGAAAAAAACGAATTTACTTGTGATTCTACTTATTAATACGTCACATTGGAAAATGCGCTAAACTGTGCACTATGCCAAAAAGAAAAAAAAATTATACGACTAAATGAATTCTTTTTTTTTTATTAGAAAATGCATTTTTGCTATACGTCAGCGCCGTCCGAAAATATCCGGCACAAAACTTTGTTTTCCTGAAAAAAAATTTCAGTGTCTTATATCATACCGTTACAATTGGACTTTATGTCAAAACAAGGTCAATTATCGTATCAAATTATCCCAACTTTTAAGGCTTATCTCTTATGTTAGCAATTTTAATCACATAAATTAGCCATGTGTTAATTTTGTAACAATTTTTATGGCAAGAGTTAGGTTACAATTGGTTGCCTAATAAGAGTTTGTCAGCAGTTTTTGCGAGATAGTTTCTTTTCAAATAGCCGCCAAGTTGTCATTGTACAGTAAAGTCGAAGTATATTCAGACATAGTTTGATTCTAACCGCTACCATGTGCTCTTACGTAGAAATAGTCTAGTACAATTTGAAGTAGTGTGTTTTTTAAACGACTTCAAAAAAAGAAGGAGGTTCTCAATTCGACTGCATGTCTTTTTTTTTTTGTATGTTTGTTACCTCATAACTCCATCATTTATGAACCGATTTCGAAAATTATTTTGGTAGGTCCTATTTTAGAGGAGACTTCGAAGATACACTAAATACCGCAACCTGGTTATAAACTTTATTTATATTGATGATTCTCTTGCATATTGTTGCGCTCCAGAAATAGAAATAAGTTAATTTCAGACCTTCCCTAGATATTTATTTAAGTCGAAATCACTCAAAAGGGAGAAAAAAAATTAAGAAAAAAAAATTAAATCGCTTCCAAAAAAAAACACTGAAAAGTATAAAATAACTATCCTTTACTAATCAAAACTCAACTACAATTTAAGCTTAACTCTATAAATACGATACACATATCTATATAATTAAATTTGACAGTGAAGTCGGTGCCAAATCAATGTGCAACAACAGAAAGTCTATTAGTTTGGTAGGCTTAGCACCAACGTGTGTAACTGTCAAATTTAATTATATAGATATGTGTATCGTATTTATAAAGTTCAGTTTAAATTGTACTTGAGTTTTGATTTGTAAAGGATAGTTGTCTTGTACTTTTCAGTGTTTTTTTTTGAAGGCGGTTTATTTTTTTTTTAGGAGGCGAAAGAATTATGTTAGGACCGCGAATGTTGGCGCTTCGTCCTCTCTAAATACCCTGTTAGGATTACAACGTGAAGAAATGAATGTATGTTTGTGTGTGTGCATGCGTACGAGCGTGCGTGCGTGTGTGTGTGTGTACCTAGGCTTTGCAGAGCTATGATATGAAAATGATTTGGTCGCATTAAGGCAGTAGTTACTTTTACAGGTTTTATTTTATTATATTTTTTATGATATTTGAGGAAGCGAAAGAAGTATGTAAGGACTGCAACGCTTGGCGCTCCGTCTTCTCTGTCTATTCCGTAAGGTATACGGCGTTATGTATGTATCTATATTTTTTTATTTATTTATTCTTCATTGTACGTCTTATTCCTAATAGGGATACACATAAATACAAAAAAATACAATTTTAGACAATACATTTGGCAGTCTTATCGCTCTCGGCGATTTCTTCGAGACGAACTTAGGATGGAAATCGTGCAAAAAAAAATTAAGCAGTATGTGGTGTAGTATATTGAATAATATAAATATCGTCACAAATATATTGAATATATAATACAATTTAAAATGCATACTGCACTAATATATACAAAACAGTTTGTTTATAACTAAGAACTAAACATTTCAAAAGTTTTAAATTATTGAAAACTAAACATTTACTCATTATTGAAATGGTAAAACTTGTTTGTTACTTATGAGTTTTTTTATTTACGTCTTTCTTAAGTGTCCTTGTTTCTATAATAAAGGATATTAATAAAACTTTCATCGTTTTCATGTTTAAGTCTGTTTCTAAGGGATTACTGGCCTCCTTTTACAAATTTGAACTCCTGAACGCGCAAACAAATAATTGTCTTACGACCTATTCGTTGCTTACGACTGTTTGTTTGGTTTCTGTGTAATCTGCGCATAGATATTTAATTTTTTAACTATTTGTCGGGAAGGAGAAAAACATGTAAACAATTCTGGAAAATGCCTGTATTTAATTAAAAGAAAATGAAAAAAATGTAGGTAATAAATCGGTACCTAAAACCAGAAACGAGAATCAAAAAACGACTGAAACTTATGACTCAATTTGATTTTGATTTTTATATCATTAAATTAATATTAATTTGTGAGAAGTTGTTATATATGTTAAATATACACATATTAAATATTAGGTCCGACACGATCTCAAAAAATTTCTTTTTCAATTCTGAAAAAGAACACTGATGAGTAATCATTACGTGTTTTGTATTCTGATTCTATGTCCCGTTTTTCATTTCCATTCAAATTAGACGTCTAGGTCGGTAGGTACTACAGGCATAACAAAAAGTAAATTAGTATTTATAATAGGAGAATACCGAAATGAGTGTAATTTATGACTAGAGAACCTTTTTACAGTTGTTACCCTTAAAGAAACATTAACAGAGTAACCTTCCAGTTTTAAATTTGGTGAAAGCAATTGTTACTTACTTAACCTACATAGACCGATTTTATTGTCTATTAAAAAACTGTGGAACTGCCAGCGCGTTTCTAAATGTTGTAGAATATTAATGAAAAACGAATTAATATATTAGTTAAATTTGAAACGCATGCCAATAAGTTCATACAGAGATTGTATGACAAGGGTTTCCCGGTGGCTAAATGAAATTTGGGGTAATAACCAAAAATAGTTTGTCGTGTTCGTTAATATTTCTCTAAGGCGGAATATTGTACTACTAAAAAACACTTCATTCGTATAAGTTTTATCAGAAAAATAAACAATATGTCGCCTACGTCACGAAGTTTTCGACGAATTTGACACCTGTCATGAATATTAACTTCGTAGTCGTCAATTTAATTGTTGCAGTACCACCGTCGATAAAACAGATCGATGCATACATAGTCTCGTCTTCTTCTATATAAAAATCGATGTTAGTTTGTTCGTATTCTATGGGCTGCTATACTGTTCATCCGATTGCGATGAAATTTGGTATGGAGATAGCTAGAATCCTGGGAAAGGACATAGGCTATTTTAAAAATGGAAAACGCGGACGAAGTTGTGACCTCGGATGTTATAAAAATTCTGCATAGTAATCTTCAAAAATCACTTCAAGTTTAATATTTTTCGCCATCCCGGATGAGTTCCCAACTTTTATTTGGGGATGGTACCAAAAAAGCACGAGTTATTTTTTTTTTCTGTGGCAATCCTGCTGTTTCCAATGACGAACACGAGTTAAAGCGTTTTATTTCGGTTCTTTGTTTACGTCGCAAGCGCAGTCTTAACATAGGAAAAAGTCGACAGCTTACTATTGACATTTATTTTCTTTACTTTACTCTTTTCTAATATTATACGAATCATTCATTTCTACGTGTATACATTTTTTAGCAAAATTCTGCCAAATTTCAAACTTATTATTCGACACGTATTTCCGTCTATCGATACTGTCTTCTGGATTATACCTTACTAGACTAGACAATAGGAACCGAAGGAAAACACTCACTAGGTCAGTTCACATCAAGTTGGATGTGTTGACATTACTTGGTGACAGGTAACTGAATACGGCAGTCTAACCTTACGTAAGATCAAGAAAAACGTGAAACTTAATCTTTTTTAAAACTTACCTGTGCAACATGTATATGAAGTTAAACAGGCAATTCAGCGACGCCATCATTAAATCAGCGAAAGACAGGTTCACAAGGAAGTAATTCGTGACAGTCCTCATCCGCCGATGAGCTGCAAAGGAAATATTTTTTAGTTTAAAATTCAATCTCATAATGTTCAATTAATTTTGAGAACATAATATGAAAAGTAAGTATGTTTTTAATACACATTAAACACTATAATATATGTCGAATCTTATTCAAATTAAGAGTTATAAGTCGACCATTACTGTACGGATTCTCAAGCGAGTTTCACAATTGTGTACATACTTATTCTGTGGAATTATAGACGTGAAATCTTTAAATAATGCAAAAACCAGTTAAGTGCGAGTCGTACCGTGCACTGAGGGTTCCGTACCATCATACGATGTAATTGTATTAAATACATACTGATAATACATTAGTCGGTTTCAAAAACAAATTTTACGTTGCAATTGAAAGACACGTTCTCCCTTACTATCCAGCAGCAAATGTAAGTTTGTAACGGCAAATAATAACAAATTAACAAAGTTAGGAATTTTTCCTTTACTTGTGCTGTGAGACCTTGCTTCTTGCCAAATTTAATTATTCAAGGTCAGTGGAAGGTACCCTATAGATTTTGATTTACTTGCTAGTGACAAAATATAAGGCACAAATGGCCATATTTATTTGTTTGCGTTTACATAGAAGCTTGATTTTTTTTACAGCTCCAAGGGATCATACACAATAAGTATTTAATACTAATTTCAACGGATATTGATTGATATCTCCACGCGTTCCTGAGAAAAAAGAGTCTTAACAGACAGACAGACAACGAAGTGATCCTATAAGCGTTCCGTTTTTCTCTTTTGAGGTACGAAACCCTAAAAATATAAATAAAACGTAAAATAATTAAGTTTTGATTTAATGAAATTACTTTGTCATCATTATATTAACTTAAAATTATTATTAGCATTTAAGTACAAGGGCGTCGCCAATGGGGGGCAGGGGGGGGCCACCAACCCCCCCCCCCCCCCCCCCTAGAGATCAGATGTAGCTAGCCGCAAAGCGA
Source organism: Zeuzera pyrina (assembly GCA_907165235.1). Taxonomy (NCBI): domain Eukaryota; kingdom Metazoa; phylum Arthropoda; class Insecta; order Lepidoptera; family Cossidae; genus Zeuzera; species Zeuzera pyrina. The sequence goes on along the minus strand of OU015624.1, from coordinate 20,331,612 downwards.
CCAAAGTGCGAGCAATTGACTTCCTTCATTAAATATTATTTTTGTTAAAATAAATAATTATTACTGTGTTTAAAAGTTTGATTTAGTTATTGTGCTGTCGAGGACTTGTGAAGTTTTATACATTGATATTAGAACCGTTCTTATTACAATCGTCCTCGAGGTAAAGACTTCCAAAGTGTAACGCTTCATGCTCTCGGCGTTCATATTTTTTATCCTCCATAATATTGCCCCATTGCCCCCCCTAAGTCATAAGCTGGCGACGCCCTTGTTTAAGTACAATACAAAAGAAAAGTAAGTCTTAACTAGGATAGAATCTCTGATGAAGTAGATTATTTAAATTATAAATTGCGAGGCACATTATCTAAATGAAAATAACATTAATAACAATGAATACAAATAAACATAAAAGAACATTTGGCGAGAACGAGAGAAGTCACTTTGGCATTTTTTTAAAATAGTCTGTCTACTCATTGTTCTTTGCAGAGTATTAAAGTACTCACGTTATAGTAGGTACTCATTTGCGAGTTAAAGTTATGTGCAATTAAAAAGAATTGGAGGAATTGTACAACTGAACTATTCGGGATCTTCTAGGAAGTTCTTCGTAACTTCAGTAAAGCTTACTATCATTTTACTGGAGGAGAGTTAGAGTGGTTACGGACTTAGTGGTAAAAAAAGCTCAAATATTACATCAAATATGTGTTTTATGGTGTGTATGAACATTAAACTATTCCGACCATTGTTCCTTAACCTTAGTGTTTTCTACATCCCTTTTGAATTTCCCGCCACAATGGGTTGTATTTTGTAATGCCATGCGCGACATCTACAGTTACTCTGAGCGCGCGGTAATGGCTGCCGAAGTGAACTAACGTACGTGTGTGTTAATATCTGTATTAAATTTAAAGTGAACATTTTATCCTGTAAGAAGTTATCTGACTGTTTATGTTTTCAATTGTGTTAATCTAAGCAAAGATCAAGGACAGAGCCCATCATCTAGTGCAGATATTGTGATAGCTAGCCGGCTGGAACGCTGCTGTCCCGTCGTTCCGGTCTAGCCTGCCTATCCAGGTTGGTGTTTGTGCTTTCTTTTCATTTGCGAGACACAAAGTGTTAAGAGCATATCAACGGATAAATGCAGAACTTCTCCTGCAAGGATCTAACATGGTGAAAGACGAAGAATTTTTACGTCACACAAGTGCTATTGAAATCTAAATAATTAACACAGAAGACATGGCTGTATGGGCATAATGCCCGCAGGAATTTTTAAATAACTTTTAAGACAAGAAATATTTAACATGAAATAATTATTCATACCAAATCGCAATACTAGCTTGATATTATAATTATGATCATTTTTATTTACGTTTCCTTTTCAACAACATTTTAGATTACAACTGATTTGACGAATAAAACTTTCAATTTCAAAAATTGCTTCAAAGTTAGACGCTCTGTCTTTCGTGGGTGAAAAATGGCGTGGAGCCACATAATACTATTATGTATGTGCAATTTTTAAATAATATTATTGCAAAACATAGATATATAAATACAGAAACAACTACCTGATTTTCATTGTCTGAAAATTAAGATGCTTGATGATCACCAATCAAATAAATATTTTAAATGGAAACGCTGGATAAATAAACTTTTATGCCAGATTCTTTTCAATGGAAGTTACGGAATTGGCTCTCTGATTTCAGTACTAATTCAATTTCATTGTTCCATTTACTAAAAATTGATAGTACAGTCAGTCACATAAGCTTAAAAAGAGTGACGATCTCGGACTTAAATATAAGTAGCTGTAAACTTGTACAAATGTTTGTTTTGACATTTTAAAAGTTTACTTAAAAGCCTCATAAGATCTTGTGTCCGCATCTTTACATATTCAAGGTCAAAGGTCGCGAAAACCGGTTTTTTAGAAATATTTCACTTTCTACGCTTTAAATGATTTTCACATTTACGCCAAAAGTTGTAGAGCATAAAAACTGTGCAAATTGGGTCTCACGGATTTTTTTATAAAATTAACCGTTTTTTGCGATAGAGCACGAAGAGTACAGAGCGCTCAGCCATATATGTTATTACTCATATATATACAAATTCAACCGCGAATCCCAATGAATTGGTTTATAAAGTTAATTCACTAAAAAAAAACATAATTGTGAAAAAAAATTAATTAAGCATTGTTTAAAATATTGTATTTGTTACTATTATTTATAATTAAATACTCGTTTAGTATTATTTACTTATTTCTTAATATACCCCCTACTCCCCTATTGTGACTGGACTGTGACATACATAACTATGTATAGCTATAACTAATAGTAGCCAAATAACTTAAGATTTACGAGTATTTTGCAAATAAAATTATTCCGTGACCGACTCATAAGAGGAATTACACCTACAGTGCGAGGTTGCTATACTTACTATAGCTAACTATTTTATTCGTGGTTACGCTCGATTAGACAAAAAGAGACACAAAAATTCTAATGTCACACGGTGGTAAGAGCGACAACTTATTATAGCTCCGTCCGTTACGTTTATTGATCCGAGTAGCTAATAGTTGATTCTAATTTTCAATCCAATTGAGTAATTTGTGCTGATTGATGTGAATCACTGACTCTAAAATTTCGAAACTGCCGTGCGATTCTATAAAGCGAATTAGACGAATTAGAAGTCGAATCCGCGGTGAGATTGTCAAATGTGGACTGGTATTCTCTAAAGTCGACAGAGATCTAGCGCCGCCTCGATGAGTGCGGAGGCGAATTGCCATTATTAATGAATTTTTTGATGTTTCGCTAAACATGACAATCTAATCTAAAAAAAAAGTTTTATTTAACGTAATTGTCTCAGAGAAGTTAAAATACACTAAGACGAAATATCGACTGAGATGTTTACTCTTAAAGCAATCCCCGATAAACTCACATCTAGGATCACTTCACTTCGCTCCTAGAATGTTTGGTTTAGAGAACTAGTGTGGCTTAGTGTGGCTTCCATTTAAAGGTAAGTGAGTTCGAATGCGAGGTGGGGTGAATTGTCGAGCGAGTTTCATTTGGGTGATTCGAGTTTTTACAGAATTGCATGGCTGTTATTCATTTTCAGCGACCGAAGTGACTTAACTCAACTCCTAGATTTTTTAGACCTGAAATGACTCCTTCAGAAAAATATAGGGTGTCATCTCAGCGGACAGAATATGCAATGAGGAAGTACGAAAACGGGTTTGTTTGACAACTATAATCAAATTGAAAAACGATTCCTTAGATGGTCCGGACATATAGAAACCATGGAGAACGAATGACTGATGAAAAGCAATATCGCGTAATGGAAGAAAATTCTGAGCTGCCTTTGACAGTTATATAGTTTTGTAGGAAGCGAGAAGTAAAAATAATCGATTTTTCTTGGCATGGATACGACTCATACATCGCTACCCGGAGAAATTACAACGGAATAAAAAAACTGAATAAAAACATAAGTAAACTAGCTTTTGCCCGCGACGTCGTTTGATTATTATATATATATATATATGTATATATAATGAAAGTTTTTTTTTCTTTAACCGCGATAAACTTGAAAACTACTGGACCGATCGGCATGGGACCATGACCATTCGACACAGAATTAGTTGTAGATGGTTATAGGCTACTTATTTTTTGAACTCCATAGACCCTTCACCATTTAAAAAAAATGTAATATTACGTACAAAATTTTCACTTACGCCCAGCGAAACGGGCGGAAAACGGCTTGTAAATTATAACCTATGTGTTATTCTGTTGTATAAGCTATGTTACGGTAAAGTTTCGTCAAAATTCGTTCAGAAGTTTGTGCATGAAAGAGTAACAAACATCCATACATCCGTACTCACAAACTTTCACATTTATAATATTAGTAGGATTAGTAGGATGTTACTTAGGAAACCCTAAACTACCCATATTTTAAAAAATCAATCTAAGCATTAAGCTTGTGCTTGGGTACCACGCAAAGAAGTAGGGAAGCTTCCAGTAACACCAAGACTTCAAGTCAATTTAAAAAAAATTCCCGACCGGGACTGGAACTCGTAGCTTTGGCTTGGAAAGAAGGTGTAGGTATACCAACGCACCAACGGCCAATCAAAACTATTGTTTTTATTATTACTTACAGCTTTTTCCAGCGAATTACTGAATGACGACCTCCGTGGCGCAACGGCTAAGCGAGTCGTAAAATAAACGGGGGTTGCGGGTTCGATTCCCGTCTCGAGTCTGGGTGTTTATGTATAATATGTATTTATTTACAAAAAGAAAAGTATACAAGTGGTATATCAGTTGTCTAGTACCCATAACACAATCGCTGTGCTGCTACTTTGGGACTAGATGGCACTGTGTGAAATGTTTGAGTATATTATAATTATAATAAAATTATAAATTAAAAAAATATGCCCTTCCCCTAAGTTTAATCTATTTCAATTCGCATCAAAATCGGTTCTGCGGTTTAGTCCTTTAATCTAAATAGACAGAATTTCGCATTTTTAATATTGGTATGAATTAGACATAAACGTAATAAAAATTTTCTGTATACCGGCAATTCGCTTTTATAATTTCACAAATAAAGTAAGGCAGTAAAATGGCAGAATCGAAAATAATAGATAGGTGATTACCTATCTATTATTTTCGATATATATCACAGATTAATTAGTTACTAACGTAAGTAATTACTATGACGTGAATGTGTAGCGTGCATGAGTATGCAATATGCGTGTCCTTTAAGTGACAATTGTCATCAGTATACAGGATGTTCGGGTCATTATGTTACATCTAGGTAAGTAACTTAAATATTTATATTAAAATTTTTCAACACAGATAAGATGTTATGAGTATATAACAATATACAATAAAACATAAACATTTTACGGTATTTGATACGAGAACTATTGTCAGATCAAGTAGCCAATTATAAAATAAAATTATAGACATTAGATTAAATAGCCAAAGTGTTCACTGACGAAGATGTCGATACCACTCGCATACCTAGGTGAAAGAGTATGAAGAGAATGAAAAGATTCGAGAGGGCGAACCTCGATGCTTCGCGCTCCGTCCTCTCTGACTATCCTATAAGGGATACTGTAAATATTATGTTGATACGAGACCAATGTCACAGAACATACATATACTCTGACAACGGTTAAGAAATATTGTACCCGATCATCTAGCGAATGGAGGACGCAGCAACAAAACAGGAAAACCGTATTCGTAGTTTGGTGATTTGTGTGCTACATGAGCACATTTGCAATATTAATAAATATGTTTCTCGAAATTATCATTGTTCGTGTTTGTTACTTATTTGTGAATGTAATTATTATTTATACCGCCAATAAACAAAATATACCACTAGTAATTTATATTAACAAAGAAAAACTACATTCACATCTAAGAAATCCACGTGGCTTACTGGGTATTCTAACAAAATAAATATAATTTCCAAAAATGTGATTCTAAAATCGTTTTTTTTTTCAGGTTTTTAATACATAATAAAACGATACAGAATGAAACGGAAAGATGTGATGAAACTGTAGGGGCTCCATTTTTACCATTTTTTTTGTCTACGGAACCATAAAAATCAGGACTCGCGCGCCGACGATTTTGCACTACAGGCCGAACTGCATAAATAAAAAGTAAACAAACTTATTAATGTAATTATTTAACTAGATATTTAATACAAAAACCGGCTAAGTACGTGTCGCACCACGCATAACGAAGGGTTCCGCAGTCGCGATGCACTATAATTATTTTATCGGTAACGAAAATATGTTTGTATTTCATAGAGTTTCTCAATGACACCGAGAAAAAAGGGTACATCTTATCGGCCTTAGAGTCATGAAATTGGACAAGAAGCAAGGCCTACAGCATAACTAATAAAAAATATTCAAAAATCGTAAATTTGTAGTTATTTTCCAGTACAAAGAAGATTGGCTGAAATCCATGTAGTTTCAATGTCCCATGTAGAGTTCGCGTTTGTTAATAAAAATATCTTATTATATGTTACAAAATGAGAAGAATGAGAGTTTATTTTCTATTCTTTATTGCATTCATTTTAAATGGTCAGTTTTAATTTTCTTTGTATTATGTGATCATTTTAATTTTTATTTCATTCATTTCAAACGACCTGTTTTAACTTTTTTATATATGACCAGATTTGTTTTTTCACTTCAAAGAAGGTTTTTTGTTTTTTTTTCACTTTTTACGTCCGGACTTGACTACAGGCACGTTTTTTTTTGACATTTTTTAAATACAGAACCCTGAAAATCGAATTTAAATTTGTCAAGTGAAAAATTGAGCTTAATTTAATCATTTGTGGTTTCTACTTTTGAAAGGAAATCTTTCAATCGTGTTATGTAATATTCTTTCCGCCAAATAAGATTAAATTGTAATGGTCCAGACACTGTGTTTGCTGTGTTTGTTAGAGTTGTTAGTAAACTAAGTCCAAGGAATAAATATGAAATGAAAAGCCACAACATTTTCCACTACATTAAATTAAAAACTTGATTTGTTAAATCGCATGTAATATTCAATAAGTATTGACAGATACACAAGCACATTGAAAACAAATGTTATATTATTTATATGTAAGGGTTTAATTTTCGGTAATAAATTTCCAGGGCATGTTCTTTTCTTGAAAATGATTGATAATCAATTCTTTTTCTTAACTTCACTGGTCACATGTCGCTTTCGAATGATTTATTTTAGTCGCGCGAATTAGTTGGACATCAATCTTATATTGGCAATTTTATAAATAATATTTTATTTGAACGATTTTCGTAAAATAAATAAAGTAAAGCAAGCCTCATACATAGATCTCGTTATTAATGTTTTTAAACTTTCACAACTTGTACACATCTTGTAATATTTAATTAGGGGTCTATGTCGCCTTTATATTTTAGGGCTAATTACCTATTTTATCCCGACGTTTCGACCGGATTGCACCGACCGTAGTCACGGAATTCTGTCATCAGTGAATGCGTCTGGAGCTGCAAAGCCGGACGTCGCCAGTGTGTAGATGTCGTTAGTGTAGTGTGTCGAAGTACAGTCAGTGACAAAAATAAAAATTAAAAAATGAGTGTGGGTAGTTCCAAGAAACCGCACACTACAAAGATGACATTCATCCTCATCAGTCTGCCCGTGACAACGATCGGTGCAATCCGGTCGAAACGTCGGGATAAAATAGGTAATTGCCTTAAACTATAAACGCGCCATAGACCCGTAAATAAATATTATAAGATAGATCTCGTTGTTAGGCACAGATCCCTCATTCTAAATGACTTTGAAAAGGACTGCTCGTACTGCATCATACAGGCCCTATACGGATTGGTGGTGGCTAATGCCCAACCTACTGTCAGTTACCAAACCTCCTAATAAGATCTTTAATCTTTTTTTATACCTCGACGACGACAACCAAGCATACGGCCCACTAATGTTAAGCATTACTGTACCCTACCGTACCCTTTTTGAAGAATTCCATACTGTAGTTATTTGGAAAAGCTCCTTAAGGAGCTCATTCCACAACTTGGTTCCTTAGACAAAATGACTAAAACAGTCCTTTTGGTTTTGTCTTCTCTGTCTGTATGTCAAAGCCGAATTATTACTTTAAACTTACCCAAAAGGTATAGAAACGTAAATTTCTAACTCAAACTCAGAAATGAAAAAAAATTGAATCGTGTGTATTTCGGATCGAATTATTCAATACTATCTGTTTGTCCGTTTCTCTGCAACTCGAAGTTAATGCGTGTTCCGCATAGTTTCTTCTAGTTTTTTTTTGCTTGTAAGAAGGATAATGTCATAGATACCATGCCGCTCGTACTACAGGGTATAATCCTTACTGCTCTTAAAACAAACCAAAGGACCTACAGACTACAGCTTTGACCCCTCCTTCTTGGTACTGCAGCTTTGTATTTCTAAAATAAAGTAAAGTGTCTTTGTAAAGACAAAGACTACAGACTCTACTACTAAAACAAAACACTTCATAATAATAACACTTGTTAAGCTAATAACATTTAATAACACGACGGAAATGTCAAAAGCACTCGCATCCCTAAGCGAAAAAGTGAGAGGAGAATGATGAGATTTGAGAAAGCGAAAGAAGTATGTAAGTCTGACTACCCCGTTGGGGATACAGCGCGAAGATGCCTAAGATAAAGATAGAAGATTAATTTTAATAACATTTATCTAAGACAATTTTGAATATTGCGATGATTCATTATTGCCAAGTCATTTTAAAATTGAGTAGGTGAATCCATGAACTTTAAAGAGGGGAAACCCATAACGTAGAACATAGCAAAATGCCATAAAGCACTCCTAGTGGTAGTGCTAGTGTTCTCCTAAGAGACCAAATAAAATTTCTGTGCTCGTTTCAAATACTTCGTTATTTCGTGAAACAATTTTGCAAGTATATAATACACACTAGTATGTTATTCACACAATGTAGTGCCTAAATGTGATGTTGTTGTTATATGAATAAGTAGTGCTTAAAATACACGTAAAGTCAATTAATAAAGTGAACATTTATGAAGTACACTCCATACAAGATCTTTACTAGTTTTTACGCGTCATTAGTCCAATATGATTTATTCACTTTAGCTATGTGCAAAGAATTTCTAGGTTATTATACGGTAGACTGCGCAATACCGCCGTTCACATTAGATAGCTTCCTGTATCGCATATTTTACAAGAAATTGCTTCTCTTTTTGTATTTCTGTTTAAACGGGGCACATGTGGAATCACATCAATGTCTGTCTGTCTGTCACGTTCTCTAAACGTAAATAGCAAAAATTTGGAACGGTTAGACTTAGAGAGAGGTCCAAACATAGACGTCTATTTTAAAAGGGTTTTGTTTTGGAGTTTTGTTTTGAGAAATTAAATACGAAGTATTATATTTTTATTGAGTCATTATGTGATAATAAATTCAAATTAATAATACAACAAAAGTGTATTCTAAGTTACTCGTACTTTTTAAAAAAAAATATCGCAAACCTTGACTTCAAAAGTACTCTAACAATAATATACAATATATACAAATAAAATCATAGACATTGAAAATAGCAGAGAAAATAAAGAAAGAAAGCGTTGAAGAAAAACTACTATCACGTTTACGTTATGTCAGATTGATACTATTTATTATAAAAAAGAATGCAACAAAACTGTTTTGTTGTTGGCGGTTGATAGCAAATAAATGTTACTGAAACACATTACTGAACGGATCGTTCAAGTAAAATTTACATTTGGCCAGCAATTTTAACTTAAAAATAAACTTTATTTGCTCAAATTTTCAACCGACATTGACTTAACTTGGAAAAGGTAACACATAAATAAATAAAAATATATTTCATTGCAGATTTCAAAGGAGAAAAAGTTAAATTCTATGTTAGTTGTTGTTAGAAAGAGTTTTGCACAGACGAAGAACAGCTTACAAGGGAGACTGAGTGGATTCGCCAGAAAAGTAGAAAGAAGAGGAAATTAAATGCAACCTTCAGTCCACCAACACACGAGCGAGTTACTGCAGAACAACCAAATAAGGAAATCAAACTTAAGAAGTCACCACCACCACCACCTATAGTAGTGCAAGAGGTAAATAATTACCAACAATTCTATGATTTTCTGATGACATTCTTGTCGAAAGACATGATTAAAATTAAAACGTTAAGCGGCAATTCTGCCAAAATAAATGTTGACAATGGGGACTCATACCGAAAGGTCACAAAGCAACTTAATAATAAAAAATGCGATTGGTATTCTTATGAAAACAAGCAAAGTATGCCATAAGAGTCATTGCAAAAAAACTTTACGCCACCTGCCAGCCGGAGCGAATAGTAGAAGACCTAACATCACAGGGTTTCGAAATCGAAACTGCTATAAATAAATTAAGATGGAAGGATAAACAGGCTCTTAACATGTTTATTCTCACATTCAAAAACAGTGAAGATATCAATGAAATATATAACATTAAATCTATTATGGGTTGTAAAGTTGAAATACACCCAATTAGATCATCACGTCCAATCCGACAGTGCAAAATGTGTCAATCATACGGACACAAAAGTATTGCTCCAAGGAGTCGAGATGCGTAAAGTGCACAGGTAAGCACTTAGCTGAAGAATGCACCAAGGCCCCTGAAGAAAAGCCGAAATGCGTACACTGTAGTGAATCACATCCCACAAATTACAGAGGATGTATTGTCGCAAAAGAAATGCAAAGTTTGAAGAATAAATCTACTAATAAAGTGCCAGTTAAAACGAATGAACCAAATAAAGTACAACTAAAACCGTTAGTGCAAACTAGTAGCTAAATATTACGTAACACAAGCCAAGGTAGAAACTAGGCGCAAGCTGTGAAGACTACCTCTGCCCCAAAAGTAATACATAACTCCATTGAAGATAAATTAAAACAATGATTAATTACATGTCTTCCTTGGATGAACATCTCAAGAAACTAGAGCAAAGTGATAATGGAGCTCTAAATTTTAACATTGTCTAATACATTAAAAATTATGGCATGGAACGCTAATGGGCTTCTACGACATCAGGCAGAGTTGCAAGTAGTCTTAGATACAGAGAAAATTATATGGTTACAGTGTCTACCTCACAGTACATCCCAGTAATTCCGCTAGGGGAGGAAGCGCTGTAATTGTGAAAGAAAATATTAACCATCATATTGAAAACGTATACCAATACGATAAAATACAAGCAACAGTTGTGTGCATTAGAACAAAAAATTGTCCAACAACTGTTGCATCTATTTACTGCCCACCAAAACACCGTCTGAAGAAGGAAGATTACCTTCAGCTGTTTAACCAGCTAGGACACAGACTTATTATTGGTGGTGACTTTCATGCCAAAAATGTTTATTGGGGATCTACATTAACCACGACGAAGTGTGAAATCTTTTTAATGCAATTAGAGAATATAAATGCCAATATTAATAACCAATATCAACTGATAAGCCTACGTTTTGGCAAACAGATCCCAAGAAAATCCCTGATTTAATAGATTTCTTTATATACAGGAACATATCAACACATTTTCTTTATATTGAAGAAAAATTGGACATGAGCTCAGATCACTCTTGCATTTTATTAACATCAAGCGATCATATTATCGAAAAAGTAATGAAAACAACTCTTGTTATAAACGAACAGACTGGGATTACTTTAAAAATATTTTAGATAAACGTATTCATTTACGCGTACCATTGCGCACACATCAAGACCTGGACCATGAACTAGATATATTTAATACAAACATACAACAGGCAGCATGGCAAAGTACGCCTGTGATTAAGAGACGAACTAAGGGAAATAACTACCCTATAGAAATAAGGGAACTTATCGCTCATAAAAGAAAGCAAAGAAAAAAGTGGCATGAGACAAGATCTCCACTAGATAAAACTTTACTAAATAAATTAACTAAAAATTTACAGAAAGAAATTAAAACATTAAAAGAAGTCTACAGAAAAAATTCTAAGCCAACTCAACACTACGCAAAATAGTGAATATTCCCTTTGGAAGGCTACAAAGAAACTAAAGTCTCCTATTATAAGAATTCCACCTTTAAGAGAGAAAGATGGCAAATGGGCTCGAACTGATGAACAAAAAGCTAAAAGATTTGCTGAGTACTTGGAAGAAATTTTTCAACCAATTGATGGTGCAAATTTATTAAATTGGTTCCAAATTGAGGAAAGTTCAGAAATTATAAAACTGGTTACTCCAGAGGAAGTAGTATTCGAAATAAAAAATAATATCAGCGCAAAAAAAGTTCCAGGATTCGATCTCATAACAGGCGAAGTCCTCAAGCATCTTCCGAGGAAAGCCATTGTCAAACTTACGAGTATAATCAATGCTGCTTTTCGACTAAAGTACGTGCCAAACCTGTGGAAAGCTGCTGAAGAAATCATGATTCCGAAACCAGGTAAGGTAAGCCGCCGCATGAAACAACATCCTACAGACCAATATTATTATTGCCTGTTATGTCACAACTGTTCGAAAAATTATTGTTAAAAAGACTGACTCTAATAATAGATAGAAAGAAACTAATACCAAATCATCAATTTGGCTTTAGAAAAAAACATTCAACCATAGATCAAGTTCAAAGAATTACCAACATCATGGAAAATGCTCTCGAAGAGAAGAAAGTCTGCTTCACAATATTTCTTGATGTAGTACAGGCTACATCGGCGGTTTAATTTTTTTTAATAAATTTTTTTAAATATCCTGCTATGCCATACCATAGCGTACAAAGAAAACGATATACTGTTTATTTTGACTGCGTTACATATTCGTTCACTCATGCATATAAAAACACTATTCTAAATAATAGTTATTCTAGGGGTAATTTTATGACTTTACAAAGAGGTGAAACATATTATGAATTATCCGAGAGTAAATATAGCGAGTAATTTTATTCTTAGAATAGTTATTCTCATATAACAACGACATTGGTGAAATTGGACCTAACCCACATATTTTACGAAAGGATTAAAGTAAGAGCGAATTGTATACTCCGATGCGACTGAACAATTGCCCCCTCCCTCCCATCTGTGAAACTACTGGACTAAAAACTAAAAATTTTAGGGATTGTAAAGCCCTTCTTAAGTTTACAGCAAAAATGTGACCAAAGTTTAAGGACTTATAAATTTTCAAAAATCTAATTTAGTTTACCATTTCATAGATATCATACGCAACTCTCTGTGCACCGGTTGAAGTCGTACTTGACCGATCTTTAAATTGGTTTTTAGTATTTTACTCATGACGAAATATAAAAACTAAATATACAATTTTCTGTAGACTTTATAACATTCTTTTGTACAAAAAATATCAATCGAAGAAACCTAATCAAACAATTTTCTTATAAAAATCAAAGGAGCTCATTACTTATTTTCTGCATAAACGATGCTTCGGACAAATAAAAATGTTTCTTTTGACAATGAGACATCTTCAAAAATTGTTACTTTATAATCGTGCAAAAACGCGTGAAGGTAAAAATGTCAGTGGACTCGAATTTAGAAGGATTTAAAATTATTCGCGAATATTCAATTTTAAAAATAGAATCAATAAGGTTATTGATATCCTCATTTTCTGAAGCGTTCTATCTTAGTGGAATTGGAGTAGGTCTCTTCACTGTTGTACCGTTGAAACCACATCGACATCAGTCAGGATCCTCCTCTGAAGAATATCTATATATAAGTCTGGTCCCGTTATTTGTGAAAAGATGCATGAACATAGGAAGTCAAAACACGTTGCCCGTAACTTTTAGCGTTCGGATTGCTAGTTATATAAAACGAAATTTTCTTCGGTTTTTAATCCAAACCTAAACCATTACTCTCTAGCTGCCGTACGGGTCGACTTCCTTAACACATCTTAGGGTTGATTCGACCTAAGATGACTTTGTACATGAGTTACTATACCAAACATAATAATCTGTTCCACAATATTTTTCTTGAGTAAGTCGATAGTCGTTTACCATAGAATAAACATATACATATGCAATACCGCGATTATGAAACTGAATGATGAATGAATATAATACTTGGCAAATTAAATGTTGTTCTGTACCGGGACGGCGTAAGGTATAAAAGGTTGTCTACTCGTTTTTGTCAGAGAATATGTATAATTGTACTGTGCTGTTATCGTACTTTTTTTTCTTTCTCTATGGCATGGCGCACAGATCAGCGCATTTGCCAATGTCACATATTAATAAGTAGAATCACAATCACAAGTAAATTAGTTTTTTTCTTATCATAAAACTCTTCCAGTAAAGTGATAGTAGGCTTTACACATGTTTATTTAACCCTACTCCATTCTTTTCACTTATACAGAAATTTAAAACACAATATATTATCACTTTTGTACTTTAAAATTCCCAAAAATGTAAAAAATAGAAAATCTAAATAAAATGACAACCTCACATCTCCCGTTCCCGCCAAAAAGCCCTGTTGTCGTATTATTGTGTGAGAAAGTAGCCGTCAATGTCGAGTATGAAATGCTGTCGTCGGCTTATCCTTTATTCGATGTGTACTCTCCTGACATGCTCCTGACAGTTTTCGGTGCAAGTTTTCAAGAAAAAGTATAGTTATAAAACGTGTGACGCCAAGCGTGAAAGCACATCTATTTGTGTGCTGATTGAAAAAGAACTTTTGTTGAGCATAGTAAAGTTCAGTGATATTATACACAACAAAATAATACCATTGGTGGAGTTCATTGTATTCACTGTACTGTATTCATTTAAATTCTTTCAAACGATGCTGTATTTTAACAACTTTTTAATCTCCTCCATGGCAAGATGACGTCATAACGTGGCTCCTTTACTGCGGTAAAAATTCATAATATTTTTCGTTTACGTAGTACGAGTATTTTACATTCTCTTTGTTTTTCACGAGACACTCGTAGGTTACTGAATTTTTTCAATTGAAATACAAATAAAAACAGTGAGTTATTGTTTTTAGTCACAATTTATAGATAGTAAATTGCCAACGCTAATGTTAAGAGTTTGATATTCAAAAACGATTTGTAAGAAAGAAAACAAATAATAAAAATACAATATATATTTTTACTAAAAAAACTAGGTATTGCTTAGATTTCTTTATTGTCTCTATTTACGCACATTGAATCCAGATCTTGACCTTTATCTACGCGATGTCGTCATTCCATCTCATCTGTGGTCTAACGACCTGCGTTCTTTCTACCTCCCCACGGTCTCCATTCCAAGAGGCACTTGGATCACGACTCTGCCACTTTAATGGCAATTTCGTCTGGGGCAATAATATAATTGTTTTTCGAAAAACTTTTATTTTAATACAGTTAACCCCCACAGTATTTTTACGGGAGCAATTAGAAGCTTTACCTATATAAAGTAATCGATGCCATGACAATAATTTTGTTTTTTTCAAAAAATATAAAGTTGAAATCACTATTTTTACTACAATTAATAATACAACCAATATTTACTACAATTCATCAGTTTCCAAAAAAGGGTCGCCTACAGTTTTATTATCAACTCTAACGTAGTAATATTTGTTACATGAATAATATTTGTATCTATAGTATTTTAAGAAAAAAATTATTTAACAACATATAGTATCTATACATAGTATAAAACAAAGTCGCTTCCCTCCGTCTGTCCCTCTGTAAGCTTAAATCTTTTAAACTACGCAATGCATTTCGATGCGGTTTTCAGCAATAGATAGAGCAACTCAAGAAGAAGGTTTATACGTACCTATTATATTTTAATATTGTTCTGTGTAAATTTATTAAAATATGACGATAATAGTCCAAGATGCCGAAAAAAATCAAGCCGACTGAGAGCTTTCATCGAAAATGCTGTTTTATTCCAAAAAATGTATGATGGAATTGTTCCTCTTTATTAGAACTACAAAAAAGTCAGCGATGGCATATGTCTATATTATACGGATTGCCTTCTATAACCATTTTAATGTTTAAAAAATTGGTACAAATTATGTGGACTTTAGAAAGCTATTTAGACGGATATTAGACGAAGGAATTAGTATCTACATTGCACCCGTGCGAAGCCGAGGCGGTTCGCTAGTTACAATATAATTTATAGTATTTTTTGTTCAAATTTTATTATTTAACAACATACATTCATCAATAATTTCCTCCTAAACAAATCGGATATTAACCCAGTACATACATTACATAGAATATATCCTCACGCTGTGACTAACGGGGTAGTAGGAAAGGACTGAGCGCCGAGTATCGCGATCCTTGTTAGTTTCTTTTAGCTCCTCGAATCTCATCATTCTCTTCACACGCTTTCGCCGGGGTGTGCGAGTACTATTGACATGTCCCTTGGGTAACTCTCACCCTCACTATTGACTTAATATCCATACTATCCATACTAATATTATAAATGTGAAAGTCTCTCTGTCTGTCTGTCTGTTCCGTTTTCACGGCTAAACCGCCGGACAGATTTTGATAAAATTTGTCATGGAGATAGTTTGACACCAGGGGGTGGACATAGCCTACTTTATTTTTCAAAAATCTACCCCTAAAGTGGTAAAAAGGGGGATGAAACTTTGTATGGGAAATTTTTAACCGCTCAACCAATTAAGACGAAATTTAGTACATAGATAAAACCTTTTCTGTTAAAAAACACAGACTTCTTTTTTTTCCAAAAATCTACCCTAAAAGGAGAGAAAAGGGGGATGAAAATTTATAGGGGATACTAATGTTATAAATGCGAGTCTCTGTTTGTCTGCCTGTCTGTCTGCTTGGTTTTTACGGCTAAACCGCGGGACCGATTCCGATAAAATTAGACATGGAGATAGTTTGACACCAGGGAATGAACATAGGCTACTTTATTTTTCAAAAATCTACCCCTAAAGGGGTGAAAAGGGGGATAAAACTTCGTATGGGAAATTTTTAACCGCTGAGTCGATTAAGATGTAATTTGGTACAGAGATACACCTTTTCCATTAAAAAAACATAGTTTTCTTTTTTATTAAAAATCTACCCCTAAAGGGGTGAAAAAGGGGATGAAACTTTATAGGGGAACTTTATAATGCTAAACCCTAACAATATGGGTATCAAATGAAATGGAATACGCAGAGGAAGGTGGATACATATGTGACGTCACCATAAATCAAATATGGCGAATGTTATGATATTCATTTTCAAATCCAAGATGGCGATTATTACTTTTTTTGGATAAATCGATACGGGTATCAAATTTTAGGTTTTTCGGGGTGCTGATTACGAAAATTATGTTTATTTTCGAATCCAAGATGGCGATTATTATTTTTTTGGATAAATCGATATGGGTGTCATATCCTAGGATTCTCGGGGTGCTAATTATGAAAATGACGTTCATTTTCAAATCCAAAATGACGAAAATGACTTTTTTGGATAAATCGATATGGGTGTCACATTATAGGTTTCTCGGGGTGCTGATTACAAAAATAATGTTTATTTTCGAATCCAAGATGGCGAATATTACTTTTTTTTTGGATTAATCGATATGGGTATCAAATTCTAGGTTTTTCGGGTGCTAATTACGAAAATGACTTTCATTTTCAAATCCAAGATGGCGAATATTACTTTTTTGGATAAATCGATATAGGTGTCAAATTCTAAGTATCGCGGGGTGCCGATTACGAAAAAGACGTTTATTTCGTAATCCAGGTAGCGAATATTTGGCAAATTACGAAAATGATGTTCATTTTCAAATCCAAGATGGCGAATATTACTTTTTTGGATAAATCGATATGGCTGTCAAATTCTAAGTACCTCGGGGTGCTGATTACGAAAATGACGTTCATTTTGTAATCTAAGATGGTGAATTTTTTTTTTGATAGATCTACATGGGTGTCATGTTCTAGGTTTCTCGGAGTATTGTTCAATACCAACAATATGGGTGTCAAATGAAGTGGGATACGCAGAGGAAGGTTTTTGTATATGTGACGCTATCATAAATCCAATATGGCGGATGTTCCATAATAGGAAATAAGTTTTTTGTTCGACACCAACAATATGGGTATCAAATGAAATGAAATACACAGGGGAACGTTTCTGGACATGTGACGTCATCATAAATCCAATATGGCAGATGTTCCCTAATAGGAAATAATTTTTTTGTTCATTACCCACAATATGGGTATCAAATGAAATGGAATACGCAGGAGAAGGTTTTTGTATATGTGACGTCATTATAAATCCAATATGGCGGATGTTCCATAGAAGGAAATAACTTTTTCGTTCAAAACTAACAATATGGGTATCGAATGAAATGGAATACGCAGGTTTTTGTATATGTGACGTCATCGTAAATCTAATATGGCAGATGTTTCATTATAGAGAATAACTTTTTTTTTAACACCAACAATATGAGTACCTCGGGTAACCTCAGTAACCTAAAGAGGTCAAGGAACATTTTCCACGCGGACGAAGTCGCGGGTACAGCTAGTATATTTATAAATCAACTTATGTGCAAAAGACAGGCCTACGAATTTTATTTATTATAAGCATAAATGTTGTAGCGATGTAAATGCAAACGATTGATTCGGGAAAGATCGGCCATGTTCGAATGGTGTAAGCGCGACAGTGGATGCGCCGAAGGTGTGACCTTTTTTTTGCTCACGGGACTTTTGCTGCTATCATCTTGTTGTGCACACTTGTTTTATTGTTCGTCACTATTTTTTTTTGAACATTGTTTTTATTTGAATTTAAATTTAAACAATTTATAAAATCGCGATATATACGCGAGACTGTGCAGTTTCCTTAGCTGCATTCATTTTCATGATCGAGTAGGTGTTGTGAAATTGTTTTATCAGTATTTATAGCTTTTATTCCCTTCCTAGTTAAAACATTGTAACGGTTATTTTAAAATACAGGTGGAATACCTTCTATATTTTTATTTTTTTACAACTGCATTTATCTATATATTGTTATTTTTTATTAGAATCGTTGTTACTAATTAATTTTGTTTTTCTACCAAATTGCTTTTGCTTGCTTTGCTATCGATGTTATTGTGTAAACTCAGAGCTCTTTCTCGGGACTGCCACTTCACTTCACGCCTTCTGCTTCGCTGTGGCTGTGGTGGTCCCGATTGGCGGAACTTTTGTAGTTTCAGCATCATTGCGACTCGTTCCAAGGTCGAAGATTAGGGGTGGGGTTTGACCAACCCATCAAGATGCTGCTGGAACTGCGTGTTGCGCGGATACCGCGCACCAGCCTACGAGACACGGACAGCACTCCTGTTCCCGTCCTCCAGAGCTGTACTGCTTTCCGCAGGCCGACCGTCTACCACCTCGGAGAAGTGGAAGAACCTCGGACGTAAAATCAGACGGGCTAATTTTATGTACAGACCTCACGACCCTTTGTTATTTTTAATATTTCGTTAATATAAATTCGTGTTAACTGAGGTTGATCGTGTTTTAATCACAACGATACGAACCGTTTAATTTGAATCGTGAACTAGTTGAAAAATAGATTGATTTTCTAACTACTCTATCAACGTAAATGAATCAATTCGTTAACAATAAACCGATTAATGGATCGATTATGTGACTAGGTCACGTTTCGTTGACATTTCGTTTCATTAATCATGAAAGCCGTCTACACATTTCAATCCATTACCCGATTTCTCAGAAAGAAGCCAATGTTCAATTAGTTGAATTATTTATCGACTTCATTTCTTAGGATTATAACATTATAATATTTATCAGCTCTCCTAGCAGAAAAAAAAAACAGCTTTTTTATTTATTTATTTTATATAATTTTTTTATGTACAAACACACACTTGTAAAAGAGACATGAAATGTAAGTTACGTACAAAGGTACTGCTTATTTCAAAATGAAATTTCGTCCAGCAGACCTATGATAAGAAAAGGCGTTGGAGTGGCAAAATTTATTGTGTATTAAACAAAAGTAATAATAAGATACATATTATATACAAATACCTTCATTTAAAATATAACATACATAAATATACACATGTGTATATATATATATATTACATACTACAATTAATATATATATATATATATTACATACTACAATTAATATAAATATTGTCGTTATTAAAATTTTTTGACTCACCTGTAACTATCCATATGACAATCGCATTCCCTAATATCGCCACAGCGAGCATGGCACTGAAAAGCGTGACCCACGAATTGTGAGCCCAATCCGGCATGTTAGAGTTCGTTGACGAGGAAACGTTAGGAGTAGGCGATGACGTCGTTGTCTTCGGAATTAACAGCGTAGATGCACTCAGCACACTCTTGTTGAAATCCATCTCCCACGTGTAGACAATCTAGAAATAGAAGTTATATTCAGTATTTATGTAGTACAGTGGTGCATCCTCGGTTGATATTAACCAGCAAAGACCGTGTCGGACATGTGTTAAAAATCTTTAAAAATTCTTCATTGAAATTTTCACTAAAAAATTCCGTCTAATTGAGATTACTTGAATGAATTGAATTTCAATCATCGCCCCCAGCCATTATACGCTTTTTCTACAGGGCGCGACGCCGGTCAGTCTCGGTGACCAAACAAGGGTCACCTTTGATCCACCGAGATTAGGCAAAAATCGGCGTAAAGCACGGTCGAAGTGCTCCTCAAAGCACCAACGACTCTTCTAGGCGGGAGTTAGGTACTTCATGTATAGCCCCATCTAGGCTGGCAAGTCACCTACGAGAATATTCAAGCTGGGTAGCTTTTTACTTCGCTGGAGCTTTCATTACAAATATTATAATAGATTATAAAATCATGTTACATTTAGGCCCATATTCCAGAATTATACTCATCTCAGCTTGAGAATAGTCACAAGTGCAATTTATCGCATATAGTGGCACCCCTTTCTAAAATACTGCTCTAACTCAATCAGGGATTCACACTTGAGGGTTCAGTTCTGAAATCTGGAAATGAGAAATTTAAACTTACTTGTAAATATAGTTTAGACTCGATCCTTTTTATTTGTCTTCTACATTGTCCTATTGCTTGACTGGTTTTCTCTAACAGAATCGATTATCTAATTTACGTCTGTGTGAACAATCCTATGAATTTCAAGTTAAATGTTAGATGTACTGTACCTAATAACAATACTCCTAATCGAATATGTTAAACAGTAGATATCCATATCGGGCGGAAGGACAATAGATCAACTACCTACCTACATTTGCACAGTATCGAAGCGACAACACCGTATCACACATAACTGTAAGTTATTGCTTTGATTTAGGGTATATGTATATTGATATTTACATATCGATACATAAAGATAGTAATGTAATTGTTCACATACACTGTAGTAAACAATTTAAGGGACTTTAATTTAATCGTTCAAATTCTATCATTACAGATTAGATCACTCGTTTTATTCTGTTACTGTTCTTATAGATTCCGTTGCCTGGTTGACTAAATAATAATTACTTGTAATTCATTTTACTGATAAATTGAAATTTAACTTCATAGTAATGACATGAGAATATGTACCTGTATTTATTTTAATTATTATAGGTATACTAGTTGATCCCGCGACTTTGTCCATATGGAAAATTTTCCCTTCAACTTCTTTGGGTTACAGAGATTACCCGAGATACCGATATTGTATAAGGTATTGAAAAAAGTTACTTTCTATCGCAGTGTATTCGCCATATTGAATTTATAATGACGTCAAATGTAGAGTAACCTTCTTCTATGTATCCCCCATTTCATTTGATACCCATATTTTAGGAGGTCTTGAAAAAAGTTATTTCCTACCGCGGAGCATCCGCCATATTGGAATTATGATGACGTCCTATTATGGAACATCCGTCATATTGGATTTATGATGACGTCACATATACAGAAACCTTTCCTTGCGTATTCCATTTCATTTGATACTCATATTGTTGGTGTTGAACAAAAAAGTTATTTCCTATTATGGAACATCCGCCTAATTGTATTTGAATCCGCCATTTGAATTTTGAATTAAAGTCTTTTTCTTGAAATATTGTTATTGACGCGTTAATCAAACTCAAACACGCAGCCAAGACAAATCTCAGGCTGAGATTTACAGATCGTACTTACACTTACCTTGGACTTTCCTTTACACGCACTTTGCTGAGTTCCTGCTAAGCTTAAACTTACCTGTCGAATTTATAGTCGTAATCGAGCTAAGTAAATGCTCAGCAAAAGCTTAGCTTATGCGAAACTTTGTCTATGATCCGATCTATAGACATTCCATTACATGAAGTAACTGCTTTTACTTTCATTGGAGTTAATGAAGTGATTGTCCTATTTTAAATCACAGACTATGCACCAATCACCTATTAATTATTAGACAGAAATAAGAATTCAAATTGTACAGCATTTCATACTGAGATTTTCTACAATTATTACATAAAACCATAGCCTAAAACGGAACGCGCTGTTGTCAAACGCAGAACACAGAGTACTATCTGTAACCTTACTCTTTTCTACTATCTTTT
This sequence comes from Zeuzera pyrina, assembly GCA_907165235.1. Lineage (NCBI taxonomy): Eukaryota > Metazoa > Arthropoda > Insecta > Lepidoptera > Cossidae > Zeuzera > Zeuzera pyrina. The sequence continues at coordinate 20,309,677 of OU015624.1, read as the reverse complement.
TAGTCGGTCTATACTTAAGTTTTTCGTAAGTCACCGATATTGACGCCTTAGACTTTGCTAAGCTTAAGCTTATCGTGAAGTCGTACTTACCAGACTATAAATTCGATTTTCGTCTAAGTTCAACTTTACTGCAAACTTAAGCTTGAGTAAAGGCAAAGTACGCTCTATAAATCTCAGCCTCAGTTTGTCACAGTGAATGTCGTTGGTAAATATTCATGCTAAACAAGGAATGATTTATTTTTCTAGATAAAAGAAGTTAAATGTCAATTTATACTTTAAATAATTACGTGTATCAATTAGTATTATAAGATATTGTTCTCCATGTAGGTGGAGGCTCAATATGAATGCTACACTTTCAGTAACTATATTTTTAAAAACACAAGTGATTGAAGTTAATATAGTTTCATTTAACAACCTTGTGTCATCTGGGCATGAGGTATGTGAAAAGTATTGCCCAAAATTGTTCAAGTGTGTAGGCGTGTGTCTCAAATACTTTGGTGCGCACAATCTTGAGTCTGGACTAATATTTCTCGGTAGTTACGTACATACACATCTTTATACCAAGTCCCTAACGGGGTACACAGAGGACAAAGGGCGCTAAGCAACGCGAACTTTCTCCACATGCATTTTTGCCGAGATACATAAATGCAAAGTGCTTCTGATATTCCCCGTCTTCCAACACACGAATTCTTTGATCTTCATAAATCATAAATATTAAACTCGACAATTTCTATCTATTTAATAAATTAATTTGAACTAATTATGTATCAATTCAAAACATTTCTGACAGTGTTAATTAGATTTCGAACAAATCATACTCAATAACATTTTGCGATTAGGTTTACTTAAATTAATTAATTTGACTTTGACTCGCGGATCTCATCTAACAAAAATCTACATAAATCTTCAACATAAATATAATTATAAATATAATCATACGTACGTATTACATTGGGCGATTTCTATACCTACCTAAGGTGCCAACGAAATCCTGAGGTTTAATTTCACAAATTCCGTTCACTAGCATTGGACATAGCCTAGCCATATATCAAAGCCGAGTATGTCGGGTTTGATGTCGGGTCACATAAATGACACAGGTCTACAACCAGAAATATTATTTGCTAATTTTGGCTAATCATTATGTTTTTTGGTGTACTGAAGTCGAAAATGTTTTTCTCTATCACGCACAGATTCTTGCAAATCTGTAGAACATAATACCAGTTTTGTAACGTAATTTTTTTTCTAAAATTTCAAGCACTTATTATGTTCTAATACTACTCTCTACTACCACCTACTGGAGGTAATATTGGTCCTTGAAGAAGAAGTAACTGCCATCTAAACAATTTTTAGCAGATCAATATAATTTAAAGGCATTTCACTGTCACTTAGTCTGCTTTTCACTACGTCCAGACATTCCTTAATGGGAACATTGGTGAATAGGGATTCCACATCGAAGCTCACCATGATGTCATCCGGTTCCAATGTAAGGTTCTGTATAATCTGGACGAAATGACGCGAGTCACTGGGAAAAACACCGTCTTTTGTAAATCTGACTGATATTCATCAATGGATTTTAAATGACACATTGACATTCGTTATATGTAATGGAAGTTACGAAATTAGGCCTCAGGATTAGAAAGATTATCTTTACTACTTACTTATCTTAACTACTTAGGTATGACATTTTAGTAACTTTAGTAACTGTTACACTACTTTTTACTTTTTACTGTTATTGTTACTTTAGTAACTGTTAGTTACATTTAGTAATTTTAGTAACTGTACCTCACGGTTTCATTCGCGTTAAGTTTAATATTTTTCCGGTATAAAAATTTCTGAAAAATCTTCTACATGCTAATGAAAGTCCTGTTAGAATAGATTCAGCCGTTTTGGAGATTAACCCGGACACACAAAACAGAAAGATAGACAAACATTTTAAAAAAGCGCGTTTGTAAGGTTACGTGCAAATAACCATAGCCTTTATTAGGAAATCACAGACAGACGCTTTGATTTTGTTTATATGTATAGGTATACAGATACGTCATTCCATTTTCGTCGCTATTTGTTAAATTTCATCGTTACAAAATGGAATGTGTTAAGTTTGAGGCTTTTGTCTGTCTGCGTGTTTGTATGTTTATCTATGGCATCGTAATTTTGAATCGATGTACTAATTTGCACGCTATTTTTTTTGTTTGAAAGCTGCAGTTGTTGATAATGTTTGCATCATCCTTCTCAGAACGTTTAGTTCTGAATCTTACATGTGTAAAAATCTTAGATACAGTGGAGCTAAAAACGTAGATTTGATCTCTATTGGCAATCCAAGGTCAATTTTCTTTTATTTAATATCAAATAAGAATTAAAATAAAAATCAAAAAACCCCCAACGTTAAATAATTAGTTGGTATCCATAAAAAAACATTATATTTTATTAATATTTGTTAATGTGCTCACCTCATTTTTAAAGTAAGGACCTTTCAGAGGGCAGGCAATAGTGAAATACTGTTATTATTTATTGCTTTTAAAAGGTATCTGCTAATTGCTTTTTTGTGTTGGGAGATATGGTTCCTTAGCCAAATGGCAAAAACGGAACCATTATAATTTCATCTTGTCTGTCTGTCTATTCGTATATCGCAGTCATTTTACATGGAGATAATAGGCAGTAAATAGACACCTTCTGAAGCTACACCAGATTGAACTTGTTACATCTGTAACTTGGAACCTATTTTGCTGCTCATTCTCTCGGTCCACTTATGTTATTTGAAGTGAATATATTCACTTGGGTCACGTAGTTGCGTCAAAGTGGTTAAAAAACATTTTCTTTCTATTTTTGAATGTAGATGTATCCAATGAACCGCTAAACAGTATAGTGAAATTTTGAAAGAAATAAAATTAGGGGTAGCGATACTTGTAACTCACGGATGAAAAAAATTCAGTCATCATAAGGGGTACCTTTAAACAGGTCTTCAAAAATGATATCGATATTTCGATGTGACTTTTTTTTATTTAATTCAATATTTGCTGAAATGTGTCCACTAACCTCTAACTTTTCAAATATGCTGTAAAAATTTTGAAAAAATGTTGGCTAGTAAAACTTAAAAAGCACTTTCTATTAAAATTACTTTTAATGATATATATATATTGTGCGTTTTTGAGGTTTTATCGTTTACGTGCTCAGCGGATGTAGAAATAACTGATTTATGCAGTGTCACTGAGAATCAATATATAAATAATTTTCACTACCGACTATATGAATATTCTGAATCCTATCAACGGAACCCTTCGCTGTGCGTGGTCCGACACGCACTTGGCCGTTTCTTTTTATTTCGCTAAATTAGTAGTAGTTAGCAGCAAACTAATAAAGACGGGCAGAGAGAGAGGTGAAAAGAAAGTGTTACCATAGGAAAACTAAATATTGCCATCAGATATGTACTATATATGAATGCTCTGATATACAACGTTAGGTAATATATAAACTTGGCCTGTTTGACTCGATAGAGGGTTTCGTAACTGGCCTCCCCGGATTTGAAAATACATATTTACCTTAATTAGACGACAAGTTGGGTTTCCACACTGAACAATCTAAAACATCTTAAACAAACTTGGAAGAAGTTAGCGATCTAATTACAGTTAAGGAAGATGAAATGATATGGTGGCCTTTCCGTAGGTACCCACCCATACGTCACTGAGAACATAAAGGTTAAAAGAAAAAAATAGATGTGGGTTAATTAAAAACATTTTATTTATACATTTTATTTATTTACGTATGCTGCAAGTTATGTTTTCTTGTGCTTGATTATGCGATATTAATGTAAAATAAGTTTTTCAAAATAAGTTTTTCGGTTCAAAATACCTACATGAGTACAAAATAGAACTTTGCGTTTGGTTTTCGAACTTATGATCCCACGAGAATAAGTTTTACAAGTACTAAAACGTAGTATAATTAAACGGTGTCTACCTAATGGATACATTTTTCATCTTCAAAGCCATCGCAATTAATATAAATATCTTCACAGCGTATCTTTGTAATAGTGTAATGAACTACAAATAAAACCGAATTCGGACGACGACAGATTCAACCGCAAAATTCTGAAGAAAGACCCAATAACTGTTAACAATCAAAATAAATAAACAAACAAAATGAATAAAAAATACATAGATGTATTGTTAGATATACAGGTAGAATAGGTAAATAATTTATAGATAAATAAAAAATTAATTAATTAAAAAACAATTATTAATATTACATATTAATAAATTTGCTGTCGGACTGGAATCCTGTCGGTAAGTGCAGGTTCGTTCACAATTTGACGGTTTCACATGGATAGATTATAAACTATCGAAATTAAATACGTTATATTGTAAGCAGTATGGTACAGTTCACGATTTATCAAGAGCTTACAATCTCGCAAGACTAAGACAGACATAAACTAACGGTGTTCATAATCTTACGGTCACATATAATTGCATAAGTAAATGTTTGACCATAATCGCACCTGTAAGAAAACATTGACGGGACTGAATATTCATTCAGGTTGTTCAACGTATTCACCCTTGCTTTGATGATATACAGGTTATTCAAGATCCGTTGACTGAAACTAGAATTAATTAAGAACGTCGAGTTGAACAAACATATAACCCGACGTTATTAAAATAAAAATGTACCTGATAGACGTTCATGAGTTAGTCCAAAATACCACAGTGATATTCAATTCCAGATAACGGAACATCTGGGCCACTAGTTAGCGGCCTAGATGTTCCGTTATTTATGTTAAACAATATGTTACGCTTACGAAGCATAAATATTCGTAATACACATACATACATATCTTCACGCTGTATCCCTATAGGTGTAGTCAGAGAGGAAGGATCGCCAAGCTCCGTCATATAGTTCATACAGCTTCATAATATACATTTATTGTAAAAATTAAATATAAAAACAATATTTTATCATTAGGTATAATTGGCAACCCTAGATCGATTCTCCGTCCTCCCACACCAAGGGACTGAGTATATGCTCATTGCTCATTAATTTTAATCTTATTCTCTCTATAAACATTTTCTCTTATTCGAGAAAACCGGAATTAATTATATTATGTACACATTTATTAATGGTACAATTAAGTTTAACATTTACCACTTTACCATTTAGAATTTAGATTATTGGAACTGGAATACTAATAATAATAGTCAATAATCTTTCGGCAATCAGGTCAATTACGTGACCCTAACTATAAGCTAAGCTTCAATTAATATGTACGCCTCATCGGGACGTTCCTGGAACGTAACTGGAAGAGTAATGAGTAACAGTCAAACTCCAAAACAACTTGTAAAAGTTTGTCCACTTAATGTTTCAGTGGAAACAGAAAGAAAAATATGAAATTTGTCAGCTGTTTAAGTTAAATCAACCCACAAGCAACCTGTCGCAATGATGTTTAGCTTTGCCGTATGTAAACCTCAAGAAAATCCAAACACCAAAAATGATTCTTGCACTTTGATACACTGTCTACCAAATGAAAAATGCGTACAGTATATTACTTATATAACAAAAAAGTACATACATACGTTAATATTTGCAAACCTAAAACTACACATTTTCTTAAATAATAGACTTCCTCAAAGTTGCCGCTTAGATAGCTGTTATTGCTTAAGGTGCCCAGCAGACTGGCAGCATTACCTCTTTGAATAGCCAAACTGATTCGTTGATGGTAGATGCTGCCAGTCCGGCGGTCTCCCGAAGTCTTACCTATATAGCTTATTACCTATATAGTATACAAGTATTATTCATTTTCTAAATTAACTCGACCAAGATCAAACCAGAATCCTCGTCAGTGAAATGTACCAGCGTCCCGTCCCGGCTTCACCCGGATTGAATACGTAATACGTAGGCTATGTCCATCTGGAATATGCTAAAAGAATATTCAAACAGATACAGTGGTTCCAGAGATTACCCTCCACATATAAACAAACTTATAAAATGCGCTCTCTCTCTCTTCATAATTTATGCCAATGGAGGTCCGTAAAATTTAGTTCATATCGTTTTATTATTATTAATAATTCGTATTTTGTAGTGACAATACCAGGTAATAAAAAAATAAATGCGCCAGACAATACACACCGATCAGATATTAAACATCTAGCAAACCCTGTACTATGAGAACCAAACTACAATTTTTGGGGGCGTTTCCCAATACACCCAAACCAGAGACGATCTAGAAAAGTTCAAATTGACTCGGCTGAGAACCGAACCCGCAATCTTTCGCGCTTAGACACAACGCCTATTTACTGCACCATCGAGTTCGTCGACGAAAATTAATGTCGAAAGCATATTATTTTTGGTTTAGCTCCATTAGCACAGAAAATAAGAGTAAAATACGTAACGTCAAAAATATCACACATTAACGACGAGATGGAGGGTGACGTCTTAAGTGATTCCTATAGTTTTTTGGCATGAAGTAAGAACAAAACAATTGAAAAAACGTTTATTTGTAAAGAAAACGCGACGACTTATTTTTAATATTATCTAGGCTTTGGTAGTAGGCTTCTGCCTTCCGCCTAACTGACGCCGATAAATGGCGACGGTAACAGCTACCCCTGTCATCGGTGAAGTGTTGTCTGTCTGCAACGCACTTAATTTCATATTAGTCCCGTATATGTACCTACATCTCATAATTGTATGTAGATACCATTAAAACTATATAAGGACTGTGTCAGTATTGATAAATGATACCTTGTTTGTCCTCAGTTCTTCTTAGAGCGGGTTTCTTTTTCGATGAAATTAACATACAGACGGACAGATGGACAGGCGGACAAGCTGATGGGCGCATGAATAATTTTATAACGATTCCATTTCTCCTTTAGTTATACGGAACCCTAAAAATGCTTTGTAGGTTCCTACACATCTCTGAATCAGGAATAAATATTTTATATTTGTTTCATCAACATCTTTATATTCAACTAGGTTCAACAACATATCTAGCTTAATATATGCGGCAATTGATTTTATTTGTATAGATAGATTAAATAGTGCAAATTACGAAAGTCCGTACCTGAGCGGAACTGAATTGCAGTGGAACGACGGCAGGATGTGACCGAATTTCGCTTATTCGAAATTGTATGAAATATAACGCTCTACGCGGCAGCGACACTACGCGGCGCAAAACTACGAGACAAAATTGACCGACCAACGGAACTAGGAACAAAGATTTAAGAGTTTAAAGAGAGAGATATAAAGTAGGGTGATAAAGTAATAGTAGAAGCGGAAAAATATTTAATTTTCCATTCGAAGCAAAGCATCATCAGATCACAAAAGTCCAACTTGACGCCAATCGCAGCAATTATTGATACAACTTATAATAGTATAGGTAATATATGTATGGGTTTATATAGATGCCAAAGCGAAACCTTTAGAACAATAATATTAGAAGGTGTTGTTTACTGTTTGCTAATAAGCGATATCAAACGAATGAAGCAAAAAAGTTATGTCTGTGTGCGTAAGCAGCGTATCTAATTTCTTAAAATGGATGGCAGTAGCGAGCCGGCGCGGCATTACGGCTCTATTTAAACCACATAGGAACTAAAGTATGTGACAATACTCAGTTTTCTTTGTCGACAACCTCTGAGTAAGATAGACATAAATATGATAATAATGTCTTTGTTATGTAGGAAAGAAGAAAGGGAAACTCTCAGAAAAAAGTGAATTACGTCCATTCGCACCACGTGTTATATCACACTAGCGGCAACCGAACTCATAGAGCACTCAACCTGTAGAGAAGCAATGTCATTTATTTTGTATGAAAACAAATTACGTCTATTGTAAACACTTGCAGTTACTGGCGTTCTGTTTTATAGTTTGATTTTTTGCTGTTTTTGCCATAACACCGAATATAGCAATAAGCCCTTACATAAATATTTAAATAAACGTCCAGTTTTAGTTATGTACTGCTTAATGCGAGCGAGAGTTGATACTTGTTAGTGTAAATTAATTGAGCAGTGGTGAATAAAATGGTCCGATATTTCATCTCTATAGGTTGAGTACTCTATGACTGAACTACACGACGTGCGACGACAGCACGGCACGTCTATTCGATTCGTTGGCCAATTTTATTACAGTATTTTATTTTGCAGTACCGCGCCGCTTTGATTGCTTAATAGAATTTAATTCATATGAAATTACGATTTCATGTAAACAATATGTAATCCCATCGTGTTGTGTTCTTCCACTGCAGTGCGGTTCGTTCAAGCTTGTCTTATCTTTAGACTCATGTTTGACGTCCATCAATGAGTATAAAATGGCAAAGTGATATTCATTTGCAATTCCTGGAAGTTGCTTATTAGATCCTCGAAGGCTTGCTAGTATCTTATAATATTATATATCAGCAATCAGCGTATACTATCAGCAATAATATTAGTCAGAAAAGTTAAAGTGAAGGGATTCATGGAAATAAATAAATTAAGTTTGTGACAGCTGAGATCAAATCGTTTAACTGTCGTCCGTCGTACGTTCTTTGGTCCTAAAGTACGTCCATGGATGGTCTATGGTCTTACATTTTTCACTAACAAAAGTGACAGTAGATAGAAAATTTCTCTAAGGAGAAGAGGTTATGTTGGATTTAAAAAGTTGTAACTATGCCATTCAATGACGTGGGCGAAGTCGCGGGGAAAAGTTAGTAATATTGTAAAGAAACACATTAATGCGTGAATCTCATATCCACTTAAAGATAAATTAGGATTTTTTTTAAAGTCATCTAACGGAAATAAATTTCAAAATCCAGGCGAAATCACTTACGAAGATTCCGAGAAAGAAAATTGAGGGTGAACATTAGAGCGCCCTGAATGCTTTTGGAATTTATTTAGACAGTATTTTTACTTTCTATCCGCAGTAGTAGGAATGAAAATATTGTAATTGAAAACATTTACAGCTAAGCGATTCAAGAGTGGGAATTAAACGGCATAGCATTGACACAAATTCAAGTCGTAATTAGGCAATCAAGCTTATTAACGATATAAAAATATTGACATTATTACGTTCTTCTTATTAAAAAAACTAAATAATCTTAAGTTTTTTTTTTAAAGTTGTTTCAAAAAATAATCGAATGCTCAATTTCACCACTATATAAGTCGTCACTTAAGTATGTACCACCTAGACTTAAAAGACTCCGAAACTGGTTCTTATAAAGATAATATTCGTTTTCACCAATCTACCGGTTTCCTAGTAATTTCGGACATAGTTTTATCGTTTCCATACTGACTATTCGCTTAAAAAATTTTATCCATAAAACAGATAATATTGTTTTACTTCTAAGTTTCTATGCAATATAATAAAATTATTCTCCATATTGTCAAAAACTAACACACAAAACTGCACATAATAACACTATGTGAAGTGTTGTGTGTTAGTCACCCATAAGTGTTCGAAAATCGAGTTTCTAAATTTAGGTGGTTATTTTAACATATAGGGGCTCCTAACGTTTCATGAAACGCAAAATCATCATTAGCGGTCCCCTATCATATATACACATCCTCATGCTGTATCCCCAACGGGGTAGTCAGAAAGGACGGAGCGCCAAGTGTCGCGATCCTTACATACTTTTTTCGTTCCCTCGAATCTCATCATTCTCCTCACACACTTTCGCCTAGGTATGCGAGTGCTTTTGATACTTCCATCGGCTAACACTAGCTATTTGATCTTCATAAGTCAGCCTTGGTATTCCTTGGCTTCTTTTACCTCTCACTTTTGCTCTATAGATTTTCTTCGTCAGTCTTTCATCACTCATTCTTTCCATGTGCCCGAACCACCTTAGCAGTCCTTTCTCCATTTTTACAATAACACTGTCGTGCAACCTTCCCCTATCCTTCGATATAAAACGATACCCAAACATGAACCAAAAAGAAATTATAACTAAATAGAAATAATTAAATATCTGGATAATAGAAACTGTAACTACCTATGTAAACCTATGTGTTTTCGTTATCCTACTGCTTCGGTTTACGAGATTGCCAATGTACTGAGTGTTAGACAACTCTATATACGACAGTGCTTACTAAGATATCATCGAGTTACAATCCCTACGCTACCACAATACACAAAAAGATTGGAAAAATGTCCTGTACCAATGACATACAGTAGATTTGCAAAAAGGCATTATAATAATTTAGTGCCACGTTTATATAATGTAATAAATAAAAGAGCGAAAATAAAACAATATAATAACTACAATATCAGAAGTAAAATAGTGACTTGGTTAAAAGAACTCACTTACAACGACATAGAAGATTTAATATTGGACTTAACTTAAATATTAGTTAATACTATACGTCTTACTTACTATGCTAACACACATTGTCACTTGCAAATAAATATGAATCCCTGCACGTATAGACACAAACTATCACACAAAGTCACACACACCCAACTTTCACACATACAAACACTCACGCACACCCAAACACACACACACACACAAAAACAAACAAACTCGCGCACATGTGTGGGCGAGTCAACTACAATTTTGTAATATTGTGAAATGTTCAGATTAGTACAACGTTTTCATATCTACAGCTTTGCAATTATTACCTATGCTTAAATATTGTTACTATTATTTAGTTATTATATATTTAGTTAATTTACCTTGTTTACCAAAACGAGTTTAAAAATAATATATTATGTTGTGACAAAAGTACACAAAAGTTAAGAAATGTTAACAGGGATGAGCATTGACAACTGCGATACAGTCAATAAAAGACTAGTGCAGTTGTCACTGTACCCGCACTTGATGTACAAAACTGTATCAAATTAATAATAATAAATCTAAATTTATGTAGAGATCTCGTATTGTACCTGTTATAAATATTTGGATTTGAATATTTAAACAACTCTTCATTCATTCCTTAGTAATATATATTGGAATCTACACAGTTTAAATGTTGAAAAGTTTGACGCGGACATATATAAGCGGACATACATACAAAAGCGGACATACATACAAAAGCGGACACATCAATTACCCACCCACACATTCACACATGCAAGTATACATAGTCCGATCAATCTTCAGAAATGCTCCAGAAAATTGAGGGCAGGAAAAAAAAATATAATCGTTTAGAACAATAAATTCGAAGCAAGATAGCGTTTTATTTTCGGATTTTCAATGGCGAACCTAGCCTAAAAATTTGCTGAAAGTCAATCAAACGGTTTTTTGCTAATAAAGCAAAAAGTTGAATTGCAAAGTTGTAGGTGATAAAATTATGTTTCGATTGATGTCCTCTACAATATCGATTTTTGCCTTATACATGGAGAAAAATGCAAAAAACCGTTAAAAATCGCGTTTTTTCATTTAACAATAACTTTTCATCAAAGTAACTTAGAAGCTAGGTATTTAGTGAAAGTGTTGGTTTTAACTATTGAAAACTGTAATTTTTTTTGGCGCGAAATTTTGAAAATTCTTCATGCAAATTTTATTTTTGTGAAAGGAAGCGTTCCCTTAAAACTGTTCGTGTACAGCTCTTCGATATCGTACATCATTTTTTTTGAGCTTTATTTCATTGTTAAGAGTTGTACTATCATTTACAGTTGTTTATAATTACATTTTTTAAATTTTAAGTACAAAGAAATGCCCCACAAAAGTGTCAAAATTTGAAGGTGAGGTTTTTTCGAGAATTTTTTTCAATTCAACATCTATCGAAACCAAACTACTATTACTACCAAACTACTAAATGCCATAAATGAAATCCTATTTTCGCCGTATCTTCCAATTCGTCTGTCTGAGTGTATGTCACAGCCAATATTTACATCTACTGAGCTGAAATTTGACACAAAGACGCAAATTGGTAATCCAAAATCAGACATATTGACACACTTTTCTAAAGAGCAGGTTAACAACTTCTTAAGGCGTTCAACTTCATTAATATTCGTATTAACTGCTCCAATTTCGTACGAGTATGTTAGGCACTTGTCATACAAGGAAATAATGTTCAAGATCGATCTCGTTCGCAGTTCTCTCAACGACATATCCAATCATCATAATGTTATGTCATAGTTCAGTTTTCCGCGAAACGATGGTACACTTTCGAACAAATTTACCCTTCACAAATGATTTCCCTGGTGGCCCTGGAAGTCATGTGTCCAGCGAAACGGGGTGTTAGAGAAGTTCATTTACTTTTTTTTCTCCAAGTAACACCAAAGCATTACAAACAGACAGCACACAATACTCGTTAAACTAGTCAAAAAAACATTATTTTTCGCTCAAAGTAAATGTTACTACAATTTGGAATGCTACTAGCGAAAAATAAATATTCCACGGTGAAGTGTTTCGCTATGAGAAAATCTTTTTCATTTCATAAAGATCAATCTTGAAAAAGAGGTTCTAATGTTTCAATAATTCACCACAACATGTAACAATTTCAAATATTCCGTTGGTTTACGGAAATCTTAAATAAAATAGCAACCTTAAGTACTATTTCAGTATTTCTTGTGGAAATAGAAAGCGAATGAACTTTTCTAACAATCTGTTCCGTTTGATGTAAACTTCCAGGAACATACTGTATAAGTAGACAATATCAACAATATCATGATTGTTAGTATTTTTAAGTTATTGTACAAAATACGCCAATGCTAGGATTCCTGGGAAAATTTTAATTCCTTAGTAACTATAACACAGCAAGAAACTCTTACTCAGTGCCTAGACCCTTCACAGTAGTTATTTATTACGAAAAGCCAAGGCTGTTTTTATTCTCTAAACATTGAACATGACATTTAACTATTTATATATGTATGAAGCGTTTTAAACGAACAAATAATATGTCTATTGACTAAGTTCTATTCAAATCTTGTACTATAATAACTATAAAATGTATTTATACTTTCACGACTTGTACACATCTTACAATATTTACTAACGGGTCTATGTCGCGTTTATACTTTAAGGCTAGTTACCTATTTTATCCCGACATTTCGTCCGGATTGCACCGATCGTGGTCACGGGCAGACTGCTGAGGATGAATGACGTCTTCGTAGCAGGCGGTTTTTTGCAACTACCCACATTCATTCAACGCATTTCTTAATTTTTGTTATTGTCACTGTCGGTACTTCAATACACCACACTAACGACATCTACACACTGGCGACGTCCGGTTTTGCGGCTCCGGAAACACTCACTGATGACAGGATTCCATGATGTTGATAAGCGGTATCCATCTTCCCGGTTGAAATTATGGCATTTCTTGATTTCAACCACCTCTCGTGCTATTCTGGAATAACAGTGTCGATCGGTGGAAAGGACCTGTGGCTGATGCAATTCAATCCAGTGATTGGGTCCTGACTCCAGCAAGTGTTCGGCAATTGTCTGTCGTTTTCTGACAGCTGTGATATGTTCTTTGACTCTTTCTGCTATTGTTCTTTTCGTCTGTCCAATGTAGGAACTACCACAACTGCAATCCACCTTGTAGACACCAGGTGTCTGGAAGGGAATGACATCCTTTGGAGTACGCAGGTGCTTTGCCATTTGTATAATGCTTTGGTGTTACTTGGAGAAAAAAAAGTAAATGAACTTCTCTAACACCCCGTTTCGCTGGACACATGACTTCCAGGGCCACCAGGGAAATCATTTGTGAAGGGTAAATTTGTAGCAAATATTGTAAGATATAAAATGTATGTATTTATATTATAGTATATGTATGTATTGATAATAAATTATAATATTTAGACAGTTTGTTGAAAAATAGCGCAACTGTTTTCGCAATCCTTTATCATTACGAGTATAATCATCTCTCACGTTCGAATTTCGGCCAGAGGCTCATTTGTTTATCTCAGTCGGAGGTCTATTATATCTATTTTCGTTTTGGTTGAGGGGCTTTTGATTTTGGCCACAAATTCAAGGAAAAGTTTATTTTTTCTTCAATTTGACTGATATATTTTTGACAATTTCTATTTAAATTTGGATCTACTTATTTGGATCTTCATTAACTGTGTCTTCTGTTAATCATTCACCATTATTAGTAATTATATATTATTTATATTATATCAATTCAGATAAATAAAATTGAAGTGTCTGTCTGTGATTTCGAAATGAAGGTTTTTTCTTAAGCTTATATGATTTTCTGCATGCAACCGAGACCCAAACAAGCGTTTTTAAATTTTTTGTCTGTCTGTCTGTTTGTTTGTTCGGGCTTATCTTCAAAACGGCTGAACCGATTTCACCAAGATTTTCACTGGAAGATAGAAGATTTTCCGAAGGATAATCTAGATTACTATTTATTCAGGAAGGTCCTAGGGTTCCTGCGTAAATTGAAAAAGTCTAGAACTTAGAGGTAAATCTATAAATATACATACGAAAATCTATAAGTATAAAAAATGGTTTTCACGGTTGGTTCTTTAAGTTAGACTTCCAAATTAAAGTGCGTTCTATCGTGATCAGTCTGGTAGCTGAGATCTAAAATGAGCTCACTTTGGCTTAGCGGTGCCCGTAAAGTGACTTTAACTTACGAGTGATTTATCCATTGATCTACATTTAACAACAGAAACACACATAGCAGACACATCTATCCATAACAATTTAAAACAGCAAAGAAGTTTTATCTGTACATTAGAGATACTTTTGAAAAAGTGATTGAATTAGATATTTTAGGCTTTTCCGATTCCAAAATAAATATTTATACAAATTGTTTGTGCGTTCGTATATTAATTTTATGGAAATCTACACATTTATACATATACGGTACATAGTAAATAAAATTGAAATATCTGTCTGTAAATTCGGAAATAAAGGTTTCTTCTTAAGCTTATATAATTTTTTGTACGTTACCAACATCCACACACGCGTTTTAAAAAAAATTGTCTGTCTGTTTGTTTGTACGGGTTGATCTTCTAAGCCACCGAACCGATTTTGACGAGACTTTCAATAAAAGGTAGATGATTTTTCAAAGAAAAAATATAGGTAACTGTTTATCTAAAAAGTATTTAGGTTCCTGCTTGAAAGCTGAAAAACTCTGCTGAAAAAATTAGAGGTAAATAATGAAACTATAAATACACATACATACAAACGTACAAATATGAATAGTGTTTTTCGCGGTATCATCATCAATATCTCTTTAAGACATTAAACTGTGTTCCATTGTGACCCGCCGTATAAAAACTGAGATTCGAAATGAGCTCTCTTACGCTGAGTGGCGCCTGTAAAGTGGGTTTAACATAAATATGTACCTACATAACTATAATAAGAACCGAACCGAAATAGACATCTATCCACAGTATTTTATAATAGCGGCAAAGCCGTATCTGTATATTGGAGATATTTTTGAATGAGTAATTGAGTTACATATTTTAGGCATTTCTGATTACGAAATAAATATTTATAGAAATGTCTGTGTTTGCGTGTTTATTTTTTAGAAATTAAGAAACTGCTAATAAATTTATATGCAAATTCTCTGTTTAAAAGACAAAACTCTCAGTTACTTAATAATGTGTACGTATTATTACACTATATTTGTCAAATTCGTGTAGAGCGATTAAAAGCAAACTTATAAAATCTCTAAGATAATAAATAATAAGACATTGTATCCAAGAAAAGTGTAGCAAAAAAACAGTCTTTTCGTCTAAAAGGGGGGAAGTTCAATTGCTTATTAGGGTAGTGAATAGTGTACAAATTAAAAGAAGATGGCGCTTATGATTCTTCTTTTATCTGTGGGTGGTATCGTGAAATTCAAAAATAAAAAATTTATTACAATAGAATATAGATATGTATTATCGATCAAAGTTGTGATCGCCATCGCTGTCGATCGTCTATGAAATATGCGCGAAGGTGTTACAACACAGTATATTTGTATATATTTTGTACATAACACAAGTCTAAGTTTCTAAAACTGTATTAAAGAACGTGACCATGGGAAGTGTTTATTGAAGGTTTGACAATTTAAGCCTTTGAGGCATTTATTTATTTATTTAACTATTTATGTACAATACACACACTTGTAAAAGAGACATGAAATGTAACTTATGCACAAAGGTACTGCTTATTTCAAAATGAAATTTCTTCCAACAGACCTATCATAGGAAAGCTGTTGAAGTAGCAAAATTTAATGTGTATGAAGCAGAAGAAATAAAGATACATATTATATACAAATAAATACCTTCATATAAATATATAACATAATGTATATATATAATAATACATATATATGTCGGAAAAGACACGGGGCAACTCGTGCTTTTGCAACTCAGCCATGAGAAATAGGTACCTAATCTTACAAGAGGCGAACTACTCCATAAAATACAACACTTAAGACAAAGTTAATGTGCAAACGACAGAAAACTCTTTGTAACAATTATTACGTAGGTAATTGGAAATTTAATAATGGCAAACGATCCGTCGGAGAAATGCTATCGCACCGGCCGCCGTAGTCTAACAGACTCTCAGCGCCCCGACGTTCCGTTAGCGCGTCATCGGAAGACGCGCTTTGCCATAGTATAGTCAAATGAGTGCCTTTTATTATTTCCACCGACACGGCCTTCCTGACAACACGCACGTCCTCGTGCGTTCTTCATCTCATTCTCATTCGAAAAGAAATAAAACGAAATCTGCACGTCTCTGCAACAAACATCTCTTCATTCTATCACAGACACCCTAAACATCTTCACACAAACCCTTAACATCTTCACACAAACCCTTAACATTTTCACATACATCCTAAACATCTTCACATACACCCTAAACATCTTCACATACACCCTAAACATCTTCACAAACACCCTAAACACCCCCATACAAGTTACGCGTATAACACTCGCTACAGACCTGCGCCTTGCAGTCTGTCAACAAGATGCTACTTAACGTACCTTCATCACGTCGTCACAAATTACGCGTATAGCACTCGCTACAGATATGCGCCACACGCTGGGGACCAACGCGCATATAGCACGAGGCAGGCCAGCGGCTTGCAAGCCAATCAACGAGATGCTACATAACGTACCTCCAACATCTCACATGCCGAATGATCCCACGACCACCGCGTCACTCTCAGCCTCCATCTCGCCCACCGACTCCTCTCTCGTCAACAACACCATAGCCGACGCGAACTCGTTTTACTCTAAAGCAGACTACATCGTCACCATGAGTCCTTCACTCCCTTTAGGTACCTTATGCAAACTTGTGGGGTACACGATACTTCAAATTCTTAAAGTTTACTCTTGAACACTCATCGTACACCTCATTCGCTTAGTAAGTTTTAAATCAGAATTTCCAGCTCCAACTAAGTCAAAGTCACCCTAATCCACTCAAGCAAACTCAGCCACAAGGCGTTCCCGAACGCCAGACCCATTCACACATAGCACATCGCACATAGACTCGAATCGAAAAGAAAACCCGGATAGCGAGAGGAACCGACAAGAAACTCAGCCAGGCACCACTCTTTCAACATTATTCGACAACAGGCCTACCAAAACGCAACGTTCAGGCCAGTGAATCCCTTGTAACTACAGAAGACGTAGTTGTGCGGCGTATTGAGAATTGATTGGATAATAAACCCAACTGCCTACCTAATGTAACTGGTTTATTTGACCTACTCCCCTAGTCTATACTTTACCTATCTATCTGTTCACGGGGTACCTAACCTACCTACCTACACGCTTTTTTGTGACAACGGAGTGAACCGACAGTGATGTCACGCAAGGACACCTTTGCCTAGAATGTCAGACAACCGAAACTAATGATTGCTGCCACATACAACAACTCGTCCACGCGGCCGCCATATTAATGGACTCATTTTCACAAACTACTTGCATTAAGCAGCAGATTTTAACAATGACGGTAACATAAAAAGTCAATTCGATTATAAATTCTGGCTTAATTATCGCTCGCTACTACATAGCCATATAGACGTATTACAGGACTTCTCCCGTGAACATAACAAAATTCAACTGTAGTTTGAGGTTATTACAGGTTTGGCCTACCTGACGCACGTTGCAATAATTAATCGGAATGAGGAGAAAAAAAGCAGAAAGCGCAGTAAGCTTTTGGTAATCTTTAACAACTATTTACATAGACTTATCAACCGTCAGTCATGAACACACACACACCAACAATTATGGCCCAGTTGCTACCTGAAACGTAGTGACACATGTCACCCAGCTCATCGTCACGTCACCAGCCGCCCAACGCGCTCTGGGCAATAATTCAGAGCGCAGTTACGACTACGCTTAGTGTGTGTATCGTGGCCAAAGTAGTCATGGTATAACATAACTTCCTCTACTCTCATTAACATCGCACGAATCTAACTGAGAATTTTACCTCGTGACATTTTACTAAAACGTTCATGAGCATAGGTACTTGTAGATCTGACTACTAATCAAAGATTTCAAAACTTAACGGTAACCTTTAAGTAACTAACTTTAAATGGACTCCCGAATTGAATATTGTGTTAGGTTCGATTACTCTCGTCGTTATTTTTCAACACAAAACCACCTACGTTAAATTTAATCAATTTTAATTCATTACTATCAAATCTAATGTAACAGTTTCAGCGTTCTCTTCGATATTCGTTACCGCGTGTTCCGTCGCATTCGCAACATCGGGTTCATTCCCTATCCGTATTCAGTTTCAAACAGTTAGTTACCCTACTTTAAGAAGAATTCAAAAGCGCTAGCAATGCTTAAACTTAGTTAGATCATAGCGACAATAAGGTTTTAGAGTTTCACGGTTATTAATTAGATCACACCTTCACAATCGTCGGGTTCCACATGAAATAAAATTTTCACACCACTAACTTTAATTATAACCTCCCACGATATTTGCTCGGTACTATACACTCCTGAATCACCAATGCCAGTAATACCAAAACAAGAATCAAAACACAGAACATTGGGCGCTAGAATCAGAATAAAATGGCTACGACTCACCGGGCTGTAGTTTCAGTACATAACATAATCCTTGCATCCCGCAAGCGTCCACATGTCGATCAGTAGCAGAATTCTCCTTTTACAAAAGACCGTGGATGCGACGAGTAAGGGCGTTAACAATGTGGATAGGCTTTAACATTTTGTTCACTCGCGATTACACCTCAATCAGACTCACTAGTCCCGTAATCCCACTTCTGATGTCGGAAAAGACACGGGGCAACTCGTGCTTTTGTAACTCAGCCATGAGAAATAGGTACCTAATCTTACAAGAGGCGAACTACTCCATAAAATACAACACTTAAGACAAAGTTAATGTGCAAACGACAGAAAACTCTTTGTAACAATTATTACGTAGGTAATTGGAAATTTAATACTGGCAAACGATCCGTCGGAGAAATGCTATCGCACCGGCCGCCGTAGTCTAACAGACTCTCAGCGCCGGCCCCGACGTTCCGTTAGCGCGTCATCGGAAGACGCGCTTTGCCATAGTATAGTCAAATGAGTGCCTTTTATTATTTCCACCGACATATATTTACAACATACGTATTAAATATACTGTATTTAATACATACACAGATAAGGAGGCTAGTTTGTCTGTGAATACATACGTATAAATAAACCATAAATACCTACGCATTACGTAAACATAACAGTTTATGGCGACAAGGAAAGGTAGTGCTTTTTGAGTCGTCTTTTAAAAATTGATATGGAATTACAATCTCGAACATGAGGCGGAAGTGAGTTCCACAGCCTAACCACATGAACAGTGAAGGAATAACCATAGAAATCAGTATTATGTGAAGGGAACTTCAGAAGAGATCTAAGACTCTGCCTGCATGGGATATTCAATGGACGGGCATAGCAGAAACGCATTTTCAAGTAGGAGGAAAAAGAAAGATTGTGTAATATATTGAAATTAATTTTTGAATAACAAAATAAATGTCTATAAATTTTTGTTTGTTTGTTTGAACTTCTGTGCGATCAAAATGTCCATGATGATCTTGCTACGATATAATACGATATAAGACGATCTCCGTGGCGCAACGGTTAAGCGCGTCGGAAAGTAAACGGGGGTTGTGGGTTCGAATCCCGCCCCGAGTCTGGGTATTTATGTATAATATGTATTTATTTACAAAAGAAATATATATAAATAGTATATCAGTTGTCTAGTACCCATAACACAAGCGCTGTGCTGCTTACTTTGGGACTAGATGGCGCTGTGTGAAATGTCTGAGTACATTATTATTATATTATTTTTATTATAATATGCACCTAGACGAAGAATGTGAGTTATAGACATTAACGGGTATAATACGGATATATAAAGAACAGTTTACAGTTCACAATGTTTTTGTTTCAACATATGAGACAAGCGCTCCAACTTTTGTGTATTTTATTAACATTATATATTCGAACCAAGATTATCAGTTCAACGATCGGTTTTAGATACAGATTGAAAACGCGTAATGAAATAACCACAAAAGTTGCACTAGCAAATAAAATACGAACATAGTGTTTTTTCACATACATGCTCGATGATGACTGGTCGCTCTCAGCTACATCTGCGTCCTTGACGACAGCGTGACTATGCAATATAGTATATACAATCCCTACAATAACATTTACTATAGCGATATTTTCATCATAAATTCACGCGGACGAAGTCGCGGTTAACAGCTAGTTTGAAATAAATGTATATGTATATTAATTAATAATTTATATTTTCGCAACACCGGACCGCCTCAATTGTACTTTTTCATCCATTTCCATTTTTTTACTCTATATGTTCTGTATTTGTGCAATAAAGTATATTAGGGCTGCCACCTTTCAAAAAGAGCAGATCCGGAGATTTCAGAAAAATCGCTATTTTCATTCAATAAAACATTGAAAATAGCGCAAAATAACAAAATAGTTTTTTGAGGGAGGTATTATTTACATAATGACTGAGGTATGTATCGACCCGAGAGTCCCGAGACCGACATAAATTTTATAATTTATTTATTTTTTTGGTTTAGATTAGGTATTTGTATCGATGTTTGGAAATTACAGGCTTTTCTATAATTATCATTATTTATTGAAATTAAACAAGTAGGTCTTCATAAACTCAAATAAAGCTGCCAGTGCTGGGAGTCCCAGGACTAGCAGCTCTATTTGATTTGAGTCCCAGCCTGGGACCAGCTAGATTTTTAAAACTATAATTTTTGTTTGAAAGTAATTGTCTTAAAATTTTTTCGTCGTCTGCCGCCCGGAGATATCAATGTTAAACCTGTAACCGGGATATGAACCATTCAACCCCGGAGACTCCGGGTCAAACCCGGAGGGGTGGCAACCCTAATTGTATTGTATCACCTACTTAATAAAATACATTTTATATAGACGACATTATCTAAAATTCGTTAAAACAACCATCATCTGACTTGCGCGTTATGGATAGGTATAAATTCAATTATACCTCATACTCTGATCTTGGCGTAGTATTATTTATTTTGAAAAATTCTATATGGTCCGTAGCAGGAATGACAAAAAGTAAAGTACAAAACAAATACTGTGAAGCCATCATGATGGATATCAAATTTAAGATATCATGAAGACCATTTTAAAAATATATAACAGTAGCTGCTGCCCACGAATGAAATAAAAATTATCCTATGTCCCGCGCCAGGACTATCTCCGTTCTAGATTTCTCTAAAATCGGTCCAGCGACTTACCCGTGAAAACGTAACGATATAGAGTGCACCCATTCCCAAAGTCGGCGATAACGCCCCCCTGTGGGCGCTGCAGGCCTAAAGGGGGGCGGTAAGAGACCCAGAAAAAAAATGGGGGCGTTGTGTAGATGCCTGGGGGGTGATTTGTAATTTCATTTAGCTAGGAGGCATCTTAGACAACGACTGCATGAGCTCTCGACTCAGTAGACAAAATAAGTTTGGGAATCTAGAATATAGAGCACAGTACTGAATTAGATTTCAGAACAATTATTTGTTACATTAAAGTACATAAGGACTACGATACTTGGCGCTCCATCCTTTCTGACTACCCCATTAGGGATACAACGTCACGATATGTATGTATGACTGTAATTATTAAAATAATTAAAATAGAAATGATTGCTATAAATCTAAATATCCACTAAAAAAACTTGCTGAAAAGGTTAACTAACTGCAGTTTTGAATTTATTATCAGTGGGAGGCCATAAGCAAGAGAAAATGTATAATAATAGACCCTTGATTGCGACATGAATTCAAGAAATTACGTTATTTCATCTTGTTTTCTAACTCTGCTTGGAGTGTGGGTGTTATTGAGTACTCGTCCTTTGTGCGGAGTCCTAAGCTTACTTAGCTATAATTTATTCAGACATTTTAATACTTGTTATCACTTGATGAATTATAATTTGTAAATTTCATCCGCCCAAAATTCCAAACCCAGGAATCGACACGTGTTTCGCCTCTTTAACTGCTGGTCCGTAGTTCCATTGATTTTCAAAAACTAATCTTACAATCATTTTATTAATGCCGTATACAACCCTGAACTCGCAGACAATCCATTTTTTTGGAAAATAAACAACATATGTTTTTACCATATACAAAATCAAGTAACACACTGTGAAATGCGAACACAAGAAACAACAACAACAAACGTCGAAGTGAATCCGATTCCAGTTAACAAACAGGAAGTTGGCGCCTTTGGCACATTTTTATTATACGTGCCTCACTTTCCCCGCCTATCGCCTTAAAAAATATACACACAGTAAATTTACTCAAGTCATAGATGGTTTTGAGGGTTGTAAGACTTGTGCTCGGTCCGTCTGGATCGCTGCCACCAAGCATGTGTTATTCAGTACACATACACGTTATGTATTCGTATGTATGACTGTATATAGAGCATCAAGACATAATTAACAAAATTTATTAAAAAAAAATGTTTTTATTGTAAAAAGCGTAAGGTGCTTTTTACAAAATTTTTAATAACTCTACTTTTATCAATAGCTACCAATTAAATATTTTTCAATATTGATATCATGCACCCCACGTTTTTTTACAATAAAATCATTTTTTCGTCAATCACTTTATTCTTATTTTAAACTTAGTAAAGAGCATTTAATTAAATTGAGTTAGGGAAATTTTTATCACTATTAAACAAGTTCTTAATAGATTTACATTATCTTTTACTTTATAGTTCGGTTTCTCCTTAAAACGTGTTTTTTTAGTTTTTTTAAACTGTAATTTTTGTTATTTCGTAAACTAAAAATCTACCAAAATCTATATCGAGAGACTGAATAAAATAGCAAGTTTCCACAGGATAGAAACATTTTTTTCAATTAATTAAATCAAATTAAAAAATGTTTTTCAAAATTTTTCATTTCGATATCAAATTATTATATTGTCATCGATCCTTGAGAAGTGTGTATAGTTTCAGTATATTTTGACGTTTTGAAGTGAGTAAAAATCTCGTACAAAGATTCCGTTACATACAAACATACAAGTGAAGCTAATAAAAGCGTGTTAAAATTGAATCGACTTAAAAAAAAATCACTAAAAAGTACGAAATAAGTATTCTTCATTAATCAAAACTCAAGTAAAAAATAACTTTATAAATACGATACAAATATCTTTATAATTAAATTTGACAGTTACTGTAGTCATTGCCAAGCCTACTAAGCTAATAGACATTCTGTTGTTGCACATTGATTTGTCATTTTTTTTACGATACTCAAAAAATAAATATTTGTAACCGCTTAACCAAAGTTACTGTACGGTACAGCTCCAGGCACGACCACTGTGCGTGTTGGACATTACAACCCAATTCACACACTAAATGACCCACATACCAAAAAGAAATAAACTAAACCGGCACTGACGGGATAACTAGCGCCATCTCTTGGTATCGAGAGACAATAGAAACAATAATATGTTTTATTCCTAACTCTTACACTTGAGTTTTCTCTGATTTTTTATTTGCTGGTATATAAATATGTACCTATTTGTACTTCGACTTTTTGTTTTTAACAAATGATTTTGTAATTACGGGTTAATTGTTTATTGTAAATATTTATATAACCATTCCTGTTTTCCATGTAACCAAAATCGCAAAGGAACCCGTAAGGCAAAACCAAATTAGATTTAGGCATAAGATGTCTAGTAAATGGGTTTCTTTAAATATTTCATTTAATAAACAGAGTCGCTAGACAAGTGACCAACGCTTCGTACAATCGGACTGTTTGTTGGCGTTATTGTTAATTAAACGTGTCATTTGGCTACTGTTGAAATTAATATTTTATTTGATTGTATTTAATTTATATTTCACTGTGCAAAAATTAATCATAAAGAATTATAAGTAATGTTGCTGACTTGCAACGTTATACGCCATTTTGTTTTAACAGCACTACCTCTCATTATCTTTCATTTATTATTAAATATCCTACAGCTACGTTATATACAGCGATTTTCACATGACTACTTTTCGTTTGATTTAATAATAGAAAGTTTTACGTTTTTTAATTCGTTACGCTAGATCACGTAGTATATGTTATTCTAATATAAGGTTTAAGGTTTATCAACCTTTATTATCATTAAGAATTACATTTACTTACATGAGAACATATGCAGACGATACTGCTATCCTGGCCAGTCACACCAAACCTGAAGTTGCCTCCGCTATGCTTCAAAACCACCTAGACAAGATTGATAAATGGCTAAAAACATGGAGAATCAAATGTAGCGCCTCAAAATCTCAACAGATAACTTTCACCCTTCGGCAAGGCAACTGTCCGGCGGTCGCCCTGGGCCAAGAACAACTCCTACACGTTGATTCTGTCAGGTATCTTGGACTTCACCTCGATCGTTGACTCATTTGGAAAAACCACATCAGAGCGAAGCGGGATGAAACCAATATAAGATTCAGAAGTCTAGACTCGGCAGAAAATCGTATCTGTCCACGGAAAACAATCTCCTCATATACAAGGTTGCCAACAAACCGATTTGGAGTTACGGTATTCAACTATGGGGAAGTGCCAGTCACTCGAACATTGAAATCCTCCAACGTTGTCAAAACTCCATGCTTAAGTGCATTCTGAGGGCACCATGGTTCATCACTAATTCCGAAGTCCACCACTTCGCCAATGTATCCACAGTCAGGGAAGAAATTGGGAAAACCAGCTCTAAATACAAGGCCCGCCTGGCATTTCACCCGAACGAACTGGCTCACAAGCTACTGGTTAACAGCCCAGCAAAGAGATTGAAGAGAGCGAATATATTGGAGCTGGATAAGAGATTTGTTCCCAGCTGAAGTGTGGACTTTGTCATTGGACAAAGATCTTCCCACGCCCACATCCTACAACTCGCCTGCTTATAGTACTTGTACTGATCGCAGATAGCTAATTAGAAAAAAAAAACTTACATGAGAACGTTATAGTACATAAAAAAGAAATACAACATTGGGTGAACGTATAAAATAAACGCAGTTTTCTTTTCTTTTTTAAGTAGAAATAGTGGGTAGATATAAAAATTGTCGGCTCGTTGCTATCCAAACCAACGTTTATGACAATTGAACCACTTGTCTAGGCCACAGGTATAAATTCAGTATCTGAACTGTTTTTGAACTTGTTTTCAAGGATATTCATGAACTGCAATAATATTTCGGATATCGAAATTGTTCCTGGTGTGCGTTTGCTGAAAGGTGACAGCTCCGTTCAGAGGATGGGTACTCTGCATGTTACTGACGGAAAACCCGTGAAAGAAGATCAAATAAATAAGGTAAATATTTTCACATATAAAATAATGGCATTTGTTTTCATTACAGAAGTGAGAAATAGAACATTTTAAAGACTTATGAAACAATGCTAACCTATAAAAACAAAGTTATGAACGTGCTAAAGTTGATTCATAGAGGCTCGTAAAATATCATTTTTATGATTCAAACACCCAGTAAGGAAGACTTAAGGGAATTTAGATTCCAAGAAGGCGTTAAGGGCTTTTTACAATATGAATATCCTAGATTGTGATGATATGAATTGATTAATTGCGTTCTAACACAGTTGTTTAGATTTTAAGCATACTCCAAGTTAAAAACTATAAAATTGAGTTATAATAAAAAAAATATATTTTTGTGAAAAATAAAGTACTCATAAATTTGTAAATATTTGTGGCTTCATTTGCTACGTATTAAAATTTTTATTAAAGAACAAATAAATATCTATCAAATTTTAATGTTTCATGACCTTGAGAGATACATGTCTACGAAATTTTAAATAACGTAAATATTAATGCTATAAAGTAACTGCACTATATAAGTCAATCATATATTACAATGTAGCTATTTTCACCAAAATTTAAAATTAACGTAACAATTTTCGCTTCCAAAGGATGCTTCGTTGATGAGCGTAAAACTTGTTGATTAGTAAGTTTGAAAAACGAAATATAATTGAAACATAATATAAATATACTTAAATACGACAGTTCCTTATAACACTTAATTACGATGAGACAGAATTACTCATCGCTATTGTGCAGTAAACAAAAACGCTTCCATATTGTGATAAAATACAAATAGTCACTAATATTATCCCCTCATATATGCAACATTCTTACATTTTTTTTCTCCATTTGGTCCCCGCGATACAGCTTTGCCTAGCGTGAGGGGCCACTGATACTTCACAGATAATTTAGTATATGAAACAATTACATAACGTTACGTATATTGAATACGTTGGTGGGATTTAGAGTATTGTTAATTATTTTGTTAAAATTTAAAATAGTCATATTATAATCAAATAAGGTTTATGATTAGGAAATAAAAAAATATATATATATATAAAAATATATGTGTTCCTGAAGTAATTTCAAAGAACAGTAACACTCATATGTATAATTTTATGAAGCAAATGTCTACATAGGAACCAATTTCTGACTCTAATACCTTCGGTCTCTGAGATGAAACTTTTATGAATGGCTTTAGCGTCCCCTTTTACATCCCTTCAAATTGAATTTTTTAGAGACAACTTGAGGCGTGAGTTTGTTAATAAAGAAGAATCTAAGCACCTATTTCTATTACTTCATTTTTTAGTTATTCTTTTATTACATTCCAGATGGATTTTGCAAACCTGGGTTATCGCGTAACTAACGATAGTTACACCACTGTCGCGCGACGTGGTGATGGTTCTAAATTGGTATTTATGGCTTACTAGCTGCAGTTACGTAATAAGGTAGCCGGTGTCGCGGCACATAATAAAAATGTCCTATCTCTTATAATATATTACTTAGGTTAAGCTGTTTGAGTAGCGTGTTGATAAGTTAGTTCGTTAATAACGACATTTTTATAACTCCATAATATACTACAACAATATAAATACGTAACCGAGTTAACCAGAAATCGAATACGGTGTTACGAAAAAATCAATTTTCATAAGTATGGAATTAATAAAATTAATTTTATGAACTCAGTCTTAGTCATATGTATAAATAAATATGAAATGTTGTTCGTTGCTAAGCGCAAAACTTGAAAAAGGCTGAGCCGATTTATCAATTACTTTTACATATTGAAATAGTAAAAATTATTCCAGGATAAAAATGTTATGAGATCCTTCAATCGTTGTTGAATTGTGAAATCTGGATCTCCTGTATATATATTTATATATATTATGTATAGTATATGTATATATATATTGTATATATATACTTATATATATGTATGTATATTTTCATTTTATTATTTTAATGTGCGAGGAGAATGATGAGATTTGAGGAAGCGAAAGAAGTATGTAAGGACTGCGACGCTTGGCACTCCGTCCTCTCTGACTACCCCGTTAGGGATACGCTTGAAGATATGTATGTATGTATGTGTGTATGTATGTATTTTCATTGATGTAAAATTATTTTGAGCATATTCGACAATGTCTTTGCATGGACAGTTTTGGTTAAGAAAAAAAGAAATAATGGTAAGTTATTTATTAATAATTGCAATACGGTGGTAATCAATGATCTTTGAATAAAGTTTTAAAAACTATTTGACACAATATAAAATCATTTTAATTTTGTCCACTTCTTAATAATGGAAAAGGCAAAGGTAAAATCCATACGGCCTCTCGTGAAATGTCAACGCCATTTACTTAGATTTCAGGATCTATATTTCTTCTTATATCAATTAGCCAGAGTTTTAGCCGGAGGAAATGTCTAAAGCATTCGCATACCTAGGCGATTAACAGATTTTCTTGAATCATAGCTAATAACATTCTCAATCAAGTCACTTTTCAAATAAAAGAAACTAAACCAAAATCGGTTTATCCGTTTAGGCTCTACGATGCCACAGAGATACACTATACACAGAATACACACGTTAAACTTATAACTGTTATAACACTCCTTTTTTTGCCTCGGGGTTTAAAAAGAAAAATTAGTAAACAGTATGTAATTCATGCGAACGGATCAGCGAAACAGTTAACACTATGAAATATATAAATAACTAGCGACGCGCCCCGGCTTCACACGGGTAGAATTTTTTTGAAAATAAAGTGCAGCCCCTGTTACTCGCTGATAATGTAGCTTTCTGTAGACGACAGAATTTTTGTAATCGGTTGAGTAGTATTCGAGTTTATCCATTACATACAAACAAAGTTAAACTCTATAATATTATTATAATATAAATATTGGTATATGAAGGGTTTATTATTAAAGGCACGGCTACACTATTTATCGATTAGATTATAAGAATTTCTTTAAAATGTTACTATGCATTATCTTCATAAAAGTAACTATGTTCTTAGGAGAACAATTTCCCGATAAAGTTTAAGCTTATCAAGTGATATTTTATGCGGTGGTTAACCCGTTATACCCAACCCTATTATTGTGCCGCCTTTCCGTCGAATTGAGCCCTCGGTTAATATGTATAGTCAAGGTTAAAGGGATATCTCGTTTGCCTTATAAAAGATATTTGCTTCTGTCTTGTTTGCAGTTTGATGTCTATTGGGATAGTAAGTCCCGATCGTTTACTTGATCCGGATTACTTAGGAGCACCCGTTTGTAATTTTGTGAGGTTTGTGTGTGTGTGACTTTATATACACATAATTCTTAGTTGGTGTACAAGTCACGTAAAATGATGTTCAAGCCGATGCTATAGAAAGTGTAACAGAATTAACTAGAGAGCAGAAACTACTTGTTTCTAAAGGAATCCATTTCAACACTGAGGGATATGCAGACAGCCATTTTAAAAAGAAGAAATATACATACATACATATTTCCACGCCGTATCCCTAACGGGGTAGTCAGAGAGGACGGAGCGCCAAGCGTCGCGGTCCTTACATATTTCTTTTGCTTCCTCAAATCTCATCATTCTCCTCACACATTTTCGCCTAGGTATGCGGGTGCTTTTCATATTTGCATCAGCTAACATAACATAACATATCTTCACGCTGTATCCCCAACGGGGTAGTCAGAGGGGACGGAGCGCCGGGAGTCGCGGTCCTTACACACCTCTTTCGCTTCCTCAAATCTCATCATCATCAGCTAACACTGTGGATATTTAAACTTTGTAAAATAGCTTTGCCCTTTCTTGGCTTCTGCTACCACCCACTTTCGCTCTGTATCTTCGTCAGTCTTTCATCACTCGTTCTTTCTATGTGCCCGAACCATCTAAGCATTCCTATCTTTATTTTTACAATAACGCTGCTATAATAATAAAATACATATAAAAACAAAGGATTATTTAATTATGATACAAAAAGTGACGAATTGCTCAGTTGCTTTACTTCTAGATATAATATAATTATATAAAAAAAACTGCGCATAGCTGAAAATCGGTGAAGCTTTTACTGCGGTAGTTTTTTGTAGGTATACGTACATACATAGTTATGAGAGAGCGTCAGTAAAGATATTTTAAATTCAGTTTTGCGGAAGATTTCTGATGCAATTTGTATATAGTAAGGTAGGTTCTTTTATGTGTCACATATTTAATACAATGTCATTATTTATAACAATTCATTCAAGCAAACAGCAAACACACCAATATTATGATCCCTTTATAAGATTTTTCTAATGCTTGGATACCTACTCGTACATATGGTATATTTAGGCCATTGAAATAAAATATCAAAATAGACTAAATAATTGGTTATTATCGCTACTACTACTATTTGCATACTTGGCACTCCGTCCCTCCGACTACTCCGTCAGGGATACAGCGTGAGGATACGTTTTTGTCACCGTATGAATGAGAATACCGTTAGTTTATAATCTATCTCGCAAGGTTGTAAACTGTTGATACATTGTGAACTGTACCATATTGCTTACAATATGGTACAGGCGCCCGCAACTGCTGGAGGTGCCGCGGGCACGTACTGACTTATTGAAAAAGGCGCCCCTGACGCGGGCACTTCGCACTCTCAACATTATAGACGCTGAGACCGACATATTCAACTGTGCACTGAGTGAATTCACAAGGACTGCTTTAATGGTTATATGTTACATGAAGTCATAGAAATGTAAATAGTTAGTCGACATTACTGTATTAGGAAAAATCCTGTAAAAGTAATGTAAGTAGAAATAAATAAATAAATAAATAAATATGACGTATTAATTTTCGACAGTTTATAATAATCTATCCCTGTCAAACCGTCGAATTGTGAACGAACCTGCACTTACCGACGGGACCCACAATCTGTCCAACTTTATCACCCATAAAACTGTAAACTGTCCCTGATTGGTCGGTCTTGACGGTAGCTCGTTATAATTTATATATGCGGCGACTAACAGTTATTTCTCACTGAAACTTCACTTGTTTGGTTAATCATAGGGTTAATTTTACTATTACATGTAACCCTATTATAACTTTTAGATATTTTTAACACGAAAACTATTAAAAACCCCGGAAACACCTGTTTATTTATGGTCGAAAGACATCCAAAGATGGCTGTCTTTCGAACATAAATAAACAGAAGAGCTGCAAGGTGCGTTCCGTCACATGCAAGTATGATGCCAGTTCCCAACTTGACGGTTTGACATGGATATATTATAAACTATCGAAAATTAATACGTTATATTGTCAACTATACCTAATATACTGATTAGATACAGTTGACAATTTATTGACCGTTTACAATCTCGTGAGATAGATTATAAACTTATGGTATTCACAATCATACGGTGACATACACAACTAACTTGTATTATTTTTTAATTTTTGCTCTTATCAACACTTTTATAACTTTTGTTTTAAGGCGACGCTTATGTCGTGGTCGATTTAACAACATATCGCGATCGATCGCGTAAGATTCGGCTATCGCTTACTGGCTGCAGTTACGTAGCAAGGTAACCGATCCGTCGTTACGTTACTTCTTGTGATAGGTAATTATTTAGCAAAATATTTTTATAATTTTCTGTGAGTACTTTCTTATTGCGCAGTTAAGGCGACGTATTGATAAACAATAATTTAATCTTAAATTGATAAACAATAATTTAATCCTTCTGTCCTAAGCAAACGTGCGCGCTAGCTTACGAAAAATACGAAAAAAATATTAGTTTCGTTTATTTTAAAAACTATAATTCATTTTAAAAAATCCGACTGCAATTTTGAGGAACATATTTAAAGCAAACTATATAGAAAATTTAGAAAAATAAACCGGTCCCGTTACTCCGAAAAATGTAAATCACTGTTTTAAAAGAGGTTCCTTTGATATTTTTTTTTGTATTACAAAAGTTAACCAATCGGGTATCGTAATTGGCAAAACCAAGTCAATGAAAGGAAAAATCAGGTTGCTAAATATCCTGCCGTCAAAATTTTCAATGCGTCGTCTTAAGTTCCAAATAGAGCATGGGAGCGCAATGACACAGCTTCACAAACAACTCTTCGATGTCAACAGGAAAAGTGTCCAAAGTTTTTTGCAAGTTTTTTGCAAGAAACAATTTGCAAGATTCCAAAAGATTTACTCTTGGGACAAATGTTCTAATAAAAGTAAGAAGAACTAAGATAATGTCGAAAATTATTTCCGTTCCGACGGCCGCGTACGTAACTGTCGTGATGATCTTTGTAACAATTTTAGCTTTAAAATAAACGTTTCAGTAGCATCGGCTAGGTATGTTAAGAAATTGTACTATTAGCTTGATGTGCTCATCAATAAAATCACAGACATCTTTTTTATCACATTGTAGCGTTATTAAATATATTTTATAATAATGCCCCGTTTGAGAAGTGGCGTGTTCTCGTACAAATTCACCAGATGACGTGACTCGCACGCATAAAAGAAAAACCTATAATCAAATTAATTATTCAAATTTTATAATTAGTTTAAAAGTTGTAAAATATAAATTTCACCCTCTAAATAGCATGGAGGGCGAGTCCTCATACTTTTTTTTTATTACGTGTACTATCGCGTAAAAAAATTCCTTAACCTTTTAACAAACACGCAAAGTATAAATTCCATGAAAACGTTAAAAATACGACTTCATAGTTTAACTTTCACAGTAATTTAATTTACATTGAAATGATAGAATAATAGCGATTGTGTAAGTCGTACTTGAATAGTGTTTCGAGAAATGTTTTTGTACAGTTTTCTTTATATATAAAGAAAAATGTATCTAACTTAGTGCAGTAATGATAATTTTTCTTCAATTTACATTTTATTCCTAACATTTAAGATTTTTTTAGTTTTTTTCTGAGAAATGTTATTCGACAAAATAAGAATTGACAAGGGATAGTCATTTATGGTATACTAAGTGTTTTCCGAACAAGTGTCACAAAAAGTAGTTAAGTACAATGTAACGTGTTTAACTTTTTTGAATCCGTGATTTAAAGAACTCACAATTCACACTTCGCACGATTTCTTTTTAATTTTAATGCGGCACACAAAAAAGAACAGCGCTTTTCTTATTGCTTATATCTTCTGTGGTAATTAAATAATTTTCCTTATTTATGCTAAGCTTCTAACTCCATGAAAATCAGAACATTTGACGGCCAGCTGAGTTTTCTGCGAACAAGAATTAATGCGACACATGTTGGCATGAATCGTCACAAAGTAATAAACAAGTCTTCATTTCGAGATTTTCCCTCATGATTTTCCACCCCGCCGCGTGCAATTTAATTAAAATTCACAATATCTTTGAAAGCAATGAAGTTATTGAACCGACATATTTGTCGTTTCTGTTTTATTCTTTCAGTGCTTCCCTAACTTTTGTTAGTTTAATGTCTTCATTTCAACTCAAAGACACCCAAAATAAAAACAAGATAACTTACATACATTTAAAAAAAACCTCCAAAAAGTAAAAAATAATATGTACCTCATAGATCTTTAAATTTGTGATAAGTGTCAATATAAATAGTACTAATATATCCAAGCGTCGTCACGTCGGGGGACCCTAAGTTTACCTGTATTTTAATTTCATACATACTTTATCATTTTTAGTTGTATTCTCTTTTTATTACTTTATTTACTTAACGGTCTCCCGACGTGACGACGCTTGGATATATTACTACTACTATTTATATTGAAGCTTATCACAAATTTAAAGGGCTATGAGGTACATATTTTTTTTATACTTTTGGGAGGTTTGAGTCCGGGGTTTTATAAATTATTAATTTAAGTTTTATTTCAAGCTTTTTAAACACTCTACGATCTACACTTTATCCCCACATTCACGCAAATAGTTTCCGGGACGATACACGTCATTGCGACAAGAGATCTGAGTATTTTGACAATAGTTGACTGATCCATCATCAGACCCTGATGATTATCTTATCCATCTATCTGTAACCTAATCATAGAGACCATTTCAATGAGCCTAAACATGATACCCAACCCTAGCTCTTGTAGCTTAGAGACCGTCTGTTGTGCCGTGTGAGGTCGAGCGTTGTCGTGCAGGAGCAGCGGGGACGAGCGATTAACCAAGGCGGGCCGGAGATTTGCGAGCTTCTCCATCATTGTGTTCAGTTCCTTACAGTACACATCCACAGTAATGCTCATGCCATTTGGTAAGAATATGTGATGAATTACACCGGCACTAGACCGCCAAACAGTAACCATCACTTTTGTAGAGGTAAGTTTTCGTTTGGGGCATTGCTTAGGTGCTAAATCAGGGTCTAACCAACATGATGACCACTTACGATTGTCAAAAAAAATTAATTTTTCATAGCGAGTGACAATACGGTTCAAAATCCCTTCGATTCTGTGTTTATTAAGCAACGCAGGGCATACCTCAACGCGTTCGTCGCGCTAACGATCGTTCATTTCATGCGGCACCCGCTTATCAAGCTTTTTTACCTTGCCAATTTGACGCAAATAGATCAATATTGTTTTGATGCTAACATCGAAAGCTGCTGCTATCTTAGAAGTAGACTTAGTATCGTAAGCTGCACTGTCACCTTTAATTTGTCGTTGTTCACTTTAGTTTTCGGGCGACCACGGGGCTCATTTTTTCAGAACAAAATTTCCATGTCGGAAGCATTCAAACCAATAACGGGTCGTGCGTTCGTTTGTAGTATTCACTCCGCACACGTCGTTAATGTTGCGAGCCGTTTGTGCCGCATTGCTACCGCGACGGAACTCGTATTCCGT
This sequence comes from Zeuzera pyrina, assembly GCA_907165235.1. Taxonomy (NCBI): domain Eukaryota; kingdom Metazoa; phylum Arthropoda; class Insecta; order Lepidoptera; family Cossidae; genus Zeuzera; species Zeuzera pyrina. The sequence continues at coordinate 20,275,263 of OU015624.1, read as the reverse complement.
AATTACTCATATTTTTATCGTGTCCAAACTAATGAAAAAGATACGAATGTAGTGAAAACAAAACACTAATCAATGAACAAATGATTGAATTTGAAAATTAAATTCCATATTTTTAAAATAATATCAAATGGCCAGTATTGTAGAACAGCAAGACCTATTGTTTATAATTGTTTTACACTGCTTTTTTCTTTACACAAACCGACCATTTTTTCCAATACAGTACAATATCACGCACAAGTACACACGTTTTATCAATGCGCCACTCCATCACTACGAGAATGCAGTAGCGATACTGTCAATCTGCATCGATTCAAATAGCGCGACTGTAACTGCGACGTGAGAGACATTGGGGGATAGGAAGGGAGTGGAGCAGTACGTTCATCACAAGCCACTCACAGCCTATGAAAACTCTTATGATGCTCCATCGTGTCTGTGTTGATGACGTATTGCGACTGCATCGCGATAGTGGCTTTACAGAAACTACCAGAAATGGCTGTGTGTGCCTTTTTGTAAAAGTATTGCTGCATTGTTACTGCGGCATTGCAGTATTTTATCACTACCATTCATCATGTACCGACGAACTAAGACAAGAAGAGCGAGTTTTATCTGAAGTTTTGTGACCTTCCTTCACTTTTTAATTAAATAAAAACTTACTAAATATCATCATCATCACACTTTGTTTCATTAATTAGAAAAAATTTTTAGCTTAATGCAATACAGGAAATTCATCAAAATGGTTTCCATGTGTATTTATTTTTTATTCATGCGGTACTTTCATTAGATTGCAAAAGTTTGTAATGTGTAATATATAGAATACATTTTTGTATGTTAGCAATGTATTTCATGCAAAATAGAAATCCTCTAAAATGTGTTTATTATGCAAAGTTACTGGAAACGTATGAAATAAATCTTATTAAACTCAAGAAATTATACGAAATAAAATATTCCCGAGAGTAGTAAATACGTTACTGTAAGATTTATTTATTGGAGAAATAAATACAGTGGAAAGAAAAATGATATCTACGCAAAGTAGCTAATTACGTGTCTTCACTCTATTACATTAGTAGAGGCAAAATACTAAAATACATAAATAAAGCAGTATAGCGCATTGCGCAACTAGTGTACCTTATGCCCCATTTACACGTTATAATTGATAAGATGATAAGTCGGTAACTAGCGAGTCAACTAACTTTCTGGGTGTATATTAACAAATCATAAGCTGTTGTAATGTTTTATTCGGTAAGTAGAATGAAATCCGGTCCATAGCTGTTTCGTTTATACGTGGAAAGTTAATTGACTCGCGGAGAACTCGAAAAGGCGTAAGTATGAGACTCTCTTTGAGAGTTTCATATTTACACCCTTTCCAGTCGAAAGTTTGGGACCCTATGGCCCCGAAGCCCATCCACTGGTTTCTGATATTTGTAAGCGAATGGTCGAGACTTCAGAAGGCAGCTCCTTCCGTCAACGAATCACTTTGGCTATTGAAAGAGGCAATACTGTCAGTCTGCCGGGCATCCTAAGCAATGACAGTTTTTTAAGCGGCAACGTTGAGGAAGTCTATTATTTAAGATAAAGTTTAATTTTAAATTTGTAAATAATTACGTTGAGATATGTATGTACTAATTTATGTCGGTAAAGTATCATTGACCCGCTACTTACTGACTTATCAACTTGTAACTTGTAAACCCGGCATTATACCCACTTTACACGCTATAAGTTTAAGTTGGCAAGTCGACTAAATTTCCACGTGTGAACAACTTCATAAATCACAAGTAAATACGCCACTTTAGTCGTTTAGTTAACTCGTTTAGGTTTACACATTAAAAGTTTACACATTAAAAGTAGTTTACACATTAAAAGTGCAAGTATGTGCAGCATGATTAAAGAATTCTCTAAATAATATAATTTATATCATTGTTTTCAACCAATTCGGGTAATATACATTATTTGCTGTAATGTAATTGCCCAGCTGAGCTTATTAGCCAACTCCCTGTATGGCTCCACCCACTGAAACTTATTATCTACTGTTAAACCAAGAAAAGTAGCTGATTCCACTAATTCTAATTGTTTCCCACCCAGTTCTAGTCTATTATGACTGACTTATGAAGATCAAATAGCCAGAGTGTTAGCTCACGGAAATGTCAAAATCAACAGCTTAACAGCAGTAGTTAACAGCTGTCCCTTGCCGGTCTCTATTATCCTGTCCTGAAGCGTCCCGTTTTATTAACGTGAGGAAATGCTATATACATTCCTATTCCGCTCGCGGTACGTTTGACTAATTTGGGTGAGTATACCTACTACAACTTCACAGCAGTAGTCATCGGTGCGTTGACAATGGGGTCTGGGATCTGCTACGGAATACATACAGTACAGTGTAGTGCAGTACGGTACAGTACAAGTACAGTACAATACATCCAATGCAGTACAATGCAATAGATACAATCGGAACCCCCTGGCACTGTGCCGAAGTAATCTTCTCACAGGAGGCAGTTAGAGCCCCTCTGCACCCTCGCAGTGCTGGGACACGCGGACCACACACGCTTTCGTCCTTCTCGAGGTCGCGTGGAAGGACGGATAGAGCCCTCACTCTCATCGACTCGGAGGCTTAGTTTGTTGCTTCTTACGACATACGAGGAATACTGTAGCCCTATTCTTGGGCCTGGACTACAGGGCCATCCTATGCTATCCCTGTCCGGTCCCTGTGCTGTCCTACTCCCTACTCCTTAACGACATTTCCTCTTAAATAGTTTCTAGATTATAAATTAAAAAAACGTATGAAAGGCGTTTCAGAAAGATATTTGTGGGAGGCGCAAGGTGGATTCAGGAACGGTAGGGGTTGTATGGATCAGATTTTCTCGCTCCGCGTTATCGTGGGAAGGTTTCTGGCTTTAGGTCGGAAAGTTTTCTGCGCTTTCGTGGATCTAGAGAAAGCATTCGATAGAGTAGTGCGGAAGAAATTGTGGAGTCTTCTGCCTGAATATGGCGTGGAGGGCTCCTTACTGCAGGCTGTGAGGTCATTATATAGAGACCACAGAGCCTGTGTAAGGATAGACGGGCACATGTCGCCCTGGTTTGAAGTCTGTTCTGGTGTCAGACAGGGCTGCGTGATGTCTGCCTGGCTATTCGTGCTGTATTTGGACAGTTGCCTCCAGAGATTGAAAGGTAATATGAGTGGTATGGGATGTGGTGACACAGTGGTAAACTGCCTATTGTACGCTGACGATGCTGTGCTAATAGCACCATCAGAAGCAGAGTTGCAGACACTAGTCACGTGCATGAAAGAAGATTGTGAAGTAAAAGGATTGAAAATGAATGTGAACAAAACTAAGGTTCTGGTGTTTGAAAGAGAAGCGGTACAAACGAGATGTGTGATTTGTGTAAATGGAAAATGTCTAGAACAGGTGAATGAAATTGTGTACCTGGGGAGTGCGTTTTCGAGGGATGGAAGATGTGAGTTGGATGTGGAGAGACGGGTAGCAGCTGGCAATAAAGTGAACGGTGCTCTGTCCGCATTAGTGGGTAGTGTGAATATATCTAACACTGCTAAAATGGCCATCCACAATGCGGTGTTGGTGCCAACTTTGTTGTACGGTAGTGAGGCCTGGATATGCCCAAAATCGAGTGAAAGTATGTTAAATGCTGTGGAGATGCGGTCTCTCAGAAATATGTGCGGTGTCACGCTTGCTGACAGGATAAGCAATGATGAGATACGCAGTATGACAGGGTCGCACAACAGTGTTATTGTAAAAATGAAGAAAGGAATGCTTAGATGGTTCGGGCACATGGAAAGAATGAGTGATGAAAGACTGACGAAGAAAATATACAGAGCGAAAGTGAGTGGTAAAAGAAGCCAAGGAAGACCAAGGCTGACTTATGAAGATCAAATAGCCAGAGTGTTAGCTGACGTAAATGTCAAAAGCAGTCGCATACCTGGGGGCAAATGTAAATGCAAGGACCGCGAGGCTTGGCGACCGTCCTCTCTTAACTTTATGTATGTATGTATGTGTGTATGTACGTATGTATGCATGTGAGTGTGTGTGTTTGTGTGCATGTATGTATGCGTGCGTGCGTGCGTGCGCGTGTGTATTTACAAAAGTGTACAAAGAAGTTGCTTCTTTTTAGTATAATATTGTTTACAGCAAATAGGTACTTATTTTTATCATATTTTAAATTAAAATGAAATTTTGAAAAACCACACAGTTATGTAAATTGAATCAACTTCATTTCAATTAAATACTAGAGTAATATTCACACATCTGAAGTAAAAATGTGTAAATTGGAAATAAAAGTTTCCACAAAATTAAAGCAATCGAAATTTCATTTCAATTCAATTAATTGAAACTCGTTAATTCCACAAATTAAATTATGTTAGTATCCTAACTATTGTATTACAAACAAATGTATTCTAAAACTAGACAATTTTGGTTGTATAACAAGGTTGGTATATATTATATATTTATAATATATTCTCTTTTACAACAAAACTACTTTAAAAGCTATTGAAAATTTTATGATTTCATTCATAAGCTATTAAATTATATGTAAGCTTCAATTTATTTGTTCAGTAAGGGTAAAGAATTCAAAACTAATTTACGAGAAAAAATTAATTTTATAGTAAATACAAATTAATTGAGAATTAGGTAAACGAAAATTCTAGACATTACGAACTACATTCGCAATAGTGACCAATAAATTAAATTAAAATACCATAAAACGCCACTAAGATGCATATTAAATCTGTTATTTTAATGTTACATTCGTTATCAAACAATTAAACATTCAGTTTCAAAGTAAGCATTAATTTAGTGCTTAACTAACGATTAAGATAATCTCTGCATTAATGGATTAGTTTAATTACAATGTTATACGTATTTCTATTATTATTTTTTTGTTTAGAAGTATACTAGATGATTGTAACTATATTTTCGTGGTTCATTGTTTATATTCACTATTATATTAAACGAGCAATATTAGTACATCTATACCACTATATAAATCTCTTGCGTCTGTCTGTAATTTAAATTTTTTGGACAAATTTTGTGATAAATAGTCGTTTTGTGACTCACTGACTTTAATTCTACCATTTTTAAAATTTTTGTCTGTCTATCTGTCTGTATGTCCTTTTACAACTAAAGAACGGCTTAACAGATCTTGACGAAAGTCGGTACGTAGTAAGACCATGTGATTGTGCTTATGATACGCTACTTAATTTTTATAAAATCTACCCCTAAGAGGGTGAAAAGGGGGATGAAACTTTGTATGGGAAATGGTAAACCGCTGAACGAATTATGATGAAATTCGGCAGAAAGATAGTTTGCAATCAAAGAACGGAAATGGGTTACTTTTTTTATCAAAAATCTACCCCCAAGAGGGTGAAAAAGGGGATAAAACTGTGTGGGAAACGCTAAAACTTGATAATGATACACTTTAGTGAGGTGATAAGACTTTTTTTATCAAAAATACATAGGTATTTTTTTATCAAAAATCTGTGAAAAGGGGGACGGGAGGAAGGGGGACGAAACTTTGTACGGAAAATACTAAACCGCTGAATTGATTATGATGTAGTATGGATATAGTTATACACATGGGAACGCACAGAGGCTCCTTTTTTTATCAAAAAACTAACTTTAAGGGGTTGAAAAGAGGTATGAAACTTTGAATGGGAAATACTGAACCGCCGAACCAATTATGATGTTTGGTACAGAGATAGTATGTGCCCGGGACAGATGTAGACTTAAACGTAGACTTTTTTTCAAAAACAATCTATAAACATACTATGCACATTTACATATAATTCAACCTAATCCGGGAAAGCCACGACAAAATTTTCCGCGCAGACGAAGTCGCGGGTACAACTAGTATATATATATATACCGCTTTCTCGAAAACAGCCTTAGCGATTTCGATGAAATTTACAGTATATGTGGTCAGGCTTTTTTTTGTTATTTTTTTTGTAATACACCGAGTAAAGCTCATTTGCCCTGGTACTATCATATTTAAATAAATAAATATACAACATACATATTACAATTATTCAATTTGTTTTTACATCGTTAATAATATTGTTAAAAGCAGTTTCAGTGTTTAATCTGTTTGTTGCATGAATTACTTAATATTTTATATGACTCAATTAATTACGATAACGCATGTGTGGTTGTTTTCACGGTGCGCCGTACCATTTTTTTAAACGCAAGAAAAATCTAGACAAAGGTATCCAACTAAAGAGACTAAATTATCTACTATCAAAAACACAAATAAATTACCTTTAAGTAGCAACACCCTCAAATTACAGTGCTGTCATCTATTAACGATAATAAACAAACAGAAGGAAAACAGAAACAGGGCAACCCAATATAAACTTAAAAACTGCTTAAAAGCCCTTTAAATTACCCATATTTTTAATAAACGTCCTTGATTCGAAACCTTAAATTATCTTTAATCGTACTGAAAATATATCCAGCCTATTAACCACTGAAAGTAACATTATCTTAAAACATTTTTTATTTAGGTACTTTATGAGAACTGAGAACCCTTACTGAACTTAATAAATGGTAGCTAATATTTTGAGCCAGAAAAGTAGACACACTAGATAAAACATAAAATATTGTACTGCGGAGAAAATATTACACGTGTAAACCAAAGACAAATGAAGTGGAACGCGATGGACCAACACTCGATATTATCGAATTAGAAAAAGTTTATTGTGAAAGAAAACTTATTTTTATTCTTGCTAGTGGTTCCATCTAATTAGCGCCTCCAGTTGAGAATAATTATTAATTAATTATTTTGATTAATTGATGAATATTACGATGTGACTGATTATATAATGATTCAATTGAAAAAAAGAGTTGTATATACTTGATCTTAGACGTGGTCATATTGGATCACGTCTAAGATCAAGTATATATAGAACTCTTTCAAATCTATACATTTCAATCAGCCACGATTTGGTCACAATTGCTCTATAGATTTCGATAATGTAAACAATCAATTGCATATAAATTATCACACAGTAACGACAGAAGTACCGTAGCTTATTAATGTGATGTCTATTTATTCCGGGGATTTTATCATGATTAGATATTTAAATAGTTATATTACAAATGGATATTTAAATCGATGCAATCGTTTTAAATCGGTTAACAGCTGTCTCGTGCCGGTCTCTATTATCCTGTTCTGAGCCGTCCCGTTTTTATTAACGTGAGGAAATGCTTTATACATCCCTATTCCGCTTGGAAGGGTGGAGAGGGTATGTTTGACTCCTTTTGTCTGAGTATACCTACTACAACTTCACGGTAGTAGTCTAGTCATCGGTGCGTTATCAATGGGCTCTGGGATCTGCTACGGAATACATACAGTACAGTGCAGTGTAGTATAGCGCAGTGCAGTACGTATACAGTACGTATGCAGTATGCAGTACGTGTACAGTATAAGTACAGTACATGAAGGAAGGAGGAGACGTTGTAATGGGCTGAGCCTGTGTGTAAAAAAATATAGGCTCAGCTTTAAAGCGTAGGGGTGTATCGACTACACGTATGCCAGTTCGATCCTGACAGTCACGCGTATTATTTTACGAAAAAAAAAAAGATTTTCAGTGATTGTACAATAGAAAAATGAAGTGCCGTGTGGTTGGATGCAAGTCGCATTCAGATGGATGCTGTGATACTCTAAAAAATATCACATTTCATATATAAGTATCAATTTATACAATATTACATCGACATTTCTAGAAAGTTTTCTTGTTCGTGTAGGTTTTACTATTCGTCGACAGATGTCAACTTAATCGCCCTTTAAAATCACATTTTGTACTCAGATATCGCTAAGCATATTAAAAACCTACCTGTTTACTCCTACATTGCTCAATTTTTAATTTAATTCATGAAATTCTTTGTAAAAAAGCTACATCGATTCATTTACACCGAGTGAAGTGACCTCTGTTGGGGAATAGAATAGAAGTTACTTTACAAAACATTATAAGGACCGCACTCTAGACGTATTAATACTAATATACTCTTTTATAAAGAATAATTAAAGCCAAGGAAGACCAAGGCTGACTTACGAATATTTAATGTCCAGAGCTGTTAGCTGATGGAAATGTGAAAAACACTCGCATACCCAGGCGAACATGTGTGAGGAGTGATAATGAGTGATGAGATTTGAGGAAGCGAAAAAAGTATGTAGCTCTGACTACCTTGTTAGGGATACAGCGTGAGGATAATATGTTGTTGTTGTATGAAGGATAATTTTTATATGCTTTTCATAAACTAATTCATTTATTAATAACTATTATTTGATAATGCACTTATATTTTGTATTTTATAACAAAGTTATAACGTAATAAATAACTAACCGAAACTAAATTACGCATATACTGGTGTAGCAGTATTATAGTAATGGGAACTGCTTACATAGACCATAGAATGAAATTGGTCTAATTCGAAATTTTGAGATTTTGTTTTGGCAAGTTCCGACATTCAATTCACATAGAATAATAAAATGGAATTTTCACAAATACATGTTTAAATATTCTCGCAATGTGTTGCTAATGGGACAGGCAAGTTTGTACTGTTATCTATTAAATTAAGTAGTAGGTATTTTTAAGTTTATTATTTTAATCCGAAATTCTGAAATTTTAAATTAAGTCGCTTTCATTCTAAAGATGCGATATATTGTTTTACTAATAATAAATATGTAGCGACCTGGCGATGCTAAAAGTGCTGAATTGCATTTTAGTAGAATATAAAGCAATTTGAGGAAATGAAAGAAGTATATAAGGACCGCGACGCTTGGCGCTCCGCCCTATCTGACCACCCCTTTAGGGATACGGCATGAAGATATGTATGTATGTATGTATAAACCAATTCGAACGCGTGGCTCCGCCAGTCGCTTTCATACCATCGCCCTGCCATGCCACTTCGTGCTAGTTAAATTGTGTAAGAAGAAAATAAAAGTTCGACACCAATATGTAATTAATTTATTTGGATTTATAATAAACGAAGAGAATGGACACTAAGAAAATCCCTAAAATCACATTACAATTTCGTAAGAGCGTATCTAGACGGATTCCCCACTACAATCGCTTGTCAAGACTCATCTTTCGTGGCGTGATCTGTATTATCATTCTATTTAAATAAAGAGAGTAACAGTTGCATGATGCGCATACAAACAAATGGACAAATTTTAATTTAAAAATTGCTATTCTAGACCGTTATTCGGTCCCCAACACGCACAATACATACGTACATATCTTCACGCTGTATCAAACGATACGTTGTATTACGATAAAAAAAATTACAAATGTAAAACTACATCTCATCCGCTTTACTGCTCCATCATAATATACATTATGGATTTTTATCAATTTAATCTTAAATACAAATATAAGTGGTGTTTCATAACTTAATGTGAAAATTTTTGAATCGTGCAATTTCAAGTTACCGATTAATCACTAGGTATGTCTCTGTATCAAGAATGTATTTTACTCATCTGGTGGTCAATAATAAAAGTACTTGAAAAATGATAACACAAAGAGACTGCTACAACTCGCTAGATGGCGGCAGATTCGCAACATCCCCCTCCATTTATTCCGCGTCCCCCTCAACCCACATGTTGTTACGCTGGTTTGTATGAGGAAAATTCGTTACGGCGCCTCCTCTTCGTTTTTACTCCGTGGTACAGTACAATACAAAGCAGTACAATGCAATAGATACAATCGGAACCCCCTCGCACTGTGCCGAAGTACTCTTCTCAGTGGAGGCAGTTAGAGCCCCTCTGCACCCTCGCAGTGCTGCGACATGCGGACCACACTGCTGTCATCCTCCTCGGGGTCGCGTGGAAGGACGGATAAAGCCCTCACTCTCATCGACCGCGATCTCGAAGGCTTAGTTTGTTGCTTCTTACGACATGCGAATAACACCGTATTCTTACCTATTCTTGGGCCTGGACTACAGGGCCGTCCTATGCTATACCTGTCCTAACCTGTCCGGTCACTGTGCTGTCCTACTCTAAGCTGTTCTGTTACAGTATATTAAATTATGATGTTACGTTTGTTATTATTTCTGTATAAAAATAGAGCAAAACGAAATTAGAAATAATATCTTGCTTTTCCAATTTCACAAACTTGTTTTTAACGGATTGGTTTAATGCTGCTCTGCTACATAAAGCTTTTTGGGTTCATCAAATTCTGAACACGATTTATATGATTTGAACGAAACACTAAGACAGAAACCTTATTACTTCAGGCGAAAAATGAGAGCTTTTTTTATCAAAGAGTACTGACCTGTACAAAAAATCTATTTACAACTTTCCACGCACCGAATAGAAACGATTTCTATCTGACGTATTCGCTTTATAAATGTGTCAATAGTAAGATCAAAATGTATCAAGTTCAACGACTGTCTTAGAGACAATACCTCAAGGGAAGAGTGTGAAGAGAATGAATAGGTTTGAAGAAACGAAAGGGGTATGACTAATGACTACGATAATTTCTACTCTTCTCTTACAATTAGTTTATGTACTGGGCATAATCTTCATCTTCAAATCAACAGAGTTTATGAGAAGGAATTGGAAGGAAGGAATATCATTTTATTATGAATTGAGTCTTTGTCCGTCCAAAATGGAAAATGGAAAGATGTGCATGTATGTCTTTCAGTATACAAAATTAATAAATTCTTTACTAGAGATAACCTATTTATTCATCAACCCTAAAAATTTTATTAATTTACATGCTAACTGTATTTTTCTCAGGATTAAAGGGCTTTCAATATTTAACGATCTTTCTTCTTAAATAGTTTCTAGACTATAACTTAAAAAAATCTGAAATGTAAAAAATACATGCTTAGATGGTTAGGCACATAGAAAGAATAAATGATGAAAGATTGACGAAGAAAATTTACAGAGCGAAAGTGAGTGGTAGCAGAAGTCAACGCAGACCAAGGCTGACTTATGAAAATCAAATGGCCAGAGCGTTAGCTGACGTAAATGTCAAAAGCACTCGTAAACCCAGGCAAAAGTATAAAAGAAGAAAGAGGAGGATTGAGGCCAAAGAAGTACGTAAAGACTGTGAAACTTGGCACTCTTTCTTCTCTGACTACTCCGTTAGGGATACAGTGTGAGGATATGTATGTATAAAAAAAAATGCTTGGCCCAATGGCGCGGTGGCAGAGTATCTGTGCTAGGATCCCTGGAGTCCAGGGTTTGATCGCCGGTCAGATTAATTTAGGTAACGAACTTTCTTTAATTGTCTCGGAGTCTGGGTGTAGCTGGGAACTCCGCCACTTCGTTGTGTGATACTCATAGTACAAGTCTAGCGCTTAATTTGGAGTCGCACAACTTGTGCAATTGTATGGAGTATCACAAAAAAAAATCTAATATCAGAAAACGACAGTTTTTCCTGCTACCTGTTCTAAACGGATTCTGCTTGTATTATGTCATCGTCCAATTGTACAATAGTCCTGATCGTGATCTCTCTCAAACATTTCGTCAAACGCCGATGTGTCACGACACTTTTGTCAATATTCCAAGCGAAATCTTTCATCGCATCTTTATCCAACTGGGCATAACATTTTCATGTTTAGTATTTATTGATTGAACGACAATTTAAATCGTTATGCACCCTAAAATTAATAATTACTTAATTCTTGTTTACTAAAGAGCGTTTTAGCCTCTGGAATAAAGCAGTGCGAATCGTTTAAAAATTTACGTTGAATAACTTATAATAATGTGTGTGTGTTTGTGTGTGTGCGTGCGCGAGTAAGTGCATGCGTGTGTGCGTGCGTGCGTGCGTGTGTATGTGTGTGTGTGTGTGTGTGTCTGTGTGTGTGTCTGTGTGTGTGTGTGTGTGTGTGTGCAATTATTTAGATATTTGTTATAGTTTCAACTTTAGAGCACAAAATAAATGAAAACGTATAATAACGAACTTCAAACAAGAATAAATAAGGCAGTGTCCAATATCGTCCAGACCTCAGGCTCTCGTTTGAAAATTATTGTGGCCTTGACAACAGCTATATAGTCTGACAGCTTTAAATTAAGCGGTCAGATACCGCTTTGTAGCAGTTTGAAATCATTAACATCAATGATGTTATAATACAAAAGAGGTAGATAGGTTACGTTAGTACTAATCCTAATAAAATATTATCCCAGTTACAACTTTACAAGGTTAGACAAATATACATTGCACTGCATCGCTTTGCAATGTAAAACTTAATTGCATTTCAAACTAACAAATCACATAGCTCTCTAAATCATTGTGATTGGTCAATTTCCGTTTTTTACTATATTTTAAGCGAATCCGTGACTAATTCATAGAATACTAGCAATTAATGCTACAGAACAAACATTTAAAAAAAAAATGAATTATACCTAATGGGATTACACAGTAAAAAATGATGTTTGCTTTTTCGAATTTCGTTCTTCTTGAATCATGTACATGAGAACAGATTTATTTAAAAAGATCGCCAACATTTTTATTTTATAAATTTGAAAATGATGAAAATGAAACAACGACTTTCATATAAAATTGATATTATTTTTTATTATGCATTTACTATGAAAGAAAAATGTGGCAATTATTATTTCTAATTACCTTCAAATAAATTTAATTCATTTCTTTTGCCTTTTTAATATTTTTTTTCCACTTTGGGTTATTTTTATGCATAGAAGGAAGTCGGACATTGAATTGTATTTTTATATTATTGCTTTTAATAAATATAAACGATGATTAAAACTGAGTGGCTGCGTCATCACATGATCGTGTATATTATAAAAAACGTTTGGATTATTAAAATATTTTAGAATTTGAATGCGCAATAGGCATTGCATGACATTGTTGGTTCTGTAACATTTCTTTCATATTCTTTGACCAAGTCCGGGTTGGCTAATTAGCAAAGTTTTGGGGTGCCACTTTTCGAGTGCACGTAACTCATCTACCTCTTTTGTAAATATAACATCATTGATTAACATCAAGAAATAAATTATCCCTACCTGCTCTATAAGGAACTTTAAGACGGAATTTAGACAAAACCCCTAAATTACGGTCGACATACATTTTACGAGCATTTTGCGGCCATCTGGCTTTTGTTACGAACTTTCAGAAGTAGTAATGATAAAAGTTTCCATCTTTAATATAAAAACGAACCCTTCGTAAACCAATATTTTTGTAAAAATACGCACGAATTCAATCTAAAGTATTTATACATGAAAGTGAACTTCAAAGTATACATCATATACACATTGCATCTCCATATGTTACACTAGTGATCCTCACCGATTTCACATGGTCAATAAATAGTAATTGAAACCTTGCAATAGCAAAAAAAATTTGGATGAATTTTAAGCAATTCTAATTTGGCATTGCTTAAAATTCGACCAGATTTGTTTTTGCCTATTTACATGTTTTACCAATTACGATAAATAGTATATAGTAGATAGCTTCAACAGTATAGAATATTTATTCCAAGTTTCAAACAAATATGGACATGTTTTCTTTTTGATATATTTTGTTTTTCAAAAATTCTTTTTTAGTAAGTACTCACGACACACAAGCTACGTTATTTATTGTATAAATATTTTAGAAAATCAAAGATTTTATTTTAATGAATTAATATAACCAACAGTGAAATTATAATATTTAAAATTATCTTATACATTTTAAAAAATGTGGTATATATAATAAATTTGTTTTAAATTGAAATAATTGTAAGTATTAGAATCAATTTTGCTGAAATTATAATACCTGTACCAGAGACATTAAATAATAGGGTTCTATACAGAACTATTCCAAACAGACAGTCAAGGAAGCGAGTAAATATTGCATTGTCACCCATTTCTGAGCTATGTTTAAAGGTTCAAGTCCGTAGCTCTGTTTCTTAAAGTTAATTTAAAATCAATCGTAATATTTGTACCGAACGGACAGGCAAGAAAGCGAGTTAATAAAGTCATTGTCAAATGTAGCCACTCCGAAGCATGACTTGCTTCAACTAGTAGTCAATAAAGGTATCTGTAAAAGACTACATAACTTGTAGCTTTTTACAGCGTACATCATATTTTATCATAACATGTAACGCAAGATTTTCCTCTTACATTATGAATTGTGAAGTCTACAACGAATTTTATATTATTATCAAATAGGTGCTCAATAACTGGTAATCGAATATAATGTACATTATGTTGTTTGACATGTCAGTCTTAACGAGATTTTGTGAAGACTGCATAAGTTTGAGACCTTTGTTAAAGTTAAAGGGCCGCTTGAATTCTATGTAAAACGTTTGCAAGGTACCGCGTAAATAATACGGCAATTACTAGCTTGTATACTTACTACACATTTATATTTACTTAACCTAATATTTTCTGAACTTATAAACAACATCTTAATATTAATTTCAAAATCTACACTTTCCATTATATTTCTATACTTTCTGAGGTAAAACAAGCCAAGGAAGACCAAGGCTGACTTATGAAGATCAAATAGCCAGAGTGTTAGCAGACGGAAATGTCAAAAGCACTCGCATACCTAGGTAAAAATGTGTGAAGAGAATGATGAGATTTGAGGAAGCGAAAGAGGTATATAAAGACTGCGACTCTTGGCGCTCCGTCTTCTCTGACTATTCCGTTAGGGATACAGCGTGAAGATATGTATGTATGTGTGTGTGTGTGTGTGTGTGTGTGTGTGCGTGTGCGCGCGCGCGCGCGCGTGCGTGCGTGCGTGCGTGCGGGCGAAGAATTACAGTTTGAGGAATTGTACCAGCACACGGCAGCGCCAACAGCTGTCCGAGTAGATTTGCCTACATTTTCCCCACCAACATCTACTGCATCACAAATTACTATACCAAATACGATAGCTTCGGATGCTAGATACATTCCAGTCAGTTTTCAAAAAATTTTTAAAGATGAAAAAAAAGAATCCAATCCGTCGTAAAATAAACGTAAACCCATTTTGAAACAAAAGATTACTAAAAACAAGTTATTATTAGACGTGAATAGAATACTACATGGCTACCATATCTTTCATTTCTTTGGTCGCATTATAATGGATCTCAAAACGCTGTTTTGTAACCACTCCGAAGAACACACACACACACACATACATACATTCATATAAAATACACACAAACACATTCACAAACATACTTACAAGCATACTAACAAACATACATACATAATACGTACATACGTACTCTGTAAAATCATAATCCTTCTTTGTGCGTCGCCGCAGTCAGGCAAAAACATAAAATGGGTCAGTTGATTATATTGCCGCATATAGGCCGCCAACGTCAGTGAAGGGATAAGAGCTTATAATAAAGAAAGGAAACAGTAATAAAACAGATTTATAGAATGCTTATAACTAAGGTGGCGTCAAGGTGTGTTTGTGTTACGCGGTAACGCTCTGTCCATCCTAACGGTAAAGGCGTCAAGTCGTGTAGCATCTAGAATAATTTTAATAATCGTTTCATTTTTATTCCAAACATTCAAAATTAATGCCGTTTTCGGGGTTCCGTACTCAAAGGGTGTCCACGGCAGCCTAATACTGAACCTACGTCGTCCAACCGCCCACCTTACCGACTTTAATGAGATGAATTTTTGAACAGTTGTAGGTTGAAATTTTCATATAATATGTGTTATTATGGTGGTTATTCCATATCCTAAAAAATAAAAAGCAGCAAAAAAATGAAGGGGACTTCTTCATACATACAAGACCATACAATATATGTAATTTTTTCAACATGTTTTGTTTTTGCTCCATAGTAAAATCGGCAATTATATAAGTGATTAGAAAAGCTAAAGTTAAAAAATTAATAAATAATAAAGCAAGTCAAGTATGAGGTGGGCTCGCGCTTAAAATCTCGAACGAATAAGAAAAAACTTATTTTTTTTCGGCAAACATATTGTGTGCCGCTACGAAACCCTCGCTGCGTGTGTCGCAGTCACTTTGACGGTTATTTTAAACAATATAAATAATTTATATGCGTAAAATATCAAACTATGAATTAAAAATGACAAAATAATATAGATAGATTTCTCTGAATAAAAGTACGAATTTATGTAGATATCATATTAAAACAGGAATGAAGTAGTAGTATTCGGACGAGTACGGAGAATGCTGCGGTCTATTCGCTCGAAAATTTCGTAGATTCATAAACGTAAGAGCCTAACATAAGAATTTTGCCATTCACGTTATTACATCAAAAACCTCCACGAGGTGAGTACCCACTTACATAAAAGCGAATACATGTGTGGGTACCGTGCCATATTGACGTAACGTATGACCGCTGTTTTGTAACCCTTGGTCGTAACCTGAGCTTTTAAGGGACAATCAACGACCTTACACATTTAAATCTGGGTGTTAATTTTGAAATACAAACATATCTTCACGCTATATCCCTAACGGGGCAGTCAGACGGGACAAAGCTCCAAATATCGCAGTCCTTACATACTTATTTCGCTTTCCCAAATCTCATCATTCTCTTCACACATTTTCGCCTAGGTATGCGAGTGCTTTTGACATTTCCGTCAACTAACTCTCTGGTCATTTGGTCTTCGTAAATCAGCCTTAGTCTTTCTTGGCTTCTGCTACCAATCACTTTCGCTCTGTAGATTTTCCTCATCAGTCTTTCACCACTCATTCTTTCTATGTCAACTCTGTGGACAAATTAAGCAATAAAGAAATACGTAGAATGACCGGATTAGACGACAGTGTTATCGTTAAAATGAAGAAAAGTGTTACAATGCTTCTTCTTGGTCTTCTTTATGATGGTAAATAATAATGTGGACTATGTGGTAGATATTATATTGGTACCGTGCAGCGTGGTTACGCCATAGAGCTGTCGTTTACATCTCATGCCTTATACTAATTGTTACAGCTATTTATATCGAATATGTACGTGACAATTTCCTTTGCAGCGATGCAGATATTTTGTTAGTAGGTTACGATTACGTACGAGTTTACGAAGTGCTGTGTCAGAGTAATATCTGGCACAAAAAGTATGCTTAAATGATGCGGGCACAAGGACAAAATTTTGAAATGAAAGTAAATAATTCAATAATTAATGCGTTGTATTGTATTGTTGTTGTATTTGAATTGCGTGTAAAGGATACGTATTATGTGAAATTATGTGTTTGTAAAATTAGTTTCTAGATATCTTTATGTCACATTAAGACTCATTATGAATTTTCTGTGAAAATCAAGTTCTAAAATTAATAAAATTTTAAGGCCAGTAAATTCGGATAGGTATGTAGTAAAAGTATTATTTTGTATGTACGCTATTTTGCGTACGTATAGCAAAGGATTCTAAGCACAAGGCTCTTTTATGCATTGTATTCAATAGGGAACAAAGTCAATAGACATATCGCAGGCAGTCGAGGTACATTTACGCGTGTTTTGAGAACAATGTCGATGGACATTTCACTCGTTTACCTGTACAAAATACTATCAGGCGACTGCTGACAGATCCACAGGTCGTCTCGAAGCTCTGAAAGCGTGCGATTTGTTTCACAACACAAAGTGTCGCCTGCGATGTCGAGCGATGTCTCCAACGATATTGCTCGACACGTAGAATTCGTGTCAGGGACAAGGTCGTGGGGTAAATCTCTCCTAATAAAATCGTGGCTTAACAAATGAAATGAGAAAGATATGGACGATTCTCTCATGAGGGCCTAATAGGATTGCGTTATTTATTTATTTGGTACAAAAACATGTCACAAACACAAACAACTGTTCTTAAAACTGAAAGTATGAGCGTACAGCAATTACTTATGCGATTTTGAAAACCAATAACAGTCGTACTCAACTTTTACAAGTAATCATTTATATATATATATATATATATATATATATATATATATATATATATATATATATATATATATCATTTTATATATTAATTAAATATTAATTTACAAGATAAATTAATATTTAATTAATGTATAAAAATAAGAATAATTAATTAATTTGTATTCGAAGACTTCGTGCTGCAGTCGTGAAGGTAAAACGCAATAGAAAGCGTGGAGTGCTCGAGTTTTGACTTATATAATTTCGAGCGGTAGTGGGGAACAAGCCGTCAGTCGGTCTTTTCTATGACGTCGCGAGCACCGTCGCGCTCTGCTAGGGGGCGCCAGTGTTCCCCTTTATGTTTATTCGTCGGTGTTGCTAACACAAAATCTATAAAACCTACTGTAAGTATACACCTTAGTGCTTGAAGCCTTGAGGCTTGATGTGAATGTGCTTAAGGTCATAACTGAGCGCCTTATATAGGCTACGCATCCTGGATAATAACGCATTATTAAGGCGACGCATTGGAAATTTTGACTGCAGGGATCACAATTTTTCAAAATGACTACACAATATATGAAAGTGATATTTGTTAACCTGATTCTTCATTTCACTGACTTCATTTTGCCAGCGATACGCGATTAATTAACTTTTGTAATACAAAAAAAAAATCGAAGAAACCTCTTTTAAAACAGAGATACACATTTTTCGGAGTAATGGAACCAATTTATGTTTAGAAATTTTCTGTTTAGTTTAATCTATACATATTCTCTAAAATGTCAGTTGGATTTTTTAAATTTAATTATAGTTTGTAAAATAACAAACATAACTGTTTTTTCGTATTTTTTGTAAGCTAACGCGCGCACTTTGCATAGAGCAGGTCATTTTTAAGTTAATATATTGTTCATCAATGAGTCGCCTTTAGATAAAAGGTAGCGGTCATTTCAAGAGTTGAACATAAGCAACACTAAATTATCTTTACGTCTATCCGTCTGTATGTTTTTGATGTAATAACGGTCATTTTACTCCTAGATGTAAATAGTCTGTAACTAGTAGGTACTCGTATAATAAGTGTATCAAAAACAGATGACAGAGAGACCAGACAATCAAAAACTTTAAAAGTAGGGTTTTGAGTTGTGGGAATTAGTTTTGAGGACATAAAAATATTTTTTTTATTATATTCTTTGGGATATCGTATGGAGTATGAAATGAAAATTATATACGATTCGAACCTATATTTATACTTCTATACTAACATTACAAAGAGGTAAACTTTGTTTGTTTGCATGTAATGGATAAACTCAGAGACTGCTGAACCGATTTCAAATTATAATGCAACGCATAAGTTTAAAAGTTTATACGATTTCAAAAATTCTTTCACCTATGGGTAGAAAGCTACATTATCAGCGAGTAACATAGGCTGTATTTTATTTCCAAAAAAAATTCTACCCGTGCGAAGCCGGGGGGGGGGGGGTTCGCTAGTAATATTATGAAGAGCAAAAATTTGTAGAGAAAGAGTCTGTTTGTAACGGATAAATTAGTTTGTTTGTAACGGATAAACTAAAAACTACTCAACCAATTTCAAAAGTTCTTTCACCTATAGAAAGCTACTTTAGCAGCGAGTAACATGGCTGTATTTTATTTTCAAAAAATTTCTACCCGTGCGAAGTGCGAAAAAATCTCGGGTTGCTAGTTCAAAAATAAACCGATAAAATGTAATGTATTGTTAATTTATTTTTGTCTTTTTCGAAAAAACTTTATTAAATCGCTGTCTTCCACTCTATATCAAAAAGTATAGATTCTCGTATTTCTGAAAAAAAACTTGAACATTGACAATAAGGTATACCTACTGTACTGTATAGTACGGTCTGTAAGCACCGTTACACTCTGCTCTCTACTACACGTCCGTTCCCTGCGGCGGTCCGCAACCAAAGAGACAGCTTGTAGGTAATTATTTCCTTTATCTAGACAGCCGCCGTTGTGGCGCTGTCATTCGTGCGTGGGGGAGGACAGAGTACTTCTTTCCCTTTCGCACTTGTACACTACACCTACGTTGAAAGAAAATTGTAAAGAATGCATTAATAGGTACTTTTCTGAACTTGAAAAGAAAACTACGACAAAGATTTGCGTTTGGGTATTGGGAACAACTAACAGTACCCTCGGAACGCTAATTGCGCAAATACGGAGCTTATTAAATTTTTTTATTGTGACACTAGCGATATTTTCCGCCTTTGCGCAGGAATTTTATTATCAAACGTAAATATTTCTTTACTTTTTTGTACTGAATGTAAACATGTTACACACGTAAACCTTCTTTGTTAAATGCGTCTAATTTATGGTGAAATTTGCATTGAAATCTACTTAGACGTTTAGAAGTTGTAAGCGAACTCACAGACAACACGGGTAGTGACTTCTTTGTATAAAGTTAATATAGATTATATATAACAACGAAATTAAATGTTAGTGCGCTATTAATTTTATATTTTAACATGCACTTTATTTTCGAAATAGAAAGACAAACATACATAAATACATAATGCCATGCCACTAGGTCATATAATAAATGTCTACTCTGATAGATAAAGGCGTAATTCTGTAGTGCATAGCTTCTATTTCTTTCATTAATGATTTCTTTCAGCTTATTATTTTATCTTGATTTCTTTCATCAATGAAAAAATCTCATATCAGATCAGAAGTTTGACTATAAAAAAATATGCTGTAATTTGTACAATATAGGGATATAATGAAATGTCTTATTTCCGCCAGCACGTGTTATTCTTGATGAAACCCATTTTTAATAATTTTCAGGTATGTATGTCAAAAAGTGAACGCAATTTAGCAATATAAAAATTGGTATTTTATTTAAATTTTTATTCAAGAGTGTACTAGTGTGGTGGATATCCTGGCTGCAGCATCAGCTCATCGTGTTGCCACTATTGCATTGTATGTAGAATTAAAAATACTAATGAAAAACGAACCCAAGCACGACATATCAGCTAATATATCTTAATTCAAGAGTGTACTAGTGCTGGATATCCTGGCTGCATCATCAGACCGAGAATTCCAGAATCTTGCGTAGTTATGTAGCATATATGGGTGTTTCAAATTTTAGGTCACACATATGTTTGAAAGTATAGTAAATACCTATTATGCGTCTAAGATCCCTGTCGCAGCCAACAAAAGAGTTGATGACCTTGAAACGGCTGAACCGATTTTGATAAAACATATCTAAGAACCATCACTAGAAAACCTGCTTTAAAATAAAAAAAATCGCATCCAAATCGGTTCTTTTTTTTTTCTTTTTTGCGTCGGGGGTTAAAAATTACGGCAACACATTGGAAATTTTGACGGAAGGAATCTCAATTTTTCTAAGTGACTACAAAACTTATGAAGATTATATTTGGTAATCTGATTCTTTGTTTTATTGATTTTATTTTGCCAGTTGCGATACAAGATTGATTAACTTTTGTAACACAAAAAAAATAAATATCAAAGTAACCTCTTTTGAAACAGAGGTTTACATTTTTCAAAATAACGGGACCGATTTATGTTTAGAAATTTTCTGTATAGTTTAATCTGAACATATTCTGCAAAATGCCAGTTGGACTTTTTAAAATTAATTATAGTTTGTAAAGTAAACGAAAATAATTGTTTTTTCGTATTTTTCATAAGCTAGCAAGCACGTTTGCATAGATCAGATGGTCTATTTTAGATTAAATTATTGTTTATCAATGCGTCGCCTTAACTTACAAAAATTCTGACTGTCAGTAACAAAGAATTATTATTGTTAGGTAGAAACACCCTCAACCTCAAATGACAGTGTTGCCATCTATTAATGTTTGAATTTGTAGCATTTTAGGAATTCAGCTTCATTAATTGTAAATCCACCGAACTTGGACTTATTGGATAGGTCTCTGCGAATACTTAGTTAGTAGCTAGATCATTTATTTATCTAAGATGTTCAGAAAAAAACGCTATACCGATTAGAGCAATAAAGCAACATTTTTAGAAGTTCAAATTATTAGTCTTATAATCTTCTCGTAATTTATTTTACCAAAAGCTAAGCATGTATTCGTCTGAATTGTAGAACAATATGTTTATTATAAAATTATACCTCAAAGAATATAATTTATATTGGGCATCATTCTCTGGTTGATCACAACAGATCAATGTTGGTCGCAATTATACAGGTCTGGCGTGATCTGCATAGCCACATACAGCATCGTTGTTTGGTTACGAGGGTAGCTACTACTTACTCTGTTTTTTGTTGAGGAGTTGGGTTTGACTGCATGCATTATAACTTCGGGATCAAGTCATGGTTATCACATTATCACAGTACAAGTAAGCATACAGTATTCTATCTCGGCAGTGTCCTAGAGATACTGCGTACCCTATTGCGTGTTTAGGTACCAAACGACCTACGGTCGTTTGGTACGTAAACACTCAATAGGGCTACTGAGTTGGACTGAATGTTTTTCTTGGGTTATGTATTTGATAATAGGTACTATATTGAATTGTCATTATCTTTTCATTTTATATTATTGCATATTTAATACGTTTTTATTTATATAATTTTACTAGTATTTTATATCTAGTTTCAAAAGTTTGTGAGTTAGTATGATGGAAACAAAAAAAATGCATTTTGTGTGCAGTATAACGTATATCTCGGCAGTGTCCTAGAGATACTGCGTACCCTATTGCGTGTTTAGGTACCAAACGACCTACGGTCGTTTGGTACGTAAACACTCAATAGGGCTACTGAGTTGGACTGAATGTTTTTCTTGGGTTAAGTATTTGATAATAGGTACTATATTGAATTGTCATTATCTTTTCATTTTATATTATTGCATATTTAATACGTTTTTATTTATATAATTTTACTAGTATTTTATATCTAGTTTCAAAAGTTTGTGAGTTAGTATGATGGAAACAAAAAAAATGCATTTTGTGTGCAGTATAATTAAAAATCAACAATAAATGAACTAGATCATTGTGATAATGTATTTCCTACAAATTAGCAACAGAGAAATATTTCCGGTTTCGATATAGATGTATTCAAACATCCATACACTGAACATTATAGACCAGGGTCGATAATTTTTGAAACCAAAAAAAATTATAGTAGAATGAAACCCATTGGAAAAGGAAGAGAATATAACAAAAATGATAGGAAAAATAATTTACGGGCGATTTGAGGTCGTGAAGTGGAAGGGGGTGTGTCTTTAAGGGTAAAAAACGGTTTATCTCGATTTCTGGCAAAACTACAAGTTCTATGGAAAAAACTTAAAGCGTGAAGTTGTAGGTAATAAAAAAATACACAACGTTTGAATTTACACTTTTTTCACATAACCTCAAACTTTATGTGAAAAATTCAAATAACCAAGTCTTTGGTTTTTTATTTTTATCTTTTACAAACAAATTTTTTTTTTCACACAATTAAAAATTTCACAAAACAAACACACTGTAATTTTTTTGATTTAAAATATTTATTTTTTCACCTTATTTTTACTTAATATCGAAAAAGCACCCTAATTTTCAATCAAAAATTCTCGCGTCAAAATATCTACTTTTTTTAAAAAGTCGGTGGGCTTTTTGTTCGTTGAAATCTCTACTTTTTGTTGGTGTAAAAAAAATATACATTACTATGGTAAACGTTCTCAGAAAATGCAGAAACGAAAAAAACTCGAATCCGAAAATTTCTTTTTTCGCTCCTTTTGAATCAATTAAATTCAAATAATCATGACATTTATTTTCTCAAGCCAGGTTCTGGAAATGTAAAAGATCTATTTTTCACATCTAATAGTTTCAAATATGAATCCTTCAAAAATATCGTTGCATTTCTGCATTGTTTTTCTGGTTGCGATACAACATCTGGATTTGCCGGAAAAGGAAAGAAAAGTTTCGTAAATTCATTATTAGACGATAAAAATTTGTCAAATTTGGCCAATATTTTTTATAAAAAAGATGCAAACAAAGAAGATATCCAAAAAATGGATTACAATTAATCAAATCTATTTATAAATGTAAAAATGATAATATAACACTGAATCAATTAATTTTTAAGTCAATTATATATTTCGAATATATAGTAATTGAATTAAAAATTCAATTATAAATTCGAAATATATTTACTAAATAAAGAATTAACTAATTCAATTAAGATTTCGAAAATATCAATTGGCAAAAATTAAATCATCTTTCATATTGGCAAATCTCCCACCCACAGAAGGTGCAGCAGAACAACATTGTTACAGGGCACATTATCAGCTTCAAACTTGGCTGGCTAACGAACTGACAAGCAACATGATTGGAGAAGAAAAAACCTACGAGGAACTTAATGATTCAGATGAAATTGTGGATGAAGAACCAATGCCGACAGGAAATAATATTGGAGACTAAGACGGTGATGGTCTTGAAGATTTCGAAGATCTACTACAATCGGGAAGGTTTGTCGAATCTAACGATGAAGAAATGCCATCAAAGAGACAAAAACTAACGGATAAGTGATTAGAATTCAAGATAAGGTATTTATAAATAACAAGACTAATGTTTTTAAAAATATTATAATGAATAACGTAACCAGTATAAAGTATCTAAATTCAATAGTACGACTTACATGTATATTTATATATTATGAGATTTTGTATGACAGAAATGTAATTAGAATTTAATAAATCAACTTTTTTACTGAATAAAATAGCAGCAGTCACATTTTTTAGATGAAAGCCCCTTTAAATCCTATCTTTAATATTTAGAACAAGTATTTTCGCATGTTCTTTGCAATCTTTACGTTTTATGCATTTGTAATTTTTTTGTTTATCAATGTAACATGTAATCTTACGTTTTTCGAGTAATTAAAGTGTATATTTTAATAAATAGCTCAAAATTGTACATAATAATTAAAAAAAATATTTTCGGATTCGAGTTTTTTTCGTTTCTGCATTTTCTGAGAACTTTTATCATAGTAATGTATATTTTTTTTTACACCATCAGAAAGTAGAGATTTCAACGAACAAAAAGCCCACCAACTTTTTAAAAAGCAGATATTTTGACGCGAGAATTTTCGATTGAAAATTAGGTTGCTTTTTCGATATTAAGTCAAAATAAGGTGAAAAAATAAATATTTTAAATCAAAAAATTCCAGTGTGTTTGGGACATAAAAAGGTAAGTTTTCACTAAATTTCGTGAAAAAAAAAATTGTTTGTAAAAGATAAAAATAAAAAACCAAAAACTTGGTTATTTGAACTTTTCACATAAATTTTGAGGTTATGTTAAAAAAGTGTAAACACAAACGTTGTAGATCTTTTTATTATCTACAACTTTGCGCTTTAACTTTTTTCCATAGTACTTGTGGTTTTGCCGGAAATCGAGATAAACTGTTTTTTACCCTTAAAGACTCACCCCCTTCCACTTCCCGACCTCAAATCGCCCGTAAATTATTTTTCCTATCATTTTTGTTATATTCTCTTCCTTTTCCAATGTGTTTCATTCCACTATTATTTTATTTACACTTTTTACCATTTTCAAAGGCTTCAGCCCTGGTCTATTATGCTCGTAAACTTGATTGACATAGTATTTAGTCAGTAAATGGGCGAGAGCGTCTCATGCCATCCGACGACAACCGCGGCGCACTCGCGACTGTCGTATGCCAAGAAATGCCGAGATTTCGAGCGCGTCGTTTGGGAGCGTTAGTATGAAGATAGAATACTGTATGCTTACTTGTACTGTGACGTTATTGTAACGTCCAATATTGCAGTGTATCTAATTTGAAGTCGATCAGACGGGTGAAAGAGTGTGCGTATTTTACAACTGAGATCTGAGATCTCTTCACCAAATCGGTTGGCCTGATCTTCATCACACATAGCTAAAAAACAGCTCAATTAAACTAGCCTTTCATTAAAAACAACCAAATGAAAATAAAAACACATCTGCATCGGTCCTTACGTTTGGGAACTACTATGCCACATACAGTCAGACGTAAGCGTCAAACTTATAACAGCCCTCTTTTTGCATCGAGTTTTAATTAGATATCAAAACAACCAGACAGAGAATAATACAATGAACTCTTAAAGTAACTTATAATAGGCACATAACAGGCCATCCGTGTAACGAAACAATTACAGCGGTAAGGTACATTTAACGGTCGATTTAACTTTTACAACAGCGGAAGTAAAGTTCTATTACCGACTAATTACATGTTACCCTAAATATTTTTTTCAACCGACTTCCAAAAAAGGAGGAGGTTCTCAATTCGGTTGTATGTTTTTTTTTTACGTTTGTTACCTTATAACTCCGTCATTTATGAACCAATTTGGAAAATCCTTTTTTTTGTTTGAAAGGATACACTTACAGATTGGTCCCATTGAAATTTCACTGGTATTGAAGCTTTGGTTTCAAAGATACACCCAATAACGCGACTTGGTTATGACCTTTATTCATTTATATTGACGATTCTCTTGTATGTCATTTGTTAACTATCGTTGGTCCCACATGGTATAATGGTAGTAGGGAGAAGATATAAATAGGCTGTGATATAATAAATTCAAACAGTAGAGTCAGTCTTGTGGCGGACAGAGAATACAGCTGGTGGCTGTCGTCTTTGGATTGTAAGAATACTGCTAAGGTGTAATTATGATGTAACCTTTACACTGTTCTAATTATAACTGACTGATATGATATTATATTGTTTCAAGTCGGTTTAATTTTTTTATAAAAGTTTTTATGCAGAAAGTACAACATTGATGGCACAAATATTATAAGCGTATTTATTACATGAGATTACTACCATATTCATAGCTGTATTTTGATTGCGGGACATTTAAAGAAGTTAGAAATTCCTAGTTAAACCACAACATGATTAAATATCCACACAAAGATCGAGATTCATACAAGCAGTATGCGTTCGTGACCACTCACCCACTGGTTCACGTACACACCACCCTGCTTTAATGTCAATAATGCCATGCAATGCAATTTCATACCTTCTACTTCCTCAAACCTCTTTGTTATACGTATGGTACACGCTGAGAAATTTGGTTTTTAATATTCCTGTTAGCTAACAATGGAAATTGTTTTATTTCTATTACAAAGGTCAGGTTTTTTTGTGTTCCATTGGGTCGTTTTATCATTTTCAACACACTTCAAAAGATAAGAACTAAACACTACACTAAGATTTCATTAGAACAAAGCTCCAAAAAGCTCATGTATAATAGATATTTCGTTACGATCAGATATTCGGGTTAATGATTGGCATCACTAATTACGTCATAATAGCATATGTCAAAAGGGGTCTCTTAGATTTTGACAACTCTAGTAAGACAAGTCTCTGAGCTCGGACCAAAAACCATAATAGACAGAGTATTTGCTCTAAGAGCGTGTCCTTTTATTGTTGACCGAGTCTAGACTTTTACTAATGTGCGTGACTAGGGAAGGGCCACAGTACAACGAAACACAGCACTAAACATGACATATTTTTATTTTTGTGAATACTAGTAGTCAAAACACTTGAGATTTACGAGTATTTTGCAAATAATTACATCAGTAATGCAATTTTGTACGTCGAGACGGTCATGAAATGACTCGAATTACGCTGATAGTACGAGGTTTCCATACTTACTATAGCTAACTGTGTTACTCTCAATGAGTTAGAAAGAGACACGAAATTAAATTCGTTTGACACACGATGATAAGAGCGGCAACTCTTTGTGGCTCCGTCCATTAAATTTCTTGGTCGAAGTCCAAAAACATTTGTGATTGGCAGAACAGTTAACCAGATCGTGTATTAAACTTGGCATTTTTCGAATTTGGTATGAAGTATTAATAAGCCACCAAAAAAGTAACTCACCTCCACGTCTTGCATTTTGTAGGGGTTCTTGAAATTATCACTTTCATAAAACTTCTTTCTTTCAAGTGTAATGTTTTTCATAACATCCATTTTACGAAGCACACTTCACTCTCCGTAAAATCATTTCACAGGTTCATATGCATATGTATTTGCTCACATTATGAGGACGTGCCCGCGGGGACACCGTCGAACATATCTTGTCAGTTTGATAAACAAAGCCGTATCACATAATTCGTGTAATCTTCTTCGTTCCATTGACGAGAGACACCTGCGACAAAGAGAGTTTGTCTACATCTGCACAAAGACTAGAAACAATATTTCATTAAAGATTAAGTAGGATTTAGTCGTTATTATCAATAAATAAAGGCACATATGTACATATAGCTACATGTACTATATAATTTGACGTCATTTTTGATTCGGCGTGGAGAACACTTAGAATTTTGCCGCCACTTCGGCAGTATTTGGTCTGATAGAAGACGAAGCCGAAGCCGATATAACAACAGTATGCAGAAATAGTTAGGAATAATATTTATGGTATTATTATTGTCTTCAATGTTATTTTTAATACAAAAATAGTATTTCGTAAAATGCAGTTAAAAAAAAATTGTAACGCAGTATGAAAAGAGCAACTTATTTTTTTCGAAAAAGACACTTGATATTAACTTCATAAGAATTTTCGTCGTGACTTAAGACTTTGACCTAATGGCCTAATGGCGGCATATTTGTGTACATACATACATGTGTATATCACAATCAATAACTGTGATTCTATTTAATAATTAAATGTAACATTGTTTGGTTTTTATTGACACTTTATCCATTTCAAGAGTTTTCAAGAGCATCTTCTAAACAGATGACTCTGTTACTCTTTTACAAGAATTTTTTTAGTTACCTTATGTCCTATTTCACCATAGTCCCCTAATACTCAGCGAACCTCTAAAAAACGATCATTTTTCATCGTTAGCGGACTTCTATCCTTTTTAGAGGTTCACTAAGTATTAGGGGTCTTCGGAGAAATCGGGAATTAGTCATTTAAAAAAAATAGGAAATCGCCAAAAGTGTGTTGTACATGACTGTATTTAAATAGAGAACCGTAACCATTTCAAGCATAGTACCTGTAAGTAAATAAAAGCAGAAGTGAAGTTGATATTTTGTTTAGACTTCCTATTTCTTACATATTTGAGAGTTTTGAAGTGCAAAAGTGATATTATATACTGCGTTAGTTTTGTGCAAGTGCAAAAGAATGGAGGAGGTCTAAACAAATAAGTGCAGGTGAAGTTTTCGTGAAGCCGACTATCACTTTACTAGACCTATTTATAAGAAGAAAGAACAAATCTTACATCAGACATGTACTTGATGCATTAGACATAAATTGTTATAATACAATGTTTTTCCAGTTATCTGATTAGGTTGTTGGCCTAGTTACCAATGCCTTAAGATATAAAATAAAATGCGAAGTTGACAAAATAAACTGACTGTGAGCTCTCTGTTACATACACACGACAAATGGACAGATAAACATTATGAGATTGCCATTTTGGCTGCGAATAAAACATGCTTAGACTCCACTCAAAGCATACATTTGTGGCCGCAAATCTTGCCTGATGTAATGTAAAAGGATACCAATTATTTGCTCATTATGCTCTTCCAGAAGGTCTCTTGCGTCAAAAGCACCCATGCAAATAAATAAGGCAACACAATACCGGAAGGGTATTCCAAACCTTAGCAATACATACGCATTACGAGATGTGAAATTGGTTCTTACAAATAAAGGGAACGTCAACAACAGAGATTTAGACGTATTTATACGTATGTGTACAAAGAACTCTATACACACTTTCTCACTAACTCATAAGCAACCAGACAAGCATCCTTAAAGTGATTGATGTCTCCCACCTTTGTAAGTGGATATTCTTTTTTTATTGCGCAAAAACGAATTTCTTGCTATTTTTAACGCTACACAAAAATATTTCTTACCTACATCCATTTATAAAGTTATGACGATTATCGATTAAGCACGACAATACTCGATACTTTTTTCGATATTTTTTTTTCTTTTAAACTTTAATATATATTTCATACTTTTTTCAGGAAACATTTGATTTTTTTACTTTAGAAAAATAACACTGAAATTTATTCGGCTCGAGTTCAAACCAAAAAACATAATGCACAGAGTCACAATAAGTTGCCTCTCTTGTCACCGTATATAAAACGAATCTTCCTGTCTCTTTTTATCTCATTGCACGTAACCACGAGTAAAACAGTTAGCTATAGTATGACAGTATTGCTCAGTCGGTGTATTTCGTGTCAGCTTATGAGTCGGTCATGAAATAATTATTTGCAAAATACTCGTAAATCTTAATGTCTACTAATATTTACAAAAATAAAAAGTATGTTGTGTTCAGCTGCTGTTTATCGTTGTACTGTGACCTTTCCTAGTTACGCACATTAATAATAATCTAGAAAGTCGGCCAACAAAAAGGACAATTTAAGGACGCACTTTTAGAGCAAATGGTAGATCTATTACACTATTAAAAAATAAAAAATAAAAAAATTGACTGTTGAAGAAA
The DNA here is from genome assembly GCA_907165235.1 of Zeuzera pyrina. NCBI lineage: Eukaryota > Metazoa > Arthropoda > Insecta > Lepidoptera > Cossidae > Zeuzera > Zeuzera pyrina. The sequence continues at coordinate 20,245,082 of OU015624.1, read as the reverse complement.
ATAAGGTTTTTATTTCAATAGAAGGTAACAAATGCAGTGCCAAAAGAAATATCTTTTTAATGTTAAGATGATGGGTGGGCTTGTTTCTTGTCGCAAATTGAGTCAATTTTAGGAGTAATTTTGGACAATTTTAACCTTAATTCTGACTCGGTATCAAGTTGATTTCTGTATTTCGTTTTTATTATGACCAAGTGTGAAAACCCACTCTCGTATAAGTCGCGCGCGCGCCACCATGTGTGCCGCACATGCCTGCCAGTCATCAAGCCACCATTACGTAAATCTCGTCTCAAACCCCCTACCGTCGAATGGCGAACCCCTAGAGGTTCACGTACCCCACTTTGAGAAACCCTGGGTTAGAGTATCAATTTGACCGAATCGACATAAATATTTTTTGTTCTATAGTAATGTAAAAAGTATCGATTGCCATATTACTCAACCTGCATAAATAAAAACTGAATACTATTCGTTGATAAGCGTATTACTTGAAAACGGTTGAACCCATTTTTAGCCCGAATAAGGTTTTTAGAGAAAGAAAAATTGGAAAAGATGGCCTGAAAATTGGGAAAGAACTGAAAGCGTTTATTATGAGATTTTTTAAGATCAAAAATTTTATTTAAATTTGGACAACGTTATTAGAAATTTATTATATAAATCAGTAGATACATGCCCTAACTTTAATATTTAACGTTAATTTCCGCTAACGAATCAGTTCGGCTATTCAATGAGGTAATGCTGCCAGTCTGCTGGGTACCCTAAGCAATGACAGCTTTCTATGCGACAACTTTGAGGAAGTCTATTATTTAAGATAATGTTTACTTACAAGTTTGTAAATATTAAAATTTTTAGTATAACAATTGGTATTAGCGGATGTTCTCGTTTAGGTCACTTCAGAAAACATTCCTAATATTATCTCGAACCCGTCTGTTACGATTCCATGAAAAAGACATTCGATCATTGAACCTTCAATTGTTGTTCTATATGTCTCTTAACTTTTCATATAACTGTAGTAAAATTCCCGGAATGATTCAGAGGTATGCAGTTATATCACATCGATTAATAGACGTCTGACTGTTAATTCCAAAGTGTGAATTATTTTTCACTTATCTAACGGATTCCCGTTATACATACATACATATCCTCACGCTGTATCCCTATCCGTCAGAGAGGACGGAGCGCCAAGCGTCGTGGTTCTTACATACTTCTTTTGCTTCTTTAGCTTTTAACATTTCCATCCGCTAACACTCTGGCAATTTGATCTTCATAAGTCAGCTTTGGTCTTCCTTGGCTTCTTTTACCACTCACTTACTGTATGAACATTAAACTATTCCGACCATTGTTCCTTAACCTTAATGTTTTCTACATCCCTTTTGAATTTCCCGCCACGATGGGTTGTATTTTGTAATGCCATGCGCGCCATCTACAGTGACTCTGAGCGCGCGGTAATGGCTGCCGAACTGAATTAACGTACGTGTGTGTAATAATATTTGTTTAAAATTAAAAGTGAAACTAATATCCTGTAAGAAGGTATCTGACTGTTTATGTTCTCAATTGTGTTAATTTAAGAAAAGATCAGGGACAGAACCCATCTTGTAGTGCAGATATAGTGATAGCTAGCCGGCCGGCACGCTGCTGCCCCGTCGTTGGTGATTCCCGTCTATCCTGCCTATCCAGGTTGGTGTTTGTGCTTTCTTTTCATTTGCGAGACATAAGGTGTTGAGAGCATATCAACGGATAAATGCAGAACTTCTCCTGCAAGGATCTAACACTTACGCTCAGTATATTTTCTTCGTCAGTCTTTCATCACTCGTTCTTTCTATGTGCCCGAACCTTCTAAGCATTCCCGTTATAATATGTAATAAATTGACAATCCCAACACTATTGACTTTACATATTAAGATTACTTGTGTATGTGACTGTATAACGGTAGATACGCATACACTAATAATACTCGTTATTTATCCGATATTTTATGCATGACAATCCCCAATTCGATTTCGACAACCTCGGTGGCGCAGTGGTTTATATGTTGTATCTAATCACGGAAGATTCCAGGTTCGATTCCCGGTTGGGTCAATTTAGGAAGCGAACTTTTCTAGATTGTCTCATGTCCGGGTGTATTGAAAGAGGCTACTAGTAGTCGCTCGTCTGGTTCTCATAGGGAACGTCAAACAATACGAATCAAACGATTGGTATTGTTTGGCGCATTTAATTAATTGTTTATTAGCTCATGTATTTTTTTATTTATTTTTATATGTTTATTTTAAATCAAACTTTGTTTTTCTGCGGTATGAGGCTATTACTCGCTAAAAGATTATAATCTCTGTTCTGTTCTGTTAATCATTACGAATACTTATAACACGTAGCGATATTTAACGAAATTGTATTTTTTACACAAGTTAGTTTAGTTTTTTAAGTAAGTTAAGTTTTTTGCACCTTGAACAGAATCGTGATACATTTTAAACAGACACAAAAGGGTAATTGATTCATGCAAAACTTGAAAACAAACCAAATATTGATAAAGATTGTAAATAATGTTGTTATTACGTGCAAACGTAAAATTTTATTACCGAGATGTAAAATTAGATTGTTCAGAAAGTATTATTGAATTACTTTCGACTTCACAAGTTATGAAACAATACGAGTAAAGCACAAATAAAATTAGCAAAATCCTAATTTCGCTTATCCGAAAAACAAACTGATATTACAGATACTGATATTATTAAAATTTCGAGTTCACGTTTTGCCAGTTTTCAAAATAAACATGACGTAACTCAACATAAATTCACGCTGTATCCCCAACGGGGTAGTCAAAGAGGACGGAGCGCCAGGAGTCGCGGCCCTTACACACCTCTTTCGCTTCCTCAAATCAGTTTTCAAAATGTTACTAGCAAAAGGATTTTAAATGAAAAAATTCTTTTTCCAAAGAACTTTGTAATTTGCGCCCGTGTGTCTTTGAGTCTGGCCTTCTTTTACAGTGAATTTTCTCAGAAACCAAATAACGTATATACTCGTACTTCGAATTTATTTTGGTGTTACATCTTGTTCTCCCACATATAATAACAATATACATAGGTGTATAATGTATATGTGTATATAAATTATTGTTAAGTATACATTAAATATATAATATATAACAAATAATAAGATTTAGCAATAGTAACCATTTTAAAATATTCATAGAAGAAAATCATCAAATAAGAAAAAAAAATGAGCCGTCGCGGGACGCCGAGCAGATTTGAAACGTCGGAACTATTTTGTAGAGAAAATATACATGAAAGTATTGCTTATATATAAGAAATAAATATTGCATAATCAAAAAAATAGCATAATCAAAAAATGTGGCATGTGGAAAAAGTTTATTCTTTATTTAAAAAACACTGGCAACATGTTCTGAAATGAATAACACCACTGCATACGCTATTGCTATACGAGCTCAGTACAATCGCGTGGCGACACGTCGCCACGTTGCCACGCCAACAGCCGGTCTGTCCCGCTGCATGTTTCATATCAAAAAAAAAGAATAGGCAAATTAGGTTTTCGTAGTCGACTTGACCATCCTCCCCTCCTATTTTAGGAAATGTGAAACTTTACATAGACTACAACTTACCTTAATACGTAACGTATGGTAATCGAACCGCATCGGACTAATTTTTATTTTTATTCTCTATAAGTTTGTATTTGAAGAAATTAACCACCAACATCATATTAACAGTTTGCTTTAGTTCGCGGCCGATGCAACTCGGTCGAGACGTCAAGCCAAAATAAAAGGTAATCGCGTTAATTTCCCGTTTTAGATACTTTATAATGCAACGCGAAAGTTTAAAAGTTCACATTAAGGATTTTGCTGATTTTTCTTCACGATTCACAAAAGTGAAATACTTAATGTTATTACATTACCGAAATTCGGTAACGGCGGTTCGGCCGTAAATATAAAATAGACGCATAATTCCTTTGACATAGGTAGACTCGAAACAGCTTACAAATTACGTAAAATTCACATTATCTATAAGTAATTATTTGTTGGCAACATTTTAAATTTCGTTGGCGCCTATCTCTACTCCGTGCGACTGTTTGACCCCTAGGTTTGACTACAAACTATTATGTGTTCGACAATGACAGTATAACTGTTAAATGTTGTGTTTGACATCGCCATTATGAACGTGAACATTTAACGTTTTATTTCATTTAATTTAATGTATTTGTAACATATACCACGTATACATTTTTGCTCTCTGCACTCCTCCATATAAACTTTAACTATGACAAATGTCACACTCCTCCGTGTGTACTCCTTCTCCATATAAACTTTAACTATGACAGATTTTACACTCTTCCGTGTGTACGATACGTTTAAAAAGGGGTACAAGTTTTACTTTTCACGTATTAATATGTAGAATAGATGTAGTAGAGAAAACTATGAATTCTTAGCTATTACAGATTCGAAAATAATATAATATTTTTTAATTCATTCCGTACATCCGTCAAAGAAACAAAATCCTCGCGTAGGTATCTATCTATCCTGTTAGCCTGTTTTTTCCAAATCTACTGAACGGAAATTTAAAATTTGTGACATAAATATAGATATATAAAGTTAAGTGATCCCATCACGGGCATGTAGCTTACAAGTAAATCTTTATAATATGTGTAGCGTAGCGATGTTTTTATTTTGGGGGTTAATTTGAGGGTACATTAAACAATTTAAAAACTTATCAAGCGCATGACGTATCATATCAAACAAAAGGGCTCGTTATAAAAATAAAAAGAACAAACACATTGTTTTTTTGAATTTAAAATGCAATTTCAAAAGTTATTAAATAATATAAGATAATCAAGCATTCCCACTTATTGCCGAAATTGTGTGGACATAAATGAGGAATCAGCAGAGAATAAAGTTATGATAGAAGAGAATAAAGCAAAAGCAAAACTATCAAGTAAACTATCAAGAGTGAGATAACAGCTCGAGATGCATGGAAACTATTAAAAACACTGTTTGACGATTCCATATTCACAAGACGTATAACTTTGTTGCGGCAACTTATTTGTTTCAGGCTAGAAAACTGCGAAACTGTGACGGCATATGTAACCCAAATGGTGGATACAGCGCAAAAACTGAAAGGAACAAGATTTGCGATCACAGATGAGTGGATAGGTTCATTTCTGTTGGCGGGATTGAGTGAAAAATTCGCACCAATGATTATGGCCATCAAACATTCCGGCATGACGATGAGCACAGACGCCATTAAAGCAAAGTTGTTGGAATGGAATTCAATGTTGGTAGCGCTGAAGGAATATTTCTTTCAAAAGGTTGGCAGCAGCGAAAGAGAAATTTTAATGTTAATAGCAAAACCACTAACTTCACAAATGCACCCGATCTGTCAAAATCAAAAATGTCAATGTCAAAACCAAAATCGAAAATACGATGTTATCGTTGTATTGAATAAATTTCCCCAGAGTACTCAGAATAAAACTGAGAACGCATTTAGTACTGTATTTTTGAATCCGTGAAATCATTTTCATAACACGGATTGGTATATAGACTCGGGAGTAAGCCACACATTGTTGTAAATAAAAGTTGCTTCGAGAACATTTCACTCAGTCACAAGGTTAAAAATACTATAGTGGCCAGCAAAGAAACAATTACCCGTGTTATGCGCAGTAAATACCAAAACAATAACGCTGGTAAACGACTTGGAATTTGATATCCTGCTATAAGTAATTCAATTGATTCGAAATGGAAACAAGGTACATTTCGAGGAAGATGTTTGCTACATACGCAATAGACAGAATGTAGTATTATGAAGGAAAGCAAGAGAGACTGCCTTTTTCTCACAAAAGAACCAGTGGCTCTACCATGAAGCGCAATTACGAAGTTTCGGCCGATATTTCGTTGCAATACGTACCATGAAGTACATTCGTTCCGACAACGACCCCGACATCGGCATGTGACATTTCGTTCGTCCTAAACCCTACCATGAAGCGATCCGAACGAACGAAGTTACGTACATTTGACAGCACTTCTTTCGTGATTTTAACCTCAAACTAACGATACTTCAAGAGATAACTTTTTACTTTCGTAACTACGAATTTTATAGTCAAAAGTGCTTTAAAAGCCATAAAAGCGATTTAGCGGTGGTTGTGTTTGTTTAAAGCGATATATGTGTTAAAAGTGGAACTATTTGGTGATACATACACATATATCTTCACGTTGCATCTCTAGAGGGGTAATCCCTAGAGAACGGAGCGCTATGCTTCGCGGTCCTTACATACTTGGGCCATAACACAATATAATATTACTTTTCTAGCACCAGCATAATATATCATCGGTTACTTTCATATTTTAATGAAAATTAAGATTAGCCGCGATGTTCGAAGCGACTCAAGAAGAACGAGTTGAACACTCGGCCATATCTTCAAATTCATCGCGTATACTGGGAAAGTCTATAGTTCCTTCAGACAGAAACTATTAGTATTCCCAAGAGAAATTAATTTTTTGTGTAGTTTTTGTGTAAGTTTTTGTACCTATCTATAATCCAAAAAATACACCTATATTAAAATAATGAAATTTTTTTACTTACTACGTGCGGTTTTGAGATTTCTAAACAATTTACACGCATACATATATCATATTGTCACGCTATATCCCTACAGGGTAGTCAAAGAATGAAGTACAAAGCATCGCGGTTTTTACGCACCTACCTACTTGCGCCTTTTCAAATTTCATCATTCTCCTTACACGCTTTTGCTTAGGTATGTGAGCACTTTCGATATTTCCATCAGCTAACACTTATTTAATGAAATAAAAAAAATGAAAAGCAGAATAAGAAATATTTTGTAATTTTTCATTTTAAACAATAAACAATTAGTTTGTGTATGTTAACAACTAGTCTTACACAATATACTTATATATAAAAAATCAACGCATATTCTTCTTCAAGTAACTAATATCACAAAATCAGCATATTATTATTATTATACAATATATAAATAATTTTTAATAAAATCTTATGACGCTCAACTCCTGTGTTGATACTTGACAGTGGTCGAGCAGTAGCCAGCCCGCCCCGGGCCCCGGGTGGCCGAAGGAGACCGTCGACCAGCTGCAGTCACTTTTTTTATTAAATACTTTTATCAGCTTAAACCTAAAATGAACAGACAAATGTCAGAGAATACTTTACTAATAGGTAATTGGAAAATTAGCATATTTGAATCCGAGAAATGTGCTTACTTTTTGCCACTGCTTTACAATTTTAATACGTCTAACTAGGGCGTTCAGCTCCTCGGTGAGCCAAACCCACAAGTTCCTGGACTTCCTTCCAAGTGACCACGAGCTAACTCCTGGTGCTCATTGAGAAATCACTGAAGTGCATCATATTGCATTATTGAGTGCATCATCTATTTGGCACAGCATCGGATTGTTGCTCATCTAAAATATTTGTTACAAAATTATACTATTTAAGTTGTAATGGAGAATATATCAAAATGTCATCATTTTTTTTAATTTTACAGAAGAAATTTACAAAATTTTACTAAATGTGAAGCAATCTAAAGCTTAGCTGTTGTATTCCTTAGATACTTACAAACAATGTTATATTTACAAAAAATATAACATCATTGCTTACAAATATGTATTCAAGCATGGAAATAAGAAAACATAATGTTCAAGTAAATTACATAGAAATTACTTACCATAAGCGATTATTTCTTCCAACACAAAATTAAAAAATACATTACGTATTATTTAAATCTAATACGTCGTGATTTAATTTATTATTTGTCAAACATTTCGTGCCATCTTTAGATTGCGGCGATGACACATTTACTCGACTTATTTCAGTTTCTCGTAATTTAACATAGGTTCAATACAAGCGAACGTACTTTTAAAGTAATCTAATTATATCAATTCATTTTTTAAGAATTTAATGTGTAGTGAAAACAAACTACTTATCTTTCATTCACTCACGAACATACTTTATGGTTCCCGACCGATAGAAACAAATCCGATACAACTTCATGGTAGCTCATTACATCGTATATCGTTTGTGTTTCGTTCGGGTCCGAAGTCTCGTACAAGCATTTTCATGGTAGACCCACAGATATGAAAAGGTGATTGAGGTGGTTCACGCTGATATTTGTGGACCCATGAAACAAGTCTCAATTTGATCATCACGTTATTTTTTGCTCTTTGTCGATGATGGCATTTGTCTATTTCCTCAAGGCCAAAAGTGAAGGAGTTCAAGGCTTTAGTTGCAAGACAGACTGACCACAGTTTAAAAATATTAAGAGCAGATGATTGCGGTGAATTCTTCGATTTTAGAACTATTAATAGTTTTTATAGGAAGTAGTGAAATAATTTAATTCATCTGATTAATCTTTATTAAAAATAATTGTAATAAATGATTTTTGCTCTTATTTGAAATTGCAGTAGGTATATTTTATTATTACAGTTTGCTCTAGGGTTCCATAAATTAAATGGGATTTATTGAGTATTCCATGGTCTTCAAAGTTGAGGAATCACTGGTTTAACTTATACTGTGGACAATTGTAATTTAGTGGATTATGGCGATGCGGACTGGGTGTCCAATACAGTTAATAGACGGTCTTATACTGGCTTCTGTTTCCAGAATTCGGGAGGTGTTATTTCACATGAATGTAGAAAGCAACAACCAGTAGCTTTTTCTAGCACAGAGGCGGAGTATATGGCGGTCTGTTAAACTTATTGTTTGAACTTACTAAAACTGTAACCACCAAAGTGCCAAGAAGCCTTCTGAAAACTGTATGTGTTATAAAAGGAGTAAACACATAGACTGATGTTAGCTTTCATTTTATTGGAGACATTGTTGCTAAAAAGTTAGTTGTAATAGTTTATTTGAACAGTTTGAATGTGCCTGCAGATATTCTTACAGAAAGTGTACTTCATGTTAAACACTGCATTTTCAGTAGAGTTGGGTATTCTTCAGCCATGATTATTTGAAATGTAAGTGTTTTTATTTTATTGTAATTATGTATTTTGACTATATTTAGATGTATATACAATACATTATGTTCGTTTGGTCTTTGTCACCTGTTAGTTTGTACTAGTAACTGATTAATTTGTGCTATTAGATTTATTTCAATGAGTGGTGGTGTAGATGTCTGTTATTACATTGCATTGAAATGTTAATTATTTATAGTCTATGTTATGTATAAGATCACTAGCGCCACCTGTTTACGATGTTTACACAGTTTACGATGTACCTGTGTTTTTTAAATTAAAAGTCAGTCGTTGGGGAAATTCTGCCGCGTTTTATTCCTATCACTCGGTCTGAGATAGTCTTAGTCCATTTAAAACTGTAGGACGAGACAGAATTCAACACTAGACAATATATAATCCGCAATTTTCTTTTATAATGCTGTACTATGCATATATATACCTACTTTCCACAGTGTCAGATTTAAAAAAAAAACGTAGGCAATGCGATGATTGATAAATATGGAACCCGTTTCATGCAAACCGACTCGCACTCGACTGGTTTTCATTAAAACTTAATATACGAAAATATAAAATACAATAAATAACTTTCTTCTCTTTTTCATTTTAATTTATAACCTTATTTAAATCAAGTAATTCGTCGTCAGAAATAGGATCGCCCGTTGTTTTCCCGTGGGAGTTGTACAAATGTAAACAACATTTAACGTCTACAGTTTCTTTGCGTGATTACCTTCCAAGCTATCTCATATTAGCTCAACCTAATGACTTTTAAAATCCAAAAGGTTTTCACTGTAATAAACTTTATTACAGATTATGTTATTGTTACTCTTTCGGAAAGATCGAGAGACTTAGTTGTGTAACTTCTATTGACTGAAAATTAATGTAATAATAATAATAATAGTACTCCAGATAACTACACAAATTATGTGACCCAAAACTAAATAGTAAGCTTGTACGGATATCACGCAACGAAATGGGGGAGTAACACCCAGACTCCACTTAGAAAAATTCGTTTTCCTAAATTGACCTGACCGGAGATGGAACCCGGAGTCGTGCCTTGGAATACAAATATTCTGCCATCGCATCATCGGACCAATCTATATCTATTTAGAAAAACGAAAAACCACTTCGTATAAAACTACATGGAACAAATACGGCTTCGAAATTGAGTACAAATATTGCTTATTGGAAATAATGAAACGTGTTTCACATTTTTGTAAAATTTCACTCACAAAATTTAAACGTAGTTGAACTCCCACCGATTTGAACTATGTATAAAATTGCATATGATAACATGGAAGAAAAAATGGAATCATATTTATGTGGGGTAATTTACAGCATTCTTGACGGTAAGAGTACATTAGAATACTAATGTTATAAATACGCAAGTGCCTCTGTTTGTTTGTCTGTTACGTTTTCACCGCAAAGCCGCTGGACCAATTTTGATTAAATTTAAAATGGAAATTAAACATAAAACTTAAAATGGAGATGGAGATTAAGCCCTGGAGAAAGACATTATGGTATTTTTATTAATTTTACACGGACGAAGTCACGCGCGACAGTTAAAGCAGCCAGCAATAACAGTAATATTAACCTGATATTTGACTCTGTCTTAATTCGCAATCAGACGAATTTTTAAAACTGAATAAATGGACTATAACGGTAATTTATTTAATATGGCCCAAAAATGACGTAATAAGTTCGATGATTGAAATGTTTTTATCTATTTTAAGCATTCGTGTTTGTTTTAATTGTTTCGAAAGGAAAATGTGTACGTCGATAGATAGTCCAAAACAATGACTCAATTGTTACGATGACTAGTTAATATATTAAGTGGAATTGATGGTATGTAATTTATATCTACTGGCAGCAATTAACGACAATAAATTGCTTTTTAGTCTTAATTAATGGAATCCGGTACATAGAAAAAATGAGTGATGACTGATGAAAGACAGATGAAGAAATTCTACAGAACGAACGTGTAAACGAAGCCATGAAAGACCAAGGCTGAATTATGAAGATCAAATAGCTAGAGTGTTAGCCGACAGAAATGTTAAAGCACACGCATACCTAGGCAAAAATGTGTGAGGAGAATGATGAAATTTGAGGAAGCGAAAAAAGTATATAAGAACCGCGGCTCTACAGCGTTAAGATATGTATGTATGTATGTATGTATTAATGGATTTCTTTTTCCCACGATGTTAATACATTCACCAAATTCTCTCAAGTAGCACAGACGTTTAGGAATTTTTAACCTAAATCATATAAAGTAACAATAGTTCCTGAAATTATTACTTGGAACTCTTAAAAGCCGAAAGCACTTCAGTCGCTTTTGGTATTTCTTCGATATCTCTTTGAAGTTTCTGAAATTTAAGAATTAAAATTAATTTTACTGTCAAAGGTAGACAAGTAAAGAAATGGTTTTAAGAGTTGTAATCTCTCGAATGAACCTTTAATTTTTCTGAATTTTTGAGATTTTTCTGCTAACACCAATATTAAGAAATATTAATTTTAACTCATGCTTAATATTCAGTGACCCTCGCTAATTCGAAGGCTGGACCCGCCCTTGGTAACAGATAAGTTTTATCACAAACAAATGCGTGAGGCGTTTGCTAGTTAGAATATTCTAAAACCCACGTCTAAAACTTGAGATGTGTCGCATAGCATATTTTTTATATAATCAAAAATAATCTACTTAAAATGTACTGTCACGCGTATCACGTACATGGCATTCATGTTTTTCATCATAATCGGATCTATAGGAGGATGGGAATATTTATTAACTTTCGTTATATAATAAGAGCAGCTTTAGCGTGCACGGTTGTTAGCATGGATTACAGAAATAATATTTTCAATGTATTTCATTCATATATTTTTGTCTTTTACGCTATTATGTGCGTTGGAGACGTTATGTAAAGCCTATCCTTTGAAATCCAAACATACGTTTACTATTTAACAATGTAGGAAATACAATATGTATAGTATGTATGTTACTGTTGTTATTTAATGAAATTACCTGTAAACCGTTATATTATGATGTGATCAATAAAAAGTTGGATGGATCGATGAGAAAATTAGGTAATTTCGTCAATATTCCAAACGAAATGCTTTACCACATCACATTCTGGTTGAACATAACGTAAGGCAGTTACATTCACCAATAATTGACTGGATTATTTGCGCGCGATTGACTGCGTTAAATTAAAATGAAATATTGCACGAAGAGCTGATAGACATTATGCATTACGTGAACGAGAAATATAAGCATTTTGATTTTAAGCAAGTGACACAAATACACTTAATTTTTATTTAATAATACTTTGGATACCCTATGGAATCCGATCTGCCTAATATAATTGGGCAAGTCATCAACTGATTTGCATTGAACAATATGATAGATATTAGTCAGCCATTCTATGGAATGGAGAAATTTTACGAAATTCCCAGGCATATCGTGATCTAAATTTTATGATCGTACGACATGTTATTTATTATTAAAGGTCTTACAATTTTTTTTTTTTAATTTTTTTGCTTTTTTTTTAACACATTTTTTAAACAAAAAACTGCGCAAACATAAACCTATGTGGTTTTTCTGTGTGCAGCTATTTAATTTATACCGTATTTATTACATATATAAAATACTAGAGGTACATTAATCGTAAAATATGTACACATTAACATCTACAGTACAATAAATATTGAGCAATTATGTGAGTAGAAATTAATTATTATTTGTAGCTTCAGATAGAGGCGAAAAACATTACATTCACAGTATGCTCTTTTATATCAACCCAAATTACATGTTATTAATAAAATATTGTTTAAGTTTACTTTTTATATTTTTATCGTTTAAATCTGTTTTGACTTCTATTGGAATGTCATTAATTAAGGTTGGTATGATATATGATAGTTTCCTTTTACCATACAAATTTGTGTAATTAGTAACTTTTAGCATGCCACGAGCTACTTTTCTAGTATACACTTTATGTGATATTTTATGTTGAAGTTCTAAATTAAAAAATTGTTCACTCAGATGTGTATATTTAAGTTTGTCATATACAGGAAGTACTTTACAGAAAGCAAACAGTTTATAATAATCATTTTGGTAATTACATATACATATGTAATAATAATATATAATAATTGAACACATTGAAATTGAATATAAATAATTATAAACATTCTACTAAGTAACTAAAACTCTAGTGTTTCTGTGCAAACTGGAGTTAAACCAATTTGGTAGTTTTGAGTGAAGCTCGAATGATCAATCGTACAAACACACAAAGAGATAAAAATTATAATAAAATGTAAATGTACTCAGGCAAAGTTAATACTAATATATAATAATATTAATACTCCAGACAGTTACACAGTTTGTGTGACCCCAAACTAAGCAGTAAGCTTGTACTATGGGTACCACACAACTAACTCTGGGGGAGTTCCCAGCAACAGCCGGACTCCAAGCCAATTTAGAAAAGTTCGTTTCCTAAATTGACCTGACCGGGGATCGAACCCGGGACCCTAGCTTGGAAAGCAGATGCATATGCCACTGCACCAATGGGCCACTTAAAAGCATATCTCATTAATTTTTAATACTTCCTTTAAAGCACGGAACATTTATGAAATCGCTTCGTTGTCTGTCTGTCACAGCTGTATTTCACAAATATTATTTCAGCTAAGAGTTGAAATTTGGAACAGTTATTAGTAAGTAGCCACGGCAACAGAGACGTGAACTTCAAGAGCTGAGTTATGTTTTGGGAATAGTTTTGAGAGTTTAAATAGACAGTTAAAGATTGTTTTTAAGGTCATCGTGTATCGTTAGTTATCCAACCAAAGCTTATTAAAACAAAACTCACTTTTCACTCACTTCTTTTAACTTTTTCTCTTTTTACTTCTTCTCTTGTCTACTTTTTTTAACTTTGTCAAAACAAAAAACACTGAAAATAAATCATTGTATGAATTGATCAGATTATCAAGAGCAGCAGAAACCGCTCTACCTAGCATTTATAGACTACCAAAAAGCATTTGATACCATTTTTCATTCAGAGATCTGGAAAACTCTCCAAGAACAAAGAGTAGAAAACATATATATAAATGTACTAAAAAACTTGTATAAAAACAGCATAAGTAGAGTAAAGTTAGAGACGACAGGAGATCTATTCCCTATGCTAAGAGGTTTAAAACAAGGCGACCCTTTATCACGGCGAATCTTTGTGGCTGTTCTGGAAGCTATAATAAATAAATTAGATTGGAAGTATCGGGGAATAAATATCGAAGGAAATTACTTATACCACCTGAGATTTGCTGATGACTTGATTATTTTCTCTGAAAACCACATAGAGCTTAAATACATGATTGAGACACTGCATACTGCCAGCAGACAAGTGGGATTGAAAATGAATTTCAACAAAACAAAAATTGTAACAAACGGCGCCAAAATACCATTGAAAATAGGAGGCTCAGATGTGGAGTATGTAGATAGTTATATATATCTGGGAAAAATGATTTCATTTGGCAAAGATAGCAACGTTTCTGAGGTCGATAGGAGAGTTAGGTCCACATGGAATAAATACTGGAGCTTGAAAGAAGTTCTGAAGAGCAACCTTACAATGAAATTTAAAAAAAGGTGATGTACTCATGTCTCCTACCTTCTTTAACATACGCCTGCCAGACATGGAAATTTACTACAAGAATCAAGTCAAAATTAGTAACCTGTCAAAGAGGTATGGAACGCAATCTTCTAAACTTGAGAAGAATCCATAAAGTAAGGCATGCTAAGATCAGAAATACCACCAACTTGATCGACGTACTCAGCTACGCTCTAAACTTAAAGTGGAAATGGGCTGGCCACGTAGCTCGTTTAAAAGATGGCAGATGGTCGCTTAGGGTGACAACCTGGCGGGGCCCATCTGGAAAACGAAGAAGAGGCCGACCACTGGCACACTGGGAGGATGACATAATCAGAGTGGCAGGACCATCATGGAAAGCCCTAGCTCAAGACCGTGACACATGGCAATCTCTGGGGGAGGCCCTTACCTGAAGAGGGGTCCTCAATTCTATTTAGTTAGAGATAATTATACAAATATTATACAGTTTCTTGTATTTATACAGTTTCTTATAACTATTCTAAAAATTTATTTTATATTATTGATGAATGGTATGGAATAGTGGTGATATGGTATTTCATTGATTATCCATTTATTATTTATTATTATTGTCTACCAGATTTGAATTTTAGTTTTATTTTTATTATATTTATTGTAAATTAAAACGGAAATAATTTAAAAAGAATTTTAATGTAATGTTTTTTATGTTGCTTTTTTATTTTTGGTTGAGGAATAAACGGGCTTTTTTTATTTTTTATTTTTATTTTATTTATTTATTTATGAATTGATCCAAAGGATAGACAGGACAGAATATCGAATACAAAGAAACATTTTTTTTATGTACAGAAAGCTCTGCAACAATCTTTGCTTCGAGGTCGATAACAACTGACATTACTGGACGCTATTTGCATTAATATGAGGTCTTTTTCATAAATACTCTATGAAATTGTTAAGTACAGAGAGAATTTTATCAGTTTTATTTTTATTATGCTTAAAATATGATACATACGCAATACGAGTAACATTTTTTAAACTGAACAACAAATACTCGCTCGGTGGTTGAAATTCAACCGTAAATAAAAAATAAACGGTTATTCCCTTGACATACTCTCCGTAGACTCAAGACAGCTCACAAATCACACAAAATTCGCAGCTCAATACTCATTCAGTTAATCTGTCAGTAGGTAATTAATTTGGTAAAATTCTTTGGCGATAATTTACGCGACTATTCGACAACAAACTATTATGTGCTTAACCTTGACAGTATGAGCCTCGGACCAAGTATCACAATGGACGACGCATTTGCTCTAAGAACGTGACCTTAAAGTGTCCTTTTTATTGTAGACCGAGTTTCTAAATATTTACTAATGTGCGTGACTAGGGAAGGTCATAGTACAACCATACACAGCTGAACATGACATATTTTTATTTTTATCAATATTAGTAGCTAAAATATGTAAGATTTACGAGTATTTTGCAAATAATTATTTCATGGCCGACTCATAAACTAACGCGAATTACACTGACAGAGCGAGGCCGCCTTACTTACTACAGCTTACTGTTTTACTCGTGGTTAAACTCAGTGAGATAAAAAGAGAAACGAACATTCGTTTGACACACAGTGGTAATAGCGGCAACTTATTATGGCTCCTTCCATTATGTTTCATGGTCCGAGGTATAATCATTATGTGATTGACATTGACAGTATGAACATAAACAATGAACGTTTCATTCTATTGAATGTATTTGTAATACATTAGTTAGCGGAAACAGAAGGATTGCCACAAAAGAAGAATAATAATAATAAACATATATTTAAAAACTTAAAACTACGCATTACCCATACCCAGCGATCTTCCAAGTTCCAAGGAATGAGCGTAAAACCATTCGGTCTCCTGCCGTCGCTGCGCGCAATACCTACAGGCTCTAAGACTGCGGAAACGCTAGCGGCGACAAGAGCCCGCCGAATGACGTCATTCAAGGCAGCATGTCGTGACATGCGGCCCGCACTACGTAAACAGGGTAAACCGTGGTGACCTAATACATCGACGAAATCACCACAGCAACAGTGAGGAAGTTTAGTCCTGGCCCCCCGACTCAGGGATACTACGAGAGAAGATGTGGTATTGTGAGATAAGGTTCCTAAGTTTTTGAAGGTATACTACATATTACGTAACAAATATTTTATTACATATTAAACACTTTATTATGTAATACGTGTTACATTAGTTTTACTTTGTACACTCCTTCTAAAATGAATCTCCTCCATGCGTAATTAAGGTGAAGATTCTCGAGAGTATCTCTGTTAGAGATTATTTTTAAGAACGTATTCATAATTCATAAATTACAGGTATTTCGAATTTTTAAAAAATGTTCAACAATCTTTCTTGTAATTATGCCGGCCACTCGATACGCGATCTGTCTCGATTATCCACGTAAAAAAAATCGTAAATAGTCGTCTAATATGTAATCTAAATATTGAACCGTTCGAGTTATAGTTAATTGTGGATATTAAAAATATACCAAAATAATTGTCATCCAAGGAGTGAGACATTTCGGTAATCGTAATTTTGTTGATTGAAAATACATTTTTTCCATTCCACAATATCTAAAATCGACGCTCGTGGGATCTGTGTGACATTCTTTAGACCGAATCTTAGATTGTTTCTACGCTTGGGAATGCTCTCCTTAAAAAGAGGTACAAAGTTTTCTGTTTACGTATTAATTATTACGACGACTCAGTATTAAAGAAGTTTGGTCATGTCGTCTCGTCACCCACACCACAAAACAGAATTCTTCAATTAGTGGTTTAATTCTATTAACATCTCGCTTGCATCAACTATTAAAGAATTGATGCAAGCGAGATGTCAAATCCTTAAACCGAGTTTAAATAGTTGGTGCGAGCCTCCCTTAGTGAACTATGAAAAGAGCTATGTTTAAGTAAAATAAGAGATGATTATTCCATATTCTCTAAAACCCAAGGTCGTTGACACAAATCTAAAGATTGTAAGTGATTTTATAGTAAAAACTTGACATAATCTATATCTACATACATAATGAGTTTTTTTTTTCTTTGACCGCCATAAACTTGAAAACTACTGGACCGATCGGCATGGGACCATGACCATTCGACGCGGAATTAGTTGTAGATGGTTATAGGCTACTTATTTTTCGAATTCCATCAATCCTTTACCATTTTTCAAACAAAAATGTACTATTACGTACAAAATTTTCACTTACGCCCAGCGAAGCGGGCGGGAAACGGTTTGTATCATTATAATTTATTTGATTAAAACGTAGAGCGTTTTATTTTTATTTTTGTTTTTGATAAGTACTGTAGGTATAGTTATTCGAAAGATACATTCATACACACACCCACACACGCACACAACATACGTTCAACCATATCTTAACGCTGTATACATATCGAGGTAGTCAGAGAGGATGGCTCGCCAAGGATCTCAAATCTCATCATTCTCCTCACACATTTTCGCCTAAGTATGCGAGTGCTTAAGAAAGTTATAGTTACTTGAAAATGTATTGCATGCTGTAGCTCTCTGTTATCGGCGATCATAGAAGTAGGAAGATGTATGTTATAGAACAAATATAGTTTCTACTTCTACGATTTCGTTGAATATAAAACAATAGTCTGGAAATGATCTTCTCTGCACATGCACACGACGCACTATCACCCGTACCTTGTGGCAATTCCAAAAATCCATACGCATCGCATTGGCTCCACATTCTTAAAACGTACTGCCCAAGAATGGAATTCCTTGCCGTCTTCTGTGTATCCTGGGAACTGTAATCCAGGCATCTTCAGGGCTAGAGTGAATAGATATTTCCTAGATCGACGTGTTCCATCTTTGACCACATCGTCGCTTAGCAACAAGTGAGTTAATGACCAAACGTAGATCTATTACATCTTAAAAAAAATGAACTTTAAATTTGGCACAACGATACATCTTTTTTACTTACTTCACACTAGCTAAATTAAAATTTTAAAACATTTATTTGAAAAAGAAAACTGGTGGCCTGTCAGTAGCGGTACTTCGCTCGGGTTGAATACACAATAATATATTTTGCTGATTATTTCGAGTCATATGCAATGATGAAATTTTCAAATGGTGAAAATATTATTCAAATAGGTGCAGTGGCTCCGGAGATTACCTACACCTACGAAATCCGCGGTTTCTCTTTAATATTAGTATTCGAACGAGATACATACAAATGTATTAGAATTCGCCAAAACCTTTCCGCTCTTGACTCCGAAACTATTTAATCAGGAATATAAATACTTAAAAATATAAAAAAATATCTAGAATAAGTGAATCAAATTGTTTATCTAGGGAGCGCATTTTCGAGGGATGAAAGATGTGAGGTGGATCTGGAGAAACGGAAGGAACAGAAACTGACAATAAAATGAACGTGTTCTGTCCTCATTAGCAGGCAGTGTGAACATATCTAACACAGCCAAAATAGCCATCCACAATGTGGTGTTGATGCCTACTTTATTGTACGGTAGCGAAGCCTGGATATGCCCGAAATCGAGTGAAAGTATAATAAAAGCAGTGGAAATGCGATCTCTTAGAAACATGTGCGGTGTAACGCTTGCGGACAGGATAAGCAATGAAGAAATGCGCAATATTACAGGGTTTCACGACAGTGTTATTGTAAAAATGAAGAAAGGAACGCTTAGAGGTTACGAGCACATAGAAAAAATGAGTGATGAAAGGCTAACGAAGAAAATCTACAGAGCGAAAGCAAGTGATAAAAGAAGCCTAGGAAGACAAAGGTTTACGAAGATCAAATAGCCAGAGTGTTAGCTGACGGAAGTGTGAAAAGCACTCGCATACCTAGGCGAAAATGTACGAGGAGAATGATGAATTTAAGGGAACGAAAGAAGTATGCAAGGACCGCGACCGCGACGTGCTCCGTCCTCTCTGACTACCCTGTTAGGGATATATCTTGAAGACGTATATGCATAAAGACTTACCTAAAACTTACGGAAAAAATACAAAGGAAATTGTAGGTCTTATCCATACATACATACTTATCCATGGTGGGGTAGTCATAGACAATGAATTTTTGAGCATCGCAGTCTTGTATACTTCTTTCATTTCCTCAAACCTCATCATTCTCCTCACGCATTATCGAAGAGATATTCGAGTGCTTTTGATATTGCTGTCAGTTAACAGTCCGGCTACTTGATCTAGAGACTCAGCCTTGGCTTTCCTTATCTTCTGCTATCATTACACTTTTGCTTTGCAATTTTTATTCATCAATCGTTTCTTACTCATTAGGTCCCTAGATCCTTAGATCTCCGAAAATCATATTTGTGAATTTATCGGTGCATAAATATTTTACGAAATCTTTTGTTAGCGAGTCAAGCTCACACTTGACCATTTTATGAGTCTTGCGTTAAGTTTTATTTGAGTCATTTACAATTATACACGTCGAATGTATAAAATTAAGCGCAGTATTTAAAACATAAATCGTCTCAAAGTTAATAAAATAAATTACTACGAAAATTAGGAGTAAATGCTTCCTCAATATTTACTTAGGTACAACTAAACTGTGGAACAGCGAGCAAGCACCGCAGCCCAATATTTAAAATATACTTCCATGCATGTATTTTTATATTGTAGCAAGGACGAGAATGAAAAACGATGAGCAAAAGTTGCTGCTTATCTTATCGCCATTGTAGTTAAAGTAGCCAAAGATAGCGGATAGTATTTCATACGGAGCTTTGTGTACTTATTGCTGAAAATGACAAGATTTAACTCTTTTCCACCCCGAAAGAGAAATGGCGTGAAGATATACGTATATCTACAATGATGTTATTATATCTATATATAAATAAGTGAAACGAAAACTTTGGTTCCCTTTTTAAGGAAATTAGCAGACGGAGGAATCCGAAATTGACCACGATAAACTTGAAAACTACTGGACCGATCAGCATGGGACCATGACCGTTCGACGCGGAATTAGTTGTAGATGGTTATAGGCTACTTATTTTTTGAACTGCATAGACCCTTCACCATTTTTCAAATGGTGAAGGGCAAAAATGTACTATTACGTACAAAAGTTTCACTTACGCCCAGCGAAGCGGGCGGGAAACGGCTTGTACTTTTATATAACATGTGTTAGAAATACATTAAATTAAATAAATCACTCATTGTTTACGTTCATACTGCCAATGTCAAAAAGACTGTCAATTTCGAACTCATAATAGTTTGTGATCACATATACGTAACCTCCTTGGATCAAACAGTAGCATAGAGTAGATTGTCGCCAAAGAGTTCATATTATAAGTTTGTATTTACGGTCGAATTTCGACTGCAGGACGAACTCTAGTTTTGTTAAATATCTTAATGTCCGATAATAGTTCTGACATATTATGTTTATTTTATATTGTAGACTAATAACCGTATATACCCTAGTTCTGGAAAATTCATTTTTTTATTTTATAAAATTACTAGTATTGAGGCTTTATTAGTTAGAATTTGATTACAATGTACAATAATATTACGTTTCATTTATAAATTTTTATTGAATTACATTTAATATAATTTACAATTCCATTGAATTCCACATATCAAAGAACGATACGGTATCATTACGTACACCGGTATGTAAATTAAATCCACATTACTCATGTCTATATGATTGTTAATTGGATTGTTAATTGTATTTTTTCCAAAAACGAATTATAATTTACGAAAAAACACCATGTTTTGTCTAATTATCTCGTTCACATCGAACTCTTATAGTTATCACAATAATTGCAAGTAAAATTCAACCATGTCAGCAAAACTCGAGAACAGGGTCTTTCAGAATATTTGATCAATTATTTTTAAAATCGTTATCACTTCAAATTTCATTTTGTATTCTATAAAAAATTGTAAAATATAGAGTTACAAAGGAAATAACGATTCAGTTCTGGTACGTAATATACATAATTTTCGTTTTGCTGCCTGTACACAAAAAAAATACTTTAGTTAATTCCGAGGGTTGATCTATTGTTTCGTGAAACCAACCAAAGTTCATTAAAGTATTAATTATTTTTACAATTTTACAAATGTTTAATTAACAAAATAAAAAAGATTGAATTTACACGTTCTAACATAATAAAATTTACAAAATTGTATGTTAAATTTACTTAAGAGTTTAGTTTACGAGTATGTTGACGGCGTACATCGGACCTACCTTTGTTAATATTACCACAGATTAATTAGTTAATATTATTTAACAAATTTGTTAATTACACAAAACGAGTTTATAAATATTTCAACATATTAAGTTTAGTGAAATTAACAATTTCCGTGTGTAAGTCCGAAAGTAGCCCTCGAGTTTAGTAAAGCTTTTGTAACCTTACTACCTATATTGTATTTTCAGTGTAAGCTCAAATACTTACTGTCAAAAATGATGTAAAATTCTGCTGTTATTGTACCTAGACGTACCGTACACACGAATTAATTTTTTTTTTGAATTCGACTTTTCATAAGCTTTTTTAATACCTCACATAAAAGCCTTACACACAATTTTTTTTCTAATCAGTTTGTGACTCACAAAATTCCCCTCGAAATTGAAAATAAGCGCTAACTTTGCATGTTAACACAAAGCATCTTAAAATATCGTCACATAAAAGCTTACTATAATGCTGTATATAGTACATAAATTAATGAAGACTATGTAACCTTACAGAATTTCGTATTATTTAATATTTGTTGTGTATTATTTCTAATTTACGTCTATAACACATTAAATAACAAGAAATCTTTGAGTAATTTAAACATACTATCATATTTATTTGATTTTTCATTTAATTACAAAGTTATTAAAGTTTTAACTATATCGATTTTGTTTATGCATAAGTAAGTACATGACATTCAATAATTTTTTTTTTAACATGTTTATTTAACGTTTATCTGACATTTTATAACTTATTTGTAATTATAATTTCGATTATCCATAACATTTTGCAAAATTTTTAATTAAATATTTGCAAGAATTTGAAGATTATGTGTAAAATATCAACATCAATGTTATCCTCACATTCACGCAAATGAATAAAATTATTATTATTTTTATTATTCTGTAAGTCGTACGCGACAAAATGTTTTTTTTATGCTCAATATTATTTTCGTTTCAGCCATAAACAAGATTAATATTATAATAATTAGATTTATTTCGTACGCGATTTATTGTGAAAAAGTAATTTTATTTTAGCATTTCCTTCTTTGGAAAGTGAAAATGTAATTTTTGTTTTAGTAATACTTCGAAGTTAATTAAAATTAAAGTTATATATATATATACAGTGTAAAAAATATAAGTGTACCAACCTGATCAAATACTAGATTAGTAATAATTTAATTTTACACATTTTTCAAAATCCTGAAGCAACAAAGTTTAATAAAAAATTACATTCATCGCACAACACTATTTCAAAACAGCCACAATTTTACATCGCTTTTTATAACCAACCAGTTTCAATGTCTACTTATCATTCAACGGTTAAACGTCAATACTTATCATTTAAAAAATGATTGAAAGTTCCGAAAGTCGTTCGCGTTCAAACTCTACTCGTAGATACCAGACGCGTCCGTCTACGACACTGGGTTCGGTTAAACTGGTAGCGTCTATAATATTCTCTAAACAGCGCTTTCTCATCGAAACCGACGTCTCTACATTGCTTCCTTACCACAGGATCTTTCAGAGTAAGTGGCAAGAAGATTCATTTTACTAAAACCTGCTTAATGAAATTCGTCAACATTTTTTATTAGATTATGTTCACAAAAATGAATTTTTCGTTGTATGTAAAAAAACGTTCCGTTTTTCCAACGATCCATTGGAATATTATAAATATTTACTGGCCCGTTGGCGTGATAATAGAACATATATCTCCCTTTCGAAATGAAGTCCGATCATTACGGAAAGGAACTTTTCGAAATTGACTTGGAATCTGGGTGTTACTGCAAATACCCTCAGTTCATTGTGTGTTATTCATAATACAAATTCTGTGCAGTTCGTGTCCCATAATTGATGTGATTGTCTGCAGTATCCGTTTCCGAATGAGCAATAGTGTAGTTTTTTTTTCTTACTTCATGGCATGGCGCATAGATTAGCGCATTTGCCAATGTCACGTAATTGATAAGTAGAAGCACAAGTGAATTAGTTTTTTCTTATCGTAAAACTCCTCCAGTAAAGTGATAGTAGGCTTTAGTGAAGTTATAAAGGAATTCTTGGAAGAGCGCGTGAACTTCAACTACACATGTTTATTTAGACCTACTCCATTCTTTTCACTTCCACAGAACCTTAAAACACAATATACTGTCACTTTTGTGCTTTAAAACTCTCAAAAATTTTAAAAATATAAAATCTAAATAAAATGACAACCTCATTCCTCTTGTTCCCGCCAAAAAGTTCGGCGTAGAGTTGTGCATACCATTGTTACCTGTAACTGTATTACATGTATTTAGTATAAGCTTTGTTGGTGACATCTACATGAAAAAAATATCTAATTAATAAAAATTGCACCACTAATGTTTTTTAAATAAAAACACCTCGAGTGGTAACTGCATCAAATCTTGTAACATTGCGTCATAAATAATAATATCAAATGCATGATATACATATATACATTATTATTAATTATTTAGATTATTTAGAAGCCGGCTTAACAAAAGTAACTAACAGTAGAAACTTAAAATTGAATTATTAACCCATAATATAATTGTTATGTTATGTGCTAAAGTTAGTTTCAAACAATTTTCCTAAAAGAATTTTCTAAAAAGTAAACGGGGCTTAGTGTTCGTCTTGAGAAGACACTAAATTGTATAATATAATTTTCGACATAAAGTAGATACTTACTAACCATAAAGACATACATACACATGCATCTCACGCTGTATCCCTAACGGGGTAGACAGAGAGGATGGAGCGCCAAGCATCGCGATACTTACAGCTTTCATTTCCTCAAATCTCTTCATTCTCCTCACACATTTTCGCCTAGGTATGCGAGTGCTTTTGACATTTCCGTCAGCTAACACTGACTATTTGTTCTTCCTAAGTCAGCCTTAGTCTTCCTTGGCTTCTTTTACCACTTACTTTCGCTCTGTAGATAAAGACAACTTACAATACATTTAATTTTACAAAATCTGTTTCATTAAAACGGTTTAAAAAGACTATTTACCTGTTTGGCAAATTAGATTTAACAGGACTACATAAAATATTCATAGAAAAATCAAGGACTGGGTACTCGAGTACGACTCGACTATTGCTGTCGAAACAAATCAATCTAACTTTTAAAAATCAAAGAATCTAGTAGGAAAATTATAAATAAAGTCAGATCTTGTAGAATAACGACGTAAATTTTACAAACATCATTTTTTAAACATGATATGACATTTTATTTTATCATTTTATTTTATTTTATGATTTTTGCATTCTGACATTTTATCTATTGTTTATGCTCCAGTTTAATTAATAATATTTATTAAAACAGGTTTTAAATAAAACTTCAAAATATCTGCAAGAACCACATCTGAATTTACACAATATAATGTCTCAAAATCCATATTCTACAAACTAAAACAATATTATTTTAATAATACATACATATATTCACGCTGTATCCCCAACGGGGTAGTCAGAGACGACGGAGCGCCAAGCGTCGCGATCCCTACATACTTCTTTCGCTTCCTCAAATTTCATCATTCTCCTCACACATTTTCGCCTAGGTATGCGAATTATTTAAACATTCTTATTTTAAAACAAGTATTAAAAGTCTTACATAAAATCAAACATATAAAAGTAATTTATTCTTTAAATGTCCGATACGAACGACCATTAAGTACGGTGTTGCTACTTAACGAAATGCGATGACGTTATGTACGACTGCCCCAAATTAAAAAACAAAAGTCGAAGCACGTATATAGCCTGAATTCAGCGAAAACTTTGAATTTCCTCCTTTTTAATAAATTATAATTTAGACACGATTTTTGCGTGCCCAACAGGACCGCACTTCATTAATGTTTTCATGCGAAATGGACCTTAAAAAAATTATTCGTTTCTCTTTTAATATGAATTGTAAGCTTTGTTATTTTCCAGATATTCTTACGCAGTCTGTTCTAATTTTTTTTTTTATTTTTTTAGATGCTAAGTAATTAGTAAGAAGTTAGTTATTTTTATCACGTCTAACTTTCAAAACAAAAACTGATAATATTGTTTATCTTCCCTATTTTTAGGTTGTTTTTAAAAAAAAACCGGCCAAGTGTTAGTCGCACTCGTGTACCGAGGATTCTGAAACTACACATATTACAAATTATGTTATGAAGGAATTTACTAAAAAAATTAGATATATTTTCTTTCATTCAGTTCACGTACATTGCGCGAAGGAAACTCACACTTAACCGGTTCTCATTATTTGTCAGACTTTAGAGCTTGCATTATTATCACACTAAGTTTGACGCTTAAATATTATATTGCCATTCCTACGATTGAGAAAAAAAAAATTTTTTTTCGACAATGTAACAAAGTAGAAATTTTCAAATTATAACCTTACTTCTTGACACATTTCATATATTCATATATTTCAACATGACATATGTTGAATGTCATACATTTCGTTGAAATACATGAATATATAAAATTTAGTTTGTAGAAAATTTAGTTTGTAAGCTTCATGTTTCATAGGGCAACGAGAAATAACATAGGTTTTGATGAGTATGTTTGCAAGTGTCCAAATATATGAAATTAATGGCCAAATCTATCAAATTCACCTTCGATGCTTGAATTTTTCGTACTTCCTGGGGCCATAATTAGTAAACTTTGCAATTACCGTATACTAAATTTGGTATTAAATTCAACTCGATATCTTTACCGGTCGTGAGAAAAGTATACGAACAGACGGACAACAAACTGATCTTGTAAAGGTTCCGAATTCATTTTGAGATAAGGAGCCTTAATGACAACAACAATTTATGTCAGTAATCCAATATCTAATAAATTTTAAGAAAGTAACGTCTTTAAGTAAGTTATCTTTAGAGAATCTAGTATTTATATTACATTACAAAGTATCTTTGATACATTAAAGCTGATCAGAGTATTCAAAAAATTTGAAGCCCATATTTTAGTTCTTAAATACATTCTTTTACGTCATATTATCTAATGTAAACAAAACATCAAGTCATAACAAAATTACAGCTAAATAGATCTAAGAATAAAACTATATTATACCACTTACAGAAATAAGTTGATAGTAGCCTTATCGAATTCAAGGAATAAAGTTGTAACTCAGTTTCGCCGATCTACAATTAAATATAGATTAACAAAAATGTTCCAAATAAATTACAATGTTATTCCTTGCAGGTGTTAATATAGTAACAGGTTTTAAGCCCATCGCCTACACAAAACTCAAGTCCCGTATAATAACTTAATATGCTATATCCCGTAGCGGACTTTTACGACCTTTGCAGTAAGATAAATAGCTGGTACGTTCTACCTACATATATTGTTATTTCCTTCCGTCTACAAACAGTATTGTATGGCGAAGTTTTAGTTACGTATAATTTCGATAATTATAAAAAAATTTTACTGTTTCAAAAATAGTTTGCGATTGAAATAAAAAATGTTACTATTGTAATTAGAACACGGCATTGTATTAGCACTAAGTCGCACACACCTATGAGGCTAAAGTAACGCATTATAAAATGCCGTTTAAACAAAAGTAAACAACAATTAATTTTGTATGTGTATTTAGTATTTACTACTGTTACCATACTGCTTATTTTTTATCAGATTATGATAAATATCAATTCGGTATATTTGGTTTATATAATATTGATATCTACTTATTTTGGGCTATAGTACTGTTCTGCCTACATCTCGTTGTTATTTTAGTTTCATAAAACTTTTACTAAGTAAATATACATATATGTGACATTATTGCGATTAGGGAAAGCAATCTCGATATGTATCCATGTAAATCTCAATATGGCCGAGATCTCGCGAGATCTCGGCCATATTTACCGTGTTTAATCTCGGCCAAAAATCGGAAAAGATCTCGCGAGATTAACGAGATTGCGCAGGAGCACAAAATACATGTGTTTCTTATACCGCGCAAGTGCATTTACTAATTTGTTGGAGTAATTAAATAAAAATTAAATTAATCTTTATAAACCCGAGGGGTCCAAGGGAGAACTCTTACAGTTTGTAGACAACTGTTTGCGCTCTGTAGTACCAACGTAGAGTTACCAACGTGAAATTAGAAGCCGTCTGTTAGTTAATACTTTATGCTATTCGCGTAGCTACTTCCACAATTTTGATAATTAATCTTTATTTTCTCAAATAACTAAAAAATAATACTAATTATTTAATTAACGAAAGTTGTTAAAAATAAATGATTATCAAACATTACACCAAACTTATTATTTCTCTAATCTCGCGAGATTGCATTCCCTAATTGTGATCTTATTGCAGTGACGCGAGCGTTTATGTCGCTCATACATTATTTGATCAAGATGATTAAGGTAATGTTTCTGTCAGCATAATAGCTGGCACACTACCATGTTGAAACAAACGCTTTGTATGTATTATTAAATTATTATGTTACGTTCATAACAAAACAATCAATAACTGTAATATGGGCCAGTGGTATTGTTCAAATATTCACACGATATCGATACTAACATTAGATTGATTTATGTTATTTTCATTAACAACAGCTGTGTTATTAATTCCTTTAGTTTCTTTTCTCCCTTACCATTTGTTCACGATATAATCTATACCCAAAACGTTCTGTTCTGCAGCGGAGAGAGAAGTCCTGATCATAACGTGCAAATAATAATTTGAGCTGGGGAAGAAAACTCTCGCAAGGTAGATAAAAAAATTTATTAAATTACATGCGAAAATTAATTATTTTACAGTTCTCATAAAGAAACGGTTCGTGGCGCTTATTTTTACCGCAAAGGAATGAAAAACTATAAATCTAAACATTTGTTGACAAGTAAAATATAGAAAATTCGAGATTTAAATTTGTAATAAAATTTATGTTACTGATCCATCCATAATTTGTGATAAATATACGAGTATGAAACTGGAATAAATAGCAAAAAGCTCTCCAGGGTACGTGAAATTATGTGACACGCGGCTTCTCCGCTAACTAGCGGATTAGTTTCCAGCAAACAGCCTCATTTACAAACATAACAGTTTATTTATAGCAGTACTCCTATTCTAAAAATGTATCCGAACGAGGCTAAATCTAAGGTCGCAATTAACGCGGAACGGTAAGAGAAATCCGCTGCGTATTTTTTAACGCGATATTGGCAAGGACTGGTGCTCAAGGCGTTACGCTTGCAGAGTAGGGAGCGGATTCCGCGGCGACATCGGCACCGGAGATTTCAAGCGGGGTGGAGAGTAGTGTTGCCAACATTTCTTCGCCTGATTATAGTATTTTTTAGACTATACACACTATACACACACATATACACTTGAAAAAATATAGTATTTTATGGAAAGAGTAAAAAATAGACAAAAAGATTATTGTTACTTGTTCATTTTTATAAAAGCTATATTTATTTGTACTTCTTGCATATTTTAACAATTGTTTGTCTACAATAAGAATGTCAGCTTTATCGCATTCAATTTTTAAAATAATTTAGATCAAAAACTCTTTTCAAAATAGAGACGCGTTCGGTTACACAAACCTCGCATCAGTTGAAACTCGAAATGTTACAAAATAAAGACTGATTCATCCAACTCAAATATAGTATTTTTGCGTATTATGTATTTCTTCAACAGTATATAGTACGCAGACCCGAAATACAGTACCCAGTAAACACTATATTATAGTACTGTTGGCAACCCTAGTGGAGAATTTGTGTTTGTTTACGAATTCTGCTGCAAGTCTAACATAAGGTTCTCTGTATTCGTGACGTTTTTCCTTAAAGTGAACAACTGAAAAATTAATAAATCTTAATTTTTTACATAACGTATGGAATTAGCTGTAAATTTCTCGGTCTTTGTTAAACCGTGACAGTTAATAGAACTTAACAATATCTCAAGTATGTTTTTTCAAGTAAAAGTTTAAAATAAAATTTTGAACGAGACTGTATATTATCTATTATTCCAAAGAGAGAACTTTCTATTTTTGTTTACGTGTCATTTATAGATATCTACAGGGTGTATATGAAAACGGGACAGTTACTTTAATGGATGAAAGGGCATAAGTTTAGTATGTAGTTACAAAAAGAATTATCGAAAAAAACGAATCCGTTTAAGAGTTGTGACCGTTTTAATTTTCAAGTGTTATCCCCACCATTTCTCGTAAAATTGGGTTGATCGTGTACAGTTACAGATTTTAAATCTTACGTATTTTTTTATTTTGTAATAATTTCATCCGTTACTGAAATACAGCCTGAAAACCCCCATTGGGGTATACGCATTATTTTCGAAAATGGTTTTCAGGCTGTATTTCAGTAACGGATGAAATTATTACAAAATAAAAAAAAACGTAAGATTTAAAATCTGTAACTGTACACGATCAACCCAATTTTACGAGAAATGGTGGGGATAACACTTGAAAATTAAAACGGTCATAACTCTTAAACGGATACGTTTTTTTCGATAATTCTTTTTGTAACTACATACTAAAGTTATGCCCTTTCATCCATTAAAGTAACTGTCCCGTTTTCATATACACTCTGTAGATATCTATAAATAACACGTAAACAAAAATAGAAAGTTCTCTCTTTGGAATAATAGATAATATACATTGTCTCGTTCAAAATTTTATTTTAAACTGTTACTTGAAAAAACATACTTTACTTTACGTGTTATTTATAGATATCTATAGATAACACGTAAACAAAAATAGCGAATCCTCTCTCAGCTTCCGCCCCGCGTTCACTCCGGCCTAAGGCTTAGATATCAAATTAATATTCATTTAAAGCTAATAGAAGTTGCTTAATTGCTTAATTAGGCCCCTGGATTATCATGTATTTATATATTACAAGACATCTTAAATAACTTTGTAATTGTTGATGACAATAGCAATAACTTTTGTATTTTTACAATATTGTATTATAATCAGTTTTAATCTCATTGACTATGTTGTTTTCGAAGTTGAGTGGCTTAGAATGAAAACAGACAAAACGACATTGTTTCATCAATTTATTTTCGCTTCAGTTAGGACTGAAAACACTCACCCTTTATTTGTTAAATGAAACAAAACGATGAATTTAAATTTAACATTGAACAATTTTAACGCAGATGAAGTGACAATAATACACATTTAACCTGCAAATGATCATTATTAAAAGCTTCCGTAGCAATGGTTCGAGGGTAGAATTGCGTGACTTAGAACTGAGTTCTAGACTGACACCCACGCGGATATTGAGGTCTCGTCATAAAGACTTCTTATTATCTTTTTTTTGTGGAAGCCCGGATAAAAGAAATATTGCTAAGACTATTTCAATACTATTTGTAAGTTCAGTTTTATTTTTATTAACAGTTATTCTGTAAATTGTATTACAATGAAATACATTTATAGACTTATGTGTACAATACGTACTTTTTGTGTCTTATAATTCTCTTTAATCGGCTTACACATAGTGGGAGTCTAGTAAGGCGCGAAAATAAACTACTTAGTTTTTGCCCGTTACTCCGCACCTTAAAAGGCAGAGTTCTAAACGCCAATAAAATCAATCAGTTGTAACTTTCCTAAATATATTATCCAATCATGCAACTATTATTTTGTGGCACGGATGCAAAAGGTGGATATTCGGTAAATTATAGCGCAAGCTATGAGGGGAGTCCGGACCCTTAAAACACTCCCCCTATATACCGTCCGTGAAACAATCTTTCTATAAAATAGAAGTAATTATTACTGACTATCCACATTAAAACATATTTTAATACTTCGTCTTTTCTGGACAAATAAAGTTTTAACTACAGAAAAATATACAACTGAAGTTTAACGAAGCTAGTAATGACTTTGCTCCATCCACGATGTAGTTCCGGTGACATTACTGTCGCTATTTTAAACTCCGCCTAATTATCTGGAAAGAAAAATAAAAAAAAACTTGCGTTGCGCGTTCTTTGTATTTACGTAAACTTATTTCATTTATTAAAAAACTTAAACGTTATTCAACCTATTTATTCCATCTACGAAAACTGACCGGCACGTCGGTGCAGTAGTTAATGGAGTTGGGTCCTAAGGCGCAAGTCGCAGGTTTGATTCCCATCCAGGTTAATTTAAGTACTGCCTCAATGAGTTGTGTAATATTAATAATTCGAGTCTGTGTCTAGTGCTTAATTTAGGGTTTTATATTTTATTGTCAATATATTCCGGTTCATTAAAAAGGATGTATATAACCGGAAAATCTGACAACTATTAATCAGAAATAAAAAAACATTAGAATCAGTCAAAAATGAAGGAATAAATGACTCGATGCGTTTTTAACAGAAATTTTTTAAAAAAATATTAAAAAATTATAAGTGAAATGCCCAACACGAGGCGTAGAAGGTTTTCAGTCAAAAACGATATAAGTGAACGGCACGCATCGAAATTACAAAATGGAACATCAGACAGGTTAGTTATTAAACTACTGAAGTCTATTTATAGATTTCCGTAGAAAGACTTTCCTCCAAACGGTCATGTCTCATATATGTATTTACAAGTAGATTTATTGTAATGTGATTATTAGCAATGAAGAGATACGCAGTATGACAGGGTTGGGCGACAGTGTTATTGTAAAAATGAAGAAAGGGATTCTTAGATGGTTCGGGCACATAGAAAGAATGGAGTGATGAAAGACTGACGAAGAAAATCTACAGAGCGAAAGTAGGTGGTAAAGGAAGCCAAGGAAGACCAAGGGTGACTTATGAAGATCAAATAGCCAGTGTTATCAGTTGGAAATGACAAAAGTTCTTGCATACCTAGGCGAAAATGTGTGAGGAGAATGATGAGATTTGAGGATGCGAAAGAATTATGTAAGAACCGCGACGCTTGGCGCTCCGTCCTGTCTGACTACCCCGTTAGGGATACAGCGTGATGATTTATATGTATGTATGTGATTATTATTAAGCAATTTTAAGCAATATTATAAAATTGGGCTTATTACACGCGTAAATAAGCCCAATTTTATAATATTGCTTTATAATATTATAAAATTGGGCTTATTACTCTTTATTCAAAAGAGTAGTATTATAAAAGCAATATTTTAATTACAATTTTAAAATATTGCTTTTATAATACTACTCTTTTGAATAACATAGTATCCTAAAATAAAGGGAGTCCATGAAATTTAACATTAAATTCATTGTTTAGGAAAATTAACAATAGATTTTTCTCCATGACTTTTAGCCATTGACTTTATAAATAACTCCAAAGCCAGGCGCCGTGTCCCGGCAGCAACGGTGAGCGAAATCAGATAACCTGATTCACCTGTACATTATTACACACATTATTTTATTATCAGATAAGCTGTTCGGTAGCCATTTCGTTAGAAAACAGCACCTACACATCTATATTTTATCTAAATGTTATTTGCTTCACTTTGTAGTACTGGACAGGCTATCTGAAGTTATGAAGTCTATGCTTTTACCATTATTATTCATTTTATTTCCTTATTATAAGTACATTATTAAAGTGATATGTGTTTTAATAGGTGCTTGCTGCAAACTAAACTTAGACATATAATTTAACTTATTAAAAAAAACAATAAAGGTATGAACTACATTGCAGGATTCGAACGCGCGCACTTCGGCATCGTAGTCTTACGCTCTAGCCATTGTGCTATTGAGAAGGTGACCTCCGATGCAAAATTAAAAAAGTTTAGAAGATTTAAGTGTGCGAAAAACGGAGAAAACCATTTTTTCCAGAATTAAGACCTAGCTAGATCTATTTCTCGCCCCCCTCAACCCCTACATTGTAAATTTCACCGAAATCGCTAGATCCGTTTTCAAGAAAGCGATATCAAATATATAAATATATATTATATATATATATATATATATATATATATATATATACTGTGTTACAACTATACATTACATTACATTTATGGTGTTGGCTAGAAAATAACTCTTGCAGAGATAATCTCTTTGTAGTAAAATTTGTTAAAACATGTGCGTAAAATAAAGGCACATAAATATAAAAAGCATCGTCTTCCTTCCTAGATTGGATTGCAATTAAAACCATTAATATTTTTTATAGTAATAACTACGAACAGCAACAATGCTAATACGAAAAATTTAATATTATATTTTAAATAAAAACCATAAACTTAGTATATACTAATGTAATACTATGTACTTAGTATAGAATTTAATATTTTATGATAGTGCCACGAGTAGGAAAGGGACAGCGAACGGGACGCTATTGTAACCCGTTTTGAATGACAGGTCGTCACAAGTCGTCATGGTGTCGTCATTGCTGTTGGCTTATTTTATTACTTTGTGTTATTCCTGTTTTATTTTAAAGAAGTGCTGTATTTTGCAATAATGGTTACGTGTTCTGTATGTGATTGTAATATTACAAATCGCAATAATCAAGGGAATCATTCATTTTTTGTGACATTGACAAATTAAAAATCGTCACGCGTCAACGAGCTCTATGTTCGTTTATACGCCAGTACATATTAAGTTTTTGCTAAAAACTGATATTTTTGTTGTAGTCAAAAAGAACTTAGGAACACAGAAACAAAATCTGCGGCTCAAAATATTGTTACAATGACAACAAACAAGTCTAAAAACAGAAATTATCCGAATAGCTCCAAAAATGCTATGCTAGAAATCGTTGCTAAATGTGAAAGTTCATCATCTGTACTGACCGTAATGAAACGATCAGTTACAACTGTTGATAAAGATGTAACAGCCAGTTCTAGTAACATAGATCAATTCAATAAAATCAATTCTGCTGATGAAAACTTTCCTAACTTTTCAATAGAAGTAAGCAGCACTAAAGAAAATGCTAGAAAGAATAAAACACAAGACAAAGACCGAACATTAATTAAAAGAGATAAGTTTCCACGTCAACATCGTGCAAAGGTCAGAAGTCCTAAACGAAGAATTCTAATGCCAGAATCTCGAAGCAAAAGTGTCGAAAACACAAAACGTACGATAGGAACAACTACGATTGACTGGATACAAGAGTCTGAAATGTGTAATATAATTGTAACAGATCAAATACAAAGTACAGCTACTGTAACTGAAACTATTGAAATAACTGAACCTGTAGAAGATGAAAGGAGTACTGAGGAAGTAACGAGAACGAGCAGTCATTCTATAGAGGCCATGTGTCGTATTTGTCATGGAGGAGAGGCGTTGTCTCCTGAACTTGGGCAATTAATATCAGCTTGCTCGTGCCGCGGGACCGTTGGTCGAGTACATGTGAAATGCTTGGAGCACTGGCTAACGGAATCTGGTAAATCAAGGTATCG
The DNA here is from genome assembly GCA_907165235.1 of Zeuzera pyrina. NCBI lineage: Eukaryota > Metazoa > Arthropoda > Insecta > Lepidoptera > Cossidae > Zeuzera > Zeuzera pyrina. The sequence continues at coordinate 20,210,064 of OU015624.1, read as the reverse complement.
TAAACGCATTTCCCCAATATGTGTATACATACAAACCATCAACTTCTACTTCCTGTAAAGCCTACTTGCCTCTTTTTCCTTTTCATTATTCATTTAGATACTTGCATTTATTTGTTTAATTATGGTGATTTTGAGCTAATTTATTAAGTCAATCTTCAACTTTCCTACTAACGGACATTTTTTTTGCATTAACATCATTACAAATTGTGTTGGTCCTCTAATAGACAAAGGCTCTTCAAATCAACGCCACTGAGCCAGTGGTTACTTACTACTATTATTAATACATCGTTGCTTCCATTTTGCTCAAATATGCTTTACATTACATTTTCGCAAATTTTGGGGTGAATTCATTTTTAACTATAAAATTAAATATTGCCTTAATCTCTACAGATGTGAACTTTGTGGTACCCACTATGCTACACAGCGAGTTCATAGATACGGTGTACCAAGAGCTTTAGTTATGTGGATTCTAAGTCAAAATGCGAAACAGGTAAAATTGCCAAACTTCATATTATTTTACACTCGAATAACGCGTCCCCTTTTTTTACCTTATTTTATCATCAAATATTTATTTTTTTAGTTTGTTATTTTAATAGATCAAAAGACCGTGACGGCTAGACCTTCGTTATTTTATTAAAGCTGAAAGTTACTATGCACATGTGCCTAACACAGGTAGGAACGATCAGCGACTATGAAATTTGAATCATCGTGGGTTTGCCAAGTAACTGCTAACAAAGGTGTATAAAATAACTCTCCAAAATCGTTAAAGTATGAACTGTAATTTTCCTATTATTTATTCAGGACAATATTAGAAATCACGCCATTCATTGCCAGACACTTAGTATCGGGGGAACCCCCTGCCAGACAATTTAATAAATTTTAATCATACTTTCGTCAAAGTATAAAAGCTGAATTGTATATATATTACTTAGGAAACTGAAACACACATTAAAAAAAAGGTTTTTTTTCTGATTATAATTTAGAATTATTAAATCATTTGACAATGCCAAATTGAAGAAATGTAATAAAATATATTTTAATGTGATCTTTTATAACGATATTCGAAGACGCACCTCTTCTGACTTCCGCATAGATATAATAGAACGGTGTTGCAAGGGTACAATGTTTATCTAAAATATGTTTTGTATCAGTGATATCGATTACAGGGAAAACGATGTAAATATTTAGTTCTATCATTTTTAATAATTACTATCACAAACACATTACTATTTATATTTAATGACCTTTGATTGAAGGGCACACTATAAAAATGTAATGCATATTGCATGCTAAGAGAATTAACATTTAAGTATTATTATTTGTGATATCAGTTGAATTTAATCGAATAGATAATATAAAATTATCTATCGAATTTATCGAATTCATTCATTTATTAGTTGGCTACACATTACAATATCATATCTACGTATCTCTATCGAATACTTTATGGATTCTAAGCAAAATTAAATCCAAGCATGCTAATAGAAAAATATATTTTATTTGTATTTTAGTCACAATTGTATTGTAGGGAAACGAACAGTAGTTTGTTATGCTGATATTAAGTCAATAATACGGTACCTCAGTTGGTCAAGGTACCAAGAAAATATAGCACTCCCTGTACAATTCCTTGATGATATTTTAATTGTATGTGATGATGGAGAGGAATAATAAAGTGATTATTATTTCAAAAAAGAATTGTTTTTATTTACGCAAGATTAATATCTACTAAATCAGAATGATTCTAAACATTCACTTCTGAATCCAAGTGAAATTGTATATTATATATATCATATACCAAATTATATTTCTTTTTTCTCCCATTGTGAATAAAAATGAATGTAACGGATATTAATTAATTTGCGTTATAACTCTCTAATTAGACCGATTTCATATTTAGCCATTTTTGGCCCAAAGTACTATGGGAATTCGCCAGTATCCTTACTTATTAAAGTTATATCGTGTAATATTTATGAGCGCGGCTTTTGATCGAAAAATAAACCGGCCGAGGGTTCCGTATCACCTTACAATATATTTGTATTGTGTATTTATCGATAAAATAAAAGTTGAATTTAAAAACAAACTTAACTTTGCAGTTTGTAGACACGTTCTCCCATACTCACTCAATGGCAAATATTTACAAGTTTATGATTTTCAGATATTTTCCCTTTACTTGTGCAATAACACATTGCTTCTTACCAGATTTTATGATTCTACGTCAACGGAAAGTGCCCTATATAGGTTTTGATTTTCTTGCGTTGACATAAAATCCAATTTTTTCACAGCTCCAAGGGATTGCAAACTTGAGCACCTACTTGATATCAATTTCAACTTGACACCTTCTCCTCCAAAACTATCTCACTGGCATCCGCTTGTATGTATGTATATTGCCTCGCGCTCGCACCTACATACGATAGACTTTCAACTTGTCTGGTAAGATGTAAAAGCTTACGAAACTATCTAGCTACTAAAAACATCTGATAGTTTCACAAGCAACTTTTTTTTTATATCAGAGGGGGCAAACGAGCAAGTGTGTCACCTGATGGAGAGTGATCAACGCCGCCCATGGACACATACAAAATTCAACCTTTTTAATTTGACGTTTACTAGGAAGCGAAAGAAGTATGTAATGATCACGACGCTTGGCGCTCCGTCCTCTCCGACTACCCCGTTAGGGATACAACGTGAAGATATGTATGTATGTTTACTATTAATTTGATATTTATGATAATTTTTAATACGAATTTATTATATAATTACAATTTATTAAAGTTTACGGGTGTCTGGCAGGGATTTACCACGATACTAAGTGTCTGGCAATGGATGAGGCGATTTCTAATGTTATGCTGAAAAAAATATAGGAAAATTACACTTTATACGTTAAGGATTTTGGGGAGTAATTTTATACATCTTTGTTAGCTGTTACCTGGCAAAGTCACGATGATCCAAACTTCATAATCGCTGATCGTTCCTACCTGTGTTGGGAACATGTGCAGAGAAACTTTCAGCTTTTATAAAATAATGAAGATCTGGCCGTCACGGGCTCATAGGCTATAAGGGAACATACAGCAATTTAACACAAGATAATAATATACATTGAATAAAATTATATAAGTCAAACAAGTTTCAATTATTGAATTTTGGCAGATATTAAGTACACAGACAAATAGTAATATTCTTCGTCACTTTACATCTTATCGAAATTACAACTTATTTAAATTTTTTTAATAGAGGATAATATTTGGATGTCTTACTGGAAAATAAATCGATATTACTGTACAGTTCATTGTATTGCACTCACTATGTAATCATTTACGAATTTTTAAAACCCTAACCCTAAAAACTAAATACAAGAACAGGAAAATTAACATAACTGCAAATTAAGTTTAAATCCGCTAAATGTATCATTATCACGAAGTTTTTAGGAATTGTAGAGTTTAGACCTCTACCCCGTTCTACCCCGTTAGGAATACAGCGTGAAGATATGTTATGTTATGTTTATGTTTGTAGAATTTAGAAAACGAACAACATTGAATACTGAGTTTTAATTTGGTTTAAATGTAATTCATACAACAAGTAAAATATCTTATCAATCTTTCAATATCCGTACCGAACATATATACACATACGCAACGTATCCTGTATATTCCATATACTCAACATTTTATTTGAAAAGCCCAATAATGCACTACGTTAGTGAAAAAAATTGTGACACTGTGTAACATTTTTTCGCTATTGTACCTTCTTTTTAAGAGCTTAGAGGTTGTCAGAGAAAATAATTGTAGAACTGGCAAGTAGAAATTTAAATATGTTTTTTTTTGGAAGAATAGAACAGGATTTGAAAAATGAGAAAAAAAAGAGAGCGAGGTGGTTTTTTGAGAGAAGAATAATGGTTGTGATGGAGTAAAAAGGAGATTATTTTTCTCCTCAAAAAAGAAGATATTTGATTTCTTTGTAAAAGTAAAATCTGTTAAGAATATTAAAGATGTTGGAAAAGTGAAAAAGAAAGAGGCTCGAACCAGAAAACTGATATCGCCCAAACTTCCAAGGCAAATGGACCCCTCGACAAGAATAAGGGGAGCAATGGTTTCAATCGGATAAAGAGCACATTAAACATGGTGACGCACCAGTTTCATACGAGTTTATAGAAGTTATATTTACAATGACGATGCTGATTGCAGAATTTTACAAAGTCGACTTATAATTTTGGAGATAACATTCGAGAGTGGAGTATGGGACAATACAACCTAATTTAAGCCAGTGGTTTGTGTTTTTTTATCATAATGTGTAAATTATAAGGTGAAAGGTATTTATATCTGATTTTTGTAAACTACACCACACCATCACAACCACTTTGATATCTTTCTGTTTCTATTTTATTTACAAAATTAATTTTGGTCTATTTGTTTCAAATTATATTACAATTTTCTTCTTAAAATAGAATTTTATTTAAAAAGATTTCCAATAAATTTCAAAATTTACTTTATGCATTCCCTTTTTGTGGCATCCGGGTGGGAATGGTATAAATTGGCGCCCGGGTATAAATTGGCGCCCGAGTATAAATTGGCGCCCGAGTATAAATTGATGCCTGATTTAAATTAATTCTTTTATTTAAAAACATATTTAAATTTTTAACTTGCCAGTTCTACAATTATTTTCTCTGACAACCTCTAAGCTCTTAAAAAGAAGGTACAATAGCGAAAAAATGTTACAACTGGTACTAACAGATTAGACTATTATCTATCTATCTATTTAATTAATCGAACTCATGGAACGGAACGGACGCAACTCATTATCAAAAATAACGAGCAATTTCGATTTTTTCCATAGTCACGGAAATACATAGCAATATCAAAGAAAAATCGAACGGCGCGGCACGAAAACCAATGTCCTGCTGATTCTTTAAAAAGAAATGTCATAATTACATTATAAAATTAATTTTATTTTGAAACTAAGTAAATTGAAATCGCTTTTCACACTAGCTAGCATTAAACATCGGCAATTTCATAGATATGGACCTAATATTTTAGATATTTCCTATTTACCCATATTTTACGTTTCGTCGGCACATTTCTTCCAATATCAGAACATTAGTTTATTAACCGACTTCAAAAAAAGAAGGTTCTCAATTCGTCTGTATGTTGTTTTTTTTTTGTATGTTTGTTACCTCTTAACTCCGTCATTTACGAACCGATTTCAAAAATTCTTTTTTTCGTTTGCTAGGTAATACTTCAGAGGTAGTCCCATTTAAATTTCACCGATATTGGAGCTTGGACTTCGAAGATACACTAGATAACACGACCTGGTTATAATCTTTATTTATATTGACGATTCTCTTGTATATCGTTGCGCTCCGGAATTAGAATGAAGTTAATTGCAAACCTGCCCTAGATATCTATTTAGGTCAAGACCACTCAAAAGAGAGAAATAAAAAATTTTTATGAATAAAATTAAACCGCCTTCAAAAAAAAACACTGAAAAGTATAAAATAACTATCCTTTACTAATCAAAACTCAAGTACAATTAAAATAACTTTATAAATACGATACACATATCTATATAATTAAATTTGACAGTTTTTGAAGTCTTATTGAAGTCACGTGACTAGAGTATGCGATTCTACTTCTGATGGCATAAGTACAGCATTGTCACAGCAAAAAGCACAGCAGTGTTATGCGCACATAACAAACCGCCTCACATCATAATGTATTACATATCTTAATGTTATTTTAATTCAAAGTATTTACAATAAATTACCAGACTTCGAGACGTAGATAGCAATGAAAGATGAAATACATTGCAGATTAGTGTTCATAAGGAAATTCTCTTGAATTAGATTCGTTCTCTCAATGGCTGTATGCAAAGTTCTCAAACGCTTTGAAATATACATTATCCTTACAAACCGATGACTGTAACAATATTTGATTCAAATCTTCAGTCAGCTCCTCTTCTTATTACAATAAATCTCTTAAAGTCCAACTAGTGAGAATGAGTAATGAACAGTCAAAGAAAAAATTTACAAACCGGAAGTGAGTGATACCAGAAGCCAAGGAAGGCCCAGGCTGACTTGTGATGTTCAAATAGCCCACTGGCTTCTGCGACTTCCACTGACCACTGCATAGCCACTGGCACTTCCGTCTGCTAACACTGTTAGCAGACGGAAGTGATATCTCGGAGAAAGTGTGTGAAGAGAATTATGAGATTGTATATTTAAATACCCTCTATATTTAATGAAATATATATGAATATTATATAATATTTAAATATTCGTCGGAATATACAGAGATGTGCACACAGGTCCAGAATGGGTTATTTATTGCTGAATGCGAGCGAGAGTTGATATTTATTAGTGTAAATAAACTGAGCAGTAGTTAATACGATGGTCCGATATTTCGTCTCTATAAGTTGAGTGCTCCATGCTTACTATCCTGGGGGCTAATTCACTATAACAATATAGTTTTCGCCCATATGTCTTATCACGCGTAAACCACGTCAATATCGTGTCTCCTTTAAACCATGTCGCGGTAAGGGATCGAGTACTTTGTATTCTGTATGCCCCAAGACAAATTGTCTATAATACATTATAAATTTACTAGTACGTTCTGAATATAACTTTTGTAGTATATGATCCTAAATATTTTAAATTGAAATTTTATTTTTTTAAATGAACAATGTTACTAATAGCTGTAACCTTATGTATAATAAATAGCACGATTTATTATTATAAAGATTAAAACCATAGGAATGACTATAAATGTAACATATTTGATAAACAATTCACCGACAGCATGACAGAAGTACCTAATCATAAATGACATGCTTTTGAACATTTTTCTACAATGATGTTATATTTATTGTTATATTTATTTATTGTTGTTGGCGCTCCGTCCTCTCTGACTACCCCGTTAGGGATACAGCGTGAGGATATGTATGTATGTATGTATGTATGTTATATTTACAAAAGAGGTTTTTCTACCAAACTTTACCTAGTATCATCTCCTTAGTTTGTGATTTTACCAAAGTGATGTTGTGAATATTATTTTATAACCAAATAATTCGTAATCAATGACTGAAAGAATTGTAACAAATAACGTGAATAGTAAACAGTTTTTATTGGAAATTTAATCGTAAGTATAATAATTCGCAACTACCTACCATAATAGATTTAAATTCTATTACCGAGTTTTCAACATAATCTAGTCGATTATCTATATTTTGTTAATATTTACATTTGTTCCCAGACTGTACGAAAGATGTAGGTATGCCGTTGTGTGGCAAGTAAAAACAAATCATTTTTCTGCAAATCAAGTAAAAGTCACAACAGACATAATCTTACTAATTAGTGATCACAGCGATTCCACGCGATTGTCTAACGTGGAATTTTTGACAGTTCAAATCATGCTAACGTCGCGTTCATTCCGCGCGAGATCGTTAAATGCGTCATACGGAATACGCTTTTTGCAGATATCGTAGATAAGTATGGAATTGACGCGGTTTCGAAACAAGGAATCGCTAAATGGTCACAGTGAATTAGGCCCCTGGTGAGGAAACATCATGGAACGAGGAACGATAATTTTGTTGCAGAAAATGTAATACATATCCTCACGCCGTATCCGAAAAGGACTAGTCAGAGAGGACGGAGCGCTAATAATCGTGGTCCTTATATACTTTTTTCCCTTCATCGAATCTCATCATTCTCTTTACACACTTTTGCCTAGGTATGCGAGTGCTTTGACGTTTCCATCAGCTAACACTATGGCTATTTGATCTTTATAATTCAGCCTTTGTCTTCCTTGGCTTTGGTTACCGTTCACCTTCACTCTGTAGATTTTCTTCGTCAATTTTTCATTATACATATTTCCATGTGCCCGAACCATTTAAGCATTCCTTTCTTCATTTTTACGGTGACACTGTCGTCCAACCCTGTCATACTGCGTATCTCTTCATTGCTTATTTAATATAAATTTCATAAATATTTCGAACAAATTTAAATTTAATGAATAATACAGAGAATTTCATATTTTTATAACAGAGCGCTTGCTAGATAAAAAAAAATTGCTGTTTTGTATAGGAAAACACCGCCTTAATTGGTTGGTTGTAATTGTTACCTAAGTACCTATCTGAAAACTCTAGATATTTATGTCATTGAACTTACATAAAAAAAAAATCATTAAATTGCAATTCGTTTCTATTTACAGGATCTAAATTCTAAATTTAGAAAAACAATATTGCGCAAAGAATTTCTTGCGTATTCTGGTTTTTCTGTATTGAACTAGCATTGGTACATTAACCAAACAGCTATCGGCACCCTTATCACCTAACTTGCAGTCAGCATACGACAGCCAATGAGATTTTTTTTATGGCATGGCGCACAGTTTAGCGCATTTGCCAATTTCACGTATTAATAAATAGAATCACAAGAAAATTAATTCTTTCTTGTCGTAAAACTCCTCCAGTAAAGTGATAGTAGGTTTTACTAAAGTTATAAAGGACTTCTTGGAAAAGCGCGAGAAACTCTGCTACACATGTGTATTTAGACTTACTCCACTCTTTTCACTTTTACAGAACTTTAAAATACAATATACCATGAGTTTTTACTTTAAAACTCCCAAAAATGTAAAAAATAGAAAATCTAAACAAAATGTCAACCTCACTTCTCCCGTTCCCGCCAAAAAGAAAAAGCGAAAATTTGTGTGACGTAATTTGTATAGTGAGACTGCGAAAAATGCATTTTACGATCAAGGCGCAATTGAAGCGCAATCGTCATACACGATAAAAAAAGGTTATTACAATTAGTCACCGGTCGCGCAATAATCGCGTGGTTGTCTCTGTCTGCAAATTTTAGGTAATATTAGCCTCGCTGATTTATTCATTATTAGCTGTTGTCTGCAACTTCTTTGGCGTAGTTTTTATTTATTAAATTAAATAACATACCTGGCAATCCTTGATTGCCGACGTTCTGGTGAACTTTTTATGAAAATAAGCGATGATAAATATTAATAGTGAAGGGAACTCCAGTCACATACAAAGCGGTAACAATGAGAACGTAATTCAATTTAAATTAAATTTTAATAGTTTTTTATTTTTCTTTGCGACTAGTTTTTTTTTTGAACGCGCTAATGGAAGTTTTCCCTCATTCCACAATTTGTATGGCGAAGGAAAAAACAAAAACAAAGGAATCCAACCAGAAACATTAATTTTTATTTATGTAACCGACTTTTTTATTTTAACAGATATATTTAATGTTTTAGCCAGAGTGTTAGCAGACGGAAATGTCAAAAGCACTCGCATACCTAGGCGAAAATGTGTGAGGAGAATGATGAGATTTGAGGAAGCGAAAGAGGTGTGTAAGGACCGCGACTCCTGGCGCTCCGTCCTCTCTGACTACCCCGTTGGGGATAAAGCGTGAAGTTATGTTATGTTATGTTATTTAATGTTTTGTTTTAGTTCGTTATACAGGGTGTATACGAAAACGGGACAGTTACTTTAATGGATGAAAGGGCATAACTTTAGTATGTAGTTACAAAAAGAATTATCGAAAAAAACGTATCCGTTTAAGAGTTGTGACCGTTTTAATTTTCAAGTGTTATCCCCACCATTTCTCGTAAAATTGGGTTGATCATATACAGTTACAGATTTTAAATCTTACGTATTTTTTTATTTTGTAATAATTTCATCGGTTACTGAAATACAGCCTGAAAACCCCCATTGGGGTATACGCATTATTTTCGAAAATGGTTTTCAGGCTGTATTTCAGTAACTACTGTGTTTCAGTACTGAAATACAGCCTGAAAACTCCCATTGGGGTATACGCATTATTTTCGAAAATGGTTTTCAGGCTGTATTTCAGTAACGGATGAAATTATTACAAAATAAAAAAATACGTAAGATTTAAAATCTGTAACTGTACACGATCAACCCAATTTTACGAGAAATGGTGGGGATAACACTTGAAAATTAAAACGGTCATAACTCTTAAACGGATACGTTTTTTTCGATAATTCTTTTTGTAACTGCATACTAAAGTTATGCCCTTTCATCCATTAAAGTAACTGTCCCGTTTTTATATACACCCTGTATAATAGTATCATTGCAAATATAATAATCTTTTCTGATAAATAAATAGACAGGTACTCGTTAATAAATCTATGTTATAAACTCAAAACTGTATTTCATGCATCAGGTATGTCAAATGAATTGTAATGAAAGATATACAAGTACCACTGAAAACTAGGTTTAAAATGTATACAAACTTTTATAAATTGTTATAATTTTATTTTTGACTAGCTGTAACCTGCGACTTCGTCCGCGTGAATTTGCGATGAAAATATTTTTGTAGTAAATTTTATTGTAGAGATTATACATACTACATTACATAGACACGTTGTTGTCAAGGATGCGATTTAGTGCTGAGAGCGACCAGTCTTCATCGGACATAATATTGTGCTAGAATGACTGTGAAAGAAACACTGTGCAACATCTATGGTTTGTTGTTATAGGAATAGGGATGTCAATTAAAAAATTACTAAGATTCTGTGTGACTTTTCATCAAAAACTTATTCTTATTAGATGTACAAATATTTACAATTTTTTCCAATAAATATACTTATGTATTTCTAAGATCAAAATAAATATAATTTCGATATGGTGACATATAAAGAAAAATGCGATTTTACTTTTCCGTTTAGATTCCTTTCCGTTACGTATCTAAAAATTCTTTACTCCTGTTCGATCCGTATCTGCAACTAACATACAATCTAAAACCGATTGTCTAACTGACAAACTGGGTTAGAATATTGTGTTCATAAATACACAAAATCTGGAGTACCTGTCTCGTTTGTTGAATCAAAAATGTGAACTGTTAGTAAACTGTTCTTTGTACATCCGTGATATAGCCATCAATGCCTATAATTGATAACTCTTCGTCTAGTTACATACATCGTAGATAAATTACATTTTGCTCGAAGAAGCTCAAACAAACAAACAAAATTTGTTTTAATATTTCAAAATACCCCAAAAGATTAAACGATGGAACCGTTTTTAAATATTTTTCAGGTACACGAATTCGATACAGTTTTCGAAACGCAGACTTGTGTAATGTACAAAATATACTGTACTGTAACAACTTCGCTTATTTTTAATAAGCAATCAACAGCGATGGCGATCACAACTTTGATTGATAATATTCATTTGTCAATATTCTTTTAATCGATTTTTTATTTTCGAATTTAACGACACTGCCCACTCTTATGAAGAGAAAATATAAGAATAATTCATTGGCTTTCTCCAGTCCTTTCTCAATTTGTGCACTGCCATTATGCAACTGAACTTCACATTTTTTCACGAAAACACTATGTTTTAGCCACACTTTTCTTGTATGCAATGTCCTATTAATAGAGATGATTAATAGTTTTTTTTTTTATCAGAGGGTGCAAACGAGCAAGCGTATCATCTGATGGAAAATGATCACCGCCACCCATGGACACCCGCAACGTCCAGAGAATCACGGGTGCGTTGCCGGCCTTTAAGGAAAGAGTAGGCTCGTTTCTTGAAGGTCCCTAAGTCGTAACGGCCTGGGAATACCGTCGCTATAAGTTAGTTCTACAAAATTGTCGTACGTGTTAAAAATATCGTAAAAATCGCCCAGTTGTAGACCGCCATCCATCAAGGTTGTGAGGATGAAAGGACAGTCGATTGCGTGAAGTATGGTAACGGAATTCAGCAGTAGGCAGTACTCCGAACAATTTCTCAGAACATTCCCCATAATAGATCCGCTAAAATATGTTTAGGGACGCAACGTCCCTCCTCAGGGCCAAAGAATCGAGCCGATCAGAGTGTACCGGATCGCCGATAATCCGAACCGCTCTACATTGTATGCGGTCAAAAGGAAGGAGTTGATACCGGGGCGCTCCAGCCCAGAGATTGGAACAGTATTCCATGTGAGGCCTAATCTGTGCCTTGTAAAGTTGTAGGCGATGGGTCGGCGTGAAATACTGTCCCGCTCTACCGAGCACACCCAGCTTTTTCGAAGCTAATTTAGCTTTGCCCTCCAGATAATCGCGAAACTGATATCGACGCCAAGAACTCCAATAGTCGGCTTGGCATCGAGGGGAGTACCTTCAAAACTGAGGGATACGACAAAGGGAAGTCTTTTTGCGGTTAACGTGCAAAACTTATGTCTTAGAGGGGTTAATTTGGACTAAGTTTAGTCGGCTCCAACTTGAGACAAGACTTAACATGTTCTCAATATTGGAAACAAGCTTGTTCCAGTTCTCAATAATAATAATCTCAGTTTTCCAAAGAGAAATTAGCACGTCCGGTGTAAAGTGCATCCCCAGTACTGTCATCCGCATAGCAATTGTTATGCAGCATGTCATTGATATGCAGAAGAAAAAGAGTCGGAGAAAGCACACACCCTTGCGGGACACCATCGTTCACAGGCTTCAAGTCAGAGCACAAACCGTCTACTACGACTTTTATGCTACGTCCAGAGAGGAAGCTGGCAACCCGTAAGATGGGCCCGTAAGATGGAAGCTTGGAAAGTAGAGCCCCTTGCCACACCCTATCAAAGGCTTTCGCTATGTCCAGACTTACAGCCAGAGCCTCCCCTTTACTCTCAACTCCCTCTGCCCAGCGATGCGTAAGGTACACTAAAAGATCACCAGCTGAGCGACCTCGGCGGAAACCGTACTGGCGATCATTAATCAGCTGGTGCTCCTCTAGGTACCCGAGGAGCTGACAGTTTATAATGGATTCCAATACTTTGGAGAGTAAAGAGGTAATGGCAATAGGCCTATAGTTGGACGGATCAGAGAGATCGCCCTTTTTAGGGATTGGATGTACAAAGACCGTCCTCCAAGAACTCGAGACAACGACAATTGTGTAAGAGAGTCGGAAAAGGCGCGTTAGAACCGGTGCCAACTCCGGAGCACACGTCCTTAGCACAATTGCGGAGACTCCGTCTGGCCCACTCGACTTGTGAATATCAAGGGAAAAAAGAGCCTTACGAACTGAACTCTGTAGGAACCGAACGTTTGACATAGAGCTCGCACAATGCGGTATGGTTGATGGTAAATTTTGCCCGTCATCTAGTGTCGACTTTGATGCAAAGAGAGTGCCCAGAAGATCTGATTTATCCTTTGCAGTGTGGGCCAGGGAGTCATCGGTCTTATGCAATGATGGAAGACACGGCTGACAGGAATTACCGAGGACAGCTTTGGCGAGAGACCAAAATGCGCGTGTCCCCGAAGGAAGACGAATGATTCTTTCGCCAATTTTGCCTATGAACGAGAACTTTACTTTGGCAATGTCTTTTTTAAAGGACCTAGTGGCATAATTGTACTCCTTTCTGAACGCGCTGGTGTTTGGTTCCTTAGATGCCACCGCCTTTGCCCAGGCCCAGTAGCGCACACGCTTCTGACGGGACGTCAATTTGCATGAGCGACGAAACCAGGGCCGAGATCCGCCACTAATGGGAACCACAGAGTTTGGAATGAAAAGTTCCATTCCTTGCAGTATGACATCAGCGAGTCGGCAGAAACATCAGGATCATCCAGCGAGAAGTAAACTCGCCACCATGGGTAGGATGCAAAGAAACTTTGCATTCCGTCCCAGTCCGCTGACCTGTAATGCCAGATCCGACGACTAGCCGCAGGTTGCGATCTCAAAGTTCTAGTGAGAGGCACGGTGCTCCGAATTAGACAATGGTCCGAAGAGCCTAGCGGTGCATCGACATAGACTTGATAGCCATCGGGATGCGAGGTCAACAGCAGGTCCAGTAAGGAGGGTGAATGGTCATCCATATCCGGAATCCGCGTGGGCGCGGTGACCAGTTGGGATAAACCCTAGGCCAAAGCGAAGTCATGGACGGACCTTCCCGCGTGGTCAGTTATACGTGACCCAAGCCATTCGATGTGGTGGGCATTAAAGTTACCCAAAACCACAATTTCGACAAAGGGGATCTGTCGGAGGAGAGAGTCTGTCGCCGTTTGGACGCACTCGAATAGTTGGTCAGCACTTGTATTACCGCTGTGGGACCTATACAGGCACGCATAGACACGAGGGTGGTCACCACAATCTACGCGTAGCCATAGGATGGAAAGGTCCCTGACTTCAAGATTGCCGAGGCGACGCACACATATATACTCCCTGACATAAGCACAAACACCGGCGCGTGGAATAAATGAATGTTCTAGATTATACTCCGGGTAGCGCAAGTAGGATATGTCAGAAAGAGGGGATATCTGCGTCTCGGTAAGGAAAAGTAAGGCCGGCTTTTCCGTCTCAAGATGATGGTGGACGGCATTTAGATTGGAATGTATGCCCCTGACGTTGCAAAATTCCACGCGAAGCGTAGGAGGGGGTGCCGAAAGTTTTGCCTTTCTCCTGCCTCTGGCATAATGTTTCTATGTTTTTCGAGCGGATTTTTGCCCTCCCCAGAACACGCAAGACAGCCTGAGCGCAGGCGCTCAGGGGTGGATTCTCCTACACAGGATGTGTTAGTACCCCCTTGGGGTAATTTCAAATTAACAACCGCTGCCGTGCCAAGTGGAGGGGAGGGGGGAATATTTTCAGTGCACAAAACACAATTTCGTAGCTGTTTTAAATTATCATGGATAGATATGCTGCTATGTCTGTTTCTGTTATTATGTGTAGGTCAAAAGATAAACCTAAACCTATAAGCTAAACCCACTTTACAGGCGCCGCTAAGCCAAAAAGACCTCATTTCAGATCTCAGTTTTCAGACGGCAGATCACGATAGAACCTACTTTAGTGTGCAAGTCTAATTTAAAGAAACGCAACTGTGAAAACCATTTTTGTTATTTAACGTTTTTGTATGTATATTTATAGATTTATCCTAAGTTCTAGAGATTTTCAATTTACGCAGGAACTCTAAACATTTCCTGGATAAACAGTAGTGTAGGTTACTCTTTAAAAAATCCTTTTTCTTCTAGTGAAAATCTCGTTGAAATCGGTTTAGCCCTTTGAAGATTAGCTCGGACAAGCAAACAGACAGACAGGCAGACAAAAATTTTGAAAAAGCTCGTTTTTGTTTTGGTTACGTGCAGAAAATCATATAAGCTTAAGAAAAAGCCTTTATTTAGAAATCACAGATCGACACTTCAATTTTATTTATATGTATAGATGTATAGATATAGATGTACATAATATGTCAATATTTCATTTATTTTCAACCGACTTCAAAAAAATTAGGAGTTTCTTAATTCGATTGTACATTTTCTTTTAAGTTTGTTACCTTAGAACTCCGCGATTTATAAACCGATTTGAAATATTCTTTTTTTGAAAGGATATACGTGGGCCATAATACTTTTTGATGACTAAAAATCGGTCTCTTCCGATGAATTGCACTTCTTATATAATAATAATACAAAACTGTGAAAAAATACAGTCATTCATAAATGTAATACTATTTTATTTTTTAACAAGATAAAATATAACCAAATTTTTTATTATTTATTGCAAAATTACGGTTACAATGTTGTATTTCATAGTAACGCAGTTGTTTTTCATACAAAATTTTGCTGTCCCAGAGCACGAGTCTTATGTTATAAGAAGCAATCTCTCATAATTTCTCGTAGATGGTTTGTATTTGAAAATAGTTATCAAAGTTAATATGTTTTGAACTTTATTACTATGCCAATAGATATTTTTTACTTAAAACGTTTGATAAAATAAAAAATATTTCACATTGTGTCCCCAACTAAGAATAAAATCTTAACTACCCTGCTTTACTATATGAAAATATACCTTAAAGTAAGTGTATGACAAATTAATATATCTCAGTTCGCTCGACTTATTGTAACACTTGAAACAAACAATGATCGCTACATGGGGGGAATAGACTAGATGAATCAGTCGCTTCACACTCATTGGGAGATATGCGTGTGTTTATTACGTGACCGCTGAGTTACCGCCGTCGAAAGGTAAGTACTGACTATATTCGGATTATTATTATACTCATACACAGTTATTTAGGTATCAGTTTTGACAGTGACAAAATATTTGCTTTTTGTTTTTCCTTTTAACACAGATTTACAAAACAATTATATATTTACTACTGCGTTACTGCTACACTGTGTTACTATAAAAAGTAACGCAGTTCGTTTTGGTGTATTATTTAAGTTATTAATACATTGTTAAAACCAGAATACCCATAAATTATTATTTTTTTAGAAAGAAGTTTCTACGATAAATAAAAAGCAACGTCGCTATAGACATAGGTTAAAGCTGGACCGCGTACAAAATGCTGAAGCCAAAAGGAAAACTTGAAAGATACCCAAAAAAAGCTTGTAAAGATATGTCGGAGTAAGAATATAGAGCTGCGCATGTATCCAACACATCAGCCAGTTCCTGTTCCTGTCGTTGACATAACCAGAGAGATGAATTATTCAGATGATGCATAGAACGAAGAAGAAGTACTGGCTAATATATCCAATATCGTTGCCGTATGTAAAAAAACTTACTACAATACGGTTTATTCCTCATCTTCCAGCTCTGACGATGAGCCCCTTGCAAACTTTGTCCAACCATCACTTTCTAACGTCAAAGAAAAGCAGCTAATTGAAAAGGACAAAGACATTCATCCATAAAAACTATCAAGCGATGTTCATGTTTTGCTTAAAGTTTCTACTGTTATAGACGAACATTATACTTACCTCGGTGTCGCTAAAAGTGAAGTTAATAAAGAGAGAAATTATGATCATGTTTTATAATGCTGTAGACAGTACTGGTAAAGGATTCAAAGCCGTAGGGACTGGTATTTCTTACGAAGCTTACGATAACATCTTGGAAATTGTTCCTAATTCCAAAATTATAGTGAAAGGTAAACAAATATACTTTGATTTTGATAAACCATTAAATGTTTTTCAAAAATAAGACTGATTTCCCAAAATGCTTATAATTTTGATATACTTTTGTTGATTTGCTTTCGTGCAACTGATTCATAGAAAGAAATAATTTCAGATTTTTTTTAAAATTCTGTTTAATACATACTAGACTGTTAATTTGAAGTTATTTTATGTTGCATCAAGTCCTCAGTAGTTTATTTTTATTTTATTTTCTAACCTACTAGACCTACTTCATGAAAATACAAAGTGAGTTACTACTGTATTACTCTAACGTTACTACTGCGTTACTTTTTTGTCCCCAGTTTTTAATAGTATTTACAGTAATATTTAGGCTTCCGATTAGTTAAAGATGTCTTAACTTCTTATATACTTATTGCTCATCATAAGTCGAAGCTTCTATTGCTAATTTATATTTACATTAGCTTTTTTTGGTGTTATTTTTGAAAAGTTTAAATTGTTATATAAGACTTTGGTAACGCAGTGATCTAAACTATAAAAATTATTTAATTGAACTGGTTATTTTTGTGATTTAACTTTATGGTAGATTAATATTAGTACTATAGTTTAAAATTTCCATCTTAGCGACCTTAATTGTATAATTTTATAAATAAAACTTAAATTTATAATAAGTCACGCAGTTGTTTCATTTTTCGATCGCTTCGTGTATAAATTGCCCTAAATATAGTGATTTCATTAAAAACTTCGTTGCGAAGTTAAGAATATTATAGATAAACATATTACCATTCTATATCAACAATAAATAATAATAAAATATTAATTTAAATTTTCAATATTTTTTTTAAAATTGCTGCTTGAATTAGGCCTCAAAAAGGATTTTGGCCCACGTACTTCCACATTGGTCCCATTTTAATTTCACTGATATTGGAGCTTGGAGTTCGAAGATACACCGAATAACACCAAATAACGCGAACTGTTTATGAGCTTTATTTATATTGACGATTCGCTTTTATGTGCAGATCAATGTGCAAGAACAGAAAGTCTATTAGTTTGGTAGGCTTCAAATTTAATTGTATAGATATTGGTATAGTATTTATAAAGTTTTTTGAACTTGAGTTTTGATTAGTAAAGGATAGTTATCTCGATTTAATTTTTTTTTTCATGAAATCTTTTCCATACATCTTCGACGTCAATTTTTTATACATAATATAAGCTATGATACATAAATATAAGCGATTCTTTTTAGATTAATTTATTTAAGTGTAGTATTCACACACACATATTGCGAAATCATCAAAATGAAATAAGTAGTTTCTGATAAATACTTTGAACAAATAAGCTCTTTAAGTAGGAATTTCTTATTGACTTTATTTCCTGTAACCTACTGCACGTTTGTAATGTACAAAAGAATTCTTCAAACAATTTGTAAGACCAAATACTTTTTGATAATTGAACAAATAAGGAAAAACTTGGGTTCCTTTCCCAAAGAACTCCGGCTCTTTTCCTTTTGTGGATGCAAAGTTCAATGGTTATTTATAAATAATAGCTACGTTTCTTAGTTTTCTGCAAATAATCGTCGGTGCGTCTATTAGTTATCGTATAACTTCTGAACGACTTGAACGATAGAGGTCACATTCCACACAATATGTTTCGTTTTTTCGAGACGATAAAGTATTATGGTAAAAACAGAAAACAAATAAAATTTCATTAAAAGCTTATTTAAAAAGGTGAATTAGCTATCGCCCATAAAATGTCATTGACCGCTTATTTATTTCAGCTTTTGGTGGATAGTCTCGGCATTATGCTGATGTCACCATTGGCTGTTCTTGCAGCTTGGCTATCGGGACGTACCCTCGCTGGACTGATGACGCAAGAGAGTCACGTCACTCCTTGGCCATTAGCTTCGACCTTCGTGCTTGCTTGTATGACCCTCGTAAGTTTGACGTTTTACGGTCGTGTAATCGTAGTCGTCTAAAGTGTAAAATTGAAGAATGTATCTGTCTAAGCAATATTGTGTTTCGCAGACAGCAATATAGTTGCCTTGTTTAAAAATTGCCGCCATCTGCACGATACAATAATCTATGTGCGCGCAAGTCGATAAAAAAGCACGACAGATCATTTTGCCCTCTTTTTCGGTCGGTCGGTTTAAATGATCTCTATTGCCCCATAAATTTAATAATTAAAACACATTTTTTTCTTAGAATTGTAATTACCAGCTGATTAACATATTGTATTCCATGCAGACGAAATATTAGTTTTTTATAAAATTAGTATTTTATAAAATGAATACTTGTTTTAATGTAAATGTTGTTTGTTTGTTGTTACTATTTTATAAAATAAAAATTTTAATTTAAAGGATCCATTACTTTTAATTATCCATTAATTAATAAATATTGAATAATATTAAATTTTAATTATCCATCCATTATCAAGAGATACAGCGTGAAGATATGTAATGTAATGTAATTCGTTTTAATATAGTGTTCTTCCAAACTTCAAGTAAAAAGTTAATCTACTAACTTTTTAAATTTTAAACCCATTAGCTTTCAAGATAATAAAAGGAATCGAATTCAAATAGGTATCTATCCATGATTTTTTTACGTTTTTTATTGTTATTAATACATTTAAAGATATTAAAATTCCACAAAATTAAAGGTAGAGCGATCAGAATCCAAGTATATCATC
The DNA here is from genome assembly GCA_907165235.1 of Zeuzera pyrina. Lineage (NCBI taxonomy): Eukaryota > Metazoa > Arthropoda > Insecta > Lepidoptera > Cossidae > Zeuzera > Zeuzera pyrina. Next base: position 20,190,556 of record OU015624.1, on the reverse strand, counting down.
GAAATATTTCTTTCGACATTTTACTATTACATGTTTATGTAACATCTCTATTAATTTTAAATAATTATTAACTAACATTGAATTTAATTATTTATAATTAATACTGTCGGTTTTATAAGGAAATTTTACAGTGTTGTTCGTAATTTTAAAAACATGCTTCTATTTTAATTTAATATTCGCTTGTGCTGTCATTCGCACGAGTGAGTAATCGACAACACCGCACGAGTTGCAAATACAATTTTTTATTACTAATGCGGAGATCATTTCAGTACAAAGAAAATATATAAAGTAAATATATAAGTAAATATATAAAGTAATTACTTTATCGCAAACAATGGACATGTTGTTTAACAATAGCTTTAAATTTGAAAACTTAATGTTGATATTTTTTGAGTTTTTTGTAGAAATTGAATCTAAAACATCGAAATCAAGATTTTCTTTATCTTTCACACTGATGTCAATGGGTACTACAATCGATTGTATTTGTTTTTAGATATTCATTTTACATTCTTTTTTTAAATCGTGAATTTGCGTGCGACAAGTAAACTTGTCGCACTCAAAGTGTTAAATGAGAAAATAGCTACTTGTTAACCGCAAAAATGTGCGCTTAGATACTGTTTATCCCGCATGAGTAATAAAAAAAAAATAATGCAATTATCTACAGCCAGAAACTAAAAAATGAGCAACTAGCATTGTTTTGAAGGAAATATCTGTATTTAATATACAGGTATTTCCTTCAAAACGTGATAGTGTATGAAAAAAATAATTCTTAAAAATGCAATTCTCTTCACAATTGTTTTTTTCCAAGAAATTCCTTACAATCATTAATATTAGATATTATCTTATCGTTCAGGTTTGTTATTACTGCTGGATAGTATCGGCAGCGACTCGGCACGCGCTCGGCTGGTGGATATGGTACAGATCCCAATATGAGGTGCGATTACAAATACACAACAGCGAAGAGTGAACTACTCCAGTTTTATTATCGTGTAACGAAATGTTGGTGCTGCGGTTTTCTATGAATAAACGCCTCGCTCACAAGGGCTTCATTAAAACAATTTTATTTGAATAATTACATTACATTCAGCTCATATTCGCAGTGTATTTAGATCAAGTTTGATCCAACATTAAAGTAGTGTTAGCATAATCGTAGCGCTTTTATTTTACATACCTACTCACGTTACGCTACGCCTGTTATGGAGAACCAAGAGCGTGATACGATCTACCCGCCGCTCGGCGATCTATATAACATATATAAGTTAATATATATATACCTATATATCTAGTACATAGAGTAGAGTATATAGAGTAGTAGTAGCTCGTTGGTTACTACTATTTATGTTAGTCGTTCCCCAATTCGTAATTATCACTGACATTCATGTTACAAGCATTATTGCTTAGTTTAAGAGGGTACAGTTCGTGAAATTATATGGTGATTATTTGTTACATGACATGTACATTTTTAAAATATTATAAATCCATAGAATACATAAAACAAACGACGAAATCAAATACAAGACAACAAAACCATAACCATGCTAGATATTAGTTTCACTTCGACAGCGACTTATTTACTGTTGTCAGAAAATATTCAGAAATGTTACACTTTATACTTATCGGTCGGATATCGATGCGACATATACATCTCTAACCTACACGTAATGAAATGAGATAATGATTATAGAATATCTCATCAAAAACATTAAAAAAAATGAAGCCAGTTCCCGTGACCTTTTTAGGGCGGAAAGATCAATGGTAGTTTAAACGACGGAAGAGTTTAATCTTCTATCTTCGATTATTTCATAAGATCTATGGCAGTTAATCGATTACAAGCGATTAAATTATCGAATATTGACGAAGAATCATAAAAAGAACAAACGAACTGTGACCGAAAAGAATAATATACCCATATGTAAGACATCAATCCGTTCACTATTTTTATTTGATATTAGGACAGTGGTTTAAATCGTCGATCAAATTTTATCGTAGATTACGAAATCCATAGTTTTAACTGATCTCAGTGAATAACATAAAGAGATGAAAATCGGTGAAAACTTTATGGGAAAACACAATTTTTTCACAGTAAGAAAAACATTATTTGTAAGGATTAAGCTAAATATCTTCGTGTAAAAAACTGTTTCAATCATGGAGCAATAATCAGGAGACCCTGCACTTTGTGGTAGTTGAAGTCGAAAAATTTAACCTAGAAACATCTCTTTATCCCTCCATCCACCCAGTAAGTTATCCATCTCTTTTTATCTTTTGCTGTTGGTATATCTATACTTATGTATGTAAATAGGTATATATTTCTGAGTTAATTCCAGGAGTTAGAAAGAATCATGAAACGCAGGATCAAAAGTTACTTGAGGTTGCATATTATTTGTTTTCAACTACCTCCCAAAGTACGATATCCAGTTAGATTCCAAGATTCTTGTTTATAATCTTGTAATCCTTACATATTTCTTTCGCCTCCTCAATCTTCGTCATTCTTTTTACACACTTTCACCTCGGGTACTTGGCGCTCCGTCCCCTTTGACTACCCCATTAGGGATACAACGTGAAGATATGTATGTATTTTGGTTTACCATATTTGACACTACTGGTACAGTGAAACGAGATAGTGACCAAACCATTATTTTATCTGTACCAGCTTCTTATAAAAAACCTTACGTATCCCTTCGATAACTTTTACGAGCTACGCGGGAAAATATACAAGTTGATACATTCTTTTTGTTTTATCTCCAGATTTGTACACATATTTTATAAAATGAATTATTCAACTATTCAAAATAATAATCGGTTTAGTGCTCAATTCGTTACTTCAGTTTTGTAAATGGTTTAATAAATTCATAATAGTAGAATTAAGTAAACATGAATAAATTAAACGTTATATTTTCGGTAACTTAAAATTCTTGAAAAGCGAGGATATAAATAATTTTGTATTTACATAACAAGTACAGGAATTTAAATATTGATGACAAACATAAATATATTGTATTACATGAATTTTAGAGCTTAGATATTTTAAGGTGATTTCGATAAATTTACTTTCATTATTTGTATAAATGGGTAGTTCTAACAGAATCACGAAATTCCATCTTAAGAAATTAATTTAAAAAAAGAATTAATTTGTACATTATTATTTTTCGAGCATTTGATAGTACCTATGTTCCTAGTATATGATAAAATAGTGGCGCCCAGAATAAATTAATGTTTCAAAAATACATAGGGATTATTGTATGGTAAAATAAGAAAACAATATGAGGGATGACGGATGACGAAATGACAAACAGATAAATAATGAACAAAAACTCGCGACATAATATTACATCAATATCGAATTTTTGAATGAAATTAATGCTCCAAAAATCCATTTCACTGAATAAATAATATTCAATTAAACGTAATTACCTTCTCATTCCAGGACATGAGGTAATGATGATCAAAAATGTAACTCTTTAAGAAGAATGTTAATTAACCTTTTGTTAAAATAACCTCTAACACGCTTAAGATGAATCTACTAAAATTTAAAAATGAATAGTACTGCTAGGTATCAAAAACCAATAGAAGCGTTAACGCATGATTAAAGGTACGTTCACAAATAGACTGTCAGTGAGAATGTGAGGAAATGATTTTTTTTCTTGGGACACACATGAAAATAATTTATCAACTAACTTATTCTTTTATTTTTATGTTTTAAAATAACACTACTTTCGAAAAAACAATGTATGTTTATCGATTTATACAAAACTTCTAATTAGTTTTAAAAAGAAATTGTTGTGTTAAAAATCGGAAAGGGTTTAAATCTTGAGTTTGGGACAGTGTGAGAGAATGATTTGCGGGATTTCAGCATTTTTTTTATTTTATGTGCACATACCATTAAGAAATTATAACTGATTATAATATGAAATATAAGAAATTATAGCCACAGTAATGGAGCTTACGAGGAAATAATAGTTACCGATAGAAGTTTGCTACATAATTTGTTCAATCTAAAAGGACAGGAATTTCGGCATTTTGTGAGAACTACCGAAATATGTAAAACTTAATAATGGATTGTTACACAAGCACAAGTAGTGAGGGTTCAAAACAACGAGTACAATAATAATACGCAGCGAGGTACATATCCTACTTTTCTTTCTATCGGAAAAAAAGACGAAAACAGAAATCTCGAGCAGAAATTTCGACAATGATTTTACATGCTTATCGTTTCTCTGTGTCATTGTATTCTATATGCTTTCAAATAATTATCCCTGGACTTTGTTGGCAGAAGGTTATCAGTAACCTGGCTCGCTGTTAATTTCTTCAAGGGTCACGACGTCACAGCTCGACATATCCATTGTTAACAAAAAGTTGAAAGAAAGTTTAGATTACGTATTGTTTTTTGGTGCTTTTAAATAGTTAAAATAAAAACTCAAATTGAAGTCAAGTCTTCTAACCTAACGGTCAGATCTCATTTTTGGGTGGAAAAGATTTCGTGAAATGAGAACTTCGCTTTTAAAATTTGATTATTACAGAAAATATCAGCTATGAAAACATTGCTTTGATTTTCAAGAATTAGCTAAGAAATATCTTTAATTACTTGTCCAAACAAGAAATGATAGTTAATACAAAGCTTAGCCATGGTGGGGGAATGTGCCCATAAAGCAGTAATACATGAGTAATACACATATTATAGCATTAATAAACATCAGTTCAAATTAAAGAAGTTACACTCACAGATATATTGCGAAATGAATACGTAATGCGCAGTTTCAGAGTTGCATGTTTGACAGAAAAAAATGAAATAATCTAGGTTAAAATGGTACAGTCATAGTAATATTGGGAAGACCAAAGGAACATGTTGCAAAAAAAGTATTTATCGCAACCGAAAAAAGCGAGAGAAGAAGCCCTCATACCACCTGCTGAAAACGTCAGTAAGTATGTTAAGGTTAAAGACAAAGGCGAATATACATTTACGTTAAGGTGTCATTGCATCTTAGAATAACAACACCCCAACTATATTTCTATTAAAAAAAGCCGCGTCCGAATTGGTCCATCTGTTTGGGGACTACAATGCCACAGACAGACAGACACACAGAAATGCATACGCACAGACACACAGGTACGCAAATAGACATAAGCGTGAAATTTACAACACCCCCCTTTTTGCGTCAGGGATTAAAAATGATCACCATCCTTTCAGTTTCGCTAAATTACTTCCATTAAAAAAATTACGCTTATGCACATATAAGTGTAAACTTCAATTTTAAAGGATATAAGCTAATCTTTACACCTACTCAAAAATTGGTTTGCGTAACACACAGATCAGATCAGTAAGTATCTAATAATACATATAATTATATCAAACATAAACGATTCATAGAGATACGAATACCAATAACCGTTTTCCAATTCAACGTAACCTGTAGTATAAGGTAAGATTTTATCTGTAACATCTTAATTGATTAGAGCAAAAATTACTATTTCGGCACGAGAGAAAGGAAATCAAATATCTGAAAATATTTTCGAACTCTGTAATTTTATAAGATATAAGTGAGTATTTTACGTTAGTAACTAATTAATCTGTGCTAGTATTATATTTCTCATTTGTTTTTTTTTCAGTTATTTATGTTACCCTTGTGTTTTATTGGTTTTCCAAATTAAAAAATATGTATATAAATAGATCTTTGTACCGGCAAGTGTGAGTGAAGACAGAAATATTTAGTGGAAAAGAGGTAAATATATCTGCCGCCATTTTAGAACTATTTTTTGAATCGCCAGTTTTGTATGTATATCGATAGTTCTGGGACTGTTGAAGTTTATTATGTATTTGTAAATAAAAATAACGTATACGTAAATAGTATATAACAACAAAATACATGTAATCAGTTTGTCGTCAAAGTTCCAAATTATCGATTGATGGATGTTACTTTACTAAGCGATCCAAATTATAACTAAAATATTATCAGGTCGCATTAATATTTAAATATTACAGATATTTTGTTTTCAAATAACACTGACATTAACTTTAATGTGACAAAATAAATATTTTATTACTTTGAAATACAAAATAAGTATACAACACTATAATAATGCTACAACACCGTATAGCCACTTATACTTAGTAGATGTTTCGACTTTATTTCTGCCAACCACTCTACCCACGTCCTGATTTCTTTTGAAATACAAATTCGTTATAACTTATGAGAATATTCATTACATCGCGATATGACATCCAATCATTATACCTGCATACATTCTTTAGCCACCTGCACTTGTTAACGATTTTTATTTCTGCCATCATTCCGGTCATGTCCCGATTTGAATTGAAATACATATGAACTGTTTTTTGCTATATGATATTACAAAATATTATCTTCTTTAGGCATTTGTATTACTTGGATTTCTTTATTTCTGCTAACCACTCCGGCCAAGTTCTAATTTCATTGTACAATTTCCTTCCAGGACTTTCCGTACTGCTTATTTGCTTGTGGCCTACTACGTGGTAATTAGCAGTAAGGTGACCGCGTTCCACACCACATTTCAGGAGCGATTTTGCAGCTTCCAGCATCTGCTGTGTTGGTTCGTCCTCTGAAAACACACAGCAGTTTTACCTAAAAATCTTGACACTTTTACAAATTTATTATTCTAAAACAGTGACAGAGCCTTAGCGTCTAGACAAGTGGTAAACGTTTCATAAAATCGTGTAAAATTAGATTTAAAAACGTTTGATAACCAATTCAAAATTCGTTACGCAGTATTCGTCATTCTATTCTACTAGCGTTTACGACAATTGAGCCACTTGTCTAGGCTCCCTGGTCTATAATATGCGTTAGAATTAAGAATAGGACTGTCAAAAACGCCATTTTGTTTCGCATTCCGTATATTACAACTTCAGCGTAGGATTTTTTGGCGGGAACGGAAAGTTTGAAAAAATATAATTCCTTTCTATTAAGTACTTTTTCCACAAAGACCGATCCTGTGTTGCCCGCATCCAACGACGACGCAGGATCGGTCTTTGTGGAAATCTTTAGGGGAGGCCTTCGTTCAGCAGTGGACGTCTTTCGGCTGATATGATGAAGTATTTTTGCTGGTGGTACTTACATATCAAAAAATAAAATATCAAAAAATTAGTAAGAGTGAGTGAAGGCATTAATGGATATTTTCCTACCAAAGAATTAACCTAATATGATCTAACCTATAATCCGACTATCCCAATACGTCGTAACATTAATATACGATTGTGGTGAGTAAGAGGTACCTACATAGGATTTTCTAAATCCAAAACAAATATTTTTATTTACTGTCTTTTTGTTAGTTTAGTTAAGGGCTACTAAAAGGATTTGAATAATGATTACGCTACTAAAGTCTTAATATCCCAGTTAAATAATAATAGAGTAGGTATCACAATAGACAATACAATAAATCCATTAAACTCTGAAAGTAAAAGGCCAAAATAGCATATTTTCATGTTTTATTCACGCGGACAAACTAGAATTACGTTTACAATCAATTCACTTAAACTAATTACAAAGACAAGCATAGCAATCTAGAAGTCGTTGACGTTACTTCCAAGTTCAATAACCTTAAGTGACCATTAGAGGCCTTTAGTGTCAACAACACGGGTGGTATCTTTTAACAGCCGTTGTCGCAAACACGCACTACAGACTTCGTAATTAGCGGTATAGAGTACGGAAAATTAACAGAAAAGTCATTATTCCAATAAAATATGCTTCGATGTAACATATAATGCCAAAATGTGTTAAAAATCTTGCGACGATTGTTAAAGGTTTAAAAGTTCGAGTTATAACAACCAAATAAATTCAATTTAGATTGAAACAAAAAGGAAATATTTTTATTTTTGTAATAATGAAAAGAAAAATACAGATTTCATTGGTATTTTAGAAAAATAATCACATTTACTTATTAGTAGAACCAGTAAATATGTAATTATCAGTAAAATTATTATAAAAAGAAAACACCTGATACAAAAAAATAATGATTTGGATCGTTTTCCACTAAGCATTGCTGGCTTGAAAACTGCATCATTAAATATATCTGTTTAAAAAGAAAACGACATTAATGGTAAGGAAATCCGAGTACATGATACATTGGTTATTCCAAAATTTAAACAAATCAAAAGTTCCATTTTAGCGTAATTGCATTCGTTTCTATAATAAAAGTTCTTCAGGAAGTTACTCAATCAACGGCAAATTTAAATTTGTCATGAAATGTACTTACATTAACTAGCAAATCTATGAAATGAAAAATTTCATCGAAGACAAAACAATAACATAGAAAAAATTTATCTACATAGCTTTCTCAATAATGTATTTTATTTATATGTCGGAAAAGGCACGGGCGAATTCGTGCTCTTGCGACTCAGCTATGAGAATTAGGTACCGAATCTTACAAGAGGCGAACTACGCCATAAAATACAACGCTAAGGCAAAGTTAATGTACACAGGTAATTGGAAATTTAATAATGACAAACGATCCGTCGGAGAAATGCTATCGCAGTGGCCGCCGTAGTCTAACAGACTCTCAGCGCCGGCCAAGACGTTCCGTTAGCGCGTTATCGGAAGTCGCGCTTTGCCATAATATAGTCAAATGAGTGCCTTTTATTATTTCCACCGACACACATTTTAATAAAGCTATTGTAAAGTGATGTTGAAAAAATTTGCTGAGTTTTTTGTTGGTTCTTCTCAGTGTGCAGGTTTTCTTCTCGAATCGAAAGTAAATTTGACGTTCAGAAACACCTTTCAACTGAGTTTACTTCAATAAATTGTTTTGATTTTAAAAAAAAAGTGCATGTAAATCGATTTATCCGTTCAAGGGGTACAGTGTCACAGAAAAACATACGTATCGATGTCATAACTTCCTTATTTTCCGTCCTGGGTTAAAAATTTTAAGAATAGAGTTAACAGAAAAATAAAGGTTCCTGTCACTGCCTATTCTGTATTCAATATAAACATTTCCTTTACAATATCTGATATTTGTTTTTCCTGGTACAGGAAACAGCAATATTTCTTCATATTCATTTCTCTATTTTAGTCTTCCATCACAAATATATTTGTGATTGAAGATTTTAGTCTATAAAAATAATACGGTCGGTTAGAACATGAATTATTTTGTTATCTTATAGTTTATCTAAATTAATTATGTTAGAACAAAAATAGGCCAATTGTGGGCGTCCAAGCAAAAAGGGTCCAACGGTCGACCTTTAGTTTCCGAGATACACGTAATTTTGTAAAGTTGGGTGATAAAATGGCATTTCGCGATATTAATTGATTAATAATTGAGGCTCAATTATCTACAAGTTCATATAGTAAATAATTTTATGTGATGTTTCTAAGCGGAAACAAACAAGTAGAAGTTTTTTTTTTCAATCAAACTAAAAATGCTTTTTCTCAAAACAAGCTTTTTCAGTTTCAACTTTAAATATCTGATAAAAAATGTATGCCGGTTTTTGAATATTTTTTAAATCTTTATTATCAATTGACTATTCTAAATTCCGAATCTAGTCTTAACTCAATACCCCACTACCTACCGGACCCTTTTCGCTTGGACGCCCACAATTATTTATTTTTCATGATGTTCTATTTTCTGTGCATGAGAACAAACGATTCCATACCTAATTGGTTTATTATTGTCCAAAAATCTGTTCCAGCTTTTTGTAAAGAAGACAGAGACTTTTTGGCGCGAATGGAAGAAGTGAGGTTGTCATTTTATTTAGATTTTCTATTTTTTACATTTTTGGGAGTTTTAAAGTACAAAAGTTATTGGTATATTGTGTTCTAAAGTTCTGTGTAAGTGAAAAGAATGGAATAGGTCTAAATAAACATGTGTAGCTGAAGTTCTCGCGCTCTTCCAAGAAGTCCTATAAAACTTCAGTAAAGTCTGCTATCACTTTACTAGAGGAGTTTTACGATAACGATCCTAGTTATTATAAAAAGTAAAAGTATATTGTGTTTTAAAGTTCTGTATAAGTGAAAATTTTGTTATTGAATGTACACGCAGTACCATGAATAGAGAGAGACGAAAAAGTATCGCAAAAGCCGCAACCAAAATCAGACGATCGATGACCACGACCGCTCCGCCAGGAGTGTACGACTAAGAAGAATAAGTAAAAACAATGGTGTAGGTGTAAATAAACATGTGTAGCTGAAGTTCTCGCACTCTTCCGAGAAGTCCTTTATAACTTCGGTAAAGCCTACTATCACTTTACTGGAGAAGTTGTACGATGACAGAAAAAAAAAGAAGACACAGATGTCATAATATTGTATAGATTTAGGTGCTAATTTGCGCTCTTTCAGGCGATAAATTTGTATATATTTAGCCAAAAGTTTCGGAGTACTTGATCAACAGTTTCACCTCTCAACAAAGTATCTTCAGGAAATACCAGATATCCGCAGGGTTATTACCTAAAAATTTGCAGACAGCGACAGCTACGCGATCATAGTGCGACCGTTGACTTATTGTAGTAAAAATCTGGCTGTCGCATGCTGATTGTAAGTTAGATAATAAGCGTGTCGATTCGATAACTAACACCAAAATCGAGTCTGATCGTCGCAATTGCCTGAGGATGATTCAAATTTGGTTGCAAGCTTTTGGACGAAGATAGCAAAAAATAAATTAAACCCACTTCAAAACAAGAACACAGAAAAGTACATAATAATAATAATTATGCTTTAGTAATCAAAACTAAAGTGCAAAAATAACTTTATAAATACGATAAAAATACCTATATAAGTAAATTTGACGGTTACTGAAGTCGGTGCCAAGCCTATTAACCTAGTACTTAATTATTTTCTACTTTTCAGTTTTTATTTTCATGTTGGTGTAATTTTTTGCTAAACAGTTATTTATTTTTCGCTTTTGTGTGACATTGGCTTAAATAAATATCTAGGGTAGGTAAACCACTAACTTTTCTCCGATTCTAGAACGGAGCGTTAAATAAATGGATTCTCAAAATATACATGTAAGCCGTTGAGTTATTTTGTTTAAACAGTACTCCATCATCAGATTTTAACTAAATTTCTATGGGACCACCCAGAACATATCCTTTGAAATTAAAAGAATCATTTGCACTCTGTAAAAAACTGTAAAATACTCTGTAAAAAACTTTATAAGAAAAAATTAAACAGACTTCAAAAAAATCATTGAAAAGTACAAAAAAAATATCCTTTACTAATCAATACTCAAGTACAAAAATAACTCTGCCAAACGAGCCTAGCAAACTAGTACACTTTCTATTGTTGCACATTGATTAGACACCGACTTCATTATCTGTCAAATTCAGTAATAAATGATTTGTATCCTATGTAGTTTTGTTTTTGAGTTTTGATTAATAAAGGATAGTTGTTTCGTACTTGAATTGTTTTTGAAGTCAGATTAATTTTTTCTTAGAAAGTTTTCCATTTCTCCCTTTTGGATGACCTTGGCCTAACTAAACATCTAGGGTAGATCTACAACTAACGACTAATTTCTTTTCTAATTCTGGAAGGTAATGATACACAAAATCGATATAAATAAACCCTTATAAGCCGTTGTAATTATTTGGTGTATTTTCGAATTCCAAGCTCCAATATCAGTAAAATTAAATTGGACCACCTTGGAGCTATACTGATTCATTGAAATCGGTTCATAAACAAAGAAGTTACGCCCGAATACAAATAAAAAAATTACATACAGCGAATCGAGAACCTCCTCATTTTTTTGAAGTTATTTAAAAAATAAATAGTAATGATTGTATGTAGGCACAGATTTAAGTACTTCCTCCTTTTTTCTTCGATTAAAAAACACGTCCAAATTGATCACTTGAGCCGAATTTCCCAAAAGTAACATTGGGATCCATGCAATAAATTCATAAATAATTTTTAATTGTTTTTTGAATTAACAATGTATTAAACATGCCAAATGCATACTTGAATAAATAACTAAAACGATACTTGTAATGAATCATTGTAAATTACAATACACAAATTGGGGATTTAAACGTTCGAAGATAATAATAATCTTTTCGCCAATAAACCTAAAATATCGAATTCATTTGTTATTTCTTTGTACAATTGGACCGTTTAATTTAAACGTGCCTTCTGTTTGTTATAACTGATTGTATTAACATGTATATTACATCACGAATTAAGGACATAAATAAAAAAGTAAAATGGTTTATATGCTGTACAATATACATGTACATACATACATACATATCTTCACGCTGTATTCCCAACGGAGTAGTCAGAGAGGAGGGAGCGCCGAGCGTCGCGGTCCTTACATACCTTTTTCGTTTCCTCAAATCTCATCATTCTCCTTACACATTTTCGCCTAGGTATGCGAGTGCTATTGACATTTCCGTCTGCTAGCACTACATACATATATAATATACACGTTATTATATTTATTAGTGCTAATCTTAAATTTTTCAATCACCTGAAATATCACATCTTTATTCAGATTATTTTGACGCTTAATTTGAATTATGAAATAACATTTCTCTACGTAAATTTCAGCTACGGACGTAAATGAAAGTAATAAATTTGAAACCCCCGAAAGCATCTATAAAATTGTAGAGCTCCAGAATTTTCGTTTCTATTCTAGTTCTAAGTAAAACCATTTCTGTTTTAGTTCCAATTTTTCAATCATCATATGAGATTTTCCCCCCGGGCTTATTCTGTTGCTGTACTCGTGTAGATAAAGCACCTGTTTAGACTTAACGTTGTGTTACCATCTTAATGTGATTAGGTCAACATAGTAACGTGGTTACGTTAACATAGTAACACAATATTATTACGTAGCAGTGCCTAGTAACATTTATTTCTTCAGGATTTTTAGGTATTCTTTCCCTTTTGAATAAAATGCTGTATTTTTCGTTGTTATTCAAGTGCACGAATAACTGAGAAAGTGCGAGTTTAATTTGCGGAAAAGAGTAGTTCCGTACTATATTTATAAAATTATACATACCTATTACACTCACGCTGTATCTGTAATGACTACAGTCAGAGAGGATGGAACACCAAACATCGCGGTCCTCACATACTTCTTATAGCCTTATGTCCTATAGCCTGCTACTGTGGGGATCAGCAGTGCATATGAAGTCTATCTTTATTTCACAAAAAAGACCAATACATGCCATCTGCAGTATGAATGCACGAGAGTCGCTGAGAGATCGTTTTGAAGACATTCATGTACTCACTTTACTATCGTTGTAGATACATCTTTGAACACATAATGTACATTAGAAAGAAAGGTGTTATAAATGGTGTAGAAACTCGAGGCCATGATCAGCTAGTTATTCCACAATTTAAATTACAAAAGTCGAGTAGGTAATTTTTTACCTTTTTTAGTAACTGTATTTGTTTTTATTATAAAATTCCTCGAGAAATTACTCAATTCACAAAAAATAAATTATTAAGCTTGTTATTAAGCGCACACTAATGAAAAGAGCATACTACAAAATTATCGATTGCCTTATGTATTTTGATGAAAATATATGATTTTAAAATACATGAAATGAAAGTTCGAACCATGACATATACATATACATGAGCAAGTTTTACGATAGCATCGATACTTTTAAAAATTTTCATTATAGTTCCGCTGCATTGCAGCGGAACTATAATGAAACTTTTTGTTCATATTTTGAAAGATAATGCATAAGTGTGAGTTTACTTGTAAACTTTTTTGAATTCCACCTTTTATCACAAATGTGACCCGTGTAATCACGGATTAAATAATCATAATATCAAAATGGAATCTGTCAAATGATTGAATCTATGAACGATACTGTGACTGCAATCAAAGAGTTAACTGTGAATGCAATCATCAATACCTTGAAACGATTGCAATATCAATTACGGACGACACAGGTCTACAAGCTACAACATATTGATATTTTACGCGGCCGGTTCAGTGGGGCTTACTTCACGATAGAGTCAGCAATTTATGATGTCTCACGCTAACTTACCATTCCCAGCAGTTACGTAATAGGATTTACATCACTGTATGACACTTGTAGTACATACATACGTAGCTTAATGCTATCTAAGCTTTAATACCTAACAATTATTAAACCTATTAACCATTGTTGAATAATATGTATAATTGATTACGTCTGGATATACTATAGTAAGTAAACTATTACTAAATAGTTTATAGTACCTCCGAACAACAACATCAATTACATATTAATATCACATCAATTTAAATCAATTATACCTATATTAATTGTTTTAAGGCGAGCACGTTCAAGGGTAGAAACATTATAAGGTGGTGCAGAACTTTGCATAGGCTTTGCGAGCTTCTATTGTTGAAATTGTAGCTTAAGAAATGCAATTTTAATTAATGAAATTGTAATGATTGCTGAAATATCTCATCCATTCAATGGCAATTATTTTAGTATATTTTTAATACCCACGACCAAAAGTATAACTTGGATGATATCATATTTAATTTATTTTATTAACAAATTACCAATAATTATGACCGTTTGAGGTTTTTTTTGATGCATTTATTTAAAACAGATCGTGTATCAAATGACTAGCATAATTACAAGAAATATTGTTAAATTACTCTATGTTTTGCGAAGACAGCATTCAGTGACACTCTCTACCTACCAGAAGTACTCGGCAAAGCTCGCCTTAATTGTTAGGTCTCTTGAATATTTGAATCCTTACACCCGTTTTCGTATTAATTCAGCTAGCAAGATAAAATTACGTGGGCTTAGGTAAACATTCGTTATTATTATTAATTTCTGTACAAACTCTATAAGTTTGTTACAATGTACTTACTATTAAAATTTCCAATAAAGGAGACACCTATCGACTTCCTATTATAGCCATAAGTGTGGGCACCCACGTGTAACCATCCCGAACCCTCGTAAACTTTGCCATTGCCGCCAACGAGAAACCTGAAATTGTTTAACATAAAATATACAATGTAGACATCACTTTACAATATTTGCATATTTGAACTGAATATTGAAATAATAATAATGCGTCAGACAATACACACAAATCATTTGATCTCAAACTAGGGTATTCGCTGTGCTATGAGAACCAAACAACGACTAATGGGGGCGTCTCCCAGTATATCCAGACCCGCTACAATCTAGAAAAGTTCGTTTCCTAAATTGACCCGAGCGGGAATTGAACCCGGAACCTTCCACGCTTAAGTGCAACGTCTGGCGTCACTGTGCCATTGAGGTCGTGGTCGAAATGTTGCAAGTATTTCATAAATGTGTATAAGTCAATCAACTAGTTTTTGTCTCACTGCTGTACCCGAATTCCTTACAATCATTACTGGGAAAACATAATTATGTATTTATTTCATACATAAATACTCTATTTTCTATCTTTTTAAATTAAAACGAATTGCCACTTGCACTATGGGGCGTCACTTGTGAATGGCTCTATCGAGTTGGTTGGGTGATGAAACGTGTCCTATACAGCCTTCTGCAGTATAGGACACGTTTCATTTTTGGGTAACTGTATTCGTTTTTATTACAAAGTTCCTCAGGAAATTATTCAATTCACAGAGAATAAATTTCGATTTGTTAAAAAACGTACATTGATTAGACAATCATACTATAAAATAAACAATTTCATTGAAGATAAAACAATAGTCTGGACACGATCTTCTCTGCACATGCATTTACTGGCTTCATCAAAATATTGTATTACAATAAACCTTTTGTAAAATGAAGTAAAAAGAAAAAAATGATACCTGACTGTCGGTTCTTCTCAGTGGCCAGGTTTTCCATTTGAACCAAACTAAAGTAGAATTGACGTTCGAAAATACCTTGTAATTGGGTTTACTTCAAGAAATTGATTTGATTTGATTTGATCTATTCCATCAATACATTAAATTAATCTATAACAATATTTCTATAATTTTCTGAACTTCAGTAATTGTCCACTTTTAGATGTCCCAGAGTATTAAAGGACAATTTTACAATTATTTTGAGCTTTTAGATTTGTAGTAATTCCTATTCAGAAGAGTAAGTTGCTCAGTACGGATTTATAAATATTTTAATTATTCTATTAGGTATATCTTTTTAGTAATTATTACAACAAATAAATTAAAAAAATTCCGAATTAATTGAAATTTTAAAACTTTAGTCATCTTTAGCCAGCTGCCACTAACAAGTATATTAACATTTTAATTTTTCAAGTTCTAACGCTCTTTAAGTTTCCAGAGGCAAATGGCAAAAAACGCATCCTGTATATTTTACATGCTTACTCACTTATGCACTTCTATGCTGGTATGAGAGTGAAAGAAATAAATAATAGATTTCTAATTGCTAACGGAGGAACTATACGGTCTATAACATAAGTCCAAATTAAATACTCATAAAATGTGATGTTAGCCTCGATTCAAAACTGTTACGAACAGTCCCACTATAGTCAGGATTGGCAGATTGCTTTTAATGACGTAAGTACTTAAGCACTTACGGACACATAAAATACTGGCTTACATAATAAATCCAACAAATGCACGTCAGTAGTCCACAGTCACACAGAATGGGGAGAAGTCAGAGACAATTAAGAAAAAAATATTTTCTAAGTAAGCCCAATTAGGAAACCTTTTTGAGCTCTCGCGTAGTCTCCTAACCTATGGAACGCAGGTATTATAAAAACTAATATGCTCACTTACGACTGCCCAATATCCCAATAGTCCAAGGATTGCATGTGCGTAGTTTGAATATTCCTTACTATATCAGCGCATTCATTATCGGTGTTACACGTTGGTGTCACCGTGTGTTGTATAATGACCAGATCAACCGGTCTAGGCAAATATTCGACGTTAGTTGCGCGTAGACCATCCCATTCTTTCTTGCTAACTACCCCACAGTCTGAAAGAAAAAGAAGAAATGTACAGAAAAATAAAGCGAAGTATATATTTAAAGTTACAAACTGTCTTTTTAATGAAGTTTCTAATTATTGTGTACAATTTTTCGTGAAACTAATGTTACTGATCTAAACATGGAATTAAATCAGTAGATCTTAAAACATTCTGAAAATCTAACGTATATTCAAACCTACATATATCTTATACACGTTATACATTTGCCGAGAGTATGAATCAAGCACTGTAAAAGGTGTCCGACCGAGGCAATCATTGTTCTGTTTAATGCCAGAAAAACGAAAGCGAGTTTGTTCAGGTGAAAAGGAGCTAAACGGAGTTGGCTTCTACTCTCCAAGGTATACCCATACCGGTTGCTTTAGACGGTCTATCGAATTTAAAGCGAAATTGGCTTTTAAAAAGTTTCGAATCCTTTCCAAGATTAGGTAGTATTTCACGACAGAACAGCTTTTAATATTACATAAAGTTCAAGTCCAATCATGTACAGAATAGAATACTGCTGCCACTTTTGACATGGCTCTGCCAAGTATCAGCTTAATGCGCTAAACTCCATAGACATTCGAGCCAGGAGCCTCATAGGCGACAATAAACTCGTCGAGAGCAAACTTCAGAGTCTTAATCATCGGCGTACAGTTGCTTGCCTTTTCGTATTTTATAAAATATATTTTGTTGATTGCATGATCTGATTCCACCATCTCGTTTCCACTATCGAACATGCAGGTGCGGGGGGGTCTCCGTCGTCACGTTGTTGACACCCCTCCTATTCGCAGAAAGCGATTTGCGTCATCTTATTTAATACGCACTACTAAGTTCTGAAACACCTTCCCGGCGTCAATATTTTCCTTACACTAACAACTTGAACACTTTCAAAACGAGAGTGAATAGGCATCTTCTGGGCAAGCGTGATCTCGCCATTGCTTTCCATCAGGCAAAAAAAAAAAAAATGTGTTGTTGAACGTGTTCATTTCAATATACATTTCTGTGAAGAAAAATTGTTAAATGGTGAAAAGTAATGCTTTTCACCATTTAACTAATTTCATGTAATGGTCAACATACAAATCGTGCAGCTGTCGCCCATAGATTCTGTAAGGTGTTCTAGGTGTTAGTATTAGTAAACAAAAATCAGTAACAATCGCGTTAATTGCATAAAACGCATGTAACTTGCTGTTCATAGCTTCATTAAAATGCACTCTTCTTAATTACTTCATTGCTAAGCTTTTTTTTTGTTTCTTGGAAGGGAAAATATTCGTATATCGCGAATTTCATAATGGACAAAAACATCGAACAAAGATTTTGTCTTAAATTTTGCATCGCCAATGGAATTTCATGTTCGGAGTCACTGAAAATGTTACAGAAGGCTTACGGTGAATCGACTTTATCAAAAACACGTGCTTATGAGTGGTACAAAGCGTTCAAAAGCGGTCGAGATGTGATGGAAGATTTGCCTCGCTCTGGTAGGCCATCAACGCCTGCAACTGAAGTTAACATCACATGAGTGAAGGAAATAGTGACTGAAAATGCTCATTTAAGTTTGAGAGAGATAGCCGCCGAACTTTCTGTGTCTCACGAGTCGATCCGTACCATTTTAAATAATCATTTGGGTATGAAACATGTTACCGCTCGGCTAGTCCCAAAAGACCTGAATTTTCTCCAAAAATTCAATCGCATAAGAGTCTCTGAGGACATGCTAGAACGAGTCAATTCCGATCCAACATTCATGAAACGCATACTGGTGACGAGACGTGGATTTACGAGTTTGACATGCAAACTAGTCAACAAGCTTCGGAGTGTCGCCTTCCAACTGAACCGAAACCAAAAAAACCACGCCAAAGTCGATCAAAAGTCAAAGTCATGTTGACTGTTTTCTTTAACTATCGCGGTGTTGTGCACTCGGAATTCTGGCCGGAAGGTCAAACGGTAAATAAAGAATATTATTTGGGCCTTATGCGGCGTTTAAGAGAGCAAATTCGACGAAAAAGGCCAGATTTGTGGAAAGAAAATTCTTGGATTTTGCACCACGATAATGCGCTTTCGCACAAGGTCATCATTGTGAACGAATTTTTGACCAAAAACTCAACAAATACCATCGAGCAACCACCTTATTCGCCAGATATGGCTCCAGCCGACTTCTTTCTTTTTCCTAAACTCAAATTACCACTTCGTGGCACCCGTTTTCATTCGGTAGAAGACATAAAGGAGAATTCGCGGCGAGCACTGAACTCAATTTCGGAAAAACCGTTTAAAAAATATTTTGATGATTGGATTATCCGTTGGCGTAAGTGTATCGTTTCTGAAGGAGCATACTTTGAAGGTGATAAAATAAATTTGGATGAATAACTAACATTTCGTGTATTATTGATCTTTTCCCGGTACTTTATTGACAGAGTAGTATGATCGTCCGGGTCGGTCAACATGTCTTTCGGTTGTCTACGGTAGGTTCGGGAGCTCTCAGAAGAGGAGTAATCGTCGGCGTTCGCTATTAAAGCGTTCGCGTGGCAAGAAGCACCCTCGAAGTAGCACTTAGACGCCTCCTTGAAGCACTTTTCTACGGTAGATAATCCAAATCGCAATGGAGGCCTACACTGCGCACGAACCACTGTGTTCCAGCGGCGGTGCGCATGAACTTATTCTGTATGACCTGGACTCGTCGGAGATGGGACCTAGTGACGTGTGCGAATACGACGCATGCGTAAGTAAAAATCGGACGGATACACGTTTTGTAGAGAGTCACCTTGTTACGAAGGGACATCTGACTACGTAGACAAAGGAGCGGGTAGAATCTGCAGATGATGAACGCCGCCCGATCATGCACCCGCTTGATATGCGGCCGAAAAACATGGAGCGGTCCAAGGTGACAAGGTGAGAGCATATTTAATCTCGCGGATCCAAGGGATGAGACCGCCGAACATAGAGATGAAGGGGAGCGAGTGGACATTACGGCATCCGAACAAGAAGGCGGCTCTCTTTTCAGGATTAACTTCGATCTTCCAGCGGTGAAACCACTTCCTGAGAGCAGCGGCCGCATCTTGGAGGCGACGGAATATGCAAAGAATTGCATATTACTATAATACAGAGAGATATCGTCCGCAAAAAGAGCTAATTCTACTTGGTGGCTACGGGGGACATCGTTAGTGAACAATGTGTAAAAGGTGGGGGCGAGTACGGAGCCCTGAGGGACCTCTGCACGAATAGGACGCGGAGAGTGAAGCGCTCCATTAATTCTGTAGCGAAAGACTTTGTCGAACGCTTTCGTCACATTAAAGAACAGAGCGCCGGTTGGAGTGGGTTTTCTTTTGGCTGGCCGGAGACTGGCTAAGATGTGTTCGATAAGCCGATGTACATACTGAATGCAGGATTCACGGGATTGGCAGCGGTGACACTGCCCGATCTTGCCCTTCCTGTGAGGGGCTTCAAAAGAAAGGACAGAGAGCTGGCAGACGGTCTTCCGAGAGAAGATGAGTTTTCCATCTGCGGAGCAGTCCGCTACGACAAGGACGAGGTCGAGGAGGACCTCATGGGTGGGGCCGCCCTGAGCGCGTAGGTCATTTAAGACGATACCCATAGGGAACTCTTTATGGATACCACGAATGAGACAACCCGAAGTTTGCGATCTTAGTCTAGGGCATAGGTATGGAATCGTACCTTTGTAGTGAGTAGCAATGAAGTAAGTTGCCTAAAGTCGGCAACGGTCGGTAACAAATTTATTATCTTGCTCGTCATGAGCGCACTTAAGCTAGGCCATTCATCCCAAGCGGTCAGCCGGGGGATGCAGAGCGAGTTCAAGGCTTACTCCCTTAACTGGAACGAGACGCCTGTCGCTTCCAGTTTAGTGCTTCCCTGAAGGGAAAGCGCGGCACACCATAGCAAAGCCGCGACCAGATGCGTTGGTACCGTTAGGATCCCCCGGTCAAAAGAAAAACGACTAAAAATGTAGTCGTAGACGTTATATTCACAGAAACCAACCTACCACTCCCGTGAACCGCATTGAAAATTGCGTGGGAGAGTGTCGTCCAGTGCGCAACATGATCCCGACGCGGAAGAACTATCCAAAAAACGTTGCGCGAGTAATACGGTTGCTTAACAACGGCGCACTGAAAAGCGCGCGCTAGCCGAGCAACCGTAAAATAACTCTCGCACGCTACGTAGCGAGCGAGGGAGTTCCCAGTGGAACACACCGATAGTATTATGCAACTCTAACGAGCACGAGAAACGCAATGTGTCAACGGAATATACCATACGACTGCTAGGTGGTATTGCTAACCCTTTTTGGTACAATATTCTATTTATTTAGATGCAGCCATCTTGCGCGCACGTAAACCAATCGAAAAGATTACAGACCGCGCCACTAGCAGCGTGAAATACAACTGACTTACGATATATCCCGCCACATAATGATGTCAGATTAATTTTTCATTGGGCACATCACAATTTGACGGCTAGATAATATAATTTCTTAAACTTGTGGCATTTTGCGAAATGTTCTGTGATACATATTACTAGAACTGTACGACGACATTCAAAATAGAGCGAAACTAAGTAAAAGACAAAAACTAAAATAAATGTTTACCTATTACAATAAAATTCCCTTCAATATCTAAGTACAAATAGATTAAATTCATTGCTACTAAAAACTAAATATAAATAAAGAACCGATCTCGTAACACGTTTTCGACGACGGACCCTTTTCGATAAATAAAAATTCCCTAAACAGCTGTAAATTGTTTTAGTCCTGAAGGCATTGACGTTAATAACTGCCTGATGAAATAAAAGGTTCATTCTGAGATATATAGAATTTAGAAAAAAAAAAATTCTGTTCACATATCCAACTTCAAGGGACAAGGGATGAGAGAAGATTGCACTAACTGTTAAGTTATTAGGAACAGTCATTTATTTTCCACAGAATAAGAAGTAAAGAAAAGAAAGTCCTCATTATTTACACAAAATGATTTATTCTTTTATTTGTCATTTGTGGCATCCGCCCAGGGTCAGAGTTACCCCGTTGATACGAATTTAACATATTATCAGGGCAAGAGTGAGGTCTCGTCATTGGTTTCCATTAGACGAGACCGGAAATCTGTAGGATCGTAACCAAATTATATACCCCAGAAACAAAAAATACCAAAGGCTATCTTTCTTAATTATCAGAGAAACTTCGTAATATCTTTTAATACATCTGAAAATGACGCAAAAAAGGCATTACACCGTAGTAAAAAAAAGGCCAAAACTTATATCCCTTACTGAATATAGGTTTCCTCCTCTTCAAGTTCCTGATGTATATTATTTACATTTATTTATTTATCTACAGAGCGAAAGTGAGTCGTAGCAGAATCCTAGGAAGATCAAGGCTGCCTTTCGAAATTCAAATAGCCAGAATGTTAGCTGACGGAAATATCAAAAGCACTCTCATACTTAGGCGAAAATGTGTGAGGGGAATGATGAGATTTGAGGAAGTGAAAGAAGTATGTAAAAACCGCGCCGATTGGCGCTTCGTCCTCTCTGACTACCCCGTTAGGGATACAGCGTGAATATATGTATGTAAGTATGTATGTATTTATATATTTATTTAAATCGGGAGACCGCCTGGCTGGCAGCTTCTTTCGCCAATGAATCAGTTTGGCTATTCAAAGAGGCAATGCTGCCAATCTGCTGGGTACCTTTAACAATGACAGCTTTCTAAGCGGCAACTTTGAGGAAGTCTATTATTTAAAATAAAGTGTAGTTTTAAGTTTGTAAATATTAACATATGTATGTACCTTTTTGTGTTCAATAAAGTATCTTATAGCTACTTCCCGCAGAAGTCAAGCTTATTAATTGACACCATTTTCGCTTTTCATTGTAACATCCACAGGAATATTTAAAATCAGTTATATTACAGATTACATTAAGTGCTCTCGATTAAAAAAAAAAGAGGTTTGAGCACTTCAAAAAGTACCAGGTACAACGTACATGTCCGTCTGATATAATTTTCTTTGAATGGACTACCTGAAATCTATTTCCAAATAATATATCTAGTTTAAATAGCACAGGAGAAATGCCCTGAAAGCGAAGTGAATGCGTCGTGACTGTCGGTCGTGACCGAAGGGTTAACATTATTAGGTCCCAAAAGTTTTTGTCGTATTCTAGGTGATGTATCTAAAAGCCTGTTAATGTATAAATAACTATTTATTTTTCATGTTCGGTTTTGGAATCCAATAGAGATATCTGATAAAAGCTTTTTGCGATATACTTAGTTATAAAATTTTGAAAGGTCTTTGGTATTTTATGTTTTACTTATTATATTGCATAAAATTTTAAATCCCTTTTTAAATATTTTGAATGTAAATGAACATGTATTCTGAAAAAAGTTATTGGGAATGAAGAAAAATAATCGACGTGTTATTTAGTAACATAGTGATTAGAGACATTCATAGAAAAAAATAAGATCAAAGAAACCAGACAGCGCAAGAATATCGTAGAAGGAAAATAGTTATAAAAAAATATCAAAGCGGACAAAAACTACAGCCTATCGTAGATTAAAGATTACCTATACTTTGAATTAACTTCAGATAACCTATGAAATATGGATTACATATTTTTTATCAGAAGATTTTATAGAAGAGCTACTACCACTGAGTAAATAATCACTACTACCACAAAGTACATTGTCAAAGTTATTTATGACAGTTCTACAAATTTTGGACGTATGACGCGTACTCGTATTATACGTAGGTATGTTTGCCCGTTTGTGACCTTTACGAAGTCATATGATGCGTAATGAAGTCATAACGCATATTATTCATGTTTATGACCTTTACGATGTCATATGAACTAGTTAGCTTGTAAGGACTCTTGTTCTATATTTTACACTACTACATAATATGCAATGCATTCATTTGACAGTAGTCATTATAGCCACAGACTTGATAACGAACTCTGATAACATATTTTAGTCAAACGAAGGTATGAGAAACGTATATTACTATGTAAGATTTGAATAAGGAATAGAGAGTCAAAAAGGATGTTTGTGGTTATTTTGCAACTGCGCAACATATGTTTTATTTTTATGTGGATACGGCTAGGTTGGTGTAATTTGCATATTTTCATAACTTAATGTCCTATGGCCTTTTGCTGTGGGGATCAGCGGCGCATATTAACTCCATTTTTATTTCACAAAAAAGAGCGATTCGTGCAATCTACAGTATGAATGCACTAGAATCATTAAGAGATCGTTTTAAAGACATTGATGCACTCACCTTGCCGTCCTTATACATCTTTGAAATTATTATGTATACGAGAAAAATGTAGATCTGTTCATAAAGAAAGGCGATATTAGTGGTATGGAAACTCGAGGTTGTGATAAATTGGTTATTTCAAAATTTTAATTACATATTAAGTCAAATGTTTCATTTTTAAGTAACCAATCGTTTTTATAATAAAGTTCGTCAAGTCATTCGATTAACACAAAATAGATTTCAATTAATTATGAAACGTAACATATCTTCACGCCATATCCCTAACGAGGTAGTCAGAGAGATATAAAACGTACATTGATAAGACAATCATATTATAAAATAAACGATATCGTAGAAGATACGAGTAAAACAATAGTCTGAAAACGGTCTTCTCTCCACATGCATTTACTGGCTTTCCGAATATTGTATTTTAATAAATGTTTTGTAAAATGATGTTAAAAAATGATATCTGACTGAGTTTCTTGTCGGTTCTTCTCAGTGTCCATTTTTTTTCTTTGAGCGGTACTGAAGTAGAATTGACATTCAAAAATACCTTGTAATAAGGTTTACTTGAATAAATTGATTTGATTTTGACTTTGATATCACTCTATATTAATAATTCGCACATAATAACACTCTATTTTAATAAATATTAGTAATAATTTAAACAATTTACATCCTAAAATTAAATTTAAATTAGAGATAGAACATAACGCTAAACTAAAATTTTTAGACTTGACCATAACTAAAGCGGGAACAAAACACGAATTTGGTATAGGTATATACTCGTAGTAAATGTACTCATACTGACTGCACTTTTCCTGCCTCATCGTGCCACTCTTGGCAACATAAACTGGCAGCATACAATTCCATGGTACATCGGCTCATGACTGTTCCGCTAAATATAGAAAATTATAATAAAAAATTGAAGATATCAAATAGCAAGTGCCAACGATTATAATAATAAAATAATTAATAACATAATTAGAAGAAAACAAAGGACTCTTACTAATAATCTTCTGTACAATGGATTATGTGCCAAAGGTAATAAATATACGGGTAGCGTTACTTATTTAGGAAATATATCTAAAAAAATTGCAAACACTTTTAGAAAAAATGATGTCTTTGTAGCATATAAGTCGGTCAATATTGTTAAATCTTTGTAATGTAAAAGACAGAACAGAAAACAATAACAAAAAACAAAAAATAAATAAATTAAATAAATACATTTGAAAAAATAGTTATAAATAGTGATGCTGACTTATTTGTTGATTTGGTGCTGGTTAGCTGATCGAGTCTAATCTCTGGAATATCCTGAGGATGCTTCGTTGAGAGGCGAAACACTTGTCGATTGATGGGTTTTTGGAGTTAGAGCAGAAAATAGCTAAATTTATCACATTTGACATCACTCGTCTGGTAATTATTTAGATTCATTATTTTCATCCTACTTTTGGTACATATTTTTCAAAATAATCAATAAATATGCCACAAACATTTCTTCTTCTTCTTCTTCACCCTATTGCCACTCAACTCTGAGTGTAAGCCTTTTGCAATACAAGCCACACCCCTCGGTCACTTTTCTCCTACAACATTTTTCCGCTATTTTCATCAGGTAGTCGGTCCATCTCTTCAGTTGCCTGCCTACACTATTGCGCCCTGTTCGTTTCTCCACCTATTATTATTCGTGTAGCATATTTGGTAGCTTCGAATTTCTTCAAGCTGTAACTGCGTCAATATTGGTGAGCTTAATTTTTATCCGTATTTCTGTGTTATGGATTCTGTCCATCGCTCTTTGGGTGACCTTTAGGATTTAGCTTGCGATTGACTAGCTACGGAAGTGTCCACGCCTAAGTTCCACAGGCCGCAGGCCACATTGCTTGAAAGCTCTACGCTTCAAACTTGTACCTGTATCCCCTCAGTGCATATCAGACAATTTTTCGAACGCTTTCTTTGTCATACCCGTTCTTCTCCAGGCTCAGTATTTTTTACGAAATAGTTATACTCTTCGACTCTATTCATCATATTATGTCATACCAGCATATCATATGAGTAACAGTGAAATTACATGTACTGTTACTTTTAGCCGTATTAATTTTGAAACTTACGATCTCTGACACGTCATACAGTTTTCGACCATAGCTCTTAACTGTATCAAGTTCCCAAAAAAGAGTCCTTGATATCCGTGAACCGAAGATGTGTTAGGTGGTCCTTTTAATGGTTATGCCTATATTTGACCAGTCCAGAAGCCTAAATATGCCTTCTAGAAAATAAATAAATGGTTCAGGGGAATTGATGACTGCCTTACTCCTAATTTTATGAGCACCAGACAGGTCAATCTGATAAGTTTAAGTTGTAAAATAGCTGCTTTGACCGCTTCCACATATCTCGAAATCATCTTAGTACATTTAATAGAGTGTACTATAAGCTCAATGCTCTACATTATCGAATGCCTTCTTGTAATCGATCTGTCCGTCTGCCCATTAAGCTGTCTACGCCATTTCACTCGACAGGTATTGGCACTATGAAGATGAAATTTGGAAAGTATTCTCTAAACCGTTATACAATGATGTAGTGAAATAACGAAAAAATAAAACTAAGGGTGACACTCCATACATGTAACTGAGGAACAAGAAACAAATTCCAGTGTACAATTAGTGTGTAGGGTATTTTTAGATAGTTCTACAAAAATGTTGTTGATGATTCGAGATACTTTTTATTAAAATCAATAGTTGTTGAGATTCCAACTAAAATTGGTTTGAAAAACATATGTTGTGTAGTTTATTATATAACTTTGTTTTTGACGGCGTCTTTGAGAAATACTACGAGATACAAACTTATTTTTACCACTGTTGTTTTAAAAACACATATACATATGTTTACGGATTCGCTTGTTGGCGCAACAGTAGAGCATTTGCTTTCCGAACCAGTCCGGGTTTCATATCCCAGTCAGATTAATTTAGGAAACGAATTTTTCTCAATTTGCTTGGAGTCCAGGAGATACTGGGAGCTCCCTCGGTTCGTTATGAGAAACCTATAGCACTGGTTTATTGTGTGGTCTCCACAATATAGAGGTAAGCTTAGTGCTTGATTTGGGGTCATACAATTGGTGTTATTCTCTGCAGTGTTATTACTGTATATCCCATTTTTTTCATTTTTGTCCTTAATGTAAACAAATGTGGCGACTATGACATTTACAAATAACATAACTCGAGATGGGCTAGTCTGAAAATGATTGACTCAATTGTCATACTTATTAGTTATTAGTAAAACAAACATTTCTAGATTTCTGTCCGTTTGTGTGTTTGTGCTTCAACAGAAACCACCGAGAATTAAAAGAATAATAAATGTTATAAGTGTAAAATTTGTATTTTTAAAAAGCATCTAAAAATAAAGAATTGGAGATTATTATGGTTTGTACATAGCAAATAATAACATAACATTCTTCTGTTGTTATTCTGTCTTACATATCGAATGAACTGTGTCACTCGCATATTAGGGTGTTACTATTTTGATTTAGGAACATAGGCAACCTTTAGGTGCCATACAAATTAAAAACAAAACATTTAAAAAATAACTTAAACTTTTTAAATACTGTACTATAATGGATAATGTTTAGTGTTATTTGTGAATATTATTTCATAGTTTCGCGTATATAACAGAAAAGCAGTGTTAGAGTGCTACCTAATGTCAAACCAGCGAACGGTGAAAATTTAGCGAAATTTTGGTTAGTTACTTGTTTGTTTACATTACGGTTAAAAATGAAAAAATAGAATATGCACCGGTTTTCAAACAATGCTAGTAATCAGTAAGAAATAAGACTAACCTGATTTCACATATTCACATTCCACAGCTATCAACAGTAACACACTTACTTTAAAAACAATCAACATTGTTAAACTAACAACCTCGCCAATGAACTTACAAAATAACACTAAACACTCATGCAGTATGGTCAATAGTCATGCAATAGCCTGAGAAATATAACAACTTTAAATAAAGACTTCGCACATATAATCCTCATACTGTCTCTTTCACACTACACACAAACAAAGGAGGTGAATGTAGTTCTTCCTTACGATTCAATATGTATGTTTGTTACAAAGACATTGACATCGTAACCTTCACCTCTTAAACTTCAGATAAAAAACCGGGTAAGTGCAATTCAAATTCGCCCAATTAGTGTTCCGCGGAGCAACATTATTAGTGGAAGTAATAAGTGATAAGCGAATGAATCTACATAGCCAAAGTAAAGCCAAGAAACACCAGATTGATTTATAAAGATTAAATAACCAGAGTGTTAGCTGACGGCGATGTCAAAGGCATTTACATACCTCGGAGTAAGTGAAGAGAATAATGAGATTTGAGGAGGCGAAATAATATATAGACCACGATGCTTGGCGCTTCATCCTCTCTGACTACCCCGTTAGGGATACAGCGTGACGATATATATCGATGTATGTAAAAATGTCAACTGCTAACAGCGAAACAAAGTATAAACTTTGTTTTATACTTTGTTTCGCTAGACGGTGATTTCAAGGTAATTCCATAAGTTTCTTTTCTCCATTTTTGGAACGATACACCAAAAAATCTTCTTCAAATGAACTTGGATTTCTATAAACAGACTTATTCGAAAGTGATTTAATAAGAATCGTACTTTACAAATGTTCTTAGGGAACTCTAATATATTTATTCGTCACCCGACGAAAATCGCTAGGGGATTCCCTAATACCGTTACCAACGACTAAATCGGAATTTCATCATCCCTAATTTTATAATATACCTATTCGACCACGCGTCGGTGTGGCTCAGAATGTACTCGTAAATTAGGTATATTCATTATATCCGAGTATGTAAAAACACGCGCTTATTCAAATGCAACGTTGTGACAAATGTTCAAAGCAACTAGTTAAGAACTTTCGGAATTTTAAAATTTTAAACAAGTAAATATTTACATTTTTATTTATATAGAGAGAATTTATATAGAGCTAATGGATCGCGACAATCTGGTTCGCTAAAAAGGTGAACAACTTTTTTGAATTTTTTCAGACAATACCGAGTGTCTTAAAATACCTGTAAACCTGCACACATTATATATACGAAAAAAAAATTTTAATATCTTTATGGCAAGTTATTAATGTTTACAACTAATTGAGATTTTAGTAAATAAACACTAAATATTATTTAGCTTTTTAATAAATTTTAATTTAAACGGTCTTTACATTAATTACCAAATGAAAAAAAAATCTTAATTTGTTTGTTAAAACTTTTAATTGTTACAATATTTGCATGTTACCCTTTAGTCCAGTCTACAACGGTAAAAATATGGTATTACCTCAGAATTCCATCAACACGCATCGATTTGCGTGAATTTTTGAATTAACTTCTAGTAACCCTTCACTTCAAAATCTACCCTATGCTAATATGTGCAAATTATTCTTAAAGGGTGAAAACTACCCCTTTTTGCCAAAGTTCAATAAAATAAAAGTTGAAGCATTTAGAAAGTTAAAAAACATATTTAGGGTTTGAATAAAACTTGCTTGAAGCTTTAGGATACTACATATGATTTTTCAACCCTTAATCGATGTATTTCATCACTTAAAAACCAACCACTTTTATGATAAAATTTAAAAAAAAAAACATTCTTAATTTATATTACATAACATAACATAACATAACTTCACGCTGTATCCCCAACGGGGTAGTCAGAGAGGACGGAGCGCCAGGAGTCGCGGTCCTTACACACCTCTTACGCTTCCTCAAATCTCATCATTCTCCTCACACATTTTCGCCTAGGTATGCGAGTGCTTTTGACATTTCCGTCTGCTAACACTCTGGCTATTTGATCTTCATAAGTCAGCCTTGGTCTTCCTTGGCTTCTTTTACCACTCACTTTCGCTCTGTATATTTTCTTCGTCAGTCTTTCATCACTCATTCTTTCCATGTGCTCGAACCATCTAAGCATTCCTTTCTTCATTTTTACAATAACACTGTTGTGCAACCCTGTCATACTGCGTATCTCATCATTGCTTATCCTGTCCGCAAGCGTGACACCGCACATATTTCTGAGAGACCGCATCTCCACAGCATTTATCATACTTTCACTCGATTTCGGGCATATCCAGGCCTCACTGCCGTACAACAAAGTTGGCACCAACACCGCATTGTGGATGGCCATTTTAGCAGTGTTAGATATATTCACACTACCCACTAATGCGGACAGAGCACCGTTCACTTTATTGCCAGCTGCTACCCGTCTCTCCACATCCAACTCACATCTTCCATCCCTCGAAAACGCACTCCCCAGGTACACAATTTCATTCACCTGTTCTAGACATTTTCCATTTACACTAATCACACATTTCGTTTGTTCCGCTTCTCTTTCAAACACTAGAACCTTAGTTTTGTTCACATTCATTTTCAATCCTTTTACTTCACAATCTTCTTTCATGCACGTGACTAGTGTCTGCAACTCTGCTTCTGATGGTGCTATTAGCACAGCATCGTCAGCGTACAATAGGCAGTTTACCACTGTGTCACCACATCCCATACCACTCATATTACCTTTCAATCTCTGGAGGCAACTGTCCAAATACAGCACGAATAGCCAGGCAGACATCACGCAGCCCTGTCTGACACCAGAACAGACTTCAAACCAGGGCGACATGTCACCGTCTATCCTTACACAGGCTCTGTGGTCTCGATATAATGACCTCACAGCCTGCAGTAAGGAGCCCTCCACGCCATAATCAGGCAGAAGACTCCACAATTTCTTTCGCACTACTCTATCGAATGCTTTCTCTAGATCCACGAAAGCGCAGAAAACTTTCTGACCTAAAGCCAGAAACCTTCCCACGATAACGCGAAGCGAGAAAATCTGATCCATACAACCCCTACCGTTCCTGAATCCACCTTGCGCCTCCCACAAATATCTTTCTGAAACACCTTTCATACGTTCAGTCAATACTTTAGTATAGACTTTACTCGCTAAGCTGACCAAGCTGATGGCCCTATAGCACGCACAGTCTAGGTAGGAACCTTTCCCTTTATATAGAGGTACTATGACTGCCGTGCGCCAGTCCTCTGGAACCTCCCCCTTCTGCCAACAAAGGTTGCAGAGTGCACAGAAGGCATCCCAGACCCTAGGACCACCATACTTGATCATCTCAGCAGTCACCTCATCATTTCCCGCAGCCTTTCCACATTTCAAACTTCTTATCACTTTCTCAATCTCTTTAATATTAATGGCATCCTCCAGTCCCTGGCCCGAGTGTGGCAATTCATTAGAATCGCTCTCAGTATCAGAGACAGAGTCGCCACTCTCATACAGTTCTCCATAGTATTCACTCCAACGCTGCAGAACATCCTTTTTATTTGTAAGCAGGTTGTTTTCTTTCGAACGCACTTTATTCATTCTGCAAGGTGCCGGACCACTTCGGATCTTACGTACTTCTTTCCAAAATAATTTGGAATTTTCCTCGAAGTTGTCCGACATCTTGTTTTCATCTAACACCCTACACCTTTCACGCTTCTCTTTCACTAGTGCCTTCGTTTCTGCTTTCTGCAGCTTATACCTGTCTTTCATCAAATTTTTCATACCACAGTCATTAGTAGCAAGGTAGTCTCGCCATGCTTTCTTTTTCTTATACACAGCCACTTTCACCTCATCATCCCACCACACATCACGCTTTTTGCCGTTCCCAATCTTATTCATTCCACACACTTCTTTCGCAGCCTCAACCATACTATCTCTAAGGTTCTGCCAGCATTCTTCAACATCCTCGCTCATCACTTTCAATCTATCATCAAGCTTACTGGATAATACCCTTTCATATTCATTCCTGGTGGTCGCATCCTGCAGTTTCCAGCTTTTAATTCGGCTAACCGCTGCAGGTTTGGACACTACGCGATGTCGCCATGCTGCGAACAGACCCCTTATTCTGGTTATCACCAGAAAGTGGTCCGTCCCGAGATCGGCTCCTCTATACGCTCTTGTGTCCATTACCTGCTTCTTAAGTCTGCTATCCACCAGGAATAAATCAATCATACTTCTCGCACCCTTTCTTTCCCACGTGTACTGATGGATCCTTTTGTGCCCAAACATGGTATTAGCCACAAAAAGATCCTTTTCCATACACAGTCCTAGCACAATCTTACCAGCATCATTTACTCTCTTATCTCCATATTTGCCTAGGACAGACTCAAATCCTGTTCGAGCTGTCCCGACCCATCCATTCATGTCTCCACACACAACAATTCTTTCGTTCTCTTCAACCGTCGCTAGAACTTCTCTAACATTTTCCCAGAACTGCTCTAGTTCAGCCAAACCGACAGAGGACACTGGGGCATATACTGCCAAAACAAAAATTCTTGTCAACCCAATCTTGAGGCGTACCCAGAGCAGTCTGGGATTTATACATTCATACTCAGTCATACAATTAACCATACGAGAGGACAGTAAAACGCCTACCCCTTGGCATCCCCTATCTCCTTGTGGTACCCCTGACCACAAAGCGATGCCTCCTCCGGGCAAGTCGGCAAGTTCACTGCCTCCTCGCTTGGTTTCACTCAAACATAGCACATCCAATCTTTTCTCTTCCATAATATCAATCACTTCATTCATCTTCTCCTCAATCCCACCTCTCACATTCCACGCAGCTACTCTGCACTCCTCCCTCCACTTCCCGCCGCTAGGTGCACAGCGTGTTGGGTGGCGGTCCCCAACGCCGAACTGCACTCTGCACACACCAGCGGGGACAGACCGGTGTACGTCGCTTCCGGGGGACGCCCTAACATTATAATAGCCGTTGTCCCGCATGGTATGCACAGAAGAGGAATTGCAGCCCTGAAAAGGGCTGGCAGGGGTCGCGACGAGCACGCTTCCTCAGTTGACCCCCTTAATTTATATTAAATGGGTAAATGGGTATGGGTATCAGATGTTGTCAGCTCCATGCCGTTCCTTCTCATTATGTGTATACATATATATGATGTATACTACTCTGTCAAGAAAGTACCGGGAAAAGATCAATAATACACGAAATGTTAGTTATTCATCCTCATTTATTTTTTCAAAGTATGCTCCTTCAGAAACGATACACTTACGCCAACGAATAATCCAATCATCAAAACATTTTTTAAAGCTTTTTCCGGAATTGAGTTCAGTGCTCGCCGCGAATTCTCCTTTATGTCTTCTACCGAATGAAAATGGGTGCCACGAAGTGGTAATTTAAGTTTAGGAAAAAGAAAGAAGTCAACTGGAGCTATATCTGATGAATAAGGTGGTTGCTCGTTGGTATTTGTTGAGTTTTTGGTCAAAAATTCGTTCACAATGATGACCTTGTGCGAAGGCGCATTATCGTGGTGCAAAATCCAAGAATTTTCTTTCCGCATAACGCCCAAATAATGTTCTTTATTTACCGTTTGACCTTCCGGCCAGAATTCCGAGTGCACAACACCGCGATAGTTAAAGAAAACAGTCAACATGACTTTGACTTTTGATCGACTTTGGCGTGGTTTTTTCGGTTTCGGTTCAGTTGGAAGGCGCCACTCCGAAGCTTGTTGACTAGTTTGCATCTCAAACTCGTAAACCCACGTCTCGTCACCACTAACAATGCGTTTCATGAATGTTGGATCGGAATTGACTCGTTCTAGCATGTCCTCAGCGACTCTTATGCGATTGTGTTTTTGGAGAAAATTCAGGTCTTTTGGGACTAGACGAGCGATTATTTAAAATGAAACGGATCGACTCGTGAGACACAGGAAGTCCGGCGGCTATCTCTCTCAAACTTGAATGAACATTTTCAGTCACTATTTCCTTCACTTTTGCGATGTTAACTTCAGTTGCAGACGTAGGTGGCCTACCAGAGCGAGGCAATTCTTCCATCACATCTCGACCGCTTTGTACCACTCATAAGCACATGTTTTTGATAAAGTCGATTCACCGTAAGCCTTCTGTAACATTTTCAGTGACTCCGAACACGAAATTCCATTGGCGATGCAAAATTTAAGACAAACTCTTTGTTCGATGTTTTTGTCCATTATGAAATTCGCAATATACACTAGAATGATATAACTAAAAACAGCACTGTATTTAATTTAAATAACAGATGCAACTCAAACTCCGCGCCAAAATGGAAAACAGTTGTGCCAATCTAACAACAACAAAAAAAAACAAAAAATTGAATTTGGAGCCATAAACAAATCATCCATTCCCTATACTTTCTTGACTGAATGTAACATACTCCGAAATTTACCTGCTCCGAAATTAAAAAAAAATTGTTAATTTGTTTTGGCCATATCTCCCTTAATTTTTAGCTAGACAGTCGATGAAAAAATCATTTTGTAGGAAAATTTATAATTTATTAGACTAAAAAGGTTTCAAATTTATTGAACCCTTTATTTTTGAAAGGAAAACGTTCAAAGGGCTCCAAAACGGTACCAGTCATACGCCATTGTGAACTTTGAAAGGTCATATCTCGGTTAATTTTTTATTAAAAATTTATTAAAAATTAATATTATAAATTTTTAATAAAAGAAACCTAACTTTTTGTTCTCAAGCAAATTTTACGTATCTTCCATATTTTCTTAGTTATTTTAAAAAAAAGACAAATTTTCTAAAAAATTAAAAACTGCTTTCTCCACTAAAACCATGTTTTTTTCATAACCAAACTTTCTAAACGATTCAAAGTTCTTGATCCCATTATTAGTAATAAAATAAAGTGATTTGTAAATTTATAACATTTTATTTCAATTAGGGTGGCAATATGAAGGGTGGAACTGATGTTTTTTTTCCGGAAAAAAGGGATTCTACATTATTTCATCACAACTCCGTTATTTTATATCCTACAGAGTCTTATAAAGTCTTATTTGAAAGGTTTTTTAAAAAACTTTAAAAAAGGCACATCATTTTTTCCGTAAAATTTACCGTTTTCCAGTTATTCCATTGTTAATTCCTCAGAATCCTTTGGTTCACTTAATAAATTCCACCTTTAATAAGTCCTAACTGGGTTTGTATTAGGTCTATAGCCAAAAGAAAAAAACAATTCTTTTTATTTTTTATAAGCGACATTTTAGCGTGTCATAGTTTTTTTGATAAAATTGAAAGTTTTTGAGTTATTTGTGAAAAAACGATTAAAATGTGATTTTTTTGTAACAAAAATTGAATTTTTCATTCACGAATAAGTCAAAAAGTATTGATTTTTCGAAAAAACTGTAGAATATTTTGTGCTTAGAATGCTTTTTTCTATCAATTTCTGAGGTTATTTTTAATAAAAAAATTATCACCCCTTAGTTGGGGTGGTATCCACCCCCAGGGTAAAAGCACATATCGGCATAGGATAGACTTTGCTTTTTGAGGTATTCCCTATCTACTGTTAAAATTTCTAGCAAATCGATGCGTGTTGATGGAAATCTGAGGTAAAAACCGTTGTAGATTGGACTACTTGCTAATATTTTAACTTCATTGTAGAGTAAACACAAACTTATATTTTTTCTTCAATACGAGAAGGATGATATACATGCTAGGTAGTTATTAGTAAACTTATCACTTCTTTTATCTCCAATGACTAATTCAAATAGTGTCGAGCACTTTGTCTAAATTAATTATAAGTACACATAACCAAAAAGCGCTCCACGCTTTTTGAATTAGTAATTGGACACAAAAGAAGTGATAATTTTACTAATAACTACCTAGCTGCTAGGTTTACTTATTACTTCTTCTTCAGCTAGGTCCTAGCACATTATCATCCGTCACGTATTGAATAAAAAAATATATCTTTGCGTTTACTCTACAATGAAGTCAAATTATTGGCAAGAGTAACATTCATATATCGTAACAAATAAAAGTTTATTTAATAAATATTTTGTAATTTTTAGTGCGTGATAAAAGCGTGTCTTTTTTGTTTTTTTTAAACTATAATATTTGATATTATACTTTTCAGCTTTAAAATAACTTTAACAAGTTTATTACTGATTCAGAATACATTTAAAGTTCACTCAAATACTCCACCACCTTTGGGAGTCCGCGATATTGAATTTAGAGTAACGTCATTTTATTTTTCGTATTATTCTCAGCAAACCTTTTCATTTGATATCCATATCATGACGGTAGTTAAGAAAATTTTGTCCGCCATCTTAGGGCGTCCGCCGTATTGAATTTAGTATGAATTCATATTATTTTTCGAATTCTTCTCAGCAAACCCTTTCATTTGATACTCATATCATGATGATAGACATCTAAGAAAGTTTTGTCCGCCATCTTGGGGCGTCCGCCATATTGAATTTAGTGTGACGTCATTTTATTTTTCGTATTCTTCTCAACAAATCTTTTCATTTGATACCTATATCATGGGAATGCATAAAAACAACTAGTCGGTGATCTTTGGGTGTCCGTTGTATTGGATTTAGTATGACGTCACTTAACTTACCATGCATTGACATCCAAACTAAACGTGTATAGCTCAATTGGAAACCGGGAAGTGAGTCAACTTCCAAGATTTTTTTACGTAGTTACTATAGGCGAAGCAATAAAAAGGCGCGTTAAAAGCGTGTTAAAAATGACATGCTGTTCGTTGATGAGCGCATCACTTGAATGCGGCTGGACCGATTTGGCTGTTTTGTTGTAAATAAGGTCTTATTTTATTAATATATTAAATTAACCTTTAACAATGTTTCTGTTTTTATTTTTTAGATTGTCCAACAGACCAATTATCTAAGGTAGCGATTCCTAAAATGGGTTCCGTGTAAAGGACAGTAGAGTTCCGCGTGTGTTGTATTGGTAGTTAAATTGTTGGAAAATTTTGGCTACCGTCATTTGTGGTAACATTATTTTTTGCGCGAAACTTGATCTAAACGTGTATATTGAAAACCCTGAACCATTTTTATTCTATAGTAGGTCCTACATAATAAAAAAGCTGGATATCAGACCTATCAACAAATTTGTCACATTAGTCTTCATTTCAAATACTTGTAATCGTTAGAGGCACAGAAACACTGCCTACCCTGACGATTTAAATGAAAGTTATTTCGATGTCTACCATTTTTAAAGAATTTAAAAATTGAACGACAATTATTTAAAAATAGCGCCATTTACTATCCTTGTTCCTCCGTCCTTCATCTGTTTGTACAGTAGTACGCATCTTATATGGCTTACCGATGTACTTACGCAGTAGACACAATTTTAAAGGCGCGGGAAATAGATAAATCAATCCGTTAGCTACAACGCCTCTTTCAGTCGGCCATCAGACGTCACTGTGATTGCACGTGGTTATATTAAAGTTACACTTAGTTGGAAAATAAGCGTACTATTCCATAACAATAATTATGTCCTCAATGTCCAAAGAGGACATCCTTTAAAAAGACAATTGAGGTAAATTGTATGATTTACATTTAAATAATTTCTTGGTTTGGTCTCACGTAAACGTCGTATATTAAAATAAACATTCGTTTTAATTTGAACTTTTGATTTTATTAGTTATTACAGTCTTGTTATTGACTAGATAGCTATAACTTCAGTTCATTATTTTGATTGGAAAACGTAATTGTGTCTTTCGCGATAAAAAGTATTAATTCGAATATTTTATTTTTAAACTTTATTAAATGTGACCAATTTCAATGGCACGTAGTGTATAATATCGCGCGAGCGAAAAAAAAGTAAATGCACTGCAATAATTTCTCCACCTTATGACTGTAACATAAGATTGATTGTAATATGGATTTAACGTTTCGGGTATTTTCGTCGATGGTCTTTTCGTGTCTCCGCAAACAAATAATAACGACGCGCCATATATTTTGTGTTTTATTGTAATCGTATTACGTATTGTATATATTACTATATTTCATTTTTAACAATCATGCCATCTATCGATAAAAATACACACTATGTAACTTATCCGCGGAAGAACATCGGTCCGGTGCCTGCAAATCACACACACATGTTTACATTTCATCTATCATTAAGTACATGGAATAATCTTTCAAATGTTTGCTGTTTGACAAAAATTAAAATTGTGTGCGTGTTTTGAAGGCATTGTCTACATTTACAGCAACGACTTATAGAGTTAAATGCATTTATTTCATAAATTCAACACTTTTCCGACTAAAATTGTGCTTTAAGTAATACGTTTTGCTTTATTTATGTTTCACTGATATATACTTGAATAAAAATAAAACTCCATATTTGTTTTCTTCATGTAAGTGATTTGTTGTTCTAAGTTATTTAAAAAAAAAATATTTTTCTTACAATTCGTATTTGAAGTAAAGTATCGGTTTATATTAGATAATTTCAGTTGTATTTTAAAGAATGGAATGTTTTAGCTGTGAGAATGTGTTGGCAGTGTGCGTTTACAACTACAACAAGCCACGTTTATTAAATTTTCATATACAACGCGCGCAGTTAAAGAATGGCGGCTAAGTCTGAACCGTCAACAAAAAAGTTTTTATTGAATAAAGATTTGTTAACAGCATTGTTTCCCCTCTAAGTCTATTCATTGATGTTATTTTTTCTGTAAATCTACCTAGAAATAAATAAATAAAAATCAATAAAGAATACAAAATTAATGTATTCAATCTGGGCATGATATACAGGACAGGACAGGTTATAGTGTGCTTGATCTTCTCCAGGATCGTCCGATTCTGCTAATTCTTCGATCCCGGACATCACGACATCGGCTAATCGCTAGCGGCTGGCTTCATATAAATATTTTTTATTTGTTAACAGTACGCGCAGGTGTAACTATAGACAGCGATAAGTCAGCCGCCATTTTCAATCCAATTCTTTAACTGCGCGGGTTGTAGTGAAAAATTACAAACTATACCTAAAGGCAAATGTGTCCCAGAGATACAATATCTCATAAGTCAGGTGATGTGACTCCGAATTTTTATTCTAAATATTATGAAGCATTTATGTGGCTGACCGACTGTTTATTTTATTTCCCTTGTATTAACTATATGTAACAAATAACAAGCACTACGAAAAATTAAAGTAACGGTAACGTTCTCGCTCATCATCATCAGTAATTCTGTATTAGTAAGTATAATTATTAAAATTGTTACTTTTTTATACATTTGTTATTTTGACTGCATACATACATACATATTTTCACGCTGTATCCCTGACGGGGTAGTCAGAGAGGACGGAGCACCAGGAGTCGCGGTCATTACATACCTCTTTCGCTTCCTCAAATCTCATCATTCTCCTCACAAATTTTCGCCTAGGCATGCGAGTGCTTTTGACATTTCCGTCTGCTAACACTCTGGCTATTTAACCTTCATAAGTCAGCCTTCGTCTTCCTTGGTTTCTTTTACCTCTAATTTTCGCTCTGTAGATTTTCTTCGTCAGTCTGTCATCACTCATTCTAAGTGCCCGAACCATCTAAGCATTCCTTCCTTCATTTTTACAATAACACGGTTGTGCAATCCTGTCATACTACGTATCTCATTGTTTATCCTGTCCGCAAGAGTGACACCACACATATTTCTGAGAGATCGCATTTCCATTGCATTTATCATACATTCTCTCGATTTCAGGCATATCCAGGCCTCACTACCGTACAATCAAGTGACTGCTTACCCTGTTGATAAGCTTTGTGCACGCCACTGCTTGTAATAAGATATTTTTACTCTTATTTTCAATAGCGGTAGGTATATTATATTTGTTATAGTTTTCCATAAACTAAAAGAGGTTATAGCCTTAAAAGTTTAAGAACCACTGATCTAAGGGACAGTTTCGCTATTGCTTAAGGATTTTTTCAATTTTATGATAATTTCTATTAATTGAATGTATATTATGTTAGCTCAACACAGAATAAAAAAATTATAATTTCCTAACCTAACTGACCAGTACAAAAAATATTTGATCAACCCAAATATGTATATGTATATACTGTAACTTTTTTCTGTGGTAAAGAAGTAGATACACACATAGAAAATCGTCTTAAAAAGACATTATTTTCCAATCAATTTTTTTTTAATTCACAGAGTTATCAAACAACACGTCGTTTACCTGATATTTATTCCCTTCTATTTGGTAGATCTTATTCTGAAGTCTGTAATAACGAAACTATGCCAATAACTCGGATAAGTGAACAATTCTCTCAAATAAACACTTTCTTTTTAATGTGATTTCTAGATTTATATATTGACTTATATGTATGAATTATCATTGAGTAATTGAGTATATTTATTATTACTCGATGTGAAATATGATATAATTTTATCTGCATTAATTTTTTATAAGTATCACTTACAGATCACATTACTGATGCTGTATTCTGTATTTATACCTTTCTCGATTTACATAACTGAAAAAACAGAGAACCATTACTAAATTCCTAAAAATTGACACACTGGTATTTTGTAACAAAATATCTGAACAGCCAGTTCTCGCATAAAATGACAACTATCTTTGTGCCAATTTAAAGCGCTGCGAAAAGCCCGAGAACTGAATTTCACGTACCATCGTTTTTTTTGACATTACCGTCTCTGACATTACTTCCATTAGGTTATCGTTACTATTCTACTAACATTATTGATGAATATTAAAATGTCGAGAAACAAGTCGCCTCAATTACATGTATACTTTAAAGTTTCCAGCGTTTTTTTATAAAGCGATTCTATGGTCTGTTCATAAGTATCAATAAAGTTGTGTTATTGCCCGTTGGATGATATAGAAATGCTAAACTAGTTAACCTATTATGATAAAATTTGGTACAGAAATAGTGTACCTGAAGAGAGATGTAAGCTTCTCTTTTATTTTTCAAAAACTACCTCTAACCGAGGAAAGCCACAGTAAAATTTTCCAAGCGGACGAAGTGTCGGGATAGCTTAATATTATAGCTAATTTAATATAAAGGGCTGAAGATTTGGATAACGGAAAATATTATACAGGTACATGAGGCTACGTGAGGCGATTTCTTAAATATTACATTTTAATAATTATGATTTTATTCTTGAAAATAAAAACAAAATAAATGCGTGCAATTTTGTGTATTATCAGTTAAATGTTTTGCTTTGTTAATAAACATAGCATTATCTAGTTCACCGAAGTCAAGCGCCGATAACAAAGTACTCAAGCGATTAATTTAAATTGTAGTAAAAACGTTTAATACTAACAATATGTTTATACAAAACAACTTAATCTTTTGCCTGTTAGTCCAAACACAAAATCAAGAAAGAAAACAATTTTAAATTTATCGTTCACGGTATTCTTCGTTGAAAACAGAAAAATACCCAGCTAAAATTATTTCGATTTCGTCAAAGAGTTGTGGAGATATTAAATTAATTAGCTCGTAGATCCGCTATTGTTGCCCTTGTAGCCAGTTGTAAAGAGACGACTAAAGGGCCTTCGGAGTCGCGGCCGAACAAGGCTCACGACAACAAGCGTGAATCACTATTGTTCAAGTACAATGTATACCTAATACAATTCGCTAGAACAGAAACTCTAATTGGCAAAATTTCAAGTTACTGTAATAGGCTGGCACCATATCCACGTCTAAGGGACGACTTTAAATTCCAGATTTTTTAGCTGTCGCACTTAATGGAGATTACTTGATTTCACTGAATTAATAAATCACCATGAAATACTAATTGTGTTTAGAATAAAATAAAAATAAAGCAAGTGATACAACAACAAAAGAAATGTACACACCGAACATTCTAGTCTTCATTTCTCTCGTATTTTAACAGTCGAAGTTGATAGGACGTGGAATAAAAGCTCTCACGTGTATCTCTTTTACACAAGGCCGTTATAGAACAAAAGGCACGAATATTTTCCAACTACGTCATAATTTGAATTTAGAGAATCACTTTTGAATTTCAAATCATTCGCGCAGAACACAAGTTCATCTAAAACTTCGTGGTATGAATGTAGTTGCTAAACGTTTAGAATGGAGAAGGCCAGT
The DNA here is from genome assembly GCA_907165235.1 of Zeuzera pyrina. Lineage (NCBI taxonomy): Eukaryota > Metazoa > Arthropoda > Insecta > Lepidoptera > Cossidae > Zeuzera > Zeuzera pyrina. The sequence goes on along the minus strand of OU015624.1, from coordinate 20,148,603 downwards.
AGGTATCAAGTTATACACGTAATATGTGATACATATGTAAGAGGTCTTGATTCCTTTTACTTGTACATATTCCGGGACGAGAAAAATACAAAATTCAAATTTAATTAAAAAATGTAAACAATAAAAAATCTTGTTAAAACTTAAATAATAATTATATTAAAAATGTATTACTGAACACCGGCGTCGCAACACTATCCTGTCACGTCTTATCACGACGTAATAGTTCGTTTAGATAGTTAATAGACTGCGTAGGTTGAAGACACGTAGATGCCGCAGCGCGGGACAGACGCGGCGCGGGACGTTGCGTGTGCGCTGTCTGCGCCGGGCCCGGCGTCCTTGCTGACGCAAACTCGACGACACCGACGGGCCGAGGTGATCGCCACTCACAGTGGCAGCGTCGAAACGTGATGACGATGCCTACTATAGCCATGATGCTTACGAGAATGTAGATCATCATGTAGTGGTGCAGATCATGGGAAGAAAGTCTTTCTGCTTCTTTCGTCATGTCATCTTTATTTTTATTCATTTGAATATTGTTGTTTATTTCATTAATTCCCTGTTTAATCGAATTATCTGTGTAGTTTTGCCAAATTTCTGGTATGGTCAAATTGATAAGGTGATCGATATGAGCAATTTTTGGCAAAACTAAATTCGGTGTAATCTTGACGTCACTTGAATGTGGTTTATGTGAATATATTGTTAATAAATCCGTCTTGATGATATATCCATAACTTATCGTAATGAGACCCGCCTCCGTTAGCTCAAGTGCTGTCATTTGATCTTAGCACATTGTTCGCACGTGACAAATCCCACAACAAAAATACATCGCCTCTTTGCAAAAACAACGTGACATTTCGGAAAAAGTGATTTTTTTTTATTCTATAATCAGAACCGCCTTATCCGTCTTAATTTTCTACAAAAACGTGATATTATTTAATAGCAAAATGGCAAATTTATGACCGAATAGGATAACACAACTGTGGTATATTGTGTTGTCGCGTTGTCTCTTTCAGACAGAACTTTGTTTCTACAACGCGACAATTTGACGCGTAAAGGATAACGTGCTCTTGTTTTTCTGAAACAACGTGGCGTCACGAATTTACAACGATTAGGTTGCAAAGGTGTGTTTCAATTCAATGTTATTTTTTGATTATTTATTGTGGTATGTGTATTTGACTCGGTTTTCTCGATAAATCGTGTCTTAATATGAAGTATTATAAATACTAATATCACGTTGTTGCTGAAAAATAATATTTTTGCAATATGATATCTCAAGACGAAACATTGTTGATGATGAATAATTTTCAAATACAAAAAATGAGTTCCGGTTATTTGTTGTTGTTTCAGTTTTCCAGATAATTTTTTTATTTTTATTTAAAACATATCGTTTAATTACATTATATATGCCAAAACGAAATAACTATCTAGACTTAATTTTTTAGATAATATCACGGTCTATTAAGCTAATTCGAAGCTATTAGCAACGAACACGTTTAAATGCAGGGATAAAATTCCAGTAGTACTCAAATAGAAATAACTGATAACTCCAGCATCCAAACTGAGGAAGTTGATGGTTCTAACATTTCTTCGATTGCAGTAGTAAGTAATATTTTTGTTTTTTAATGTATGTTTGAGGCCTACCTGTATCTGTAATACAGACTTTGTATGTTTGAGGGCACTAATTGTTCTCAATAGGTAATAGATGGCTTTAGGATAACAGCAAGGTCTGATGATGGAGCAGGAGGGTAGTGACAATATACCGTTGTATATGAGCCTAAACACATTTGAGTTCGTTGGAATTGTCGCGATGAACAGTCATCAAGCAGATAGTGGTCGGGAGTTTCATTGTATTTATATAACGTTAGATATATTTATGTTCATTTTAGGGAAAGAAGACGCAATATCCTTCAAACGTCGCCATGGTAAATTGAGTAGCAGTAGTTCTTCGAGTACCTCTTCAAGCAGTTCATAGGCAGCTGTGATCCGTCTTTCTACGAAGGTAAAATTTAATAAAAGGTTTTTAATTAATTTACTCAACACCTATATTGGAATATTACTTAATATCGAGGTATTAAGTAATATCCTAATATAGGTATTGAGTGAGCAACCGTGTACTGACAAATTTAATTACATTTTATTGTTTTTCCAGATAGCAACGATTCCGTGATACATCGAAACTATCAAGCAATATAACCAAAAATTAAATGTATCGAAACTTCTTCAGAATCCGATGCTCAAGATGTCTGTACTGTACTGACAACTTCCCAAAGGACAAATTTTTTTTTACTCATGGTGTAGTTACTGTTAACACAACCAAAACAAGATGAAATGTTACTGACAAATTTTAATGTAATTTCTGCGAAAGACCACGAAATTGTATTTAACACCACATTGGAACCAGATCTGCTCACAACATGAAACGAACCATCTGCTGTTCAAAATGTTAGCACCATGTAAGTAGAGTCAACAAAACTAAGTTCTACTCCAACTTCAGTTAAAGTAATAAAAAAGACCAAGACAAGTAATAAACTGAAAGAAAAATGTTGCAAATCGACTAAGGAATAGTGATCAATCCACATGAATCAACAAGTACTAAAAAGACTATTCTAGATTGTCAGCTGAAACCACCTTGCAGAGAAGATTGTACGTTTAAATGTTGATCAAATATAACAGCTTAACCAAGGAATAAAATCAGATCTCATGTATTTAATTGATAAAAATCTCGTCCCATGTGACACACATGCCATTTTTTGAAGCCTTATAGCCTGTAAGAATACAATTTTTATAGATTACTGCTACGACTAATTTATACTAAGTGCAATTGTAATTTTTTAGAATGTTATCTTTTAGTTAGCTAGTACCCACAAAGAGATTTTATTGATGTTTAAAATATTTACTGTCATGAATAATTTATTAAGTACTGATTATTACAAATGAAACTGTTTTTTTTTTGGAATTCATAAATGTTAAGCTGCCTGCCTAGGAGTTCTTAAGTTATATTATAATGTGTGCCATAGATAGATAACTTTTCTTCCTGATTTTAATACTACTTAGCTATTTTATTAACATTATATGGATTAATTTGTTATCAACCTATTATTCTATTGTGTGGTAGAGCCATGCTGCATCGCAGCATGAATTGGACCGGCTCGCCCGGTGAAATACCACCCTCTAACAGAATATCGGCGTGAAATACCAACATTGATTACTATTGTGTTTCGTTCGGTGAGTGAGAGTGCCGGTAGCTCATCTCCTTCCTCCCGCTCCTTTCTTTCCTTTTCCTCTCCCCAAATTCTGGCAACGCACCCGTGATTCCCCGGATGTTGTGGATGTTACGGGTGTCCATGGGTGGCGATGATCACTTTCCACCAGGTGACTTGCTTGCTCGTTTATCCCCTCTTTTATAAATAAAAAAATAAATAAAAAAATAAATGGTAGGTGGATAATTAAAAATAGTGATTCGAAATAAGAATAATAGTTGTACGATTTTATTAATTGTTGATTCGCGTTATATGAAGAAAACTGTTGGGTTTCATAATTTTTTTTTATATTTTGTCCATAATAACCACTGTTATGCTAGAAATTTCTCTATTGGTTAACAAATATTATTAATTTCAAGAATGTGTTTTTATCATATAATTCAGCACGAAAAAAATACGAAACAAAAATTACATCATCAACAACGTGACAAGTACATTTGTTACATCGATACATAATGTCATTTTCGTTCAAAACATGACGTATTTTCCCTTTTTTTTTTAAATATGCTAATTTATAGCAAAAACTATCAAACTGAATGTTGTTTTTTTTATTTTTAGAAAGCTTATTAGTTGAATTATTTGATTCATGACAGATTTAATGTAAATATTGTTTCATTTAAAATTTATACTTATTTGAAAGTTTAAAAGTAGCTTCCTGTAAAATTGCATTTTACAAGATAACACGATGTTTTCGCAAAGGGGCGACATGTAGACGTTCATTGAATAACTTTCTAGCCAAATGTCTTTATAATTCACAATCTTGATCTTGTATGTTAAGTCTTCAAGTTCACAGAAAATCTTATCATCTCTTAACTGATATACCGGTTTTTGACTGTGACAAAAATATATGCCAGCTTGTATCATACAGGATCGAATGTCAAACTCAGTTAAAGGTATGTACATATATTGCTTGATGTTTATAGCAACATAATCTGAAACGCTTGTTATCGTAATAATTTTGCCGTTTCTTGCTATAGGAACTGGAATTACTCTTAAAATCTCAAAAGTGTCTCGGCTGACGAGCGGTACTCTATATTCGAAAATAATATATTCTTCCATGACTCTTGTTTTTACCCTTAGAAGGTTGAATATATTCCACAGATCGGTATTGACGTTATCAACTGGTAATGATTCGTCTTTCGGTATTTGACTTGATATTGTAATAGTAAGTTCGTGTACAAGTTGTTCCGGTGTAAGTAGATGTAAGTTGAAACGCCCTTGATAAACATCTGTAATTGTGTCAATTAAAGTTTTCTGTATGCCTTTAAGATTATTCAATAGGTTGTTTGCTAAGATGTAGCCCATTGCGAAGGCGTTAAGGTCGATATTTCTTCGTATTTCTTGTTCTAATTCTTTTACTGAGTTTTCTAAAGTCATGGTATGTTGTTTTATTATTTTTTGCTGTTCGTCCATTAACTTTTCAGTGCGTTTTAATAAATTATTTTCGGCTTCAATGATCGAGGTTTGGTTTTTCGTTTTTGGTGGTTTTGGTTTTTTAAGTTAATTATGTGTTTTTGGTAATTTTGAAGGGCACTAATGTCTTGTTTATACTGCTCGGCAAAACGTTGATCAAGTACGCCAAATAATTCGCTTGCTAGATATCCTACACCGTTGATAAGGCCACGTCACAGCCGGCATGTTCCGGGCGCGCGCACCGTCTCGCGTGTTTACTGACTCAGAAGGCAATTGGTTATAGTACTCAAGTTCCGAGCATCCGTGACGTAATTGCTGTAGGGCCGCTTCACATTGTATTTTATCACTTAATGTAATGCAAACATTTTGTAATGTTTTTGCGTAATCGTCGAGTGCTTTATTGCCTTTCCAATAAGGTTCCATTTCATAATAGACAACCAGCTTCCACTCATCTTTTATGAGTAGCATGTTTGAAAAATGATCGAAGTATAAACTCTGGTTATTTCTCAGCTTTGTGACGTTGACCTCTTCAGCTTTTGAACTTGATAAAAGACTGAAGAAAAATACTAAGGTCATTGCTAGAGATGTAAAATCAAATTTCCTTCTTCTTTTTTTGCTTGTCGTAACGTTTTCATGTTGTTTTTTGTTTTCGTCACTCCTTGTTTCTTGATTATAGTCCAATAATGTCGATATTTTTGTGATGGGTCTTTTGTTTTTAAGGTTACAACCCTCACGAGTCCGTCGTTTCGGGGTGTACTTCTGACTCTGCCCATAGCCCACTTGCCCGGGGGCAGGTTGCCGTCCTGAATGATAACCACGTCATTATCTTTGATATTTGGTTGAGCTTGTCTCCACTTACATCTTGATGATAGCTGGACGAGATACTCGGAGCGCCAGCGTTTCCACATATCTTGAAATATCTTTTGAGTGAGATGCCAGAGTGTTCTTAAATCTTGTTCTGTTTCAATGACTGTGTACTGGACCGCTGGAGAGGAAGTGTGCTGGTGTTAGATAATTTATATCTTGAGGGTCTTCGGTGAGAGCGCATAGAGGCCTAGAGTTAAGGCATGCTTCAATTTGACTTAAGAGTGCTTACAGCTCTTCGTAAGTTAAAGTTTGACTCCCGATCACACGCTTAAAATGATATTTGAAGCTTTTGCTTCAAAGACTCTGCTGCTTCAAAGAGACTGTCAAGAGACTTCAAAGAGACTGCTGTTGGCCAAGAAGGGGCATTAATATGTCAGGATATTTTCATGTTTGTAATTTCGTTCATGAAACTTGTTTCTTTCATTATTTCTTGCACGTGTTGTTATTCTTTTTCTAGAATTTTGCTGGCTCCTAGGAAATTGCGTCCATTGTCACTATACATAACGCTCGGTGTCCCTCTTCTGGCCGCCATTCTACGTAATGATGCAATGAAAGACGAAGTCGTGAGATCGGAGACTGCTTCTAGGTGCACGGCTTTTGTTACCATGCACACGAAGATGGCTACGTCGCCCTTCATGGCTTTGATACCGCGGCCCTTGTTGGCCTTTACGTAAGTGTGACCAGTAAAGTCTACGCCAGTGTGTTGAAATGGACGCGACGAGTTCACCCGTGGCGCAGGTAAATCATCCATGATTTGTTCTAGTGTGCGTGGATTCTGTCTTCTGCAGGTGATGCAGTGGCGAATGTACTTCTTGGTAGCTTGATTCCCTTTTACAATCCAGTATTGTTGTCAGACGAAGGCTAAAGTTACTCTCGCTCCTCCACGATAATATGGGCATAAATATAGGCATCCTGGATGATTAACTCAGTGATTTTGCTATCGTAAAGTAAGATGATGGGATTCTTCATTGCAGGACTTATGAAGGCATTGTTAAGTCTACCGTCAACTCGCAGCAATCCTCCTTTATCGAGGAAAGGATTTAAGTTTTATATTTTGCTTCTTTTTGACAACTTCTTGTTTGTCCTGATACTGTGTATCTCTTCTTGAAACGTTTCTTCTTGTACTTATGTAATAATGTTATTTTTTGCTTTATTTATTTCTGATAAGGTAAGATAGTTTTCTTGTTTTCTTGTTTGTTTTTTCGTTATAAAACGTTGTACCCATGCTAATATATTTACTAATTTTCTCCATGAACTATACTTGTTTAATAAATCTTTGATGATGTTACTGTTATTCGATACTTGTTTTATACATAAATGTATCTGTGCTTGTTTAACCTCTTCTTTTGTTTCATATGACCTTTCCGTGTTTAGGCTTTTATATAAAGGTAACCAAGCTGGGCCATGCCACCATAATGCATGCTGCTGAAACTTGGATGCTGTGAGACCTCTGCTTGCGCAATCAGCAGGGTTTTCTGTTGAATTCACATAACGCCAACTTGATGGTGATATTATTTCGGTAATCTGACGGACTCTGTTGTTGACAAACGTCTTCCACCGATCAGGTTTTCCTTGAAGCCAACCAAGCACTGCGGTTGAGTCTGTCCATCCAAAAACTTGTACTTCGTAATCTGACAAACAGTGCTTGACCTTGATCATCAGCTTCACAAGGAGTTGCGCTCCGCTAAGCTCTAATTTTGGTAGAGAAATGTCCTTGTTACACGGAGCTAATTTTGATTTTCCTGTGACCAAAATTACTTGTTTTTCTTGATTTAATATTTTGCAATAAACTACAGACGCGTATGCTTTTTGTGAAGCGTTGCAAAACCCGTGTAATTGAATACTCGCTGTAGCACGTGTGCCGTCTATCCAGCGCGGTATTTGTATTTTATTTAAGTTTATTAAATCTTGTTTTATTTTGAGCCATTCTTTGTTGATTTTTTCAAGTATGGCGTCATCCCATTGTATGCTGATTTTCAATACTTTTTGAAATAGTAATTTGAGGTAGGTAGATATAGCTGTAAGCCAGCTCAAAGGGTCAAATAACTTACTTATTTCAGATAGTAATTTTCTTTTACTAGGTATGCTTGATACTTGAGTAGTAGTGACATGGTTTATTTTTGATTGAAAACTGAATACGTCTTGTTCTGGTTTCCACAATAAACCGAGTGTTTTTGCTGACATTGAATTATTAAAATTATAATGGTCTTGATTTTGGAACTTGTCTTTTTCTTCCAGCATGATCTTGTAATTTGAGGACCATTTTCTTAAATTGAATCCTCCAAGTTTTAACAGTTTAATTAAGTCTTTTTGTAATTTCAACGCTGATTCTGGATCATGGGACCCATGGACCAGATCGTCCATATAGAAACTGGATTCGACAACCTTGGCAGCTTCGGGGTAAGTATGTTTTTCATCCCGTGCTAGCTGGCGGAGCGACATCATACCAAGAAAAGGGGCGGCCTTGGTGCCGTACGTGACCGTGGTAAGTTGGTACTCGCGTAAGGGTTCATGCTACGAATCTCTCCATTTAATTTTTTGTAGACTTTGATCTTGTGGACCCATATCTGTCTGAACATTTTCTCTATGTCGGCGGTGAAGGCAACTTGATACTGTCTCCACTTCAAAATAAGTGATAAAAGATCTTTTTGCAGGTTGGGTCCTTTGTACATGTAATCGTTAAGGCTTGATCTATGTGATGTAGATTGCGAAGCATTAAATACTACGCGCAGGGAAGTGGTCAGCAAATCTTCACGTATTACGCAATGGTGGGGGAAGTAACAGTCAGGTTTTGTCATGGTGTCAGCTTGTGTTATATGGCCCAACGATATTCGTCGATAAGTCTTGTATTCTGATGCAATGAACTTTTTATTGAAAATTTTCTTTCTAATAGTAAAAATCGTGCTACTTGTCTTGATTCTCCCAACTCATGTAAGTTTAATTTAAGAGGAAGTCTCACTTGGTATCTTCCATCTTGCTGCCTTGAAGCCTGACTGTTGTGTCCTTGAATAATTTGATATATTCTTGATCTTCCCTCGTGTATACCGATCTCTCTACAATGTCTTCGATTTTCCAGAATCCCTGTATATCTGAGATATCGTTAATAATCATATTACCTTGATGAATTTCTGTCTTGCCACACAAAATTCGCCCTAGTTTTGTATTTTGTGCGACTGGTCTTGTTCTATCAACTTTTCTCACGCCCTCCGAAATTATCTGGTGATACACGTCTGCTCCCAACAGAATATCTATTGGTCGGCTTACATAAAATTTGGGATCCGCTACTTGAAGGTTTGTTATGTGATTCCAACTAGGTTTGTCAAAAGTATAGTTAGGTAGATTTCTTGGTAAATTATTCATAATAAATACTTGAGTGCTTGAGTTGAATGAATATGTTTCATATAACGATTGACGATTTATGAAGTTCATGTCCTTGCATGTTACGTCGTTTCTGCCGACCCCCGTGATGATACCTCTGCATTTTTGTTTTGTAAGATCAAGCTTCTTGGCTGCTTTTTCGGTTATAAGGGATATTTGGGACCCTGGATCAATGAGGGCTCGCATGACATGAAATAAGCCGTCGCTTCTTTGGACTTTGATTATAGCGGTTGATAAAAGCACTTCGTGGAGTCCGCGTTGCTGCGTCATGTATGTATTTCCGTGAATACAATTATTTTCTTATTTGCAATTTGCTTGTGTTGGATCCGTGTTACTATTTCTTGAGTATGCGTCATGTAATATTGTATTATGACACCCGTTGCATTCGTAGCAAGGTTTGATTGACGCACACGCTTCTCCTTGATGATTATATAGACAATTTGTACAATAATTAAGTTTTATTATTGTTTGTCTTTTTTGCAACGGTGTCATTGCCTTGAATTTCTTGCAATAGTAAATTCTATGTTCGGCACTATTGCACAATCCACAATTTATTGTTTTTCTTTTTGAAGTTCTCAAATGAACATTTTGCGCAATGGCCTTATTGCTTGAAAAATACTGTCTTGATGTATGTGGCGTTTCTTGTTTTCCAAAATGAATTGGTGCGTGTGAACTTAGTTTTTGCTGATTGTTCTCTTGTTTTCGTCGGGACGACTCCATAGCTTCCAAAAAAGCGAGGAGTTCGTTTAAATCTGGGAGGTCTTTGGGTTTTTTCAGAGAAATGCCTATATTCATCGTGAGTCTCTGAATCTAATTTCATATCGACGATATGAGCTATAATCGGTCTCCAATTGTCAACTTCTTGCTCCAAATTTTGTATGGCGTTATGCGCTTGATTGTGACATCATGTAAACGCTTTATATTGTTCACCGAAGCTTGTTGTATATTTGACATGTTTACATGGTATTCGTATGAGAGATAAATATTTTTCTTCGGTTGTCGTAACGGTTGTTCAGGATATTCCAACTTGTTATATAATTATCTGTGCTAATTTGGAGATGCTGTATGAGCCGCTCTGGTTCTCCTCTTAACTTGTCTTTAAGGAACTGTGTTGCAATACTTCTTCTTGGTTTCTTCATGTTGGTAAAATAATACTATGGACTTGTGGTAGATGATATATTGGTACTGTGCGGCGTGGTAACGCCATAGAGCTGTCGTTTACATCTCATGCCTTATACTAATTGTTACAGCTATTTATAACGAATATGTACGTGACAATTTCCTTTACAGCGATGCAGATATTTTGTTAGTAGGTTACGATTATGCACGAGTTTACGAAGTGCTGTGTCAGAGTAATATCTGGCACAGTACTCCCCCCTTATTAAATTTTTATTTATTATTTATTCTATGTAAAATTATATCTAAATATATTATTGCCTTAAATATTTAATTGACTTAAATAACATCGATGCTTTTATTATATTAATAAATAAAACGATTAGGATACACTTAACTACTGATGCTCATCGTTTTGTCGTGTTTGCAAAAATCAAGCGGTGTAGGCATTGTTATATTTTCGCGACGACTTGTGTGATGGTGCGTCAGCTATTTTCAGGAACAACACGTATATTGTGTTATAAATTCTCGTTTGAGTCTCGCTTATGTACTCATTTTATAATTGTTGATTTTTCTTTTGTTCAGCTGATTCCTGGGCTCGTTACATGATAACCGAAGAAATCTTCTAGCTTTGTCTTTGTTTAAAAAAATCAAGTTTATTTAATGTTGATTATTTATTCCATATTTGTGTGCTTGTTCGTGCCGATCATGCTTTTTTCGCATATGTATCGACGATCCGTCGTGTGCACCGAATAACTTATTGTTTGCACATGTTGCACAAGTTTTACACATTGTTTGTGTTTATTGACCTCAGTATCAACCTGTTTATACCACTTTTTCTGTTGGTTATAATTATAAGGCGATTGAGTGAGTTATTGGCACAAAGATCCGCGTGTTCTGCGTTGATTCTAGTTTTCTTTGTTTGTTTTGTGATTCACTTGTTCTCTTCTTTTCTGAACAATTTTTTTTGTATTTAGTGGCCTGTTCCTTAACCTTGATTTAGATGTTGCGACGGCGAATGCAGCGTCGAGGTTTCCGATGTTTGTTCTTCGGTTATGTGACGTACGTCAGGTCCGCGGTTGCGTGACATTTGTCGGGTATTCGGTTGCGTGACGTGTGTCGGGGTCACCACTGTTGCAATTCTTCTTCATGATGGTAAATAATACTGCGGACTATGTGTTAGATGATATATTGGTACTGTGCGGCGTGGTAACGCCATAGAGCTGTCGTTTACATCCCATGCCTTATACTAATTGTTATAGCTATTTATAACGAATATGTACGTGACAATTTCCTTTGCAGCGATGCAGATATTTTGTTAGTAGGTTACGTTAGTTCACTGAATAGGTCTTTGAACGACACCCATTGTTGGTAATCGCCGCTGAACATTGGAATGTCCATCTGAGGCGTGGATTTCTCACGGCGAGACACTGTCCACAACTTACTATTTATCTTTTTTTTCATTTGGTAATAATGTTGTTGACTGGACAAAACGATTCTCGTACTCGATGTTATGGTCAACCAGGTCTCCGTCTATGTCCCAGTGAAGGTCCTCAATAACACGCCATCGTGATTCAAATGTCTTGATTACATCTTCAAACTCCCATTTCTCGCTCATTGCTTCCACTTTTATGAGAAACAAGGAACGAGCGAAGGCCTTGAAATTACTTGTTTGTTTCTTCAACAACTCTTCAATCTTGTTTGTTGTATTTTTAGATGGGAGCATGGTATTAGTTTTTGATGACCCCTCTTTTGCGGAAGTCGATAAGGTGGTCTGAGCTCCGACGCTGGCAGATGGACCAGGCAACGGAGATGTAGTTCGCGTTGTTTCTCCTTCTATATCTTGTGTCTTGATTCCCGAAAAGGGTGAAGCGAGTTTCGTTAGTCCAAATTTTTAAAATATGTCTCAGTGTAGAACTTCTAGAACTCTTCATAATAGTTGCTTGTAAAATAGTGGTGACTTGTGTCTAGCTGTGAAACTAATTGTTCATGATTATTTTGAAATTCTGACCAATACTGATCTAAAGTTTCTACTCTTCCCTTGATATTTTCCGTAGTAGTTGAAATAAAATATAGGAAAATTTTCTTGATAAAATAAATAATTCTCGATACTTGTTACTTGATACTTGTTTGTACGTACTACACCATTCCCACCCGGATGCCACGAAAAGGGAATGAATAAAATAAATTTTGAAATTATCGGAAATTTTTAAAATAAAATTCTTATTTTGAAAAGGGATATATAATGAAATTTAAAAAGAAAAACAACATTAATTTTAAAATGAAAAAAACAACAAAAGTATAAAAAGTTGGTGTGATGGTGTGGAGTTTATAAAATTAAATATAAATACCTTTTACATTCACCTTTTAAATTATAATTTACATATTATAAAAAAAACTAATTATTGGCTTATATTAGATATTATTGTTCCACATTTCACTCACTCTCGAACTATGTCTTCAAATTTTAAACCACCTTTTCATAATTCTTTAATCTTCTACATAAATCTCGACACTATTATTAGATATGTCTCGGCGAGGTAACAAAATAAACATATACGAGACACTGTTCTAATAGTAATCATTTACCATTTTTGGTTATGGAATTTTTGCCTTGATTATTTTCTTCAAATCATGTCACTTTTTCCGACTTTTACTGAACTCGTTATATCATCTTTGTTTTTATAATCAAATAGAATATCATTTAGAGGAAAAAAATCATGTCCTCACTCCATCACATCCTTCCTTCTAATCCACGCTTTTGTTTTCTTTCTATTCTTCAAAATTCTCTTCTATTCTTCCAAAAAACATATTAAAATTTTTAACTTGCCAGTTCTACAACTAATTTCTCTGACAACCTCTAAGCTCATAAAAAAGGTACAATAGGAAAAAAATGTTACAGTACGTATTATTCTTGTTTGCGTGAGTTGGATTTGCCTAGCTTGATAATAATTAGTTCTTGATACAGCAAACTTGATTCCGCTAGATAACTTGATAGAACAACTTGTTGCTTGATACAGCAGGCTTGTTTCCGCTAGATAATATTCATTCCGCTGATAGAATAACTTGTTACTTGATATAGCAGACTTGTTTCCGCTAGATAATATTCATTCCGCTGATAGAATAACTTGTTACTTGATATAGCAGACTTGTTTCCGCTAGATAATATTCATTCCGCTGATAGAATAACTTGTTACTTGATATAGCAGACTTGTTTCCGCTAGATAATATTCATTCCGCTGATAGAATAACTTGTTACTTGATATAGCAGACTTGTTTCCGCTAGATAATTTGATAGAATAACTTGTTACTTGATATAGCAGACTTGTTTCCGCTTGGCTGCGGGTGATTTTTCAGCTTCTCTGAATACTCTCCAATTCTCGAGAAATATCCAAAAAAAAACAGAAAAGCTTGTTCGAAGGACCACAATGTAAGATGTCTTGATTCCTTTTACATGAATCTTGTTGGAAATGATAGATCGATCTTCTTGTTCACTTGTTTATTTTGTTATGTACTAGACAAAACCTTATCTCGAACTGACTAATTAATTGAAACACGTTATTATATACGCGGCATAAAGTGCTGATGCGCGCTTTCTACATAAATAACAATCTACTTGTACACATAGGTACCTCTTTCACTCATTTCTGTGACAGTGATAAAAACTATAAACGCATTTTCTCTTCTCAAATCTCTCTCTCTCTCTGTCAAACATTTGTCTTATATACGAATAATGTTAATTTCGGTTTCGGTTCGGTAATTTACGGTTTTATATTTCAAAAGAATAAACGTAAGCTGAATAAGGTTGTCTCACACGTCCTCATCGTCCGTCCGTCTGCCCATCTATCCGTTTACCTGCCTGTCAAATTCAAACTCAAAACCTACATTGAATCCTACCCTACTCTTCTAAGAACAAAAATTTTCATACATACCTATTTGAGAAACCTGTGCCTATAAGTAATTTAAATTTTACAACGGTACTTCAACAGTGAGTTTTAATATCAATTTAGCTTTTTTAATGTTATTGTACATACTTACCCAATTGTCCTACATACTGTCCTGTCGGTCGGTTACCCATGGAATTGAAAAAGTTACTTTACGTGAAATTGCTATTCGGAATTCCCTGTTTCAAAAGAAACCGAGTACTGAATTACATGGGGTTATTGACCAACCCGACTTCAGTTTCCTAACTCCCGATAAATCCTTTATTCGGCTTAACAATTCGTGAGTAGGTACTGATTTGCAACAACCGAGATTGGACGAATGAAATATTTCCATTTGACCACTTGTAATATTTTATGTATTTTATTCATGGAAGACCAACATTGAAATACATGAAACATAAAAATACATTCATACTGTAAGGTATGTAAACCTACAATGCAATTCTTATGCAAACACAAATTTAAAAAGATAAAAAGTCTCAAAATTGTTGTTTATCTTTTTGGCAGTTATTTTTTTAAATAGACCATTCATAAATATTCATGACTAAATATGTATGTGTGTGTACCTTTCGTGTTCTACACAATCTAAGAAACAATTGGTAGTAACCTGTTAGAAAGTAGCATTAATATAATTTATATAAAAAGTGTTTCACTGCCGCAAATTTTATCTTTTCAAAGTACCAAAGTAACTTTGATTCATTATTTTTTTTACTACTTTTGGTCATTGACTTGACATGATCGTGCGAAATATTGTTTTAATTGCTATGCGCTCGTTAAAAAGTTTCTCAATCCTGCCTTAAACCAGCTTAAAGTTTCTCAAATATTCCAACTTTGCGTCTCATTTTTTGTTACAAACTCGCCTGCTGTCCCGAGATCTACTCTTGTGCAAATAATCCAACTTAACCAAATTTTTCTTTAAGATACGCATAGAATATAATTGAGTGATTATTTCATTTTATAGATTGCGCTGGTCGGGTACCATAGTGTTATTGCACTCAACCAGCAAATTTTCACCTAAACAGCTGTATTCCAAATTGAACTTAAATTATTTTTAATTTCGTTTAAAATTCAGTTCTCGCTAGTGGTGGGGAAGGCAGATGCCACTAACAACGACACTAATATGCCAACTAAGCAAGCTACATAATTAGCTCAGGAAATTTACAGTAACAACTTTGTTTACATTGTTTTAAAAAGAAGAAAAGCAATTTGGTATCTTAATACATCAACGTCATGATTATAATGCTTATCTGTCTAAAGTGTAGGAGGTATTAAGGAGAAAATTAGAAAGTTCTACAGATATAAATCTGTAGAAATTCACGATCAACTTACAAACTAATACCCTTAAACAACATAATGTTCCTAAGGACACATTTACACGTGTGTACACGTTATTCTCAATAATCATGGTTTTTCCTAATTTTTCTGAGTGATACCAGATAATACATACATACATATAATCACGCCTCTTTCCCGTAGGGGTAGGCAGAGACCACTTCTTTCCACTTGCTACGATCCTTACATACTTGTTTCGCTTCGTCCACTTTCATTATTCCCTTCATACATGCTCTTCGGTTTAGGGTACTCTTGACCTGGCCTTTTTTCAAGACGTCCCTGATTTGGTCTCGAAACGTCCACCGAGGTCTACTCCTTCCAACACTTTTTTCGTCAATCGTTCTTCATTCATTCTCTCGACATGGCCAAACCATCTCAGCATACCTTTCTCAATTTTTGTCACTATATCTTCTTTCAGACCACAACGTTTCCTTATCTCATTATTTCTTATCCTGTCACTCAGTTTAACTCCTATCATACTTCTTAACGCTCTCATCTCAACTGCATTTATTCTGTTTTCATGTTTCTTCTGCCATACCCAACTTTCACTTCCGTACATGAGTGTCGGAACCAACACCCCCTCATGCACAGCCAAACGAGCCTTGTTAGACACCTTCCGACTGTTCATAAAGGAGTGCAAAGCTCCATTCACCATGTTTCCTGCATTCACTCTTCTTTCAATATCACTCTCACACTTTCCTATATGCCTACATATGTATGTAGTTATACTAAAGAAACCGACTCCTCTCATGTCTAAATTGCCTAACTCCCAGCCAGATAAGGGTTGTCCCTGTCCGCATCTAATTTAGTTTTGTATGTATGTAAGTAGGTACATTGTGATAAAAAACAATGCACAGGGAAAAGTTTTTTATGTTTGTTTGTGATGATTGGAGGAGGCCGGGCAGCACAGTGAAGTATACATGTGTGCGACTAATCCCGGCTACGGTGCGACCCCGCTATTAATCATGCTAAATATTGCTGTTGTGTGTGTCAATGTTACTGGTGCACATTAGCGCGCACACATACAAACTGCGTTCGCTAACTTTCTATGAAGTCATCGTAAAATTATATTTGTTCTGTGGTACAATTTTTTTTTTTTAGTGTTTCAAAAAGAACACTAATTAGTACATTGTACATTTTTAATTCGTCTTTTAAAGAGCTTACATTTCAATCACACGCCCTCTTAAAAAGTCTTTCGACTTTCTACTGCTTTATAGTCTCTGACAAAACAGCTGTGATTTTGCTGTGACATAGAGACAGACAAACCGACAATGCGGTGATTCTGTCTCCCGTTGTTGCAATTTTGGAATGGAACTCTTATAAATTATTAAATTTTGTAAAAACCAAAGAATATTGCAACATTGTTTAAAATTAAATAAGTATAATATTTAGTAGAATCAGCATCAGCGATCAAATCAATCTTCTACTACTAATTAAACTTAGTCCTTAAATGAAGTTATTCTATTAGCGTGTTTAAAACCACCAACTATTAAAAGAACTTTTTACATTAAGAAAATGAGTTCATTTTAGGATTTATTTTCATAATGGTGAAATTCATAATGTAAGAATAGGTATATAATGCTTCCACAAAATATCTAAGTACCTACGTAACGAACAAATACTATGTACATAATAAGAATAAAGGCCCATTTGTCAGGGTAAATGTATGCGACGTCACGACTTTCAATATTCTGGTATCGTAATGACATGAACTTACAAATTACCAAATTATTTGAATTTATTTTTGGAGGTCATCACACTATATCTCCAAGCAAATGAGTATTAAATATAACCATATAACAAAAGTGCGCAAGAAACTGTTGGACACGCACTTACTCGTACATGCAAGGTTTCGTAGTCACTTTTTAAACCCTATGTAGTTGCAATAAAAGCTGCTTCACCTTGAAGAATATGTTTCCTTCCGAAGAATAATTATTTTTTACTTTCGATATTTATTTGTAACAATATTAGTTACATTTTTCGTTCGAAGCAAGAATAAGCATCATAATAAGCAGATTTTCGCGTTTATATTTCAAAATGAGGAACAATTTCGAAACTAATCTTGTAAGTAATGGGCATTTTTATTTACTAAGATGGTTAAAACCACCATCTCGGGGAATTTATTAGAGAATACACATCATATTTATTAATTAAAGTAGACAACAAAGTCAGAATTAATTGTATTAACATTCATAACTGTAACTGATTTATTCATAACTGAAATGTTAAAATCGCAAGGTTCAAAGGAATATTTTCTAGCACTTGAGAGACTGCTGTTACGACATTCCACTTCTCCCTTTCTGAAAACATACTTTAAAGAAACTGTGACAGATTGACACCAATGTGATACTATGAATATTTCTTCTTCGAGTCACAGTATAAAAAATTTAGGCGACTTGGACTTCGTTTTCAATTTATAAAAGAACTTTTACCGAGTAGATACTTCCGATTCGTTGTGTTACAACCACAGTAAGGTCTAAGTCAAAGTCAAATAAATTTATTCAAGTAAACTCGATTACAAGGTGATTATGAACGTCGAACTTTAGTTCGATTTGAAACGAAAACCTGGACACTGAGAAGAACTGACAAGAAACTTAGGTTCATTTTTTTAATATCATTTTACAATAGGTTTATTAAAATACAATATTTCGAAAGCTAATAAATGCATGTGCAGAGAAGACTATTGTTTCGTCCAGACTCTTGTTATGTCTTCAACGAAATCGTTTATTTTATATAGTATTAGTGTTGATTGTCTAGCCAATGTACATTTTATAACGTTCCTGAGGAACTTTATTATAAAAACGAATGCAGTTACCTAAAAATTAAACATTCGACTGTAATTTAAATTTTGGAATAACTAACTTATTATGACCTCAGGTTTCCGTACCATTAATATCGCCTTTCCTTTTAAACAGAAATATCTATATTTTTCCTAGTAAACATAATAATTTCAAAGATGTGAAAAGATGGCAAAATGAGTAAGTAGTTCATTGCCTTTAAAACGATCTCTTAGGGTCGTAGTATAGTAGCAGTGCAAACTGAGACAGTAAGTAATAGTACTTAGCACTTAGTCTAGATTTATATTCGGTGCGTTTTGGAGTTTACTCCTTATTAAGGCGACGCATAGATGAACAATAATTTAATCTAAAATAGACCTGCTCTATGCAAACGTGCGCGCGCCAGCTTACGAAAATTACGAAAAAGCAGTTATTTTCCTTTATTTATAAACTATAATTATTTTTAAAAATCCAACTGGCATTTTGAAGAACATATTTAGATTAAAATATACAGAAAATTTAGAAACATAAATCGATATCATTACTCCTAAAAATGTAAATCTCTGTTAAAAGTGGGGTTTCTTAAATTTTTTTTTGTGTTACGAATCGTGTATCGCAACTGGTAAAATTAAGTAAATAAAATGAAAAATCTGGTTACTAAATATCGCTTTCATACGTTTTGTAGTCATTTAAAAAATTGAGATCCCTGCCGTCAAAATTTCCAATGCGTGGCCTTAATCGATTTTCATATACAAATTCAAAGCAAAGCGGTACACAAATTGGATGGGAGCGAAATAGTGTTAACAAATTGTGAAGAAATCGTTTTGTTGTTTCTCCGGACGACATATTATTCGTACGTCTTCTATTGAACACGTCGCGCCTCAGAGCTTAAACGCACTATTTTTTCTAGAGATCATCGTTCGAATAATATGTCTTTATCTATGAAGTTACCATTCTACAATACTGGCCATTTGAAATGTAATTTGTGTACGGCTGACAATAAATTCTAAATTCAAATGAATTTTATTTTAAAAATATAGAATTTTATTTTCCAATT
The DNA here is from genome assembly GCA_907165235.1 of Zeuzera pyrina. NCBI lineage: Eukaryota > Metazoa > Arthropoda > Insecta > Lepidoptera > Cossidae > Zeuzera > Zeuzera pyrina. The sequence goes on along the minus strand of OU015624.1, from coordinate 20,129,459 downwards.
CAGTCATTTGTTTATTGATTAGTGTTTTGTTTTTACTACATTTGTATCTCTTTCATCAGTATGGATACGATTAAAATACGAGTAATTACGTAATACGAGTTCCGTCGCGGTAGCAATGCGGCACAAACGGCTCGCAACATTAACGACGTGTACGGAGTGAACACTACAAATGAACACACTACCCAGTTTTGGTTTGAACGCCTCCGACATAGAAATTTTGATTTGAAAAATGTACTCCGTGGTCGCCCGAAAACTAAAGTCAACAACGACGAATTGAAGGCGATAGTGGAAGCTGACGATACTCAATCTACTGCGGAGTTAGTAGCAGCTTTCGATGTTAGCATCAAAAAAATATTGGTCCATTTGCTTCAAATTGGCAAGATAAAAAAGCTTGATAAGTAAATACCGCATGAAATGAACGATCGCCAGCGCGACGAACGCGTTCAGGTATGCCTTGCGTTGCTTAAGAGACACAGAAACGAAGGGATTTTGAACCGCATTGTCCCTTGCGATGAAAAATGTATTCTTTTTGACAATCGTAAGCGGTCATCATGTTGGTTAGACCCTGGTTCAGCACCTAGGCAATGTCCCAAACGAAAACTTACCCTTAGAAAAGTGATGGTTACTTTTTGGTGGTCTAGTGCCGTTGTAATTCATCACAGCTTCTTACCAAATGGCACGAGCTTTACTGCGGGTGTGTACTGTAATTTCCGGCCAGCTTTGGTTAATCGCTCGTCCCCACTGCTCCTGCACGACAACACTCGACCTCACACGGCATAACAGACGGTCTCTAAGCTACAAGAGCTAGGGTTGGAAGTTTTGCGTCATCCACTTTACTGACCAGACCACCTTGCGCCAACAGACTTCTACTTTTTGACAGGAAAAAGTTCTATACCCGAAAAATTCCTTTGAAGAGTTTATTGCCTCCCGTACACCTAACTTCTTCAAGAAGGGCATTAAAAAATTACCCCTGCGCTGGCAGAGATGCATTGATAGCATGGGCATACTTTGATTAATAGAAATAAAAAAAAATATAAAAAAAAATACTTTAACTTTTTGTATACTAAACGGCAATTTCATAGGTAAAGACCTAATATATTAAAATCAATGTTCGTTTGTTTGTTCATATTTTATGGACTGCCATATCGTTCATCTGTTTGCGATTAAATTTTGTATGGAGATAGCGTGAATCTTGAGGAAGGACATAGGCTATTTTAAAAATAAAAAACGCGGATGAAGTCGCGGACCTCAGCTAGTATATTATATAAAAATTAAATAATTTTATTTCTCACGGAATCACGTGAAAACTACTGAACGTATTGGTATGGGACTATAACCATTCGACGCGGAATCGTTTGTAGATGGTTTTAGGTTCTTTTTTTGAATTCCATAGACAACATTTTCGTTTACGCGCAGCGAAGCGGGTGGGTAACGGCTTGTTATTGGTATAAATTTAAGGATTCCGTACATTATAAAGAAAAACGCGTCCCTCCGTCTATCTTATGTCTGTCTGTCCATTCGTCTGCCTGTCTGTCACGCTCGATTTTCTCAGAAACTACGTGATTTACAAATTTGGCGTAGTATTCCATCTGTTTTTAACCATGTTTTGAATTTCGTAGGAAAAGAAAAAGTGGTAAATTGCATAATTTAATTGCACCTAACTCGGAGCAAAAAAAAATGTAATAACAGTAATTAACATTGATTGTAAAAATTAGAGAAAATGAAACCTTATAAATACATACATACATATGTGTGTACGTATAAGTGTTATGTAACCCTAAAGAACTCTCTCTGCCTACACCAGATAGAAGCAAAAAAATATTCTTTGTATGAATTACTATCAAGTAACGCCCATTGGATCGTTCCGTCACCGGCCAACACCGTATCGTACCATAACTGGCGGGGTCATTACCTAAAAATTTGCAGACAGCGACAGCTACGTGATCACTGCGCGACCGGTGATTAATTGTAATGAAATTTTTATATCATGTATGACGATATACGTGTCTATTGCGCTATGACCGTAAAATGCACTTTTTGCGGTAGATAGAACGTGTTTAAACTAATTTTCATTTAGTGCTTTATAAGTTCTACTATCATAATTTTATTTCAGAATTGTCCACTTCATGAAAGTTAGCAAAGGGGATATACTTTTTACCCATTATATTTATTTTATTTTTTGCACCACCAACAGCATATAAATATTACAGAAAATAGACAGAATAAAGATAACAAATAAAAGTGCTAATTGAAGCTACTTGCTAACAATATATAAAACTTGCTAAAACTTATCAAAACCAGAGCAATATATTTATTAATGGAAAATCAACATTGGTGCAATACAACGGCTCTGCGAAGCCTATAAATTAAGAACCGAGAAGGAATTGGCAATTAAAATTAAATCGTCGATGGATTAGAAATAAATAAATCTATCTTTGGATATCTGTAAAATTTCTGCTTATTCTTATAAGGCACGAGTTTAGATGGTGGTTTGTTTTCACTGGACTAATTGTAAAAGTTGTTTGCTTCTGAATATTGACGAAGATACTCTCATATTAATTTTACTTAGCATGTTAGTAGAATCCAAGCTTGATTGAGTAATTTTCATTGGATATGTAAGATCAATTATATTATATCTCTTCACTCTTCAGGCAAGAAATTATATTTTACTGACTTTTACATTTCAATTTTAAATATTACAGGAAACGCTTTTGTATTGATTCTATTCGCGTACTGTAAAGAAAAAGAATTTGTGTAGAAGCGCATATTTCAGCAACTATTAGCCTAATTTTGAAGAGCTATTTATATCCCGCTCGATTATGTCGACACTATTATATATCGGTTCTTAGAATACTTACTTTGTAATATATGTAGTGTCTGAGAAAAGGCTGTGACTTATGCTCAAGAGACGGACACACGGAAGAGAAGAAATTATAAAAGTTCCGTTATTTTTTATTTGTCTACGGAACCCTAAAACTCGTAAATAAGACTCGTCTCGATAACAACAATTTCAAGGTTTTACATTAATCATTCATTTAAAAGATATGAGAGGCTCGAAATCGCTATAAACATACGAGTACATATTTATTTATGAGATCTTCAGATATTAATTTTTGAAATTTACCGTGATCGTCAGGAACCCTCTGTGTGTGATTGAACCCGACCTTAACCACTTTTAGATCGAAAAGATAAAAATCTGATGTTTAAGTATAAATACTAGCAAGTGGCAACAAACATAAAAAGTAGTAACTCAACTCATAAGCCAGGGTTCAAACGACGTATCTTCATGAGATCAAAAGCTAAAAAGATTTACAAATCATGTGAAATGGAATGTAATAACTCGTTCGAATAATAGACACTGTGATAAATTCCTAAAATCTCTAGCTATCTTCCGCTCAAACTCTAAAAATCACCAATCGACACGTGTTTCGCCTCTCAACGAAGCATCCTCATGATATATTAGAGATAGAATTCGGCCACCTAACCAGTACCGAATTGGTGGCATCCTGAGGATGCTTCGTTGAGAGGCGAAACACGTGTCGATGGGTGATTTTTAGAGTTTGAGCGGAAGATAGCTAGAGATTTTAGGAATTTATCACATGCGATGGATTTCCGCAAACTAACACCTGAATCTATACAATAGACTCTGTTTCAAAAGAGAAATCTTTGTCCTTCATAGATCTACGTTTAAAATTCATAAAATATAATTAAACTAGCGGCATGTCCCGACTTTACCCGTAATACGTAATATACAGCCTATTCTATCTGGAAGAATAAATAATTTTTCAAATACATGCATTGGTTCCGGAGATTATCCTCCACATATAAAACTTACAAAATCCGCTCTATCTTTTTACAGTTATAGACACCGCTCACAATTCGAAAACAGAAAATGTTGAGAATGTTATTTATTCCGTCCAGTAACAATTTATCATATTATGTAGATACAAAATTACAAGCCAATATGCTTAACCGTTCAGGAGTTCCCTCGTGAGCAGACAATTCTGACTAGAACACAGCAACAGATCATGGTTAAAACATAACGTTAATTTTTATCAAAACCGTACGTATAGATATTTACAATTTCAAGTCAAAAAGTCTCAACGACAGAAGACTTCCTTCGTGACACAGTATAAACATAACAGTAGGATGTCTTCATAAAAAACTAGCGTACGCGGTTTGTATGTGTGCGCGGTAATACGCACGCGCCGTGGCACGCACCAACGGCTATATTTTGGGTGAACATGGGCAATAGGGTGGATGACTATTTTTTAATAATCTAATTAAAAGATAGGTTCAGTTATAATTAACAAAACTATGAAATAATATTCGAAATACAATGAAAAATGTAAGAGTTATTCGATTCTAAACTTTTGTAGTTGGAACAAGGTGGGGATAAGTTTCGTCTCTGTCACTCCTAGCGCTGTGCAATATTTTCGTGTTATTGTGACGTCACAGTTGTGTAATGCTATCTTCTTCTAGCTTATTCCCACGTAATTCCCACTACGGAAATTCAAAACCCGATAACTCAATTTCTGTCTTTCAATTTCAAATAATTTTTTCGCAATTGTATTCACAATTTTTAGTTATTTTAATACAACGTATAAAATATATTAGTTTCAAGAGCAGTCTACCTAGACTTATTGTAGCGCCAGTCGGGTTGTACGCGACGCAAAATACGCCCGCTTCCATTCGTCTTTAATTCGTTTTTCAAATCGTCGCAAATATGAAAATGCTTAAATCACATAAGCGAACGTATCCTTAGATACCTAAATAACTTTAGTCATTCGAATCTAGTCATCATTCTTCAACATAACTACGAGAAATTAAGTTGAATAAACATGAAAAACTTTTCCTTGTGCATTTTCATTATTATGTATTAAATGTATAACTAAACGAGACGTACTTCGTATCTGACACCTATAAAATAACACTACTATCCGGCTGAGAGTAGACAATGCCGTTACGCATGAGGCGAGACAGTCGGCCTTCTTTTCTATATATTCTTTGCTCGTGATGACACGACCTTAGCTGCTGCCAGTATTATATTAGATATACAATATTGCACTGTCAATGGACGATTGCCACATGAGTACGTCGGCAAAATTTTCAAGCTTTAGGTTAATTAAAACGAGTTGATGTTTTGATGGCAACATCTGTCTCGAACGTACTAACAAGGCACGTCAAAGGCTTGTAAAAATACTTTTTTCAAATAATTATTCTTTTGTGAATAAAATTGTAGTCCTTTTATGTGTAAATAATAATGCAATAAAGGATAACAAAATTCGTTATACCTCCTCCTCCCAATTTTATGAAAATTAGACATAGATGTAGACAATAATTAGATCTCCTTGATCGAAAACTATGAAAGTGTTTTAAAAATAGAAAGCTGTGTTAGGGTAAGCACACACCAGCGGCGCGCTGTATAATAATATTTAAATACACAGTGGCACTGGCGTACTTTCGCGGCTAGAATGCCGGCCGTTTTCATTGCAATATACAGCGCCCTTTGAAATGAACAGTTTTTTTTAATTGTTAAATCTTCACTTCCGAACATTACAGTTTGTTACATATTTATTCTTTTTTTAAGAACAAATATTGTCGCGTGTTATTATTTTTTATATAATTTGTGAACGCACTTTATGATTTCTTTACAAATGCAAACCGGCGGGGTTATTACCTAAAAATTTGCAGACAGCGACAGCCACGCGATCACTGCGCAACCGGTGATTAATTGTAAAAAAAAAATTGGTATCACGTGTGACGATTGCGTATCTATTATTCTATGACCGTAAAATGCACTTTTCGCGGTAGATTTAGCGCCACTATACAAATTATATTACACAAATTCTCGTTTTGACAGCAGACATCGCGCGATATTGCATTTTACGGTCATAGAATAATAGACTGATACGTAATCGTCATACATGATACTAATTTTTTATTACAATTAATCACCGTCGCGCAGTGATCGCGTGGCTGTCGCTGTCTCCAAATTTTTAAGTAATAACCCGCGGTTTGCTTCCGCGCCGGCTGCATTTGTGTTGCCCTTCGTAATTATTTTTTCTCACTTATGGAGTACATAATACTGTAGGAAAACCTTTGGAATATTTATTTACTGTAGTTATTTCTTTTTCAGACGCTTATAGTCCAAATTTTGTATCGTAGTGCATCTTTTCATTCTTTACGATTTTACCGCTAATTTCCTATATGCCACCTTATTTCCTAAGTATTTCTTGTTACCAATTCAAAAATGTGTGTCGGTTTCAGTCTGGGAATATTAATACTTACCTGAATAGTGCCATTCTCTGTTTTACATTGAAATTCACTTCAATCGTTTTACATTACATTAGACAAGTTTCCTTGTAATAAGAGAAATTTCCCAGTGACAACCCACGATCGCTTATTGGCTATTTCTTCGGAGATCGAGGTACTGGAGGGCGTCTCGGTACGGTTCGACTGCATTCGTGACAGCACCAACGTACATTTATAGATCATAATATTTGAAAAAATATTCACATCGCATTGTTGTTTTTTGGATATGGTATTTAGCTGAAGAATTTTAGATGAAGATATCAGTGTGGTTTAGATTCTGTTTTGTTTTTTTTGTTTGATTTTTGGATTCTGTGGATGGATTCTGTATAATCGACGTCTTTTATGGGACGTATTTAATGTTTTTGATGTAAGGTAGTTTCATGGATCGTTAATCCACCGCGTCGAGTATAATTTTGACGTTCAATTATCATCGCTTTTGCAGATTTTGCGTTGAATATTGGACTGTGGCAATATTCAACCCTCTGATGTGAAGTCACGTGCGGTCGGAGTTGATATCAAACGGAAATATTGGTTGGCTGGTCGCCTTTCCTCCAAAACGTATACCCACTATGATATTTCTTGTCTTGCAGAAGTTGTGACGACCGTCTCAATAATGTTGTGGTACTGGTTACCACCGGCCTTCCCTTTTTCGTATAGGCTTTTAGTAATATTAACTTTGTTGGAATTTCAGGAGGTTTCTAGTGAGGGCGTGCTGGCTGCCTGACTTCTTGCGCCCGTCTCAACTTTGCCGAGTCCTGCAGTTCCACCGGTGCTGATTACTCCAGATAGGTTCCCATTACAAACCGTATGTTGAACACATTATTTAAGTATACGGTCGAATACGTCGAACTATAAATTTAAATATTTCATCGGTCTGGCTCCGTTATCGCCAGTGGTGCCTAACGTTTTATGAACTATAATATAATCAATATTTAAAATTTATTTTACCGGGTTTGGCCTACCTAGCGCTACTCATGCAACCCTCACCCATACTAAATGAGTCTAGCTGACATATCTTAGTATATAGAATTATTAGAAATAGATCAATTCGATTAGAATACCATTTATAATTTAATACAATTTAGAAATTAGTATTTTATACTTAACTATTTGAAAAGATATACATAACTATTGGAAAAGAAAATACATTTACTACCTATTTTTATAGTTTTGTTTCAATTTCTTTATATTTATCTATATTAACATAATTAATAAAAAAAAAGGTAAAAAGTTAACCCAGATAATACAGATTTTCGTTGCGCGCACTCTGCAGTTTACAGACTTTTTTGATCCCGACGTTCGCAACGTTTGGTGATTACGCGCGGGCCGCAGAATATCCCAACTGTTTGTTATTGGCCACCGCGGCACAATTTAGCCGCTGGCCGCACGCGGCCTAATGCGCGCGCTCGTTGGGCTTCTATTAATTTATGTTTCTCGATGGCCGCTGTGGTTTGGTTGCCGGCGCACTACGGGTAGTGATGTGTCATGTGCCGTTGCAGGCAATGTTGCCCAAAGTGTAAATATTACTGGCAATATTGCCGCTTTCCTAAATAATTGCCGGCGATTTTATCTTAGTCTGAGCTTTTTACACGCAGAAATTTAGTTACTCGCTACTCACCTACTTAACAACCTATGACATATTAATCAGGCATAAGAAAAAGACACGTTAGTGGAAAATTCAGAGCCCTTTGAAATTAATACATACAAATGAACACACATAAATGTATAAAGTTTTATGTTTAGCCGTGAAGTTTATCACGAGGCTTATTGTCAAATGACTTCCATTCCTTATATTATTTTAACACTATTAATTAATGTTAACGGGACTTTTTGGCGGGAACGGAAGAAATGAGGTTGGCATTTTATTTAGATTTTTTATTTTATACATTTTTGGGAGTTTTAAAGTGATAATATATTGTGTTTTAGTTCTGTTTAAGTGAAAAGAATGGAGTAGGTCTAAATAAACATGTGATAGTATATTGCGTTTTAAAGTTCTGTTTAAGTGAAAAGAATGGAGTAAGTCTAAATAAACATGTGTAGCTGAAGTTCTCGCGCTCTTCCAAGAAGTCCTATAAAACTTCAGTAAAGTCTACTATCACTTTACTGAAAGAGTTTTACAATAACGATTCTACTTATAATACAATACGTGACATTGGCAAGTGCGCTAATCTGTGCGCCATGCCATGAAGAAAGAAAAAAAAATTAATGTTAACGAATATAGATAGCGCCTTGACCTGTTCCGTTAAAGAAAGACACTGTCTACGGCCAATTTCAGTAGAAAATAGATATGTAGGAATGGATGGGATTTGATGTTAACTGTCACGTGATTTGTCCCCATGCATGTTGACGTTATATCTAATGTAAATTGTATATATTTAACGTGTGTCTAAAATAAAGTACCTAACAACATAACATGGCGCAATCGGTAGGAATTTTAAAATAATTTTTATATATGTCGAAGCAGATACACCAGAAGGGTTAAAAATATGTGTGACGTCAGCATTACTGACGTCACTAGTATTTCCTTTTGAATTCATTACAAAAATCACTCAATCACAATAACTCACAACAATTTATTTAAAACTGTATTTACAATCGTTACTCACTATCACTATCTATAATCTATGAACTATAAACTAAATATCACCATGTACAGGAGAGATCTCTAAGTTGTCACCACACGTCCGCACTGGTCGAGAGCTGGAGCACAAGAGATCTCTTCTTTTTACTCGTCAGTACAAGAAACCGCAATCACCCTCATGTTTCTATTATTAAAAGCAGTAGTCAAGCAAATGACACTTTATAATTCATTTACCCTCAATTACCTATTTCTTGTTCTGACGTCACTAAATTAACACGAGTCTAGTTTATTTTACAATTAGAAATTACATACCTTCGATAGTTCATTAATTAATGCATTAATTAAATATTGACAGTGAATTTCATCTTATAATTTTATTTTGTTTCAACGCAAGATATTCTTGCGCCGATATATACTTTATTCAGTTGAAATATACTTTATGTAGTCTGGAAGATACATAATTGCATAGCATATATAAATACGAAGTTATATAGTTACATAAATAAAAATTACATATATACGTAATTTGACAGTTCATTTAGGGACGACACATTCGGATGCTTCCGACGACTTTTTAGTGTTAGGAACGTTTCCGAGACAATTAAACTCATAATTTTGGCAAATAATAATAATAATGGCAAAAAAAATATGTAAATTGACTTTTATTTCAAATTTAGGGTTTATTAGCAAATAGGGAGATTAGTCCAAAACCGGGTATGGGGGTAAAACCGGGACACGGCGCTAAGGCTTTCTAATGCGTTTCAAATTTCCACGCGCTTCGTTCACTGCAGTCAGCCATCTTGAACAGTTTGTCACGCACGCACGCACGCACGTCATCTAACAGTTGTTAGATGACGTGCGTGCGTGCTCGTGGAAAATATTTAAGAAAAAAGTTTTTACGGAGGTTTGTTGTATTATTTTGTGTGTCAAGGTAAGTGGAATTGATTTTGTTGCAAAGATTAATTATGTATTAAGGTTAAACGGACAATTGGTTGAATCTTTATTGCTGCATGTTTTTAAGTTATTTGATTATTTTGTTTCTCTTTGGTGCGCTTGGGGTAAAACTGTACGGGGTAATGCCGGGTGGTACCCGGTTTTATACAACTATCTTTCTCTTTTTTTGTTTAATGTTATTTTGTATGATAAATTGTTACAGTTCACGACAAAATGCCACGAAATTATAAAAGAACAAGGAACCGACAATCCTGGAGTGAAGAATGTATAAAAAATGCTATTTTAGAAGTAGCAGAAGGAAAATGTGGATATCGTCTCGCTTCTCGAAAATTCTCGGTATCACAACCAACCCTGGAAGACCGAAGAGTAAAGAAGTACCGAATAAATAATAATTTCGAAGATGCTTCAAAAAAAGGCCTAGGACGTTTTAAGACGGTCTTTACAGCTGAGCAAGAAAATTTAATGTGTCAGCACATAAAAGATCTTGAAACTCAATTATTTGGACTAATGTACAGAGATTTTCATCATCTTGCTTTTCAAATGGCAGAAAATTGTAATTGTACAGATCACAATTTTAACAAAGTCACCGAATTAGCTGGAAAGGATTGGCTTTATGGATTTTTACGTTGTCGTCCAGTTATCGTTACGCCTTCCAGAGCCTACTTCGGTTGCACGTGCAATGGGATTCAATAGGGCAAATCTCTTAAAATTTTTCTTTGTATTGATTGAATTGCAAGAAAAATACAATTTTGGACCAACAATGATATTTAATGTTGATGAAACTGGGGTCACGACTGTCTCCAAGAAAAAATCTAAAGTTCTGACTTTAAAAGGTAAAAAGCAAGTAGGCCTTATCTCTTCAGCTGAAAGGGGCCAATTGACAACCGCAGTTTTATGTGTGTCAGCTGCAGCTGCCTATGTTCCACCACTCTTAATTTTTCTGAGAGTCCGTATGAAGGCTGAATTGTTAGATAGTGCGCCTAACTATCCTAACTATCGCAATATGCTATCCTAGTGGATGGATACAAAGTGTTATATTTGTTCATAGGCTAAGTCACTTCATCGCGAATGTCAAACCTACTAAGAATGATCCTGTATTGTTTTTGCTCAATGGACACGCAACGCATACCTAAAATCTTCCCTTGATAGAAAAAGCACGAGAGAATGTCGTCATAATAATCAGTTTTCCTCCACACTGCACACATCGTCTTCAACCTCTCGATGTTAGCATCATGGGTCCATTAAGCACCTATTACAGCCAAGAAGTGATGACATGGCTGCGTAATAATCCAGGTCTTATTATAACCCACTTTCAACTTGGAAAGCTTTTTGGGATTGCGTACGCAAAAGCAGTGACTCTACAAAATGCTATTAGTGGTTTTTTAAAAACAGATCTCATGTCATGATTTTATTTCTGCTGCTACAACGGATAATGATGTCACATGTATTGAACCTACTAGGAACTCTTCTGAACAATTTACGGTTGAAACTCAAGATAAAATATGTTGTTAACACAAACGTTGCAAAAGTTAACCTTGTGTTTGCACAGCAGCAGCAACTTTCAGTAGCGACCAACAAGTAGTCCACGACCAAGCACTTCACGGCAATTGGCATTGACATCTTTAGCTTTTTCACCAGCTGATGTTTCACCTAAGCCTTATGTTACATGAAAGCCGCTACAAATGCTCATCAAGGTAAGAGTGCTGTTATTGCTTCATTATCTTATAAATTAGAACTCGAGGTAAATAACGTCAAAAAAATTAACAAAAGAAATGTTCCGAAACTGAGTGGTAACATAAAATATCCTAAAAATTTCAAAAAGAAGACGATTGTAAGCGATAAGTGTATTTATTGCACTGAAATTTACGGAAATATGCGATCAAGTGATGATTGGGTGCAATGTCTCAAGTGTAAGAAATGAGCCCATGAAGGCTGTACCTACTGGTTGGGAACGAGATGAACTGGATGAGTTCAATTATTTCCGTTGTTAAGAGCAAAGTTGGGTATAAGATGTAGGTGTACCCGGTTTAGGACCAGGTATGGGGCAAAACCATAAAAAGTTAACTTCTGAATTTTTTTTAATTTTTATTACTTATAATAATGAAAACTGTGATGTCATTGACCAAATATGTGATTCATTAGTTCTACTAAACGAAGTCTAATAAAGTTAATTTATAATGTTTGAAATATTCATTTTTTTAAATATTTTCCTTAGCGTCCCGATTTTACCCCACTTTCCACTATCGAAATTTCAAATCGAAAAATATACGTAACATTTAAAAACAAAGGTAATATGAATTGAAAATAACATAATGTATAATATATTAACATGACATATTATTTTACATTACATACATACGTATCTTCACGCTGTATCCCCAACGGAGTAGTCAGAGAGGACGGAGCGCCAAGCGTCGCGGTCCTACATGCTTCTTTCGCTTCCTCAAATCTCATCATTCTCCTCACACATTTTCGCCTAGGTATGCGAGAGCTTTTGACATTTCTATCTGCTAACACTCTGGCTATTTGATCGTCATAAGTCAGCCTTAGTCTTCCTTGGCTTCTTTTACCACTCACTTTCGCTCTGTATATTTTCTTCGTCAGTCCTTCATCACTCATTCTTTCTATGTGCCCGAATCATCTAAGCATTCTTTTCTTCAGTTTTACAATAACACAGTCACGCAACCCTGTCATATTGCGTATCTCTTCATTGCTTATCCTGTGCGCAAGTGTGATATCGCACATCTTTCTAAGAGATCGCATTTCTACTGCATTTATCATACTTTCACTCGATTTCGGGCATATCTAAACCTCACTACCGTACAATCAAGTTGGCACTAACACCGCATTGTGGATTGCCATTTTTGCAGTGTTAGATATATTCACACTATCTACTTATGCGGACAGAGCACCGTTCACTTTATTGCCAGCTACTACCCGTCTCTCCACATCCAACTCACACCTTCCATCCACACTCCCCAGATATACAATTTCATTCACTTGTTCTAGACATTTTCCATTTACCCAAATCTCACATTTCGTTTGTACCGCTTCCCTTTCAAATACCAGTGTGATATTATAAGCAAAATACGAAATAAATGTAATATAAGCAATAATATTGACTACACTAATTTTGCAGGATGTAGAATTTTGAAAATAGTATTTTCTTAGGGCTCATAGGTCGCAACCGGTTGCGAACTTAAAACTAACTGTAATATAAGCTATACAGGGGTCTGATGAGTTCGCAACCAGTACCATCAATTTTGTCTTGGAGATAAAGACGAGAAATCACTTTTTTTAGTTTGGATATGTCTGGTATGTCGCAACCGCTCCAAATTGCTTGAGTAGGTGGGTATTGGTTCTACAAACACATGCTATTCTCGCAACTAGTACTACAATTTTTGTTTTGGAATTATTAAAAAATCTAAGATTTTCTTAATTTTCACCATTTTCCGTACTTCGGAATCGGTTGCGAATTTAAGGTAATCATACACATACATAACTATCAATATGCCAAAAATCATTAGTACCACAATTAATGGAAATTAATAATCTAATTCTACTGCACTATCCAATGAGATTCCGACAGATTTTGTGAATAGCATTTTCCAGTCCGTCGGATTGAATTTATTTTCAGACGATCGGCCCTTTCCGCCACGGAAAGCTTTCGATGCGTTGTGAATAACCATGCAGATATTTAAATTGCAAGCTGGGCAATAAAAAAGGAAGTCGCTGAACATTAAATATACAACGTGTCCAAAAATAATTATGAGCCATCATTAATTGGAGAAAGTAACGATAGAGTGTACTGGACATTGAAGTCGAGCGTCGACACAAATGCAAGGTCGCGGTCGAGGTGCATGGGCTTGGGGCGACCGCATTCAAAGGTGCGGTCCCGTCAGCGCGAGCGCTGTGCAGTATGCGCAGTACACAAGGTCTCCGCGCTCAGCTGTTTATTCGCCAATACAAAGTAGTCCCAAGCGTGGTAGCTTTCAACAGAAAAATCTAGTGTGGCGAGATTATAATAACTTCAACTAGTACAAGTAACAACAACACGGTGTACAACAAAGTACAAATAAGTAACTGCAACATGGTGAAAATAAATTGTCCAGTCTATGGTGAAAGATGTATCAATTGATTGCAATTATATAATCATCGGATTATGATCACTTTTTACGGGTGTGCAATATGTTTCAAATACAGGCGGATGACTCCACCGATCAAGTAATTTATTATTTTATTAAGCCTACATGTAACATGTGAGTGGTGTGTTAATTTAAATAAATAATTATGAAATTTCATTCAAATTAGATGCTGACGTGAATGATTGTGACCTTGTGAATACTTGAAACAAATAGGTCTTTCAAAAAACTATTTGCTGTCGACGTCTGTAAGATTGAGAGGTTACTCTGGAGGTGATATCAAAGTAATCAATCAATCAAAGTATCAGTCTGTCGCTGGACGCTTTAGCACTCGGTTGGTTGTTGTAAGTCGTTGCACCAAAGTCAGTGTTTCTCAAAGTATCGCATATTTTCATCAACGAAGTTGCAATAATCTTTTCTTGTGGCGGATGTGGAAATAAAACTACTGAGGGGCCTCAATGGTCGATGTGTAAGCAATGGTTTGACTACCCGTGCTCTGGAGTTACCGAGGCAGGGTATCGAAAGTTGGGACCAGACAGGAAGACTAACTGGAGATGTGGTTCATGTAAAACTGGTAGTACTCCTAGTACCAACCCACCTAGTAGTTGTACTTCTCCCAGGATAGTGCCTTCAGAGTTAGAACCACTAATGGCCGAGATCAGGAAACTATCCGATAAAATGTCTGCCTTAGATTCACTGAAGGCAGATATACAGGAGTTAAAGTCCAACTTCAGTGACCTCAAACTGTCTTTTGAAACAACCCATGCTTGGATAAATGACATAGATACTAAAATGCGGTCTTTAGAAAACAGACTATTAAATATGGAGAAAGCATCTATGGATATCTCAAAACTGGAAACTAAGGTAGCTAAGATTGAGTCCGATATTAATGATAAAGAGCAATGGTTGCGTCTTAACAACGTAGAGATTAAAGGGATTCCACAAAACAAAGATGAAAACCTTCTTCAAGTACTGTACAAAGTTGCATCCAGGGCGAAAGTACCATTCGATAATGGGCAAATCGACTTTTTATCGAGGATTCCGACACGTGACAAAGATGCATCCAAATCCATTATAGCATGTTTTAGTAACAGATATGTTAAGGAGAACTTTGTTGCTGCTGTTCATGGTCTCAAGGGATTGTCTGCCTTGGATCTGGGATTTAGCCAAAATACAAGAGTATTCGTGAACGACCATCTGTCCGTAATAAGATGCTTCTCTCAAAAATAAAAAAACTTGCTCAGGAACATCATTTTCAGTATGTTTGGGTGAAACAATGCAGGATAATGGTTCGGAAGAGTTCTTCTTCTCCTATCATATATGTAAGATCGGAATCGGATCTGGGAAGAATTATGTAATTTTTATATATTTTTATTATTTCATTTTATATATTATTCATTGCAAAAAACAAAGTTTGAGAATCGTCACATCACTGGTAATTCGCCGCTTACTCACATTATTGTTATTGTTCATTAATAATCTACCTGCAATTTGTCAATTATATCAAGCAAATTTGAGCTTTATTTCGCTTATGCTTAGCTGTAACTTAATTTGTACTTTCCATAACATCGCATTTCTTTACTGTGTGAAAACGTTTCGCCTATTCACACCTAACATGCTTATGTACTATCAATTGCTCTTACTAATTATAAACACTATTTCGCTTGCGTATTTTTACATTATATTTTATTTAATAATAATAATAATTATATTTTCAAATGCTTACTAAAGTTCATTTTCTGTTATGTTGTATTCATGGGCTGTGTGTTTCGTATAATTTTTATTTATGCTCGTTTACGTTCGCCATTGCTTATTTTATTTTATGCTTGGTACGATGATACGTATAATACATCGTTTTCATCGTTCCTTCTAACTCATAATTATATTATTGAAGAAGTAGCGAAGGGTAAACAGGTTGATGGTGTCTTTACTGATTACAGCAAAGCTTTCGATTCAATAGATCACATGATACTCCTGAAGAAACTCCAGTTAGCGGGAATACATGGGAATCTGTTCAGATGATTTTCTTCTTATATTGATTGTACATCACAAGCCGTGGTACTGAACGGCTTCATCTCTTCTTGGATTGTCGTACCCTCAGGAATTCCTCAGGGGTCGTTATTGGGGCCTCTTCTGTTTTTGTTATTCATAAACGACGTAAACAGGTGTTTCCAATATTCTAAATTTTATTTATTTGCCGACGATATGAAAATATTAAAATCTATTGACTGTAATGAAGACGCTGTTTATCTTCAATAGGACCTCAATCGCTTTGATACATATTGTGCCGATAATAAATTAAATTTGAACATATCTAAATGTTATTTTATATCTATCTCGCGTAAAATGTCTTCATTATACACAAATTACACTCTAAAAGGACGGCAGTTAGGCAGAGCTGATCATGTTAGAGACCTAGGATTAATACAGGACACTAAGGCAACGCACAGAATTCACTTAATTCTATCGTTACAAGAGCTCTTAAGAGTTTGGGCTTCGTTATGAGGACTTCAACTTGTTTTAATAATGTCAAGACTTTAAAAATATTGTACTGCAGTTATGTTAGAAGTCACCTTGAATATTGCTCGCAAGTGTGGAGTCCTCATTACGATTGCTATGTAAATCGTATTGAAAGTATACAGGGAAAATTTATTAAATATTTAGAACTGAAAACGAACCGTTCAATGGAATATTCTGGCGATAGCTACGGGAAGCGATGCATCATTTCATTTTTAAATTACCAGTTTATTGTTATTGTTTCCAATCTACACCTCTGATTTCCCACGTGCTGCCCAATTTACTATGTTGTATAATATTTATAGGTGAAATCTTGTAATTGGCCTTGATTTAAACTTATATGTAAATTAGATTTAGTCGTTTTAGGCTGTAAGGTTTCCTGAATAAATAAAATAATAATAATAAAATAAAATAAAGTAATAGTAATAGGCAAGTGCAATCTGAAAGTAAAACACAATAACATAAACTATATATTTGAAATTTATCATTGCAGATGTAATTCACCACCCGTTTTAGGCCGGTATTCATGTCAAGAGCAAATTTAATCAAATTAA
This sequence comes from Zeuzera pyrina, assembly GCA_907165235.1. NCBI lineage: Eukaryota > Metazoa > Arthropoda > Insecta > Lepidoptera > Cossidae > Zeuzera > Zeuzera pyrina. Next base: position 20,112,396 of record OU015624.1, on the reverse strand, counting down.
CTTTGGCCATCACTAGCTTGAAGGATAGAAATTTAGAAATGTCTATTTATAAAAACTACGCAGACATTTTTGAAAGTGTAGGTTGTATGCTGGGTGATTATAAAATTGAAGTGAACAAAACAGTGCGCCCGGTAGTACATGCACCGAGTAAATTACCTATCGCCATTACGGATAGAGTCTAAATGGAAACGTTGTATATATTTAACGTGTGTCTTAAATAAAGTACCTAACAACATAACATAAATGACTAGGGAATCATGAAAGTACCACACATCGTTCGTGATGCCTCTAGGTGTAGCGTAGTGTTCATACTTTCAATAATGATTCGATGCGACCAAACACCTACCTACATCGATAGTCTAAGCTGACCCTTATATAACCTAAAAGTTATCTATTTTACGTTTGACGACCTCCGTGGCGCAACGGCTAAGCGCGTAGGAAAGTAAACGGGGGTTGCGTGTTCGATTCCCGCTCTGAGTCTGGGTGTTTATGTATAAAATGTATTTATTTACAAAAGAAAATTATATAAGTAGTATATCAGTTGTCTAGTACTCATAATACAAGCGCTGTGCTGCTTACTTTGGGACTAGATGACGCTGTGTGAAATGTCTGTGTATATTATTATATTATTATCTATTTTAAACTCTGAGAGACTTAGGTACTGTTTTCTATTTCACATACTTTTGTCATGCTCTGTAGATCAAAGATGTCTATTACTTTCTTAGATTACAAATCCTAAGCAACTTTTACGCAAGTATGTTGCGGTTTTTTATTCATTCTATTGAAATTTAATATCATGTAAGGTTTTATTATTACATTTTACGTGAACGTCAAGAATAATAAAAAAGTATATATTTCTTCAATAAAATATTTGCTATTCAACCAATAAAATTAAAAAATACTGTCCATCACTATTTTTTACACAAAAATTGTCTGCAATCACAAAAATTCCAACAATTTAACATCGTTCAAAAAGGCTACCAATATTTTTCACTGAAAGTTCAGTGACCTGTCCAATCCAATATCTTTCATAAAAATAAAATCTAAATGTATTTGTAAATTTAATAATAATCCCTAACTAATATCAATAATTTTCAAATCGCTATAATAGTATTTCTGACCTTTTATGTACAGCTGTATATGATTATGTTTCTTGATCCGAGGTATGTGATGATGTTTGAAGAAACGAAACGAGATCGCAACTATGACATGTTATCGCTTATGTCTTCTACCACATAAAAGCGATAACACGGGAAAATGCGTATGTATTTACCTAATTACCTTCAAAATGTTTCAGATTACATAAGTACAAAAGGTCACGCGGTGTAATCGGAGCACGCACCAACATGTATTTAGATACGCGTGACTGACCCCATAAGGTCGCCATCCCTTTTCTTCAGCCAGTTTCACAAATAGAGTGAAAGAGATAACATCGGAATTGACATGGACGTTCATAATTCTTGTTTCTATATACCTAGCCAACGACAATTGGCATCCCCTGCCTTCAAGGTTCTATAGGCAATTCCATACAAATTCTGTTAGCCCAAGGGCCTTATCGTCGCAATTTCCATTCGGAAGGGTCTAAAGATTTTCACTTGTCCTAGAAACATTTACTCACGATTCCCACTTAGTTTTCATGGTATTAAAGAATTATCTTTTGTACTTCGCATTACCGACAATTCAAAATTATTTTTTATGCATCAAATTCGAAATATTCTTATATTTGCGTAATTATTATTATTTTATTTTCTTACAGTATTAATCGTTTTTTAATACGCATATTTCATATTTATATAACTAAGGTCTATCAAACGTATCTTATAATTGAATAAAACATTTCAACAAGTCACTATTTCTGTGTCTCAATGTGCGCTCAGTTCTTTTAAACTACGCAATTGATTTAATGCTGTTTTAACATTATTCTCTTCCAGACTTCTCCCAGTAGATATAATTTTTTCTGGAAAGTTTTTTATAGGTATATACATCCCATCGGGTAAAAGCCGAGAGGGTCGCAGTAAAGATGCCTTAAAAAAAAATTAATTCGGTACTGCTATATATAATGCTAGCAACCCGCCTCGTCTTCGCACGTGTAGACATTTTTTGAAAATAAAATACAACTAATGTACTCGCTGATAATGTATTTCGCTTTCTATAGGTGAAAGAATTTTTGATATCGCTTGAGTAGTTTTTGAGTTTATCCATTACATACAAACAAACAAAGTTTATCGCTTTCTGATATCTCTTTAGTAAAAACCATTAAAAATTACAACCCTGTTATTAAATTGATGACGCGGTGGTACCTATCGAAAACTGCGTTCGAAATTTAGGCTCAAAGATAGACAATAAATTAAAATTTGAATGCCATATTCAAGAAAAGATAGCTAAAAGTTTTGGCTGTTTAAAAACAATTTACAAATTAAGACCTTTTCTTAGTCCTCATCAGTTATGTAATGGTCTAGTATTAACGCATTTTCAGTACTGTGATATATTATATGGCCCTTAGCTTGTCTCTATAAAAAAACAATTAATGCTATCCAGCAGGTGCAAAATGCTTGTTTGCGTTTTAGTTATGGAATATCCAATAAAGAACACGTATCGCCTTACCTTAATGACAAGGGAGTGTTAAACATGACTTATCAGCGTGTTTTGAAACTATCATCCTTTTTATTCCCATTATTGAAAGTACGTGCCCTGAATTAGTTATACGAAAAGTTAACGTGATCGTCAAGACTGCGAAGACACTTAATACTCCAAAACACGATCTTGTTAACACCAAGCGTTGTTATTGTATAGACTCAGGTGTTACTTTGCGGAAATCCATTTCATGTGATAAATTCCCAAAATCTTTAGCTATTTTCCGCTCAAACTTCAAAAATCACCAATCGACACGTGTTTCGCCTCCCAACGAAGCATCCTCAGGATATACCAGAGTTAGGATTCGGTCAGCTAACCAGCACCGAATCAACAAATGAATCAACAACCAAGAGTTGTTTCAAATTTGCAGCGACGAAATATTGGAATGATTTACCTCCACTTGTGTGTGATTCGACATCGCTACCATCTTTTACAAAAAATAAATATAAGAAATGGTTGTTATTGAAACAGCTGTTGAAGTATGGTGACCCATCTAGTTCCTAGATATATAATCCAAACAAAATGCTTATTATTATTATTATAAAATCTTTCCTTATTATTACTATTTTATTTATTTTTCTGTCTTCGACAATAGGTATTGCTAATTAATTTTATGTTATTCATTTCTAATCTATTTGTGTTTTTTTTTTTATAATTTTTTTTATTATGTTCGCGAGTAGATATGAAGTGTTTCTCTTTTATATGTATAAATATTTACGGGCTATGACAGAATAACGACGGTTGTTGTGTGCCTAATAACCGCTAAGTCATAAACCTTTTTGTCTTCATAATAATTCCATTCCATATTGTTCATTGATATTATTTTTTTATATGCCACTCATGTTGAAGGCAAATAAATACATTATTATTGTTATTATTATTATAGTACAGATTATACTAATAAGTTGATCTATGATGTTGCCGTTCTACAATACTGGCCATTTGAAATGTAATTTGTGTATGGCTGGCAATAAATTCTAAATACAAATGAATTTTATATTAATAATATGGAATTTTATTTTTAAATTCAGTCATTTGTTTATTGATTAGTGATTTGTTTTCACTATATTTGTATCTTTTTCATCAGTATGGACACGATAAAAATACGAGTAATTACGGAATAGGAGTTCCGTCCCAGTACCAATACGGCACAAACGGCTCACAACATTAACGACGTGTACGTAGTGAATACTACAAACGCACGACCCGTTATTGGTTTGAACGCTTCCGACATGGAAATTTTGTTCTGAAAAATGAACCCCTTGGTCGCCCGAAAACTAAAGTTAACAACGACGAATTAAAGGCGATAATAGAAGCTGACGATACTCAATCTACTGCTGAGTTAGCAGCAGCTTTCCATGTTAGCATCAAAACAATATTGGCCCATTTGTGTCAAATTGACAAGATAAAAAGCTTGATAAGTGGGTGCAGCATGAAATGAACGATTGCCAGCGCGACGAACGCATTCAGGTATGCGTTGCGTTGCTTAATAGACAGAAACGAAGTGATTTTGAAGCGCATTGTCACTTGCAATGAAAAATTGATTCTTTTTGACAATCGTGAGCGGTCATCCTGGTTCAACACCTAGGCAATGCCCCAAACGAAAACTTACCCTTAGAAAAGTAATGATTACTGTTTGGTTGTCTAGTGCTGGTGTAATTCCTCACAGCTTCTTACCAAATGTCACGAGCATTATTGCGGATGTGTACTGTGAGGGATACAATGATGGAGTAGCTCGAAAATCTCCGGCAAGCCTTGGTTAATCTGTCGTCCCCACTGCTCCTGCACGACAACGCTCGACCTCACGTGGCACAACAGACGGTCTCTGAGCTACAAGAGCTAGAGTTGGAAGTTCTGCGTCATCCACCGTATTCACCAGACCTTGCGCCGACAGACTTCTACTTTTTCAAAAATTTGGACAACTTCTTGGCAGGAAAAAAGTTCTATACCCGAGAGACAGTAAGAAATGCCTTTGAAGAGTTTCCCGTACACCTGACTTCTTCAAGATGGGCAATGATGTTATATTTACAAAAGAGGTAGATGAGTTATTGCGCTCGAAAACTGGCACCCTAAAACTTTGCTAATTAGCCAACCTGGAGCTCATTCGTGTAACAACGTGACAGTGTCAAAACGTATATGCGTTCCTAATATTAATATTAAAATGCCGTCCTGTGTTATTAGATACTGCAGAAACTACACTGGCAAGACTTCCAAAGGTTCACGAATCACGTATCATGCGTAAGTGTACTTACTTATTTCATTTGTGTCACCATTTTTTCCAAAATCTAAAATATCAGTAAAATATTAAATCATAAAAAACTGAAATGCGATAGGTAATACCCCAATTACCAAGTGCGACAGAGAGTAATAGATTATATTTGGTCAAAGAATATAAAAAGTTATGTTACAGAACCGTCAATGTCATGCAGTGCCTATTAAACATTTGATTACGTTTATTTATCAAATAATATATCTTATATACCAAAGTATATAAGATATAATTATAAGATATAATATATACCAAAGTATATAAGATATAATATACGTATTTTTTAAAACGAATCAGAAGTTTTAGCAGTGAGTCTAATATCCCAATAATCCCACACAATAAAAAATATTTTACATGAAAATACCTAGTGTTTTATTTTTATCATTTTCAAATTTATAAATGTATGTACTTAAATAATTCTGTTTCCAAATGTACATGACTCAAGAAAAATTAATTTTAAAAATCAAACATAAATCCTTTTTACTGTCTAAACCCATTAGGCATCAATCATATTATTCGAAAATGTCTGTTCTGTGGCATTAATTACTAATATTCTATGAAGTAGTCACAGACCAATCACAATGGTTTTAGAGAGCCGTGTAATTTGTTAGTTTGAAATGCAATTGAAATCTTACATTGTATAGCGACGCAGTGCAATGTATATTTGTCTCCATTTGCTTATGGTAATTGTCATGCTATCTTATTTACACTTCATCATTTTATTAGTGTGTATAAACAAAGTATGTGGCTTATGTGTGTGCGTAACGGGACAATATTTTACAAGCATTAGTACTAACGTAACCTATCTACCTCTTTTTTAAATATAACACATCATTGAAGATGGGTATTGAAAAATTATCACTGCGCTGGCAGAGATGCTTCAATAGGATGGCTGCATAGCATACTTTGATTAATAGAAATAAAAAAAAATATGTAAAAAAAATACTTTAACTTTTTGTATACTAAACGGCAATTTCATAGGTAAAGACCTAATATATTGTGAACCAGAGGGCAGTACTAGCCTCCGCGCGTAGTATATCGTCAGTTTATTTTCAAGAAATAAAACGCGTTATTCCAAATAATCAATTCGGGTATTTTAATTAATTACATTAAATCACGATACAACATGCATCATAGTCTAATCTTATCATAATCTGCACAATAAGACATTTATCAATCACTGCTAAATAATTATTAAGATCAAAGCGAAAACTTGTTTCTACGTTTTTGGTCAATCTTTACACTATTTACGTATATTATATGAATTCATTAGTAAATAATATCGTGATTGTGAGCATACCTAAAACTTTTCCAAATAACACAAAGGAATTATTTCAAGTCAAAAATTGTTTCATAAATTTTTATTCTCTTTAACAGTACATTTTCCATTTCCTTAGCTAAAGATCGCTACCGAGGTTTTATATTTATTTACATCGCGAATGAGATTAAAATTATATTCTTTACAATTAGTATCTTCATTCGAATCCATCGTATTTCAATAAGTTTGAAGAAATGCTGAAAAAAATAGGTCTCAATTTGAATTAATGTGGTCGAATTCAATTTTATGCCAAGGATTGCATAAACAACGAAAACACTTAAATAAATTTGGAAATATTAATGAAGTCTTTAGAACAGATGTTATAGTAGAGAAAGAGAAATATAGAAAGTGCCAGCGGCTTGTCTTCCTCCTCAAGTTGTATAATTATGTTCAAGTTGTATAGTCAAGTTTTATAAGTGAAGTTGCTTATACAGGACTAATTTAAAAATACTAATAACATCTTAGTGCAAAATTCCTGTCAACATACCTAACAACTTTTATTCTACGACTTTTTTCAAAACTCAATACGTTCCTCAAAACATATTTGTTAAGTTTTGTTGTACTGTCTGCAACGTATTCTGTACGTATTTCCAATGGTGCAGTGAAAACGCTCTAGCGACTGGGTAGAATAGGTCCCATTTTCAGGTGCACTTAATGTATTTTTAGTTTTGTATGAAAGAAAAACCTTATGAATTTTTGAAAGTCGTAAAACAAAAGTTATTGGGGATAATGTTTAGTACAAAATACTCGGAGGTTATTAGTATTTTTAAATTAACCCTGTATAATATAACAACTTCTATAACTTGACAACTATAATAAGTGAACTTGCACACGCGACAGCGACTACCACTATACAAACTATTAACTGCTGGCCGTTACTACGTCCGTGAGGAAAACTGAATAATATACAGCCTATGTCCACCCTGCCGGTTCATTCTAAATATTGGTGAAAGAATTTTTAAAGTCGCATGAATAGTACCTCCTACATCCAAACTTATAAACTTACAAACTTTATCTGTTTACAATATTTGTTTAGATTGACATTGTCATGTATACAAAATTCAATTTTTATATCAGTATTAGAATTGCTGTGGCGTTAAGGTTTTGTTATGTTTTTAGGCTCTGTTTAACCTTAATGGGAACATACATTAAGTTATGTACGATGTATGTAAAAAAAAAATTTTAACTCAGCACAGACGTATAAAAGAGGCGTGCGCATGTGAAACGTTCGTATAACTCTGTGAATAGTTAAAACGATGCAAATATTTGAAATCTTTGCATGAAACTCTCATAAAGGGTACGAAGATCCAGTCTGTATCTTTCCATTTTGCCAAAAAAGTATATAAGATTTACTGTTACTGTAGCCATCTAAGTTTATGAGACATATTAAAATACAGGAAATTCATAATTTGTCACATAAATTACTAGAACCTTTATTAATTTGTCTGTTAGTAGTTTATGTCAAAAGTTATTTGGCAATAAATTTAGTTACATATAACCATTATTGAATAAAAAGTTTGTGTGCCTCTTTGGCAACTTGGTTTGACACAGACTCTACCATTTGAAAGTTTTGATATACACAGTGCAGTATCTGTCGCAGTTCTAAGCAAAATTTCTTACCTCGACAATGCGTTTAATCCAAATATTACAAGAACACATGTTCACATAATCGAGATCACGTATCGCTGGAAAGCTTTAGTTTTACACGCTACCACGTTTCTCGAGCATTTCAAGCAATTTCTCGCTCGAGTTGATCCACCTTCATCCTTTTTATTGATAGTCATTCCGCCTATACCGAGAACATTATCAACCATCTGTCTTATGGTACAGTGTTTCCTAACAAACGGATTAGGAAACATTATCGTACCTGTTTATTGCTACCAATAATTCTAGTCTATTTATAAATTGTGTAATAGTGACTCGTTGCCAATGGTTACAGTTTGAATGAACAAACATCGCTTATATTCTTTTATGTCATTTGTCTCTCGCCACGTATCTGCTTGCGTCATTAACTTCAGGTTAACAATTATTGCGTCTGTTAAACAAGTTTTTTTAATGAACCAGTAAAAATATACTCATGCAGACGTACATTACGTATTTTATCATCTGTATGCCAAATTAGCAGACGAATACTAATTATACTTGTTACAAACTAACATATACCAATCATCTAATCGTTTTTTTTTTATAGGGCATGATCCAATTCAGAAGGTCAGAAGCAACAACATCTACTAGATTGAGTGTTGGAAATTCATTGGTTTCTAAACTATTGCTACATGTTTTACTCAACTGCGGTTCGTGAACCACACCTAGCACACTTTCAATTCGACGCTGGTGCAGTGAACAATGTAGCAAATATTACTTTATTTCATACTTAAAACACTTATTAATACTTTTGTGATAACGAATAAAAAGAATTAACACTCAATTTAATATTAGACTTAAATTAAAAATTGATTTTTAATGAATTAAATTAATTTTATTATCCGCAAAATTAAAACGATGTAGGCAAGTCCAATGTCACAGCTTGACTTGGACATGCTTATTCGGAGCGACAACACTTAATTGTGTTGTCTATTGTTGTGATAGAACTGTTCAACTATCTCGCTTTTACTTGCGGCAAAGCGTCAGTTCCCGCATCATGCTCCACCGCCACGATCGTTGTTTCGATGTACTATTCTCATGAAGCACTGAACCTATAGAGACGAAATATCGGACCATCTTATACACCACTGCTCAGTTTATTTATAATAACAAATTATCAATTTTGGCTCGCATTAAGCAGTACACAGTGTTGGGCAAAATGTAATTCCAAAAATAATTAGAATGAAAATTATAATTGTTATTGCAATTGTTTGCCTACAAAATGTTCCCACAATTACATTTTACAATTACAATTTTTAATTGTATTTGTTTTCACAATTAGATTTTGCCAATACTGGCACGGCAGTACGTAACCAATAGTGGACGTTGTGTGTACATCTCTTTATATTCCGATGGATATTTAAATATTTATACAATGGCTTATTGTTATATTCGGTGGTGCGGCAAAAGCTGCAAAAAATTAAACGATGAAATAGGACGCAGTAACCGCTACAGTGTTTAGACGTAAATTGTTTTCATACAAAAGAAATGACATTGCCACTCTACAGATTGAATGCTCCATGACTGTTCTAGAGTAACATTTACTTGAGTGGTCAGAAGGATATACATGTATTAAGGTTTCCGAACGTCAAAAGGAAAAACGGAAAGAATTATGACTCGCGCATGCGTTTGCTTGTCCATCGGTGCGTCACAGCCGATTTTCTTAGAAACTATGCGATTTACGAACTTGTTTGATATAAGTAGTTAACACCTCAAAATATTCACAGAAGATGTGAAGAATACTTATAACTTATACTGTCTTCTAAAAATACATACAATAATAAATATAATAATTCATCACATGAAATGGATTTCCGCAAAATAATAACTGGACCTAAGTTCATAGGAGAATATTAAATGAGGAGCGAATTGAATACTCGAGCCGTAAAAACAATCTCTGAAAGTAACTATAAATTTTAGGATAAATAAGGCTTTAACTTGAAGTTAAAGCAGTGAAGCAAAAAGTTAATTAAAATATGATATTTATTTATTTAACATGTGAATCACAGGTATTAATGGTGAAATAATACATAATTTATGTTCATTGTGACCCACCCCTAATGGCATACACAGTGCAAAATTTGAAAATACTAATAATAATACATACATAGAACATTACTACATTTAATAGTATATTTGAAAGTGTTACATCAAATCATTATAATTCCTTATGCTTTTTTTTGATAATTTATTGTTTAGAAATACATAATTTGTATAATACGTGTTCTCGATTAATATTTTTAAAAGATTATTAATTGATGTTATTGTTAACTCTTGTTATCTTTAGTATTTTATTATATAGTCCTGCAATAACTGTTCTAGATAATGAAGATCTCTAGAAATTTATTTTACGAACTTATTTTATTACAGCAAGGAACGCGCGAGCTCGACGAAATACACCTTACACATATCCACATATCCTTTATCAAATATAAAGCATACATTTATCCACAAGTATACATTTGCATTATTTCAAGACCTAGAACGCCTAAATCTAGACCTATGTTAGAAAACAGATCTCGAACGTGAGTACACAAGTTGTTATTTCAGTTAAAAACTTTGAAAGCATTTGGGATTGTTTTGATATACATACGTTACACTTACACACGAAATTGGAATGCGAGATTAAATTTAACCCACAGAAAACCTCTTTGTGAAATTAAATTCTTTAGGCTTTATATTTTTTGCACTTAGGAAGTTCTAAAGTACAAAGATGAACACAAATCACTTCACTTTTCTACTTTAAAACTCCCGAAGTGCATAAAATATAAAGTTTAAGGAACTTCACCTCCCCTTCCCATCAAAATTGCTTTTTGATTTTAAAGTTTTAAGACTTTTACACATTTCGCAATTATAAACATGCAAAATATCTGTCTGTCTTTCTGTCTATATTGAGTGAAACGTAGTGATTACTGACTCAATGGTATTGACTGTCAATCCAATAAGTCAAAAAAGTAAAAGACATTTCTGACCTCTTTTGATAAAATATAAACTGTGGCAATATTAATCTTCTATAGTTTTATATATATATAAATCAATGTTTGTTTGTTTGTTCGTATTTTATAGGCTGCCATACCGTTCATTTCATTGCGATGTAGTTTGGTATGGGGATAGCTTGAATCCTGAGCAAGACTATTTTAAAAATATAAAACGCAGACGAAGTCGCAGACATCAGCTAGTATGAAATAAAATTCATAGCAAAATGTGTTTTAGGATAGTAATGTCAAAAAGTACTTTATTTAAGTAATTAAATATCTCGTATAAAACGAAAGAACAAATTTTATTTGCCTTTTAAAAAAATTAGATAGAGACGGCCTTTAGTTGCTAGGTTGTCTTAATGATATATGGGTTTAGTGAACAATACTAAAAATTACACTAAAGCCTGCGGTCAGCAACTTCAAACAGTAAACAGCTATAACTCCCATTATTTCTACATATTATCATTTTGACAGTTACTAGCATAATTCTACAATTTGCTATCCGTTGACTAAAGAGTGGGTAAAGCATATATTGGAACCACTTTTCCTATTTTGGAAACCCTTATAGAAATTACATTACATGCAAATTATATTTGTTGGCAATAGACAAATTATATTTGTTGGTAAACCTTTAAAGGGTCACATTAATACCGAAAAATAATTAATTCTTCTTCTTTTGTCTACCCAATTGTTACCATCGAAACGCATTGTGCACGTTTAACAGGAAAATGTAATACCATAAATAAGAATTTATTTTTACGTATATGTTAAAACGCTACGCAGTAAGAAATATTAGTATAGTGAAATACAAAAAGCATACCTACTTTTAGAAAATTTTGACGTCTTTGCTAAACTTTAATTTACATACAATTAATTATTATTTTCCTTTTAAACGTCGACGTAATAATGGTAATATTATAGCACATTGTCCCAGTGACAAATATAAATAAGTCAATCACTTTTTATTCAGCAAAAAATAACATCCTTACACACAAATAATAATTCTTAAACCGAGTGGTTTCTCTGAGGAATTGAAAATAATTCTTGAATACTTATATACATTTATTTAAATAAATATAAGCACTTTGAGTGGGAAGCGAGTTCTATAGTAGTTTGCATCGCAAGAACTGCTTTGGTGGAAGTCTGTATTGCGAACAGTATGTCTTTCCTAAAAAGTCAACTGGCCCATTCGTGCAGTGGTCATTACTTGGCTTCCAAACTGAGACTCCGGATGCGATGCCGTGGATTTCGACTAGGGTCCTATTCGTACTGGACTGCAAATGGATGTAAGAGTTGATTCCGTTCAGTGTCCCTATTGACAGTCATAATTGAGTCTGAAACTCAAACCAATATTTATTTTCAGACAATAAAACGATATAAAAGAGTTATGTATACACAGAAAATACAATAAAATATCGTCAATATATAATGGTTTATATATCATATGTAGGTAGTGTGAATATATTTGATGACCTCCGTGGCGCAACGGCTAAGCGCGTCGGAAAGTAAACGGGGGTTGAGGGTTCGAATCCCGCCCCGAGTCTGGGTGTTTATGTATGATATGTATTTATTTATAAAAGATAATAATAATAATAATATAAAGTCTAGTACCCATAACACAAGCGCTATGCTGCTTACTTTAGGTCTTGATGATTAGGTATGAAATGTCTGAATATATTCATTATTACAAAAAAAACCTAACTCAGGTAAAGTGGCCATCCACAATGCAGTGTTGGTGCCAACTTTATTGTACAGTAGTGAGGCCTGAATATGCCCAAAATCGAGTGAAAATATGATAAATGTAGTAGAAATGCGATCTCTTAGAAATAGGACAGGATAAGCAATGAAGAGTTACGTAGTATGACAGGTTTGCATGACAGTATTATCCTAAAAACGAAGAAAGAATTGCTCATAAGGTAACACATAGAAAGAATGAATAATGAAAGACAGACGAAGAAAATCTACAAAGCGAAAGCGAGGAGTAGAAGGAGACAAAGAAGACCAAGGCTGCCTTACGAAGATCAAATAGCAAGTTAGCTGACGGTAATGTGAAAAGCACTCGCATACCTAGGCGAAAATGTATGAAGAGAATGATGAGATTTAAGTTATATATGTATAGCTTATATTAACAGCTCTTAGGACTGCTTGAATGCCTTAATTCTCATTTTGACGGCGCTGATAACATAGGAATAAGAAGAGAAAAAACTATACAACATAACATAACATACCTTCACGCTGTATCCCCAACGGGGTAGTCAGAGAGGACGCAATTGGACAATGCAATTGGACGCATTAGGCAAATGACAGATGTGGATACGGCAAGGTTGGTGTACTTTGCATATTTTCACAGTATAATGTCCTACGGCCTTCTGCTGTGGCGATCAGCAGCGCATATTAACTCCATTTTCATTTTACAAAAAAGAGCAATACGTGCCATCTACAGGATGAATGCACGAGAATCGGTTAAAGATCGTTTTAAAGACATTAATGTCCTCACCTTGCCCTCCTTATACATCTTTGAAATTATTATGTGTACGAGGAAAAATATAGATCTGTTTAACACATTAAGCGCCATGTGTATCATTTGTGATACACACTGTCAAAAAACTTGTGTATCGTTATTGATACACATCGCCTTATTCGAACTCAGCTGTGTGTATCGCTAGCGCGCACGCTTTCTATATATTTTATATAGCAAAAAAGAGTGCTGGCCCAGGGCATTGTTTTGTTGTTTTTGGGTTTGGGATCGGATAAATAACTTTGAAAATATTGAAGAATATGTAAAATAAAAATTAAAAATTTGTTACATTCTTTTATTGATTTATTTATTACATGTGTACTGCACTTTAGCAAGAGTAAACTACAAGAATCTTAGTGTAAAGAATTAAAACAATTTCGGCAGAAAAATTTATCACACACAGAACACTTAGTCATGACTTGAGCTGCTCTAACCACCTTGCCATCTACCATTATTCCTTTCCTTCCATATTTCCGGTAACACTCAAAACACCGTCCTCGTACTATCTTATCTCCGACTTTATTATCTACAAGGTGGTGCTTCACGTTTGCTGGGGTTCCTCTAGAAGTAGTTATTGTTGAAGATCCTTCCCCGACTTCAGCTGAGCAGGATCTCCTTTCAAGCATCCCTATGATGACTTGTTCTCGAAATTCTGTGATTTGCATTGTCTTACCAGTTGTATTCAAGTTATATAAGTAATGGGCATTTACCAGAGACGTCCCCCACAAAATTTCGAAGAACAGTTTACGATACCATTTAGTACAACGTCGTAGAGCTGAACTGTATGTTGCCATCTGGTCACTAATATCAATAGATGATTTACTATTATTGTAATCAACGACGCAGGATGGGTTCAATATTGCTGGCTTGTTCCTGCTTTGAGTGGTGACTGTCTTGAGTGCGGATGTTTTAGTTGACAACATTCTCACGTCGCGCTTGTCTCGCCACTTCAAGACAACAATTCCATCTCGGGTCTGCTTGGCACAAATCTCACCTCTCTTCAATTTCATGGAAATGACATCTTTTGGCAGATACTTTCTATTAGCCCTGAGTGTTCCAACAAGATGTGTTTTTCTGCGTCTCAACCGATATGCAAGAGCGACGCTTGTGTAGTAATTATCAGTATATAACGTCCGTCCTTCGTTAAGAAGACCCTCTGCAAGTGACATGACAGTTTTTTCGGACACTTCAGCTTCTTTGTCCTTTGATTTTCCGCAGTATACCAATAAGTTCCAAGTGTACCCTTTTTCGGTGCAAAGTTTGAATACCGTACTTCGCTGCTTTATTTGGTATGTATTGACGAAATATCAATCTACCCAAGGAATTAGGGACTCGTCAACGCAAATTTTTTCAGCTGGGGTGTACATCCTTTGATAACTCCCTATGAATTTATCGAGAACTTCGCGGATTTTGTATAAGCGATCCTCGGAGTCAACATTACTGTAATCAGAGAAATGTATGAATTTCAAAAGCAGCTCAAACCTATTTCTAGGCATTACTGATCGTGCTAGAGGGATTCCATAAAGCTTGTGGACCCTCCAATAATCTCTTATTGCAGGCAGTTTCACCAAACCCATCCAACCAACAAGAGCTAGAAATTTCACCATTTCGTTCACTGTCACTGGAGTCCAAGACTGACTTCTTGAACCAGGAGTACAGTCATTTGTCAATAAATGCTGGTTGGCATACAGATTAGTTTGGTCGCCTATACACTGTAGTATATCATGGGTCAAGAACAAGTCGAAATAGTCGATTGGCTATGATTGAGCTAAAATGCCGGCGTAGATATCCTTCAGCCCAGAAAACGGAACGGTGTACTCAATTGGCTCCAGATCAGCTTGAGTAGGCATTTCCCATTCGATATTAGCTAATTTTTGTTTCACCCATTCGGTTTCTCTTATTTCTGAAGACGTAGTACGAGATGAACTAGGGATGCTAGCCTCAGCATAACTTGAAACCTGTGCCGTTTGGATTCGCGGAGTTCTTCATCTTTGTATATCAGGTACTGAAGGCACCCCTGTTTCAGAAAAAGTGGATGCTCTCCTAGAAGAAAGGGGCATATTTCTGACTTCTTCTTCTGAGTCAGATTTACTGTCTCCATCATCGCATTCTTCATCATCACTAGGATCGTAGTTCGGATCGTGAACGGAATCATCACTGTCATAGTCCATTTTTACTTTATTCTAAATTCACTTTCGAATCACTAATTAGTTACGTTTCCTGCAACAAATAAATAAAAAGAGAATGTCGGAAAATTGTAAAACAACAGTTTTACATTGTTTTCCAACATTTTCTTTTCATTTTCAGATCGTCTCCACATCTGAAACAAGAAAAAAGTAAATTGAGCGGTGTGTATCATTTGTGATACACGTGGCTTAAAAAAAAAGTTTTGAGTCAAACCGTTTTGCTGGGCCACGTGTATCATAAATGATACACTCTAGAAAAAGGGGGTAGGGGTGGAGGGAGACGGTGGAATCACTTACCAGTGACATCCTGGAACTGCACAATCAATATAAAGCCAAATATTTTTTTTCCGTGAAATGGTGGTACAGCCATTTAGGGCTTGGCGCTTAATGTGTTAAAAAGAAAGACGATATGAATGGTATGGAAACCCGAGGTCGTGATAAATTGGTTATTCCAAAATTTAAATTACATAAGTCAAATGTTTCATTTTTAGGTAACTGCATTCGTTTTTATAATAAAGTTCCTTAAGAAATTACTCAATTAACAGAGAATAAATTTAGATTGGTTATAAAACGTACATTGACTAGACAATCATACTATAAAATAAACGATTTCATTGAAGATAAAACAATAGTCTGAAAATGATGTTCTCTGCACATGCGTTTACTGGCTTAATGAAAATATTGTATTTTAATAAACCTTTTGTAAAATGAGATTGAAAAAATGATACCTGACTGAGTTTCTTGTCGGTTCTTCTCAGTGTCCAGGTTTTCTATTGGAACCGAACTAAAGTAGATTTGACGTTCACAAATACCTTGTAATTTGGTTTACTTGAATAAATTGATTTGACTTTAACTTTAACTTTGACGGAGCGCCAGGAGTCGCGGTCCTTACACACCTCTTTCACTTCCTCAAAACTCATCATTCTCTTCACACATTTTCGCCTAGGTATGCGAGTGCTTTACAAATATAAACTATACAAATATATAAAAATAGCAGTAGTAAGTGATTAAGTATTTCTTGTATACACGAATTCAATTTGGAAGCTTTTTTTAGAAAATAAAACCGGGTTCAGCAATTTTGCTTTTAATAAATCCCTCGTGCAACTATTAATCCCGGCTAAGCAAGGTCTAAGCCGAAATTGCTTACACAATACTTTGCTATCTTGACAGAAATTGTCCATGAAATAGCAACTAACTTAGATTAATGAACTACGAGTGTAACGAATCGCTTTCCAAACACTGTTTTTACATTTTTAAAGGGTATTCTTGTCGCGGTATTGGTAACCTTTTTGTTTTGTGTATGAAGGAATTCGCAACAATATTACTTGTAAAACCTTGAGAAGCATAAAATCACCAAGTTATAATTGGTTCAAACTATAATCATTATTGCTAACTATTGACTTAAAATATATTTAATCCGATCGCTTCGGTTCGATTTTCAGTCAATCAATTTAGGAAACTAGGTATCTTTTCTAAATTGTCATTACTAGGAGCTCCCGTGATTCGTGATATGGTAGTGGTACTTATATCTATCACAAGCCTAGTATTTAAAATCAAGAACAAAACTGCGAACAATTTTTCTAAATACAATCATATATAAGATAATATAAGTATATAATATTATATAAGAGTTACGCGCTTTAAATTCATACTGTGGGTAGGTGAAGTAAATGTACCCCTTCTAAGAGCAGTCAACTAACCTACTAGAAAAATTGACGTTATTTTTAATTTCTTAAAATCTGTTCTAATTCAATTTGCCAAAAACATACCTAAATAAGGTTTACTGTTTCAATTCATTTAAACAAAAGCTACCACGGAGATATTTTTCAATAAATTGTATTTTATAGTATAATAATACAAAGCTCCGAATATTATAATAAAAAAATTTGTATTTAACGTTACGATGATACAGAGTATGAGTACCGTGACTACGTTTACCTACAAGACAAGTTTATTTGATATTTTATCTGGTTTTCCGATTTTGTCAAATACTTACCTAAATGTTAGTATATTTTTTAGAAAGTGTCACAAGTAAAACAAATCTCAGAATATTACAATCACTTTTGAAGTATCTATTTGTCTCATCTGTATGCTTTTGTAATTAAGTAATGAAATAAACGGTTAGGTATTTCATGAAACTCCTAGTTATATCATCTAAGCAGAAAATAAACAAATTTGAACATGATTTTCAATTGATTTTAAATAATATTAATAAGATAGACATTAAGTAACCCTTTTGAATTACATTTAAATACGTAATTCTATGTCGTTCATATACAAACAATTCATATACAATCATACAAACAATCCAGGTACACGTGCTCAAAGTAATTATACATAGATTACATTGAAATTCAAATAGAAACAACGCAATATTACTAACACATGACTGTATTCTTATAAATCGATAATTCATAATTAATATCTGAATATTAAATCAATTTTTTTTAATTCTGGTCGGTAAATAAAAACAGTAGACATAGGTATCTATCTATCAACTGTTGCAGTTATTTCACAGTAACGGATGGGACCTAAATTAGGATAGATCAATAATTTTCTGTACTAATCGGTTATTATTTTTAA
Organism: Zeuzera pyrina; assembly: GCA_907165235.1. Lineage (NCBI taxonomy): Eukaryota > Metazoa > Arthropoda > Insecta > Lepidoptera > Cossidae > Zeuzera > Zeuzera pyrina. The sequence goes on along the minus strand of OU015624.1, from coordinate 20,094,266 downwards.
AACGCTTTTATTAGCTTCACCTGTATGTTTGTATGTTTGTTTGTAAGTAACGGAATCTTTGAACGAGATTTTCACCCACTTCAAAACGTCAGATTAAACTGAAACTTTGTATACTTATCAAGGATCGATAACCATACAATAATTTGATATTGAAATGAACGATGTTGAAAAAAATAGTTTGATTAATTGAAAAAATGTTCCTACCTGTGGAAGCTACCTTTTGTATTCAGTCTCACAATATGGATTTTGGTAAATTTTTAATCAACGAAATAAGAAATATTATAGTTCAAAAAAACTAAAAAAACACACTTTAAAGGGAAACCGAACTAAAAACTAAAGAATAATGTTTATCTATTAAGTTGTACCTCTTTGACTACCCCGTTAGGGATAGGGTGTGAAGATATGTATGTATGTATGTATTAAGATTTTGTTTAACAGTGATAAAAATTCCACTAACTCAATATAATGAAATGTTTTTTACTAAGTTTAAAATAAGAATAAAGTGTATGACAAAAATTTATTGATAGCTATTGATAAAAGTGAAGTTATTATAAAATGTAGCAAAAAGCACCCCACGCTTTTTAAAATAAACATTATTTTTTACTTTTTAGTTCAGTTTCCCTTTACACTGCGTTTTTTAGTTTTTTTTAACTATATTTTTTTACTATTTATTTATTATTTCAGTGTGGTAGAGCCATGCTGCATTGCAGCACGAATCGGTCCGGCCCACCCGGTGAACTACCACCCTCTCATAGAATATGACGACCTCGATGGCACGGTAGCTTAGACGTTGTATCCAAACGCGGAAGGTTCCGGATTCGACGTCCGGTCACGTCAATTTAGGAAACGAACTTTTCTGGATTGTCTCGGGTCCGGGTGTACTGGGAGACGCCCCCAGCAGTCATCGTCTGGTTCTCATGGCACAGGGAATACCCTAGCTTGAAATCAGATGATGGGTGTGTATTGTCTGGCGCATTATTAATAAGAAATATCGGCGCGAAATAACAGTAGCTATTACTGTTGTGTTGCGTTCGGTGAGTGAGAATGCCGGTATTTCCCCCTCCCCTCTTTTCCTTAAAGGCCGGCAACGCACCCGTGATTCCCCGGACCTTGCGGGTGTCCATGGGTGGCGGTGATCACTTTCCATCAGGTGACTCGCTTGCGCGTTTGCCCCTCATTTTATCCATTATTATATTAAACGAGCAATAATTATTCATATTATCCATATTAATATTATAAATGCGAAAGTCTGACTTTTTGTCATGACATGGAGACCATGTCTGTCTGTCTCTCTCTCTGTCTGTCTGTCTGTCTATCTATCTGTCTGGTACGTTTTCACGGCTAAACCGCAGCACCAATTTTTATGAAAATTGGCATGAAGATAACTTGACACCAGAGGACGGACATAAGCTACTTTTTTTTCAAAAATCTACCCTTAAAGAGGTGCAAAAAGGAGTGAAACTTTGTATAGGAAATGCTAAACCGCTGAACCGATTAAAATGAAATTTGGTACAGAGATAAACCTTTTCTATTAAAAAAACATGGATTTCTTTTTTTATGAAAAATATATACATAAAGGAGTGAAAAGAGGGATGAAACTTTATAGGGGAAATGCTAACCGCGAAACCGATTATGATAAAATTTGGTACAGAGATAGTATATGCCCGAAAACAAACGTAAGCTATTTTGTTTTTTAAAAATGACATGTGGTTTTTTATATATGTAACGTCATCATAAATCCAATATTGCGGATGCTCCATTACAGACGATAACTTTTTTGTTCAACACCAATAAAATGGGTATCAAATGAAATGAAATACGCAGAGGAAGGTTTCTGTATATGTGACGTCATTATAAATCCAATATGGCGGATGTTCCATAATAGAAAATAACTTTTTTGGTCAACAAGCCGAAGTGCGCAGGTTTAAATCCTGCAATGTAGTTAGTTGTTTTTTTTTTTGTAAAAAGTTGAAATAATATGTCTAAGTTTAGTTTGCAACAAGTACTTTCGCGAAAAGTGACTGTTTAGCAGTTTATAGACTGTTTTATCGACTCGACAAAGTCAGCAAATTGAAGTTTCTATTGGTGTCTTTATCATTACTAAATTTAAAATTGAAACAAACGTACGTGATACCAATCGGTAAACTTCGTATTCCAAATTAACACGAATGACGAGTAATTGAGTTGTTAGCGAGTGTGATTATTTTATGACGGATTCTGTCATTTAGTATCGAATAATGATTCGATAATAAATAAAACTAATAGAGCATTACAATAAACTGATGGAAGCATTGTTAAACTAGGTGTAACCTACTATCAAAACCTATTTTAAAGAACCAGAATAGCAAACCGCAACACCAAATAATGTAATAGATATCATCTTGATACCCGGCTTGAAATATTTCTTGTAAGCTAGCATTACTTTAGAACTTTTTTATTTAACTTTACTATTAGTAATTATATTTAAAACAATGTTTACATGCCTAAGCAAAAAAAAAATGCAGGAAATCAGAAAGTCATAATAGACTCATGGAACAGAGAAGTCAACATTGGATCAAAAAAGTCACATACGGGTCGCTATTTAATGTTCTCGCTTACGACGGCCGGTACTACCTCCACAAGCGCTCGCGCTGGTCTGAGATACACACGTCAACATCGCTTATTTTATACTGATTTTATTATGTTTATTATCTTTATTACAATGATTAATTTAAAAAAATAATTTCTGTCGTATACTGTACATTGAATTGTTTCATTTCTTTTTTTTAAAAGACATTGCTTTTTTTGGACTACATCAACGTTTAATCACGACACTTTATCCTTGAAATAAGTCTTTCTAAATATTTTTTCCGTAAACAGGAAGAAATTTATGACATTTCTGCAACACTCATATTCAATAACAATATGTACTTGATCTCAACATAATTTTAGAATTGTTCAATGTTAATTAGGACGTCGAAGTAGCGCGTTAAAGAATTTTCATTGTAAACTGACTTTATAGAATGGTTATCATTAGATATTATAAAATAAGTATATGCAACAATGATATTCAAGAAGGGAAATGTATCTATTATAAACCACCAGTAAAATATTAAAAACCGACTTCAAAAAAGAACACTGAAAAGTATGAAGTAACGGAACGGAACGGAAAGTATAAATCCCTTACGGATCGAAACTTAAGTACAAAAATAACTTTATAAATACGATACAAATACCCATGTAATTAAATTTGACAGTTACTGAAGTCGGTGCCAAGCCTACTAAACTAATAGACTTTCCGTTGTCGAACATTGATTTGGCACCGAATTCAATAACTGTCAAATATTACATGGGTATTTGTATCGTATTTATAAAGTTATTTTTGTACTTAAGTTTCGATCCGTAAGGGATAGTTATTTCACACTTTTCAGTGTTCTTTTTTGAAGTCGGTTTAATTTTTTTATAAAAGTTTTTTTATTTCTCCCTTTTGAGTGACCTTGGTCTAAATAAATATCTAGAGCAGGTCTACAATTACTTTATTTTCTAATTCTGGAACGCAATGTGTTAACTTCCATTCCATTGAGGAGCACAAACCGTGGGCTTTCACAATAAAGGATGCGAACAAATCGAACATGGGATATTATTGCCCATTATGCCCATTATCAATATAATCAATATCATATCAATATCAATCAGTTATAAAAGAACAGTGTAAAAGTTGCATCATAATTACACCCTAGCAGTATTCTTACAATCCGAAGACGACAGCCACCAGCCGTATTCTCTGTCCGCCACAAGACTGACTCTACTGACTGAATTTATTATATCACAGCCAATTTATATCTTCTCCCTACTTTACCATTATATCATACTACCATTATACCATGTGGGGATAACGATAGTTAACAAATGACATACAAGAGAACGGTCAATATAAATAACCAGGTCGCGTTATTTGATGTATCTTCGAAACCAAAGCTTCAATACCAGTGAAATTTCAATGGGACCAACCTGGAAGTGTATCCCTTCGAACAAAAAAAGAATTTTAAAAACCGGTTTATAAATGACGGAGTTATGAGGTAACAAACATAAAAAAAAACATACAACCGAATTGAGAACCTCCTCCTTTTTTGGAAGTCGGTTGAAAAATTAAAGATTTCTGAGAATTAGAGCGTCGAAATGTCACTATTTTGCACGAAAATGTCAAAGGGCCCTTAAGAGTATCCATATTATTTATTTATTGAGTCTTATTTATTTAATAAGGCTTATTAATAAGCTTAATGACTTATAAACTGCTTTGATATTCAAATTTAATAAATAAGTAATGTAGATACTAAAATATTCTTATTAATTTCCACGAAATTTCTATAAAATTTAATTTAGTATAAGTAACAAAATCCATATATGTACCTCAATGATGTCATATTTATAAAAGTTGTATTATAACATCATTGATGTACACTATATATTGTAAAGTAACAATAAAAATACAGAAATGCCCTATGTTGAAAAAGTACACGTTTAAATATATTATAAATAGTAAATCAGGACTTCGTCTATCTTTCAAGTTTTTATTTTCAAAGAAAATTCAATATTTGATATTATAACTGTTATTATAATATCTACATGACTTAATATTACATTCAGTCGTTATTACCATTTTAATGTAAACCATTTCAGATTCTAGATAGCTTTTCGTTCTTCTAGGATATCGAAGTGGGTGGAAACGTAGGATATATAGCGACACTAGCTGCACCCGCGACTTCGTCCACGTGGAAAAATTTGCCGTGACCTCTCCGAGTTACCGAGGTTACCCGAGGTATTTATATTGTTGATATTAAAAAAAAAAGTTACTCTCTAATATAGAACATCTGCAATATTGGATTTATGATGACGTCACAAATACGAAAACCTTCCCCTGCGTATTCCATTTCATTTGATACCCATATTGTTGATGTTGAACGAAAAAGTTATTTCCTATTATGGAACATCCGCCATATTGGATTTATGACGACGTCACATACATAGAAATCTTCCCCTGTGTATTCCATTTCATTTATTACCCATATTGTTGGCATTGAACGAAAAAGTTATTTCCTGCTATGGAACGTCCGCCATATTGGATTTATAATGACGTCACATATACAGAAACCTTCCCCTGCGTATTCTATTTCATTTGATACTCATATTGTTGGTGTTGAATGAAAAAGTTATTTCCTCCTATGGAACATCCGCCATATTGGATTTATGGTGACGTCACATATGTATCTACCTTCTGTATTCTACCTTGTGTATTTCATTTCATTTGATGCCCATATTGTTAGAGTTTAGCATTATCAAGTTCCTCTATAAAGTTTCATCCCCTTTTTACCCTTTTAGAAGTACATTTTTATAAAAAAGAAAACTATGTTTTTTTAATAGAAAAGGTGTATATGTATACCAAATTACATCTTAATCGTTTCAGCATTTAAAAATTTCCCATACAAAGTTTCATCCCCCTTTTCATCCCTATAGGGGTAGATTTTTGAAAAATAAAGTAGGCTACGTTCACCCCCTAGTGTGAAACTATCTCCATGCCTAATTTTATCAAAATCAGTTCGGTAGTTTACCCGTAAAAACCAAGCAGACAGACAGATAGAGGGACTCGCATTTATAATATTAGTATGGATGGAAGTATGGATGGATCCCCTATAAAGTTTCATTACCTTTTTCACTCCTTTAGGGGTAGATTTTTGGAAAAAAAGAAGTATGTTTTTTAATAGAAAAGGTTTTATCTATGTATTAAATTTCTTTATTAATCGGTTCAGCATTTCCCCTATAAACGTTCATCCCATTTTTCACCCTTTAGGGGTATATTTTTGATGAAAAAAGAAAACTATGTTTTTTTAATAGAAAAGGTGTATCTCTATACCAAATTACATCGTAATCGGTTCAGCGGTTAAAAATTTCCCATTTGAAGTTTCATCCCCCTTTTCACCCCTTTAAGGGTAGATTTTTGAAAAATAAAGTAGCCTATGTTTGCCCTCCGATGTCAAACTATCTCCATGCCAAATTTTATCAAAATCGGTTTGGCGGCTTAGCCGAGAAAACCAAGCAGACAGGCAGACAGAGAGACTTTTTCATTTAAGATATTAGTATGGATTAGTATGGATATGGATAATGAAAAGACGCTTTCTCTAGCTCGTGTAATTTCCAATCGAGTCACAATGAAAAAATTCACTACGTTCTAGATTGACTCACTTTTTGTAATTCGAAAATACCAACTGACTAAATTATAAATAACATATTTTTTTTTGGAGTTTACTCCTTAAAAATCGATTTTCATATAAGGCCCTCGGTATGAAAAAAATATGAGGAGTAAAATCTATTCATCGAATGACCTCATTACGTTTTTTGTGCGCAACCTATTGTGCGCACCTTTCACTTGTCAGTCGTGAGTATTAAGACGTACATAGGGTATGCTGCGGGGCAGCTTACGCATGTAAGTATTATGTGTATATAATATACCTATGTGTTATTTTTATATAAAATTTATAGATATATAATATATACTCTACAGCGTCTTCAAATGATGAATATATAATTAAATATATATTAAATAATAAGCATAATTTTCGTAATCAGCACCCCGAGAAACCTAGACACATACGAGTATATATATAGATATATATATATATATATATATTTTTTTTTTTTCATTGTGACTCGATTGGAAATTACACGAGCTAGAGAAAGCGTCTTTTCATTATCTATATCCATACTAATCCATACTAATATCATAAATGCAAAAATCTCTCTGTCTGTCTGCTTGGTTTTCTCGGCTAAGCCGCCAAACCGATTTTGATAAAATTTGGCATGGAGATAGTTTGACATCAGAGGGCAAACATAGGGTACTTTATTTTTCAAAAATCTACCCTTAAAGGGGTGAAAAGGGGGATGAAACTTTAAATGGGAAATTTATAACCGCTGAACCGATTACGATGTAATTTGGTCTAGAGATACACCTTTTCTATTAAAAAACACACATATATATATATATATATGTCTAGGTTTATATATTTGTCTAGGTTTCTCGGGGTGCTGATTACGAAAATGATGTTCATTTTCAAATCCCAAGATGGTGAATATTACTTTTTTTGGATAAATCGATACGGGTATCAAATGCTAGGTTTCTCGGGGTGCTGATTACGAAAATTATGTTTATTTTCGAATCCAAGATGGCGATTATTACTTTTTTTGGATAAATCGATACGGGAATCAAATTCTAGGTTTCTCGGGGTGCTGATTACGAAAATGACTCACTTTCAAATCCAAGATGGCGAATATTACTTTTTTGGATAAATCGATATGGGTATCAAATTCTAAGTATCTCGGGGTGCCGATTACGAAAATGACGTTCATTTTGTAATCCAAGGTAGCGAATATTATTATTTTTTAAAAATCTACATGGGTGTCATATTCAAGGTTTCTCGGGGTACTGATTACGAAAATGACGTTCATTTTGTAATCCAAGATGGCGAATATTATTTTTTTTGATAAATCTACATGAGTGTTATGTTCTAGGTTTCTCGGAGTACTGATTACGAAAATGACGTTCATTTTCAAATCGAAGTTGGCAAATGCTACTTTTTTATATCTACTAATATTGATATTTAATATTATTGTATATAGTGAAGTGAATAAAAATATACAAAATATGGAAAAAAAACCAGTAAACTCCAGTCGTGTGTCGGAGCTGACACACACATTTTTTTTATTTTTTTATTTAGGCACAAACGGTTACAAATTACAAACATAAAATAATAATAATAAACATAATACAGAAACCAGCAAAGTTGCCACATATTATAAAACTAACAAAATTTGTGTACTCACAATACAGGTAAGAATATAGTTATAGTTATGATCAGTTGATAATTATAATTACAAGTGGATCAGATCATAAATTATTTTTTCAAATTATTTTTTCAAAGAGTTTAGGGATAATACTAAGTTTAGAAATGGGCCTGTAATTTTCTATGTCGTGAATATTACCTGATTTGAAAATGGGTGTCACGAATGATTTTTTCCATATTATATTAAGTACCACCCCCAAACTCAATGACAACCTAAAAAGTATAATTAAGGGCTCACAGAGATGATAACAACATTCTCTCAAAAAAATAGGAGATGTACCATCAGGGCCAGCGTTCATTTTTATGTCTAAGTTTTTTAAATATTTAAAAATTCTGCTACTCTCTATTTTTATACTAGTCAAATTCAACACACCATTAGAAATGTTGGCGTTATTTATAAATGAACTTTCTTCATTAAGCACAAATACAGAGTGAAAATATTGCCCAAGAACAGTGTATCGGGAAGATCGAATGTGTTCTTTATTGATTTTATATAATTCCAAAAGAATTTACTGTTCTCATGAATTTTTGTTTCCGTAGTTAAGAGAAAATTATTGTAACACTCTGCTTGAACAACTTTTTGCCTTTCACATAATAAGGAAAACCTATCGTAATCTTCAAAACGTCCGTAAATTTTCCACTTCTTATGAAACCTTAATTTTTCATTTATGATTTTTATTGATGGTTTAGAGAACCAAACGGGATATCTACGATTACCGCGCACAACCCTAGTAGGGACATACTGAGATATAACAGATTCTAACAATGTTTAAAATGTGTCAACCGCTTCATCTATATCATTTGCATCCAATTCAAACTCCCAATCAACAGATGATAAAACAGAATTAATCATTATATAATCTGCAGCATGAAAAAGCTTAACTTTACGAAGAGGAGAACGCAGTACACTACAATTAAAACTCATAATCGCAACAAGCAAAGCGGGACGATATTCATCTTCTTTAATTAGTGGGAAAGAAGCATGCCTAACCGTTGGCATTCAAAATTGGCTATAATAAGATCCAATTGTCTATTATTTTTATTGTTAATTAAATTAAACTGTAGAAAGTTGTTAAATGACAGAAAAGGTGACAAGGATTCCACCAGTGGTATGCCGAACTCGCCGACCAGATTCGCAGCCGAACCCACAGACTCACCTGTCCAATGTGCCTGTCGAATATTAAAATCTCCCAAAATGAAAAACTTTTCATCAGGGTGGTCAAGAACACACTTCGAAACATATTCATAGAACTCCAGCTTGGAATCTCCAAGAGAATCGCAGGGTGGGAAATAGCAACAGAACAAATTACAACGGGTTATGGAATATCCATGATTTATATTCAAGGAAAGACTCAAAATATCTAATACATTATTACTCGATTCCACGCGCTTAATCCTTTCCACCACTAAATTACGATGGACGGCTACAAGAACACCACCTCCCAAAGTATTACCACGAGAAGAATAATCACGATCACATCTATAGACATTAGAACATGAGTCAAATAATTCGGCATTGAAAATTCCAGGTAACGACCAAGTTTCACTTAAACAGACAATATCAAATTCAGTATATAAGACGTTTTTAAAGAAATCATTAGTTTTAGTGCGTAAAACGCGCACATTCTGATAATAAGTTTTCAGTAAATTACCATTAATGAATAAAAGTAAATTCATATCTATATTATATATGTCGGCGCGAGACCGGGGAGAAAAATTAAATTGAATAACTTTAATTTAATATTATCCGTAATTGAACATAGATTTTATAAATAGTTAGTGATTGAGATTTAGATTTTCATTTTGAATCAATAAATATTAATTAGTGTTGCTTGATACAGTTGCTAATTGTTTACTCAGCTTTTGATAGAAAGTTTGTTTAGTTTAATATCTTAAAATTAATGTCTTAATTTAAGATAAATAAACATATAAATAGTTGTCTGCTTGTCTTCGGCGAATACAATGTGGTACTCATAGTTACGGCGTGCATGGAAAGTCGAGTTTTTAAATGTTAAATCGTTTAAAATCATTTAAAAATCACTGTTAAAATGAATAAGACTTTTGGGTAAGATTATCTTAGAAACCAACACGAATTAAATTAACAATTATTGTATTGACGCGAGTGCTTTGAAATGAGAAACGCAAAAATGGCGTTCCACGTGTGAAGGATTTTTCAAAGCCCTCACGGATCACTTTGGCTGGAGAACTTGAAAAGTGCAGACGAAATCGTTGTGAGTACGTTAATTTATAATTTATTTCTAATTCTAATTTCTATTTCTATTCTGTGTGTTTTACTTCTATGATAGTTTTAGTAAGAGTTAATTATAATTTTGATTAAATTTGGTTATAATTTATTGAAAGTCTATTGTTAAAATTATTTATTAATTTATAGAGTGATTCAAAAAATAACGATGGTGACGTCGGCCCAGCTGACGTCACTATTTCTAAAACTGTTGATGTAAATCCGTCGTTATATATGTAATGAACGTTTTTTTTCTTTGACAGCGATAAACTTGAAAACTACTGGACCGATCGGCATGGGACCATGACCATTCGACGCGGAATTAGTTGTAGATGGTTATAGGCTACTTATTTTTTGAACTCCATAGACCCTTCACCATTTCTCTAACAAAAATGTACTATTACGTACAAAATTTTCACTTACGCCCAGCGAAGCGGGCGGGAAACTGCTTGTACAAATATAAAAGCATTATAACATTGTAAAAGAAGGAAACAAAATCGACCACAAGGCATACCATTAGAAAATACTGTGAATAATTGAATGAAAATGACTACCGCCACACATAAACCCATGCTGGATGCCAAATTTAAAATTATTGTGATAATTTCGTATATGAATGTACATGGAAAAACAGAATCAATAAAGTTGCTGCACAAAAATGCATTAAAGTACAAAAAAACAAAATAATACTTATACCAATTTTTTTAAATCGAATCTAGATGAAATGTGAATTATAGGGGTAATGTCATCTCGGCGAGCAAAATAGAATAGTGTTTCACCGAAATATATTTATATTTATTTTCTTTTACTATTTTTTTTTGCTTCATGAAGGTAGTTTTTTATTATTTCGAGTTAAATGATCATTAAAATAAATCCTTAATGTCTAAGTTTTCGGAGACGATTTAAACAGTCATCCTTTTTATACCTTGCTTGAAAACGTACAATTGTAGGTTTACGTTTTTTATTATCCTTTGAGCTCGATGCTACCCTCGTTACAAAGTCAATGTCTGCTACTGGATCTATTTCACAACCAGCTCACTTAGTTAAATTGCATAGAATATCCAATAAATTTTCTTCCTTTCTTTTCCGGTATTCCAATTATCTCTATATTTGACCTTCTGCCTCACTGTTCACGTGTGTTGGTATTGCCTTCAATTTTATCCAACCTGCCATTCATTTCCTTCATACTTTCCGCTTTAACAGATGTTAGTGAATTTTTAAATTTTTCTTCAAAGATATTCATGCGTGAAGAAATTTCCTCATATTTACTGTTAATGAAGCTGATTGAATTTTTAACTTCCTGAATTTCTAAACGGAGAGGCTTCAATTCTTCTCTAATTGATACATGAAGTCCTGTAAAACTTCAGTAAAGTCTACTGTCACTTTACTGGAGAAGTTTTAACGTTTTAGATAACGAGTTTACTTATACTATTACAATACGTGACATTGGCAAATGCGCTAATCTGTGCGCCATATCATGAATAAAGAAAAAAAACAGTAGCTAACAATAGGTTTTAACCGTGGATAAGTCCGACATTTACAACATGATCTGATTCAGGTCCGAACTCCGCGGAGCTATTTCCGAATACTGCGTACGCGGACTTATATGAGTTTGACTACAAAGAACTTTAACATAACTCGCGATCACAGCCTACTTTCGCTCTCGACCTGCATTGTGATTCTTTAACGTAAATTAGTCGAATTCACTTCTGAATCCACGGTGAGATTGTGAACTGTGAACTAGTGTTCTCTAGTCATAAACTAAATAAACTTAAATAAAACAAGTTTTATTTAACGTAATTATCTCAGAAGAAATTAAAATACACTAAGACGAATTATCGACTAAGATGTTTACTCTTAAAGCAATCCCCAACAAACTCGCATCTGAGATCACTTCACTTCGCTCCTAGTATATTTGAAGGCCAAGTGAGTTCGAACATGAAATGAAGTAAATAGACAAGCGAGTCTCGCTCGGGCGATTCGAGTTTTTACAAAATTGCATGACAGATCGTTGCCACGCGTTTTTTCACACATGTTCCATTCCACTCCACCGCCAAATACCAAAAAATACATATTCAATTTGCATTTAGATAGACCAATATATACATTTTGTCACCACAGGAGTCTGGGTTCGCGGACACGTTCATGTGGACTTTCCATTTCTAGTATACATACACACTGTATCGGTGTACTCGGAGAGGATGTAGTGCCAAGCATCGCGGTCCATACATACTTCTTTCGCCTCCTCAAATCTCATCATTTTTCTAGCACACTTCTGCGAAGTATGAGTCTTTCGGAACACATCGATCAACGACTTTTAAAGATTGGGCAAGAAATAGCTGAAAATATACGAATTCATCCCTTTAGACGAATTTTCGCGAAGTACCTTAATCTTTAAAACGTATTACAGAATAGAATATAATAGGAAAAGTATTAGTAGTTTTTCCTTTATTGACCTCTGGAAATACAATAGTACTAACGGATTTACTGAACTGATTATTCTTTGGTCAGGGTTCAATGTTAATCGACGACCGGTACCTTTCAAATACTTAGTAGAATTTTGTTTTATGCCTCAACGACAACGTTGACGTCGTGCTATTTGTTGAAATGTTTTATTCATTTCTTGTAAATAATTTATCCAGACGTAAAAATGTTGTCGTGTTTTTTGTTCTTCCTTGAAATTAAAAAACGACTTTAATGTACTCGTAACATTAAAATGAAATGTTATTCTTATTATAATACATAAAAAGTAGGACATAATTTTGCTATTTCTTGTAAGAAATAAATTTAATAAATGTAAATTCACTGAAATCGAATATAAAAGCTTTTTTAGGACTCCATTATAAAGATGGTTGAAACGGAGACATTGTCGTTTCGTGATATCTGTCCATCCATCTGTCTGTCCGTCTGTCTGACTTGTTGTCCATATTATGTCACAAGTCACAGCTGATTTATTATTTCATTCGTTAATCAACCTATCAATTTATTTGAAATTGCTGTGGAATATATTTATATGTTGCGTGCGTCTTGTAGTTCGTGCCCGAGATTAGGACTACGGTGTTTCCCCGAGAAAGAATGCGTGTGATGCTCGAAAGTGTTATAGAGATTGTAGTTGCCCAACCCCTGCCCTTCCCCAAGTAGTGCTTCAACACAGTGCTAGAGAGGTCTTGGCGCGTTCCGTATGAGAACCCGGAGGCCTTAAAAAACGCGCTGAGGGTGACTAAAGCTACAGCAGTAGCTTTAATGGTCGCACATAACGCAGTCTCACACCAGATGGCTTTGTACTTGTGTTTAGACATCTCCTGCATTACCAAAAGAAAGGCAGACCTGGCCAACATTCTTATCAAATTTCTGTTTTTGGATTCAATATAATTATATTCTCGTCATCTACCTTATAATTTTAATTTGCTGCCCATTTTCTTTTCTTATCTTTCTGTCTCTGTCACAAACCACTAATACATTACGGCTGATATCACTTCGGTCCATCCATAGGTCATAGGCGACCCACATGGATTACGCATTAATGACGCAAATACAGAAATAATGAGATTTTTGGCAAATATGATAAATAAATCTATTGGACTTTTCTCAAATTGAAAATTATATTCAGTTTTTAGAGTTTGGTACACAAATAGCTAAACAACACCTTTATTGCTTCGTCATGAGAGACAGAGAAACAGACAGCGAGGAAATTCCATAAGTATTTCTTTTTTTTTAATTTTAGAACAAACCACAAATAAAAGACATTTTGAACATAAATTTCTAACAACATCTTTAGCAAAAAAAACATAGAAACTGTTTTTCTATAAAATTTATTTTTTTCGATTAACATTGTTTTCAATTGTTTTCAAAACAATTTATTATCTAACTCAATTTTGATATTCTTCCAGGCAAATCACTATGTAGGTACTAAATTTTCAATTCCCCAAAGCGTACCTCTAACTTGTCTGCTACAAGATTCTGGATTAATATTTCGCCCACGCTCAAGTCGTTTTACTTTATACATATGGGAAAACATGTTCAAATTTACTTGAATCGGTAATTTCAGAAACCACTTGTCAAGTTTTCTCTGAAGTTTTTTCTTTGTTGCGAACGCTTCTGTAAAGATAGATCCACAATCTGGGTACAAACCACCCAATTCAGTATATTCCTTCTTCTCCCAATAATACCGCGTAGTCGTCGTTCATTGCTTAAACAACATAAGTCGATTGGTGGTTTTTGGAGTTTGAGCGGAAAATGGCAAAAAAATTTTGGAAATTATCACAAGTTAAAGATTTACATCACAACAGTTATATTACATCTATAAATTTTAGCTACACTATTATCCAAATAAATGGTATAGTTCCATATGGTTACATGATCATTTTGTAATAATTATTATAGTATATTCAAATACTTTCCTAACTTTCAAAAGGAAGCTATTCTTCAAACCAATGCGGCCAAGTTTTTATGAGCTCATGCAGCTTCTGTCCTGGACTCTGTGTGTGTGACAACTGACAATGTGATACAAGATGATAGTCATCAAACAAATGTCCTTTATCTACTCCACAAGCTAAAAGATCCTTTGCTGCTTGTAAAGCTTCTGGTGTGGGCAGTTTTTCTGGAAAATAAATTATTTTTTTTAGACCACAATAACGATATTGTATTTATTATATATGTAATATACATTGTATCGATATTGTACAATTACTTCAATACCGGTTTGGAAAAGAAATAAAAAATATAATTTTTCGTGTTCCAGCTGCTTAACTTCCCGCGCTAAGTTCGTAAAAGTTGGCCAAGATATAAGATTTATTACAAGAAACTTATTTAGGCGATAAACTAGCAAACTGTTACAATTCTGCTTCAGCTTTATCCCCTATAGGTATAAATTATACATACATTATTAATATTTTGATTTCGTTGTACTTTGGTCTCTGTCCGAATTGAATGGGAAGTCTTGAATTTTGTTTGTCATAAATGAGCATACGTTAGCTTACGGTCTTTTCTAATGAAAACCAATGGCGAATCGAAAGTCAAACACGCTTGCCCAGAAGGTACTTATTCACTCTAGTCTTTGAAACGCCCAAATTGTTAATATTTTAAAAGCATACGTTTTATTGTTCTATGACAAAATGGAATTGTGGAATCAGATCATGTAATTCAGATGCATAAGCAATGTGTCGTGGCCTATGCGTTTCCTGGCCCAGCGTTTTGTAGAGTACTTCCAATTGATATTTAGCAGAGCCATACCAGAGCTGACAGATGTATTCCACACCCGAGCAGACTTGCGCTTTATGTAAGGTTAGAAGCTGCTCTGATGACAAATGCCGCCTAACCTTGGAAAGGCTGCCAAGTTTTTTAGCAGCAGTTTAGACCTTGGACTCGATGGACACTTTGAAGGTAATGCTGGACATTTTAAGCGCATGCTAAAAATTCAAGATATTTTGAATCGGTATTTGTTTTGAAAAGCAGCTTTCGATTCAAAGTACTCCTTTTTGATGGTGAATAAACATGCTTGAATTATTGAGGCCTAAAACCCAGCGAGACTGGTTTCTCCCATTAGGACACCCTTTGCAACGTCAGATTTGAAAGCTCAGAATGTATCTCTCGGATAGAATGTTATCACCTACATAGCCAAGTATAATGTAGTACAGCAGGTCATTAATATGTAATAGAAAATTGGCAGTGAAGAGATCTGAAACCTGAGGAACGCCAGAACTAATGTACATCAGGTCTCATAATACCCAGCAACAACTATACGTTTTAACCAACCACTCAGGAAATCTGATATCAATTACGTAAACCAGCTGCAATTCCATATCTGGGTAGCCTTGCTAGGAGGCCGTCATGCAAGAACCTGTCGAAGTCCTTGGAAATGTCAAGCAAATGCGAGTGCAAAGCAAATGCTTCTCCTTGCTTCTTCATCACCTCAATGTAAATGTGAGTAGCGCATACGAATACGCTACTCACATTTTGATTGAGATGAAAATGACCAGAAGATTGATTTTGACGAAAGGCGTATTGTTGTTCACTAAGAATTATTGTCCTTAAGGTTCGGCAAGAGCTTCTTATTTACTACACGCTCCATAATTTTACACAAAATCAGGGTGAGCGCAAGAGATCTGCAGTTGGAAGGGTCACTGCGATTACGCTTATAGGTATTTATTGTACATTAGCAAGCAAGCTTCCGAGATCTGAGAATAAGATTCGCCCTCAAAGAAAGGCGAAACGAGTACGTAAGGTGAAAACACGAGACGGCTCAGTCACAGATACACAATACTGGCACATACATATACACACTGGCTGGCATATCATTCGGACTACTAGATTTACCCACGTGTCCACGTTAAGTGCACGGAGTACACTTACTGTCACCAGTGACATAGAAATGTTTACCATTAGAGCTTCGCAAATGTATAATATATTTCATGTCGATACCAGCAATGAACACTACGCCAACTCAAATTTTACTAATTTTCTGTTTTTGGCGCGAAACGGTTTATTAATAATTACTTTAAATGTTTACTAAATTTCAGAAAGAAATATAAAGGAACAAAAATTTTTTGAGTAATATATAACGCTAAGTAAATGTACCTTTACCAAACGCGCGATATGTAACACGCCAACTGGGATTAGAGGTCTGTGCGGGGGGAGCGGTTGTGACTTCGTTTGTTTATTATTGTGCTAAGATCTGTTGTCGCTGTGTATCTAGTAAGCACGCATATTTTTAAATTTGAAAATAATGGCGTATGCATAAATTACTAGCTTTGCTTGTTAACCCTATTAATTTTCTAATAAATAAAATAAAAATGTCTCGACATCGAGCTAGATATTTGGTCGAATTAAGCAAAAGTACGGGCGTTCAATTAACGAATAATGACGAAATGAGTGAGATAACAGATTGTAATCAGGAAAGAGGTAAGTACTTGAACAATTATTTTATCTATAATTATTTGAATTTACATGATTGGTTTTTCTAACAATTTAAAATTATTATGAGAATTCGAGTACATTAAGTCGATATCCGTAGGACACTACGCCAATTCTAATTAGCGTAGTGTATTTCGGTCGCGTTACATTTTCTAACTATAACTTAGCGGAGTATACAGAAATTACGTTCATTTCTTGTTCAGTTTTTATAGTAATATAATGTTGATATTAAGTGTTATTTATGAATTAAATAATTAATTTACCTACTATTATTAGGCATTGGATAATAAGTAATATTTTTAATGATTCGATTAAAAGATAATTTCGATATTATTTTGATCCCTTCATTAATTTGACTAGAATTAATTATTAACAAAAAAAAAATTAAAATTCATTAGTAGTTAATAAATATAACAATTTTGTTGATGTCTAGGTCAATTGAATTACGTTACCAAAACATAATTACAGTATTTAGTTACTCATCCAACATTTTTTAATATCATGTTCTAAATAAATAATTATTACGATTATAAAGACATAACCTTAGAATTGTTTAAAAAATATGGCAATAGTAAAATAAAACAAAATAATATAATTAATATAAGTAATCATTAAATCACGAGCAGCCTTTACCATCACATTGCATTCGCATTCAATCTCATTTCATTTGTTATTTTACAAAACTATTTTATTTTTCAGATTCATCTCCGGTGCCCGACGACAGTATAACACCAGAATTTATAGCTATGTTTGAACATGTTTTTAAAGAACTTATCGAACAACATGACGACACTTGTAAAAACAAAAAATATATTGAACAAATTATCAACTCTCCAATTCATTCAACACAACATAATCTGGTTAAAAAGGATGTGACCCGAGACAACGTCATAATAGAACCTGATTTCTCCTATCAATATTTTTCCTAGATTAGTTACTAATACCCAAAAGCCATCTCCAATGACAATGAGTCCTCTGTCAATCGAATCCTTGTTTTCTTGTAGCGCAGAAAATTATGAATCTGATCACAATGAATGTACTCCAATACCTTCACCTTATTGCGACTTTAACGATTATTCAGAAAGTGCTGATGACATATTAACTCCTAGAGATATTGATGTAACACTCACCTCAGAAAAAATTCCCTGTACCGAACAAAATATATCACCTATTACGCCTTTGAGTACGCTTTATATTAATGATAATGAAATAAATTTAGTGTCGGAGACTTCTGCAAATCCTTCATCTGTTTCTTCCACTGCGATGTGCGAATCTTTTGTATATACTCCAAAAAACAAACGTACATTGAAGAAAAGATCTGACGAGGGACGTAAACGCACTAAATGGGAAGAGGAATGGGTGGCCACAAAGAGAAAGTGTTTTTGTAATAAGGGACAAGAATATACCACTAGAAGAGGAACAATAAAAGAAGCGAGAAAAATGAAAACAGCTTGTAATAAGTGTTGCCCATGTTGTAGTGAAACATTTAATGAAGAAATGCACACAGATTTATTATCTAATTTCTGGGGTACTGGTAGCCACGTTAAGCAATGGCAAATTCTCTCAAAATATGTATCCCAGAAAAATAAGAAAACCTCAACTAATGTTGAAAACGAAACTATCCATCGATTACACGGGTTATATTATCATCTCCCGATAAACGTAAATAATGATATAGTTTTGCGAAAAGTATGCAAAACTATGTTTTTAAATACTTTTAGCATAAGTAGGGATTTTGTCTACACTGCTTTACGAAAACATCATGAGTGTAATGATTTTAACAATGTTACTGATGACAGAGGTCGCCATAAAAATCATAATCTGGTAGTTTCTGAAGAGATAAAACAAAGCGTTATCGATCATGTCAATTCTTATAAGACTGTTGAATCGCATTATGTGAGAATAAGATCAAATATAAAATATTTGGATCCTACATTACCAATTTCAAAAATGTTTAAAATGTATCCAGATTGGTGTGCAGAAAATAATTACAGTAGTAGAGTGTAAACTGTCAGACAATACAGGGACATAGTTAATGGTAATTTGAAGATCGGCTTTCATGTTCCGAAGAAGGATCAATGCGACCTATGCCATACATTTAGGAACACACCTCAAGCTTCTGATGAGCAAAGAAATATATTTATGATGCATCAAAAAGAAAAGATTACTCAAGAGAACTTAAACTAGAGAATAAAATATTAGCAATAAATAATAAAAAAATAGGATGCATAGTTTTCGATTTCCAGAAAGTGCTAAATGCGCCCCATGGAAATATTAGTGCTTACTATTATAGACGAAAGCTTAATGTGTACAATTTTACTGTGTATGACACGGCATCTAAAGAAGCATTCTGTTATATGTGGGACGAACAAACTGTGAAGAGAGGGGCAAACGAGGTTGCAAGTTGCTTGTATGACTTCTTGTCTAAAGTGGCTTCAAGAGGAGTTACTGAAGTTAAGTTATGATCAGATAATTGTGGTGGACAGAGTCGTAATAGGATTGTTTATTACATGTACTTATTGGCTGCCAGTAATTTGTAAATAAAAATCTACCATCGCTTCATGGAAAAAGGGCAGAAACTCATAGACCAAGAACATATTAACGGACGTAGCTTCTCCTTAAGAGCGTGTCAGACTCGGTCCATGCTCTGATTGAAAAAACAGCTAGGGGAAAGGAAGTATATTCACCAGATGAATGGTATTATTTAGTTTGATGGGCTAAAATAAATCATAAGCCTTATAATGTGATAGAGGTAAAGCAAAACATGATCTTTAATTTCAAAAAGGCTATTGCGAGAAAAAATTGGATTAAAAATTCTTATCAAGATAAAGTTTCTTGGAACAAAATAATTTAATTAAGGTATCCCCAGAAAGTGAAGGAATATTGTATTATAAATACAGCTTATGTGATGTTGAAAGCCATCGAATACAATGTTTTAAGAAACTTACAAGACTATCTCGGCCAGAGCCTTTTCCAGACAATGCTTATGAAAGTTTATTAAAAATAAATAAAGTTAAATGACTTGTTGTATTTTTGTAAAAATAACATTATACCTAAAAATATCACGGTTTTTATAAGAGTTTATCCGTGACAGACGTCAATGATAGACATGATGGAAGTGAGGAAGACGACTGATTTCATAATAAAATCGTAACATTGTGATTTTTATTAAAAAAAAAAATATTAATAATTAATTGTAAGGTCACTTGTATGATCCTGTTATTAAAAGAGTATTGTGATTATTATAATTTTTTTGATCAAAAGAAAAATTTAATTTTTTATGGAAATGAATGAAAGATTTTATGGAAGTGTTCAATAATGATTAAAATAATTTTACTACCTTACCTATCTCGTTTTTTATTTCCTACCTACTACTATAACCTATCTAAAATTAACAGTTCATTGATAACAATGACTTACGATTTTTTTGTTAGAATAAAGAATTTAAATAAATATTTTGACAAATATTAATTACCGTTGTAATGTACAGGTAAATTTTAATCTGATGATGTAAATGAAGGCTGAAATAATTGGCTATAATACGATTTTCTATGAATTTATCTGTCAAACAAAACGCTAAGTTATAATATTGATCATGTTATAGTACGCTATTTGTGAATTAGCGGCATAAAACGCGATAGTTGTTTTCGTAGCTTTGCCGATTAGAAAACGATAACTATTCTAAATTAACAAACAAGAGGATATATTGTACGACATTTTAATCAAAATACTGAAAACTAGTCTCATTATCGATGCATAATATACAGTGATTGTTTCAGATAATGAATTTTATTACAATGTTCTAAAACTCTGACGTTCCGTAATATAATACGCTAACTGTGGGTTGGCGTAGTGTAAATGAATTATTGAATGTGTTATTTTCGTGCTATACCCAGCTAACTCGGTCTAAATTTAAAACTAACAATAAGTTATAAAATCAAGTTATGTCAGTTTAAGCAATAGAAAATAATCTACTTACTCTGAAAATTTCACTAAAATAGCTATCATAGTAAAGAAATTATCAAATTTTCCACTTAATGCGCTCGTACTGTAAAATACGAATTTTCGACTTAGCGTAGTGTTCATTCTTGGTATCGATGTGTGTATATGTTTGAGAAACTAAAAGAAAAGCGGATGATTTTATCCCACGTTTTTGCGTTTCTTAATGGGAAAAATCAATGTTAATTTTAAATTGAAAATTAATTACATTTCTAAATTAATGTACGTAAATAAGTTGTCTACCAAATAAATAAGCTGCCAAAAACACTGTTCTGAAAAAATTATATCAAATTAAATATAACTGTAGTTCAAAAAACTACTTCGTCGTTTCCACTTCATAAAATAAATCTAGACATGTTTAGGCCAATTTGCAGCTTAAATTAGTTCAAAATTTAACTTTTTAATTTCTAAGATTAAAAGATGTTTCTATTGGAAAAATTTCGTAAAATGCAATTTTTGAACGCATCGTTACGTATGTACAATATACATATTATATTTATATCATACATGTTATATTACTAATACTGTAAAAATGAAGAAAGGAATACTTATCTACCATCTGGTTCAGGCACATATAAAAAATGAGTGATGAAAGACTGACGAAGAAAATCTACAAAACAAAGGCGTAAAAGAAGCCAAGGAAGACCAAGGCTGACTTACGAAGATTAAATAGCCAGAGTATTAACTGACGGAAATGTGAAAAGCACCCGCATACCTAGACGAAAATATGTAAGGAGAATGATGAGATTTGAGGAAGCGAAAGAAGTATGTAAGAACCCAGAAGCTTGGCGCTCCTCCCTCTCTGACTACTCCGTTAGGGACACATCGTAAAGATATGTATGTATAGGTACATAATATATTGTGTTGATTTTAAAATTATTTTAAATGCATTTTCCAATCAATCAATTGGTAGTAATTTTACATGTGGTGACATCCCAAAGTAAATGTAAATATAACAAACAGATATTAATTTTAAATATTAATAAAATATTTTATTTATTACATTTTGTTTTCGTCCCAAATAAAATATACACTCGTAGCTATTAGGATTTCTTAATGTGAAACATTTAGAAAATCAAGTCTGCTTAGGTCGATGTTATATAAATTCAATACTGTTATACAAAACAAATTTCAGAGTTCACACGATGAAAACAATGAATTTATACGACTACCTACCTCCCAGAATTAACAATTTGTATAACGCTTCCTTTTACTTTTTACTGTTTTAATCTCAAAAAACAGACAGTCATGTTACCAATCGCCAATCAGATGACAGTTTGCCGTAGAGCTTTATCTACTTATATTCAAAAAACCAGTCGAAGTTGGACTCGTGTTGGAAGTTGGACAGTAAGTTCGGACTTGTGCAATTTATTAATGACAAAATCTTAATGTTATTGTCGTTAATAAATTAAGCGCAAGCTCGACTTACACTTGACCAGTTTTTATTAAGTGTCGTTTTACTTCCGTTTGCGCTATAATCACACTGATTACGACGCTTGTATGAATTGCCATTTTTACAGTAGAATAAAAACGAAAATAAAAATGTTTACGTGATTTTACTACTAATTAACGATTTATGGTATTTTCGTACAAATGCGCAGTGCAGTAGATAGAGAGACTCGCGGTGGTACAACAGTACCTCCCTTATCGCCCTGTTATTCGAAATACCGTATTGTCAGGTACCATTTTGACAATAAAAAGACGACACTGCTATAAACTCAGAAAAAAACATGCTCGTAGGAGAAATACTCAACTAAATACTTTATCTAATACAATTTATATAAAAACTACATTTAATTACCAAAAAAAAAAAAAAAGTGTAGATCAAAGTCAAATCAATTTATTCAAGTAAACCCAATTACAAGGTATTATTGAACGTCAATTCTACTCTAGTTCGGTTCAAATAGAAAACCTGGACACTGAGTAGAACTGACAAGAAACTCAGTAAGGTATCATTTTTTCAACTTCATTTTACAAAAGGTTTATTAAAATACAATATTTTCATTAAGCCAGTAAACGCCATGTGCAGAGAACATCATTTCCAGACTATTGTTTTATCTTCAATGAAACCGTTTATTTTATAGTATGATTGTCTAGTCAATGTACGTTTTATAACCAATCTAAATTTATTCTCTGTTAATTGAGTAATTTCTTGAGGAACTTTATTATAAAAACGAATGCAGTTACCTAAAAATGAAACATTTGACTTATGTAATTTAAATTTTGGAATAACCAATTTATCACGACCTCGGGTTTCCATACCATTCATATCGCCATTCTTTTTAAACAGATCTGTATTTTTTCTCGTATACATAATAATTTCAAAGATGTATAAGGAGGGCAAGGTGAGGACATTAATGTCTTTAAAACGATCTTTAAGCGATTCTTGTGCATTCATACTGTAGATGGCACGTATTCCTCTTTTTTGTAAAATGAAAATGGAGTTAATATACGCCGCTGATCCCCACAGCAGAAGGCCGTAGGACATTAAACTGTGAAAATATGCAAAATACACCAACCTTGCCGCATCCACATGTGTCATTTGCCTAATGCGTCTAATTGCATATACCGCAGAACCGAGCTTACTAGCCAATGCCCCGACATGGTCTGCCCACCGTAACTTGCTATCTACTGTTAAACCCAGAAAACTGACTGACTTAACGAATTCTAATTGTTTCCCACCCAATTCTATTTTATCATGGATTCTGAGTACATTAGAAAGGGAAAATTTAATACAATTAGTTATCGATTTAATAAACAAGAACTTCTAAAGGAGTCTTTATTTTCGGCTATTAAATTAGTAATGTTTTTGTAGATTCAGTTCGACAAATTGGTTAATTGAGTACGTCTTCTATTTATATATTTCTTCTAACTTTATAGCTTCAGCAGGAGTGTTAACTCTCTATAGTCAAAATGGTACTATCTCACAATAAAGTATCTGAAAAAACCTTAACCACAGGGTACATTGTCTTAACCAAATTTCGTTTCTTTTAGTTTTAACCGAAATCAAAACTTTATATTATAAACAAAATTCAAACATTTTTATTTTCTTGAATTCTTTCTGTTCCTTTTATAAAAGATTTACCTAATAAATATGTGTTCATAAGTACCATTGTTTGATAAGTTAATGGTTTTGATGTTCTAAAAAATGTAAGGAAGAAGAGGATGAGAAGCAAGAATAAACCAAAGAAAACCAAGGCTGACTTATGACGATCAAATTGTCTGAACGTTAGTTTACGGAAATTGTCATAAGCACACGCATACCCAAGCGAAAGCATGTAAAGAGAATGATAAGATTTGAGGAGGTGATAGAAGAATGTAGAGGCCACGACGCTTGGTGCCCCATCCTCTCTAATTACTCCATTAGGGATACAGTCTACAGTGTGATGATATGTATCTAAGTAAAAAATTATATAATAATAATAAATTTCCATAATATATTTTTGTCGATATGATACTGTATAGTTATGCTAATATCTGATAGGTGGCACTGTAATCAAATTATTGTAACCAAATCAAACTCATCGCGCCACCTACTGGAAGGGGCAGAACAACGTCTGCCTAGTAACTCATAGACCAAGAACATATTAACGGACGTAGCTTCTGCTTAAGAGCGTGTCAGTTTTTTGTTGGTGCAAGGTTCTAGATTCGTACTAATGTGCGTGATTAGGAAAGGGTCACATACAACAATACAAAACTGATTCATATTTTTATTTTTCGAATACTAGTAATAATAATTGCACCAGACGATACACACCAATCATCTCATTTTAAACTAGGGTATTTCCTGTGCTATGAGAACTAGACGACGACTACTGGCGTCTCCCAGTACACCCAGACCCGAGAGAATCTAGAAAAGTTAATTTTATAATTTGACCCGACCGGGAATCGAACCCGGAACCTTCCGCGCTTGGGTTAACGTCTAAACCACTGCGCCATCTAGGTCATCATTTGCAATAATTATTTCGGTACTGCAATGTTTTGTACATCGAGCCTGTCATGAAATTACATGAATTACACCGACAGTGCAGTAGCCAAACTTATTGTAGCTAACCGTTTTATTTGTGTGGTTACGCTAAATAAGATAGACAGAGAGACACGAAAATTAGTTTGACACAACGGTGATAAGAGCAGCAACTTATAATGGCTCCGGCCATTACGGTTCTAAGTCCGAGAGCTAACTGATACAAATATGAAAAACTCACTTCTGAAATCCCCGATGAAAGATATGCCCAAGGATTTGTTATTGTATCCCAGCGTGTGAGCTCCGACACGCGACCATCCTGCTCCCTCGTACACTTTACCATTTCCACCAATTAGAAACCTAAAATTAATTACGGCATATCATAAAGCCAGCTCAGTGAACTTGAGGGAAATCAAACCATTAAGCTTAGGCACTTAATTCCTTGGAAAATACAAGATAACTTAATTAAATTTTCACTTTTAAAACTGAGATGATACTGCCATTTTTTATTTTTTTAACAATTAATCAGAAGATATAACTTATTTAGTCCGTCAGCTAATTTAGCTATATGAATATAAAAAATACTATTATTACAAACAATATGCATGATATTTCTTTGATATCTGACTTCGTCGTTAGTCTGTCAGTACATTTGTTTTGACGTCATATTTCTCAAAGAGAGAAACAGATTTGTTTGCGAGTTACTTTTGTTGAACTCTGCAGATTTCTAACATGCATACTATGTTCAATGGGAATCAGTCCAGCGAGGATCTTCAGAATCTTGATCTTCAGCTATGGATCAGAATTTTGAATGGATCTTAAGTATCTGCTAGTTTAGTTAAACATTTCTTTTTTAAGTGCGGACACGCTAAGAAAGGATTTCTGGAAATTTACATTTTTAATTTGAATTTTGAATGATACTTTGATATAGAAGTAAATGTAGCTGTAAAATTTACAGCATCATAGACCTCTAGTGAAATTTCGGGTGATAACTTTAATTTTATAAATGCGAAAGTGTCTCTGCCTCTTTACCCCTTACGAATAATTAAATAAAAAAAAGTAAAAAATAAATAAATGAAAAAAGTACTTATTTTGAAATTTAGTATGGAAATAGGTTAAGGTCTGGGGAAGAACATAAGCTCTTCTTTTTAATTCCACGCAGATAAAGTCACGGGCAACAGCTATCAGAAATCAAAGTCAGAGTTCTTTAGATAACGTAAAATATCAATTGATAATAATACGTTACAGAATTAACGCTAATCGTTAATTACAAAAAAATTACATTGTCTATGGTTTTTATCAGTTATGTATGGAACTCACAATCCCATCGGTCGGTCTCTTTGGATTAGTTTATGGCGTTCATTATTGTACTACACCGTATTAATTAATCGAATGAAATAATTAAAAAAGATGAGATTTTGTTTGTCTAAAGCACAGAACATAATGAAATCCCTTTGTTAAACAAACTTATTTTACCTCATCTAACCTAACATAAAGAGACAGGATTTTGCTGAAAATATCTAAAAATATCACTTACGATGGACCAATGTCGTCGAAACCAAGCATGTTCATGTGGTAGAAACGTGTTCCTTTTAAAATGCTCTTGCACTCGACTTCTGTGAGACAATCTGAAGTCACAGTGTGTTGAATTATTGCTATATTGATAGGCTGTGGAAGATCTACTGTACGATGTGATTCTTCTCCAGCCCATTCTGTCATCGGCACGACACCACAGTTCGACTCTGGAAGACAAAAAAAATGTCTACTTGCCAAACTAGATGATATGTGTGACAGAGACACAACATTACGAGTAAGAGAGAAAAGAGATGTAAAAGAAAAGTTCAAAACAAAGAAACAGGTACTGTTTCAGGGTTCTGTAGTTCAAATGGAAAAACGGAATGCTTAAGGCCACTCACGCCTTCGTTCCATTCGTGTGCCTGTCGTCGATTTTCTCTAAAATTATGCCAAATGCAGAGATTATACAAACTAGTAATTTGACATAGTGATACATGGTATTAGCCCACACATTTTGTATTTGTTGTCATTTCATAATGTGAACGGGATTGTTAAACGCTAGAAAAACGATCGACTATTGCTAATTTTTTTTTATTTAAGAAATTGAAGTTGAGGGAATTAATATGTTTGAATTAGGCTTGGCCATTCTCCCCCGATGTTATCTTTAAAACAATTGGACCTAGAATTAAAAAAATCAGGAAACAAACCTTTATCTAAAGTAGGTATAAGTCCGAAGGCGACGCACCGAAAACAATAATTTAATCTAAAATAAACCTTCTGCTCTATGCAAAAGTTTGTGTATCGCAACTGGCAAAATTAAGTCAATGATATGAAAAATCAGGTTACCAAATATATCACTTTAATACATTTTGTAGTCACTTCCCTGCCGTCAAAATTTTCAATGCTTAGCCTTAACTTCTCTGCCAAAACTAATATTACATTTCTTCCATTTTGTTGTATGAAATCCTACCCTCGCACGTCGAACTTACACTTTCCTGATTTTTTAAATATTTTTGGTTTGGAAAAATTAGGAATAGGCCATCCAGTGACGGTGGTCACCGTGATCAAGTGGATAACTGAAAATGATCTGGATAAAAAAAAGATTTTCTAGAAGTAAAATAAATATCCATAGATATTTTTAATGATCTGGAACTCCTCTGGCTATGACCTAAATTATTAATTACCATTGTTTTCGTACTCGATTTACTAGTACATAGTAGGTGTTTAGATGTAATCAATAAAAGAAAAAGAATAATAAAAATAAATAACTAAATGTCGTCTTTTAGGAGGTCTGTTGGCGGTTGGATTGTTCAGGTTGTTCACTTCTCAACACTTTGTTGTGTTTCAATGTGATTTGTTTTGTTTCGATGTGAAGAAGCTTCATGAGAAATTTTAAAAGAAAATTTACACTGTAAAAATACTGACACTTCTTATCTGGAATAATTACAGGTATTGAAAACTACGCTGGAAATTTTTTTGGTGTCACAGCTATAAAATTTCTTCACGAAAATTTTTTACGAAAAACTGGACTTCCGACTTCCTGTCGTAACTGCCTCTTGAAAATCGGTCGATACTTTATTTCGGTATCGAATTAAAGTATGAGGAGATGTGATGTCAACTGCAATTTATATTGGATAATATTTCCCATGGTTAAATTATATCTAATTTTTCAAAATAATAATATTAACAATGTTCGATGTTGTTAGTTTTTTTTTAATACTATTATAATTAAAGAAATGCTAGGCAATACATTCTAATATAAGTTTAATATTTTATTAATTTCCTCAACGAAGTCGTATAGAAATTCAATTGGACGCTATGTTATACGAATCTCAATAATCTCATCCCCAAAGTACCGGCTACAGCATAAAATCAAAAATTTTACAACAAATGATTATAATATACTTTGATCTGGGAGACAGAAAATAATGTCGAATGTGTTAGCTGGTTTTCTCCCCGCGCAAGTCATAATAGGCGGCCTAGGCATAGAATTCTTTGAAAGAAACTTATAGTGGCAATAAGTTAGTGACATGTTACTATTATATCAAAGTAAAATTACAGAAATTTATTCAAATAAATCCAATTAAATGTCACTGAACAATAAATCTACCGACTCGAAAAAAAACTGCAATGGGAAGAAATCAGAATTTACATTGTGGAAAAAACGCAGTAAGATATTATATATCATAGTTATATTAAAACACCTTATTCAAAAAGTAAAAAAAAAGTCGAATATGGAGCATTTAACTTATAGAGCCGAAATATCTGACCATCTTACTCGTCAGTGCACACATTAATGGCACTGATATATGTACATATTAGCTTTCGCTTACATTAAAACAGTACATAACCAATACAGGACCTGTGTGTCTTTACATATTGCGACAGATATTTAAATACCTATGTAATGGCTTACTGCTCTATTTGGTAGTATAGCAAAAACAGCAAAAAATCAAAGTATAAAACAGACAAAAACTCATTTCAGCGGCAAATAACAGTAAATACACAATTTTCTAATTTACATTAATTTTTTCACAGGTCAAGTTAAAATGAACTGTCCATTGAGTGTTCGATGACGTACATATATTTATGCGTTTTGCTTTCACCTTGTGCAACTTCTATTAAGCTGTCTCGGTCTATTCATACACACGTGTATGCGGAGAAATCGCAGCAGTGTTAAAACGTATAAATTGTTTTCAAACAAAATAAGCGATATTTTCACTCTATAGGTTAAGTGCTCAATGGTCTGTAAATACGTGTGTACATAAAATCATTTCCATGTGGTTTTGGAAACATGATGGTTTGTACATGTAGAGTGTAAGGTAACGTTAGTCTGTTAGAATATCTTGAAAGCAATAAACAGTAGAAGTGTTTGAACTAAAATTACATAGTATAAAACTTAGATTGCGTATTCAAACACTAACCCAAGTTTTTATGTCGAAACTTTTATCACGTTTGCTGTTAAAATATACCTACCTACAAACTACACATAGGACGAAATAAACAATGCCATCTTTGCTGTTAAAATATACCTTCCTACAAACTACACATAGGATGAAATAAACAATACCATCAAGTTACTACCACGCCGTATTACAATGAGTTTTGTTTGAAAAGTATGCTTATTAAATTAGCTTTTATCGATAAAACGTTAGATCTTAGAACTTTTCAACTCAATGTCGACAATCAATTTACACAAATAAATGAAAAACATAAATTCAAATCGCAATACTTTCACTTCACTCTTGACAGTAAATGTTTGGGCTTCTATATAGGTAGGACCTCAATAGACTCGTTATTTTTTTTAATCCGTAATTCCATAGAGACCATGTCTATACATAACTCCATAGAAAAAGTAGAGATTGTTTATAACGTAATAGTTGTTTTCAACACTAGCGTTCTTCATTTATTACTAGCAGTTGCCCGCGACTTCGTTGGCGTAGTCTTTATTTAGTAAATTAAATAATTCAGAAACCTTCACGGACGTACGAACAACAGCTCGCCAAAGTTTCATCACATTCAGATGAATGGTTTAGAAAAGCATAGGGGACAAACATTAAAAGAAAAGTTCATTTTTATTTGTATGCACTAGCGGGACGTTACGTTACGGAACGTTGGAATAAAAAAAACCTAGAACGCGAAACACACACAAACTTCATCAAAATCGGTAGAGCCATTTTCTACTTTTTGCGAGAGTAACGCAAGGCAATTGATTTTTTAACCGATTCATTATTTATGTAAATAAATTTATTCAACAGAATAGACAGAATATGGCTTTTTCTTTCAAAAAGTGATTTCAGTAGGCCAAATTACAACTGGAGAATCTCTACCTATATATATCAGTTCCTGCGTGCACGAAAAGGCAAGCACCTGGCACGTCATACCTTTTTCAACGTTTCTTTCACAACTTACAATTATACCACGAAGACGTGATGTGGAAATGTATTTATGTTAAAACATTAAAGAGAAACTTACCAGCCAAAACGACAGACAAAAACTGAATGAAAAAGAACAAGATAATGAGCTTCATAATGAAATATTTCTCACGTGTTATAATCTAACCGACTGATTCACAAAGAGAGTTCGTCAGCCTCTAAATGAACAATGCACTTAGCAGCTTTACGCCACTTAATTTATTAGCCAAGGATATCAGCGGGAAAATGGGAAACTGATATTAGGTAACTCCCATACTACATACAATTTATCCTGGTTCATATCGTGACCGTTTAACCATTGTATTTGTATTTAGTTTTTCCCCTTTTTTATCCAACTATGCAAATAAAAAATAATGGCAGTTTACATATTTTTTTATATCAGTAGGCTGTTAAATAGCCGCCCCTAAAGAAACAAAATATGGCGACATAAAAAAGTAAGTAGGTATCAACTTCACATTACAGAATAATGTATATGTTAAGCTCAAAGACCGAAAACACCGAACGAAAAAACAGCTCACAACGCGTTGTGGTCACTGTAAAACATCCACATCGCGAAATTCGTGTTGTGGCTCTTATAATAACGCCTATGACGAGTTGTGGCAATCACAGAAAGACCACACAACAAATTTTGTGTCGTGGCTATCACGCTATACGACCACAACGCATTGTGACAATGAATAAATTCCATGACGCGTTCTGACGACGGACGTGCAGCGCCAGAACAAAATCGGCACTATTACACTTTTCAGGTAGGTAGGTTAGACATTTACGTTTGTATTAAATATTTTTGTTACTTGAAAGAATTTTCAATAGTCATAGAATAATTGACATAAATGTGATGAATTACTAAAATCTTTAGCTATTTTCCGCTCAAACTCCAAAAACCACCATTCGACACGTGTTTCGCCTCTCAACGAAGCATCCTCAGAATATACCAGAGTCCGAGAGTAAGGATATACCAGAGATCGGACTCTCTGGTATATCCTGAGGATGCTTCGCTAAGAGGCGAATTGGTGATTTTCGGAGTTTGAGCGGAAAATAGATAAAGATTTTAGTAACTCATCACATGAAATGGATTTCCGCAAAGTAACACCTGAGTCTATACAATAAATTGACATAAAATATTCTATCTGGTACTATTACATTACTAAAAAATATTTCTCAGAGTTATCTACCAAAAAGTTTCGAAACCAGTAGGACCCATAACACAAATCACTGTGTGTCGTATTCTATCATGGTTCCATACGCATCATGGCTTTTCTTCATTGCCAATAATGCGTTGTAGTCGTATAGCATGATAGCCACGACACAAAATTCGTTATGTGGTCTTTCTGTGATTGCCACGCGTCATGGGCGTTTTTATAAGAGACATAAAAGGAATTTCGCGATGCGGCTGTTTAACGGAAACCACAACGCGTAGTGATTTGTTTTTTCGATCATATAGCGTTTTCGATCTTTGAGCTTAACATATACACTAAATGGAAAATACATATAAATTATCTATATACTTTTCGTTCGAAATTTTCGAAATGCGAAATAAAGGCCCTTAAGCCCTTATAGTTATTTGCACGTTACCAAACACAGAACACGAGTTTTTAAAATTTTTACCTGTCTGTTTGTTTGTTCGGAGTAATCTCAAATCGGCTGAACCGATTTTGACGAGAATTTAATTGGCAGACAGGACTTTTCGGGGAATAATTTAGGCTATCTTTTAACCTAGAAAAATATCAAAAATGATACCGCGGGGCACAACTAGTTTTTCGATAAATTTTATTTCGTAATAGCTTGACAGCACTTACCATTTTAGAGCTGCAAAATAAATGCGGGTTAGCCGTTAGTCAACAGACGGCAGGAATACGCAACACTTTGTAGGACTTTTATTCTTACATTTAGATCATTATTGGCGCTCTAACTAACTTGACCCGACGTTGTAAAAAGATTGACGCCGATATCTATCTGTCTGACTGTGTTTATTTGTGCCACTGTAGCTCTTAAGCAGATGAACCGATTTGTTTTTCGCTTTCAATTTTTTGAACAGAAATTACATGCAATTTTTTGTTTAAACTTTGCAGGCTGCAGTTTTAAAAAATGATATTACCCATCTTTGGTGGAACTCAGTCCAGATTATTTTTTATACACGGGTTTTTAAATTTTCATGTTCTAACTCCACTCAAAAACTACTTACTCGCACCTATATTACGATTTCGATGCAGATTGCACTGCACGAAAAATTAGTATTCCATTTGGGAGAAAGAGTGATAATAATACATCATTATTTATTACACTATTAGGTAGTGCTATTAAAATATTACGATAATAAGGTGATGTATTCGTATATTTTTAGCTGTCTTTCGTTCAAAGTTACAAACTTTTTGATCGACATATATCTCCCTTTTCAACGATTCGATACTTCGTCGTGGATGCTTTATTGAAAAACGAAACACATATCGATCAACAAGTTTGCAACTTTGGGCGGAGTTACTCAAACAAATTAGATTTCATCGCTTGAGCCGGATTTTTGCAAAGGACACCTGAATCTGGTTGAGAACAATAGGTAATTGCCCTCAGGTCAGAATTGGTGGTCAAACGTTATTAACTTTCTATTCAATCAAACGAAACGTAAAGTCGTCTGAACACCGCCGTATCACATGTAGCTAAGTGGCAGTTTCGACGAGCGATAACGCCAGCAAGTGTTTTGATTGTACGAAGCGTTTGTCACTGTGTAGGCCGCAGGTCAGATTAGGCAAAAACTCGAAAATTCATCAACTTTTCCCATTTTTCTTTCTCTAAAAACCTTATTCAAACTATTGTAAATAGTTAAAATAAAATTAGGCAAATTGGTTCTGCCGTTCTCTAGTGATAAGCTTATCATACCAAGGAATAGCATTTAATTTTCATTTTCATTTATAATTTAATTTTTATTTTGTTACAATGTTAACTTGTGCAATATATGTGGAACAAGATGTATGTATCTGTATCTGTGTCAAAAAAGTTTGTACTTCTTGTATACAGTTTCTGAGAAAATCGACTGTGACGGATGGACGAATACATTAGTCATCTTATAAGGGTTTTATTTTCCTAAGGTCGGAACCCTAAAAAGTGAGAAAAATATATTTTGAAATTCATTGTCTTTCAATCTCGTTTTGTTTCATAAAGTTATGAAATAGTATATTGTGCGACAAGTGCGGTAGGATGTCGATTGACCACTCGAACGAAGTTCAAGCGCACGAGCGACGCGAGTGCGCTCTTTTGCTCGAGTGGCCAATCGAAAACACCGCTCGAGTTGCAGATTTATTTTTTATTACTAATGCGAATTTCGATATAAAGAAAAATTATAGAAAGTAATAACTTTATTGTGTTGTGTTGTTATATTCGTTATTCGGTGGGGATTTTTCGCCTCTCAGAAACCAAAACATTCGAGCCAGTCTTGTGACGGTTAGAGGATACCGCTGTTGGCTGTCGTCTTCGGATTGTAAGAATACTGCTAGGGTGTAATTATGGTGAATATTTTTCACTGTTCTTTTAATTATAACTGATTGATATTGATATTTATGATATTGATATTGATAATGGGTAATAATATGTCATGTTCGATCTATTCGCATCTTTTATTGTGAGAGCACACGGTTTGTGCTCTTCAATAAAATAGAAGTTAACACATTGCGCTGCAATATTAGAAAAGAAATTAATTGTAGACCTGTCCTAGATATTTATTTAGGCCAATGTCCCTCAAAAGCGAGAAATAAAAAAAATGTAATAAAAAAATTAAACCGACTTCAAAAATAAACATTGAAAAGTACTAAATAACTATCCTTTACTAAAAAAACTTAATTACAAAAATAACTTTATAAATACGATACAAATACCCATATAATTAAATTTGACAGTTACTGAAGTCGGTGCCAAATCAATGTGCAACAACAGAAAGTCTATTAGTTTATTAGGCTTGACACCGACTTCGGTAACTGTCAAATTTTATTGCATGGGTATTTGTATTGTATTTATAAACTTATTTTTGTACGTTAGTTTTGATTAGTAAAGGATAGTTTTCGTACTTTTCAGTGCTTTTTTTTGAAGTCTGTTTGCTTTTTTTATTAAATTTTTTATTGGAACTATTTGTTATTGTAGATACCTACCTATTCATGGTGAAGGTTAAAGTCGCTTTTATACAACTATATTTGTGATGTTCTGGTTGACGTTAATGTCACAACTTAATTATATCCTCAAACCTGGTTCTATTTGTAACTTTTTTCTTTATTTACCAGTCTTGTCTTGCGTTCCTGTCAAATGCTCGGTCATGTCAAAGTAAAAGTTACGAAAACATAGTGATGTTTTCGTAATCTTTACTGGGAAACTCTGTTCTAGTTTCCAGACTGAGGGTAAGAAGACCTTTGTCTTTGACACTGTGACCTACACATATAATTTGTTACAGAAATATTAAATATTACATAACAAGTCTTAGTATTTAACCCTGAAGATCAATGAATTCAAGTTAAAACGGAAGGGTCAAACGATAATAGCGATAACAAAATTATCTACACAATTAAAATGTTAAAAATAACTTTACTGTGTTTATGTTATAATTAATTGAGTGACTGATACGTAATGATAATACTTAGGACAGTTACAAACATGGACATAGCTCAGAAATGATGTATACACAAGTGTGTATGTAGGTATAGAAAATCAAAACAGTACCTTCAGGGAAATATTAGCATAGGATTACTGTCGATCATAACTTCTAGATCGTTGTAAATAATAAATAAAGTTTGGTTATTCAAATAGGTATTGCTGCCAGTTTGCTGGGCACCCTAAGTAACGACAGGTTTTTAATCGGCAACTTTGAGGAAGTCTATTATTTGATAATGCTTAGTTTTAAGTTTGTTAATATTAACATTAAGATATGTATGTACTGATTTATTTCAATAAGAGGAATAAAATAAAGATAATGAATTATCCCTATTGTGTAAGTAAATTGTTTACAAGTTGGTCTAGAGGAGACAGAAACATCTCTATGTAGCCCTAGAAACAGTATAAGACTACAATATCTCTGTCTGTCCCAGGAGACGACTACATGACTAAATGACCTTTGTGGCCGATGAAGTAGGCGGGAGAGCGGGTCTCCGGTCGTCTTATCAGATGACCCCAACAAGGACTTCGATAGTACTAGGGTACTTTGACCTTCGAGTCATGCTTCAGCGCAGTATTACCTAGGTTTCCTAAAAGATTTCTTCTATTGGGCTTAGAATGAACCAGTTTGACTTGGACTATACATTTATCTTATCTAATATAGAAAGAACTGGTTACACATAGGCAAAACTAATTTGGCGTAAAATCGGGTTTTGGCCGGTAACATATACAAAACACGATTCACACTAAATACATTTCCGAATTCGTTGCTAAATACCAATAAAATAAAATACCTATGTATATTAGAAACAGTCCTACACATGTATTAACTAATATGCGAAATGCGATATGCGAATTTGGATTAAGTATCTACGCAACGGAGTAGAAACAGATATACTTAGTATCAAAGTGATTTCTAGTAATTAGGCCGCCATAACCATACGAGTAAGTGTTGTAGGCGCCCAATCTTAGAATGGCGACGTGTCTAAGAGCTTCGCCAGACGGGATTATAATATATGTATAAAATGAGTATGTAAGAAATGGAAGTGGATCAATCAGACTAAATTAAACTTTCAGTACATTCGATACTTTTGACATTGGTAAAGATCAATCAGACTAAATTAAACTTTCAGTACATTCGATACTTTTGACATTGGTAAACGACGGATTGGTAAACGCAGTCAACAATCAAAGCATCCTAATCTCAATTTTTCTTTTCATATATATTATATATATATTGCATTGTATTTTGACTCTCCATCATTGATATAATAATCCCCAATAACTTAATACGATTTTCCGTACTATTTTAATCATGTAAAACTGTCGTACCTTTATTGAGACAGATTAAAAAAGGAGATTAATGAAATTTGACATTCGAAAGATACTATGCAATAAATGTGCACAAAAAACCAATCGTGTATGTTGCGGTTAAGTCAATGAAATTAAAATACGTCTTGCCATTTTCAGCCTCGTAGCCCGAGCTACAGAATAAGGCTACAGAATAGTATTCCCCGCCTGTCGTAAGAAGAACATAAGGGCCTTCAGGTTCGCGGCTGATTGGAGCTCTGATCGTCCATCCATGCGATACCGAAGAGGACGACATTACGTGTAGTCCGCGCCATCGTAACACTGCAGGGGTGCATAGGGAACTCTGTCACTGCTCTTGACAACCGCTTCATCATAGCGCAAGAGGAGCTCTCAACATTCTCACCCCGAGGGCTGGGCATCTGTGTGCATGTTTCTCCTATCTAACCAGAAAAAAAAGTAAAATAAAGTGAACCTACAATCTTTTTTTTTTGTAAATTAATTCCAATTATTTAAAAAACAAGCTGAAATTCGTTAATGTACAGACATGGTTGAATTTCAACCATGGGCAATACTATAAATACAATCGATTTAATCATCTAGCGGTGGGTATTGACAACTGCAAGTGCAGCTGTCATCGATATCTCTGCATGTTTGCAGTCATGTTTCTGTAAAGTAAATATAACAAATTACGTAAAAAGAAATATATTAAAGCTACAAGTTACTTCAAGATATTTCGCATTCGAAGAGAACAGAGTTACATCAGTGTCGTAAGTGATTGCAATCATTCCAAAGTACATTGCGATACAATTGAATAGATTATCGTTCGTCAATTAACGTTGGACAGACTGGATCTTTGTACTATTCGATATTAATTGATTTCCGCCCGTATAATGTGATAAAAGATGTAGTTCAAACAAGTTTACAAGATCACACATACGCATTATATTTTTAAACATATAGAATTAAACTACAAATGCAACAAAAACTAAAAAATACCGATATCATAAAAGATCTAATTACTCACAATAGTTCGATCTTTCATTTCAGTCAAAAATGTATTGTGTGATACTATGTAAATGAAGAATTGATTGAATCACTTAACCGAATCTTTTTTCATATCAATACTGAACAATCGAATATTTGATAACGAACGATTAACACAGGTCTAGACAGCTTTAAGGTATAACACATCTTAATTAACGCTACTTTTCGATTAACGATTTGTGGATGTTGAATACTACCTATCTCAATTCTTATTCATTAAACAAATGCTATCAAATAGTATTTATGTATATTATTATAATATTTTGCAGAAAAACCCATAGAACAAAAAAAATGGTTTTAAAAAGCAGTACTACCGGCTCTTCAAGTTTGGTCTGCCTAAATGAATGTATAATCGCATATCATCATCAGTATAAAATGAAGAAAAGACTCACTTTTTATGAAATAATATTTGTAATCTTTGGTCATTCGAACGTGTTTAAAAATGATAAAAACTCAGCGAAGTGAGATTCAACCTTACATGATTAATACTCCGTACAAATCTTATCTAATCGTTAATATCAGATCATGATCTCTAATAATGTAGAATAAAGAAAATGGGTACATATATAGTTTGAATCTTTGTCACAATGGAGGTTATCCAGGAAGACTCGTTTTTGTTTCATTGATATGAACCACATAGATTTGAATTTACAGTATTAATAACATCAATTGTCAGTAAATTGCATCGTAAATAAAGAAATTCCTGCTTTTATTTCAGTTTATTTAGAGAAACGTGCAAAAGTCTGTGCGAACCTCTGGCATGAACATTGTAGGCACTATGACGTATAAAATATGTCATGGGGCAAAATTTAAATTATTTCATTAATTTATCGTACTAGGGAATACTGAAAGCCAAAAAGTCGTATAATGTTAAAAGGTCAATGACAAATACATATGTATCGAATGTAAATTTTAATGTCTATTAAAAGTTTCTATGCGTGTAAAATGTAAATGTAAATCTATGCGTGTAAAATGTAAAAAACTTAAATCTATTTACACTCATCCTGGTTCGTCGTTAAATATAAAAAGCTAACAATTGAATAAAGACTTGAGATATTTTTTACTACATAATTAATTTCTAAATTTAATTAAAGTTATAGAATTTGATATACATATACTTACTATATGTCAGTGTTGAGTATAATCTCAAATTATGCTTTATGCTTTTGTATGGAAAACGAAACTTAATGTCGATTCAATAACATTTATTTTTAGTTTTAAAGTTTTAAGCTTTCTCTAATGTCCGAGCAACATTATACATTATATTACTATCTTCATGATATACCTCTATATAAAGGACAGAGCACTACACTTCGCGATATTTGTGTAAACACCTACCCCTTCCGTTTCAAATCTCATCATTTTCGACACATATTTACACTAATATATACATGTGGTTTTTGCATTCTTCTCAGCTAAAATTCATTAATTATCCTTGCTATGTCTTCAACTTCTCCTAACTATACAACTTTTACTTTTAAAGTATCTTCCTCTTTCTTTGCTTAATCATTCTACATTTCTGAACCACATTGACATAGCTAGCGAAACTAAATGAGCACACTTAGTTGGACTTCTTTCTTAGTATTTTTTCCTTCGCCATACAAATTGTGGAATGAGGGAAAACATCCACTAGCGCATTCCTGTGCGTGAATTGAGAGCCGGTCCTGATGGCTGGACTCACCATCATGCGCATTATCAACCGTTTCGCACAATGGCCGCAAAGAAAAATAAAAACTATTAAAAATATAAAATCGAATTATGAATTGCAGTCTCGCTGTCTTCGTTTTGCATGTGGCTGGAGGTGGCCTGCGCTATTAATATTTATCATCGCTTATTTTCATAAAATGATCACCAGAAGGTCGGCAATCAAGGATCGCCAGGTATGTACTGTACTGTATTGGTTTATTTCTTGATTCCGTAATTTGTGTGGCAAATTTTTCTAAACATTTTATTTAACTATTTTTTTCTCTAAACAAATTGTGCTTAGCTATTTACAAGCTTCTCCATTTTTGTTGGTTATCCGGCTCGAAAGGCAAGTCTTATAATGCCTGCCTCCCCATCCCCCCAGAAAATTGCAAAAGAAATAATAATAAAAGCCAAAAATGTTTTTATATCAGACTATTGTATTATTATCGGAATCGTAATGACGTTGACTTTCTTGTCGGTTCTTCTCAGTATCCAGGTTTTCTTCTCGAACCGAACTAAAGTAAATTTGACGTTCAAAATCACCTTGTATTTGGGTTTACTTGAATAAATTGATTTGACTTTGACTTTGATGGCTGCCTCTCTCCAGGCTCTCCCAAAGAATAACGCTGACTACCCTAACACTAAACCATTTAAGTATGTAGTAAACTCGAAACGCATTAATTCACTTGTGTTTCGCCTCTCAACGAAGCATTCTCAGGAAAGTTTTGACTTTTGACTCTGTCACCTTGTACTAAGTCTTGATTCGACTACACTCGATACAATATGAAAAATCAGTGAAGTTTGAAGAATTTGTGGCGGAATAATAGGTAAATATATGATATGAATAATCTTCTTGTACCGACGTGTCGTTTTACTTACATAAATATCGACCGAGTATAATTGTCAATAACTAAGTTATTTTTCATTAATTGCCTCTTCATTTTCCGACTAATCTATCTGTCTATTTTAATCTTAACAACAAGGATTTCCGTAAAATAAGCCTTGTCTTAAATGTTATCTATTTTTTTTTTATCTATTATTTTACTTTTAAGATTTTTACTTTTTCGATCTAAGAAGTGGTACGATCGATTTTAACCACGCGCAGAGTATTCCGTACGATTATGGTAAAATAAACTTAATTCCTGTAGATCTATGAACCTTCTTAGGATTCTTTATGTAAAATGGCAAAAAAAGAGCCCTTGTAATTATTTGTCCGCCTCCCCGTCTGTCCGTTCGTATGTAACAGTCGATTTATTTCGCCATATTTGAACCTACTGAGCTAAAAGATACATAAATACAAGCTGGTATCACAGATCTGCCCAGAAACGAAATACAAAAAATTTTATATTATTATAGTTTTGGAATCAGTTTTATCTTAATTTAAATCCTATTTTATTAGAAATTACTACGGAACCCTAAGATAACACGTGTCTGACACAGTTATAGCCGA
Source organism: Zeuzera pyrina (assembly GCA_907165235.1). Taxonomy (NCBI): domain Eukaryota; kingdom Metazoa; phylum Arthropoda; class Insecta; order Lepidoptera; family Cossidae; genus Zeuzera; species Zeuzera pyrina. Next base: position 20,053,705 of record OU015624.1, on the reverse strand, counting down.
TTTAAATGAGGTGTTGTAGGTACATGCCGATAAGTTCCGCTAAGCAACATAGAAATAGGGAAAGCTAGTATTCTGTCTTCATTAAAACTTTTACTGAGTTTGACACTCACCTTGGCCTAGACCTCAACGCCATTTAAAAATAAAAAAAAATATCAAACTTGTTTTCTACTGATAAAAATGTTCGTTATTGTGTTTTTTTTAAATCAGTCAATCAGGATTTTATGTCATTTCAATATGACATGACATCATTTTGGACTCCAGATTATTTTTAAAAGATGACTTCGGTTTTCTGTTATGACTGGAAAAACATATGTTATATAATAAATATTTATATAACTAAATAATTGGGATGGATGATTAATGACTACTAGACGTAAAACAAAAAATAATACCAGTTAGGCTTCTTAGTGGATGCAGAATCTATGAATGCGTAGTCAGCCCGAAGGAAATAGTACGCGAAGAAACAGTGATCCATAAATGCCTATTCGTCGTATTTTGTAGAAACTGCAAAATTGTGTGACGTTGAGCTCAATAGGGCGCCTAACGCAAAAATATATTTCTGAATTTTAATACTGTAATTATCTCTCAAATTGTAGTTCGCTTTTTTAGATCATTGTGGCATCAGTTCTTTTTTTCGTTGAAATAATGTTGAATAAATTGTATAAATGTCTAAGTAAAGGTTACACTATATTTATGATTACTTAACATTTTTCTTCATCTTTAACAGAGTCAACTGAATATGTGCATATCTCCATCGCCATTTTACTACCCATCATAGCAATCCAAATTCAGTATCATGTAGTGTATTTCAGAAGGTAGTTTATATGAAACTACATGAGACGTATTTGGTAATATAGTATATTTCTGAGAAATCACATTTCTACTACGTTTGACTTGCAGTCTGTTTCGAGTGACACATCGAAACTTCACTATGAACCATAAGGGTTACACCAACAATGTACTATTAATTGTCTTCTTGGAACTAATTTTATTTTATCAAATTATATTTATTGCACACAACACAACACATGTACGTATACGTATGTAACACATACGTAGATACGAAAAATGAGCAATAAGCACAACTCATTTCTATCAGACACTTTCAATAAAGCCGTGAGATCAGTTTTAAATAACAAAGATATTAATAGACAGTATGCATATACAAATGACGATAAGACATTGTTTAAGTATGTATGTATATCTCTATATAATACATAACGAAATCGCAATCCTCGTTTAATTGTGTATTCACTTAACTACTGCTGCGTGTGTGTGTGCGTGTGTGTGTGTGTGCGCGCGCGTGTGTGGTGTGTATGTGTGTGTGCGCGCGCGCGTGTGTGTGTGTGTGTGTTCTACCACCTTATATATTCCGACGAATTCTTCATCACAATGCCAACAGCAACTTCACTTTATCGCACGGCTCGCCTTCGGCAGGAACTTCGTTCTTAAACTACGGAACCTAAATGTTAAAGGAGTTACCTCCTTCGAAACATTAAGGTCTGGAAGGAGCTTCCTGTAGATGTTTTCTCAAGTGACTACAGCCTGGCGTTCTTCAAAAAGAGCGTGAAGAGGTTCTTACAGGACCGGCAACACGTAAGCGATGCCTCTGGCGTTGCAAGCGTCCATAAGCTACAAAAATCGCTCACTATCAGGCGGGCCGTATCACAGTACAAATTTAACAGTAGGATGTCTTCATAGAACTCTAGCGTACGCGGTTTGTATGTGTGTGCGCTAATACGCATGCGCCGTGGCACGCACTCGACAGCAATATTTTGGGCGAATATGGGTAATTATTGTAGCACCAGTCGGGGTCGTAACATGCTACTGCTTTTCGCTTTTCACATCGTTGCAAATACAAAAGTTTCTAAATCGCATAAACGAACGTCTTACAACGTCCTTATTATATTTCAATGTCCTTATTATAATTTTAGTTATTCGAATGCAGAGTTATCATTCTGCGACATAACAACATGACATTAAATTTAACAAACACGAAACTTTTTATATTACTATGTACTAAATGTATTAAACGAGATGCTCTCCACATCTCACACCCAACGCACCAACCCAACGTATTCGGCAGAAAGTAGCCAATTCCGTTACGCGTGAGGCGAGAGTCGGCATTCTTTTCTACGTATTCTTTGGCCGTATGCTGTTTACCATCTTTATGGTATATAAAAAACTTCTAAACTTCTAATTCGATTTTATTGCGGTTTTCAACATAATTTAGAATACAAGGAATATAAGGAACACATTTTATTATTTTGTTTTATTTCATTTATACTTTATTGCACCAAATATTTGTACAAAGGAGAAAGCTCGCCTTTAAGCAATGCTACGTAGCATTTTCTTCCTACTAACCTTTAGTAGTTGAGGGCAAGGAAGATAAGGAGCGTTTACATGTATAACAATTAACATTTAGTCCATAGAAGTAGAGAAATATCGACTTTTCGTAATCAGCTCGTGCGAAACCAGAGCAGATAGCTAGTATCGTGTAACAAAAAGTAGACAAATAACTACACGTATGAAGTGCGAGTATGAAATGATTACACCTCTGTCAAATAATTTTCCTTGACAGTACCATTGAACAACACGGTGGATTTATTTTCTATAGAGGACTTTCCTAGAGAATTAGATAAACTAATCGCTTGGACAAGATTTAGGAAACATGTACACTAATTACTCTACTATTTGTATGTATAAATGTGGTAGAGTCATGCTGCATTGCAGCACGAGTAGGGCAGGCTCGCCCGGTGGAATACCACCCTCTCATGGAATATCGGCATGAAATAACAGCATTTATTGCTATTGTGTTTCGTTCGGTGAGTAAGAATGGCGGTGGCCCATCACCCCCTCCCTCTCCTATTACCCTAAAGGCCAGCAACGCTCCCGTGATTCTCCGGATGTTGCGGATGTCCATAGGCGGCGGTTGGTTACTCTCCATAAGGTGATCCGCTTACTCGTTTGCCCCTCTTTAATAAAAATAAAGAAATAAAACTTTTCAGTTAGCGATATAAATATGTTACTGTTAGACATTAATTGGTGGGTTCCAAGTAAACACAGACGACAAGAAATAATGAATAATATTTTATCGCCTTCAATTACTATACGTCTAGACTTTTAACTGCTACGTTTCTAATTAATTTCAGTTATTTCTTTTTGTGTTAAATTCTGTTATTCGTAATTTTTTACCAAATGAAAAGTAATTACCATTATTAATATAGAAGTCTCCAGAGGCAGCAACGTGAGAAACAGGTGCGTCCACCCATGGTTCATTTCGCCCAAAAAAATAAACCATGTTGAAAGTTGTTGCAATCGCCTTCATCTATTTAATGAAGAAAAGTACAATAATACGCCGCGCGCGGCGCCACTTTCGCTGAAACCCCCAATAGCCCACATTCGTGTCCTAATTTGAAGAAAACATTATTACATGCTGCTCTTCAATCTGAAAATTGGTCGATATTAAACTCATAATTTGTGATTATACCATATTAAGAAATCTTGGTAAACGTTTTACCTATAGGTACATTGTGTGTGCGTTTTCAAAACAAAATAACAAACTTATGTTACGAACAAGCGAACCATAGAACCACGGTCTTGATGAGACTTATATCTGCTGGATATATGGCGTTACCAGATGACTAATCCGAATTATTTGCATAAAATTTTAAAATAAAATGATATATTGAACTCACATGAATTTGAATGAAAACTTTACTTTTAATTTAAATTCAACAACTTTTAACTTTCAACATATAAACTACCACTAATTAAAATTCACTGCTACATTTATTTTTCAATTAAATTATCCAAAATAAGCATCCTACTTATATGTCTTTAGGCAGCTGCGCGATTACGTCTTGAAAACAGCAGTAATCGAAGTTATACTTCTCGAAACTTTAATAACTTTACATAAAAATTATATTGTTGTCGGGAGATTTTTTATCTTATCGGGAGTCGTGAAGATCATGCGAAATGTCGGGGAAATCCTATCAAATCGCGTCCATTTGGCAACTAGACCAGATGGCTCTATAAAAGCATAAACAACTTATAATATATATATATATATATGCGTAATAATATATATATATGTATATATGTATATTATTACGCATCACATCTGCTTATGTAAATCATAACCGTAAAAACAAGCTCCGTTTTGCATAAATACTTACCAATATTAAATGAGTACTATAAAACACATTGTACCTACATATCTTGTTTGACGTTTATAGTCATTTACGTAGAATAAAATACAAATCGATCTATTTCAATATGAAATCATTATATTTGCTCGTAACAGTTTTATTGATGTTGAACGTCGTTTGGACAAGATTTAGGAAATATGTACACTAATTACTCTACTATTTGTATGTATAAAGGTGGTAGAGCCATGCTGCATTGTAGCACGAATAGGGGCGGCTCGCCCGGTGGAATACCACCCTCTCTATTATTATATTTAATCTTAATCTTACGTATTGTCAATATGTTTATGCACACACACAAGTAATAAACTATTGTCATTATTTACGCATGTATATTACTATATATGTCCATGAACGTAAATAAGGAAAAAACAAAAATTAGATAAACACTGCAACTATTTATAGCTACGTTGCTAAATACCATATTTTCTGAAGAAAAAGCATTAATTTAAAACAATATAGTTAACTTCAAAATATTACTTTAATGCATAGATGCTTATCAATAAACAGCGAGTTGTTTACTATTAAAAAAATTCAAACAACTGGGTACTTAAGCAAAATCCTTAACGTCTGTTCTCAGGTGGCGTGACGTACCGCTACAACTTTACATATATTTGCATAAATTTAAAAGATTATCTCGACTTACAATAAACAATGTTAACTACTTGCAGTATTAATCTTTTTTCACAGGAAACGCACAGTACTAACACTTCCAAAATCATAAAATCCGTCCAGTATACAAAAAAAAAGATTTGTTTATGAAAAAATTAAATTATTAAATGCTACTTCTACGCAATATAATTGTAATGTAATTTCTACATAAATGTAATAATACTATACTCGTACAAAACTTTTGAAAAAAGAATACAAATTATTCGCCTATGATAGCAAAAATAAACGGTGACTTTGAAATCCTTGTAATCTAAGACTACTCATATATAGAGATGGTCGCCTTCTACCTCCTCAATATCGAAATATCGAATCAATTGTACAAGTGCGTTGAACGCTTTTCTTCGGTTTAAAACTCATCGCATGCTTTTTGTTTCCCCTTACCACCAGAACTTACATTTAAAGTTTAAATTATTTTAATTAAAGACTGTAATATAGAACGTGTAATAACTTCACGTGGCGTGTGGTACCACACGAGGCGCAGTAATGTTGATGATCTATGAGACGAAAATTACGAAATTTCGATACTTGATATTTTGCTAACTTACTACTCCGTTAGGGATACAGCGTGAAGATATGTATGTATAAAAGATAAAGCCGGCAAAGTGCGTGTCGGACCATGCACAGTGAAAGGCAAAATAAATTTCTATTTCGTAGCGTTTCTCAGGACACTGAAAAACCTTCTTCTGCGGTCGCTGGACGTCTAATCAAAAATACCCCATACCTCAAAAATTGCACAATATATCTTATTTAAATCAATTGTCACTGAAAGTGCTTCGAATTCTACTATCTTTAATTTTTTCAGAATTTTCCACCCCAAAGTTACGAAGTTAGAGAACGGAAGAATTTTGAGACTTTAGAAGCTCATATCTCACCACTAATTGACTTAAATAAAAAGTTGCTTTGAAATTTCGATCATTTTTGAAGACCTATCTAAAGATACCCATAAATCTTGGGTGATAGCATTTATACATTTAAGAAATTTTTTAATTTAATTTAATTTTTTTCAAAATTTTATTTCACCGTTACATGTCAGTTCGAGGAATACATCTAACTTTCAAACATTTACATAGTTTCAAGTCTCCGAATGGAATAGCTGTGCCATACGGACAGATAGAGGGACAAATGGACAGACAGACGAGCAGACAGACAGATGGACATTACGAAATTATAAGGGTTCCGTATTTTGCCATTTAGCTGCGAACCTCGTGAATAAATTGTTTTGGTGAGAACGAAAAGTTCTCTCGAAAACGAAAATTTCAAATGCTTACGTTAATTAATTACGAAAATTTAGGAGACTCAAAATTGCAGTTGCTTTGAGCGTACGTCGTGCGCCCTTGACTTAACGGTGTCAATGCCGTGCCACCGGATTATTTCAATTAATAACATTTTTGTTATTACAAACGGTACAATATGGAATTCAATTCGTTGATCAATTGACAATATATTAAAATTGAGGTTTGTTATTCAATTAATCTGATTTCAGTTGAACAAAGTAAATTAACGTTATTTATATGCATATACATTTATGCGTACATATTCTTATATATCAATACGCAATAAATGAGAATATGCGTATAATATTCCCGTCAACACATATTTCTAATAAATAATCCAAAACAAGAAAATGCTTGCGCATTTCCACTCTCCATCCAAGGTCGTCATTACATCTTGGGAGATATCAGACGACATGAAATACGTCAACGTGACCTACGTACAAACTGTATTCGTCTTCAAAGCCTATATCAGGAACTATGAGACTTCTTTTTGAGCGCGAGTCCTTTTTATATGATACATTCAAATTCAATAATAACGCATTTCAGGCACACTTTGGGTCTAAAAGCTCAAAAGATTACAATCAATTAATTGCTATAAAATGTACCTTTACAATATTTGTATTAGACTATTGCTGAATTGCTGAAACTGTTTCGATGAAACTCTCTACCACCAGTGCCTGTTATAAAGTATTAAGCGTATGTATCTCTGTAAATAATAAAAATCGCCGTAAAAGCAAAGCCGCGGGGTTATTACCTAAAAATTTGCAGACAGCGACAAACACGCGACCACTGCACGATCGGTGACTAATTGTAATAAAAAATTGATATCATGTATTAAGATTGCGTATCTATTATTGTATGACCGTAAAATGCACTTATCGCGGTAGACTTAGCTCCACTATACAAATTTCATTATACAAATTGTTGTTTTGACGGCAGATATCGCGCGATATTGACTGTGATCAATCCACTAATTACGTTGATCCGAGTAGGACATTTTTTAAGTTATTTTTTGAATGAAAAATTATATTTCGCTTACAAAATTTACACGGAGAAGAATTCGCGAAAAATCTGAGTCCTGTTTTCCCAATTCAATAGTTTAATCTTTAATCTTTATTACATATTTAAAGCATTCCTTTAAACCGTTAGCAAACTGCTCGGGTCAGCATATAATTTATAACATACATTTATACATATCCTTACGCTGTATCCTTACCGTGTTGCTTGGCACTCTACCCTGGTAGAGTGCCAAGCAACGCGGTCTTTACATACTTCCTTGCCTCCTCATATCTAATAATTCTCCTCATACGCTTTAACCGAGGTATACGACATTTTCATCAGCTAACACTTTGGCTATTTGATGTTCATGTTAGCCTTAATCATTCTAAAATTTTAACGTTTATTTTATTATGTTAATTGTTCGTAATGGTTACTCGTGTGTCGTTATAATTAAAAATATTTACTATAATTGTAAGTTTACTAACATTAACGTAGTTGTACTCTTATTATATTACGCTGTTGTCGCTCATAACTAAATAAAATTAAATTCCGAGTTATAACGTTTAATTATAAAAATTGTTAATAGTGAAATTGCTATATTGTTTTCATAACAATCGAAGATTTGCGTAAACTAATTCATTTAGCACGACCTCGCTTCATACGTAAGTACAGATAGAGGCATGTCTATTAAACTAAACAGGAAAACATTTGCACGAAAATGAATTGTTATAACGGGTTAAATAAGGTCATAGGGCTGTGACGTAAAAGTATTTGAAAACGATTTTCAAAACAATATGCAAAATATGAAATCAAAACAATAGTGTAATATAGTTAATAATAAAAACAACGCCCAGATAACTACGCGAATTGTTATTATTGTACAGTCCCGAGCAGAATACAAAACTCGTTCCATAAGAGAATTGGCTCGGAGTTTGGATGGTACTCAATATTCCCACAGTTCGCTGAGATATACGTTATATACCGCCGGGGTCGTGGAAGAGTACGAAATCTTACCGGTAGGCCATCATAGCGTCTTGAGGAGCATGGTCAGGTTTTAGTGAGTAGACTCGGTTCTTGAGGAGTCCCACATACCCCCCGCTGCTCTCAAATGGGACTGCAAATGCAAAAAGCATTTCCTAACGTTAAAAAAGGTATCCATAATATAAACTTAAAGCTGATTCTCTGGCCACGCAATTAGTGTATTTGATCCAACAATTTTTTTTATTGAAATAGGCGTAAGTTAAACCTCAATCAATCAAGCAACGACGAAGCCTAATATCGAACATCTTTTCCCAGAAAGTATCCATTTATTCTTATCTTGAAAATGTCCAAGCTGCATTACTGAAGAAACATTGCGATCGGAAGGATATTCTAAAACATAGCTAATCCCTTGGCTTTTTCCCTTCGTGCTTGTGATGAGATGTCAATATGAAGATGTAGTCCTTCCCTGCATCTAGATGCATCTAAAACAGATCTAGATGCATCCGTAATGTAAATGATCAGCTAGCTGATCGAGGTAAAAATAAGAATGTAGATGCTATGCAAAGTCGAACTCAAGCTTGACCCCGAACCAGGATCCCTGTGATATTCAGTTCATAGACCACGCAAGTGAAAGAATCACTGCTTAATTAGCCTGAGCTAACGTCAAAACTACTTCATAGATTTAGAAGAAATTTTACTTTTTAAGTTAAAACGACGGTTTTAAACTTAAAAAGTATGTACTTAAGTGGCACACTTGCTATTTTATTAAGAAATTGGCATCCATTGCAAGTCAAAATGTCAAGGTCGAAAACCAACCACTTTCAGATGTAGAGCGATCACAGCTCTATCGAATAAGGAAGAAGCCCGGAAAATGAACCATTTTGAACTACATTGACTCAGTCACATCAGACAATTTCAAATGTGATTCTAATGGATGTGGACTGGAACGGATCTAACGCAAAATAATGAAACCTGCAGTATCAACCCACCTGCATTTTTTTTGTGATGTACCTATATCTAGGTACCTACCTAACCCAAGACTTCTATATAAATTGAGGTAAACGCACCCAACGTACCAAATATCAAACCGTTAAAAAGGTGCTAATTAACACCAATGCCCACTGCTCGTACTAAAATGATGTTACTGTTGTATAGCATGCAGTCTTATCACAAAAGTATTGTTTAAAATCAGAAATAGCTTAAATTACATGTGGTTAAGTTCAGTAATTTATAATGGCGCACTAATTTATTACGTACGTATCCACTATTTATATATGTAAATTCACTGTTTTAATATTAATTTTGTAAATATTAAATCACTGTCACATCATCAAGTTGCATACACCTGAGTATCTAACTCGCCCAGTGTATTAGACAGACTTCACTCTGGCAATATCACGCGCATCGTGATAAAATTTCGTTTTACGTAGGGCGACCAGCCGCTCTGACCAAGAATCAAAATTAATGGAATTTTTACTCTAAGAGCGTGTCTGTTCTTCGTCCGCCCGTTAACCTAGTTGATAGACTTTTACTAATGTACGTGATTAGGTAATGTTTATAGCTCACAGTATAACAATGCACAGCTGAACGTGACATGTTTTATTTTTGTGTACAGGAGGAGCCAAAACGAGTAAGATTTACGAGTATTTTGCAAATAACTATTTCAGTTTCATACGTCAAGTCGGTCATGAGCTGACACGAATTACTCCGACAGTGCGAAGTTTCGATATTTACTATAGCTACCTGTTTTAATCGTAGTTACTCTCAATAATGTAGAAAGAGAGACGAAAATTGGTATAACGAGCCAAAACGAGTAAGATTTACGAGTATTTTGCAAATAACTATTTCACTTTTCTACGCCAAGTCGGTCATGAGCTGACACGAATTACGCCGTCAGTGCGAAGTTGCCATATTTACTCGTAGTTATCGTAGTTACGCTCAATAAGGTAGAGACAAAAATTCGTTTAACGCGGTGATGACAGCGGCAACTCAATATAGCTGTGTCCATTATGGTTCTTAGTCCTAGATCGGTCGTTACGCTTTCTCTTTTACTCTTGTCTTCATATATTGCTTTCTACATTATTACACATGAATTGCACTTACGAATATTGTTTGTGTGCGTAATATTGTCAATGTTTTAGGTCGAAGGTTGCATTAAAAATACTTCGTGAAATAGTACCGTACAAATATTCGGCACACAAATAATATTAATGAAATTGTATGTTACAGTACATCCTTTCAAAATCATTATTTAGTAACAAGTAGTACTTATCATGGTAATTTTCTACTAAAGAGACTTGAAATAATATAATGTATTATTGTACATTGATTTTATTTGCAAAGAGACCTACCTATATAATTCCGTAATTTAAATATGCATATTGTTTATGTAATGGCAGAAGACAAATCGTACGCGCATTGTGTGGTGCGTCTGCGTGCAGTGATTGACTACATTCTTTGTCACATCCTCTGAAGCCATACTATTGTCCGCCAGCCGGCCATCTGTCTACCAAAGAAGTGGAGGAACTACGGAAACGTACTCAAACGGAATATTGCCACACAACCCTACAAAAACCACAATAATTTGTAGTAGTTTTGTCACTCAGGTTGCTTGATTCGTTATTTACAACCTTATGTTATAGACTATAGATGTAGAATAAGGCGTGTCTATCTCAGAATGTAATAGGCCGCTTAGATGAGCCGCGACTCTATAAGCTTACCTGTATTGCCTACTACAACAATTGGAAATAAGTAGTCCTTGTGTAGTTCTTCTCCTGTGAGCTATAGCGATAGCTTATTGGTGTTAGAGCAAGTCACTATCTATTGCCGTTGACGTTACATAGAATCGTCAAAATATATTTATGAAGATAAATCGGTGGCAGTTCAGATTTCAAAAACAAAAATTGGAGAAAAAGAATTTGGTAGACAATATAAACACTTGTTAAACATAATTGTGTATGTATACACATATAAATTGAACAGATACCCATAGTTGCTTGTTCTCAGAAGCAGTGTTGTGTGTTCGAATGTCGGATGTAGTGCACTTGAAGGCAATACCTACTACAAGTAGAGATTATACAAAGCGCACTTATTCCAGCTTATGTATTGTGTTTCCTTGTAAACCGATCTGATACCTTACGTATATCTCAAACTAGACGCCGCTGGTACCTAGAAGAAAATATACAGCCCATTCTGGTGGAGCAAACGCCCCAAGATTTCACCACACTCGATGGAAAATTTCGATGTCATAGTAGATGTAAATAGAGTCAATGCCACTTTTGGGCTTAAAAATTTATTTTTCGTAGGAACGCAGTAGACTCCTAAATCCAAAATAACTTCGAACATTTTCCCGGAAATTGAGCCTGGATCTTTTAGCTCTTCATCACAGATTGTCTGGTGTATTTATTAAAAATCATCCTCTAGTCTAAAGTCTAGACTATTTAATGAATAAATAATGAGGTGCATTTATTTTTAAATTTGTCTAGGTGTAGAGTCTAGACAAATACAGAAACAGACATACTCCATTACCTATTCAATTTCATTATTCGCCAATATGGCTGTATTAATATGAATATCAAAATTAAACTTATTTTTCATTATGTTGCGTATGTCTGTTATAAACACTATGAAATAAAATAGCGAGATTTGTCTTCGATAACAAATATGCAGATAAAAAACAAATAAGTACTTATATGCAGAGTTTTTAATGTTTAGTGACATAGATATCGTTAGCTAAGGAGATTAAGTGTTAGATATTTAGATGAATAAAAATAAATGTCTGTAAAAAAAATCCGGAAAAAATCTCCATTGTAAAAAAATGTAGTTACGTCTCTGAAATTCAAATAAAAAAAAAATGTTTGACAATATACTCGTAATATATATAATTATAATATCTCAAATTGCGAAATCTAATTATTTAATTGCTATTTTACGTTCAAAATTTTAAATGTGAAACTACCAAAATATTTTACGTTGATGACGTCAAATAATGTTGCAGTCACCTGGTAACGATGGCTACAACAGTTTGAATGGTATGCTATGGCTACGGAGCTGAAAAAAAAGAAGGATGTCAGAACTAATGATGCAGTAATATTGGGTTCTTACATATGAAATTGGCGTTTTGTACGGGAGGAATATAAAGTCAATTTTTTTTTGTACAATATATTTAATTAATCAAAGTATGCACCGTTGTTATCTATGCACTTTTGCCATCTCATAGGTAGTTCATTGATCCCTTTACTAAAAAAACCATGGGGGCGAGAATCAATAAACTCTTTGAAGGCGGTTTGGACTGCCGCATCGGAGTTGAATTTTTTTCCTTGTCTTTTGAAATGGTTTCTCAGCGACTTTACATTTATACTGTAGATAGTACGTATTGCTCTCTTTAGTAATATAAAGATGGAGTTGATATTCGCCACTCATCCCCACAGTAGAAGGCTATACGATGAATGAAAGGCTACGAAAATATATGTGGATACAGCAAGTATACTTGCAAGTATACTTGCTTGCACATCCGTCAATTGTTTAACACGTATGTTAGATACGTGTGTGTTATATTATATCGCCGAACTGAGCTAAAGTCCCGTTATGGTCTACCCACTGTATGGTAACTTGTTATTATGAAGTTATCTATTGTTATCTGTTGTTGTCAATTTTTAATTCAACCAATATCAATTGTTTCTCACCCAGGTCTAGATTTAAATTTCTTGGACCTAGATTTCTAAAATATTAGAAACTATAAAATTTACTTGAAATAACTTAAAAGTTGTAACGAAGTTCTAGGTTCTAAAAATCAAACTTGAATTTGACGTAATATTTGCTATCGCTATGAGACACAGGTACTTTATAATATTTGCAAGATGTAATTTGTAGTGGAAACAAACTTCTACGTTAATTTTTAGTAGTAGGTAGTGTAATAAATTTAGAACTCGAGGCATTTTCGTCTTCCCAATGAGGAAATTTGCGGACACCCCATTTAATATTACATAAATCTTATATCTAATCAGTCCAGTTTCGACATTATGTGTCGCTAGAGTCTAGTATGTATGTACTTCATACTTGCGATAACCATAACCCTTAACCCTAAGCAGATCCGTATTTAGGACGAAATGAAGGTGCATCCGCAAATACGTACTCCAAAATTATTTAACCCTTTTATAAAACTTTGTGTGGGGATAACTCAGAAAAGTATGAGTTAAGGCAATTCATTACTGCCTTAATAAGCAGTTGCTACAGATTTCCATTTATATTCGGTATCATGTGTTGTATTTCACCGGGCAAGCCGAGCCAATTCGTGCTGCAATGCGGCATGGCTCTACCACTCGACAATCGCTTGCTGCTGCTGTTACATAATAAAGTAGCGAATCTACGAGCTATTGTCCACACACGTTATTATACCTAATCTTCCGGGACGATCTCAGGCGAGCGATGTTGTTTGTATTGTAATTAATTATTAATTCATTTTATTTTTTCTGTACATATTAAATCCAACAAATTAAATTCCATTTTTATTGTAAGTCTTTTAGAACCTTAACAGTTAAGATATTGCCAACAGCCTCCCTCCTCTCCTCCGAATACTAATCCTGATTACAACCTAACCCTCGTGTGTTACGTGCCACTCACCCGTCGTCTCAGTAAGAGATAATAGAACCATTAATAATGCCAAACAATATCTGAATCGTTATTAGCGTTAGAGAATTCTTATTAACAAAAATAATATTATAAAAATAATAAATATATAATTAATTTCCCTTTCTTTAATTAAACGCTCTAGACATCAAACGACGCAGTTTCAAGAGATTTTAGAAACTCGATAAACTATTTTCTTACACATTTTCTGAGTTTTAAACAAAGTCCTGCAAAATTAATGTTTCGTGCTGAATTTTACCAACGACTTTAGCAACCCCTAAGACAATTCGAGTGATACTTAGCACAGCTATATTTCCGCAACAGCTTAGGGGGCTAAGTTAACATTAAAAACGGCTAAGCGCGAGTCGGTCTTATACACCGATTATTTACCGTATTATGATTTCATCAAAAAAATTTTTTTCTTTCATTCAATTCGAGATTCTTAGCACAAGTCCGCTTCACGCTTGGACGGTTTTTATTACATATTTGTTATTTTACTTTAGAATCTGCACTATAATCACACTAGATTCAAGGCTTGTATATATGTATTTACTGCTTTTACGTTGTAGCAAAAACAAAAACACATTATGGGGAACTTCAATTTGTTTACTTTTCGTTTTTTTCTATTATCTCACAATAACATATAACATTGTGCAAAAATTTCATCCTGATACCTATTATTACATTACAAATTATCTTGTTCTTATTGTACCGCAATACTAATATATTTTAGCATCCCGATATTTCGAGGCTGTTGCAAGCACCAAGATCACAGGCTATCTGGCGAAACTGCTGGTAAAATGTGATAAATTTCTAAAATTTGAGCTGTTTTCCGCTCGAATTCTAAAAACAACCAATCGACACGTGTTTCGCCTCTCAACGAAGCATCCTCAGGATATTACCAGAGATAGGATTCGGTAGCACCAAATCCGGTGCTAGTTAGCTGACCAATAATAATAATAATAATAAAATATAAAAATATCTAAAATAACCAAAGATTTTAGGAATTTATCACATGAAATGGATTCCTGCAAAGTAACACCTGAGTCTATACAAAATACTGGTAAAATATTTGACAGCAAACATATCATTGTACTCTCTGTCTTAATATTGGGTCCTTACATATGAAATTGGCGTTTTGTACGGGAGGAATATAAAGTCAATTTTTTTTTTGTAAAATATATTTAATTAATCAAAGTATGCACTATGCACCGTTGTTATCATGCACTTTTGCCATCTCATAGGTAGTTCATTGATCCCTTTACTAAAAAAACCATGGGGCGAGAATCAATAAACTCTTTGAAGGCGGTTTGGACTGCCGCATCTGAGATGAATTTTTTTCCTTGTAAGAAGTTGTCCAAATTCCGGAAAAAATGGTAATCTGTTGGAGCAAGGTCCGGGGAGTACGGTGGATGTCGCAGACATTCCAATTGCAGCTCATCTAACTTAGTGGTTGTTTGTTGTGCAGTGTGTGGTCTTGCGTTGTCGTGAAGCAGCAGTGGCCTAGAGCGATTGACCAATCTCGGTTGTTTAGCAGCTAGTTCTTCCTTCATGGTTTGCAGTTGCTGACAATAGATATCTGCCGTAATCGTTTGGCCAGATTTTATAAAGCTGTAGTGAACGACACCGGCGCTAGTCCACCAAACACTCACAAGTAACTTTTTCTGAGTCAATTTTCGTTTAGGGCAGGATTTGGCTGGGTCTCCAGGGTTCAGCCATAGCGACGAGCGCTTCCGATTATCGTACAGTATCCACTTTTCATCACAAGTAATGATTCGATTTAAAATCCCTTCATTATTGTGTCGGTTGAGCAAAGTAACTCAGCAGTCGACGCGTGTTTGCAAGTTCGATTCACTTAATTCATGAGGCGCCCATCGTTCAAGTTTTTTACTTTCCCGATTTGCTTCAAGTGGATTAATACAGTTTTGTTACTTACCCCGAAGCCAGCAGCTATCTCTGAAGTGCTTTGTGATGGATCCGCTTCCACAATAGCCTTTAATTCTTCATTTTCCACTTTGGTCTCCGGCCGTCCACGGGGTTGGTTCTGAAGGTCGAAATTACCAGAATGAAAACGTTGAAACCAAAAACGTACCGTGCTTTCTTTTGCGACACCAGCGCCGTAAACATCATTAATCCTTCGAGCTGTTTCTGCAGCACTGGTGCCACGGTAGAACTCGTACTCGTAAATATACCAATATTTCATGTTTTCCATTGTGCGGTAATAAGCGACGCCAAAGAAAAAAATAATGAGGAAAAAAACAAATGAATGACTGCTTTCAAAACTCAAATGTACCAGCTAAATGAATTTATAAATTTGAATTTGGAATTCTTAACCAAAGAGGAGATACTTCAGATCAAAGTGGTCAGTACGACAAAACGCTAATTTCATATGTAAGGACCCAATATTAATATCATAGTAAGAACCAGTTCACTTGTATTGTAATAATGGACACAAACCCTGAAACTAAAAAAGCGAATACTTATTACAGTTTAAAAGATACAGTCCTAAGTCAGGACAGCAGGTGGCGGACGAACAGAGGAGCAGACGGCGCGGCGTAGGATTAGTAAAGAGGTCCCGTGGGCCGTGCTTTAGACTAAAGATCTTCTACTAAAGATTCAATTTTAGGTTGGCTAATAAACACGAGCATTACACATGTGTGTACGCACATGCCTTCCGCTATATCCCTGAAAATACCCAGGGAAGACAGAGGTCCAAATATCGCGGTCCTTACATATCTTTTCCCTGCTTCAAAGCTGATAATTCTTGTTTTATTTTCTCGCTAAGTACACGAGAGCTTTTGATATTCCTGTCACCTAATACTCTGGATATTTGAACTTTATAAATCCGCCTCAGCTTTTTTAAACCGAGTTAAAAAAAATAATTTCGTTTTACCTGTTTTTTAAAGGGACCTCGAGAAATAAACAATAATAGTCGATCCATTCGCTGTGTTTGTAAAATTATTGAGGTCGTTAAATAAAAACCGACTAAATTTGAAACAGACTTGGCATTGAGGGTTCTGCACCAATTTGCACCAATTGTAATTTTTACTCATTGTGGTTCTTTCTCAGTCTTTACGTTTGTTATATAATTATCTACGTATAATTATAAATTCATATTATAATAATTTTCTGATGTTCAGTATAGTCGTAATATATTCTCCATTAATATATGTATATACTGTACTTCTACATAATCAACTGAGTACGGACTGCGTCAGTTACATGAGTACTTACTATTACACATATTTTTATACTCGTATGTGTAAAGGAACTGCAAAGGTAACTGTGCGCGTCCACTAAATAATTAGTCATTGTTTTTCATTACTTCACGTTCGCATGTCATTTTTAAATGTCATATTTGTGTTCCAAACACGGGTTCAGAATTAGAATAAAAAAGAACACGGTAAATTCAAAAATTATTTCAAAAAACGAATTCGAAAATTTAATAAAAAAACACGACTACAGGACGACGACAATATATACTGACTCCATAGTATATTATATTTCTCTATGACACTGACCTAGAATTCTTGATCCTAGATACTGACGCACAATACAACAGGTTTTATTGATCGGTCTGCGTGTGTGTCAGTCTGTCGGTAAAAAAATTGTATTAGCAGGCCATGAAGGTTACATTGGTTAGGTATAATATACAACAGGCAATTTAAAACGGTAAGTTATTAATTCATATAGTTAGAAATATATATTAGAACTAATTTGGTGTATAGACTCAGGTCACTGACAATAAATACAACAAAAGAAGTATCGAGTTTTTAAGCGTATAATATTATTGACTCAGGTGTTATTTACTTTGCGGAAATCTATCCAAGTGGTTTGTTTACGTATATTTTTAGTCGTATATGTTTTTTATTGGAGCGAGAAATGATTAAAAAATGTGTAAAAATTGGCCACTTAAACTTCAATTTTTTGCAATGGATACCTTTTTCTTGTAACACAGGAGAAACCTGCCTACTATAAGACTAAATACCTGTACTTAATATTTTCCACTAATGTAATAGCTCTGATTGTTCTTGAAATGTAGTATCTCTACTAACACGTAGTAGACGGATAGCAAAGTTATTCTCTAACAAATCCACTTTTAGAATTACATACCCAAGGTGGTGAAACCGGAACCCCTATAATTTCGTTATATCTGACGGTGTATTTGTTCATATGTCGCAGCCGATATTCCGTCATCTGTGCACTTACTATGATAAAAATTTGCCATAAAGTTCCAATTAGTAACCGAAAACCAGAAATTAGGGACAAAAAATTAAATAATAGGTAGGTATTGAAGTCGGTGCCAAATAAGTGCTCGACAACGGAAAGTCTATTAGTTTAGTAGGCTTAGCACCGACTTCAGTAACTGTCAACTTTAATTATGTGGGTATTTGTATCGTCTTTATAAAGTTATTTTTGTACTTAAGTTTCGATCCGTAAGGGATAATTATTTCATACTTTTCAGTGTTCTTTTTTGAAGTCTGTTTAATTTTTTTATTTTAAATTAAAGCAGTATTGTAAAAATCACCTCAAAAGTCAAGCGCCAACAAGTAAAAAATTTAACTTAATTAATAAGGTAAACCTGAAACTTCCAGGGAAATACTTCAAACAACAAGTAATACAGCTATCAGAATCCCAATTAAAAGATAATGGTAACATAATAGAGATAAAGTTACCAAGCTCTTTAAAGTACTACGTGACTCGTGCCGTTCACGCATAGTGACCAAACTCAATATTTACAACCGATTATTTGTATAAAATATTGACTATTTGTTCATCAACTGGATATTTATAATAAAATTTTAAATGGAGCTTAGACACGTACACTACAATTTATTCACTCTAACAAAATTATCTATATAGGCATGTACATATTCTTAAAAATTCTTAGAATTATGTATTTATGAGTCTTATCAAATTATTTTAAATTTTACCTCATATAAGTACATGTATATTTGTTGTATTATTATTTAAAGAACAACTCAACCATCACAATCAGTCATTACCATAAAGAAGACCCGGAAAATGTGAACAACAGCAGTACTTAAAATAATACTACGTGAACTTTGGCGTATGAATAAAACAAAAGTTTAATAATTACTGCTGACTGTACCAATAAAATATTACTAAATTTCTTTAAGAGGAGTTATGTTTCTATAAGTAGAAATAAATAAATCATATTTCTATAGAATAAGAGATTATTTTATAGCGATGGAAGTTGTACGTACACATATTTCTCGTTAATTCTAAATTCCATTAATATCGGTCCAGCAGTTACACCGCAACAATTTAACAGACAGACAGATGGTCAAAGAAAAGTATATTTAATATTACAAGCAAAATATTAAATCAATAATTAGTACCCATGTACCCATAATACACATATCCATGAAGGCATAAAATATAAATACATTTTCTGTAAAAAAACAGTTTTTAACGAGTTTTGTGATAAGCGAATTAAAAACAACGTACCTTTTTAAAGTTAGTCTATTCGACAAGTTCAAAATGGTGTTAATTCTTGAAAAAGGTTTTGGGACCTTTTTGCGATAGCTCATTGGATTCGGAATGACGTCTAGAAAAATGTGTTTTTAAGGATTACAGCACATAAAAATTACAAAGTTATTAACAAATCAAGATGAAAAAAAGTATTTCGTTTTTCGCCTATAATTAAAAACATATTAATATTTAAGAAATTCAAAAAAAGATTCTTATAGAGGAAAAAATTTCCTAATAAA
The DNA here is from genome assembly GCA_907165235.1 of Zeuzera pyrina. Classification (NCBI taxonomy): domain Eukaryota; kingdom Metazoa; phylum Arthropoda; class Insecta; order Lepidoptera; family Cossidae; genus Zeuzera; species Zeuzera pyrina. The sequence goes on along the minus strand of OU015624.1, from coordinate 20,034,208 downwards.
AAGTCCTATCTTTCGGAACTCTACCTCCATTATTTATAAATAGGGCACCGTGCGGCCGGTACGGCATGAGCGCACCACTGCTGAAGAGAGTAAGTAGACCACGTAAAATATTAAAATATTTTTTTATAGTATTAAATATCAATATCAAAATTTGAAAAATTTTTCTACATGTATAACAAAACCATATGTACATATGTAACAAAATAGTGAAAAAAATGTTTTTGTAACAAAATTTTTTTCGCTATTTTGCTACATATGGTTGTTATAGTATTTTTTTTTTAGTTTTAGAAAAAAAATATAATCGTAGAATGAATTTGTTTGTTACAAATTGTTAATTTAATAAAAAATCAAATTGTTGATAAAGACAAAATTTTTTTTCTGCTGTTGCACATATTTTTAGGACCTTTATCAAGAATTAACATCATTTTGAACTTGTCGAACAGACTGTACAAATGAACAAAAAGTAATTGATATTCATTGACAGAAATTGAGTAATTGGGTTTGAAACTTCAGTAGTGGGAACAGTGTAGGGATGAGCTAGATAGAGATAGCGTTACATAGCTGTGACGTCACAGAGACGCAATTGTATTGCGCGGCGCTAGGGGTGACAGAGAGGGCACTACACTGTTCCCACTATAAAAGGTTAAAAGCGAACAACTATTATGTTTTTTGTTGTATTTTGAATATTTTTTCACATTTTTGTTTATGATTACTGAACCTATCTTTTAACTACGTTGTGAAGAAATTGTCATCTAACCTAAGAAAGTAGATAAAGGCTGATCTTCATATTCTCAGAAATCCACATGGACTCGGTCTCTTGCTCGTGGCTCATTATGTCCTTGCGATAATGAAAAAGTGATTATGTAACGCAGATAATTAGGAATAAAATCCCCAATTCGGATCCATTTTTCGGTTTTTTAAACGACTTAAAAAAATAAGCATCTTTGGCTCATATTATTCGTCTGCACGTATGTTTTTTTTACATTTGTTCACCGATAACTTCATCAATTGTGGATCGATTTCAATTATTCTCGTTTTGTTAGGTTCAGTATAGCTCCGAAGTGATGTCATTTAAATTTCACTGATATTGGAGCTTCGACTTCTGAAATAGGTACACCAAATAACGCTAAATGCTTATAAGCTTTATTTACAACTATTATTCTCTAGTACGTCATACTGCTCTAGAATTAGAAAAGAAGTTAATTGTAGACCTACCCTAGATATTTATTAAGGCCAAGGCCACTCAAAAGGGAGAAATAAAAAACTTTTCAAGTAACCAATTGAACCAAATCAAAAAAAAAAAAGTACAGAATAACTATCCTGTACTAATCAAACTCAAGTACAAAAATAATTTTATAAATATGATACAAATACCTTACAGTTTTTGTTTTAACTGGACCAATATGGGGCAATCCAAATCCATAAAAGATACAGGAAAAACGTCTTAAGGACCATTCGGTCTCTTTTGTGATAACAATTTTGGCATTATATATTTTTGGTCAAGTGTGAGTCGTCCATAAAAATTAGTAAAATTGACTATTTCTTTTTTTAATTTAAATTGGCTCAGTTTCACGTAGCAATCATTTCATTGTATCTAAAGAAAAAATCTGGATGGCAGAAATTTTTCAAATTTAAGAAAAGATTTTTAACGCAATGAACCCAATGTTCAGTACATAGGATTCATTACGTTAAAACATGTTTTCTAATTGCATTAAAAAATATCATAGTCGACTTATTCGGGAACAATGCATTCAGTGTTCCATGACTGAATAACACGAAATTCAAATATGGAACACTTTTTAGCTCACAAAAGTTTTTGTCGCTTTTGATGGAGTGTTTCTGAGTAAATCGACTGTAATTTAGTACATTGAATTCTTCAATTGCATGAAAAAAAATGTTATTAAATTTGACCAACTTCTGCTGCCCAGTTTTTTTTCTTCAGATACAATGAAATGACGATTACGTGAAACCGAGTTGTTCTGCATTGAAAAAAAGAAATATTCAATTTTACTAATTGCCTTTTGGTGAGATATAAGTTGTCCAACTTACGCTTCATCAAAAAATGTATAATGCCAAAATTGTTTCCACAAAGAAGACCGAATGGTCCCTATGACGGTTCCCCTGCATCGCCTATGAATTCGGATTATCCCATATCGTATTGCATGAAAAAATATTTTGTTAAATTTGACTAAATTTGCTGTCCATATATTTTTTTCCAAAACATGAAATAGAGTTGATCCGCGTTAAAAAAAATGTTTGGCAATTTTACTTATTTTATGGACATCTCACGCTTGAAAAAAAATCGATACTGCCAAAATAGTTTTCACAAAAAAAGATTTCCCAGTGTCTTTCATGGATTCGAATTTCCCCATACTGTTCTAGTTAAAAAAACACTGCATAAAAAAGTCTATTATTTAAGTCGGTGCCGAATCAATGTGCAACTGTAAAAAGTCTACTAGTTTGCTTACTTCAGTATCTTAAATTTAATTATATAGGTATTTGTATCGTATTTATAAAGTTACATTTGTACTTGAGTTTCGATTAGTAAGGGGTAAGTTATTTTGTACTTTTCAGTGTTATTTTTTCGAAGCCCATTTAAATAGTCCAATCATTGGTACAGTACATAATAACTTTCAAACCTTTAATTAAAATCTGTAACTAAGTAACAATTATGAATAAATTAGCCAAGAAGTCTTCCGTCTATTAGTTTATTAATTAATAATATTAGTTTATTAATAGTTATTTATTACCAAAGGAAAAATTAAAATACTTATACATATATACAAGAACAATATTCACAGGTCAGTTTCAAAATACATCAAAACATATTTTATTTATGTATGTATTTATGTAGGACGCGCGATGGAAATAATTATTACGTCTTGGCACTTGGCACTTATTGAACGAGCTGCCGATTAGAGGATATCGATTTTAATACGCGAACATTGTTTGAGGATAAACTTTGTTTACAAACATGCTCACATTCATTCATAACTTCAATGGTACGTTCTATTTAACATCTATGTTTATGACTCAACGTAAATAGTCTATGATTTCGGAATCTTAATAATAGATCTGTCTCAATCGTTCATTTTCAAACATTCGATCGTTCAAGTAAGTATTGATATAAAAAAAGATTCGATCAACTGATCCAATCAATCATTGATTGTGCACAGATAAGTATTATCATGCATTTTTGATTAAAATGAAAAATCGAACCATTGTATGAGTAATTTGATCTTATACGATTTAGATATTTTTTTAATTTTTGTTATAATTCTGCCGCATCTGTAATTTTATTGTTTGTGTTTTGAAAAATTGAATGAGTTTATCTTGTACATTTTTCTGGATTCCGCCATAGTCATAATAGACAATCAATTAAACATCGACTAGTACCGAGATCGAATCTGTTAAATGATTGAATCGATGAACGATACGTTCGTTAAAATGCGATTGCAATCATTAATACTTTGAAACGATTGCAATGAAATGACCGAATAAATCACAAAGAACACAGGCCTAAATCTTAATGGTCATGATATCCTCAATAGGCATGAAAAACTTCAGATTCAATGAAGGAAATTATTCGAAACGCATGTTCAATTCAAATGCTTAATGGCTTCTTCAAATTCTTATTGACTCGGATTAGTTATTAAGTCCTGTTGGGATATAATTGTCGTGTTTTATTTAGTGATTCAATTTATTACCAAGAGTCGAGAATATCTATATTTAAATTGCCCGCAAGTAATATATGTTTAACCACTTTTTTATGCCGGATAAAGATCTCTGCAGTACACTTCGATTTTTAGTTTCTTCTCAATCCGGAATCATCGCGTCAAATTCTCTCGCCATTAGTCAACTTATCACGACTACAAGTACCACCATGTATGTATTGCCATCTTTAAATAAACGACTTCTTTTAATTATCACTATCTACAGCCGAGTAAAAGTCTCTCCGGCACCCTTCGATCTTTAGTTTCTTGACAATCTGAAGTCAACGTATCCAAATCGTCTCGCCATTCGTTGGCTTGCCACGACCTACAAGTAGGTACCTACTAGTATATTACCATCTCTAAGTACGCATTGTGTTAACTATCGTCAATATTCATGATTAAAAATGTTACAATAATAGTCATAAATAGATGGCAAAAACAAATAAATTATCAACACCCACAGATGACAAATCTGTGTGTTGATAATTTATTTGTTTTTTGATAGTTGGTATTTTTGCATTACAGTTGGAATAATTAAATCATCTAGAATTACCAGAGCTAATGAAAGCAGGTCTTTCCATTATATCCTTATAATATAACATTTTTACCCACGTCGATATCCTAGAAGAAAGAAAAGCATTTCCAAAGTCTGAGATTTTCTATCCATAAAAATATATTGTGCATAAATAATGAAAAACGTTGAATAGGTACAATATGTAAAATCTTTTAGAAACTCAATGACAGAAATGGATATATTGTGTTTACACTTTAGTAGCGCGGACAGACTAGAAACAAGCTAGAGGAAAATGGCGTTATAGAACCGCGGCGTCGTAAACTCGCAATGTCATTTCACAGCGCTCGGAGTGACATAGATGACACTTATCCCCACTCTTCTCTCACTACTTGAGCTTAAAAGGGAATAACTTATGTTTTTCATTGTATTTCGAATATTTCTTTGCAGTTGTGTCCATGATTACTAAACATATCTTTAATTAGACCGTCAAGAATTAATCACTTGTCTTCTTACGTCAGAAAATGATTCATGCATCCTTGTCCCGCTCGAGGGCGGTGGGGAGGCTATGTGGGACTCCTTCATACTGAATATACCCGCTAAAACTTGACGACGGTCGTCTTGGGCTTGTTGTCGAGGGGCTCCTAGATCGCCTACGGAACGCAACCGAAGCCCCTTTCACGATGTGCTTAAGCACACTTCTTGAGGGAGGCAGTTACAGAGTCCCCACTGCACCGTCGCCGTGCTACGTCAGCGCAGAATAAACGCGCTGTCGTCCTCTTCGGGGTCACGTGGAAGGTAGGTCGGAGCCCTAATTTTGGTCGACCGCGATCCCAAAGGCACCTTTAGTTGCCTCTTGTGATTGGCGGGGAACACCGTAGTCTTATTCTCGGACTCGGGCTACAGCGCTGAAGAATTAAGGTCATAGCTCATTAGAGCCACCCGCCAGTCGACGAGCAACGCTTCGTTGCTCGGCGTCCATGGATGGACGCCACGTTGTCAACTGGTGAACGTCGCGTGGTCAACGAGTGAACATTGCGTGGTTCGCGAATAGACGAGTAGTCTGTCATTTTTTATTCATTTTGAAAGTAAAACGACACAACCGACACGTTCGAAAGAACTGCTGGGAACGAAGGGTGGAGGAGCGGTGCGCCGCCGACGCATCGCCCTCACGTGTGAACCACTCACTTCAGCACGCGGTCCACGCGGGATCCGCGCGTTGGCAGCGGTTGCTCACCGAGTGGTTTACTTGCCGTCCGCGCGTGGACAACTTGCGAGCGAGGCGGACCGGTGTCGTTACGGAGTCGATAAGTGAGCGCGTGTCCATAGTAGTAACATAACATAACATATCTTCACGCTGTATCCCCAACGGGGTAGTCAGAGAAGACGGAGCGCCAGGAGTCGCGGTCCGTACACACCTCTTTCGCTTCCTCAAAACTCATCATTCTCTTCACACATTTTCGCTTAGGTATGCGAGTGCTTTTGACATTTCCGTGTGCTAACACTCTGGCTATTTGGTCTTCATAAGTCAGCCTTGGTCTTCCTTGGCTTCTTTTACCATTCACTTTCGCTCTGTAGATTTTCTTCGTCAGTCTTTCATCACTCATTCTTTCCAAGTGCCCGAACCATCTAAGCATTCCTTTCTTCATTTTTACAATAACGCTGTTGTGTAACCCTGTCATACTGCGTATCTCATCATTGCTTATCTTGTCCGCAAGCGTGACACCGCACATATTTCTGAGAGACCGCATCTCCACAGCATTTATCATACTTTCACTCGATTTCGGGCATATCCAGGCCTCACTACCGTACAACAAAGTTGGCACCAACACCGCATTGTGGATGGCCATTTTAGCAGTGTTAGATATATTCACACTACCCACTAATGCGGACAGAGCACCGTTCACTTTATTGCCAGCTGCTACCCGTCTCTCTACATCCAACTCACATCTTTCATCCCTCGAAAACGCACTCCCCAGATACACAATTTCATTCACTTGTTCTAGACATTTTCCATTTACACAAATTACACATTTCGTTTGTACCGCTTCTCTTCTAAACACCAGAACTTTAGTTTTGTTCACATTCAATTTCAATTATTTTACTTCACAATCTTCCATAGTAGTCAATGGTAATACTAACCGCATGAGGCAAGGCGGTGCTGCTAGAGTGCCTGGTGGCTCCAATAAACTCTAATGAGCGTTAGAGCTGACTTAACCACTAAATGTAGTATTTATGTATAAAACCTATCAATCTAGTTGGCCGCTATTTCTCAATAGGAGTGGACACAACGAAATCACAACGTATACAATATTGTTAACAACAACTATTTGCATTCACAGACAGCAAAGCAGTATATTGGCACAGCTAAACATTTACGGACGCAGTTTTCAACCCCGGCAAGACACGATGAAGTTGGGAACGACGTGGCAGCCCCTTATCGCTATGGGACCCCATTCTTCGACAACGTAAGCCTGGCGAGTAAGAATCAGACGGGTACCCCTTCGTCACCACTCAATTTGATCGCGACGGAAGCACCGACTAGCACGTTACCTATAGTAGTTCCTTATAATGACCTTATCTTTTGGCCGTCTTTTAGAATCTATGCGGTAAGATAAGCAGACCAACGTGATAAATTCTTGAAATCTTTAGCTAATTTCCGCTCAAACTCTAAAAATCACCAATCGACACGTGTACCAGAGATAGGATTCGGTCAGCTAACCAGCACCGAATTCTATCTCTGGTATATCCTGAGGATGCTTCGTTGAGAAGCGAAACACGTGTCGATTGGTGATTTTCAGAGTTTGAGCGGAAAATAGCTATAACTTTTAGGAATTTAACACATGAAATGGATTTCCGCAAAGTAACACCTGAGTCTATACAATATCTAAGCAGACCAACTTTTTTTTTCTCAGACCAGCCTGGAAGCGACGATATACCACCTATTATGTTTACTATAAGTATATATGTATGTAGGTATATTGTGTATAGTTAAAGTCTGTATTTTAACTGTTATTTTACGTCTCACACAAGTAAATAGGTCATTACGTACACAAATTAAGTGAAACATTAACGCATGTTAATTGTAATTTATAGTTGTTGAATTCACACGCAATTGAATGTTTAATTAAACAACATTTGGCGTACAAAATATAGTCATACGTATGGACGTATATCTAGTTGTTTTGACTTCGTTATAGTGATGTGACATGATATTGTTGTAAATAATAACTGACTATTTTCTGTTAATTATTATACATATAATGTATATGTAATGGTTATAAATTCATTAAGATCATTATCGTCCTTTAATTAAGATTTTAATTAGCTGTCTTGGAAAATTGTAAACAAAATAGGGAGTTTTTTGAAAACAATTAAAGTAGAACTAACCTAAAGTTCAGTGATTAAAACCTAAATGGATATAAATAAATACTTATGTATGTTAAATGTATACGTGCATACTAAATCCACAATATTTTTAGTAACTCTATATCTCACATCCATGAGCCCAAATACAGCCAAGTGGCATGAGAGTGTAGTTTTGATTTTGATGCTCTGTCTACAGTATGTTATGAAGATCAGATAGCCAGAGTGTTACCCGACGGAAATGCCAAAAGCACTCGCAAGCCTAGGCGAAAGTGTCTAAGGAGAATGGTGAGATTTGAGAACCGCGATACTTGGCGTATGTATGTATGTGTGTATGTATGCTCTGCCCACCCCGAAGACATAATGACGTACCGTTTATGTGTGCCTCTATTCTATTCAAAATAAATAATTTAAAAAAAACACATTTTCGTTTTTAGGGTTCCATATCTCAAAAAGAAAGTTCATCTGCCTATCTTCTATTCATCTGTATCTATCGCAACCGACTTTCTTAGAACCTTGTTTGCGAACAAGCTTATGTATAGTGTTAACTCTTATTAACCCCCATGTTTTAAATTAAAATATTTTTTTTTTAAATTAAAATACTTATATTAGCTTTAAAGAATTCCAGCAAGACAGATACTCGAGTTTGTCTTACCAATTCCCACCTCTTTATCCCCGAAGCTAATAGACCTATAAATCTAAAAATATTCAAGCCTTACTTAATGATTGCAGGGGAAAATAACTGTCACAGAGTCTCGAGTATTATTACTACTGTTGCGTTGTTATTATTATTATTTCATTTAATGATAACACTTATTTTTATTACGAAAATTGTGTGACACCGAACTGAGCACTAAGTTTATACTAAGTGTACACAACAAAGAACTGAGGGGAGGACCCAAAATTTCATTTCCTAAATGCTAATCTGAACGAGTACCGAACCTGGAGGCACGGCTTGGAAGAGAGATGCACCGTCACCGCGCAAACGAGCCAATCAACAAGTAACTAAAATGTAACGAGTCTTAATAGATTCAGAACTTAATTTGGAAATTTGCGATTTTATAAATTGCATACGGAACCCTCTATCCACGACTTAAACTTGCATTTAATCCACTGTTTTGCAGAAAATTATAGCTTCATATGTTGTATGTGTATTTGTATTCCTTACATCTCTCCCCAAAAGACTACCAATGTTAGAGATTCTCCTAGTTACAAAAAATTTGTTTTAATTCTCGTTTCTAAAGAAAAAATGACATAACAAAGAATTACAATTCGCTTAATACCATGTTTTTCAAAAATCTCGTATTCTAGCACACATTCTACTTTAAAAAATTGTTTTAGGTATATTTGTGAAACTGCACAATGTTTTGGAAAATAAAGTTTTGATTATTATGTAATGTATAAGTAAAACATATACATGATATTAATATAAAAACTGTTTTTTTTGTTATTCTACAGTAGCTGCCGATTTCTTATTTTGGTAATGGCTTTGACGTAAGTAACTTTAATATGAGAATCTTAAAGTTATTAATCTATTTAAAATGCATATATAAATATGTATTTGAAATATACATAATGAAAGAAAATACGCAAAATTATCGAATGTCATAAGTATATAGCATTAACATCCTGTTACTATCCACAAAATATGCAAATCAAATCTTACTAGACATAGTCGATACAAACTCAAACCTATTGAATACAATAGACTTCCAATGAATTCTAATTTACATACATAATTGTAAATATCTTCGAACAAACTTAATAAAAAACCGTTGCGTCACATGACATTAATTGTTTCAATTACAAGACAACCACATAAGTTGTCAACATATTTACGTCTAACAAACGTTGTGAATGACCCGGCCTAATGCGCACACGCACGTTTATAAACACGCACGGACGAAAATCGTGTCAGATGCTTATCGACGCTCGTAGCCAACGGTTGTCAGTGAAGTGTTAACAAGTGCTTGTGAAAATGATTACGAATCCTTTCGACAGAAAACATTCGACTCTCCGTCAAACTCTGGATCGTATTATTGGAGTTGAAAGACTAAGCTTTAGAAAAAGCAAGGTCAAACTCACTAAAAGTAATGGATCTTCTGGCAGTAACTCATCCATGTCTTCGTCATCATCGGACAAACCCCGATTTATCGGGAAGAGGTGAAGGAGAAGCGAAATATGTCTGAATTACTTGAAAAGTACAACTCAGAAATCAGGTAAATACAGATTTATAATTTATTGAATGTAAAATTATTTATTTAAATATTTAATTCACTTAATTTATTTTTTATTATTAAAATGTTATTAACTTATTATAATTATTAAATTATTATATAATTAAATGTACTCGTAAATGATACCTTAATTTCAAACCTGCCCAGCAATATGGATTAAAATCCAATAGCAGTTTAACAGACATTACGTTATTATACAGATATCATATATTAGACGACCTCGATGGCACGGTGGTTTAGTTGTTGAACCGAAGCGCGGTAGGTTCCGGGTTCGATTCCCGGTCGGGTCGATTTAGGAGACAAACTTTTCTAGTTTGTCTCGGGCCTGGGTGTAATGGGAGACGCCCCAGTAGTCGTCGTCTGGTTCTCATAGCACAAGGAATACTAGTTTGAGATAAAATGATTTGTGTGTATTGTCTGGCGCATTACTTTTTAATATATTATTATGAACAATAAAACTGTCTTTCTTTTAACTTATTTTAACAATCTAAACCGTAAAAAAATTTTATCAACTCAACTGAAACTAACAATCGTTTCTTTAAATATTCAAAACAAATACTACATCGAACATTAAAGAAAAAAACGTAAAATGCGAGTTGTCTAACTTATTTTTTCTTTTGTCTCCAGATCGAGTTGTATCTTAGCGGAACCAGACTTCTGACGTCAATGAAGAGCTCGCCGTGAGACCGGTACCGCTGAATATTATTAGTGTCAACATTTTTAAAAGCCGCTAATAAAACTACATATTTATAAAAAAATAACTTGTTTTACTTTTGCGTATAATTGGCGCTGACTAGAAATATCCTATATTTTTCATTTTTGACTTTAATGTAAACAAACAAGAAACTAACCAAAATTTTGCTTAATTTTCACTATTCATTGGCGTATTACACATTATCAGATTAATCTACATAAAAAATTTAGAAGCGTAAATCGATTCCGTTAGCCCGAAAAATATAAATCTCTGTTTTGAAAGAGGTTTCTGCGATATTTCTTTTTCTGCTACAAAAGATACTCAATATGAACACGATGAAATTAAGAATTAGATTACCAAATATCACTTTCAAACGTTTTGTAATTACCTAGTAAAATTGAGATTCCTGCCGTCAAAATTTTAAATTCGTCGCCTTAATTATTATAATACATTACCGGCCCAATAACATTATCCATGAAGTTGTGAACAATGGAAGTCTATTAAAAGCATATTACAAATTTTCACTTTAGATGCTGTAGTATATTATTTTTTACGAATAAAATAATAGTAAAGTATAAGGGTCCAACGGAGGATGTGACCGAAATGTGTTTTACGTGATTCAATCAGTAATAAAACTATTTAATTTTTCAGTCACGTTAATGGTCTTCAGACTTTCTGTTTAGAAGTCGTCAAGAGTCTAGACATTTTTTTTTTGTTCTGCTTACTGTAGCGTACTTAATTAATTGAACCTTAATATTTTTAATTTAGTACATTTCTTGATATTTCAAACACGCGTTCATGAAATCATTTTGATTTAAGAATAAGTAAGTTACTATACAGAATTCTCGTAACAAGCTTTTTAATTTCGTTATATAAATTGACATAGAGAAATGAAAGAAAATGATTTAATAGAAAAAGTAACTTTATAGTTAGGTATATGTAGTATTGCTTTTTACGCATTTTTCGCTATAGTCGTTTGAGAATCTCAGGTTTTTAAAGTCGTGTATTTAAAAAATAAATGTCAATCATTAACTATTAAAGTCAGTAGATAGTTAAATCCAGTGAACAAAAGTGACAGATCCAGGGAACAAAACATATACCTACTAAATAAATACTTAAAAATATGTACGTTTAAATTATATCTATATGCTCATATATAAATATATAGATAGATAATATAATGTAACTGAATTGTGAATTTGCAAGCCGAAATATTTCCCGAAGCTCGTCGATTTCATATTATGCACTTCGTTTTCGACTTGTACTTGATACCTATCAATGAATTATACAAAGATGCAGCCTATGTTTCTAGAAACAAGCTTGTTTTTTTTATTAAAACAAAAATTCATGATAACCTACCTACATTTGAATTTATTAAAACGAAAAGAAAATATAAGATAAGAAAAATTTAATATTTATCTCACATTCTGAACAGATCACAATCAAAAGTTCTTTGAAGTTTTTATTGAAAATATACTATTTTTATTTTATTTCGTAGTTGATTTTAATTTCAGAGGGTCATTATTTCGGGCACAGTCATGCCTCATAGAAAACAAACACGAGACCGAAAATCAGTAACTTTTCCCAAGAAGTATTTCATGCCCCGAAATATACACGTAACAAGAAGATGTTCACTACAATTTACTGTCCTGAAAATAAGACTTTAAAACATTGACCCCGATAGAGTGCTATATAAAAAGAAGAAGCATAAATGGCTTCATTATGGATAAAATTAATGACAATATAACTGTCTGTATGTCGGTGTAACGTATAAAAAATTTAACGTAACTCGACTTCATCCATTTTTTATGAAAGATGACGAGATGAAAAAAATGTTTTCTTCATACGTATCATCATTATATCAATATCATGCAATGTTTTATTACATTCAATTTTTTATAAAAGTGTACCTACCTAATTACAATAACACCATAAACACAACATAAAACAATTTACTAACTGTATTATAGTAGGAGAAACCACAAACGACGACCTCTATGGTATGATGATTAAGAAACCAAGAACAACAAGATCTTCCGCAATTGATTCCCAGATTTAATTTATAAAACCCATGTTTCTAAATTATATACGGTGTATCTACCTATATTATATTGATGATAAAACGACCCAAGGACCTAATTTCGTATCTTCCATTGACTGACAAAGAACATCAGCCTGATATATCAGACTTATTACGTAACGTAACTCATGTTGACAATGGTGTTATAATGTTGATCGTTAAATAAAACCACGTTATGATCTGAATTAATAAATAATATGATATTGATGTTAAATACTAATAGGCACAAATTTTGACAGCGTAGACATAGATAACTTCACAGACTAGAGATAACATTTACACCATCAACTACATATATAACAAATGGGAACACCGAAATAATCCTAACACAAAACAGAGCGAAAAACTGACCGAACTGAAGCGAAATGTCTCTGTGGTCTAAAAGATGTTGTGGAGATCTTTGTTAATTTTTCGTCGTTCGCTATTCGTTACAACATATTAGAGTTTGTAATTTGTCATTAGTTATTGAGAAATTAAATGTAAAAGTGATTATACGTATTGTGTGTTCTTTATTGGTGGAACATCTTCGTGCCCACGCGGCTGGTTTCGCATTAAAAATGTATAAGGGTTGCTATATACAATCTCCCTCCATCCTAAAACTAGGTTCGAATAAGCATTTAGTGAACGGAAATTACGATATTGAGTCTGTTCAAATCTTCCCCAAATTCTCACTGTGGACGGTCAATAAGTAAATCACAATTGTAGTAGGTTATTGAGACAAATACTAAATGGGTTATGTGCCCAAAGAGTGGATGTATCTATATCGAGTTTCCAAGTAATTTTTTTGTGGTTTGATCACTTACTAATAACAATTATTCGTTCAATTATATAGGCGCCTATAAACGCTATACACAATCTATAAATGCGAACAAGGTCCTTATCGTATTCATTTGTTTATACTCTTCTAATTCATTTGAAATACCTTTTCAAACCTTTCACAGAAGTAGCGGTTGCGTAATTCAAATTGTTTAAATTGATGGTCAATCGAATGTATTTTTTTAAAATGGGAACGCTACTAGCATGTATTAATGAACTATTACATATTTCCACTTCCAGTCAAGGAAAATTACGCGATTAGGCTCCACGTTAGTAAAATTGTAAACACAAAAAAACATAAGGAATATCATTGATTCAATAATTGCAGCTATTATTTACAATTCGGTAATCAGGAGTAGATATCTAACCTTGTATAATATTTTATATATAATATGAAACTCGTTTATCTTCGTTCAATTTAGTGCTGATAAAGCAAATAAATTCGGTATTACCTAACCACCTGAATAATTTATCAACCTACTGTATTCCATAAAATAATAAAATGTGCTCTTTGTTAGTGCGTTAACCTTCTAATTATACCTAATATTACAGACTTAGTTTGGGGCCATAGGATGAAGAAAAAACATTTTTAGCTCACTTTATTGAAAATGAAACCAATTAAGAGTATGTCGAAAACACATTACCTTAGAAAACCGTAGCAACGTCAAATAAAGTAGATAGGTATTAAATTAAAAATAAACGAAAAAAATGGGTTCCAAACTGCCATTATACAATTAAGCTGTTTGTAACATTTGCTACGGAATTCCAAAAGCTAAAGTATTAAAATCTTAAAAATAAACTTGAGTATTTTCAATTTTAAAATAATAAGAAATGATAATTTAATATCCTTCAGAGCCGGTAACGGTTAACTACCCTCCTGGGTCAACATAGTTACACATGTGCATTAAAAAATTAAAATGTTTGACCTCCGTAAGCTCTGGATGGTTACACATGTGTACCGACAAACGACCGATTAAAAAAGTCTTTCAAATTGTTATAAGGTTTGAACAGAAATATTAAAGGCAAAAAATTTTTGAAAAAAAATTAAACCGCCTTCAAAAAAAAACACTTAAAAGTACATAATAACTATCCTTTACTAATTGAAACTCAAGTACAATTAAAATAACTTTATAAATACGATACACATACCTATATAATGAAATTTGGCAGTTACTGAAGTCGGTGCCAAGCCTACCAAACTCACTTTCTGTTGTTGTACATTGATTTGGCATCGACTTCAATAACTGCCAAAGGAGTTGTTAGATTTTCGGCTCGCACTTTGTACGCTATTTAGAAAATCGAAGAAAAATCTAAAGATTGTTAGAAAAATAGTGAAATTGCAATTTTTATTATATATTTTTAGTACAAGAGCAATATTTTATTATTTAACATAAAATACGGACAACAAGTACGCCATAACGAGTTCGTTACAAAACTAAATGCGAAGTATTCAATTTACTATTAAACTCATGTGATATGTAGATATATTATTAACAAAGTAATGATAAAAAAATCTCATTCATTAATTCATTCTTTACTAAACTAAAATACCTACTTACAAAGAGCTTTCAGCGTAACTATTTTTATTTAGTTGAAAACATGTGCAGTTGAAAATGTCTTCGAGTTGTGATGTATGAATATACTTCGTTTTGGCGCTACTATCGCCTACTTAAGTATCAAATTATATTTTTTAACACTATTCATATTAACCAAGCTTGACAAAATACAACACCATCTTTGATTTCTCAAAAGAAAAGTTGATTTGGTTGATCTGTTTCCCGAGGCGCAAAGATTTCAGTTCCTGGTAATTTTTTTATACCCTGAACTGCAGCATGGATATGTTCAAACTGTGAACAGGCCACTGTTTGAGATTTTAAATAGGTTTCAACTGCAATATAATTTGTTACAAAGAGTACTATTAATTACTTATTAAAAATGGAATATGTCAAATATGTCATTGACGTAATCTTGTTTAGGTGAGGTGTTGCCTATGATATGTGCATATATAACTTTAATATACCGTATAGTATAGTATATACCGAAACCATAATTAAAACACTTTGATTTAATATTAAAGTTTCTAAATTATAAGTGTACAAAGTGCAGGCCGGAGCTCCATATATTCGTGGAGCGTCTCCTTTAATTATATAGGTATGTCTATCGTATTTAAGAAGTTATTTTAATTGTACTTGAGTTTCGATTAGTAAAGGAAAGTTATTTTGTACTTTTCAGTTTTTTTTTGAAGGCGGTTTAATTTTTTTTTGTAATAGTGAGATTGTTTTATTTTTTTCTGAAGATTTATTGTTTGCAACATTATGTCCTAAAATAATTGTTTTTTCTACTGTAACTTAATAAATTGTTTTCGGTTCAGTAAAGTTTCTTTGTGCCCTTTTACCACGTGCTAACTTAATACTAGTTTGACGCAGTCTTTGTATTTTTATTGTTGTTTTTTTTTTCTGGAAGTATTGTTTTTATAAATCACTTAGTACGTAGTTTGATAAATTAAATATATTTTGAAGCATTCTGTGTGGTTTTTTCTGTATTTCCCTTTTTGACGACTGAATATCACTAACGTAAATCTGAAGTTCATAAATTAGTATTCTAACCAATGTCTGTGGACGAAATATAAATCTAAATTTCTAAGAATTCTTATTAGACGTTTGAGTTATATGGTACCTACCACACGTTTATACAACTATTTAGAACCATATTAAGATTTGAATAAAAGTATATACATTTCACGTAAATAAGATTTACATTCAAGTAAGTATATTTTTTTCATGTGTTAATTTTTTTACGGTAATATTGCATTATACATTAGATGGGAGATATTAGGTTACCTTATAGCTCTATAAATAAAACTAAGTGAATGAAATTAAGTGAATAATTTTCTTTTTGAGGAACTAAAATTGTTGATTAATCTTTAAAAAATCAATGGTTTTCCGGACACAAGCAGAATTCGCTAGCCCGTCATGATGATTCGCGAGTTATAGGATGCACGTTGACAGATAGTGCAAGCCAAGTGATTACAATTATCATTAACGTTCTTAATGACTGCCTACTAATGCGGACAGAGCACCGTTCACTTTATTGCCAGCTGTTACCCATCTCTCCACATCCAAGTCACATCTTCCATCCCTCGAAAACGCACTCTCCAGATATACAATTTCGTTCACTTGCGCTAGATATTTTCATAGTTTTGTTCACATTCGTAATCAATCCTTTCACTTCACAGTCTTCTTTCATGCACGTAACTAGTGTCCGCTAACAACTAGTGTCTGTAAAAATGAAGAAATGAATGCTTAGATGATTCGGGCACATATATAAAGAATGAGTGATGAAAAACTGACGAATAAAATCTACAGAGCGAAAGTGAGTGGTAAAAGAAGTCAAGGAAGACAAAGGCTGACTTAGGAAGATCTAATAGCCAGAGTGTTAGCCGACGAAAATGTCAAAAGCACTCGCATACCTAGGCGAAAATGTGTGAGAAAAATGAATAGATTTAAGGAAGCGAAAGAAGTATGTAAAGAGCGCGAAGCTCGCCGCTCCGTCCTCTCTGACTGCCCCGTTAGCAATACAGCATAAAGATATGTATGTATGTGATATGTACTTAATGACTTTTACCCTGCCGTTTATTTCCAAACCAGCAACTGATAAGAATAAATACCTAAAATCAAAACAAAATTATAAAACATGTTAATGAAAGAGACAATAATTAAATGTGCTCTTTCAAACACTAAACGACTGCCCTCCATTAACGTCTGTGGTTTTATTTAACATTTAATTTTATTGTGTCTCTAAAATAATCTAATCATTCGAACTGCCAATTTCTTTTACAACTCTGTTTTATTAGCGCCTTCGCTGATAACAGGTTCGTGAATCGTGATACTCAGGCATAGTGACGTCAAATCATGAATTCTAAAGGCTCTAAAAATAAAGTTGATTGTCAACGTCACCATCAACATTATTGGCCGATAGGTTCTTGTGCGGGGTCTAAATTTTGGATCTCTACCATCTTACCGATCACTCTTCCGACGGCAGCAGTACTTGCACTGTCGTGTTCCGGTATGGAAGGTAAGACAGCCGGTGAAATTTCGACACAAGAGGCACGACATTTCAGTCTTCAAGGTTCAAAGCCGAAAGACATCTGGTAAAGTGTTTTCATAACTTCGATATTAAAAATGTCCATGGTCGTCAGCCCGTTTTTTTTATAAAACATTCCTCTCATTTATAATTAGTTCAAGGACCTTGTCCATCTTTTGCGACTTTCTTATCCATCTCTTCCTTATACTCTTCTTCATTCCATGTTCCTCACTCTTTCCACCCTTCCACTCGACCCTTCCACTCGCTTATTCTTTTCTTCACTTTCTTTATCAGCTATTTCTTACTACATCCCACTATCACTTTCCGATCTCTAGGTTTCCTGATTCTATCGATTCTCATTTCTTCTTCTTTAGCATTCATCACGTTTCTATCGTCAAAGATTTTTTCACCGGTGTCGCGGACATTTTTCGAAGAGACCACAACCGAATGCATTGCTATATTATCAGATTGTCGTCTCTTCGATTTCTCAGCCACCACGCTGGCATAAGAACCGTCAATCCATTTACAATCGGGTGGACTGTTTGCTTTTTTGTTTTCTACCTGCTGTGAAAAATAAACATCAAAACTTTGCAGTACAGTCTTAGCTTCGTGAAGTTTATTACCGGACTCTTCTTTTCTTCATTATTCTATTCTTCAGCGTCTAACTCCATTCTTCCATCCTTCCAACAGCCCCAATTTTCTGTTTGACTTTGTCTCTACTCCTGAGTCCAGGTTAACCACAAGTTCATGACCATTAGGAAAAAATTATAGGTCAAGACACTAACCAGACAATACTAAGATTGATAAAATGTGTCTGCTCCGTAATTGTCCTGTATACTAGTTTTAGAATTTCATAAAACTTCCGGTTTTTGCAGTGATGTCTGCTAGCGCCAGGGTTCCACTGGATAAATAAATAAATGCGCCAGACAATACACACCGATCACCTGGTCTCAAACTAAGGCATTTCCTGTGCTATGAGAACCAGACGACTACAACAACTGGGTGTGTCTCCCGGTACACCCAAACCCGAGACAATTTTGAAAAGTTCGTTTCGTAAATTGACCTAGCCAGGAACCGAACCCGGAACCTTCCGCGCTTAGACACAACGCCTAAACCACTGCACCATCGAGGTCGTCTCGAACTATTTTAACTCCACACTATTTTAACGCAGGGGTTCCACAGCTACGGGAGGGGCCAAAGCTCATAGAGCATCCTTCTGGATGAGAACACGATGCTCGGACACGAGTACATTAGGGGGCTTTATATGCATGGCAGCCCTAATCATTATCAGCATAGAAGTTTATTGTTTTATTTTCATATACTAGCGGTGCGCCGTGGTTTCACTCGCAATAAATTTGTCATTTTACCAGAATAAAAAGTAGGTACTTATATTACTCTTTAAAAAGTCCCCTACCTATTAATCAAAGTTTCGTCGAAATTAGTTCAGCTGTTTCGGAGATTAGCTCCAACAAACAGACAGACAGACGAAACTTAAAAAAACGCGCGTTTGGGTTTTGGATAAATGACTATAGTATGAACCTAAGCAAAAGCTTATATCTGAGTCAGTAGAGAGCATTCCTAATGTTCATATTTATATGCTCAGTATAGCGCAGGACACCATCCATCAAAAGACCAAGACTTTTTCCAGTATACACCCTCTCAACGGCCTGGTTATGTATTATAATTTTAGGTCCGAAAGCTTATAGTATCCTGCTGATGTTTTGTTCCTAAGACAATGTACTTAGATTTGTTTAGATTGAGTACTTTACTTTTGGCCCATTCAAAAACAATTTTAAGATCCTCATTAATAAATTTTGTTGCATTTTCTATATTATTAGAATGAAAAGAGTAATGAACCTGTGCGTCATCCGCGTACAAATGAGTATTGCAGTGCTTCTAAAGATATGAATATAAGTAAATTATTTTGATTCGTTAAAAAAACCGTAACACCTTTTTTGTGAATTACTTAGTTTTGAATGCATATCCATCTATTTAGACAAATTACTTTAGCGAAAAAAAAAAATTGCCACGCCATATTCAAAGACAAAAAGCCCTGCCTAAGAACTCGCATTCACTCGCTCCACACTCGATCGTTTCATTCATTCGTAGGTACATTTTAGTCAAAATAAAAACCGAATCAAAATAAGTACTTAATTCATTTTTAAGATACATATTAACATGATCACTTTAATTGATAAATTAGTAAGTAAGATAAATGCAGTAGAAATGCGATCTCTTAAAAATATGTGCGGTGTCACCCTTGCGGACAAAATAAGCAATGAAGAGATACGCAGTATGACAGGGTTGCACGACAGTGTTGACAGTGTTATTGTAAAAATGAAGAAAGGAATGCTTAGATGGTTCGAGCACATGGAAAGAATAGGTGATAAATGGGTCATGAAATACTGACACAGAAAATCTACAGAGCGAAAGTGAGTGGTCGAAGAAGCCAAGGAAAACCAAAGCTGACTTACGAAGATCAAATAGCCAGTGTTAGCTGACGGAAATGTCAAAGGCACTCGCATACCTAGGCGAAAATGTGTGAGGAGAATGATGAGATATGAGGAAGCGAAAGAAATATGTAAGGATAGCGACTTTTGCTTGTCCACTCCATTAGGGATACAACGTGAAGATATGATGATAATAGTGATGAACTGATGATAAGTTTGTATTTTGCCAACTTCTTCTTCAGTTCAATTCCTTATAAGTTCGGCGATAACTGATAAATTGTAGTAGTTAGTAATTAATCAAAGGAAATAATTTAGCTCGTCATTACTTATTGAAACTAAAGTTTCAAATAATATTGGATTTGACTAAATCTAAATTTGAATGTCTTCGAATTTACTGTTAAGTAGAAATTTCACTACCAAACATTTTTAAAAAATAAATCTACGGCTTAAAGAAATCTGTACCTACTGAGAAAAATCTTGAATATCAGCCAGTCTTTATTGTTTGAAGACAGTGTGATATCAAAACGTCATTAAAGTGTTACGGAGGCCAAGTATGTACGTGCAATTGTAAAAAAGATTGTCGCAAATTACTTTTCCATCTACCACAAAGTCGTTGAACTTGTATGCCTTGAAAAAAGATTTGACTTTTGCAATTCAAATAAGGAATAACTGACCTATCATGACCCCAAGTATGCATGCCATCAATCATATTAAAAAAAACTATAACTATAAACAGCATGATTTTAAAGTACATTTGTTATATATATGTAATATATATATTCGTACTTTCATTAAATTATTATCTACAGAAACTTCATCGCCTAGATTTCTAGCCGACTTCAATTATGTGTGCGCGAAAATAAGATCAGTGTGAAAGCAATTACTTTTGCCTCCAGCTAACGTTCATAATGGAGCTTCAGGGATTCATATTTCCTGGTGAGCACAACAAAATCGATATATACACAATCGATACATTATATTCCAGAAGTGGAAAAACGTTGTACGTAAATTTGTTTTACCGAAAATCGTATTGTATCGCTACCAAAAATATTACCAAAATTTAGAATAATATTTTGTGTCTATCGTGAAAATAGAAATAAGAAAACAGTAGGAACAGTCGCGTCATGTAATGTTTTTAATAATTTTCTTCCATTTCGAGTTCAAAAAGGTAAGGGTTATGCATGGCTATTCAGAAATTCATGTCTTTGTGAAAATAAATCACTAAATAAATACAATATTCTATGAGCCGGCTTCAGCAAGGATGCTGATGCTATGCTATATGTTTGTTTCACTTTGTTATTCCGGATACATAAATAGCAGCCCTCGTATAGTGTATAGATACCTTGGTTGCTTGGGAACGCTCAAAAAAATGTGTACTAAAAATGGTAGACTCGCTTCTCACCTTATTCAGTGTTATTTGAAACATTACGCTTCATTGAGGATGTCAATAATAAATTATTATGTCAGTTTGTGCTGTGAAATTGTGCCGCAAATATGCAAATAAATCTTATAAGAAGCTCTCCATCAGTAAGCCGTACACCGACTGATACACGCTTAACTCTCCATCTCAAAAACTACTGAACCGATTTTAATGAAACGGGCAGTTTTAGCTAAGTTGGATTATACCTAATCCAATTAAAGAAGAATTTTAGCAAATTGATTTATAGTTTTTTAGATATGCGCGGACAAACATACATACACTAATGAAATTTGGCACACATGTTTAGAACCTGATATAGTCTATCATATACAAAAACTATGCAATTCTGACAATATTACATACATACGGGTCGAATTGATAACCTCTTTTTTTTTAAATCAGTAAAAAGGACCCGTACTATGCAAGATATTTATATGATAATAGAAATAGAAAAAAATTATGGCTTAAGTAATGACTATATTAGTCATATATCTAAAACATTGACCATATTATTTACAAGTAATATATAATTCATTTTTATTTTATTAAGTTATTTATATTGTTAGAGTGTTTGTTTTTATCACCGACGAATGTAGATCACCAAACAAGAGATAAATCATATTTGTAAAACAGACAATATAGCCAAGAGACGCGAGACCAAGAGAAGAGATTTAAATTTATATTTTCATATGAGATAATTGTATATTGTTTTTTTAACTTTATTATATAAATGTATAAAAAGTACATTTTAAATTCGTTTCAATTGCTAGAAGTTACTGACAAGAATAGGGAAATATTGCTATATATGCTGTGATCCCCGGTTACGCACATATCGAAATTTTTATGAAAATAAGTACACCGCTGTCACGCTTTAACCCGCCATTTAAATATGTACACCGCTGTCACGCTCACATAATCCGCATTTTTAAGACGTTTTTGCGCATGTTGATTTTTCACAATGTTCCATCTAGACAAACAGTAATAATCAAAGCATATTACATAAAAATTTTAGTATTCTACAGTCCTTCTCCATATAAACTTTAAGTGTACCAAATTTCACATTCCTCCGTCCGTGCAATTTTCTTAAAAAGGGAACCAAAGTTTTCGCTTCACGTAATAATATATAGATTACTTTGATTAATTACTCTATAGTTTATTATTTGACGAGACGAAAGAAGTAAGTAAGTACCGCGATAATTGGCACTCGATCCTCTCTGCTTACCCCGTTAGGGATACAGTGTGAGGATATGTGTTACGTAATATATGTTATAGTATAGATGGCAACTAAGTATATGCATGCTAAGTATACTATATAAGTATAAGTAATACTAAGTTAAGTATGTATATGTCTTTTATGTAAAATATTTATTTTTGCCCCTCGACGAAAAATAGATACTTAATATAAATTTAACAGCGTTGTTTGTCTATACGCCTGTGTTTGTCGTTCGTATCTTAGCTTTGCTTAGTAGAAATTACTCCGAATATATACATAATATATGCAGCTCTTAAATTTTTAAACGAAGGGTTCTATGCGCTATTGTCGATTACGAACTTCGAATTTGATCTCTATTGGTAGCCGAAGGCCTGTAGATGACAAGAATACATTATGATTAAAATTAAACTGCGAAGTAATACAAACTTACACAGACAACAGTTCACAATGTTTTTAACAGATTTGTAAAAGTAATTTCTGTATATTAAAGTCTGGACTTTCGTTACCTTCATTGATTTTTTTAAAGTTTTCGATCCACTAGTTTCGAAGATAAAAAGGAAATACATTTCGCACATTTTTCAGAACATCGTTTTAAATATCCTAATATTTTAGTTTTAACTACTGACACGAAAATTTGTACTCCAGAACGCATTTTTGAAATTATATCAATTTAATTAAGCATTAATATCACATTTTGTAGAACCCATCACATATAAACATAAAGCTGGCTCATTTTTCGCAATTTTACAATCGATTTTTCACTAAATTTTCTATTTCAATCAATACGATGTTACAGAAAGAAATCCAGAAGAAATTGAAAAAAAGTGTGACGATATGGTGTGAAATAACTGAATTTAAATCTTCTTAACAAAGCCATCGCAATTGAAATCAATATCATAACAGCGGATTTTTGTGTAAATGTAATGATCCAAAAATAGAATCAGAAGTCTTAAGTGACCGAACCAACCGCAAAATTCTGTAGAACGACTCATCTAATAAGTTCCTTCATTGACTTCTTGATAAAAATAATTCCGGAAAATTTTGAAATATATACACGTACCTAAAAACAAATATGATCACAAATATTATCATTAAGTATACCAAAATGCATGTAAGTTCACACAACAGGCCTCCATAAAATATGTCACCTGTTTAAAAGAAATAATTATGTAAAAAATACATCGATAGACACTTGAAATACCACGACGATGGCGTGAACACTATAATAAAAATGAAATCCGCCTAAGTTTTAGTATAATATGAATAATCTATATGAAAATGATTTCTCAAAGTCCGGCTCGAAATGACTTAATTACTTTTTTTATATTTTAGTCTTTTTAAACTGGTATGTTTAAACAAGTTTAATTAAAATAATTTTGAATCACGACACAGCTGTGAAGGCACATTTTAAATTCATTGAATTAAAAAATAGTAATGAAGACTAAGGTAAAATTATAAAAAATTCGGTATGACGGGAAGACAGAAGTGAAAACGTATGTTTTGATATTCCAATTTTATAATATATACTAGGAGCGCGCTTGGTGTCGACTGGAGCCGAGTATACCCGATCCAGTGTCACTGACCCGAGCGTGACGATTCAGTTTCGTTCACTGTTCAGAGAGAGCGCACGGTGCGGCGCCTAAAGAAGTTTTCACTTAAAAAAAATTGAAATGTGTTCATAGCCAGGATAAGCTAGAGGGAAATGAGTGACAAGAGGTTACCGAATGGTAACGTCACGAACGTTGTTTTCGATCAGTGCTAGAAACAGCAGAGATAGTTCTGATCCCAACTAATTGTTTAGAAGCCAATAACTTTTAATATTTTGCCGTGTATCCTTAACGTTTTTTCATATGGTCATTAATGTTTATACTAATCCCATTTCCTACCAGTTAGTCTTCTAAGAAACAGGCAAATATCTTATTCAGTGAGACTCAAATATATACCAACTTTTTTGTAAACATTAGATGTTTCCTCAAATTTCTTGAAAGAATTTTCTATGATACTCGCATGACAAATGTCAAAATTAATAGTTTTTACCATATTTTTCTCATTTTATTCACATCTACAACCAATTAATTGGTCATTTACAAAAAAATATCCATTAATGATTACTTATCATAATTATGAAAATATTTACATAGCTACGTTAGGTGTTATAAAAGTGATTTTATAGGAATGATGATATTTGTCAGCGTCATTAGTTATCAATATTACACATTTTATAATTACGTATTCATAACATAACATAACATAACTTCACGCTGTATCCCCAACGGGGTAGTCAGAGAGGACGGAGCGCCAGGAGTCGCGGTCCTTACACACCTCTTTCGCTTCCTCAAATCTCATCATTCTCCTCACACATTTTCGCCTAGGTATGCGAGTGCTTTTGACATTTCCGTCTGCTAACACTCTGGCTATTTGATCTTCATAAGTCAGCCTTGGTCTTCCTTGGCTTCTTTTACCACTCACTTTCGCTCTGTATATTTTCTTCGTCAGTCTTTCATCACTCATTCTTTCCATGTGCCCGAACCATCTAAGCATTCCTTTCTTCATTTTTACAATAACACTGTTGTGCAACCCTGTCATACTGCGTATCTCATCATTGCTTATCCTGTCCGCAAGCGTGACACCGCACATATTTCTGAGAGATCGCATCTCCACAGCATTTATCATACTTTCACTCGATTTCGGGCATATCCAGGCCTCACTGCCGTACAACAAAGTTGGCACCAACACCGCATTGTGGATGGCCATTTTAGCAGTGTTAGATATATTCTCACTACCCACTAATGCGGACAGAGCACCGTTCACTTTATTGCCAGCTGCTACCCGTCTCTCCACATCCAACTCACATCTTCCATCCCTCGAAAACGCACTCCCCAGGTACACAATTTCATTCACCTGTTCTAGACATTTTCCATTTACACTAATCACACACTTCGTTTGTTCCGCTTCTCTTTCAAACACCAGAACCTTAGTTTTGTTCACATTCATTTTCAATCCTTTTACTTCACAATCTTCTTTCATGCACGTGACTAGTGTCTGCAACTCTGCTTCTGATGGTGCTATTAGCACAGCATCGTCAGCGTACAATAGGCAGTTTACCACTGTGTCACCACATCCCATACCACTCATATTACCTTTCAATCTCTGGAGGCAACTGTCCAAATACAGCACGAATAGCCAGGCAGACATCACGCAGCCCTGTCTGACACCAGAACAGACTTCAAACCAGGGCGACATGTCACCGTCTATCCTTACACAGGCTCTGTGGTCTCGATATAATGACCTCACAGCCTGCAGTAAGGAGCCCTCCACGCCATATTCAGGCAGAAGACTCCACAATTTCTTCCGCACTACTCTATCGAATGCTTTCTCTAGATCCACGAAAGCGCAGAAAACTTTCTGACCTAAAGCCAGAAACCTTCCCACGATAACGCGAAGCGAGAAAATCTGATCCATACAACCCCTACCGTTCCTGAATCCACCTTGCGCCTCCCACAAATATCTTTCTGAAACACCTTTCATACGTTCAGTCAATACTTTAGTATAGACTTTACTCGCTAAGCTGACCAAGCTGATGGCCCTATAGCACGCACAGTCTAGGTAGGAACCTTTCCTTTTATATAGAGGTACTATGACTGCCGTGCGCCAGTCCTCTGGAACCTCCCCCTTCTGCCAACAAAGGTTGCAGAGTGCACAGAAGGCATCCCAGACCCTAGGACCACCATACTTGATCATCTCAGCAGTCACCTCATCAATTCCCGCAGCCTTTCCACATTTCAAACTTCTTATCACTTTCACAATCTCTTTCATACTAATGGCATCCTCCAGTCCCTGGCCTGAGTGTGGCAATTCATTAGAATCGCTCTCAGTATCAGAGACGGAGTCGCCACTCTCATACAGTTCTCCATAGTATTCACTCCATCGCTGCAGAACATCCTTTTTATTTGTAAGCAGGTTGTTTTCTTTCGAACGCACTTTATTCATTCTGCAAGGTGCCGGACCACTTCGGATCTTACGTACTTCTTTCCAAAATAATTTGGAATTTTCCTCGAAGTTGTCCGACATCTTGTTTTCATCTAACACCCTACACCTTTCACGCTTCTCTTTCACTAGTGCCTTCGTTTCTGCTTTCTGCAGCTTATACCTGTCTTTCATCAAATTTTTCATACCACAGTCATTAGTAGCAAGGTAGTCTCGCCATGCTTTCTTTTTCTTATACACAGCCACTTTCACCTCATCATCCCACCACACATCACGCTTTTTGCCGTTCCCAATCTTATTCATTCCACACACTTCTTTCGCAGCCTCAACCATACTATCTCTAAGGTTCTGCCAGCATTCTTCAACATCCTCGCTCAACACTTTCAATCTATCATCAAGCTTACTGGATAATACCCTTTCATATTCATTCCTGGTGGTCGCATCCTGCAGTTTCCAGCTTTTAATGCGGCTAACCGCTGCAGGTTTGGACACTACGCGATGTCGCCATGCTGCGAACAGACCCCTTATTCTGGTTATCACCAGAAAGTGGTCCGTCCCGAGATCGGCTCCTCTATACGCTCTTGTGTCCATTACCTGCTTTTTAAGTCTGCTATCCACCAGGAATAAATCAATCATACTTCTCGCACCCTTTCTTTCCCACGTGTACTGATGGATCCTTTTGTGCCCAAACATGGTATTAGCCACAAAAAGATCCTTTTCCATACACAGTCCTAGCACAATCTTACCAGCATCATTTACTCTCTTATCTCCATATTTGCCTAGGACAGACTCAAATCCTGTTCGAGCTGTCCCGACCCATCCATTCATGTCTCCACACACAACAATTCTTTCGTTCTCTTCAACCGTCGCTAGAACTTCTCTAACATTTTCCCAGAACTGCTCTAGTTCAGCCAAACCGACAGAGGACACTGGGGCATATACTGCCAAAACAAAAATTCTTGTCAACCCCATCTTGAGGCGTACCCAGAGCAGTCTGGGATTTATACATTCATACTCAGTCATACAATTAACCATACGAGAGGACAGTAAAACGCCTACCCCTTGGCATCCCCTATCTCCTTGTGGTACCCCTGACCACAAAGCGATGCCTCCTCCGGGCAAGTCGGCAAGTTCACTGCCTCCTCGCTTGGTTTCACTCAAACATAGCACATCCAATCTTTTCTCTTCCATAATATCAATCACTTCATTCATCTTCTCCTCAATCCCACCTCTCACATTCCACGCAGCTACTCTGCACTCCTCCCTCCACTTCCCGCCGCTAGGTGCACAGCGTGTTGGGTGGCGGTCCCCAACGCCGAACTGCACTCTGCACACACCAGCGGGGACAGACCGGTGTACGTCGCTTCCGGGGAACGCCCTAACATTATAATTGCCGTTGTCCCGCATGGTATGCACAGAAGAGGAATTGCAGCCCTGAAAAGGGCTGGCAGGGGTCGCGACGAGCACGCTTCCTCAGTTGACCCCCTATTTACGTATTCAGATTACTAATATTAATATAATTTAATTCACAAACGCAGGCTATGATTTCATCCTTAATTCCATATTATAAATTGAATGTGCAAGTCACTTGCATTTGATTCCATAGAAAAACTCAAGAGGCGCATTTCTGAAGCGCCTACGCCTCGACGCCGCCTCAACTCTTGAATGTGTTAGCATCCAACTGACAAATCCTTCTAGACGAATCACACAAGCGTCATCAGTGAGTCAAATCTTTTATTCGATTTTTTATCAGCTATGTATGTCTACATAAACAGCAAAATTGTTAAGAGCATTCGCTGTCTGAGATGATGTTTCATATATTATTATAACTTGGTGATTAATCATTTAAATGTCAGTAAGTATTCAATAAGATTAGTTCTTATAGTCCTCTTAGTTTCCACTTGAGTTCCGCTCGGTTTATGATAATTTAGTGTTGCTAGTGTTACATATCTTTTATAGTGGGTAATATAGGACGAAGTCTAAAGGCCTAAAGACAAAAAGGTTTACCACCAGATTATATAGAACTGGCTAAGGGTATGTCCGACATTGTTACACATTAACTTATGGTTCCTTAACGTTTTTGGACAAGTAGTTCTTAAAAAAATAAATAATGGAACAACATTTTTGGTTACCAATCCTTGTATTAAATTTTAGTAAAAGAAATACAAAAATGATGAAACACATCAGCTATGACATACGGGCAGATAGACAGAAGGACAGATAGATCGATATATTATATGTATTGAGATATCGTAAGGAGCAGCCTAAACTGAAGTAGACGCGGCCCACGCGTCAAATCTGAAGCGTTAAATGCGCACCAGTGGACTCATTTCACATCCAAACGCAGTTACTGTTGTACTTCACGCACTCGTATACGTATATATTTTGGTTTAATTTTTTTTTTTAATAAATTCTAAGTTAACCGCGACACTGTCTAATTTTACTCATAGTAACTGTGGACGAACTGAAGATCAAAGTTGTGTAGCTCAGTTAGAGCGCCGCTGCTGAAAAGCTGGCCACTCACGGTATTGCTGAGTTCACTCCCTTTGCCATGTATCTTCAATTTATCTTTTAATTTATTGGTGGTCGTTTGTTCATTTTTTTCCTTCTGTAATAATAACTAATTAGTCTTTTTTTAATGGTTTAATACATTCATTAATGTAATAGACAATCATCACTCTAACAGCAGAATACTTAACGAAAGACAAAACACGAGGAGTTCGTTTCACGTGGTGTTCACGAGTTGTCCTCGGCGAAAAAATTTACTCTTGTCGTATGTATTACCATTATTACTTTCTAATCTATTTTATTTTATTTGATACGCAATGCAGCTACAAGAACTTACATGCTAATATTATATTCTGTTTCTAATGCTTAGTTTAGACTACGACAGAAATTGCGACACAAATGTCAAACATATATGTCTTTACTGTTCACACTTTAACATTTTTTTGTGTCTGGATAATGTCTGTATAAAAAATGTACAGAACTTGTGTCCGAGCTATTCACACGCAAAAGAACTTCAGTTAGAGCTCGGTCGCCATAAACAAACGTCGTGCGTCCGGTATAGCTGCTTATATTGTAATTAAACAATAACGTAAACGCAAAAGAAGTATTTGAATTCACTAGTGGATTTAAAAAAGACAAGAACTATGAGCTTACCATATTTTGTTTAATGAGCGAAGAAAGTCTTAAATCTTACGGAAACTCTTGTCGAATGAAATACATACAGGGCTTATTGATGACCTCCGTGGCGCAACGGCTAAGCGCGTCGGAAAGTAAAC
This sequence comes from Zeuzera pyrina, assembly GCA_907165235.1. Taxonomy (NCBI): domain Eukaryota; kingdom Metazoa; phylum Arthropoda; class Insecta; order Lepidoptera; family Cossidae; genus Zeuzera; species Zeuzera pyrina. The sequence goes on along the minus strand of OU015624.1, from coordinate 20,004,354 downwards.
GGGGGTTGCGGGTTCGATTCCCATCCCGAGTCTGGGTGTTTATGTATAATATGTATATATTTACAAAAGATAAGTATATAAGTAGTATATCAGTTGTCTAGTACCCATAACACAAGCACTGTGCTGCTTACTTTGAGACTAGATGGCGCTGTGTGAAAGGTCTGAGTATATTATTGTTATATTATTATTATTAATATTACTCCTGTAATTAAAAAAAAGATACCCGAATGAGATTGTCGATCATGAACGATTAGCACTAACTCATAAATTAACTCATTGCTCTACATGAAATTCATTGCACTAAGAGTGTATGGAAAAATGTCGAATCTGTTTGGAAACTCGTTAACCACAAGAGAAAATCAGACACAACATGTTCACACAGCCGCTGATACGACACTTATTATAGTGTCACAATAAATGCCACAATTAGAGACACTCGTGTCCAAACATAGACACTCGTTGAGTGTACTGACACTGAGTGTACGGTGTATAGTGTCTTAGTCTAAACCACTGGTTCCCAAACTTATTTTGTCTACTAAGTCGAGAGCTCATGCAGTCGTTGTCTAAGATGCCTCCTAGCTAAATGAAATTACAAATCACCCCCCAGGCCTCTACACAACGCCCCCATTTTTTTTCTGGGTCTCTTACCGCCCCCCTTTAGGCCTACGGCGCCCACAAGGGGGCGTTATCGCCCGCTTTGGGAATGGCTGGTCTAAACTTACCTTAAGCCTTTGACATTGTTGTGATCAAAATGTACCGTATAGGTGCATTGTGCGTTAAACATATTTACAGCAAACAATGACAAAAATAATTACGTATATGCAATTTTTTTCATTTTTGTCTTTAATGTAAACAAATGTGACAACCATGACATTTATAAAATAACTAGATAGACTAGATCGTAGTTGCTTGGAAACACTCAAAAAAATGTGTACTAAAATTAATAGTTATACGTCTCACCATATTCAGTGTTATTTGAAATATTTCGCGTCGTTGAAGTTGTCAATCACAAATTAATTATACCGTTGGTGTCGCGAAATTGTGTCGCAACAATGCAGGGAAATCTTTTAAAACCAATGATCTCTTTCCATCTGTAAGCCATGAAATTTATTCATGTTTTGTTGAGAAAAGCGGCTATTTATTTTCATATTTTTTATGTCAGTTAAATTAGCTTGGTGATATCAGTTTTTTATGTGGATAAATTACCTCAATTATGGGTAAGTTTGGTTTTAGGTATAAAACAAATATTATTAGCATAACTTATTACGTACTAATAAAATTTCGTCAAGTACTCATTTCACAAGTTTCACAAGTAAATGTTTTAGATTCCCTACGGATCCTGTACTACCTAATTAATTGGAGTGTCGTAAGGAAAACAAGATGCGAAGATTTATGGATATCTCATAAAAGTCATTTTTTCAGGTACTTACTTATTTTTATTTTATTAAACGCGAATATTATATTGTTACAATGTTTGTTTTTATCGGTGACGAAAATAGAACCCTCAACGAATATACAAAAAGTAGTGTTAAACATGAAATGTAACAGAAGCACTGATCACTATGAACACACTATCAATTCTTCATCACAACTATTATGTATTTGACTATTCGACGGCTTCTCAACAACTGACCTCTTACAAGACCAAAATCAGGCTTTTATACAGCCCCACTACACGCAGGAAATCCATTCTACCCTCATTCTTGTTACTAAAATGTTACAAAATATCACACGTGGGTAATTTATGTGATTTAAATTAATGTGGAACTAACACTAGGTTCAAATTCGAAACTTCAGCGTTTTTCATTTGATTATCATCATCATCATCATTTCAATCCACTCTCAACTATATTGGTGTAAGCATCCTTCAACAACCTCCATTCCTTTCAATTTTTTGCTATTTTCGTCTAGTTGCTACTCTTCTATTTTTTCCAGTTGTTGTGGTCTTCCCACTGGTCTCTTTCGGTTTCGGAAAAAAAATGTATTATATTATGTAATAATTAATGTATTCACTATTCATAATACATAGTTAATGTAGTTTCTAGCCACTATAATATCGTAATGATAAAAACAGCCCCTTGTCATCTATTCGTCAGCGTCAGCCAATCGTCATGTCCATCAGACTATACGTCATAGGTTACACAACACAACTCCGTCATTTTTCCATCAATTCCGATAAAAATTTGGAAGAAGTTGTGTTATGTGAACGCACTTATAATTGTGTATTAATATAATTACGAAAATGTAGTTATTCGAGAAGATGAGAAGGTGCTAGAAGGTAAACTCTGTTGCTGAAATTAGAAGAGTTTAGAAGTTTGGAGTTTCGAAATTTTAAGTGTGTGAAAATACGGAAAAAAATAATTTTCTCAAAATAGACGCCTAGCTAGATCAATTTTTTGTCCCCGTAAACCCCCATATTGTAAATTTCATCGAAACCGTCGGAGCCGTTTTCAAAAACGCGATTACAAACGTATATGTATTTTGTATATACAGATATTACTCGTATAATATTATAGTGATTGAATAATACATTGTTTTTTTAACTTTATTATACGTACAGAAGGTACATTGAGTCACCTAGTTCGTTTTTACATAACAATTCCTAATAAATATCTAATTGTTTAATTTTATTTTGTATTTTAAATGAAGTTAAATCACAGTGCACTATGAAACCGTGTTTTAATCTTCTATTTTTCATTTCTGTGGCAACAATATTTTACACATTTATTTTATTTTATACATTTTTTTTTTGGAAATTTCTCAACTCTGATGGACAACTTTAGGCCTCTTTTTGTTTTTTTATCGTATCTGCAATTGCGATTACTCATATCTAATTGGGCAATGATACATATATGAAACAATGATTAAAATTCCTTTAGAAAAGTAAACTTGCTATAAATAGCCAAAGAAAAAAGCTTAAGATATCCAGATTTCCAGAAAAACTATTGAAAAACGAGGGCTATTCCCCTTCGGGAATGCAAGCTGTGTACAACTTCCGTGCCAATTTAGATGATTGCGCTTCGTGTGAAATCTGGCGCGCAATCCAACGCTTTTTTAATTCGGAAGCGGAATCTAGCGCTTTTTTTCATGCTAATGTAGCGCTCAATGCTCTAACTAAGGTAACAACAGCATTGGTCGGTCAGATTATATAGAAGTTTTTGATTTCACCTCTCTTTTCCATCGGGGTTAAAAATTGCACTCACAACTTTAATTGATCCGCTAAACAAATAATACAAAATCTCATAATTTGTAATAAAATAATATTGAAAACTATTTAGAAACGTGGAGTGTATCCCCAAGTATATATGTATACATATTGTGCAGGAACATAAGTATCGGCTCGCTCCTATGCACCACATCTCCACTCCGTGCCTGATAGTACATGACTACCCTCTTCGCGCCACCCGCGTTGTGCTAAGCCGAGACGACAGATGTCATACTTGTTTGTGTAAAGAAAATACTACATCGAATATACTACATCCCTACCTGAGTTTCGCGGATGTTTTCCCCATGACAGTATGTGGTGTACTGTTATACATACTTAAGTAGTTATATAAGGCTTCCTTCTAGTTCATTTTTTCAACCTGAGCAATTCTTAGGCACTTTAGTATGCTACGGTTTTGCTGTGGTGTGTAGGGGACGGTATTAAATATTTTTGTATTACTTTGAGCACAAAATTCTTTAAATTGAGCGCTAACGAATTGTTTACCATTATCAGCTGTAAGGAATACTAGATGTCCTAGACTTTTAAGTGTCTAATGATATCTGTGCTCGTTATTGATCTGCATATCTTCACTTCTTTGTGTCTAGTATAGTAATCCACTACAACCAGGAAGTGGTCATTGCTGAGTAATGGACCCATTAGTTCAATGGCTATGTTCACCCAGATTTCAGTAGGAAATTCTCGTCTCTTTAATGAGTTTGGGGGTTAGCAGCTGAGACCAAAGTACACCCTTTACATGATTTACACGTAATTTTAGCGTCTCCTTCGCGCTTGGACCGCCAAACTTTCGTTTGTAATCTTGATTTCATGCCTACTATCCCTGGGTGCCCTTCGTCAGCTATTTTCAATACTTGGTCTCGTAGTTTCTCTGGAGTAATTATTCTAGTTCCCCGCAACAGAATGTCTTCGCAGAAGCACACGTCATTTTTAAATCTTTTATACTTCGTTACAGTATCGTTCCATTTGTCATTGTATAGCTTGTTTTTTACGCTTTAAATTTCAGGGTCATTGCGAGAATATTCTATAATCACCTCGAATGGTAAAGCAACTGACCTCGTTTGATCTATGATATTCTGAACATGATTCCCGTATAATATCGATGGTGTTTCTGTTAACCCACACAACCTTGAT